>OW388152.1:5032500-7542500 GCA_936450015.1 Meganola albula
ATTGACATTGACAAATTGTCACATGACATTTCAAAGGTACACATTTTGATTTTTTTTAATGAAATTTTCTTTAATGAAACCCTAACAGAGCGCGTTTCCACTATGTCGTGACGACAAATAATAATGTAGTTTTTAATATATTAGGATACGATTAGCTGCCGTTTACGACTCTTGCGGGGACTTTGAGAACGATAAGCACGACAGTCGTATAACGATAAAAGACTGTAACGACAGCCGTTATATGGGAACAGCTAGAGACGATGATAATATAGTTCCGCTATGTCGTGACGACAGTTAATCGTGTAGTAGCTTATAATTTAAATGGAAGTGTTCATAATAATATACGGGACCACACGATTAACTATCGTCTTCGACTTTTTTCTGAAGTGACGACACAATGTCGTGACAGTGGGAAAAATTGTTACGATGATCGTCCGACGATTAATTAACAGCCACAACATAGTGTGAACGGGCTCTTAGTCTAAGTGTACACACTGCACACGTTACGTAATACTTTTGGAACAAAAAAAGCTAGATTTCGGGGTTCTTTTGTCTTTTGCCTAGAACTATATATTATGATGTTTAAGCAAATCACTATTAGTTAGAATCAAGTTTAGAGGCCAAATACAATTATTTTACATAATTAATACTTAATTTCATGATGTGGTTGAAGTATTTATTACTGTGTTTTAATTTGTTGTTTATATCAGCAGGTAAGGAATCAGATTCATGATTATAACTGTTCATTTGAATACAGCAATAATATTTGACGGGCCGGTGGCGTAGTCTGTAAGGTACTTGTTTTTCGCGCCGCAGGTCATGGATTCGATTCCCACATGTCTATAAGTGTCTGGGTGTAATTATGTACTATAATTATATCTTCTATATAATAAAAATGAATCACTAAATGTGTTGGTAAGCGCAAAACTCGAGAACAGCTGAACCGATTTTGCTAATTCTTTTTTTAGAATATTCCTTGAAGTACGAGGATGGTTTTCACGCAAAGTTAAATTTAAAAAACTCCTCCGAAACAGCTTGACCGATTTTTATAAAATCTTATAGGTCGAATTCTGTTTTCGGACCCGACAAGTGGCACTGCTTTACCGGGCAGGACGACATCTGCGGGGTCCACTAGTTATAATTATATATAATGACTAAATGTGTTGGTAAGCGCAAAACTCGAGAACAGCTGAACCGATTTTGCTAATTCTTTTCTTAGAATATTCCTTGAAGTACGAGGATAATTCTTACGCAAAGAAAAATTAAAAAACAACTTCGGAACGGCTTGACCGATTTTTATGAAATCTTATACTTACAGGTCTGAGAATCGGTCGTAATCTGTTTTCGGACCCGGTAGGTGGCACTGCTTTACCGGGCAGGTTGACGTCTGCGGGGTCCGCTAGTAATTGGATATTTATAAAAAAATATGTATAGTACCTATCAGATAGGTACTATACTTCTATATTCCAATTATCTGGTTTCTATTGCGTTCGCGCTCATAAAGTAGCGAAATGTTATATATATTCAAGGTGTTCTGATTGTTTTAGTAACATTAGCCGAAGAATGTAATGAAGATAACAAACAATGCCTCATCAAATATTTCGAGGAAACACTACCTCACTTTAGTGCTGGTGTTCCATCTCTGGGACTGGAACCTTTAGATCCATGTTCCATAGACACTGCCATATATGAAGTAGCTGGATATAGTGTAGTGTTTGAAAATACACATGTGATTGGCTTTAGTAGATGCAAAGTCATTGATGTTGAGTATGTTCTTTTTATTTTATTCTAAATCTAACTCCGCCGCGGCACTGCCTGCGTGGCCTACATTTTATATGATACCCAGCAGTAGGATAAACTATAGCCTTTATTTAATTTCAATGTTTGATATTCGCGTAAATCTAAGAAAATAGTAAAAAAGAGAATCAACAAAATCGGTTGATATTCGACGAAATTATCTGCAAACACACATAAAAAGTACGTAAATTTCAGGTTTACCCGCGAATATCCTGGGATCCATTTTAACCATTAGCCTTACAATGACTTGCCCTAGGTTATACGATGGTGTTTAAGATGAAACTCTCTTACCAAGTAGGTAAATAACAATAGGGATGACGACAGTATTTTTTGTCAGATAAATAAACTAAAAATATTGGACACGAATTTTTCATTTTTTTGTGTGATTAACGATTACGGCGATACGTTCAAGCGAAATCTCGAATGACGTCACGCTTAGGTAAGTTTTACATCTGTGTATTATGTAATACTAATATTGTTTCAATTCAATGATAAAGCTAAAAATACGTGTGTAACATTTTTTAAATTATCTTATTGACGGACTAATTAAAATATGATTTTTTATACATTGTCATCATCCCTATTCACTCGTAATTACGAATCAAGAAGGTAAGAATAGAATGTGACTCCATATGGTTGACCACGAAAACACTTTAGGAGTAACTATTCTGGCTCTGGTTCTGGTATTTACGGGGCTGAGTCACCTTTGTCCGTGGATGTACACATTTCATTGAATCCCCACACGTGGTCCCCGCTCCTGGCTTCAGCGGTGGTTAGTGACCACCCACCAGACAAAGCCGCACCGCCAAGCGGCCTTGCCGTGTTCCGGTGCGATGTCTGGTGCAGAGAGGATGGATCGGAATTGTTGCTCCTTTACGTTCTCTAACCATATGGAGGCTCATTCCACTGCCACCCTCACCGGTATACTAATCGGTATACTAGACTGGCGTGTTCCATCGTCGACTACATCATTGCTCGCAGAATAAAAAAATAAAACAAATCTCATAAAAGAACAATGCAACGTTCCATGATAGGGGAGGTTTTGTCGGGTGGGTGATTATTTACTAGGTAGTAGTAAAAGAACCGTTTTATCATCTTCGGACGGCTCACCGAAAAAGTCCGGGGAACCAATAAAGGCCCTTCCGGCCGATTGGGTTAGATCATCCTCAAAAAAAATATAAATAATAATTTCTTAATTTCAGACGTCGTCGTCCAAATGTACTGCAACTGGTTTTAGAATGCCCACTTGAAGCTAAAGGAACTTACACCGCTTCAGGAAAACTGATAAATATACCTGTAGAAGGTCACGGGGGTTATTTCATAAAAACAGGTGTGTACGTAGTTAAATTTCATTGAAATTCTTAAATAATTTATACATTTTTTTTTATGAAGCAATAATGTTGTAAGTATACAATGCAAGCACATAGCAAGTGCAATAATGGAAAATAATAAATAGAAATAACAATGATAATGTGGAATATATGCAACTTCAGCAAGTGTAGCAGCAGTGGCACTGCGGTACCTACGGGCCTCGCCTAAGAAATATAAGGTCGCAAGTACGATTCCCGATCGTGCATACATCTTTGTGTGAAATGTTTCATCGCCGCTGCTCAATATCGGTAAAGGAAAACATCGTTAAGAAACCGACATGTCTAAGAACTAATCATTCGAGGACGTGTGACATCCACTAAACCGCACTTGGCCAGCGTGGATTAATGCCTAAATTTTCTCAACTCGTAAGATAGCTGAGAGAAGACCCCGTGACCAGCAGTGGGACACTAAAAAGGGTTGAAGTGACAAGCAAATTCGGACCAGTGCAGTAGTAAGAGCCATCCGGTTAATAAAAAGCGCCTGAAAAAGGCTTGACATTTTTTATTGTTCATTGGCAGAATTCTCGAGAGTGACTTATAAGGTGTAAATCTGTCATTATAGTAGGTATAAGATTGTATAAATAAATAAATAAATTTCAACCCAGTTAGGCTGCTGCAAAGCCATGTTATATAACGACTTGAGTTCCAACATACCGATCTCCAGAATACCTAATAAGATAAACTAGTGTGGGGAGGGTTCCGTTTAATAGCAAGAGAACTGTTCAATATTTTTGAATACGTGTTCGGGGCATAGTCTAAGTATTCAACTTCTGCATTCTCCTATGACAACTCATGCCTCATGGATATCATATCTTTTGTAGAAAAAACGATCGTGAAAATCGTATTGTTGGTTTAGCCCATAGATACAGAACTTACCAGTTATTTCCAAATGCCGTGGTTCAGTCCTGGTTTAGCCCCAGGCAGGCTGTATGGGTATGAAATGTTTGGGTAGTCATAGAGGAAGTGTCAGGCAAGTTTTCGGTGTGCCTTAATCGTATGCCCAGAAACGATTTATCAATGGTCATCTACAGTGCGACATAAAAGAGCAAAGCATCAATGAGGGCGCCACACCGAACGAAAAATTTTAATCCCAAATTTTCCGTGCACCAGTAGGTGTACGAAAAGTCATTAATGATGTCACACAACATAGTTGGAAAACTTTTTTAAACGGATGCAAAGAGGGTTTCACTCGATTTTTATTCGCACTTGGTCAGTTTTTTTATAGCATACACCTACTATACCCTAAATAGGTTTTTTGCACTAGGTAATGATGTCTCTAATTTTATTTACAGATCAAATGCGTATTTCCATAGAGTTCGACAGAAAAATAATTGAGCGCAAGGATGGTGAAAAGTACTGGAAAGTAAGCAAGGCAGACTACTCTTTCGAAATTTTGGCAAAGCCGACATGGAAATTTGAAAATTTGTTCAACGGAGACCAATCAAAAGGTAGGTATCTAAAAAAAATTTACGCTTTTTAGTGACTTCCTGCTAGGCAAAGGCTTTCTCTCTCTCTCTCAACTATGTTAAAATATAATCATCACAACCATGTCTTTGAATATTTATTCACCAAACCGCAAGTCCTAACTTGTTAGAATTTTCGCGTCTGCTTTTTAGTTAATTTTAAAAGTATTATTTTGGGTTGTAATTTTAATTCTTCTATAAGGTATTCACCCAGTGCACATGCACGTTCACCCGGTGCACCCGGTTGTGTGTATGATGCCTGTGAGTACACTAAAGTTATATGTTACCACCCGAGTGAAACTGCTGCGTAAGCAGTTTTCGCTTGCTCAGACTGAACAAATACAATGAACCGATTTTGGAGCGGTTTAATGGAGATTATTAGCTAGGGCAAGGGTTTCATAAAATAATTAATACCTATTTCTTTTATTTTCAGCTAGAGCAATAAATGAACTTATAGACCAGAATTGGAAGACCTTAGTAGAATCTCTTGGAAAACCTGTCATTGTGAAGACCATTGAGGAATTCGTTAAACGCGTGCAGAAATTATTTAAACAAGTACCTATCGATAAAATAAAAGACTATAAGTTTGTATAACGTAGCAAAAAGGTTTTGGTAACATAATTTTTAGTAATAATAATGAAAATAAAAATAAGTGAATTTCGGTATGTACATTAAATTATTAGTACAAATATAATGGTACCTTAGAAAAAATTCCATAATATGCTTAGGTAAGATATATCATATTTTTAGTGCAATATGTAAAACGATTAACGAAACATTCAACCTGTAAAGCAAAAACCTACGGTATTTATATTAGAAGCAAGTCTGAAGAACATTAGATATGTAAGTACGTGTTGGTGTCAATACTTGTCGACAGCAAACAAAGTTCTTTTTCCGCACTGCCTGTAAGAAGATTGAACAAAATATCAGCAACATTATCTCTAAATAAATTGTAGAATTGGATTACCCAACAATTTCTAGCTTTGAGATAATAATGGAATAAATGCGCAAAGCAATGGCAGATTAGCAATTAAACCAAGCTATGGCCAGACAATATCCAGCAAGACAAAAATATGGGCATGTGGGATTCCTTCTAAGAAGGTTTGTTAAGATTTTTGTAAACTAATGCCTTATTTACAAACAAAAAGTTGATATAAAAAGCCAACCCTACATTTTCATAATACGTAACTTATTTGCTTGCAATAACAAAAACTTCGTAACTCTATATCAATATAGATAAAACTACTTTTTCTGAAATCCAATACACCAGCCTCAATACTTCAGTAAACAGATAAAGGTGTTCGATAAAACGCGGTCGGTAGGATTTGGAACGTCTGCGGATATCGAATGGGCAGTTGGAATGCCTTCAATTTCCACTTGCTCTGAGAGGATGAATATTTATGGCCTCGACAGTAATGTACGTTGCGGTGGATACGTTTGTTGCTATGCTGATGAATGTTTAGACAATTGAGTGGCGGTTTGGCGGTTGAACTAAAGTGGCTGGGAGATTTGGTTACATAAATTACCTGTAGTTGGGTTGTGTGATGTAACCAAAATAGTCGACTTACTCAAGTTCTATACAGTAAGACTGAAAGACAGATTTTTGGTTAGAAAAAGTGAATTGTAAAGCTCTGGTAATGTATTACTATACCTATCTTATAAAAATGAATCGCAAAATGTGTTGGTAAGCGCATAACTCGAGAACGGCTGAACAGATTTCGCTAATTGTTTTTTTAGAATGTTCCTTAAAGTACGAGGATGGTTCTTACGTAAAGAAAAATAAAAAAACAACCTCCTTAGAAACAGCTTGACCGAGGTCTGAGAATCGGTCGTAATCTATTTTCGGACCCGGTAGGTGGCACTGCTTTACCGGGCAGGACGACGCCTGCGAGGCCCGCTAGTAGTATATAAGATTCAAAGATAGGTTTTTGTATTAGAAACTCAAGAGATTTAGTAGATAGTACTTCTGTCCTGCAAATCAACTTCAACTCTCGACACCCTCCCATCTTTCAAACACCGCGGTTCAAGGTGCTGCTGTCCCATCGGCTGAGAGTAGCAAGCAGCGCAAATACGCAAACCTTGCAGGCAATGCCGTTTGGTGTTGAGTCTTTGGGTTCGTGGGTTCCAGGAGCTGATTCCTGATGATGCTGGTTAGTATCTCCAGCAAAGGATCAGTATTGCCATCCAGCGCGGAAATACTGCTAGCCTATTGGGTAGGTTCCCGGAAGATAATTATGCGTATATTTTGGAACGCATTAGTTTACCTAAGTTATGCATTAGTTACTTTAGTTGTTTATTTAGGTTAATAATTAAGATTTTTAATCCGTTAGCTTTGCTTTGCTTTTTTAATTTGCTTGTCATTTATAGCATCTTTATGTTGTAAATAAGTTTAATATAATAATAATAATATAGTGGGACATTAACACACACGGCCATCTGATCCCAAACTAAGCAGAGCTTGTACTATGGAAACCAGATATCTGGTAATATACTACATGCAATACTTTTCTTTTCTAAATACTTAATAATAGATAATTACACCCAGACTCAAGACAAAGAGATGTGTTCATCACACAAATGTTTGACTTGGGTGGGACCCCACGACCTGCGGCGTGAAAAGCAAGTATCTTACCGGCCACGCCACCGGCCCGTCAATACTATAAAACATACATCCAATAAAGAAAATAGAAAATGAATGAATTGAAAATCAAAGAGCAAAAATTGTGAGGAGGCACTAGAATATAAACCCGTCATTGCTGCTGCTGTAAGTCAGAATCGACAGCGGCACAAGGAGGTGGGCTTTCGATGTCAAAACGTAGGTAGATATGTAGCCAGCCAGATAAGTAGGTAGTACATATAAGGAAACCAAAATATTTTACACACCGAAGTTACTACTATTGAGCATATTTTGTGTGAAAAGGGAACTGAAATCGTAGACCATCTTATTTATTTACCGTACCATAAAAGTCAATGTGATGGTTTTGCCGTAAATGAACTTACAGACAGTTACATTTATTTACAATGTTAGTATGGCATTTTTTTCACAACTTCATACGCTTCGAGTTTTATTAAGAGAGGGGAGAAACCGTAATGTATTTCGCTCCCTCTTGTCATTTCAGAAAATGTTTTGATACATTTAGAGATTGCTTGTGGTTGGCAGTTTGATCTTATGTCATGATAAATTATATTAGCTCTACGAGCTTCAGCCCGCGACTTTGTTCGTGTAAAATACTAAAATCATCCCAAGAAATAATAATAATCGCCATCTTTATTTCTTTCTCACAAAAATAAGACACAAGAATCAACAAGAGAGCATATCATACAAATTGTAACAGAGTAAATTGAGTTGATTGTAATTGTGTATGTGAGGAGCTGATGTCTATTATATGTGCAACCTGTATTAAAGCTCACCGTCCTCACCCCACGAAATCGGATATAATACAAAACTTAGTAACGTTAAAATACTATAGCGAAAGGTACAAACTTAAGGTAGGTAGGAGATACAAATCAAACGACTTTTATTCTACAACACATAATTATAAATGACATAAGTAGATGAAAACTAGGTTTTATAACTACTATTACGTAGAAAAACTTTATTAAAATCCATTCAGACTATTCAACGTATAAAATATCAGTCTAAATACCACTTCTCACCAATTTAGTAGTTTATACTAGTAGTAAAATAAAATGGTTCTAATATATCTACACAACAATCTGTCTTATCTATTACCTATAAACTTATACTAATATTATAAAGGTGATATTATAAAGGGGTTTGTATGGTTACACGCACTCAGTAAATACTGATCTGATTTAAAAAATTATTTCACAGTTAGATAGCCCATTTATAGATGAAGATTTTATGCTACTGTTTATTTCACTGCTAGGCATGGTATAAAATGTAGGTCACGCTGGCCAATCCGCGGGTGGAAAGCTAGATATTAACACAAAATGCTATTAGCAAAAGACTATTAAGGATGTTTTTATCTGTTTGCTAAATGACTGCTGTTTGCCCAAAGAAAAACTAATCGCGATAATGCAATTAATCAATCACAACATGATTGTTACTTACAGTCATAATGCGTCATGAGCTCAAATCCATATTTAGTTTTTTATCTGACCAAACTTCGCTCTTTGACTGCAAACGCAAAAACAAAGTGAATTCTCCGAATTATATACCAGAGGCAGTCCGATTTACAGAATTTACTTTTAGACCTTAACACGTACTTAAAGGTTGTCAATGTGCTTCTAATGTTCAAGCAATAACCGTACTCTACTGTTTTGATGGCAATTTCTCTGTCTGTTCTTTTCACGAAACCGCTGATTTGTCTTTGATAGAATGTTGTAAGACTATCTAGTCTGAACCCTTGAGACATTTAACCCGACGACTACGCAATGAGTGGGTAATTTTTATTCTGACATAAGTCGAAAACTAGTTTTAAATAATATGTATTTTCTTGAACATCATAAACGATAAAGCTACATGAGTCAGTACGTTAATTAAATTAGTTCTTGTAAAATGAACCCAATCTGATAAAGACTCGTGTTAACCGCTAATGTGAGCCCGTTAACATTAAGGGGACATAGTTATAACATTATAATGTTTGTGATGTTATGCGGCGACGCGTGTGGCTTTGGAATTACGTAACACTACGTACGTACGTATTTATCAAAGGTAGTAGGTATATACATACCTACTACCTTTGATAAATCAAGAAAAGGAAGATACGGTACCCTCTATTAACTCAATCACTAAACCTGGGTCTTGGTGCACAACTACATGCAACGAGAAAGACACAATAATGTCTCTAATCACAATTAGATATTTACAGTGAATGATAGAAAATGACAGAGATAGGGCCCCATAAAGCGCGCAAGCGAAATCACGATAGCCGTGCTATTGAACGAGTGATATTGTGGTAGCGAAATACTGCCTCTGTCTTTCACGTGTGTTTTGCATTATCTATCTCACTCTCACAAACATGGCGTAGCAAATAACAATTTAAGTAATCATTTCTATGAAACTAAGATTTTTGGCTGTATTTCCGAGTAATCCCGTCGGTCTTATTTTTGTTTCTTGAGTGATTATGACATTTATTAAATACACAAGAAGGCATTTTGATTTGTTTATAAGCAATAAACCGAAAATTAATTAGCTGTGTCAACATTCGTAGTCTACTCGATAGTCCGCGTGTGACTGAGTGTCGGTGAGTCCGTTGGACTCATTTAAGAAGGACCGCGCGCTGGGTTCTAGTGTCATCTTTACTTAAGTATGCAACGACGGGCCTGTTGGCGTGAAAGTTAGAATTTAAAAACACTGGATAGCCTTACATACATTCTCTCGCAGTATAACATGCAAATTATTACAATATCACGAAAACACATCACAGTAGGGATACTCATCTAGAAGGGCATTGAGCATTTGTAAAGTATGATATACTGATGATGATAAGATATTTTTTGTCTCCAGTAAAGAACTCTGTTCTAGGTCATATTGGGGGACATAGTCTGAGCAATTTACTTCACTTTGACTCACATAAAATGGCTTGTTACGTGACTAGCAGTCACGGAGGTCGTAAGTTCGATTCCCACCCAGGATAAATCTTTGTGGTTGGTTGATCTTTGTTTGTTCTGTGTCTGGACATAATTATTATGTATTTATTTACAAAAACAAAATGCATTTGAGTACTATATCAATTGCTAGTATGTATCACAAGTAAATTATACCTAATTACTTAGTTTGGGACTAGATGGAGCTGTGTGGTTGTGTGAAAATAATGTGTACACCTAAATTCACATAATTCTTTAAGGTTTCATAGGTCTCGTACGTAGTTTTTCAGAGTTTACTGGAAACTAGCCTTCCATTTTTTCCACGGTTTCGCTTGATGCACAATTATTACGTATATTCAAGAGAATTCCGTAAATTTATTTCTCATTTAGAGTCTACCTCTTTGTATTGCATCCTCCTTGATCAAGTGCTCACACATTTTTCGTGATATATTTTGCTTTGGGTTGGGATTAATAATAATAATCCATAAGATTATTTGTTGAGTTAAGCAGAGCTTGTGTTTTGGAAACAAGATAATTGATATACTACTTTTTTTTTAATATTAACTTATTATAGATAATTTCACCCAGACTCGAGACACACAATTTGTTCATGCACACTGCATGGCTCGGGTGGGAATAGAACCCACGCCCTGTAGTATGAAAAGCCACCACGCCACCAGCCCGTCAAATTTATAATTATCGCTTTTATAACTATCTACATTTACCAAGCCATACCTAGGACTTTCTATGGTTTTTTAAACACGTAATGAAAACAAAACCACTTAATGACCCATCATAAATTTCTAACAGACTAAACAAAACGGTTTTTTCGCTGAACTGTAAATATTACATTATTCTTTATAGCTCAGATTCGGCCTCGTTATCTCTCACGATAAGGATTCTGTCTCAACAAGAAACGGTGGCTACCTAAGACTCTCCACGAAATGGCAAGAAAAACCGAAGTATTGATTTTGAAGAAGATTTAACGCTTGGCTTAAGAACCCTTAACTGAAAATGGTCCCGGGATATGACATAATCCCTTTACGTTTTGTATTTATATAAGGTTCCTTTATATCTGTCACAAAAGAAACTCAAATTAAATACTAAAGTATTGTAACTTAAAACATTTAGGTTTCTTTTTACTTTATTTTGCGTTTACGGATAATACTTTGCTGTCAGAATTAGTGAACCTTTAATACTTTCGCCCGCGGCTTCGCCCTCGTTGTATTGGGATGACAGTAGCTTAAGCTATTCCAGACTATGAACTATGCCAAATATCATCCACAATTGACTAGTACTTTTTGCGAGACGAGTGATAAACATCCACACAGGCTTTTTAATGAAAAAATATTCCTTTCGAGAATATGAAGATAGAATGAAGATGGCTAATTACTTTTAAGACATAATCGAGGACTGCAGATAGTATAAATACGTTTAGCTGGAACTGATTTTTTTTAATATGACTACATATGTATCTAGGTTAGTATGCTCACCTTAAATTCTTTGTACCAAACTAAACGTAGTATTTATGTATGTCTATAAACTAATCATTCGAGGACATGTGACATCCACCATGCTGCACTTGGCCAGCATGTCTTATTGTGTGGATTTAAGCCTAAACTCTCTCATCTCGTATGATAGTTGAGAGCAGACTCGTGCCCAGCGGTAGAACACTAAAGAGGGTTGAAGTGAAGTGAAGTGAACTAGGTATCACTTCGTGACTTCTATTGCCGTTCACCTGTCTTTGATTTGAAAAGCCTAATAGATACTCCTTTAAATAACACAATTGAAAAAACTTAAGAAAAGCATTAAACCAGTAAATTTCATAGTCTATCTAATCAGTATTTATGTAACATCTTTAATAATCCTAAAGGGAGCCCGAGCTGCAAGCGACACGGCCGCGGGCTGTCAAGGGTGCTTTGGGGAAGAAAACTCCTCTTTATAAATTGCCCTGCTATCTAAATCTGAAAGATAAGTGCTTCTGAACTTTCCAATTTCGCTACACATCAATAACAGTGACAACTTCGGGTTGGGATAACAAATCAAAAATCCTACTTTTATGGGGAGCTTGACGAATGATACACGTGACGGATACAATGATATTTGTTCAGTGGAAAATGAAATAGAATGTTTATACGCGATGTTACAAAAACATGGTCATTGATTTTTCCTGAATAAACATTTAACTAGGAACATTTTTCAATTGCTTTTATCTGACGAATAATTTTAAAGTTTTAACAGATTTTTAATACGCTGACTGTCAAAATATCAAAATTATTCGTTTGATAGAAGTCATCAGTATCTTACCCATAATACAAATTCGTTAGTACGAAAAATGTTTTCTAATATCTCGAACTTGTCAAAATACATTTTCACATTATTATGAAGTTAAAATAGAATATGTAAAATGATATGAAGATTTTTTGCATCATAACTTAATATTGTGTTGACAGTTCTTGATGGTATTCGAAAACTTTTTTCATAATGACTACTCATAGGTACTAAGGTTACGTTTTTGAAAAATCTGGTATAAATATCTCAAAAAGGACCGTTTAAAACTATATTAAAGTTTTGTTTTTAATAGCAATCTATGCAGGAATCTACGTAAACGAATCATTAGTTAGTATAAACATTACCTGAGCTTAGCTGAATAACGGTACTAAAAAAAGATGCGCTTGAAGCGTGTGAGTACTGCGCCTCCTTGGTGCATAGGGTGCGGGCTAGCTCCAACACCGTACTGAACATATTTGCTACCAGACCGTAGAGCATCTACGTTCTGCTCGCAAGCAATACAAATAAAAAATAACAAATAAATTTGATTAGGTTTACTAACAAATATGAGTTTTTAAAACGTATCCAAGGTAAAAATCAGTACGAGTACAGGGTACTGAAATCAGTTTTGTGTTTTTGTTGCAAAATGAATTAATCATGCTAAAAATATTGATTATTTTTATTAAATAATTTAATTTTCATACTCAACACTCAACGCCTATGAATCATAAACCACATCAGCAGTGTAATTAACTGTGGAAGGCAACAAAGGGGATTACGAAGAATTTCATAACCCCTTGGTTTACATCAATATATTTCCCCCACAATGCGCTCTATTACTGATATTATCGTTCGCGGATAGATAACGTTGCTACCCTCCTGTCACGTATAATTAACAATACTATGCGGTAGGTATTATTTCACTTATATTACATACAGCACATGAATACACATGTATTCTCTGCCTATAGGACTAACATAATTTCAGTTGTAATTATAGAGATGAGTCGCTGAGCCACGGAATTAAAATGCAATTTATTAGATTCGTTTAGTAAATAGTAACAGTGATTTAAAAATAACAGTTCCAAATAACAGTGACACAAGTCAGTATTTTTTTGCTATCACTGTAGCTACTTACCTAAAACAAACGCCATCGTTATTGTTAAACGTTTCGTTTCTGTGACAAAATAATTAATATACTTATTTAGTTTTCTCTTTATTTAAACCTATCCTTTTATATTGCTGTTTTTATATAGGGAAGTGGACAATCTACTTACCAACTTCTCCTATTATCTTTATGATTAAATTCGTACGGGATCGATATATTTTGACTTTGATATCAATAACTTTTGATTTTAATAAAGTGATGTTTTGTCTGTCGGTGGTATAAAATTATTATACACCCATCTTATGACAGTCTTCTATAATAATAATTAATTATTTCATGAAGAGGATAATACATTTTCTGCGTCATATTCAATTTTATTTGATTAAAGATAATTGCACTTTCAATGTAAACACTAATTAATTCGATATCACATCGTCATGAAATAATATTTATCACGTTAATTTAATGTACAATGCGTGATTCAATATCAAATACGCCTGCAACGAGATAATTAATTAATATCCAATGCAAATTTAGATATCGAATATCAAATAATTTTTGTTGACTATAATTTTACAATTGCGAGTGCTGCCAGCGCATATCAGCGTATCGGCCTCGCCTGAGATGTAAGGTCGCGAGTTCGATACCTGGTTGTATCCACACGTATTCTTGCCCTGAGAATCAAAAAAATAATACCTAAAAAAATAATTTGATTGGATTTTATATTCTACTTTTTGCTGTCGTTTGGCTATCTACTTAAAACCTTTTACTCTAATGGCCTTATTCATAAAAATCTTATGAAACTCTTTAGTTAAAATGAACTTCGTCTCTTTCATACTAATATAAATATTGAGATTACAGACAAAGACAAACGAATTATAAACCTATTTTAGATATAATGAGCTTATAAGACGTTTATGAACACTCAGGTATATTTGTAGATATTTGTTGCTACCAATTCTGGGTTAGCAACTGATTTCAACCACTATTGGAATTTTTGCTCCTTTAAGGTTTCTAACCATATGGAGTCTTATTTCACTGCCAACTTCTCACCGATAATCATTGGATGGTAGTGTATACTGAAGAAGAAGAAGTGGTATATTGGGCTGGCGCGGTCCATCGTACACAACATCATTGGTTAACAGCAGGCCAGCCTATCGAAGAATAAAATAAAAACTATCAAGGATAGCGTGAGGGTAACACAACACATATCGATAATACTCCGCTGATAATATAAATTACAATATTAAATGGCATCGCATGTCGCAACTTTGACGGTGAATGTAACAGTAACATATTTTTATTACAAACTTACGAATCGCGTTTTGTTACCAAATGAAAATCCTGACGATATTGTTTTGTTTGTCTTTTGTATGATTGTTTTTTTTTTATTCTAAATTAGGCTTGCGCTTGACCACAACTTGCCTGATGTGATGCAATGATGCAGTCAACGATGGAACGCGCTTACCCAGTAAATACCGATTCACTCTTGACTTGAAGACCACTAGATTATAGCTATCGGGAAATATAGATGCCGGCAGCGAATTCCACAATTTGGCAGTTCGCACAGTGAAAGTTGAAGCAAAGCATGTACTGGATATTCATTTAGAATAATTCCTGGTTCGATTCCCGGGTCGAGCAACAAGACTTATCTGATATGATTGGACAATCTTTGCATTAGCTCAAAGTTTGGAATTGGGGTGACGACATTTTTTAATTATTGGACAGATGATATGGCGAGCAGCGGTGACACAGCGGTACTGGCCTCGTCTTAGAAATATAAGGTCACTGATTCGATTCTCAGTCGTTCCCACACAGATACACATGTTAAACTTATAACACCCTTTTTGTGTTTAAAAACACAACTGACCTTCTCCATACAGTCGCTTTTCCATGAAAAAGTAGCAAACATTCATTTACTTTCGCATAAAAATAGTGGGATCAAATCAAGACTATAAGAAAATTTTACTAGACAGATATTTTTGATAACGCAGACGGTTATTTTATACAAAATATATCATTATTAAGCGAAAGCTCGTAACATAAGAGTGTACACGTCAGTCATAGCTATGGAAGCGTAATGAAATTAATTTAACACCGTATCTGAGCCGTGAATAGCAGGTGTCAACTGTCCAAATGATGAGGGTACGAGTTTAATCTTTGCGCACATTCAAGCCTCGTTAACATTTTTATAAATAAATATAAATAACTGAGGATATTATTTTTCACATTTTTATTGCTAACTAAATAGGTGCGCCTTAGAAAGTTTATCACGGAACTGTTATTGGGCGCGTTCCTCTCTGACGAGGTACATGAACAGTTTGTATGGGTTAAATTCTCGACATTAGTTACTCAGGACCTGAACTTGGCACGAAGCCTCAACGGATATTTCTGCAATACCACTTCCAACTGAAGGGTTCCACGAAACTGCCCTCGGGCCGTGCATTACCGCCTAAAGCGGTAAAATCCACAATAAAAAAAAATACTGAAAAAAATAAAGTCACACACATAGGGCTTAGCTAATTAGGGATTAGTATATACAAGATTTATTTTGTTAGTATTATGTAAAACTAAAAACTAGTGTAAATTACTAAAATGAGTAAATAAGGTAACAGTTTTGGTTATGTGATTAGCTAAAAATTATTAAACGGCCTGCCCGATCTAGGTTTGTTAAACCTGTGTTTCAGGCCACTAATAGCTCGCACATAGCATTTTGCTTCAACACAGGAATGAGTTTAGTACAGTCTCATTCCTAACCAGAAAATGAGTGTAGAACAGCTACTGCATAGAAATCATAGAAAAGAAATGGACTCCCCAATGCATAAACTGTTCATGTTTCGTGTTTGTATGTAGCTTTTATTTACTTGTGCATTTGTAAAGACGCTTCAACAGACATATTGTGTGTTATACATGGTTACCTCGCATCCTCCAAAACTGTTAGAAACAATTTAGTACTAGAAGCTGCATATTACACCTCTTCTCCTGTGTTAAATGCTCTAAGAGCCCACTCGAGTTTTACACGTGAGACAGTGTGCTTTCTCGTATGTTTTTCCCATACGTCTCTATAGTGTTTCTTTGGAACATCGGTGCTTGTAACTTTAATAAAAGAGATATTGATTGAATATTAATTTTTGAACCTGGGGTTACCATGTGTTTATTACGTGGCACATAATAGAAATCGATGGTCTAATGGTAAGAGTGTTCGCTGAATAAAACACAATAAACGAGCCTATTGTCGACCTCGGTTATTATTAAGGTAATATGTGCGACCAATAAATAGCAATCGCAATAGGCTCGCCTTTTTACCTTTTTTTTGTTTACCGGGGGAAAATCCTTTATGGGTATGTGAGACTCCATACTGGTTACCCGAACTAAAAACCCCGGGTGTTCCTTCGCGCATTCTAGCCAGGGTGTCACGGGAACCACAGGTGACAAAACCGTGGCACCCTGAATGCTGGCTTGCCCTTTTAAGCTAGCCTCGTCACGTAGTTTAGGAGGGGAAGATCTAAACGCACCCCTAAGGCTCAGCTTTTACCTATGACAACTAAAGATAGCCGGCAAAATTTGTGTTAAATTCACATCTACCTACACCCTTAGGCAATAGAGGTGTGCGAATGTAAGGTGCGTTTTGTTATGTGTTTTTGTGGCTTATCAACTGACTGACCGTCGCTGCACTGAAGCTGAAATAAGGTGAAAAGGGGATTGTTATTATTATTAGCTCTTTATTGACTTTACGTATACGTTACGTAAAAATTCTTTAAACCCTATACTAAATTTATTAAAGCAACAATAGAACGTTTAAACTAGTCTAAAGAAATTACGGAAGCCTACGAAGTAACAAACAAACTCCATAAATAAGATGCTAGATAATAAACTAAACCATTAGCAAACCAGTGTTAAGGGGTTCATTCATTACATGTTCTAGATGCACGTTTTACTTCTACTCGTTACTTTGAACAAACTGATTTCACTCGACTATCGTGTTTCGTGTTCATGCCAATAAGTTTAATTCGTTGAGAGAATTATCTCAAAACTTTAACTGGGAAATGCTTGCAAATATAATGGTGATAAGTTCTTACAAATAAATATTTATTATTAATTAGGTACTCAAGAACGAGTGAACCGATGTTTCTCTTCTTTTAACTCCTCTCATATCTTCCTGGTCAAATTCGTACAGGATCCAATACTGTTTAGGTGTCCCGGGAGTTAGCCGGGATTCAAATCCAGAGTTGATCTTTGTCCAACGGTGCCGTTGTTGATCCTGGCTTACTGAAGTAGCAGTGGCGGGATTGCTGTGGTGTTATAAATAATGAACCGCTTTTTATATCTTTGAAATATTAAATTTGATAAGATTTTTCTTCTCAATTGCATTAAATTGAAGTGCTTTCGATTTACAATTACCGGCACCATATGAGAAGATAAGAAAAATATTTTTTTAAAAAGATTATTTAAATATTTTATTCGGACTTCTAATATGTACATAATTTTTAAGAACTTCACAATAATTAATGGTTTTACATTTTAATAATGTAAAACAATTTGGTAAATCATACCTACTATCAAAATGTATCAGCAAATTTTCTGGGATTATCTTTAAAGCAAATTACATTGACAATCAGTATAATTAATTAATCTTTTATGACACGTACGTACCTAAACTTAGACTCAATATTTTTTGACAAATTATCCGCCTATTTTTGTTGATAATGGACATTAATGGTAGTGAGTCATTTCTTTCTACAAAGCGATGCACAATGAACAGTGGTCTTAATGTGTAACCGCATTCAAGCTTGCCAATGATGCGCAACGTATAATAATAACTAGCTGGATACTTAAATGCATCGTAGAGTGTAGGGACTTGTGAAAACATTTGGCTGTTAAGCTAATAGAAAACATATTCAGTCATCTTTCATATTAAGTACGTAAAAATACCATTAATCAAGTTGTTCAAGACACATTTAATATGACACATTTGGGGGATTTCTATATGTACGGTCTATATTATGTTACATAGTGTCTTTTAAAAAGCAAAATGACTTAGTCAGTCACAGTACCTAACTTAGCTAAAGCAGTTGTATTTTCTTAAATTTATACAGCTATGATACAATCTAAAATATTTTTCTAGATTTTTCCCAACTCGGGTTTAGAGAGATCTGTATCCACACCATTCCACACTCACACATCGAGAATGTCTAGACCGATCCGATCGGCGATCGACAGTAGGCATTGAACTCAAGGACAGGTCTAAGTCGAACTACTGCTTTAGCTTTGTAATAAAACTACTTAATAACGGATATATCCTCACGTTGCAGTCTTTTCAGTTTTCCTTGTCATCTAGGGTCTCGCCACTCGACAGACACCCGTCACCATGAAGTCTGAAAAGACTTTCAAACTTCGGGATAAAAAATCTATAAACGCGGTATAATGCGTTATAGTTTCATCTAAAAGCTAAAGTAGTTCGACTAAGACCTGTCCTTAAATTAAATGCCTACTGTCGATACATACATACATACATATTCTGCCTACACATTTGGGTAATACGGTGATGCTATGTTTCTGTAATATTATTAAAATTTGAAACATGAATACACAATAAAGAAATATCACATTTTGTAATGGTCTAAGATCCCGCTATACAACGACCTATACCGAGCTTGATAATAGAGAAGAAGTATTTTATATTCAATTATACATGTCAATATACAGCAAATGGGCTATCTAAAGAATTTCAGTGCAGAGTATGATTAATTAACTATAGAATGCTTTTTAAAAATTTTCACTGCATAGCAATCGAAAGTATGAAGCCAATAATAATAATGAATAAGTATGTCTAAGAACTAATCATTCGAGGACATGTGACATCCACCAACCCGCACTTGGCCAGCGTGTGTGGATTAAGGCCTAATCTCTCTCAAAAGAGACACTAAAAAGGGTTGGATTGACTATTTTTCTCCTGTCACAACTCTTGGGTAAACTGGTGTAAGCAGGTAAATCGATACTAGTAACTTGCACTAGTCTGGTTAATGGATTTAACTTTAACTTAGTTATTCTATGGGCTATTAACCTGATCAGTGAAGGTCGTTCTATAGTGGGATCCTATGCTATAAACAAAATACTATTTTAAAAGCATTCCCCGATTCAATATTCCAAATATTGTATGTATGAGTAACCAACCGCAAAGTTCCGATATTCTTGCAACGCTCGGACACACACGGTCACGATTTAATGCTCACGCATCGAATACTTCGGGCAATAAAATTAAAAGCATCGCACGCGCCGCTTTTTGATACATTTTGGGTGGTTTTGTATTGATTTAAGTATTTATGTGTCCATAGAAACAATGGGAACGTTGAGTTTTTGATGCCAGTAAATCTTGAAATAAAACTAGTGTCTTGAATTCTGACTTGTTCACTGTGAGCTGTTTGCTTAAATCGAAACGCAACTTAAATATTAATGTTTGAAGGTAGTCAGTAATAATTGTGATTAATATTTTTGGACGTCAAATACCTCAGTCCACCCGTGAACATGAAGTCTGAAAAGACTTTGAAACGTCGGGATTTAAAATCTAAAATAAACCGAGATAAAATCCGTTAAAAAGTAGTTTTATTTTAATGTGTGATATTCGCGTAAATCTAAGACAATGCCAGTAAATCTGTTTCTATTTTAAACAGAATGCATTTTGCTTGTGGTTTGATTAAATTGTTAGAGAGATAGTAGAGTAGTTTGTGCACTTACGCCATCTGGAGGTGCCTAAGTAAACAAAATAAATGTTTTCGTGTTTATATTTAGAACAAATACTACCCACATAATCTATATTTGTATTTTTTTAACCCCCGACGCAAAACGACACCAATTGTGAAATATTCTTTTTTAAAGGTGTATAAGTCGGGAGTCTTCTTGGCTAAAAAAAATAATAGCCGTGTTGGTTATTACATTTTTATAGAGTTATATATATAGAGTTATTTAGTTTTCATAAAAAACTGCTTAAAAATTAATTAGAAATTACTTTAAAAAAATATTCAGTAGGTAAGTTTTAGAGCTCAATAATCACTCAAAACAGCGATAGCGATATCGGACCTCGCCTTGGAAATATAATATCGCGAATTCGATCCCGGTCGTGCCCAGAGATATTTGTGTGAATTACTTTATATTGGTGAAGGAAAACATTGTGAGGAAACCGGCATGTCTAAGAAAGCACTAATCATTCGAGGGCATGCCTCATTTATTTCATTTCATTTATTTATTAAAAAAAACATTCACTATGTTTGAAATTACAAATTGAGTTATACTAAATTACACATATTAAATATTTTCACAAGAACAAGATACGAGTAGGGAAAAAAGTAAAACCTAAAACCTATGAATGTCATAATCATTACAATTTCTGAACCCTACTGAATACATAAATATGAACTATTAAATATAATGTCGTTAAATGTTAAATACCATGAGAACACAAACATTTCATAATTATCACAAACCTGAAATAAAAATTTGACATCTCTCGGGCAGGGCCTTAGCGAAGGACAGTAAAAAAAGGTTGAACTGAATCACATAAAGTCACGTTAATTTGTGAATCTAACTTCCAAAACCATAAAGTAATAACGGTTTTTTTACCGTGATGCTAACAGTTTTGTGGTAAACAATAAACATTTTTTCGACGGAACAATAATAATAAACAAAACAGCCACCACAAGCATACTATTATTATGTAAAGAGTGGCAAAATATCTGTCTACTTATACCTACGTACATACGTAGACACATATTTTGCCACTGAGTCACGTTTTACTGTAAATATTATAGTATAGCCAAATGAATACAAGATAAAGGGCTAAAACGTAACATGAAGAACATCGAAAAATCGGAATACTCGTATATTCCAAATCAATGTCAGGGCAAAATCTTTAAAATGATACAGATTTTAAAATTTTGCTGTTAAACTATTTACTGTTTACAAAACACAGGAGTACCCGTGTACCTAAGTCAGACTAAAGACAAAACAAAAGCGATATCCACATTACACGCGCGTGCAAATAATTTATCTTCCTCCTAACATACGTCAAAACAAAAGAAAATCTACACAACTTCGCCTCCAATCAACTACAACAAATTACAGAGTGGACCTAAAAATAAAATTAAATTTCCAAAATAGTAATTCCATAAATGCTGAATGATTGCACCAAAGCCTAATCTTTTCTAATCTTTTTTTTTGTTTGTCACTAACCGACGGTTTCTACATGAATGAAACGAATGAATGAAAATATTCTTTAGTTTTTGAAGAGCGGTTCTACATTAAATTGTCCAATTTCTTTTCCTGCCGTGTGGATTGGTGGCAACTACTGAGAAACACTGCTAAAAACTCAGTAGGCTGTACACCTATTACATTTCGTTTAGTGTGTTTCAATAGAGAGCGTAGTCCCCATTTCTGAGATTCGAGTTTCGAAAAATCCTTTCTAAGTTCACCCCTAGACTTCACATGGAACTTATGTGTCAAATTTGGAGTCTCTAGACCTAGTTTGGTCTGTGCGTTGATATGTCAGTCAGTCAGTGTCTTCTTTTATACATTTAAAAAGAAGATGATTAGGTACTAAAATCTGCGAGAAAGTTTTCAAGATCGGGTAATAACAAACCAAGTGCAAAGATGGCGCTGCTAGATTTGAACGAACGATCCGATTTAAATCTCCGAATAGCCAAGTCAAGGGAGCACTATAAAATGAACATTTTTATTTTATTTGCGCTCTCATTTGCAAACAATGCGATCCCGGCGGTAAAGATCTCATCAGTGATTATCTCTTGTTGCGTTTCTCGTCGTTTTTTCTATCGGGAACAAGGACAGTTGTCGGCAAGCTAAACAAAGGCATGATTACTGAATTGACATACCTATTATATTTAACTCATGTGTCATTGGGACGTCCCCTCGACGGAAGTTGTGCAATTTACTTCGGAATTATATCGATGGTAGGTAACACTTACTTTAGAAGGTACTTTTGATCAAATCAGCAGTTGTTATTGAGTGTAGTATAGTATATTCAGAAGATTTGTCTATTTCATACTTTATTTCAAGTGACAAAACCCTGTGAATAAGCTATCCGACACTAATCAGCAACTGAAGAAGCTGGCGCTTAAATTTACCAGTTATAAATAATCACTGAATTGAAAGATCTCTAAAATATGTAAGATGCAAAGGTCTAGTACAGCAGTTGCACAACGGTGTTAGAGTCAGCTTCGAAATGATCGCGTCTTTTTTATTTCATGGAAAAAAAACAAATATGTTTTAACAAATATGTGTTGTTTGACGGGCCGGTGGCGTGGTCGGTAAGATACTTGCTTTTCACACCGCAGGTCGTGGGTTCGATTCCCACCTGAGACAAACATTTGTTTAAATATGTCTGTTTGTCTTGTGTCTGGGTGTAATTATCTATATTTAAGTATGTATTTACAAAAGAAAAGTATTATATGTAGTATATTACCAGTTATCTGGTTTCCATAGTACAAGCTCTGCTTAGTTTGGGATCAGATGACCGTGTGTGTTAATGTCCCACTATATTTATTTATTTATTAAGCTTTCTAGACATCCACTGAAATCAATCCACCCATACAATCGAATATGTCGTAGTATATTGGTTCCTAGTACCCCCGAAATTAGCCAATATGATTGCTTAGTTTGAGACAAGATGGCGCTGTGTGTATGTGTGAAAATATTATTACTATTAAAAAACACGACATGTCAGAAATACTGTAGGCTCAAAATCACCAAGGTTGCAAATTCCAAGATTGGTTTTATGCCAAAAAAAATTTTAAGATATAATGATGACTCTTGGTTTATACTGTTGCAAAATTTGTATATTATTAAACTTTGACAGGGCAGCGCACAGAACTCTATACTTTTTTTGCAATATTGCTTTTTAGTAAATATCTTGCAGAAAAACATCAATTCGGGAACGTTTTTCTAAGTTTCCTAAAACGAACAAAAACAAAACAAAATACATAACTTATGCATTGTTTAATAACATGGGTATATTTAGTATCTATATTAAATAAGCAATAATGAACAAAATGCATACAAAATCTTCTACAAGTAAAATACGCCAAAAAATTAAATAAGTTGCTATTACTGTGCCTATATTTTAGGAAATTTTAAAATATTCAAAACTCTTTTATTTGAATAACGTTACATGAAGAAAATAAAAGTTCTAGGATTGTATAAACCATGTTTTTTCTAAAAAATAGCTTAAGTTATGCGCATTTTATTGAAATATTGTAGTGTTCCCGGCAATGATCAACCGTTCCCGGAATGAAAAAAATGTTACCAAAATGATGACGTTGATATTATAAGGTATAAGTAAAGAGATATTTAAATTGTAAACAACAATTTAAATAAAAAAATCGTTTATTTATATTGCCGTATTAATTGCACTTATGGAAAATTACTTTTACTATTAATATTTTTTTCTTAAAATTGTTTTAACATTTTCAAAAACAAACCTTATTGTCCAAACCTTATTATTTTTCGAAAACACCAATATCATTGTCAAAATAATATCGAGTTTTTTCTGTTTTGAGCAATGGTGTTGGGATAATACGGGTTCCAGTTTGAATTTTCTCATATTGTTACGCACAGATCTCCAAAAGGTTACTAAAATTTCTCCAACATCGTCAGCAATATATCTAAAGCAAGTATTGGGCTTCTCAGTAGGAACTTTAACAAGAAAAAATGTCCCAGAGGATACAAGATTTGGATGTATATTGTCTTTACCATAAGATGTACTTGCTTCAACATCAATCTGTTTATCTTTAAACTGCTGAGGAAGAGTTAATACCATTAAATCTTCATCTTCTGAGGAAGATGAGCTATATACAGATTCATAAATGCTTACTCTATTCTTTAATTTTAAATAGTTATCTGTTATTATAGGCTCTTCGTCAACAGGAGATTCAATTTCAGGCATTAACACATCCCCAGGTTCAACTGCACAAACTTACGTTACAAAAAAGCTTGGATAGTTTTAACTCTTTATGGAATGTTCAATTACGTCGTCTTCTGGGATTACCCTTTACTTTTTTTAACTTAGCATTTGTCTTTTCTCTTTGGCACAAATAAGTGGAACTATCCTTTTGAACTTAGATAAATTAAAAAAGAAAAATATGGCACAAGAACACAGCGCGCAGTCTTTCTAAAATGAGTCCAATGGACTCACTGACACTCAGTCACACGCGGACTATCGAGTAGACGTCGTGTCGACACATCTCATTAATTTTAGGTTTTGTGCTTATAAACAAATGAAAATGCCTTCTTGTGTGTTTAATAAATGTTATAATCACTCAAGAAACAAAAATAAGACAGACGGGATTACATATCACGCGGAAGTACACCCAAAAGTCTTAGTTTCATAAAAAATATTACTTATATTGTTGTTTGCTACGCCGTTTGTGGGAGTGAGATAGATAATGCAAAACAGACATGAAAGATAGAGGCAACGCGTGCGCGTTGCCTCTATCTTTGCCCGTGATAGTATTTCGCTGCTACAATGTTATACATTCAACAGCACGGCTATTGTGATTTCGCTTGCATGCTGTGTGGGGCCATATCTCTGTCCTTTTCTATTGTTCACTCTATGTTCTCAAATGTGATCACATAATGTGTGTTTCTCGTTGCATGTAGTCGTGCACAGAGACCCAGGTTTAGTGATTGCGTTATTAGAGCGTACCGTATCTTCCTTTTCTTGATTTATCAAAGCTTTTGAAACTATTTTTTTAATTTTTTTCTTTATCAGTAGTCTCCATTACGCTGTAATTAAAAAGCAACAAATTTGTAAAGTAAATAAATAAAAAATCGTAAGCGAATCGTCCTTGGAAACGATAATTATCATTCCGGGAACTCAACAGTCATTTCGGGAACGTGTCATCATGTCTGGGAACGTTTCCGAAATGATCGTTCATGAAATGACGATTTCAAATAAGCGCGCGCTTTGATTATAGAACGGTCATCTTCAATGCAACCTCACTTTGTCAATAGTAAAATATTTGAGGTTACTTCGTTATATCGAGTCGTAAAAAAGAATTTTATCAATAATTCAATGTAATAGACACGTTCACGAATTGACGGACTATTGATGTACGCATAACGAATAAATAATTGAAAGGTACTTACCACTTAAACATAATTTATTTAACGAAAAATACACTGACAGCCGGCTTTGTTATTGTTTACTTCTTTTATTGACGTTTAACACTGAATGACAGCGTTGACTTAAAGTGATTTTTGTTCGAATATCGATGCGTTCACTGAAATGACTTATGCGCTGTTGGACAAACTATTTTTGCATTTATATAATTAAAAAAATATATATTTTAAAGTATTCTTTTCAAAACTAGATTTTGTATGAAAAATACGGTATATTAAGTAATGACAAGTGTTAAATATCTTAAATTATTCATTGATATTTTTGTCTTGTAGTTGAAGATCATACATTAGGACGCGTTCCCGAAATGACTTTCTTTGCATTTATATCGATTTATTTTAAAATTTACTTCTATAATAAATTGTATTGTTTCATGTACATACGAAATAGGTTAAATGTAGTATTTTATTATTATTACTTTTTTAATAAACTCAAAATTTAAGACATTAATTTGCTAGCAAAGCAAATTCTACACCTTGGTGATTTTGAGCCTGTAGTATGGGCGACTAAACTACAATCGACAGACGCTGTGTGATTCGCGGTGCCCATTAATAAGACAAAAATTAGGAATTCCCCGGAAAATGTGTAACTAGGTACATCGTAAAAAAACTAAAGCAATAGTTGTACGAGTTTACCTAACACTTTTGCAGTTTACTTCTACAGAAATAAAAATAAACAAACGTTAGCGAGTAGGTACAGTCAGCTACAATAGGTGATGAAGAGATTCAATATTACAAAACCTTAAACACCAAAACACTCCCTAGATAAATGACGTGACGAAAAGTGAAAATAATCTTGTCATTAATATTCTACAGTAAACAATTGAACAGTCACACGATACTTTTGTTTTTAATCTTTTGGTATTAAGATGTTTTGTAATATTTAATCCGTTTAACAACTATTCTGTTGTAAAGGAAAAACGACGCATCTCACATGTTAAGCCGAAATAAAATTATACGAGTTAATGCGTTCTTTTTACTGATTCCAAGATTATATTATTATATCATTATTATTATTATATATTATCATTATTTTGATTTATACTATTACTCGTTTACGGAAAAAAATGTCAGCGGGGTTAGAAAGTTGCACATACGATATTAAAAAACGACGCTAATGGTCGCATCGTTTTATTTTGATTGATCGAGAGACGTCATGTATTCAATTTACGCTAATCCTGTGGTGCTAAATAAAGCGATACAATCGATCGTTTTTAATAATTGGAACACAGTCTCTCCACATAAATGCATCCTTTTTACTTATGACGGCAGTATTGTTGCTGACTGTACAACCAATCTTGGTGCAAAGCGCATGCAATCCAAGGATAAGTGACAGCTTTAGTACGGCTTTAGTGTTATCGCTTCACGTCTAGGAGCTCTAGCGAGGTGAGGAAACGTGCCGCTCAATGTTGATAGCAATTCTACATGTCAAGAGGGACTGTCACAGTTAATAAGCGATTTGATCACTGATATTGAGGATGATAACATACATAGGTACTTACTTGTATATGTACAAAATGCACTCTAAAGCAAAATATAAAGATAAAAATGCCTAGGAACCCATAGGGTTGCGATCATCAGATACACAAAGTAACACCTCAGAAAGCAAGTCAATAACTTTGGTAATGATTATAGCAGCTTGCTAATCACAAAAATATTTGATAACAAATTGGTTTGCACACTTCATGTGCTCACAAAACCAAACTCACAGACATTTTCCCCTGAAGTAAACAATGACAATCACAGACAAGCAACCTGCAGTGACGTTTGACGTCTTGTGAGTTCGATAACTGACAGGCTGAATGCAATCACAAGTGACATCTAATTGTCAGTCTAGGCAACAGATTGACATCCCGGTACGCGCTGCTACTTACAGTAATATTATAATTTACAATCCATGTGGCAAGATAGCAACATTTTTAGGACATTTTTTAAATACAGCTGCCAATGAAGTAAATTTTTCATAAAAAATTCGTATAAAGTACTCACTACAAAATTGTTAGGTATACAGTAATTACTTCGCAGAACTGTTTGCTCTTTCCGTTCATATAATACACCGGAGTATATTCCGCAAATACGAACATTCATCACAACATAATGAACGACTGGTTCGGCCACCAGGCAATAACTTCCTTAATTAATTGTTATTGCTGACTCGCTATTTATTACCTTATTGGTTACTACTTAAGGATAATTGTTCTAAATGCTGTAGTTAATCCAATTGATTCGAATTTCGGCTGTCAAGACCAGAGATGGGTAAAGACTCAGTAAATACTGTCACGTGAGTAAATACTGAGTAAATACTCTTTTATACTGAGTATTTACTAAAAATCGACAGTAAATACTTTTTTTTTCATTTTTTATCACATTAATTGGTTCTTTCCAGGAGCTTGACATAGAAAATACGACCCATTGAGAATAGGACCCGCTAAGGATTTAATTTCTTTAGCTAATTCATAAAAATGCCGAACCAATGTAACTTTTCCTTGTAATTTTTCTTAGTACCTAGTTGGAAATCTGTTTGAAAATAGATAAGTTAGCTAGGTATTGCTTAAATTTGATAATTTCGTACCCAAAAATATGAAATAATTATAACACACTAAAGTCCATATCACCAACCCCACTAAGGGACTACATATGTAAGGTTTCTTTGTTTTACATTGAAGGGATATAATGTTTTGCATAAAACAATAGAAGGTATGCGACTTGCTATTAGTTTCTCTGTCACTTTTTTGAATGAAGTTAGAAAATAATAGAATGAGAGGCAAAATCAAACAAACATCAAGGACATGCTTATTTGTGTTCCACAGTCGTAGAGTGCGGTCGTGTTAGTTTACGTGGTAAATCCATTTTGAATTTGGCTTATTCTTACGGATCCTATTCTGATTTATTGATTCTGTAGGCATAGGTACTTACTTAAAGGAATAGAGCAAATTATTTTAATTGAACTATCATAGAGTCCTGAATTAGACCAACTGATTAACCGATTCGATAAAGTAGGTAAATCTAATTTTAACACACACACACACACACGCGCGCAAATATTTTAAAATGACAAAGTAACAATAATTAAAGTATGCAACAAATATATTATTTTCTTTTTCTAATAGTAGGTATACTAAGAACTAGAAACCTACCTTTCCGAAATAATTAGATAGACCTTACGCGGTATGCGGAAAAGGGCGAGGCGACGTAGCTGAGGCAGAGCAAGGTCCATCCTCTCCAAGTGACCCTCGACTTATGAACGACGCAGGCACTTACAGGCTATGCATGGGAGTTTTTGCAATTAGATACCTAAATCACCTCGGACGGGAGAAGTCACCCGAGTGCCACCAGTTCGGGGCTGAAGGGCATGGCGCTGCATACGCTGACCAAGTGCCCGATGTGGCCGTCATAGACTGGTCGCGATGGCTGGGAAACAAGAGAGGGTGGCAAACATCTTCCCGCTCCGCAGCTTCAGATGCTGGCCGGCGGGTTAGCCCACTGCCAAAGATTTTAGGGGGTGAACCGGGCTTAGCTGCTTAGAGCTGGAAACCTTGCTGGGTCTTGCTTACCCTTGCTACAAACAGGAGTACCACTCCCCCCGTGTCTGTCCAGGGCGAGGAGATGCTAGAGACATTTCCCTTTAATAAAAGAAGTGGCTGAAGCTGGCTAGGAGATGGAATGAACTACGTTTTAACATAGCACAGTTGTAGAGAGCTATATGTCAAGTCCACTTGCCAGTACGGCTGAGATCTAGTCCTTTAGAGAGGCCATGGTTGAGCGCTTAAACTTGTCTCTTAAAGCTGTTTCCGACTGGGGTGACGCCAATCTAGTCAAGTTTAATGCTGCTAAAACTCAGGCGTGTCTATTCTCTGCTAAAAAAAGGCCATTTCAATTGGCTCCTACTTTTCAAGGTGTATACGTGACTATTACAGACCACCTTGAGCTTCTTGGCGTCAATATGACTTCGACCCTCATTTGGCCCGTACATTGAGTCCATGGCCCAACTAGCTGCCAAAAAGCTAGGTGTCCTCGCCAAGCTGCGTCAGTACTTCAGGCCGAAACAGATGCTCGAGCTATACGAAGCACAAGTTCGTTCATGCATGTACTGCTCGCATCTTTGGGTTGTGTCAGCTAAATACCAACACGAGGCGTTAGAGTCTATAGTAAGGCGAGCCAAGAAGCTTATTGGCAATGAATCCCTCGTCAAGGCTAAATTGAAAAGTCTCGAGCATCGCCGCATAGTTCCTAGTCTTTCGGTCTTTTACCGGATACACTTCGGAGAGTGTGCGTTGGAATTACACAATCTTATTCCCCCATCCCCGTTCTTCCATCGGTCAAGTAGAGGTACGGCTATGCGCCATCGTTATATGGTGGAAATTCCACGGGTACGCACATTGTGCGAACTGCCAAATTATGGAATCCGTTGCCGGCATCTATGTGTTCCAATAGCTATGGTCTCCCGGTTTTCAAGTCACGAGTGAACCGGTATTTACTGGGTAAGCTCGTTCCATCGTAGACTGCATCATTGTTTCACATCAGGCAAGTTGTGGTTAAGCGCAACCCTATTTTAGGATAAAAAGAAAATCAAAGTAAGTGAAGGTCACACATAGTATAAGTTGTTTTAGTGGTTCATCATCATCATCGGCCTATTGCAGTCCACGGTTGGACATAGATCTCTACCAATACAATTCATTTCACCCTGTTATCGGCTTGCCGATTATCTTTCGCAGATCGTCACTCCACTTAACTGGAGGGTATGCTATACTACGCTCATCAAAACGCAGTCTACTCAGAAAATTGCTTACTTTTTCGTTCAGTTTCGGCACTTTTTCTGCCGAAAACGGAACTGGCATAGCAGCTGCATTTTTCTGCCGAAACTTGCCGCAACCGAAACCGAACTTTTGGTCGGTCAATAATCTATCTATTTATATAAAATTAAATCCCTATTTCCCTTGGTCACGCCATTACGCGTGAACGGCTGCTTTCACTAATTCTGTTTTTAGAATATTTCTTGAAGTACGAGATTGTTTTTTAAGAAAAAAAGATAAAAATAAGAAATTGGGAAAGGAAAATTAGAAAGACAGAAGTTATCCGAAAGAAAAAGTCACGGCCGAAAACTGGGCGAGATATTTTAGAAGGACAGCCGAAGGAAAAGCAATTAGTACTCATGACTTAAACTGCCGTGGTTACATTTGGGTGGTTGTTAGGTAGGTCTGAGACCCAGTAGATGGCACTGCTTTACCGGGCAGGACGACGTCAACCGGGTCCGTTATTTATAGATAAATTTTAACCCAGACCTAAAAAAAAACCATCATGCTCATCACACAAAGATTTGTTCGGGGCGGGAATCGCACCCCCGACCTCCGGCATAGCAGTCAGTTCGCAAAAAAGACACTCCACTATTGTCAAAAGTATTTACTCATGCTTTAGAGTAAATACTGAGTAGAAATGAGTAAATACTCAGTTTTTACTATTTACTCAGTAAATACTAAAACAGTATTTACTCACCGCCCATCTCTAGTCAAGACGCTTTGGTATTTGTATTAGTAGTAAATACTGGCTGAATTGACTCGTAGACGTCTAGGAACTACATACAGAATTTGGAATGACTTACAAGAAATTCCCAAGGCGATATTAAATCAACAGTTTCGTGAGTAAACCTGTTACAAATAACTGTGAATATGGATACACGACAGACAGTGATGGCGAATGGGAATATCACCAACATTTCCCTAACACTGTTTTAGTTTGATTCGTAATACGAGGCGATCTTAGTAACACTTAGGCACCGATCAGAATAGAGATAGCGACATGGTATGAAAAATCGTATTTTAATAAATCCGTCAGTAAGATTATAAAAAAAATGTTAGGCACGTATTTTTGCTTTATCGTTGAAATGAAACATAACGCATTAGTTATGGAGTGGGAGTGCGCTACGTCATACCTCTGTACAAAACTTACAGTGTGACATCATTCGAGATTTCGCTTGGACGTGTCGCCGTAATCTTTATGATCATACAAAAAAAATGTGTGTAATATTTTTAATTTATCTATCTGACGGAGAAAACAAAAAAAAAGTAGTAATACCTATTAAAAGACAGACAAAGTTAGAATCTGGGACTGTATAACAAAAATCGAATATTCTTACGTGGCCCAAAATTTGAACCCAGAATGCTATGGTTTAGCAAACACGTTTATCACTGGAATATCGAGGCTGCTACTGACCCTAAAAAAACTTAAAAATTTTATTATTAATACTAGCTTGAATCATCCTACAGCTGGGCAAATGCCTCCCCTAACACCTTCCAGGCGTCGCGATCTTCTGCCACCTCCATCCAATTATCCGAGAATTTATCAATTTCGAAGAGAATTTTTCGCGACGGAGATGGCTCCTTAAAACTAAAAAAAAATCTTTCCAGAATGTACATGAAGTCATGTCTTTATTCCTTGAAGTTTTTTTATTAGATAAGTGCTTCAGATTCGAGCTCAATCATAAAACATCTTTAATGTTCACTGTCTTCCATTTCATATAATGCGGAGCATTGTTTTACTACGTAATATTTCTTGTACTCAGAGTTAAACTTGCCACTTAAGACTTCATAATGTTCTGAAACATTTTGTAACATCTTTAATGCGAAGTCTTATTGATGGGTCGTGTTTGAGTTAAAATGTGCTTTCCGTGTCTATTAACGTACTAATAACTTACCCCAACTTCGCTTGTTTGTCGTCATTACTAGAAGTAATAGTATTCTTACCTAGTTACAAATTACAGTTTATTTACATTTTGACGGACCGGTGCCGTGGTCGGTAAGATACTTGCTTTTCACGACGCAGGTCGTGGGTTCGATTCCCACCCAAGTCAGACATTTGTGTCATGAACACGTCTGTTTGTCTTGAGTCTGGACGTAATTATCTATATTTTAGTATATATTTACAAAAGAAAAGTATTATATGTAGTATATTACCAGTTATCCGGTTTCCACAGTACACGCTCTACTTGGTTTGGGTTCAGATGGCCGCCTGTGTTTATGTCCCAATATATTATTATTATTATTACGATTCTACGCGTTCTCTCTATCTTTTCTAAACCGTGTAAAATAAACAACATTGGAATGAAAAATAATAATAATTAAAAATTAAAAAAATGGCTGATTTATTTTTAAAGCGAAGGACTCGCACTCTTACACACGTACCTATTACAAAATCTCGGAAACTACTACACAAAGGGTTACACTATTAGTAAAATTCATGAAGTCTACGCGAGCGTGCCGCGGAGTGGAAAGTCAGTTTCTTTTAATGTTATTAATAGTAGAAGTATCTACTATTAATTACAAACACTGCGGTAATCTATCATATTATACAGACCAGTGTAATTTGGTTAATTATTTTATTGGGTCAAACCTCAGTATCTAACTAGAGCCAAGGCCACAGTTGCTAGCGATATGCGACGCAACTGGATAAGAAATCACTAGTAATAGTCGGGGTAGATAGTGTAGCTATAATAGTAAATTTGAATTATATATTCAAATCACTCATTCATCGCAGGTCGCGTTGGGGTCTAATATAGCCTTAACCTAACACTTAAGACATAACTAACACAAGAATAAATCCAATTTGTATATACCTAGTAGGGTGTTTCAAAATAATTCTAGACAATAACAAATGTAATCAAGAAATAAGAGTTAAACTAATAAAAATTAAATAAAAATCATGAAATATTTTTATTACGCCTTTTGAGATAATTATATTTTATTTACCTTAGTTTAATAGCTCAAAAACTATCTAATAATTAATAACGACTTTTTATAATCAATAAAGACCGTATACTTGAAAACACTATCAAAACCATCATATAGCAAACTCATTCCGCATCAACTCAAACGCATAAAATAAGTACTAAAAATAACGATGATCTTGTAACACATCATACCCGTCTCTACAAAAACAGACTCTTTTATGGGGCCGTGAAACCTACGATTCTACAATAAACTTCCAAATAATATTAGGGAATGACTATTACCAAATTTAAAACAATTGTAAAATCTATGTTTAAATAAAGCGTTTAAGTGGCAGGCTATGTAACGGATAATCTAACTCTACACACTAACCAAAACGTAAAAGATGTGAGTACTTTATTAAAAAATCGACTGAGTTTTTTTTGCAGTGTTTCTCAGTAGTTGCATGTCATTCACTGTACGGTCGGAAAAAAATTGGAAAAAGACCCACGTCATAAAAAAAAAGATAATAATTTTCATTTCATTTCATCGTTTTCAAGCACCTTAAGACAATTAATATCCTTTCAACTCTGTGGCCGTAACAAAATCCTTCATTGTATTATTTTGTTTTTCACTTATATCTGAACATGAAATATTGGTATTTATAGGACATGCGAATATTTGAAGAGTTATACGTTTCCGACGATAGTTTATAGTGATCGTAAAATGGCTTAGCTGACTTCTAGGAAGAATCGTTAAGTTAAATATTGTCTCCGATGCGATAAATGTTGAATTTGATTCATATTACAACATCATATTATAGCTTTCGTGGAATTGTGTGGAGAGGATATCCATTCAACGAAAATTATAGGTAGATACAGCATTAAATAAATTAAAAGCAAATAGTCTGACACTAAGTTGGCCACACACAGCAAACAAAATTTGTGTCAAAGTTCAACAACATGATTAATGTTAACATCTAACAGTCGCCCTCGCTTCGATACAGGAGCTATAATCATTATATCCCGACTTTCACGCTTCACTTTACACATCAACCCTTTTTTTTAAGTCTCACTGCTTGGCACGGTCTTCTCTCAACCATCCTCTAATCACGCTAAAACAACTGAAACGATTTACAGGAAATGTATATAGAGCAGCGGCGGCGCAGCAAAAATAAGGTCATGGGTTCGAATCCTGGTCGTGCCCATACATCTTTGTGTGAATTGTTTCATCTCCGCTGCCTAATATCGGTGAAGGAAAATATCTTGAGGAAACCGGCATGTCTAAGAACTAATCATTTGAGGACATGTGGCATCCACCAACCCACACTTGGCCAGCGTGTGTGGATTAAAACCTAAACTCTCTCAACTCGTGAGATAGTTAAGAAAAGACCCGTGCCCAGGAGTGGAACACTAAAAAAGGATTGAAGTGATTGGTTACATTCTTATTTACCTAATGTGAACTACTGAGAAATAATTATAAATGTCCAAACACTCTTTTTGATTTTGAACTTGAGTCATCTATGGCTAGAAACGAACACCCTATTCTTTACGCTAACCAAGCAATTTAGCTAATAACCACAATATAGTCTCTATAATCAGTGATCAATCATTGGTTAGACATATCAATGCAAAGCCCGAACCGCTGGGCCTAGAGACCAAATCTGGCACAAAGGTTCTGTAGGAGTATGAGGCGGACCCACAGAACCTTGTGGTGCACTACTTCCTCAGTACAAGTAGCAGCGGTGATAAGATAAGATAAGATATGATAAGATAAGATAAGATAAGTCTTTATTTTGTAAACAGGCACATGAGAATAGTAAAGGTACATGAGATCTTAAATACAGTAAGTTCGCTGTTTTGCCATATTATTGGCGTACAAAAGAAAATTTATATAATACTAAGGTCCATATTAAGTCAGGTTACAATCAATCATTCATCATTACATTTCATTATGGGTATTAACATGTCAGGTAAGTTTACAAAATTAAATTAAATCAAAGTAATATAAATAAACAGAACAAATTATAATACGTCTATAATGCCGAGAAGAGTGATTTATCGTCAAAATATTCGTTTAAAGTATAATAACACTTTTCGACAAGCATGGCAAAAATATGTTTTCTGAATCTTTTTAAATCTAGACATTTTATTGCATCCGGCAATTTATTGTAGATTTTTTGAGCCATACAGAAGAAGCTATTTCTCATAAGTGCTGTCTTCGCATGAGGTACTTCGAGCTCCAGTTTATTTTTATCTCGTAGTTGCCTATAGGGACTCTTAGAAGCTATCTTATACAAATCTAAATGAGTTTTTATAAATACATTAGCCTCAAAGATATATAGGCATGGAACAGTAAGTATTTTTAAACTTTTGAAGACTGGTTGGCAACTATCTGTGCATTTTAAGTTACACATGGCTCTAACACATCTTTTTTGGGCTATGAAAACTTGTTCTCTTCCTACCGAATTACCCCAATATATAATGCCGAATCTAAGGGTTGATGCAACAAAGCCATGATAAGCTTTTTGTACTATTTTCAAATTGACAATTTTATTTAGTTTATAGAGAGCATATGCAAATTTATTCATTTTCTTACAAATTTCGTCAGTTTGGGGTTCCCATCTTAGATTATTATCAATAGTGATGCCTAAAAATTTAGTTTTATCTGTAACCTCTATGTTTGTTCCTAAGTAGTTAATATCAAGATGTTGAATAGGCATCCTTTGATGATAATGCATTAATTTAGTCTATTCTAAATTTATATTAAGATTATTATTATTAAACCAAGAAATTAATTTATTTGATATCATATTTATTTGATCTTCATATTTACTAGGGTCATCACATTTTATAACAACTGTGCTATCGTCAGCGAAAAGTACCATTGGATGGGGTATTTGTTGGGGTAGGTCATTTATATATATCAAAAATAATAGTGGTCCCAACACACTACCCTGTGGTACCCCATATTTTACTGTCCTGCTTTTTGATCAGTTAGGAACCACTTAGAACCAGTTAGGAGCCACTGATGAATTGCAGCTGTGCGTAGGGTGTACTTGAGGCTTCATAGTTTCAAGGGAAAGCACAAAAAATCTCATTAAGTCAAAGTGCTTTGTGTTTACCAACCTCATTAATAAGATAAGTCTCTGGTGAAGCCTGGGTATATTATAATAATAATCTTTATTATCTCCTCAGAAAAACAAGACACTAGAATCAATAAGAGAACTAAAGATAAGCATATCATACAAATTGTAACAGTCTAGTGTATGCGATGAGCTGGTGTCTATTATACGTGCAACCTGTATTACAGATCACCAGGTCCTCACCCCACGGAATAGTATATAAGACAAAACTTAGTAATGTTAATACTAGTATTGTCTTAGATTTAGGTGAATTTAAAAAATAAATAAATAAAAATAAATAAGTAATAAATCTAAAATAAACCGCGATAAAATCCATTAAAAAGTAGTTTTATTTCGAAATGTTAAAACTATTGCAAAACGTATAAACCTAAGGTTGTTAGGAGATACAGATCTTACGACTTTTAATCACAACAACAAATTATGTTTAATGTTGTTTAGGTGCGTGTGTCTATGTGAGCGCGCGCGCGCGCGTGTGTGTGCCTCGGTATATATAGCCTCCAAAGCTAGTAGGTATATAAAGTGCTTTCCCTCCCGAAGCGATCATCCATGCATAAATACTGTGTGAGTGTAGCCACAATTGGTAAGCACGTACAATTAGTAGGTATTAATTTCAGTTCTAGACACCTAATAATAAACGCCTATAGAATTAAGATACAATCGCATTGTCCTAGTTTACGTTTCCAAACACATTAGCCCAATTTAGAGTACATGGAAACGGAAACACTCAATCATTCTACTCATGACACTCGCAATATAGACCTGTGTGACTGTACGAGTACATATGTATGTTTGTATGTAGAGTTGAACAAATAACATTGGAGGTATTAAACTTGTTATGAAAAGCCCTTACTGTATTGAAGGTTTAATGGTTGTAAGTTGATTCTCAGGATGTGTAATTCTTCTAAACTGTTTAGAGAATTATAATTAATAGTTATTTGATTATGAATAGAAAATTATCTAAGAAATTACCACCCGTGACCATGGAGTCTGAGAAACCTTGAAACATCGGGGTTTGAAAATTTAAAATAAACCGCGATAAAATCCATTATAAAGTAGTTTTATTTCAATGTGTGATATTCTACATGCTAGAAACTGGTGCTTTAAAAACCAGATCATCATCATCATCAGCCTATTCTAATCCACTGCTGAAACATAGGCCACTGAACACGATCCGCGGCTTTTCTCATCCAGTTCTTGCCGGTCGCCCTGCTGAGATTGCCACTCCACCTAGTCTGAGAGCGTCCTACGCTACGTTTGCCAATTCGTGGTCTCCACACAAGAACTCGTTTACCCCAGTGGTTGTCAGTTCTGCGGCAGATATGACCAGACGACCAGACCATATGTTATGAAAAACCAGATACCTAATACTTAATGCAGTTAATAATTAAACTTCATTTTTGTTTGCTGATGTTTCTGTCTTCCACATAAAAATTTTACTACCCTTCTTTATTACAGTTTGTTATTGGTATAGTTTTATTACTCTTACAGAAATGTTTAGTTAATCATTACTTAGATAATGTTGTTCATGAAATAATTAAGCTTATATATCACTGAGAACTGACTAAACTTATAAAATCTTAACAGCAATAGCCTAGCTGTGGCGAAAAATGTTTTACTAACCACAAGTTTCAGTGTTTGTAACGTTGACAGCTAATTTTACATTTATCTAAGAAAAATTACAACTGTCCTATGCGAAATTTGTTTCGGTATAAACTTACTAGCTTTTTTAACCGACCGCGGCGGCCACGCGTTTTTGTTTATCGCCTTAAACGCATTTTTGTTTATCGCCCTTCCATCGTACACATCATTGCTTAACATCAGGCAAGTTGCAGTCAAGCGCAAGCCTATTTCAGAACAAAAAAACTTTTAGCACCCATCCGCCAAATGTCTGTATTACCCCATTCTAAAATGGCGGAAAAAGCAAAATGAAACATTTCCGAACACCAATAAACTGCAGCCTAGTTCAGCAAAACACGATATTAAAAAGCCATTACTGAAACTATATTACAGAAACTAGCGGACGTATAAATCGTCTATTGGGAAACAAGTATTGAGTACCTTAAGCTTTCATCTGAAGTTCTTTGTACTTCTTTGATCGTTTGAAATGGCGCAGGTGTGACCAGTGAAGTTCTCGTCGCAGTACTGTTGTACAAACCCAATTTAAAAAGACAGAACTAAAACAGCATTGAAAATATTTTTTTGTTACAAACCCCTTTATTTATAAAAAAAAAACCATATGGACTTACCTTATGATTCAAATGGATTTTGTCTCTTCCTTGTCAAAGACAAACGAATTATAAACCTAGTACATATTATTTTCTTAAATTTACGCGAATATCACACATAAACTGCGAAAAATATACCGCGGCAAAATCCGTTATAAAGTAGTTTTATTTCAAACCTATTTAGCTATTGTAAGTTATAAGACGTTTATGAATAACTGCGTAAATAGTTAAGTGTTAGTGCAGAATAAAATTTGAAATTTACTTGCATTGTGAAAACAACATACATTGCAAAGACAATGACAAAGATAGCTTGTTGAACAGCTCATTTCGAAAAGAACAAGTTGTTCCGGCGAACTTGTACCGACATTGCGATGGTATATACATACTACGTCGCATACTATCCGCATTTTACATTACACTTAACATTACCCTCCCTTTTTGGGTAGTAAGTAAAAAGTAGCCTACATACTCGTAGTATTTTCTTAGATTTACGCGAATATCACACATTGAAATAAGATTATTTTATAAAATAAATAACTCCGTTATAATATTGTCTTAGATTTACGCGATGAAAAAATAAAATCTAAAATAAACCGCGATAAAATCCGTTAAAAAGTAGTTTTATTTCAACTCCGTTATAAAATAATTTTATTTCAAACTAGTCTATATGTTAATCCAGGCAGTAAGTTACCTCCATACGTGCTCCATACCAAATTTTTCTAAATCTGTCCTGTCGTACCTGAGTTATCAATAGTGTAACTAACACAACTTTCTGCTATAAATACAGATATAGAAGACTAGGTTTTCGCCGACAGCTTTGTTCGCGAACCTACATTTTTTGTCATGCCCAGCAAAAAATGCCTCTCATTATATGTGCTATATAATAGTGCAAGAATGTTCCAAATTAAATCAGTAGTTCCTGAAATTAGCGCGTTCAACCAAACAGCTTTATACTATCAGTATACATTATAACAAAATATTCTTACTTAAACGTTGTTTAAAACCTTACGAGTTCTGCTGCCAAATATCACTGAAAAGTCTTCAGTAAAACTTTTTAATTTGACAAAATCTCGACCAGCCATAACAAAATTGTCTAAAGAAACTCGCCCTAGTTTAGAACGATTATTAAGTCGTTAAAGACAAACTATGACTGAAATTCAAACTCAAATGTTTCAGACGGTTTAATAAAAAGTTATTTCAAAAGTTCCTTTTAATTCGCTATTGCTTTAAATAATTATTGTTCTGTAAAAATTTTCGTTGGCCGGTTCTAACACAACTTTTTAGGCTAACTTTTTTACGACAGTGATTTTCTCGGAAAACTTGATTTAAAAATTACGAATTCTTTATTAAATAACTAATTAAAGTATTAAATGTGATTACTTATACATACTACTTACTATCTTCTTTCCTTGGCTTCGGTCGCTTGGTATTGGGACAAACATTAAAGCCTTTTGTGCTTGTCCTGACTACACTAGGGATGAGGACATTTTTTCTGTTTTCTCCGTCAGATAGATAAATTAAAAATTTGGACACGAATTTTTCTTTGTAACATATACATACCTAGATTACGGCGATACAACCAAGCGAAATCTCAAATGACGACGACGACGTAAGACGTAGCGCACTCCCACTTGATAACTTTAATTCATTAGGTATATCATAATTCAATGACAAAGTAATTTTTAGGGTTCCGTACCTCAAAAGGAAAAAATGGAACCCTTATAGGATCACTTTGTTGTCCGTCTGTCCGTCAGTCTGTCAAGACCCTTTTTCTCAGGAACGCGTAGAGATATGAAGCTGAAATTTATATCAATTACTCAGGTCTACTGTCCCTTGAAGCTGTGAAAAAATCAAACTTCTAAGCCAACGCAATCAAAAGATACAGCCGTTTATGCCGCAAATTTTCGACACTTGCAAGGGAATCAAAACCTACATGGTGCTTCCCGTGAACTCAGAATCTTGAGATTTGGTACGAAGCAACGTCTTATAGCATAGATAAAGGAAAAATTACGAAAACCATAAATTTTTAGTTACATCACATAATATTTTTTTTTAATAATTTTAAACTTACTACCCATTTCCTCATAAACGCGTAGAGGTATTAAATTGAAATTCATACCAAATACTCAGGTCTATAATACCTTTAAGCTGTAACAAAATCAAACTTCTATGTCAACGCAATCAAAAGAAACAGCAATTTAAGCTGCATATTTTGAAACTCGCAAGTACTCGCAAGGGAATCAAAACCTAAAGGGTACTTCCAGTCGACCTAGAATCTTGAAATTTGGCATGAAGCAACGTTTTATAGCACACATAAAGGAAAAATTCCGAAAACCTTAAATTTTTAGTTACATTACAAAATATATATTTATAATATAATATACAAAATATAATAAAAATACCATAGTTATGACTCGATTGTCGTAATGAACGAACTTTGTAAACCTTGCAGGTTTGTACGGAACCCTCGGTGCGCGAGTCCGACTCGCACTTGACCGGTTTTTTATAACCTTACTGATGGGCTAATTATAATACGATTTTTCAAAACTTGCCGTCATCCCTATTCATGTCATGTTCATGTGAAAGAGTAACAAACATTCATACATCTAACCATACAAACATTCGCATTTAAATATTAAATAGGATTAGTCACTTTAAATCTGTATCACCCATACTTGTAAGTTGTTAGGCATTTACAAATTTCAGACTATGCCCAGACGACGGTTTACTAAATAATTCACTGTAGAATTACACTAGGATCCCGCTATATTTCAACTGACTCCAAATCCCAGCCGCGCACGTATGTTTATAATCGTCATTATTTAACCTGACATGACGTCACAGTTACGTTTTGACATTTTAATGCGCCATTTTGAGCTCGGACTGTTTAATGCCAAAAACTTTTGTTGCCCGAATACCGTGTCTGGCAATTTATGTAACCAGGAGCATAATTTACTGGCTCTTTCTACCTGGAATATGCTGCGTCAGATACAAAGTTGATGTATTGGAATTTATTAGTTGGGATGAAATAATGCTAGTTCCAATAACAAGGGTACCTTTTTCCGGTATTTTCCTTAAAGGTTAATATATTAAAAGCCCTGACGGAGTTGTTTTTTTTATTTTCGGATCTCTGTTGGTTTCAATATTGTAATAGTTTCTAATTTTCTTTTTTCGGTTGACAACTGGTGTAAACGTTTAGGAATCCGAAGTAAACAACATGCTCTTATATTCTGGCACTAACCTCTCCACCACATTCTCGCCTATACTGATCCTAAAAAAGGACATAGATGCTGTTGTGAAATGGTCCCATGACAACGGTATCGTACTCAACTCTGACAAAACTAAATGTCTTGTAATACAATCTCCATATTTATCACCCACAGTTAACCCTACACCTCTGTATGCGCACGACTTTGTATGTATTCACAACAAATCATTAAACTGTAACTGTAAAGCAATAGAAAAAGTAAACACTGTAACTTACCTTGGTATGAAAGTAGACGAAAAATTTTCCTGGCAACATCATGTAGACTACATTTGTGATAAACTTAGAATAATTTTGACAAAATTTCATTATTTAAGCTACAAAGTTCCTACTAGTACGCTAAGATGTTTGTATAAGTCACTTGTGGACTCCATACTCAGTTATGCTCTGGATTGCTATGGGCTTACATTCAAAACTTATATTGACAAACTAGAAACAATACAAATTAGATTTTTGAAACTTCTGGTTAGTAATAAAATTAAAGAAAAATATAAAAACGATTACACTAAACTAAACAAAATATGTAAAATCCTACCTTTAAAACTAAAACATCAATTTCTCCTGTTAGTAAACAACCATGGCAATCCAGAAATTGACTTGGCTGTGGTTACCAATGACCACAACACTCGCTCTATGGCTGCTGGCAGGTTTTCAGTACCTAGGGTAAATAACTATTACGGAGACAGAACTTTAAAAAAGCGATTGCCCTATTTACTGAATACTCTGCCGGCAGACATTCGGCAAGAGCATGACAAATATACCTTTAAGAAAAAACTTAAAAAGTATTACTTACAAACCTTGTGATTTAAATTGTTAATCTAGGTATACTTGACTTAGATATAAATTATAGTACGGAGACTAGATCCCACAGTCAAACCACTTACGTGGTTTTGGGGGACACAGATTTTAATTTATAATGTTAACCAATGTGATGATAATAATAAATAATAATAATAATAAAAGCCAGAATCGATAGCTGCACGTATAAAGAAGTTCAGGTTGAAAATCAGCCATTTCCAGGACACTTAAAGAAGAACGAAGAAAGAAAAACATTTATTTAATACAAACAGGACACACAATTAAATAGCAAATAAGAAAACAACTGAAAAAGTAGTAGACGTAGTAGAAGTAGTCCCATCAGTGTCAAACGTAGACATTGCGCAGTAAACGCTGTGAACACCTACCGGAGGCGACCCACTGCAATAATTTTCAGCAATGTCCACAATCCCATAGTGTGGTTAAGTCATTCGACAAGCTTACCACAAGGACCCAATTTGCACAGGAACTAAGACGTCTTGGTTCCCGCACAAATTTAATCAAAACAATTGTTACAGAAATTGGAAGTTAAGTCGTCCACTTCGGGAGACAGCACAAAATAACGAAGAGTTAGAAATGCCTTTTCGAAAGCACCACGAGGAAACGAGGAAAACGTAGTCAAGCTGGTTCCATTATAAACTCTGCGCAAACTTACAATCTCCAAAATGTTTCTTCGTCAACTGATAATCTAGTCGAATCTAAGCATACAAAGTCTAAAATTAAGACTCCTTATAAAGTAACGGCATTTTATTTACTTACCTCTTCATAGCCAAAGAATTAAATTAGTTACATTGAATAAACGGTTCACCTTATTTGTATAGAAACAGTCTCATTAAATTACTGTAATAATCCATTACTAATCAGTTTAGTTCGACCACAGATGGACCGCAATCTTTCGTCAGTAACTATCATTAATCGCTACAGTCTAAAAAGATTAGTTACAACATTATGTACTAGTGACCGCCAGTGAACTGCACCGTCTGCACCATTTTGTACAATACCTACTTAAAATAAAAGTATGCAACGTAATTTATTATAACAAATACTGTTTTTAAGTAGTTCATAAGTATTCCATATTGTAATTAAAGTAAATATTATTCTTGTTATGGTAGATAGATATGCTGAAACTTTAAGACGTAGAACGATCTGAACTGAGAATTATTTTTAATTTCTCGTGTTTTCATTTCCATGTTGCTACTCATTATTATGTATAAAATGCCATATAAATGGATCATCCTTTAGTGTCAGGGTGTTATTGCAGTCATAATAACGACTCACACTGATTCTGTATTATCACTGATAATATAATACTACAATATGTAATATGCAAACATCTTAATACCTTACGATACATTATTTGTTCTACTGATATTTTTACACTACACTATTGCAATAGTAGGTGTATATAATTAGAGCTGGGTATCGAACGTGTAATGAGCGGAGCGGACGTTAATTACACCAACACCGATTTAAATATATCTGAGGTAGTGCATCGACCGCATCGAGATGCAGTTCACGTGTTCACGTTTACATTGCGGTTTTTTATTACCTCGTCTAACTATTACTCTGTGTATACTTAATTAGAAAATGTTTTAGGTATCTCGTATACCCGTCCACATATTTTTACTCTACAATACAGTAAAGTTATCAAGGCAAATGTGTTCTCAATCAAAACGACCCGATACAAATCCGCTGTAACTATTAGGTAGGCCACACTCCTATAAACTTCACAACCTATCTACGAGACCGCAGATCAGGGAGCAGTGCACGAGGGGACCACGAGCTTCGGTCGGCGAGGTGCACTCCCGCGCTACGTGTGTGTTTATACTTTGGGACATACATTTGTAGGATTTTAAATAATAATGCGATATATTAATAGAGAGTTTTAACTACCAATAAAACTTACCTATTATTTTTCCTGAGATATCCGGAATCCATAGTGAGATTAGCCTTCCGTTTTTCTTGTGTTCGTCGAGTCAAGCGAGCTCCTCTCTAACGCTAGTGGCGCCCTCGTGCGATAATTACCGGTCACGTGATTACCTGTTACCTCAAGGAGCGCGCCACATTATTTCGTCATTATACGGCGTAAGTACCGGGTAGGAATTACCTGGATTCCGGATATCTCAGGAAAAATAATAGGTAAGTTTTATTGGTAGTTAAAACTCTCTATTATTTGTTCCGTCATCGATATCCGGAATCCATAGTGAGAGATATGTTTGATTTCTCTCGGTACAATTGTTTTATTTATGCTATAATGTGTAGAAGTAAGTTGAAAAAGAAAATTAAATACCTACAAAATTTTTACAACGAATATTTAGGTAATTAAAATAATACATTTCTTCTTTTTCTAGTTATGACAAGGTTATAGAAAATTGAAATCATAACGATAGTAAAATAATTTGATCAATTTCAAAATACAACCGATAATTTAATGAAAGAATCACCGCACATACCGACCTCGAAGATGCTTCAAGTCCTGCTTCGCGTAGTACAAACTTTATCCCGCCTTCAATATTCTAGTGGCTAGTTTGCATGGTCCTTACAGTAATGAAGTAATGATTCTTGCCATTTGCCTAGATTGCGACGCAGCAGCACCCTTCTGTTTTTATTTTAACAAATATAATTTAATTTCTTACCGGATGTCGGATTACTATTATACTCAGCTGGATCTACTGTTAAAACAGCAAAAAATTTACTAGTCTAGTTCTTAGGAATGAGAACTCGTACATCTGTTGACCCGATGCTACCAAAAGTAAAACTGCTACTTGTTTAAGATGCTCATCAACATTTTCAAATGTAAATTTGAAGTCAACTGAATGGTAACAGGTCCATACATAGGTTTAAGATTATCTGCAACTGATAAATAATAATAAGGACTTCTGCGCTTACCAGTTCCATAAGTACTTATCATAACTATTAATCTTCCCAACTTGAATCAATTCGATCTCTAATTCTCCTAATTCCGTCTCTGTGTAGTAGTCGGCTTGGAACTGAGAACTTGCTACGGGCCCACATATCCTTTTGATGTTAGTATACTCGCCTATAGGCTCATTACCATCGAGAGGCTATTGGAATATACTGTCCGTGAGTATCGTTGAAATGTGACAGCACTTGCGTTTACAAGGTTGTGTGGGGGGAAGAATCAACCCGGATTGTATTTCCACGAACGGAAACAAGTGATCTTCCGGTAATCAGCAGACACATACCTTGGAAACCCAGAACTAGTCTTGGAGTTCAACAAACACCCCACCGCTAGAGTATATTGTTGCAGTTGCTAGAGGTGCCCATTTTGGGTTTACCTTATTGCAATAATATGCATCAACGTCTGTGTTGTAGTAGCCTGAAAGAAACTTCAATGTCGAACTCACGTTAAGATGATCCAACAGAGCTAAATGTTGTCACGTCGCTTCTAGGATCTGGTGTCACATTAGAATCTGGTCCCGTCCTCCTTCTTAACGTAGGGTATTGTGGTGCGGTAGTCCCCATGCATAAGAAGTGTGTTCCTATTCCTTCACAGGCGATGCTTGTGAGTGATTCCTGTGTGAATGGTTTACAATGACATGACAGGCTTATTGGGCTTTTATCCACTAACCTGATTTTGGTGACAGTCCCAGATGCATTAAAAATCCAACTTGCATTTAATGGATCTGTTGTAAGCAAGTCTGTGTGGTATCGGCTCCGGGAGTAACGGTGACGTACCGGATGCCGCTGCTTCCCATCAACTCATCTTGATAAGTATTTGCTTCGGAATGACGAGTCGCTGATGAAGAGGCAAAACTGATTCACCCCATTAGGAGCTCGGCCTGTCTGAGGGATCAGTTGCCTGGCAACAAGTATTTGCTTCGGAATTACGAGCCGTTCATGAAGAGGCAAAACTGAGTCACCCCATTAGGAGCTCGGCCTGTCTGAGGGATCAGTTGCCTTGCAACATCTGTTCATGTAGTGCCCTGCGTTGGCGTTAGGCATTGTGGTTCCGACAGGGACCTGATGTTGGCTTGCGTGTGTCCCAGGTAACTCCTAGAAATTCCAGTCGTTACGTCGGAACCAGAACAGATTTGCCGAAGTTGAAGATCATCTTCCCGATGATAAAGGCTCTGCGGCTGACCGAAAAGCAAAACTGAGTCTACCCATTAGGAGCTGGGCCTGTCTGGGGACTGGTTGCCTTGCGACATCTGTTCTTGTATGCCCAGCGTAGGTAGCGATTGGCATTGCGGTTCCAAGAGAGACCTTCGTTACGTCGGAACCAGAACAGATTTGCTGAAGGTGATGTTCCATCTCAAGCGTCGCGTCAGAGAAATCACATGCAGATAGCCACCTGTTCCTGCAGAATTGAAAAGAACTGGTATGTCAGCTTAAGTCAATGAGGTATACTGCGCAACAGATATAGAGTATTCTCAGGTAAGACTAGTGGTCCAATTGGTGACTGTCACAAAAATCTCTGGAGCTGAGGGCTTAATAACTTAAAAGAAGACAGATCATTTGGTAAAGACAAGACGATGTACCTTACCCTAACAAGTCTGTGATACTGAGATTGTATCGGCAGGTGAAGAAATGATACGCCTGCCTTAATATAGTTTCCAAAGGGAAGCCTGGTTTGCTATGAAAATGGTTGAACTATTTCGGTATTTGTGTCCACTTTCTAGTGAAAAACTGTACAAGGCTGTGTTATTAGTTGAGTATTACGGCTTACGGTTACATTATGAATGATAAGTGTACACCGTTTAAAAGTTTGCAGATTACGTTAGAAGGACTCAAAAGGTGCCATAAATAAAGGTGCTGATATTGCGCAAGATATCTGCTGTAGAATTATCTCAATTCACGTTCGTCACTGTTTTTCTCTTGTTAAAGGATAGAAGATACAAGATACTGAATATAGTGATAATATTCCAGACCACCAACACCTACAGTCATCCGATCTCAAGCCAAGGAGAGCTCCTGTCATGAAAATCAGATAACTGATAGGTACTCTTACACTATACATTCACTACCTTTCTTTTGCAAATAGGTATTTACACCCTGACTCAAGACAAACTGTTATGTTGATTATTTATGCACACCAATTTCCGTGTCGGGTGGGAATCGAACCCACAACCCGCGGCGCGTTTCGGTGTGAGAAGCAAGTATCTTAACGAGCACACTATTCTGGTCTGTCAATATGATTAACTTACTCTTGGTTGCCTCCAAAATGAAAAGCCTTACCCTTTAGCTGCTTTGATGCTAAAGCTGTCTTCCTGTTGAAAGGTAGCAGCGGCAAAAATCGCGCTCATATTTTGGTGGCTTGTTGCTGGCTTTATTCAAAGTCGATGTTATAATAGTTTTCGGCTAATAGGTTAAGACTGTACTCCTGTAAACACTTATTTCGCGCTCGCGTTTGAATATTGAGGCTTATTTTTCCAAACTGGAGGTAATAATAGGTTTTACTCCCCCCGTTTTTCAGTAAGATATTGCAAAGTTAAACAAATTAATATTTTAAGCTTGAACGTGCAAATTCTTTGATATTTATAAATAAACGAATTGTTATAACCCACACTTCGATCATAGGTTATTTGTAATAAATGAGTAGGTAGATACTAACTTCGAAAAATGGACTGCACGGAACTGACAAATCAAAAGTATTGACTTTTAAGTAAATTGAAGCAATACCGCTAGTCACTTAACTCATAGTTATACCATTCAAAACGTTAGATAAGTTCGATGTATTTTAGCATTCCAATTGATGCCACCTACTGTAACGATTTATTACTTTTTAAAGAATACCTACATAAGTTTGTGCATCATATACTTTTCAATTTGTATACGAGGGTAAAAGTAAAATAGTACATGATGACAGAAAAGAATTCTTTTAAAAGTGTTAACGGTTGTAGGTACTTTCATAATAATAGCTTGTTGAGAACATACTAAAATATTCTACAAGACATGGCGTACAAAAGTATTTTTCTTTTTAGCCACCGTTAATAAAATAGAAAGTCAACTTTCGATTTAAAAATTCCTTAAATACGCATTTATATATAGAATTCGTTATTTGTAGGATAAAATATATTTTATATTTTGGTAATCTGAGACGCTTAATTAAGATTTCGCGTTACTTGAACTTGGTAATTGTCAAATTAATTCGAAACGCGGGCAAATATGCAACTTTGTTTAAAGTTACGTAATAAGTCACATTAGTTGCACGTTATTACTAGATAGTGTTAAAAATACAAGATTTATTCAATTTAACTCACTCACCTTACGTGCCCCTATTCTTTTTGGGGGTTAGAAAATCCAAACCTGATTTAATTTGCCCAATTTCAGATTACGCCTCCGCTGCAACACTCCTTCCCGCGCAAACATTTTTCCGCACCGTTACACTTCATCGCGAAAGAGAGGATATTTTTACAGCACTTAAATAGTATATTAATTTCTTACACTAATTTTTAAGTTGCTCACACACGTCTGAACACTAAGAAAAACGACGCTATAATGACGAAATAATGTGGCGCGCTCCTTGAGGTAACAGGTAATCACGTGACCGGTAATTATCGCACGAGGGCGCCACTAGCGTTAGAGAGGAGCTCGCTTGACTCGACGAACACAAGAAAAACGGAAGGCTAATCTCACTATGGATTCCGGATATCGATGACGGAACAAATAATTACTTTTATTCCAGTATTGTAAATACATTTCACACTAAGCATGACACTATTAAATTAACACTTTAACAATGTATTACACAACAACGCTGCTTAGCGACGACCCGAGGTCCGCACACTTCGGAGATCGGAACACAACTCACTCCTTAAGTCCGGCACAACAACCAAGTTGGACTCGCATCCGCTTTGTCCAACGTTGTCGCTGTCATACGATCAGGCAACTTTGTAATACATAACCGGAAGTCAAAACAATAATTTGATTAATATTATTAGTTGTTTTTGGCAACATGTGAGCTACTATGTAGTGACGCTTACAATACATACTGTTTTTATCAATGCAAATAAACTCTCTCAACTCGTAAGATAGCTGAGAGAAGACATTAGAAACGGTTGAAGTTTGAGTGAAGTGATGCGGGGTATTTAAACCTTCTTTAGAGTCGAAGGTTGTTACAGTCCTAACTTTCTTAATAGAATTTGTCAATTGTAAAGTGTATCTTTTGTCTACATAATGTTTACTGATAATAAGATATTTACTGTAAAAATAAAAACTAACTGTAATGCTTTGTTATTTTCCTGCCACGATATATTTCAACACAGGTGGCAAAGCAATGAATTTGACCGAGTTGGTATCGTTAGCTTCTGTTGACCTACAAAGAAATGAAATATGGACGAACATCGTTCATGTCCCAATGTTTCCGTTTCCGTTAACAAGGTAAGCTTTAAAGCTATTAGATATTGTAGGTTTCTTTAAAAAGTGACTTGCACGCGATATAAATTTTTACCCGACTACGCCAAAAGGAGGTTATCCTCACTAATTTTCGCATTAAAACAAGCAGTAGTAAAATAGAAAATGTAAATATTTAAATAAGTTCACAGTATCTAAAAAGTAATATTTGCCTACTTTTGCATTTGACTGCCTCGGTAACCCAGTGGTAAGCGTATCCGCATAATGACCGCGAGGTTCCGGGTTCGACTCTTGGGTCGAACAAGACTTTTAATAAGTACTTAAAAAACATTAGTTGCAACTCGAAGTTTGGAATTGTGCCCGATGATCAGCGCACATGTACGCACCATTTTACTTATGAGACCTAAACTTAGCCGGCGAATAGTGGATGATAAATACCCCTGCCTACACCTTTGAGTACTACAGACGTAAGCTCTATGCATGTATGCATTTTATACCAACATTAAACACAAATTGTTTTAATGTTTGTATACAATACGTTTGCAGATATCGTTAGAAGATTTTTACAGAAGTTTATAATAGGATCATAAACTTTCCAACTACTTAATGACTCAACCAATTCCAAGGATTCGCGTGATATACAACGATTCACCGCTTTTATAAAACACAGTAAAATTTACAGATGTTAAAACTAAAATGTTTTGGCGAAGCTGACTTAAAGAAAGTACTGAATATAAATGATCCAATATCCGAAAGCAATAATTAATGAATGTAAACAAAAAACGATCTTAGCATGCACCCCGCCTCTCGTTTAGTTCACCATACTTCTAATCCAATGTTTAACTGGTTATACACCCGGTTTAACGATTAAATTGTGAAAGAACAATGAACTTTTATGATTTGTCAAACCAACGCCAACTATTAGCATAGTTTTGTTGTTTATATCGAATCTAACTGTGCTTTTAATAAAATTTATATACAAGCAGTGAAGGTATTATTTAATACCCATATGCAGCCTCTACACGCTTGGCAATCAAGACAAACAGCGAACACCAATCAACCAGCATGAACACCGATCACAAACAAACAGCCAAACACCGGGACACAGTCATCCACACGCTTGTGTTTCTTTGATTGGTGTTTGCTGTTTGTGGCTGTACGGCAAGCGTGTGTAGGACGCGTTAGGGGCCGTCTCTACGAGCGAGACAATCGCAGCGGTATTATCGTCGTGCCACGTATTTTAACCATAACCGGCTAAATGTGAGTGATATTTCCTCTACCTACATATTCGGGTAGTAAAGGCGAGAGCCCGCTAAAAAAGTGGAATGATATGTTTATTTAATCAACGGATCAAGAGGTTGGTAAAGCTGGGCCTTGGTATGGATGACTCTTAATGAGACAGTTTAAACAATTACTGACGACAAAGGGTCGACAATGAACCATTGTTTTTCATACATCACCTTCATCTGAGGGATACAATTAACGTTGATTGCAGTAATTATAGGAGTAATTTTTTACTATCACCTTGATTATATAGCATAAGGACCACACGCACGTATTGATAATAGTTCCCTCCTGGCCGTATTTCGGATAAAGTGACCAGTGGAGATGTTATAGTACACAAGTTAAATAAGAATAAAAATTATTAATTAAACACTATGCTTACATTAGGTAGACTTAGAGTTTAATTAAAATTAGAGTTACTTAAAACAAAATTAAAACATTGCCATTGCAAAAATGTAGGTATAGAGATAAATTTTAGTTGTGTTGCCTGTAGCACCCACACTAGGCACATGCCTGTATCTTGTGCACTGGCTTGTGCAGCAGCAGCAGTATATCTATGTTACCAGGTACTGTGTCTACTTTAGTATACATGAATTTAAATAAGTGTGTGTATGTAGGTTAGTGTGCGTGTGTGTATACGAGTGTGCATATGTGCAAACATAGTTGCACTTTCTGTGCCCTTATTACGTACGAAATTAATAACCTCGCTACCAAATCTAGTCAACTATTGTTTTTGTATGGATTATTTTAGTTTCATATAGTTGTCGCTAGAGGCGCGATTCCACACAAAAAGAATAGTTTACGTACTCGGTAACTCGTAATACGGACACCGTTCCCATCACTCCAAAGGCTGGTACCTATGTAAACCGGTCAGTAACGTGCTCCAGCGCTATGCGGGTACACGGGGGTGACACGCCACTAACTTTCCTGACTCCAACCAGACTAACGCTGCAAATTAGGAAAGTAGCAATTTCTGGTCAACATTATGTTATTGTCGTTAGTAAATTCAATTAAACAGCACTTGGTAAATGCTGTATCTGTACATCGATTTAAACTTCTGAAATAGATTTTAATAAAAACTCATATCCACAACTTATTACATCACTAATTCATAAGCCATCGAACTTTTTGGAACGAGCAGGTATAAATAGAACAAATTTATTATTAGTAAAATGGGTATGTATTAAGAAAAGGTAACTTAGGGCAATATTTGCCGAGTAAAGGACATGTTTAGATATTAGAAACAAAAAATTAACTCTTTTTTCGGTTTCTGTAAACGCCCAGTAGAACATCGTTTTGGCTGAAAATGTTAAAAAAAATGTACAAAGACAGCGAAAAGAAAATATTGGTAATGGAATAATCTGTCGTTTTGCTGACAAAGGAACTTATTACTTATGCGGCGGCAGCACTGATATTGATTTTAGTATTTTAGGTTGGTAATCACTTAAATTATTAAATTTCACCTCCTATTATTACCACCTACTACCGTTAAATATCAACAAAATGCGTAATATCATTCAATTTAATAATCAAATACACATATTTTCATCTTAAATAAATTGTTTCATTCAATTTCTTACTTAATCAAAAATGAGGCCAGCTAAATGGGTCATAAATTCATAACTTTGCATGACAGTCAAAATTAAATTAATTTCACGATTAAAATATTAAAGATTTAAATACCCAAAGATGGCTATTACAACGTTCCCTCAAATGATTTAAAAAGTAATTACTGCGTATACATAAATTTTCCAGCAGCTCTTGTGAAGGTCAATGAAGGGATAGCTTAATAGCTTGTGAATAGACATAAGTGACGGATTAAACCCATTACGGGCACTTAAATAATTTGAATAACCCTTTAAAAATTCAATGTTAGCAACACGAGACAAATGAAGAGTGTAACCTTCGACGCCCCGGTGTTCAACGTTTGTTACCCTTTGTTACCCTAGACGGGTCATGACGGGAGTCGGTGGCTGTAAAATTTAAACCACTATATAGATAGGCCATCATACAATGCCTGTCGACGCATTTATCTTTTAAATATAAATTAATTTTAGTAATTAAACTGGATTATTATCAAATCTTAAATGTCATGTGTACTGTGTTATTTTAGATTTGATGCTGCTTTATCAATAATTATTAATAGAATTTAAGGAGATACTTTGTAGTGGTGTTAATAGAAAGAGTGTGGAAATTATCTTAGAACATAGAGATAATAAAATTTATCTAACTTAATAACAAGCTCAAATTAACCTCAATATCTTTATTTACTAGGTAATGCCTAACTTAAAATAATGCATCAAAAACGTGAATGTTCCGTGAACGTACCTAAAAAGCTAGCAGAATCCTTGCCCGAGATATAAACCAGCCTTCCTATCACGTGTGTTGTCAACTAGGCGTTTTGACAACTCCTTGCTCCTGGGCCCCATGGATCCAGAATATCAACATCAAACGCATAAAACAGGTAATTGTCTAATAGGTTTGTGTAAAGCGCCGCTTGGCTCTCAGCCGATGCGGCAGCATCACCTGCTTGGCCTGCAGTACTTGAAAGATGGGACTGCGCTAGGGTGTCGACGCATGTCGCATCCTAAAGAGAGTAGTTTAATTGTAATATTTTTCAGTTCTATTTGTAGCTCTTTTCCATATAATGCTAAATTTAAAGACGCATAAATTAAATTACATTAAGGGTTTTCAGGATAACAAACAATTGACGAGTGCCTAATACGTGTCGAAACATTTAATGAGCACCATACACGAAAGTGCAATAAAACTTAGCCTCATAAATGTTGACATGCACTAAATTCTTGTACAAAAATATATCAAAACATTTTGATTAACAATTTTATGATGAGATCCATAAATTTCTGTTTTGGAATTCATCTATTCGTGGATCTTACGGTAAAGTAGTTTACACGTTCTGCAATTCTTACACTGTCCTCAGTTTAGTAGGTAGTACATATCTTCATGACCGTGCTTTCAAAAATACACATTATTGATTCCTACTGCTATACCGGTCTGAAGGACCCGGGACAACAAAGGAGGCATCCAACATTATTTTCAAAATGAAATGGTTAATTGTTTTGCAAGGGCTTCTTTTCGTTTTCTCTTTTTGAGGTATTTTAAGATTATGATATTTTACTGAATGCTTGAATTCAAAAAATAAATGCAGATCGATGATTTCGGTTAATATTTAATTTAACCATATTTGTACAAAGTAGTAGTAGTATTAGTAGTTGAAGATAAAACGTGAAAATAAGGAAAAGTTTTTTACTCGTTCGAATTTGATTTTTTCTGGAGACTCTATAGTGGGGGCCTCTCTTTTATGGAGGCTTCGGAGATGTAGTCCTGTTTGCCCTCTCCTAAATTGGGCCCTGTCCTACTGATATCCTAATATTCATATTATGAACGTATACGTAACTTTCCTTACAAACGCTCGTTTTGATTTGATTCCTAGCAAATGCGCATCTACAAAAATCAATTACCCAATACCGTTTTGTTTTATTTTGAGAATTAATTATAGGTACTTTAACGTTTTCTTTTGGGTACATTTCTTCTAGTTGCAGTCAAAATTGTTCACCCTATTTATATGTTTTTGCGACTAATCGATCGGCTAGCAGCAGTCTAACACATTCTAAGTCATTGCTACTGACACGCATATGCGCTTAGGTTTGCTACAAGCGCACTAAAACTTTAAAGTCGTATTAGCACTCAAAGACTGTACGTACATCAAAGGTTATTTATGCCACAGTCTAACCATATTCTTGAAAAGAAAAAGTATAAAATCGATGTTATGCAATATTACTAACTTAGTATATACTCACTAAGAGGCTCGTGTACAAACATTAAAAGCTTTATGCATTGAACCTATTCAGTTCTATTGATTTACTGTCTCCCTTTGAGTGGGCGGTGATATGGGCTTGTTCTCTCTAAAACGAGGCCATGTAAGGCCTAATTTATTAAGAACGGTCTAAGGGCACAATGCAGGGTTTATTTGCAAATTAATCATTTCTTGGCATTGTTATAAAGTGCCTCTAAACTTTGAAGCCATACTTATCAAAGTAGATAGTTGAAATAAGTACTTGGTTAATGCAAATTTTTATATAAAATCACTTAATTTTGCTACAGCACAAGTTACATTTAAACCTCACTGAATTAGTCCTACATAGCATACTTACTAAAATTACTATTGCTTTTCTTCATCGATGTAGAGTTATAATGGAATTTGTAGAAATAAATGTCGGCATGGGATCTTGTGTTACTGTTTTGAAAAAGAGGCCTTTTCTGCTACATCACTGCTCGCGCTAATTTATAAATCATCAAAATAGCCCAGTAGTAACTCGAAGTGGCAATGGGCTAGCCATATTTGGCGCAGAACCGACATTTGGGGTAAACGAGCTCGAGCTGAGTAGAGATCACGAATGAGCAAACGTAGCGTAAGTTACCCTCAGCCTTTGTGGAGAGATCATCTGAACAGGATGGCTGGTAAGAGCTGGATAAGAATAACCGCGGATCGTGCTTAGTGGCATGCTTTAGGAGAAATTGGTATATGAATCAGTAAAAATCTGATCGTACATGACGTTCTTACCTATACACATTAAAAATAATAGAACTTAGCTCTTTTGCAGAGCATTCTTAATACACCTTTTGTGTAGGACCATATAACCCGTCAGGTCTCCTGAAGCATTGATCATTTCTAACACTTAGTGCCTACATTTCATGGCGCCTTTCAAAGCCTCCTCTTTTGTCCAGATTTGCCTTTTATGCTTTAATAACTTTTGTAGGACACTTGATTTAGCTGAACATTTTCAGTTTCCAGAATTTCTCTAGGCTATCCAATAATTGAGGAAAATATTTACATAACACAGCTTAGCGAATCAACATAAATTAATTCTTCTATAACAACTATCTTGGGTTGATTCTGTAATGACTATTTTCCTTACAAAATGTTGCTATGCAAGTAACAGTACAGTGTCCCGCTGGTAGGCACGTCTATTTTTCACTATCTTAAGAGTTGAGTCAGTTGCCTTAATCCACAAACGTGATCCAAGTGCGGGTTGTTGGATGTTACATACCTTCCAAGGTTTAGTTTAAAGATATTTCGATATTCTGTTTTGCTGTAGGTACTGATATCAAGCAACGATGATGAAACAATTCATTCACACAATAATCGGTGCAGAGGACAATTACGTCTATGTGTATTTCCTTTACTCCTGGTGTTTTTAATATACTTTTTACTACAAATAACTTTGTACAAAAGAATTTAGATTAAAGTGTTTGTGTTTCAATTGAAACTTTCCACAAAGACCTTACTAAGATTATTTTTTGCAACTCGTTTCGGTCGCATGGTTTCCAATTTGGGACCAAAAAACTTCGCTATTCTGCCTTCTATAGATAAAGTTGGAATAGATTTGGGAGCATTGTCAACCATTGTCACTCGATTATTTACCCATCTTTATATTTTGGGATATTATAAGAGTCTTTCGTTAAAATTGATGTGACTGGGATAGGTTTACATTAAAATTTCGTGCTTTCAGGTGACTTTGCCATAATTGTTACTGGAACTAGCGGTGCTTGGTATCAAAACGCATTTTACCTATATTCATTTTGTGCTGCGTTTGGACGATAATAAATTCTCTCCGAGCAAAGCGAGAGACTAAAAGGTCCAACTTCTCCTATTGTCTGATTAAATTCGAGCGGGATTCAGGACAGTTTCGGCATCGAATCATAATTCTTGTCATTTAGATTCTTGAGCTAAGTAATATTCCATATCATCCTACTAGGTATTATGTATACCCGAAGTATGCCCATAGAAGTATACCCGAAGATATAGGCAGTGCAGCAGTGCAGTGATATAGCAGCGGTGGCGAAGCGGTACGGGCCTTGCCCTAGAAAAATAAGGTCACGGGTTCGAATCCTGGTCGTGCCCACACGTCTTTGTATGAATTGTTTCATCTCCGCCGTTTAATATGGGTGAAGGACACATCGTGAGGAAACCTTCATGTCTAAGAACTAATCATTCGAGGACATGTGGCTACCACCAACCTGCTCTTGGCCGGCTTGTGTGGATTAAGGCCTAAATTCTCTCAACTCATAGGACAGTTGATAGAAGACCCGTGCCCAGCAGTGGGACACTATAAAGGGTTGAAGTGATAGGCATTGGTTTATATCACCGCCTTTTGGTTATATTTAGGTCTTATACATACGTAATAGTGGATGAATCTAATGCCGCCATCGGGCAAAATACCTCCTACCATGATGATCAAACACATTCCTCTTTTACACATTTTATACAGACTAAGTTAAATTACTAAATGTTAAGTAGTTATAAAATATCGTTCAGTATGGTAAACTGACTTGTAACTACCTACAGTAGAGCTTAGATTTCTTGGAATGCAAATTACTATAGTGATACAGGACTTCACATAAATGCAGTGTGAGTAAATAAACAGTTCCATGGCGTTAGCAAATTCCAAGGTGGTTTAAGGTAGCTATTTATTCTGTGTGAAATGTCGGTTAGGCGGCCGGCTGGTTAATTTCTATGCAAATAGCTTTCCACGAGGCAGCTTGCAGCGGTGCGGAGATTTGGTCTTTATGCAGTGATGCACCATCTGGGATAGCCGTGTCGATACACGTCTACAAGATATCTGGTACATGTAGGGTTAATTAATGTCTGTACAGAAATATGGGCTAGTTGTTACGTTACATGTACCGTCTGCAAAATAATTTGACATACACTGACATCTAAATTTATAAACTTTTAAACACGCGGGCATTGTTAAAATTAGTAATTTACGGGTAATTAATAATCTCGCCTTTTGGTTAGTTTAAAGTTTCGTTTTATCGATCGTGGTTACACCGTCATGTCTCTGCCTTTAACATTGTGACATTTGCATCAAATGAGCATAAAGCCAGCATTTGAGTAAAAAATCCTAAACTCTCTCAGCAATATCATGAAAAAAAAAGTTTTCTTTTACTTGTAACAAACAGTTTAAGGAACTAGACTTAACAAAATTCCATCATCCTCCTTAATAAAAATCTTTCTTTGCTGACTGTACCCTCTGTTATTGTAGTTGGCTAATAGTAATGAAATAATAATGGCGAGATGTATTGTGTTCATAATTTCACTATCCTACACATAAAATAATGTTTATTAGCATATCACATTATCTAAGTATTCTTCTTTAGTTAATGTTGTTCCTTTTATGTGTGAAAGTTGAAAAAATGCTTCACCCAACTGTGAACTAAGTCGCCTAAGCCGCAGAGTAAGCAAAAGTAGTAAGTCGATTTGGTTATTTGTTAGGTATACTGACGCAGCATGCGGATTCGTTTTTCCAAGAGGTGACTCATACCATGTCGACCGTAAGTACAGTATTCGAACAATAAAGCACATCAAAATCGGTCCATCAGTTTAGACGCTACAATGGCAAGTGAAATATAACAGATACAAACATCAAACACATAACACCCCTCTTTTTTGACAGCTAGTAAAGCAAATGGACTCTAATAACATTTAAGTACGTCTCACAGTTCTGTTGTTCCAACTCCACAGGTCTTTTTTCAACTCTCCTATCTACTTTCAACCAGTATTGGTCATAATAACATTTCTATTTATTATTCAAAACTAAACATAAAACATTATAAACGATCTCAATAATTAATAAAATACACAATAAACAGTGCATATATGTTCATATTTTTCTCTAAGAACACCAGAAAATTTCACAAAGCCATTATTCTCTTCAAACATATGTAAGTACTTACCTGGCGAATAAAGTTAAGGTACGGCGGCGGCCCCGTATTTTCTCTAGTAAGCGAAACTTAGCTCCAAAAACAGGTAACTGTTACATATTCTAGATGTTTACTACGTTACCTCTATGTAGAACTTAATTAGTTGTAACATCAGTTATCTACACGGGTTCAAGTGTAAAAGATTTTCGTGTTTGAGACGAAACACAGTAGGTAAATTATTCTATAACTTTGAGTAAAATATATTTGTGGAAATGTTTAAAGACACATTCAATTTCCTTTTGTTTTTTTTATTTAAGTCTGCAAACTTTATTATTTGTACCTACTAATTCTTTCCTTTTGAGATTATTTTTAAAGTTCCGTAGTAAACTAGGAACCCTTATAGTTTAACTAAGTCCGTCTGTCCGTTCGTTGCGCGTCTGTCCGCGGGTTAGCCTGAAGACGCTTGATACTACAGAGCTGTAATTTGGCATGGAAGTAAGCCACAAATTGTAAAATAAAAAAAACATCCATGCACTTTTAGTGCATACGTAAAACGGTGTTAAAATTATTTTGCCAGTCTTCCACATAATATGAGTCGCCATCTTTTCTTCGGTCCACCATGACAACCGCAGTAACACTGTTACAAACACTTACTTTACAGTAAGTTCACCTACTCTAATAATGTAATATGTTCATTATATTCGAATAACCTACTTATTACACGTACGTACGTAACGTATCAGGTGTTTTAAAGCAAGCCCCAGATTTCCCAAGGGCGTCATAAGAACAGGTAATTTACTAAGCTCGCTCTGCTATATCTATCACCAGAACCAAGGCTGCAAGTACTAATAGGTACTTACTTAAAACGTTTCTGTGTTGTACATTACAAATTGCCATGTTTGGTTAGTAACTTTGTGGAGGTGACTGGAGGATAGGGTGGTAGTGACCCTCCAGTGTAAAGATCTTCCAGCCGGACGAGGTGTGACGCCCGGCGACCGCAGCACTCCCCCGACTGTTCTTGTCGGGAAGTTGTATATGTATTATAATAATATGTTAATCGTCGGTGAAACTTTGCTTGTGCGATTCAGGACTGCTGTGACGTCATGTCTTTTGAGTGGCGTTAGGTATGTGACGCCACAACTTTTTTAATTTTCCATAGTCACTACTACGCAGAGGTGCAATAATACACACTATAGGCATTGACTAATTTAATTCTCAATACTGAACACCGGATATATCAGTACAGCGAGACATGACTGGGGTCACCTTCAATCTAAATCCCCACGCATAGTCAACGGGTCATACAAATTAGAAGAGTATAAACTGGTGGTAGACTTCAGCCGTGGCTAGTGACCACCCACCAGATAAAGCTGTAACGCCAAGCGGCCTTAACGTGTAACAGTGCAATGTCTGGTGACACTATTTGAGAGGGTGGGTCGGAATAGTTGCTCCTTTATGGTTATAATAAAGAGCCTCATTCTACTGCCACCTTCTCACCGATCAAGCCATTCATTATCACGAGTGAATTGGTATGTTGGCTGGCACATTACATCGTAGATTGCTTAGTAGCAGGCAAGTTGCGGTCAAGTCGTAACTTGTTATTAGAATATAAACATATTGAGTTAAAAGCACTGAAAGCAAGCAAAATTATAAGCAAGTGTATCACAACCATTCCTTATCTAACTTTTTCTTTCACATCTTCACCAAACACTTCGAAATGATCACATCTAATGGATTCCAATCCAAATAGGATCTAAATCAATAAGGGCACACTTATACGAACATCAGCAAAACGTTACGCGTTCATCAATCCCCTTTATAGCCACTTCCTCTGACTTCGCCACAATCAATGTTGACGTCACAAAACATTTTAGGACACGAACTCATTTTGGCTTACTGTCACTCATTTTATTCATTTTTGAAGCGTTTCAATAAAATCGACCTCATTTCGTCCTCTATACGTTTTGTTTAAGCATTATTCAAGGGCTTATGAAAAATGTTTTCTCTTAAATATTTGATAGAATCTGATATGAATATACTAGACAACGTCAGACTGTGTGATAGCAAAAAAATTACAAAACATTTTGTAAGCTTTATTTAAACTGAATCAAATGAAAGTTAGACTCTTAGAATATATTTTTCTAATGGACATTCATTATTTAGAATGTACTTTGAACTGTGTAAAACATTGCTTGGCTCCAACTCACCTCTTTGCCGAATGACTAGATTATGTAATGAATGCGATAAGGCTGATATTTAGTCCGATAGATTAGGATCGTTTCCGAAAAACATCACTAATGTAACATAGTATGTAGTTCAGTAAGTTATTAAATTATTATGTAAGTTTAGCTCATTATAGCTACGAATGTTGTGTTTATCTATAAGAGACTTAACATTATGATATAGCTAAATAATTGTCGAAATGTTTTAAGAATGTTAAGTTGTTGGTGAACCAAATAAATAAAAAATAATAAGCGTGTACGTTTAGTAACCTCGAGGTCCCGCGATTCCCGGGTCGATCAAAAAGGGCTTTTCTAATATATTTATAGAAGCTTAATTGCAACTCGATGTTTGGAATTGTACCCAATGAACGGCAATAGGCTCACCCCCTATTACTTATGGGATCTAAAAGACGGCGAAAAGCAGGTGATAACTACACCTTCCTGTAATACAGGCGTAACACTATATTAATGTCTGTCTAGGTGACTACATCAAATGACACTTACCTAAACCAAAATATACTCTTCTAATGAAAATTGATAATTAGAAAAGCTCTGTCCTATGGGAAAAAGCGTGACAAATAAAACTTGGTATTCAATTCATAAGACCTATTAACTAAGTATAATAAAATCATTTTTTTGTAAGTATATCTACCTATACACAAGCCTTAATTTTCGACAGAAAAACCAATAGTCACAAAAGTATCTACAGAGATTGCTATCGACCAGATAATTTCCCTGAATCACGTCAATATTGGCAGACTGTAGCATAAACACCCCATAAAAATAATTTAAAAGATTTAATCAAACACGTTTCTTCAACAATTTTCTTTCCTAAGTTGATTTTTTTGTTTGTTATGAATAAACTCAAGAACTACTTGATCGATTTAAAAATTCCTTTCAGTATCTATCTAATAGATTGCTGTATTTATATCGCTCATCGTCACTCCACCTAGTCTGAGGACGTCCTACGATATGTTTGCCAATTCTGCGGTTCCGGTTGTCGGCTCTGCGGCAGACATGACCGACCCATTGCCACTTCAGCTTACTAATCCGGTGGGCTATGTCGATTACATTAGTTCTCTGTCGGATCACTACATTGCGTATTCGACCCTTCAGAAAGACTCCGAGCGTAGCTCTTTCCATAGCTCGCTCAGCAACTTACAATTTATGAACCAGTTCTACCGTGAGTGCCCACGTTTCGGCTCCGTATTTATTAAAAATATGTAATTATTTAAGTACTAACTATGTGCATACTACTACTAATGAAGTGCATAACTTTAATTACGAAAAGAGTAATGATGCTAATGGTTTTATTCATTCTGAAAAAGAAAATCAGAGGTATTTTACGCAGAATTATCTGTTTTCCTTTTTCATAAGTCAGTTACAACATTTTTCCTCCAAATATCATGTAAGTACGAGTAGATACCAAAAGAAGGAAATGGGACTTGGCAGGCACATTTCACGTTCCATTTTACTTTCACAAACACATTAAATAGCAATATTCATGAGTTACAGATAGCTGAGAAATGGAACGGAATCACAACATCCTATTTCGTCGTCCCCTTTGGTATTTGCATTGACTAACAGAGTGAAACTCCCTCTTCCCTCTATTAACAAAGCGTTTGATGGGAAAAAATATTTGATATTTTTACAAACAATAAATATTCTGAATGCTAATATTTGTGATGTGATTGTACGTTCGAAATGCTTTTATTCATACTGTAAGTTATCGATTACAATATCAATACTAAAATAAAGTTACGTTCCTGAGCTGTATCTTTTTGTATGCTCGCAGTGATTCCAAAAACTATTGAATGGATTTTCATACGGTCTATACAAGAGACTTTAAATTGCTACATAAAGATATTTTCTAGGGAACAAGATTTGCTGATAGCTTATTCTTATTCTTTGTTGTACACAAAACACTTACATAAACAATTATACATAGGAAATAACAATGTACACAAGCGAGCTTAATTCAAATATGAATTTTCTACCAGCAAACCTCTAGTGGAGAAAACTTGCGGAATGGGTAGAAATGCACAACAAATAGCTCTAAAAGTAGCGTGACACCATAAGGCTATTTGTCCACCGCCACCATCACCAGGACGTCACCGACATCGAAATGACGGCATCGATTTACCGATACTACAATTTGGCCATCCACTGCACGCGCGCCACCCAAGCCCCGTCATGACGTCCGGTCCACCGAAATATCGCTTAGTTCGGCGCTACCGCTAGAACTCGGTCCGCGATACACGGCTATAGTGTAAATGTCTGTATCTCAAAATCGGCGCCGTACCTAATCTCGCTGTCGGAGACGTCCCTGTGACGGTGGAGGTGGACAAACAGCCTAAGATAAGGTGGAGTAACGATCTCTGCAAGGTGCCTGCTTTAAGAAAGTCCATGTCCAATAGTGACCTGAAATAGGCTAATAGTGAACATTTCATATATTTCAGTAACTAATCTAATACGTACCTAAGAATCCAAAAACTTACTCATTTCACTAGAATACACTAGTTGTAAGTATTCCTATCTCGGGTTCTAAGTACAGACAGTATTACATTTGTAAAGTTGGTCTAAAACTGCTCATTTCCTCGAAGTACTGAGAATATCATTTGCCGCTCTACCGCCGAAAGTACCATGTGTTGTACGGTACAGTATAGTATACAGGGTGTGTGCGCTTGTGTCTGAAAAACTAAAAATTAGGTATCTACCCTAGAAACACATAAATTAAATAAATCACATTTCGTACACTGTAATTTAAAAATTCTACTATCCTATTACAAATGTATAAGTTTATTCCTTTGTCACAACTTAAGTTTTTCATAATTGGACTACACCCACCTCTGCTACGTGCCTAAGCCTAAATTAAATCATGAAGTTTAAGTCGGCTAAGTCCCAGTACACCTAAACTAAAGCGGGAAACAGCACAGAATAACCGAAAGGTAAAAATGCTTTATATGATTCTAAATAAAAAAATTAATATCATATTTTTTTGGTTTAGGACCACCTCCAATATTTCAACTTTCGTATAAAAACCGCATCAAAGTTCGTCCATCCGGTTAAGCAAAAGATTCATTAAAATTGCAATAAACTTGTGCACAGACACAGATAGACGCGTCAGATTTATTAAACCCCTCTCTTTTTATCGGGGTTTACTAATGACCTTGTACATACTACCCGTGCGCACTAAGTTGAGACCTGTGGGTGGTGACATCACAGACTTGTTGTACTGTGCACACAAAAATGTCTCAATAAGTTTCCACCCGCGACTTTGTCTCTGCTATTTTTTTTATTCCATACAAGTACAAATAAACATAACTGTATGTTCCGTTTTCCGTTTTCAAAAAAGTCCAACAGTTTTAACACGAGATTTCTCTTTCCAATGTGTAATGTTTTACCCTTCAATATAAAAATAAACTTAAAAAAAATAACAATAAAATACAGCTGTATCAAATAAGAATATAAAATCGGAGCGCACCGTCGTCGCCGCGTCGCATCGTTGCGTGACGTATGCCAGTACGAGAATAATATGTTAAAAAATGGCGTTGCCCACGGTACAACACGGGAGCTTGAGGGGAAATTACAGGGGTAGCGGGCGGAGGTTGCATTCCACGCAAGTCTCAACTAATTGCGTACGGATAGTACATAAAGAAAATTATTAAGCAAGTATTTTTGCTAACTTTTAGCTATGAAATTCATGAGACATACACATATCATTCACCCTGTATACATTTCGTAAGCGAACTCCTCGCGACCTGGCAACGTCACAAATGTGTCCCAAGTCATTTCCCACCTCCTTACATTTAGATCTCATTCTAAGTTGCGTTGGTGCCAACGAGTGTTATCCTTCCAAGCATGATGCTTAAAAACTACTATTTTGACAAATTACTAATTAAAAATTCTATGTGTTTATGATTAGATAAAATGGTAGTATACGTATACCCGTATTCATAAAAGTCTTAGAAGCTCATTACAGCTAAAATATGTTTATAATTCGTTTGTCTTTATCTTGACATTTATACTAGAAAGAAAGAGATAAAGTCCATTATCTAAAGAGTCTTAAAAGATTATTTATGAATAAGACCGATAATATACATTTAGCAGTTATCTGGTTCCCATAACACAATCTCTGCTTAGCTTGGAACCAGATGACCGTGTGTTAAACATAAACATGTCTGTGAATATTATTATTATTATTATTAATGATATAGACATCTAAAGTAGGTACCTACTGCGTTGGTGGTCCCTGGTTCAATTCCGGGTCGAGCAAAAAGACTTTCTATTATACTTCAAAAATCTTAATTGCCACTTGAAGTTTGCAATCGTAGCCAATGAGCGGCAATAGGTTCGCCATCCGACAATCTGCAATTGGTCAGCGTGTGTGGATTAAGGCTTATAATCTCTCAACTCGTAAAATAGTTGAAAAAATACCCGTGCCCAGCAGTGTGACACCATATAGGGTGGAATTGTGAATTGTTATACGTCAAGACAAAACATGGCGCACTTATTTTGTATGTATGACCAACTATTGTAATAGCTATGTGTTACTAATAAAAATCTGACTCTGAAATCTTGTAAAACCTTCTTTATTGAAAGTTTTCAGCGTTGTGAGATAGTACAGCCATAACTAATCTAGTACATACTAAAATTGTTATAATATTCAATTAGTGTCAGAATGCTCCTACATCAAGTGAGTAGCAAAATAAATTGATAATTAATAACAGGTTAGAACCCTTTTATTAAATTAATATTAAAAATAAGAGTAAATCTACATAGAATGCAGATTCATTACTTCAACCCACTTCTGGGCGCGGGTCTTCTCTCAACTATTTTACGAGTTGAGAAAGTTTAGGTCTTAATCCAAACACCCTGACAAAGTGCGGGTTGGCGGATGTCACATGTCCTCGTATGATTACTTCTTCGTCATGCATCACAATGTTTTTCTTCACCGATGATGCAGATTATTGTTATATGTGGCAATGTAGGTATAAGTTACGGTAAATTAGATTTAACATTCTAGTAACAGTTCATAATTAAGTCATTTCTAAAGGTGAGAAAACATCAAATTACTTACAATAGTGTTGGACCATAAAACATATAATCAACAAAAAGGCACCACAGACAAGTTTTCTTTACAGACGTTCTTAATTAAAAATGTAATAGTCCCCAATCCATATTTTTTCAAACCTAGCTAATAACAATTTTTATCACTTCAGCTTTCGAATCAAAATCAGTCTATCCTTTTAATCGTTACAACAAATTTGTTCATACGGCTACACAACTATACATGTCCAAGTATAAGCTGACCTCTCGTTGTAAGGAAATGATATACAATGTGAGATCAGCTTATACTGGAAAATTATATAACGCATAAACAATCACAACGAACGCATATAACACACGCTTCAAACTTATGACCCTTTTTTTGGTGGAGCTTTAAAAATTTCTAAAAATTGTAAGCGCTAACTTTCAGAAATACGCTGTTTCATCATTACTCTACATAAATAAACTGCTTCATCATCATGAGTCTGCATAAGTAGGGAATGATTGTTTTGCTTTAATTTTTAAACTTTTATCTCAGGATATTTTTTGACGATTTCCCACATGTAGATACTTTACCCGGTTTAAATCTTATTGTATCTTGTGCGTGAATAATTTTTTTATTTACCCTTATTTTTTTTCTGTAAAAAAGAGTAAATTTTAATAAAAATTACACTTAGCAAACATAACTTATATATTAAATGGAAAATTAATTAAAATTCGGAAATAATAGATAAATATATGCATTATTTTTAAATACATAGTAGATATGTATCTCTATAAATGTAGAGTATTTTTACTTTGGACTATTTTTATTTAGACTCGCGTCTCAAAAAAAAATAAAGCATATTTTCATTTTCAGTAATACGAGATGTACTACCTTTACCGAGTAAAATTATAACTTTGTATTAGGTAGGTAAGTAAGTGCACTAAGTTTTGTGTTATAACTTATAGAACAAAAGCGTTATCTACAGATCAGTGAGTCTGTACTACTAGTTACGCCTCTGGCGGTGTCTCTAATATATTCTTTAGTTAATCTTTACAGTTATTCGACGTAAATTAACCGTGAAAGTTGGCATTTACACAACGAACGTGCGATATAGACGCGATTTATTGATTGTTTAATGAAACATAACGTATGTTGGTGTATATCAAACGAGTATCATAACTCAATCCTTATGAGATGCCTACATTACGTGTGTGGTATTCCTATACAACTTTATTAAAATTTAAGTGTAAATATTTTCATTTCGGCTGTCAGGATCCCCACACAGACACAGTAAATTTAATAAAAACTTGACTTGACACTTTCTATGTTAGCACTCACGCAAGGATTATTATTTTTTTTTTATTTCAAGCGACTAGGCTTTATTAAATGTCAGTGGACTAGACCCATAGAAAATTAATAATATTTTTTTTGGTTTATAATAGGATGCGATTTTCACTGTCGTCAGTCAGATAATTTTACCAAATGGTTTGTGTCGAGTACGTCTTATTGCACCTGTATAAAGCCGAGGCAGGTCGCTTTTGGGCTAAGAGGATAGCTCGGACACAAAATATCTGAATAAAAATGAGAATGAGAAGTTTGACCATGACAACGACAATGCCAATGACCGTGACAGACACCTTGGAATAGAAATTTATTCCTCTAAAACATAAATCATTGTCCGAATTTACTACCTCAAATTATAAATGAAGTTATCTCGGGCACTGGAATATTAAGGTTGTTCGATATAAGCTAGACACAATCTACAAGCTAACATTTTAAAATAGGAAACTCGATATTTCGTGTCTGAGTCACCCCTTAAGTCGGTTGTGTATTTTAACTAGGTATAGCTTTTATTTTGATTTGGGTGTCTTGTTAGAACACCCCCTGGATCGTTGAAGACGTGCCTTTGCCTGGTGGGTGTCAATCCAGTAAATACAGCTCATGTAACACCAGCCAGGGTTCAGCTGTAGTAGTGATTAATGTAAAACCACTTTACCACGTTTCAGTGCTCATAATAACACACCACTTTCCCAAAGAAACTATTTTTTTTCTTATTATTTATTTTTTCGAAATCTTAAGTGTATAGGTATATTGGGTAGGCGCGTTCCATCGGAGACTACAGCATTGCTTAACATCAAGCAAGTTGTAGACGAACGCAGGCCTATTACAGAATATAAAAAGTTTTATTAGCCATGTTATATTGAGCTGCGCAGTAGAGGCGATGCTCGTACCTCTCTGCTTTACACTCCATTATCGTCGCGACGTCGTCTTTTCTACGGCGTCGTCGGCTCAATATTATAAAAAAGTAAATAAAAAAAAAAGTTGCTCTAAAAAAAGTTTATATGAAAAAGTTTGTTTATATTCATGAACACTACCACAGGGTAAAGTATTTTATACTAATTACCAGTCACCCTATATACTTCTAGAGACACGAAGTTTAGCCCCTAAAAGTCTACTTTTGTAGCTGTAGTGAAGTTACCAAAACACCGCCTAAAGGCGTGTTCTTTTTTTTAAATCCGTATGTTTATCTCATACATAACTTTCACCAAAGCATTGGCAATAATAATATCAAAGATAGCTTTCCGGGGTCAACAAACTTTATCCACCCACGCTTATTAAGTATGGCTGTGTCAACATACTCCATTTGCCTTTCTCCAGTAAAAAATCCTAACCTAGCCTCGTGATTCACTTTATAGGTCCACTTAACACAATGACTCATTACCTTAATAATGATACTGATAGAAAACACAAAATTAATAAAACCGTACGAATTTCAACTCTATTTCTATGTAAATTAGGTTTATGTTAAAAGATTATCACAGGAAGTGTTCTCCAGGGAGGTATTCAGTAAGTCACGCGATCAGCGGCGCCAGACCCTGTTTTAACTAACGATAATCAAATGAATTTAGCTTTCACATTCTATCTCTTTTTATTTATACTGTTAAGAAAGAGAAAAAGATTCCTGTTTGCATTTTAGCAAGCCCCTAGTTTTATTGATTCTCAAGTAAACAACGGGTAAAATGATGATGTTTGTACACAGACGTAAAAAGAATGGTGTTCACACACCTTTGTATATTCTACGTCTACGGAATATCTTGTTGTTACTTTCTTTTAAATTGTTTCGTCAGAGAGTTTTAATTTAGCTAAAACTTAAAACAAAGGAGAGGTCAAAAGTGGGCTAGAATTTTGAACACCAATGTGATATACCTCATTGGAAAGCTTATTTAATAAGCTGTTAGAATTTAACTAAACACGAATTTTAGGAGCAACCATTTTTGTAAAAATCTAAAAAATGTAATAGAAAAACAAAACGCACATTACCTTTAATTATCCGTTTCCTAAGCAGTATAAATATTGCAATCACGTCAACAATTGCATTCTGTTACAGTACTTTTCTCTTGTAATATTATTCTAGCTGCAGCTTAATGTAATTATGACGAAAAATATTTGTTATCATATTAGTGTAATAACAAAACGCTGGAAAAAAATATAATTACGGGAAACGTCATGATGTCATTGTCATTGATCAGTTTGATTGACAGCGTCGAAATAATTTTGATTTTTTTGGTTGCTCAATTGACATTTGACCATGGGGTTGCCAATTGCAATAATCATAATATTGCATTAAGGATTCTTATTTTCAATTTCAATTTTTAAAAAAACGGGGGGGTGTAAAATTATTTTAAATACACCAAAAAATTTAATTAATTATGCTCTATTAACCTATGTAACTCAGATTGCTGTTCAAATTTACAATTATTTTAATCCCAGGCTCTATACATTTTTTGAACGTCTCCTTTACAATTATTTTAATCCCAGGCTCTATACATTTTTTGAACGTCTCCTTTAATTTAAAATAACATAAAAACTAACCCCCGTATTCATAAACGTCTTATAAGCTCATCATAGCTAAAATAGGTTTATAATTATTTTGTCTGTCATCTTGACATTTATACTAGTGAGAAAGAGACAAAGACCATTTTAACTAAGAATCTTATAAGATTTTTATGAGTAAGACCGTAAATAATTAGCTAAAGTAATTATACTAATTCCGATCAAAAAATAGTCACAGCTGCTTGACTATTGAAAATTCAACACGCGTAATTACTTATACAGCACTAATTAAGTATAAGCATCTACTTCAAACATCTAATTCTCATGACAGTTAGTTTATTGCGAAGAAAAATCCGCGGTAGGTAACTATTCACCAATTACCCAAGCGTGGTAATTCTGCAATTAGTCGTGGGACCCACTACTTAGGTCTTTTGTGGTAGCACACTGAGACAATAATCGTATCTACGTTATTATTCTATACCATAATTAGTAAAGATTGCTGTTGATAAACACTTGTGAAAGCAAACTAAAACACTAAAAGAGATAGATTTTACAAGGCAAAGAATAGGTAACCGTTACAAAAGTGACTTAAAAATAACAGTGACAAAAGAAGTAGTATTTTATCACTGTTATTCACTGTCACTATAGTCAATCATTGTCGATACTCATCAAAATCAAACACACAATATAACTCTCAATATGACGGTCAATTTCTTATATAAAATTTAATTAGTAGTGTGCGAAAATGGGGCGGCCGCGGCATGAGTATTTTATGAAGAAGAAACGTTTGTTTCGTAAATACACTCAACACTATGTATTTGCATGACAACAGTACTAGCATTACTAAGTAATTACATGTTTCATATTTGTTATATTTAATTGTCACCGTGACTTTTAAATAAAGGTTACATTTAATAGTGACGATAAATACTACACTTCTAACACCAAACAATAAATCCAATCAACAATAAAACAGACATTAAAAATAAAAGTTTGTTTCTTCCCGTCACGCTCTAGAACAATCAAATAAACAATGAGCGCGGGTTTTCAAAGCCCGTGTTATAATTTACGTAAATAATGTAAATATATTTGGGTCAAGTGGTCTTTCCGTTTCCTGCGCCCAACAATAGCCTAACTTCAGTATCACTCAACACGAGTATTCTTCTAACAAAGTCTTCTTTGCTAGAACATTACGAATAATGAAAAGGTTTTATGTTTTATTATACGAATGTCCCCTCTTTGTATGCTTTTAGTGCTATTAGTTATTCTCTGTTTTCATTTTTCGTAGCTGCTATTTTTAATTTATATTATTGTCACCAAGGGCCATTTTAATTATGTTTAACCTTCATCCTTAATTTTAAATTTAGAATGTTTTTTGTTTTGTTTTTGTGGGTACTGTTATTGATTACTCTAAACGAAGAGATTGTTTACTTGTTGAAACCACTCAGTGGCCTTATTAATTTTGGTAGGGTTATACGAATCACATTAATTAAACCGCGAACCCGAACGATGGCATATAACCCTACCAAAATTTGCAGTCTACTAAATGGCTCAATAATTAAACAATCCTTAATCCTACTAATATTATAAATGCGAAAGTAAGTGTGTGTGTGTGTGTGAAGGTTTGTTACCGCGTATCTCCATAACCGCTCAACCGATTTTATTGAAATTTGAAATGTAGGTAGTGTATACCCTAGAATCGGACATAGGCTAATAATATTGTCAAAAATCATCCCCTAAGAGGGTTGAATAGAGGGGTGAAGTTTGTATGCAACTTTTTATTCCTTGGTCCTATTCATTTAAAATTCGGTACACATTAACCTTAAGACAAATAATGAGATACGGGTTTTTCATTTTTCCATAATTACCGCCATGGGGTGCGGAAAATGAGTTTATTGGTAAAAATTTAAGTTTCTCTGGATCTGTATAGTCTCAGGTCCGATTCACTCCAAATTTGGCACACATATACCTTAAAAGAAATCATGAAACACGTGTTTTTTATTTTTCCAAAACTACCCCCAGGGGGAGTGTTAAATGAGAATTTTTGAAAATACTAAATATGCCATAACTGATTATTCCTTGGTCCGATTTAGTTCAAATTCGGTATAAATAAAGCTTAAAACAAATAATGAAACATGTGTTTTTTTATTTTTTCAATATTTTTTATTTTTATGATAATACTAAGCGGGCGAAGCCTGCGAAATTATTCTGAGTGTGATTTTCTTCAAAGTTGATATCAATACTGCTTCGTGATTTTGATCTAAATTACTTTTTATTTTGACACAATGACATGTTTGATAACTCTTTGCGATGAATAGAATTTGAAATTTAAATTTTGGTTGCTCTTGGTATTTGAATAAAAAACTTACATTATTGTCTAAGAGCCGTAGTATTTTTTTAAAAATCCGTATAGATTTATGGATATGCCTATGGGGGCTTGCCGAATGTTGCTTACACGCCTACACTACTAAACTAATTTTGTATGCAGATAGTTCGAAACCGGAACCGAACCGGGAAAGGATAGTTTTATCCGACTGCGAAAAAAGAGATTAATGGTTTAGCGCGATAACCGACATCCGCGGGCGAAGCCGCGGGCGGAAAACTAGTAATATTATAAACGCGAAAGTAACGATATTTGGATGAAATTTGGTACGAAAATATTTTTAGACCTGGGTAAGGACATAATAGTCTTTATGCGACTGCGCAAAAAGGGTTTAATGGTTTACCGCCATAACCGACATACGCGCGGGCGGAACCGTGGTCGGGAAGCTAGTGTCCAATAAGCGGCATAAACCTAAACCAAGCGCAGCGTAGTTGTAAGAAGTACATACATTTGTATAAAAATCGGCTACTACACAGATTGTTTGATTGGGAAATTGCAGTGATTGGGAAATTACCTGGCCATAGATCTTGACCTATGGCCAGGTAATTTCCCAATCACTATAAATAATAATAATATAGTAGGACATGACTCACGGTCATCTGAACCCAAACTAAGCAGAGTACAGTGGAAAACAAAGAACTGGTAATATACTACATGTAATACTTTTCTTTTGTAAATACATACTTAAATATAGACAATTCCATACAACGAGACACAAGACAAACAGATATGTTCATCACACAAATGTTTGACTTTGGTGGAAATCGAACCCACGACCTGCGGCGTGAAAAGCAAGCATCTCACAACCACGCCATAATAAAAAAGCAAGTATAAAGTACGTAACAAACGTTCCAGTATCTAAATTAAACGAATATCGTTAACTACTACTGTAATTTAATGCCTTGTTAAAAGTTAAGTTTAAGCACATGACCCAGACTTTAATTGCATTGCAACCTGTGTGCGAATTTATGAATTTGAACTTAACCAAGTATGCAACTGAGCGCGCCAACTTACTGTTAAACTTGCAACGACATTCAATTTACAGGTTATAAGAATTTTGAATATTGAGCTCGGTGTTACCGAGGTATTATTGTAAAATATCTATTAAATTTTCCGCATTGATTTTGACGTAGTTTTTGACCTTAGCTGCCAAAACTGGTTATATTTTTAGTGGCAGTAGAAGTGGGCTGGTCATATCTGCTGCAAAACCGACAATAGTTTGGGTTAACGAGTTCTTGAGTGGAGACCACGGATTCGCAAACGTAGAGTAGGACGCGCTCAAGAGTGACGATTTCAGTTGAAAGTTGCTGGTAAGAGCAGGATGAGATTAGGCGCGTATCGTCCTCAGTGGTGTGGTTTGAGAGCACTTCTGATGTTATCTACTTAATATTTAGTTAGATATTGCTGACTACAAGCAGTGTAATGAATGCCTGTTGGTTGTGTTTCAGGCTTTCAGATTTGTTCGATGTAGGGTAAAATTCCTACTAATATTATATATTAGAAAAAAAACTTGAGAGGTGTCAAGGGACACCCGGATGGAACGAAGTTCCTTTCGATTAATTAGTGAAGGAATTGTAATAAAAATTTTATTTTTTTAAGTTATAATAATTTTTTTCTATCTCTAGAGAGAGAGAGACAGAGAGAGAGAGAGAGAGAGAGAGAGAGAGAGAGAGAGAGAGAGAGAGAGAGAGAGACTGACAGACATAGAAACATGCGCACGCCGCACAGCTTACAATAGCAAAAAGTGTCGTGACAACTTTTCGTAAGATTTTTTTCCGTCTAGCCTCCTTTCACAACGCGCGATAAGGAACTTCGTTCCAATAACTCGGTATGTTTCTTCTTTCACGCCTTAACTACTGAACCCAGGAAATATTTTTTTAACCAGTGCGCAATTGTTTATTCATTTATTTTTTATTCGGCAGAAAATTAGCAAAATATGGACGATCTATTCGTAATAATATGGATGAAAGCGCGCGGCGTAAAATTAGCGGTCAGTGACCCGCGTACATAATTCGCAAGCACACAGCTGATCCGGCGGCGACCGTACCTACAATCAATTTCAAAAGTAAACATTTTTCGCTAGAGATCACTTCATTTTTAGTACTAAGACATATTGTGTTTATTGAAATTTGATTAAGTTAACTTTCTCAAAGCTGGCTCACAATGCGCAGCTGGTTAAAAAGTTTTCCTGTAGCTACAGAAACACATCAAGTCAGCCCATACATCATGCAACTACATCTGTCTAAACTAGCTTGTATACAACTAAAATTCCCTTTGATTTAATAACAGCAGATACTAGGAACTTCCCTAGTACTGCTACCAGTAGCCCTTTCATCTTGATGTCGATTACGACATGTAATTTAACACTCATGTGACAACGTAGCACTATATCAAAACACTGAGTATTTTAAACCCTTTGATGTTAAATTAGTATATTTCAATAGGTATTTGAATATTGCAAATTAGGTATCAGTTATTAAAATGATAGGTTTCTTGTATTGTTTTCTTGTTTATGTATGTTATGTTTTATTTGTACATACATATATATGTTATAAATAAATGAGTTTTATTATAAATTGAAGGTTATTATTTCAGCATAGCGCTTACAGCACTATCAATAATAACAAACTATGATAATTTAATAGTGTTCACGCCATTAGCTCAGATAAATAACGTTCCGTGACCGCAACCTGGCATAACGCCAAAATACTGTCGCCAAATATTGGCAAAAATTGCATTTATTTATGAAGCTATTTGCTTATTGCAAACTAGAACAGTATTTCGTGCTGATAGACTAAACAAGCTTAAGATTTGACTACACTAACTAGATATAACGCCAAAATTCTAAGGTTTGGAAAATTTTGCATATTAAAGATTCGCAATGAAGTTAAAATTTTTGCATCAGGGCTCTTAGACAAAGTAACATAACCAAGCGATAGCGAAAGATTGAAATAAAGAAAATGGATTGACATAAGATTGTGACGTAACTTTTCGAAGGTGAAGTCACTCCCATACATTTTGTTATACTTTCCCACTCTAAAATAGAGAAAAAATAACTAAAGAACTAAAATAAAAAGACGTGTGGTACTCGGAGACTGCCGCGGTAAAGCTATTGCATAGCATTTTTTATCAACTTATGTAATTATAATTATTTATTTATTTTATTTACGCAGTATTTTTTTCCTTTGTTTTTTTTTCTTTGATATTAATTCAAGTTACACTTTTTGAGCGTGGTGACCGATAAGAAAACATTTTATTTCTTTATTAATACAACGATACAACCAATTTGGGAGGCAAACTAATGCAAACCGATACAACCAATGCCACCTAGAGGCGAGTTGCTGAACTAAAGAGACAAGCGTGATATTTCAAAAAGTCATTAAAAGTTCTGCTATTCATCGATACATGGCAAAACTAAAAAGTATTACCGCTGTGCCGGTCGATGTGGGGGGGTGTTAGGTTATTTTCGTTACGGAATTTCTGTATTCGGTCTCCATGCTCAAGGCCCGCGATAAAAGCTATGCAATAGCTTAAAAAAAATATTATTATTATAACTATATTCAATTAATGGAACCTTGTTCTCGGATGTTTAGTTTTAAGATGCGATGTATTATTATGATGGTTTCCTCTCAATGGATTTCTCACTGAGCAGCGGCAAAGAAACAATTCACACGTCCTAGGATCAAATTCACGATCTATGTCTCATTCATTTAGGTATATTTTATTGTTATTGAAATCGGTGTAACTAATCTTTTATTCACAGCAGTCAGCGAAGCAGCGGTGGCGCAGTGGTATCAACCTTGCCTGTGAATTATAAGTTCGCGGGTTCGATCCCCACCAGTCATGCCTACACATCTTAGTGTGCATAGTGTGCATTGCATCAATATCGGTGAAGGAAAACATAGTTAGCAAACCGGCATGTCTAACAACTAATCAATAGAGGACTTATGCATCCACCAAACCGCACTTGACCAGCGTGTGTGGATTAAGGTCTAAACTCTCTAAACTCGTAAGATAGTTAAGAGAAACCTCGTGCCCAACAATGGGACACTAAAAAGGATTGAAGTGAAGTAAAAATCTTTTTTTTATATAAGAGCTTAGCTCTAGTCGGTGTAAAGATGCAATTAACTCAATTTTTCTGTCTCCATTGCGATTCCTTCTTATAAGTCAGCATCCTCCTCTTTCTCTCATATTGTTAATTCTTGACCTTCCTCTTCCTCGATTTCCTTTTATTTTTCCCTATAAGATGTTCAATGTGAACCCATGTCTTAAAAGGTGTCCAATAATTTTCCCTCACCTGTTTTGTATGGTCTTCTTCGACATCCGCTTCTCATCCACTTTTCAATACTTCTTCAATTGTAATTTTTCCGTTTAACTGATTCTTTCCATACTTCTCTAAATTGCAACTACTACTAATTTACTCAATATAAAGAACTTACCCTATGTGCTATGTGGTGCAACTGCAGCGAAATTTGCAAGAAATCTATTCATAACAATCTCAATTTGCTAGAATTACCGAATTTGGTTCACGATATACGATGAAAAAAGGCCACTTACGCTGTTAGGCTACTTTCGAGCCTCGAAGGCTTCATAGCTTGTTATTTGAGTACCGCGGCGGCCATTTTCCCTTGGCGTTTACTAAGGACTTAAATCTCTACCTCCAAGCGTTTAACAAGGCACATACTTGTATACTTCTAAGAATCGTGTTCGATATTTCTGTTAGCATGGACAGCAATAATCGAGGCAATACATTTCTGGTATTAATGCAAGGCTTAAATACGTAATACATATTCTAGAATCTGTCTCGATGGTCCAGTGGTAAGCGACGAGGTCCCGTAGCGGGCGTAAATAATAGTAATAATGGAATATTAACACACACGGTCATCTGATCCCAAACTAAGCACAGCTTGTACTATGGAAACTAGATAACTGGTAATATACTACTTAAAATACATACTTAAATATAGATAAATACATCTAAACACTAGATAAACAGACATGTTCATCACACAAATGTTTGACTTGAGTGACCTGTGGCGTGAAAAGCAAGCATCTTACCGACCACAAATAAATAAATGATATTTTTATTGTTCCCATTAGTTATTATTTATATATTAATCAAATTAATTGAGTAATATGAAACACAACAAAATATAGTTTAACCTTATTCCCAAGCGTATAACCGCAATAGACTTGGTCGGTACGCATCATGTTTCTAAAATGAAGGTGACCCGTCCTTTAATTAACTGTTAACTATGTATGTTACGTGGTCACACTGAACCTCAGCATAATTTTATAATTTGGTACTTCTCTAACTACTTTCCTATTTAAGTCGTTAGTTATTCCGGAAAAGATTTAAGATCATGAATAACATGAATTTAATTTAATAAAAGTGGAGCTTACTTAGTGCTTATATTCTGTACACTCTCATGAGGAGGAGAGTAGCTACGGATCATGCTTAGTGAGATCAATACAATACAATCTCTGTAAGATAACCGGCCAAGAACTTAATTGCTCTTGCTAGCCATCACACAGGACATTGTCTCTTCACCTCACTTGTCTTATTTTTCCACGTTTGACGAGCCATGGTCTCCACAAAATACATTGCCCTTAGAAAACTTGCTATCATTCAATTATTTGTAGAATTATTTTTCACTAATTTTAAAAAGGAGGACGTCATCAATACCATTGTTTATACATTTTTTTTTTAAATAAGCTCGTATTTCGAAATTGTAACATACAGCAACACGGGCAACCGCGCGACGCCCTGGTTTCTCTATGATCCTAATTGTTTAAATTTGAAATCAGCTACCTACTTGAAATTTAAAATATCCCTTCATACGTTCTTAACTTTTTCGTTTTCATTAGTTGGCTCAATCACAGTGACACAGCCTATCAATTATGTAGGAATAAAAAAACTACACTAAAATATTCTTCAGTAGGTATATCAGTTAAGTAAAAGGTCGGCAACAAAACTACGAGACGAACCGTGTTACGACCAAACGATTTGTCAGTGCGACGCTGTGGGAGTAATAAATGCGAGTTATACGTCTTCTGTCGCGCAAATTAACGATACCAGCACATCTTCAACTGTCGACAATAACTAATGATATTTATTTATAATAGTAGTCCGAACTAGTTATAAACGAATCCTAATTTAATCTTACTTATTCTCGTCATAATGCAACTTGCAACTAAGTTTAAATACGTTCCATTTCGCAAAACGCCTAGTTAATGTACTTACCTAACCAGATGCTCGTGATTGGGGTCAAGAATTGACACCCAACGCTTTATACGTACGGTCAGTAGGATGAACGCCAGCAGTAGCTCAAGTCCCAACGAGTACAGTCCACTAGTTCTGATCTCATTTAGGACTTCACCAAGCATCTCGTCGAAACACGACTGTTATTTGGCGTTGAGTCTTTGCATGATGGGTGAAGACTAGATGTCGAAACCAACCAATTAATACAGCATTTGGCACCACCCAGGGATCATGTATAGTAAATTCGATATAACACAGGTAAATTCGATGACCCTGTATTAATCCCCAAAATCAATATGTACAGATCATAAAGAAAGAACTACATAAAAGTAATACAATTTTAACAACACCACACAGCAGATGCAAGATAAATATTTGTTTCTTCGCTAGCCCTTTGCAGTACCAAATTACCTATAAAGTAGGTTGACTTTACAAATGTTTGCACTGTGGCATTTACAGCTGGCGCACCCAAGGCAAAGAATATAAATATTTCAGTTGTTTTCTTAACAAGAAAATGTTGCATTTTGTTTTTGTAGAAAGAATGTTATGAAATGCTAATATGGTTAGCTGCACAACATTTTATCTACAAAAATACATACTTACGTTGTACGTATAGCTAGGTCAACAATAATATACTTTCTTACTGTATATATTACTGTTTTGGGAAAGATGCCAAAGTATGTAGGTATATACTATATCTAATTTAGGCACTATTCATAAAGTACTTTAATGCTTATGTAAAAAAGTTTGCAAAGGCGTTTAGTTATTTAATGTGCTTTTTTATGATCTACGCTAGCAATGTAGACCAAGGTTAAAGTTTACAATATAACTGTATACAATAAAAAAAATATCATTATTTTGCCAATAAATACAAATTCAGTCAGAGGAAGGGGCCTTAGGCACCACATACTAGGAATTAATTTATAAAGACTAACGATTAAAATGAACTTTGTCTCTTTCTTATTAGTATTAATGCCACGATGACTGACAAAAACAAGCGAATTATAAACCTATTTTTGCTTATATGATCATAAAAGACATTTATGAATATTTTACTAAGCTACAATAGCGAGGAAATAACAAATAATATTAACAACAATCTTATATGAAGGCTTTCGAAGGGTTTTTAGACTAAAAATATCAAGATTAGGAGACAACTTTAGGTAGGCGTGAATAATCGGGTAAGAAGACGGTATTTCAATAAAATAACTACAGCAAATATCACTTCACTCCCATCTCTCGATAGCACAATCATGAATTCTAACAGGTAATTACAGATCGTTAAGATTACGTTGGATTAAATAGTAACGTTCACCGAGCACGTTATTGCATCTGCACTACCGTACGCCAAAACGGTTCAACACGCAATCTCAGCCATTCTAAGATGGCCGCTTCACCCGCGCTCGGTGTTCATTCGTTCGTTCATAATGACATTCTCGAGTGACAGGTGACTTCAAAGACGGACGTGATGACAGTATAAAATGACAGCCGATGCATTGAGAAGTAGATGTGCCAACACGGCCAACCCTGACGAATCGCACGACCTCGTGCGCATAGTATCAGTCTGCTCGATGATATATGTCATTCTTCTCTACCTGTTCTAATGAAAAAGTTAAGATAGACATTAACATACGCTCGGTCCTTCCTGACCGAACTCAAATTCATCGCTATTGCATAATGATATGGACCGGACATGCTGGTCTCCTTCATACAGTTACTCAACAGTGGCCCGGGCTTACCAGGCCCCTTCAACAACTTACCATAGTATGGTCCGGGCATACGAGGCCCCTTCATCAACTTACCAAATCGTGGCCCGGGCGTACGAGGCCCCTTCAACCACTTACCAAAATATGGCCCGGGCATACGAGGCCCTTTCGACCAACTACCTAAACAGGCCCGGGCATACGAGGCCCCTTCGACCACTTACCAAAATATGGCCCGGGCATACGAGGCCCTTTCGACCAACTACCTAAACAGGCTCGGGCATACGAGGCCCATTCAACCAATTACCAAAGCGTGGCCCGGGCATACGAGGCCCTTTCAACCACGTACCAAAGTATGGTCCGGGCATACGAGGCCCTTTCAACCAACTACCTAAACGTGGCCCGGGCATACGAGGCCCTTTCAACCAACTACCGAAGCATGGTCCGGGCATACGAGGCCCTTTCAACCAGCTTTACATTTACAACCGTCAACGCGTGGCTTGGGCGTACTGGGCCCCTTGCAACCACCTTACCATATAACACTTAAACACACATGGATCACTATTTCTTCGACTAGATACCGTCTCCTGTTGGTTTTACCCTTCACATCCCAACTTCTGATGAAGGCTTTCGAAGGGTTTTTAGACTAAAAATATCAAGATTAGGAGACAACTTTAGGTAGGCGTGAATAATCGGGTAAGAAGACGGTATTTCAATAAAATAACTACAGCAAATATCACTTCACTCCCATCTCTCGATAACACAATCATGAATTCTAACAGGTAATTACAGATCGTTAAGATTACGTTGGATTAAATAGTAACGTTCACCGAGCACGTTATTGCATCTGCACTACCGTACGCCAAAACGGTTCAACACGCAATCTCAGCCATTCTAAGATGGCCGCTTCACCCGCGCTCGGTGTTCATTCGTTCGTTCATAATGACATTCTCGAGTGACAGGTGACTTCAAAGACGGACGTGATGACAGTATAAAATGACAGCCGATGCATTGAGAAGTAGATGTGCCAACATATATTTTTCTTGTTATTTATGATTGTTTTGGTCCACTGGTAAATGTGTTCACTTAAAAACTGCGATTTATTCGGCTCGCACTTTGAGTGGAGCAAAAAAACTGCTTTACACCTTTTGCAATTTAGAAAAACCTTATTACCAGCATAAAGTTTGGAATTGGAACCTGAAACAAGCCAGCGGAATGTATGATATTCTTATTAAAACGATTGTGGTTAGGTAATTTGTTCAATACGCTGTTTTGTCATGTGTGCTAGCAAGATAGAAAGTAGTAGGTAAGCAAACACAAAGATATGAGGCACTTGGAAGCCACGGAGGGCTACATAAGCACCGTCCATCAAATTCGCATTAAAACAAAACACGGTGCCGGCAGAGGAAAACGCTTATCATGCCTCAAATACTGGTCCCACCCACACATGCATGTTACAAATTAACGCCTGCATCTGTAGGGCTCCTTTTTCACACTCAACTGTAGGGTTGGCAAGATGACTTCAAAAATAAATCTTTATTAATAGTGTAATTATGCGTAATACACAACGTAACATGAACATGTAAACTACTAACGACCCGCCCCGGCTTCGCTATGGATACACTGCTTATTGGTGAAAATGCATGAAAATCGGTTCAGTAGTTTTTCAGTTCATCGCAAACAGACAGTGGAAGCGACTTCCTTTTTGTACTATGTAAAGAAAATTTAATGGGCCATTTACATAAGGACAATGGCCGGGACAGAACAGTAAATAAATAAAAATACACTGCATTGGATTGTCCTTAATACAGTCGTCTCCATCGTCGTCATTCGTCGTTTATGCTGTTGGCCTGCTGTCCTGTCTTTCTGTCCTGTCCCGGCTGTGGCCTCGTGCGAATGGCCTATAGAAATTAGTAAGGTAGACTACTATCCCTAAGAAGCTCCTAACCTGGATAAAATTACGCACTTCTTAATTCAGGTAACAATATTCTTTTGTATCATAATTCATCCAAACTTGCTATCATTCTTCTATAAATTGAATAAATAAATTGTCTCAAGAAATACACAGAGGAAAATGGGTAGGTACTTATTATTTCAAGTAGGTATCTTCAAAACGGAAGAGGTTTATTTTTACATGTTCGTTTCTAATATATGAATTGGTTGCAAGAAATTCATTTGAAACTTTTTTTCATTTGATTTGTTAGAAAGAAATTTGTTCCGAAATGGTTCCATTGAATTTCAGAAGAAGTTGGCAGACTCATAGAAGTTATATAAAAACATAAATAACTCTGATGATAAGTAAGTATTTATGTTTTAAAAGAATGGATCAATGTGACAGCCCTGCCACTTCCACAACTCGTGAGTTTTAAGTGATCATTAATGCTCTTCATCATAACGCTAATTTAGAGTGTCACCGGTCATTGTAAAAGCTTTCTTGTTTTACTTTCATTCTTTATGATTCTCTAAATGTTTCTCCATATAAAGGTGATACTATACCGATGTTTACAATGTTTTAAAACTTCTCAAATACAAGTAAAATTCCTGGCATTTGTACTATTTGAACATTAAAAATATTCTTAATTTTTATACATTGTAACCATTTTAAAAACTTTCTGTAGTTATCATTTAAAAAAAAACACCCGATAACGAAATATTATTTGACAAAAAACTACCTTCAAACAAAAATAGAATTTTACAAATCTGCAACAAAGACAAACACAAAGACGTACGAAATCACAACGTCCTCATTTTAAAAGTTGGTTAAAACAAAACAGTTGTAAACTCTCATCTAAAAGCACCTTTAATCTTGTGAACGTTTCTAGCGCCTGACGTAAAGAATTACTTTTTAAATTTTATTCGTTTCGGCTTTCTTTTTTTATACGAAAATTTCGATTTATAGCGTTGATTGGATTCGTTTACATATTCAACAAAGCTTGAAATGAAAACACAATGTATTTATGCGCTAAACATAACAGTATAAACGAGTTGTCACCATCATATTTAACGACTTTTGAAATACGTACATAGCCATCTACTATAAAAAAAAACTCACTAAGTGTCAAAAAAAAAATATTGTTGATCCGTTTTTCTTACCTACCTACCTACCTACCTAGAATATGAAGACATTCTAGGTAGATATAATTCCTACATAGTTCTTTTTAAACAGGGTATAGGGTCCTACTCGTGAACTAAGAATCTTAAAATTTGGTACGTCAAACAGCACTGATAAAGGAAAAATTCCGAAAACTGTAAATTTTTAGTTACTTTTAGAAAAAAAATTTTAGTAATTTTAAACTCACAACTTCTTTCCTCATGAAGGAACACGTAGAGATATTAAATTTAAATTAATATCGAATACGAATTTTCTATGTCAATGCAAATAAAAGAAACAGCAAATTAAGTACATTTTCAAATTCGCATCTACTTGTAAGGGAATCAAAAGCTAAAGGGTACTTCCAGTCGACCTAGAATGTTGAAATTTGGCATGAAGCAATGTTTTATAGCAAATAGAAAGGAAAAATTCAGAAAAACTTCTTCATGTTCACGGGTGGACTGAGGTATTTGACGTCCAAAAATATTAATCACAATTATTACTGAAAAAAAAATCTAAAATAAACCGCGATAAAATTCGTTAAAAGTAGTTTTATTTCAATGTGTGATATTCGCATAAATCTAAGACAATACAATACAATAACTGTAACTCGATTATCGTGATGGATGAACTTTTAAATAAATAATATAGTGGGACATTAACGCACACGGCCATCTAATCCCAAACAAAGCAGTGCTTGTACTATGGAAACCATATAACTGGTTATTCCCCGTCGTCGCCTCGTCCGAAAATGGTTATAATTTTATTACTTGTAGTATTTCCCAGCTACCCTATTGGCGTCACATAAGTTTAAATTCTGAGCAAAAAAAAAAAATTGAGAAAATATCCAATCTATGCTCACCAATCTCTGCTCCCTGCTCTATAGTCTGTGGAATTCATTTCTTTTCCTATGTGACACCTAGCGGCGTCACGCTCCCGCTTAAAAAATAGTTTTATTGTGTTTTCTACAATAAAAACCATGGGAAAAACAAAGCGAAAACAACAAATAAAAGATAAAGACCACGTCGAGAAGAAGTTAAGGAAAATAGAAAGATATATTAGGAAAATCAAGACATTACAAGGTAAGCCCATAGCGCCATGACAGGACGCTATACACTTCTTATTTTTTATCCCTAAAATAACAGATCTCACCCGCCGATCGACGGCTTTATTGGCCACCTATAATACAATTAGGTGCAAGAAACCAATATAAAATAGTCGTTGCTATGCTGTTTCGAGCATCGAACGAGCTTAAAATGTTGTAATACTTTTCGAGTATCGAACAACAGGTTTCGACTTGTTGCTGCTATACTGTCAGAGTATTAAACACCCCACAAACACTGTTGTGTTAATATTTTGGCTGAATGTCGAACAACAAGCGCATACCTGTTGTTGCTACATTGCCCAAATAATATAGACAACACGTGCTCTGTATTAACCTAAACTTATGTTTTTTGTATGCAGAACGTTCGAGAAGTCGATCGCCGATATCACGGGGTAGCACACCCCTGGACACTACATCACTGCAAGACGCAGCGCCGGTGGACTCCATGCTACAGGAAACAATGCTAGATGACGCCATGCCAGAAGAGGATACACCTGGTTGCTCTTCGCTGAAGCCTATAATCAATGAGGAAAGTACAATAAACAATCATATAGACACAGACATTTTGACCGCTCTAGGTACTGTAGAAAACGAGACGGGTTCTGGACTTGTGGCCCATAACGAGCTTGTACTAAGATGGATACCTATCTTAGAAAAGGGACTTGGCATAGAAGAAAAAACCCAATTGTTTAAACAATATACCCCATTTACTAACATTATCCAAATGTCTCCGCCAAAACTCAATCTAGAGATATCAGCTGCTGTGACAGAACCGGTTAAAAAACGTGACTCTGTTATTGAATACAGACAAAAAGTTATAGCGGCAGCATTAGCTGCAGCCGGTCAAGGATTACAGTGTCTATTAACTATGGAAAAAGTGGAAAGTGTCAAACACTTCCACAATTCAACTAAAATATTGTGTGAATTATTACATTCAGAAACACAGACCAGAAGGTCACTCATACAAGCAATAATTAACAAGGACATGAAAAGCTGCTTACAGTCCCCACCAAATGAATTTCTTTTTGGCCTTGACCTAGGCGATAAAATTCGAAGTGTAAAAGCAATGCAGCGGTCTGCCCAGGACTTATCGAGGCCTACACCTAGACAGCCCCCAGTAAAACCTTTAAACTATCGGGCCCCTCCCCAGCACACACTGAAACGGAGACCTGTTGGAGGAGGGAAGAAGAACGAACCCAAGAAGGCGCCTCGTCAAGCCCTGGTGCAACGCAATCAACCCAGTCGCAACAGCTATCCCAAACGGGGCCGCAGATAAACTACCCTAAGGTTGGTAGACTAAGTTTTTTTAAAAAAGCCTGGGAATCAATAACTGATGACCCAGTTATTTTGACTTGGGTGTCTGGTTACTCCATGGTATTTACAAAAATGCCTTTTCAACATAAAATTCCTCTTAATAATAATTTTTCAAAGTCTGAGTTAACTTGTATGAGGAAGGAAATAGGTGAGCTGCTTTCCTTGAAAGCCATTGAAATCTGTAAACCTGTAAAAGGCCAATTCTGTTCTCCTATTTTTCTAGTTCAAAAACCAAATGGAGAATTTAGGTTTATCCTCAACCTCAAAGAACTGAATCAGTTCATGTCACCTGAACATTTTAAGTTAGAGGATTACCGAACACTTTGCAAGCTTATCCAAATAAATGACCATTTAGCAACTATTGATTTAAAAAATGCATATTATATGGTTAACATTGAACAGAGCTCTAGAAAGTACCTACGCTTCTATTTTGAAAACAAATTATACCAGTTCAGTGTATTACCTTTTGGCCTTTGTACAGCACCTTTAGTTTTCACCAAACTATTTAAACCTATTCTTCGTGTTTTAAGAAAGAAAGGAATCAGATTAATTCAATACCTTGATGACACCTGTATACTGGCTAAGTCTTACTCACTATGTGAATGTCAAGTTAATTACATACTTAAACTCTTTGAAGATCTTGGTTTTATAGTTAATTATAAGAAGTGTAGCATTTTACCTAAACAAGAATGTAAATTTCTAGGTTTTGTTTTTAACAGTAAAAATATGAGTATCTCAATAGACCAAGAAAAAAGACAAAAGTCCTTTAAAATTATTTCAAGCTTAAAATCTAAAGTAACTATTAGATATTTAGCACAAGTCTTAGGGACTTTAATCTCCATTTGCCCTGCTATCAAATATGGGATTTTATATACAAAACAATTGGAAAGAATTAAATATCTTGCTTTAATGGCAAATAATGATAATTTTGATGCTATGATATCTCTACCTGATTGTTGTCAAGGGGATATAAACTGGTGGAAAAGTAAACTAAGTAAACAAACATTATCTGAAATTAGGAAAAACAAGTTTGTTCTTGAAATTGAAACTGATGCATCATTAACAGGTTGGGGTGCAAGGTGCCGGGACCAAACTGCTAGTGGTTCGTGGACTGAACAGGAAGCAAAACTCCATATTAATACTTTAGAGCTCCATGCAGCATTTCTGGGTTTAAAATGCTTTACCAAAGACTTTCAGGATTGTGAAATACTATTAAGAATAGATAACACTACTGCAGTCTCATACATTAATCGATTAGGTGGTATTAAATATCCACACCTAAATAACATTACAAAGTCGATTTGGCAATGGTGTGAAACAAAGAATATATGGATTTATGCGTCTTACATAAACACAAGAGACAATTTTGTTGCAGATTTTGAATCAAGAAGGACATTAGGTAATACTGAATGGGCTCTTGGCCAAAGATATTTCAGACAAATAACGAACCAATTTGGTTATCCTGAGGTAGATCTATTTGCTTCCCGCACAAATACCAAATGTGAAAAGTATGTGTCCTGGCACCCTGACCCTAATGCATTTAAAGTGGATGCCTTTACTTTCTGCTGGTCAAATTATTTTTTTTATGCTTTCCCTCCTTTCTCAATGATTTCAAAAACTATTGAGAAAATTATAGTGGACAAGTGTACAGGGATCTTGGTTGTACCTGATTGGCCTACACAACCATGGTACCCTCTCTTTCAAAAACTTTTAGTCAGTGAACCATTGGTGTTTCACCCTAATAAAAACTTACTTAAATTATGTAATTCCAGAAAACCACATATGTTACATGGGAGCCTGACATTGATGGCAGGACAGCTATACGGCGCAAATTTCTCCAAGCTGGACTAAACTCTGATGCAGTAGACATCATGCTTAGCTCCATCTCGGGTAACACCCTTAAACAATATTCACCTCATATTAAAGATTGGATTTCTTATTGCCACTTAAGACAAATTAGTACACTTGATGCTGATGTAACAGAAATTATAGCATATCTCACTAGTAAATTTCAACAAGGCTTATCATATGGCAGCTTAAACTGTGCCAGAGCTGCCCTATCGTTACTGTTAGGTTCCCATATTGGTTCCAATAGCACTATCAAGCGTCTTTTCAAAGGCTTCTTTAGATTGAGACCAAGTAAACCTAAATATGACTACACGTGGGATGTGTCCCAAGTATTAAACTATATAGAGTCCAAACATGATGACTGTGATAACTTAGAATTTAATACAAAAAGACTGTAACTCTATTAGCTTTAGCTACAGGTCAGAGAGCTCAGACATTATGTGCCATAAACATAGATCATATAAGAATTGAAATGAATGTTATTTATATTTCTATTAACAAGCTACTTAAAACATCCGCACCTAATAGGATCCAGCCTCTTCTTAGATTACCTTTTTTCATGGACAGACAGAATATCTGTCCAGCACAGGCTATGGTAAAATATATGAAGATGACTGAACACATCCGGGGTGAATGCAAAAATCTTTTTATATCATTTAAGAAACCACACAAACCTGTTACTGTAAGTTCAATTAGCCGTTGGGTGAAGTCTATGCTTTTGGAAAGTGGCATAGATGTTACTAAATTCACAGCACACAGCACGCGACATGCGTCAACATCGGCAGCCCTCAGTAGAGGGGTATCCATAGATGAGATCAGGAGAACGGCTGGTTGGACTGACACCTCCACATGCTTTGCAAAATTTTATAACCGCCCAGTGCGTGGTGAAGGCTTCACAGAAGCCATATTTACCTAGTTATGTAGACTGAGTTGATTATTATTACGAAGACTTACTGAGTTTAAGAATTAATGTTAAGAATTTTAAGAAATGTTTAAGTTTTACCAAATTTTTTCGAGAATCAATCTACAAAATTAAATTTAAAATAATAATAAGTCTGTTCCTAGATATTATAATAAGATATTATGTGCAAAGCACCTTTATGTTTTTTTTACATTACTTTTTATTATTATTATTATTATTTTTTTTTTTTGTTTTCTCTTATTTCTCATGTAGACTACAAGTAAGGTCTGTTTTATGTTGCTTATCATAACAAGATAAAATGTGATTCATATCAATTAGATACCTAAGTATTTGAAAACAGAAATAAATATCATCTGATTTTACTAATCTTGTCTTTGAACATCTACAAGTAATAAAATTATAACCATTTTCGGACGAGGCGACGACGGGGAATAATTAAGCAATCAAACGAGCTTACCTGTAAGCGCTGTTCGATTGTGATTATCCCCGTCGTCGCCTCGTCCGAAAATGGTGGGTCCCACCCACCCACCACCCACCCATAACCCTTGAAGATAGGAGTCATCAGATGATAATATTATTTCCTACTTTTTTTTTTTTTTTCTACTGTTAACTAAATGAATTCCACAGACTATAGAGCAGGGAGCAGAGATTGGTGAGCATAGATTGGATATTTTCTCAATTTTTTTTTTTTTGCTCAGAATTTAAACTTATGTGACGCCAATAGGGTAGCTGGGAAATACTACAAGTAATAAAATTATAACCATTTTCGGACGAGGCGACGACGGGGATAATCACAATCGAACAGCGCTTACAGGTAAGCTCGTTTGATTGCTTAATAATATACCACATATAATACTTTTCTTTTGTAAATACATACTTAAATATAGATAATAACACCCAGACTCAAGACAAACAGACATGTTCATCACACAAATGTCTGACTTGGATAGGAATCGAACCCACGACTTGCGGCGTGAAAAGCAAGTACCTTACCGACCACGCCACCGCACCGGCCTGTTATATATACCTACAGGTAAGTACGGATCCCTCGGTGTGCGAATCCGACTCGCACTTGGCCGGATTAGTCGTAGCCGTCCGTTAGTTTCTACTGCTTACTTAGCGGTAACAAACATTAATTAGACGGTAACACGACGTTCTTCATCAATAATTATAATGACATGAACAAATGCCATAATATATCAAGAATCAAGGTGGTTGACAATACATGTAGATTAATCTTCGTTATATGGCTCATTATTTCATTGACTGACTTGATAATCTTAATAACATAGTACTAAATATAAAGTACTAGCGACCCGCCCCAGCTTCACATGGGTGCAATGTGTTATACTTATAAACCTTCCTCTGGAATCACTCTATCTATTAAAAAAAACCGCATCAAAATCCGTTGCGTAGTTTTAAAGATCTAAGCATACCTAAGGACATAGGGACAAAAAAAGCGACTTTATTTTATACTATGTAGTGATGTACCTATATTCGGTATGAATTTATCTGATAAATACAGATTTTCATAATTCGTTGTCCTTAAGTACTAATATTATGCGAAAGTGTCTGTCTGTCTGACGTCCTTTCACGCCAAAAATACTCAACCGATTTGAATGAAATTTGGTACGGAGATAGTTAAAGACTCGGAGAAGGACATAGGATAGTTTTATTCGACTGCGCAAAAAGAGGTTAATGGTTTAGCGCGATAACCGACCGAATATTCGCTTGTAATGATACAACTTCTATAACCTTTATATCTTCACAATTTTGCTACATGCCGCAAGTAACTCGACTACATAATAAACCCAATAGAGCTAACCTTCATGCCTGTAGTGGGTCGTCCTCAGGCTTCGGCTGATGTTCACCAACTTGTAATCAAATGTTTAACTGTTGAGCACGTAAGCCTATTCGCTAATGCCAAGAAACATTTTGCAAGACCATTTCTAAGAGGATTGCTTGCGCCTGGCGACATTATTTCTGAGCGTCTTCTTAGTTAAGAAGACATTTAAAGCGGTCACGACGCGACGGTGGGCAATGCTCGCTAGGTGAGATAGGTTATACTTGATGAAAAAGGGCCAACCGTTACAACAGTGTCACATAAAATAACAGTTGCAAATAACTGTGACAAATTACTTTGTAATATTTTAGTTTCACGTCACCTTCAGTTAATATTGCCAATGTAATAGACAATCTCTGTGTTTAGCAGATAAACGCGATTTAAAATTATGTGACTTCGGTTCTTGTTAAAAGGAAGACCCGATCCCTCTCAGATAACATCTTATCCCTTCTCCTTATTATTACAACCTCTGATTAAAAGACCGTAATTTTCTATCTTTATTCTGTTTGTGCGAGAGTCGTAAAGAGTTTTATGTGTAAAATTAAATTCTAATTAGGTCACGTCGTTAGAATAACATTTTACGTTGGAAAAAATGTTTGCGGCAAACGCTGCTTTTGAATAAAGAAAATATGTGACTGTGTAATGACATTTATGTAGGTTCTAAAATTCAGTATTTTTCACAACACTCATTCTGAATGGGATTTAAAAGACATAAGAACTGGCTAATGCATTTTTATGCATAGCTAACGGCACATTTGTTTTTTAAGGGAATTAACCCACCACCGCAATCCCGCTATTGCTACTTCTGTAAGCCAGGATTAACAGCGGCACCGTGAAAAGCAATTTGCGGGACACCTAAACTGCCTTGAATCCCGCACGAATTTACTGAGAAGGATAATATGAGGAGTTAAAAAGTTAGATTGTCCACTTCCCTCCAGGTAAATCGGGAGACAGCATAGAGAAAAAAAGAGAGGATTAAATGCCTCATCAAAATGGATTAAGCACCACGGGTAATGTACCTAACCTAAAGGGATCTTTTAGAGTTGGTTCCAGTAATAATTATGGCAAAATCGCTTGCACACACGGAAAATAGCACCAGGATCGGTATAATAAACCGTTTGTTAAAAATTCACAACGTTATATCAAGGAATAATATATTATCTAATTATCTTTGTATAAAAAATAAAAAGCAGATAATCTTCCACTGATCATCAATTGACTAATATTACATTATTAGGATCTTAAGACATTAATTCAACTCAAAAGCCACAAAAACATGGCGGTTGGAACAATTAGTGACCCTTACAGAAGTGACCCAAAGAAACTGTTGGCACCAATGGCTTGCGGCAGATGCGAATAATTGGGATAAGTGATAGAAAATTACCAAGCGCCCTTTAGAAGACGGAATAAGCTTAATTGAATTGATATTAGTCCCTAAAAGCGATTGTAATTCATGATTTTAACCTTCTTCAACAAGCGGAGGATTATCGAATCGCGCGATTTACGAGTATTGTTGTTCGAGCAGCGCTGTAGCAACAATTACATAATCTTCAAGAAAACGTAATTAAACTTCCACCCGTGAAATAAAATTACTCGATAACAAAAAAAATTAATGGTTCATTGTCGAATCAACGAACGATTGTTGAGTAGTTTGCACTTTTAAGGACAGTATTAGCAATGTTTTACTGATAGATTTTACCTCTAAATCAAGGTCAGAAGGTGGCTTACCTGTAGAAACTACTACTTAAGTAGATTCTATAAACTCAAAACGCCCAGTTAAATATCACCCTCATTTCATAGGCTAACGTCGACAGAATCCACAACATCAAACTGCTAGTGAGAATGCATAACACTAAACCAACGATTCAATTTGAAGTTTTTTAATATATCAACCGGTAGAAAATATACAATACAATGGAACTTTTTTTTATCCTGAAATAGGCCTGTGCTTGACTACAACTTGCCTGATGATAAGCAATGTCTACGATGGGACGCGCCTGCCCACTATACCGATTCATTAGTGGTTACGAATGACATTTAATTTTTTTTTTGGAACTTAGAATTAATAACTACAAAATCACACAACCGGATAACCTAACCTCAAAGGTGCTATTCAGGTAACAGTTGATCCTATTTAAAGCGCATTTAGAAGTAAATGTAAATTCATTATGATCATTCCCCTCTCGGATGTTATAAAGACGATTTATGCTAAAGTATGTTTTAACGAACAGAAATCGGTCATTAAAATTCAGTTAGCTTGGCTATTACTTGCTGCGCGGCAGTTGAAAACGTAATAATATGTCATTATTGCGTACCTTTTTAAAGGCTTCCAAGGTGAGTGTTAAAATATATTAGTTACTTCCGTGGATGTTACGATGTCTGTAATTGCTGACAAAAATCGGTTGCTAACAGGTCCGTCTTAAACATTCGGAGGCCCTGGGCCCCGATTCTCGCTCTATAGACATCTCACTCTGTCGAATGAAAACTAATGAAATCGCTACTTTTTTCCGACATTTGTCTAATAAAGATAAATGTCCATCCAAACATTTGGTACACATGAGGATACGAGCCCCTAGCTAGAGTCTCAAACCGCTTTTTTACTAAAACAAGAAGGTTCCAGATTTATTTCTGTTTCTTTACAAAGACTTATTTAAATTTAATATAATATTTTAATATTCAGAAAGGTTAGCTCACCCTATATTACGTGTGGGATCTGAACATAGCCTGCGACATGTAGGTGATATTACAAGCATTAGAACTATTAGCTCAGGTCCTCTAGACAAATTACAAAAGTAGTTATAGCAAAAGTTCGAATAGAACAAAATGTATCCACAAAAAATTCATAATTATCATCATCATCAGCCTATTTTCGCCCACTGCCACTTCAGCTTACTAATCTGGTAGGCTATGTCGATTACATTAGTTCTCTGTCGGATCACTTCATTACGAATTCGATCCTTTAGAGAGAGACTTAGAGCATAGCTCTTTCCATAGCTGGCTGAGTGACATAAGATTGTCACTTAACACCTATGAATATCATATTCATTACAATATCTGAGCACCGCTGGCTAATAAACATGAAACATCAAGGATAATCTATAAATTTAGTATCTTATTAACGGGCATTTCCACAAAGGGCCCATTAGATTGCGTGGCCCTCGGATGCTTAGTGGGAAAGAGGGGCATGGTTGCTAAGTAAAAACAATCTTTAGTTAGAAAAGTTACTTAATTGAAATCCAAATCTTAAAGTTCAAGATTCTCGATTTCGATTTTGAAATCAATTATAACTTCAGTTCTTGTGTAAAGTGCTCAATGGCTTACTTAAAGTTTACCCTTTCAATTAACCCAATGCTGTTTTACTGGAAAGATAACGATCACAAAACACTGGTATTAATTAGTGCGCGTCATGGATTCGAACCATCCAAATTGAGCGATTTTTGCAAAATAATCACAAAACTGAGCAGCGATAGAATTGCTACATTGCACGTGACCGATCACCTTAATGAAGTGAAAGCCTCAATTTGCTAATGTTTGCATTTTTAGAAACCTTTTTAAAAGGCTAAAATTAACTAACTTTATCCTTACAATCCATACAAATTTATGAATGCGATAGTAACTCTGTCTGTGTGTATGTCTGTCGCGCTTACACGCCAAAACTACTTGACTGATTTAAAAAAAAAATTGGTATGGAGATATTTGAGAACCGGGAAAGGACATAGGATATTTTTTATCCAACTGCGCAAAAAAGGCTTAGCGCGATAACCGACATACGTGCGGGTGGAGCCGCACATAGAAAGTTGGTAACTACTTTAAAAAAACAGAATAAAATAATTTTCTGCAGCCAATCGCCCTAAGATAGATCCTGCTGATATGGTTAATATGAAGTGACATAAACACGTTGACATACCTAGTATATACCACAGTTAATATAATACTATACTAGTTTATACTGAATTGAATAACCTGATGCAATTTTACTATTCCTCCTACCGATTATTCGATGTTGTTGTACCTATTGATACAACAACATCGGGCGAGGGTGGGTCCATCCCAACACACTGACGTCTGGTCATGAGATGGATGCACACTCATTCCACCCTCCTGTCCGGAGGGTGGTCTGGCAAACGGCCTCTGGGCGAGCACAGGTTGCGTTATCACCCCAGGGGCAAGACCTCACCGTTTATCCTTCACGTGGTTGCCGCCTGTTATTGGTCCGATTCCCTCTGAATCGGACGTAACTGAAATGGTTGGTCGCTCCCCCTCCCCCCCATCTATCCCTCCCACCTATCCCTCCCACCTATCCCTCCTACCCAAGCCTCCCTTAACCCTCCCCCCCCCCCCTCTCCTTCCTATACGGGCATCCGCCTCCGTCCGCCTGTTTAGGAAAACGGATCCACCAAGAAAGTAGGGGCTCGGTGGACTAACTACCTACCTGCGTGTGTCCTGCGCAGTCGAACGCCGTACGCTGGGATGAAGGAATCCTGGGGGGCTGAGTCGAAAGTGGACAACACGCCCCCTTTGGTCCGGATTTCCGGCAAAACGGTAGCCCTGCAGCTAGCCACTGCAGGGAAATAGACATGCGTCCACCGTGAGGTTGAGATGTCACGGGCCGCAGGCGAGACGTGGTGGGAGCTCTCCGGGAGGGCTGGTGTTCGGCCATGCTGACGGGGCAAGGGCACGCGGAACACCTGGGGGGATTGATCGATCCAGCCAGCCGCGTGTCTGCAGCCCCCGATGTCGCGCATGAACACCAACCCATCACGTCTATATCCCTCCGGACAATCCTGGTGCCCTGAACAGGGCATCCCCAAAGGTGCGGGCTCCATGGCGGGTGGGAACCCGGGGAATGAACAACAAACTTTACTAAACATGGAACTTAACAGATCACATAAAGAACGGAAAAACAAAAACCCGTGGGTGCGCGCCGCTCGTGCGGCACCATCCATAAGGCGAGAGGAGGTCCCGAAGAGGACTGCTCCATCTCAGACACCACACACAGCACACACCTCACAAACACAAACACCAAACGCCAAACAGACACGGGACACAAACACCCAGCCACAAGCACACTCAAAAACATCCACCAGCACACAAGGTCAAACAAGCACTCACCATACACAAACAGTAACACACACACACACAATAGAGCGCGGGAGTATCAGGGTGCCTGGAAGACCGGCCCCCTTGCTACCAACTCCCGTCCTCAGCAAACAATTTAACAGCGCTAGCTATGGCATGGCGGCCTCTAGAGGGACGCCGGCTCAGCAAAGCGCGTCTAGGCGCAATGAGGAGCATCGGAGTCGGAGCCACATACCTCCTGGGGCCCCGAATCTGGCTCCCCATACTAACAACATGCCGGAATCCGCTTCTACTTCTTACAAGAAGAAGAAGTACAAGCGGAAAGACAGCAAAAAGAAGCGTGACGCCATACGGGCGGCGATAGCGAGAAGTGCAGGGAGGGAACCGTCTAACGACTCACCTCAGCCAAGCACTTCAGCAAGCACGGGGACAGCGGGCGGAAGAGCTGGGTCAGGGGTAGCGATTGGTGGCCCTGCTACTGCGGGGGGAGGGTCCGGGGGACCAGCGACCATTACTCTACTCAGAAGCGGTAAAGTCTGAGCTAATGGTCGCCATCACGACGACCTCCAATACGAACCTGACTCCGGAGCAAGTAGAAGAGGTACAGCTCCAGCTCACCGCTCTGCTGTTCGAGCAAGTAGACGAGGAAGTGGGGCCCGTCTTTCAAGGTAAACCGGCCTATAAAGACGGAGCCATTCACATCTGGTGCAGCAATGGAGAGACAGTGGAGTGGCTGAGAAGCGCGCTCCGCAGGATCTCCATAGACCTACAACCCGGAGATGAGTTAGCGCTAAAGCGTCAGACCGAGTTGGAGCGCCGAATCCGGTGCGGCATCTTGCTGCCAGGGGCCTGGGATGACGAGCAGAAGATAGGGAAGATGCTGAGGAACCAGAACCCTTGGGCTGGCGTGACGCGCTGGCAAAATCTCCGGATGGAACAACAGCGGGAAGGTACGTTCCTGGTGGCGGACCTGCCAGAGGATCTCCTGGAACCCCTACTTGAGCGTGGCCGCAGACTCTGTTTTCTAATAGGGTCTGTCTATGCCAAGTTCGAGTGGGGTAAGGGGAGGTTCCGGCCGGAACCGCCGCCGAGAACTGCCGAGGAAGCAGCAGCTGCGACGCAGCCAGAGCCCATGGACGCAACGGAGGCTGAACAGACCACAACGGTCACATCGGCGGCTCCACAGGCGGAAGCACGACCTGAGCCGTCCCCGGAGATGGAAGAGGAGGAAGCCCTCCTTGGACTCTCAGGGGACGATGAAGGATGTGTACAGGGGCTCGACAGGCTGGACATTGCGGGGGGGGGGAAGGGGCTCATCGACCAAAGATGGCTCCCACTCTTCCAACCTGTAATGTCTTGCAAACAAACCTCCACCATAGTGAAGCTGCCACGGCTCAAACTCGCAAATGGTTGGAGGAAAGGTCTACCGCCATCGTCTTGATTCAGGAGCCGTGGGTCAGACGTGGCACTATATGCGGCCTACGAAACACAGGAGGTAATCTCTTCACATACACAGGGCCGGAAAATCCCCGTGCCTGTATATATACATCAAAAAACATAAAGGCGCAACCACTAACGAGGTTCTGTTCCAGGGACCTATGCGCTATCATGGTGCACGGTATGATGGGAGGCCTTCCAGACATGGTCATCGCTTCAGCTTACATGCCGGAGGCGGTGTCACCACCACCACACGAGCTGACCCTATTGGTGAGGCACTGCGAGGAGGCCAGGCTGGAGCTGATAATAGCCACGGACTCAAACGCCCACCACACCGTGTGGGGCATGCCGAACACAAATGAACGAGGTAGAGTACTTCTAGAATACCTAATAACAACTAACATTAATATAGTGAACAAGGGCTCTGAACCCACCTTCGTGACAAGACGAGCGAAAACCATCATCGACCTAACGTTAGCCACGGAGGGGGCAACACCGCACATAGCAAATTGGCACGTGTCAACGGAGGCGTCCTGCTCCGACCACAGGTGGATTCGGTTTGACCTCCAAATAGACACAACAACCTCAGTGCCAAGACGCAACCCAAGGAAAACAGACCGGGCGCAATACTCTAAGCATCTCAACCACAGACTCTCCCAAATAACCCAAGGGAGGCTAGAGACGGTTAAAGACATAGAGAAACAGGTACATGAAGTCACAGCTATGTTGACTGAAAGTTACCAAGAAGCATGTCCCTTACCCACCCCATCAGGCGACGACACCGCGGCGGCTAAAACCAAATGGTGGGGCCCAGAACTAGAAAGACTGAGAGCCAAGGTAAGGAGACTTCTGAACAGGGCAATGAACACCCGCAACGATCTGGACTGGGACAAATACAGAGATGCCAAGGCCAGATATAAAAAACGGATAAGGTACAGAAGTGGCAACGCCTGGAAGAAGTTCTGTACTAACATCGAAAGCAACGAACAGGCAAACAGAGTAAGGAAGGTCTTATCGCAAAGCAAAGACCTAAGCCTAGGGTCCCTCCGAAGACCAGACGGCACCTACACTAACTCTCCTGACGAAACGGAAAAACTTCTTATACAAACACACTTCCCAGACTGCCAAGTCCAACAGACCACCGAAGGGGAAGTGGAAGAAGTAACATCAACAACGTTAGAAGAACACTGGGCCTTAGCCTCGGAAGTGATCGACGTAAACAAAACACAATGGGCGATCGACAGCTTTCACCCGTTTAAATCACCAGGCCCGGATGGGACCCAGGCCTACTTAAGTGGGGAGGGCCAAAACTGGTAACTGTCGTGACATCCATTTTGATAGCATGTCTAGCCCACAGACACATCCCTAAACTGTGGAGAAAAGTCAAGGTTTTATTTATACCGAAACCAGGCAAGGCAGACTACACAGACCCCAAATCCTATAGACCAATCAGTCTAACTTCTTTTCTGCTAAAGACGCTGGAAAGACTGTGTGACAGGGATATCAGGGAAAAGGCTCTGGAAACAAAACCGCTGCACAAACAGCAACACGCATACAGCCACGGCAAATCAACAGAATCGGCACTCCACGCGGTTGTCAGTAAAGTGGAGGAAGCGATAGAAAGCAAATCAATGTGCCTCGGCACCTTCATAGATATTGAGGGGGCGTTTGACAAAACAAATTTCAGATGCATCACCGCAGCTCTGGAGAGGCACGGAGTAAACACCGTCTTAATAGAATGGATAGACAACATGCTCCGCAAGAGACAAATCCTATTTGAGTCATCTGAAACTCAGTGCGCCACAGTGGCAAAAGGATGCCCGCAAGGAGGAGTAATCTCGCCACTTTTGTGGAACATGGTTATAAACGACTTAATCAACACTCTAAACGAAAATAGAGACTACACGGTAGGTTATGCAGATGACCTAGTCATACTAATAAGTGGCAGAGTCGCAAGCACAGTGTGCCAAATCATGCAGGCGGCCCTCCGCATAGTGGAACGCTGGTGCGAACATAACCAACTATCAGTAAACCCCAATAAAACAGAACTAGTAATGTTTACCAACAAAAGGAATTTAGGCAACTACCGATTACCTAAACTCTTCGGCACGGAGCTCCAACTTAAGTCAGAAGTCAAATATTTGGGGGTAATACTCGACAATAAACTAAATTGGAGCAAACACCTGAACACAAAAATAGATAAGGCCACTATAGTGTTTTGGCAGTGCCGAAGGATGGTCGGCAAACAATGGGGACTAAACCCTAAAGTAACACTATGGCTGTACACAGCGGTAATCAGACCGATGATATGTTATGGTGCAGTGGTCTGGTGGCCACGCACCATGCTGTCCACAGCTGAAGCGCAATTACAACGACTCCAGAGAATGGCCTGCCTGGCGACGACCGGCTGCATGGGGACCACACCGACGGCAGCCATCGAAGTACTGCTGGATCTGCCGCCTCTGCACATATACATCAAACAGGAGGCGGCAGCAGCACTCGCTAGGCTGAAGATCTGTAAACTCTGGGTCAACACAAGAACAAAACACACAGACATCTACAAGGCAATGGTAACCAAGGAACCACTTATAGAGGCTGTGTCGGACAAGATAACAAAACAATTCATGTTTGACAAAAAATACAAGATCCAGTTGTATGAAGATACAAAGGATGATTGCTCGGAACTGAGAATATATACCGACGGCTCTAAGACCGACCACGGCACGGGATACGGAGTGTTCTCGGACGCGCTAAACATCCATATAACAGCACCACTAGGCTCCCACAGCTCCGTGTATCAAGCGGAATGCACGGGAATCATAATGGCGATGAAGGCAATTTCGGCCAGAGAGGTAACAGACCAAAAGGTACGTATTCTCTCTGACAGTAAATCTGTTTTGCATGCACTAACTAGTTGCACTACAACGTCAGGACTAATACACGAGTGTCATCAGGTCCTGACGGAAGCATGTACTCATAATAACATTACATTGCAATGGATCAAGGGACATAGTGGTTCAAGGGGCAATGATGCTGCCGACGAACTGGCAAGAAGAGGCTCTGCAAGTACCGCCGTAGGCCCAGAACCTATCTTACCCTTGCCATTCAACTGGACACGTAACAAACTACGACATATCACAAAAATGTCGCACCAACAATACTGGCAGGAAATTAATACATGTAGGCAAACCAAAGACGTACTGCCCAATATTAGAGCCGGTTTAGCGCGCAGGCTGAAAAGGCTCACAAGGCCACAGTTGCGCCTAATCACCGGGATTATAACTGGTCATGCCTTACTAAACAAACATCTCTTTACCATAGGTGTCACTGACAGTCCTCTGTGTAGAGCATGTATGGAGGAAGAAGAAACAGCCGCCCACGTGGTCACCTGCTGTCCAGGGGTGGCGAGATACAGAGCGGAACACCTCGGATCTCCGAGGTCGCTCCGGGAGGCCATCGGCAACATAAAGATTTCTCCTGGAGCTGGGCTGGCAATAGCGCTGCCGGCCCAATCACGCAAAATAGGCGCATTCACGAGTCGTCGAGTTGCGGAAAAATTAGCCCGCTTCTAACTAACTAACTACCTATTGATATTTATTGTATAAACAGTTCAGCGTTGATAAATTATAGGCCAATTTTTATCAGTTGCAATGTCGAGAAGTTTTCTGTTCGACCCACGATGACGGACCCTGGGCACGTACGGTATACTCATTGAAGACAGAAACAACTTATTACACAAGAGGTGTATGTAGGTACCAAATTCTATACACACACTGAAGCGCTACTCATATTTTCTGCCACTTTTTTTGCACTTCTTAAATTCTTTTTATTTTTTTGGATGATTTACGGATTTTTAGATACTATCAATATAAAAGGAGTTATTTTTAGACAATTCTAAATAAAAAGTAAGTACCTAACAATGTATTAATTGGTAAAATATATTTTACATCCAACGAAATTTCGTTTGATGTAACACTTGTTTAGCCCGAACAAACGGAACACATTATAGAGTAAGTATTAAGCGATGGTGACTCGCAAGTTTTTGCCCATGATGCCTTCCTTTGTAATTGTGATGCAATTCAACGGCATCAACAACGACCTCCAGCGAGAAAGATAATTTGATCCAACATTAGATAGGTAATCGACAACGGCAACTGTTAATAGAATGGAGCAAAAAATATGGTAAACATGAGCCCCTGGCCCTGAAATTACTTACGTTGATTCCAGTTCGTTTGGTTGTAGCGTTCAATGACTTCATAACAGTTGTCTTAAACAAACAGACGGTCTAAAAATCGCCTTTGAAGCATGGTATATTGACGGGCCGGTGGCGATAAAATAGTTGCTTTTCACGCCGCAGATCGTGGGTTCGATTTCCACCCACGTCAGACACTTGTGTGATGAATACGTCTGTTTGTATTGAGTCCGGGCGTAATTCTCTATATTTAATGTGAGTTTACAAAATAAAATAACAAAAAATAAAACCGACTTCAAAAAAGAAACTAAAAAAGTTAAAAAATATTTTTTGAATTGGCTTGAGCATTACGTAATCCAGGGATTCCTAAAGGGGTTTCCGTAGAATAGTCATCAGGATTCCCCCAAAAATGTATTATTAACAGCTAAATAATACCAAGGTTACTATTGAGGACTAACGTCTCTCATGCGCATCTTAGTGCGGATTTGTAATAATTTAATATGGGTTTCCATCAAATAAAAAGTATTTTTTCCAAATCCGTTATCTTTACAGTTTAGTAACGACTGACGTAATCCGTACTTAGTTTAAACGATTGCTATTAGGTACTGCACCGTGGTAAGAATTACCACAATGGGATCTTAAATCTCTCGCGGGGTCAGACGGGCAACGCTCCCATAGATTTCGCTTAGTCAGGCGATCTAATTACAACTTGCTCAGATTGTGCCCAGATTATATCGTAGCCAACTAAACCATTTGCCAACACCGTTTCACATACAATGCCTGTATGGTTTGTTGATGACCATAAAGTCTCTTTTGAATGGATGTTGAATGAAAATCGATAGTCAGTAAAGAAATAAATATGTTGTCCGAAATACTTATTTTAATGAGATAATGGCTGTGAATGTAGACGTATGAAAGCAAGTATGTCAAAGATAATCGCGTCCTTGATGGAGATTGATGGATTATGAGCACGAACGAGTCCCTCAACGGATCGATGCATACTGATGTAATTTAAATGAAATTATTTAAATTAAAGAATTAATTTATACGCGTGTGTCGCCTAAAATGCGACTTGAGAAATATGCGGTTGCGCCGTACAATGCCGAAATGTACCAGACATTTAAATAAAAATCAAAACATTCACAAAAGATTTAGAATAACATAAAAAAGCGCTTATTGCTGAATAGCTCGAAGGTGCAATATCACCCAAATTGCACCAGATAAGTTTAGGTCCCAAACATAACAGGGGGCGAGCCTAACGTATACTTACTGACAGATTTCTCTTTATTTATGCAGGTATTTGTTGCATATTATAGCTACTAAAAGCATACGCAGCACCAGATTGACATTGCACGTTTCTCCTACGACAAGATTACACAAAACGATAAGGTTGAGCGCTAAACCGGACTTTGATTATAGTTGAGTCAGGAGAAATAGCTGGTTATAACAAGAACCACGTCGACGGCATGCATCTATGAAAGTAGTATTATAGACGCAAATTATATGCATAAACACAAGCTACTTATTGGCAGATTTAACTCTAGAATTTTATATAGAAGTTTAAATATAGACTAAGCAACGTTTTACTAGTAGTGATAGCTATAAATATTTCGATAGCCGTAAAAGTCGCATGTGTTCACAAATCGATATCCATTCTACTTATTTACAGACAGGTAAGTGACCGTTAGAAACTAAAACAACTTGCTCTATTATCCAATTGAATTGCGCCCACACTGAATAATAAATCCGAATTTGTCTCGTCTAATTGGTGAGCTCTTCAGCGCCTTGAAGAGCCGACTGTGGACTGCAGGCAAATTGCACTACTCTTGACAACGATGGCTCTCGGCTCCTCTAGAGTTTGCCTCGTGCCAAATTGGCTCGGACGTTTATTATTGAATTGAACTGCATTATGCCTTGTCTCATTTTCTTCGTTATATATCACTGGACAAGTAGCACAGAGGAAGCAATTCTTTTTAATTTAAACTTGGCTTTCTTTGATTTAGAAATTGTTACTATTTAGCTGAAGATTGCTCTCTGGAAATTATTCATGAATTTCAAATGCTTAAGTACTCACTGGTGAACATCAATTCACAGGATTTCTTTGCATTGAGAGGACGCTCCAAAAATATTCTTTCGATAATTTTTTGAGTAGACGATTGACGAAAGGTATATTATACGGCTGAGGTGAGTGGAAACGCTGGAAGAGGACACCCTATGAGGGCATTCTCTGATCTCATCGGTGATGTCCTTCCAAAGGGGCAGGTGCGTAGCACTCACAACCGCCGTGCGTATATGACCAGATGTATGAACATTAGTTAAGCTAAGGAAGTATGTTTAGATCGTAGCAAGGGGCACTATATAGTATCTGCTTAACCCTATGGAAAGAATTGTAGGTATTTATGCTACATTTTTCATTTGCGTTTTATTTTTAAGCACGTTCTTTTCTCTTTCATTGTTTGAGAATACAACTCTTGTCTAGTGTACATACCATTGCATTGCTTTGAATTGTGTAGGTTTAATTTAAGCAAACTGAATTCATATATTTCATACAGATGTATTCATGAAAACGTCGACAGCGCTTTTTACTTTTTTCACGAATGGCTGCCTTACTGTATTGACTTCGCTTTGAATGGGGAAATACTGAAATATTCGCATTGATGGCGTTGTGTTTGTGCATTATTAGGTTGCGATATTACATCTCTTTCTATTACGCACGGACACATTTCGCTACAAGCACTGGAACATAATTGCTTTTAAAAAAATACGAATCGACTTCAATGCTTCAACAATAACTCCAAAAGCGCTCAACTCGAAATAAAACGGAACCTGTCATTGAAACAAACAATGAATAATCAAAACCGATCCTTAATTGAAGGATTTATCGCTTAACATACCTACATACAAAAACATACAGTCGAATCAAGAACATCCTCCTTTTGAAATCTATTGGAAAGTACTGTTTAAACCTTTGAAAAACAGATGGGTGTTATAAGTTCGACGCGTGACGCGTGCATCTGTGTCAGAGCAAGTTTGTTACTACGTGAGGACTAAACGGATAAACCGGTTTGGATGCGGTTTTTATTTGAATCTGAAGTAAAAGAGATGGTCCTTAGCTACGTGTAAAAATATGCGTGTTTTGAAATAAGAGCACCTACATTTACATTACATAAAATTATTATTACTATTTTATCATTAGATTTTTCTTCATTTTTATTTAGTACTAACGGACTCCGCAGACATCGTCCTGCCCGGTAAAGCAGTGCCACCTACCAGGTCCGAAAATAGATTACGACCGAGTCTCATACCTACCGAATCGGTCAAGCCGTTTCTGAGGAGTTTGTGTTTTTAATTTTTCTTTGCGTAAGAACCATCCCCGTACTTCAAGGAACATTCTAAAAAAAGAATTAGCGAAATCGATTCAGCCGTTCTCGAGTTATGCGCTTACCAACACATTTTGCGATTCATTTTTATATTATTGACTTTCTTAAATTATTCGACTATAACACATTGAAGTAAAACTATTTTCTAACGGATTTTATCGCGGTTTATATCGAAAATATACCGCGATAAAATCCGTTATACAATACATTTTCATTTTTAGCTTTATTATTGCTCCAAATTATTACAATACTTACCTAAAAACCTATTTTATTCAGATTGAAAATAATAGAAAATGTTTCGTTTGGCTTCTAACCAAATAACACAAGTGGATGGAAATGTTAATAATAAATAAGGAGATCCATCAATGTAATGCGTGCCCTAGTCTGTCTAACAACATTACGTAAAAAGTTTACAAATCTTTGTAATGCGATAGGTGTAATACAAATTATTTTTTCATTAAGAACAGATTTTAATCATTTACTTTGTGTACTTAAGTACTTATCTGTAGACAATTGAAGACCACAGGAGGCGTTATGCACCACTTCTAGTACAAATTAATTTCTGCGAGTTTTTGGGGGAGGTGACATGTAAAAGTTGAACCTTCTTACATGCACACGTAAATAAATGCTACACACAAACACGAAATCCGCCATATTCGTCATTTATCTACTTAATGTCGAAAAAAAAATGGCGGATATCATTGAAAAACAAAAGAAAACACCATTTTTGTTTGACAAATGTCTAAAGCGCAAGAGTCGAGGCCGGTCGTGCCCATACATTTTTGTATGAATTTTTGCATCGCCGCTGCTCAAAATCGGTGAAAGAAAACATCGTGAGGAAACCGACATTACTAAGATTTAATCATTCGAAGACATGTGACATCCACCAACGCGCACATGGCCATCGTATGTGGAATAAGGCCTAAACTCTTTAAACTCGTAAGATAGTTAAAAGAAGACCCGTATCCAAGGGATACTAAAAAAGGATTGAAGTGAAAAATTATGTAGTCGATTAAAAGGTGATGTTTTGTCTCGAATTATGTTTGGTAGGTACCTCACCTTTAGTTTTAAGGGTGACTCATGTACTAAGTAGGTTAACTACCACTAAATCTGAAATTTAATTTAACGATCCCATTTACGTGGGCACTAAAATTGCAATCTAGCTATACTGACCTAGTATTCTCAGTTTCAATTTTTCTTTCAATTAGGAAGTACAAATTGTTCTATATCCCGGTACAGCTAGTAGCCAGTTTGCAGTAATGTGTTCTCGGCGCCATACATTTCATGTTGAAGAATGTTGTACGAGGAATGGAAACATTTGTGTACCAGAATTGTTTTAGACCACGCCAACATTCTGGGAGGTTTTCACGTTCTATTTTTAAAAATTTTATAATTTAAATGTGAACGTGGAATAGTTACAGTATTTTTGGATTCTTTTTTCAAATCTAAATGAATGAGTAAATAAAAATATTTTTGTAAAGTGTAGTCTTGACTTTGAAAAATAAGATCGCTAGTTAGAAGCCCTGACGTATCCATACATTTTTGTGTTAATTGTTTCATCGCCGCTGAAGGAAAACATCGTAACAAACCGGCATGTTTAAGAACTGAACATTCGAGGACATGTGACATTCACCAACCCGTACTTTGCTAGCGTGTGTGGATTACGGCCTGAAGTCTGTCAAAACTTAGAGCCTTATGATACTAACGGTTTGCGAGCGACTCCGGAGCGGGCTTGCCGCTGATGCGCAGCGAATTCGTTGCAGACGCGCAATTAGATCGCCGGGAATAGTAACGTGGTCACCATACTATGCGACGAAAACGTTGCTTATCCGCCACGCAACCGCAACTATTTCGCTGCGCATCCGCGGCGTGTTCGTTGGGCGCCAGCAACGTATTCGTTACGAGTCCGCTCAACCCCGCAGCCGCTCGCAAACCGCTAGTATATGGAACACTAAAGGGTTGAAGACTAAATGTTTTTATAGGATAAAAGTAAAGTCAAAATTACTCTAACAATGAAGTGTTAACCCTTCACTTCCACCCTTTTTAGTATCCCACTGCTGAGCTCGGATTTTCTCTCAATTATCTTATGAGTTGAGAGAGTTTAGGCCTTAATCCACACACGCTAGCCAAGCGCAGGTTGGTGGATGTCACATGTCCTCGAATGATCAGTTCTTAGACATGCCGGTTTCCTCACGATGTTTTCCATCACCGATATTGAGCAGCGGAGATGAAAGAATTCACACAAAGATGTGTGGACACAACCAGGATTCAAACCCGCGACCTTATTTTTCTAAGGCGAGGCCCGTACCGCTGCGCCAGCGCTGCTCTGTTAACCCTTAAATGTAGGTAAATTCTATTAAAAATGCTCTCTTAAACATATGTTTCCTTAATTAAGCTAACACATTTATCTCTCATCGTTCAACAGTCACGTCAGAAGCAGAGTTCAGTAGCGTTACAAGTAATAGTTATCGATAAGATTAACATAAATAATTAACAATGTATGCAGTCGGCCGCAGACGTGGGCGGGGCAGGAAGCGACGCCCAGAGCCCTGCATGCATGATACAACTAAAATGTAACACAGAGAAGATGGAAATATAGAGGGAACATATTAATAATATTTTCACAATATTACATGATAGGGGCTTTGTCCGCGGGAGTGCAACTTTTATCTGAATACCCACACGTAGTCCCTAGGTGGTGAAAATCTATTATAAAATCATTCTTATTAATCTAATACTAATCTAATCTATTATTAAACTAATCTAAATAGTATTATTATTTAGCAGCTATTAGTATCAGCAAATAATTTAGCTGTCGTTACTTTTAATTCATTATATCTTCTCCGAATTAAGATGAATCCAACCAAACGTACTCGACGAACGGAAATTCGCATAGTGGATTCCGTAGTACAAACGCTAACGTATCTTAAACGTATTTACGTTATTTTTATTTAGTGTAGGAATAATTTTAGTTTGTGTTCGTGTTTAGAGGAGTTTTAAGATTGTTCGCTTCCTAAATGTTTAGTAAGTAACACATAATGTATGTGCTTTCTGTTTATACCCTACTCTATAATAACTACAACACTGAACAACTCAAGTTTCTACAGTAGTACTTGTGCAAAGCGTCTATTTCTATAGTGATTGTATCGATCCGAAGATTCCGAAGCATCGTGCGTTACATAGCGTTCCTTCACTTATGACAGGTGTAAATCACTGCCCACGCGCACTCTATTAACCCGATTCTCAGCACTCATCTCAATGTTATCTTTACCCGTAGGTTACAGTTATAGAGATACATTGTATTTAGATAAGTTTCGAATTCGTGTAAAGATTCTAGCAAAAAGATGTCACAAAACCACCAAAATGAAAAATAAGCTTGAAGTTTTGACATTTATAAAATCTTATTTAAGTATTTATAAAAGAAATTTGTATTAGTTACCCACTCTATTTATACCTCAGGAACGGCTGATCCGATTTGACCAAAATTTGGTGGGGAGGTAGCTTAGAACTAGGAGAAGCACAGGGTCCGGCCGTTATGCCCCCATTCCGGGTTGCCACCGGCCGGTATTCCTCCTCATTGAAAAATTTGTTATTCCGGTTTGCCCCCCGCCGTCTTGGGTCCGGCCGTTATGCCCCCATTCCGGGTTGCCCCCGGCCGGTATGCCCCCATATTAAAAAATTTGTTATTCCGGTTTGCCCCCGGCCGCGTTGCCCCCTTAGTTTCTCTTTTTGTCATGTTGTTCAATTCAGTACGGTTGTGTAGACAATTGTAAAAATAATAAATGGAAATTAAGAGTATAATCATCATAACTGATGTGCGCAGCCAATGTAGATAACAATAGATTAGGTAGATGCAGTGATGAGGGGTTGTCTACATCCGTCTACAATGTTTTAGGTGATTTTTTAAACTTCTTACTACCGAGTAAAAGGCACTTTCTTGTTTGTACCATCTCATTAATTTACATTTACATTTATTCATCTTTATTAATTTACAGTAATGCGGTAACCTTACCAATCAAACAAAATATAGGAAATTATCATACAATGACACATAGTCTATACTAATATTATAAATGCGAATGTAAGTTGGTTTGTTACGCTTTCACGCAAAAACTACTGAACCGATTTGGATGAAATTGGGTATGGAGGTAGTTTGAGACCCGAGAAAGGACATAGGATAGTTTTTATCCGACTGCGCAAAAAGAAGGTAATGTTTTAGCGCGATAACCGACATACACGCGGGCGAAGCCGCGGGCGGAAAGCTAGTATAAAATAAATTAAATTGAAAAACACTTTTGTTTTCAACAGTATTTGCTCAAGCGTCTTGTTAAAAATAAAATGGAGGCAAGACGGCCGGGGGCAAACCGGAATAACAAATTTTTCAATGTGGGGGCATACCGGCCGGGGGCAACCCGGAATGGGGGCATAACGGCCGGACCCGCCGTCTTGCCTCCATTTTATTTTTAACAAGACACTTGAGCAGATACTGTTGAAAACAAAAGTGTTTTTCAATCTAATTTATTTTATACTATGTGTATTATGATCATTTCCTATATTTTGTTTGATTGGTAATGTTACCGCATTACTGTAAATTAATAAAAATGAATAAATGTAAATGTAAATTAATGAGATGATACAAACGAGCAAGTGACTTTTACTCACTAGTAGGAAGTTTAAAATATCACCTAAAACATTGTAGATGGATGTAGACAACCCCTCATCACTGCATCTACCTAATCTACTGTTATCTACATTGGCTACGAACATAAGTCATGATGAATATACTCTTAATTTCCATTTATTATTTTAACAATTGTCTACTCAACCGTACTGAATCGAATATCATGGCAAAAAGAAAAACTGGGGGGGCCGGGGGCAAACCGGAATAACAAAGGAGACGTTCAAAAAATGTATAGAGCCTGGGATTAAAATAATTGTAAATTTGAACAGTAATCTGAGTAACATAGGTTAATAGAGCATAATTAAATAAATTTTTTGGTGTATTTAAAATAATTTTACACCCCCCCGTTTTTTAAAAAATTGAAATTGAAAATAAGAATCCTTAATGCAATATTATGATTATTGCAATTGGCAATCCCATGGTCAAATGTCAATTGAGCAACCAAAAAAATCAAAATTATTTCGACGCTGTCAATCAAACTGATCAATGACAATGACATCATGACGTTTCCCGTAATTATATTTTTTTCCACGCGTTTTGTTATTACACTAATAAGATAACAAATATTTTTCGTCATAATTACATTAAGCTGCAGCTAGAATAATATTACAAGAGAAAAGTACTGTAACAGAATGCAATTATTGACGTGATTGCAATATTTATACTGCTTAGGAAACGGATAATTATAATTAAAGGTAATGTGCGTTTTGTTTTTCTATTACATTTTTTTGATTTTTATAAACAGCTTATTAAATAAGCTTTCCAATGAGGTATATCACATTGGTGTTCAAAATTCTAGCCCACTTTTGACCTCTCCTTTTTCAATGAGGGCGCTTACCAGCCGGTGGCAACCCGGAATGGGGGCATAACGGCACGACCCGAAGCATATAGGATACTTTTTATCCCGTTTCCGTGGGAGCATGGTGTATTACATAAGTACCTTTATTGCCGGGGAGAAATTCTCTATAGATACCCCGCCACGTGTGAGTGCAGAGCAGTGTATGTGAAACTCCCTAAGGGTACCCACTAAAACCCCCAAGTGTTCCGTCGCGCATTTATATCTGGGAGCCACCATAAAATAAGTGCCTTCCTAACATTTATCTGTGGGTTATTGCCGCATCATAGCATACAAACAGATGATTTTGATTGTTTGTTTTGCCAAGATAGACTCAATCGTGTTCTAGGCATGGAAAGTCTGCCAAGAGTGTGTTAAAATTTATAATTTTAATGTTTTTAGACAAATACCGATGTCGGGGCAGAACTGACAACCGCTGGGGTAAACTAGTTCTTGAGTGGAGACCACGAATTGGCAAACGTAGCGTAGGACGCCCTCAGACTAGGTGGAGGGGGGATCTCAACAGGGCGACCGGCAAGAACTGGATGAGAAAAGCCGCGGATCGTGCTCAGTGGCACACTTTAGGAGAGGCCTATGTCCAGCTGTGGACTAGAATAGGCTGATGATCATTATCGGGGCAGGCCGCTGGTATATATTACAGTAAAATAGTTTTGTAGATATTTTTTCATTCTGAAATATTCGGACGCTTAACCACAACTTACCATTAAACAATGAAATGGCCTACGATGGAAAGCACTTACCGAATATATCGAATTATTAGTTATTACGCAAGATTCTCGGTACCTAACGTCATTATCCACATACCAAAACATGTAGCATATTGCTAATCCAGCTTTAGTCGATGTTTACATTGTTTAACTACTGGGCGGTAAACATTCTACAACATCGACAGTTTATACACAACAACGGTATGCAAGATGACGTCATGCCAACCTTCGTTCTATTAACTAGCCATAAAGTTTCTTATTCACCGACCACATTTCTAGTAGCTATTTCAATTCACGATCTTAATAATGTTGGCGCCTGAGTACACAATCTCAAATCTTTGTAGGAATTGTTCCATCATCCCTACTTCTCAAGTTTGAGGCTACCTTCGTTGGTGGGAGTGCACCTTTAATCTGAACTCCACATGTGGTCCACGAGTGATGCGAATCAGATGATGATAAACTGGTGGTAGGATTCGGTCGCGATTAATGATCACCCCATTTAGACCCTCTCAAATGGGTCGGAATAGTTACCCCTTCATGGATATAAAGTCTCATTCCAATAATCACTCTTAATCATGAGTGATATACCGGGTAAGAGCGTTCCATCGTAGACCATATCATTAAATATTCTAGGACATTGACATTGCTTAACATAAGGCAAGTTGTTGTCAAGCGAAAGCCTATTATAGGACAAAAAATATTTTAGTATCTTAAGCCTTAATCCACACACGTTGGCCAAGCATGTTGGTGGATGTCACATGACGTTAAATAGTTAGTTCTCAAACATGCCGTTTTTCTCACGATAATTTCGTTCACCGATATTGAACAGTGATGCAACAATTCACACAGATATGTTGGCAATGGGACGAAGTAGATAAAATTCATAGACAATTGCTTGGGGTAAGATTGCGATGCCTCGATGGTGTTACGGGAGGCCTTTGCGCAGCAGTGGAATGATCTGGGCAAGTAGTAATAATAATAATGTTGGCACAACCAGGTATTAAACCTGCGACGCAAACCTAGGCTGACACCGCTGCGCCACCGATACTCATTACGCTGTCACTCACTGACTTACTCCATAGTAAAGTGAAGCGTTTGTTTGACTAAGTAATGTAGTTAGTTGTAATGCCAAGACGACTAATCCCTTTGAAACTTGTTACGCCCAAGTTCCTAGCTTAAGTTGTCCAGTACGAGACAAAGCGATTGACTACATACAAACAACATTACTTTGTTACTGACTTTCATTATAACAGTTACTACTTAGAAGGTTCTAAGCGCTATAATGGCTGTAGCTAAGCGCTTATTCAGTACAAATTTTGTTGAATTTAGATAATTCAAGAAATATTATAAATCTGAAGAATTTGTTAGTTTTGTCGAGAGGAAACCAGCATGTCTAAGAATTAAGCATTCAATTGAAAAATTAATGTTTTTGAATTTTTATAATAATTTATAATTTTCAACATATTTATTTTTTGGAATGTTTTCTTCATTTGTGCTGAAAAACCTTGCTTTTTGCCAAATATCGTGATTCTAGGGCAACAGGTCTGGTTGACTTATAATTGAAATTTTTAGTTAAAAGCAAGGCGTTGCAGCAGAGATAAAAAATTCAAAAATATTAAAAAGCTGAAAATTGAAATAAATTTTGGTACATTCTTACTTGTCGCGAACATCAAAATTTTCTCTTATTATTATAATTTTTTCGAATTGACTCAGGACCTTGATTTTACACACCTAAAAGGGACTACAGACATCAGTATCTTGTAAAAATTTTAACTTGCTAGATCTAGTCATTCGTGATAAAATCGTTGTTGCTACACGGACAGACAGACGGACAAGACGCTGATACCCGCAGCTCTTTTTATTCGATGTCCTTTAAGTAAGGTGTGTGGCTCTAGTATTCTAATAAGCTGGACAACCGCAATTTCCGAGAACAGACACTACGTGCGACAGTACTTACGTATTCAAAGTCCGTAGATTGACGCATCGTCGGCGCGTGCCACCTCCACGGGTACAATCAAGTACAATAATACAATAGCCAAATGTTTTATTTGCCAAATTGTCTGGAACATTTGAATAAATACTTATGCTAAACTAAATTACTTGGGTTAGTGTTTAGAATTTTTGATTTGAGCTGGTTCATTGGTGATTCCTATAAAGCGTTTCGGTTACAACACTAAAACGTGCTCTGCAAAGTTAAGATCGCCTGTTGAATAAAAAGCAGCCAAACACAGAACGCAAAAACAAATTTATTGTACTCCAAAAACTTACAAAAGAGTTAATTCTAGAAACCACGTCATCGAGGATCGGGTGGTAATGACCCTCCAGTGAAAAGGGAATATCTTCCAGCCGGGAGAGTTGTGATGCCCGGCGACCGCGGTACTCCCTCCGACTGTTCTTTTCGGGAAGCTGTATATTAAGCTAATCGTCGGTGAAACTTTGCTTTTGCGATTCAGGATTGCTATGACGTCAAGTCTCTTGAGTGGCATGAGGTATGTGACGCCACATACCTATAGATTTCAAATTTTTACTTGAGTACGGAGGTGCCTACGCACATTCAATAAATAAATTAAACTACAGATATCTACACTTTTCGACGACTATTTAGTTAGTTAGAAGCGGGCTAATTTTTCCGCAACTCGACGACTCGTGAATGCGCCTATTTTGCGTGAATGGGCCGGCAGCGCTATTGCCAGCCCAGCTCCAGGAGAAATCCCAGCAGACCCTTTATGTTGCCGATGGCCTCCCGGAGCGACTATTTAGGTCCCATACGTAATAAAGGACGAGCCTATTGCCGTTCATCGAGCACAATCCTAAACTTCGAGCTGCATATAGGTACTTTACTTAAATTAGAAAAATCGTTTAGCTCTCACCGGGAATCGAACCCGAGACCCGGTTAGAGATGGAGATTTAATTTTATAATTTTAATTATATAATATTATAATATTATATTTGTGTTCTCACTGTTCTCAAATGTATTACATTTAATTCATAAGTGATTACTGTTTATTTCTACTGCAGCTCTACCCACTCTCTGTCTGCGAGTCTAAAGAGTACATGAGTACCTATGCCTTCTCTATTCCCTTTACTTTTAGAAGATTTAGAGTCCAATATGACGATGTCGGGTCACTGATCACAGGTCAGTGCAGAACTGCTGCCGAATTAATACCGTATTCATAAACGTCATAAAAACTCATTATAGCTAAAATAGGTTTATAATTCGTTTGTCTTTTAAAAGACAAAGTCCATTGAAATTAAACTACTATTTATCGGATTTTATCGCGGTTTATTTTAGAATTTAGATCCCGACGTTTTAAAGTCTTTTTCTTTTTTTATGTTTCAATGTGTGATATTCGCGTAAATCCTAAACAAAGTCCATTTTAACTAAAGTCAAAGATTAAGTTCAGATTTTTGTAAAGATTATACAATGCGTATATCAGCTTCCCTTTCTTTCAACGGAATCGCAATCGTTTTAAAACTCTCATAACACGGCATCTGACGTCGTACTCTCCGAGGCACTTTTCATACCACCTACTGACTACTGAGAAATTGGAAAAGTCTCTTTACTATTTTGTTTTATGCTGGATTTGAACATTTAAACTCGAACGTGACGAATATGCTATCTTTGTAGTTATTTAGGCAATAACAATAACAAAATGCTATCACTACGACCTTTTTAAGTGTCTCACTGCAGAGCACGGGCCACCTCTAAACTATCTTATGAGCTGAGAAAGTTTAGGCCGTAATCCATACATGCTGGCCAAGTGCGGGGTTCACATGTACTCGAATGATTACTTCTAAGACATGCCACTTTCATCACAAAAGCTATAAAAAAATTGCACAAATTGCGCTGCTCAGGCTACTCTGCTCTCAAAGCCACATATCGTCCTAATCTCTGATCGTACCTACACATATGTGCTGCACAAAACAATACCTTGTGTAAACAATACTTACCTATATTATATTGGTTATATGAAACATATTAGTCATGTGAAATGGAGTGTAAATTGTGCAATCATTCGAATGAAATGGAATGAGTTACTGTAGCTATTGTTCTTTCCTTTGGAATTCTCGCTGAAGGAATAAAATATACTATATCATACTAGTGTTTTGATTCCATTCCTTCTGTGTTGTATTAAACTTTGTTTTGTAGTCAAGATTATAGACTTCAGGCTATTTTCTAATGAATACGAATGACGGTAACAACGAAAATCTGGGTTATTAAAGTACTCAAACTATCATAGTTACAGTACACCTACTGTAACTATGATAGTTTGAGTACTTTAAGCCAGGCTTTGAACGAGCTAATATGATTTTTCTAACTTACTATATACTGCTATTATTTAATTTACTTTCTTTCTAAGCAATGCTAGATAACTGCTTCTCACAAAAATATGATAGTTAGTAGAACTGTCATATATTTTGCGTAAAAATCATTGCGGCTCTTTCAAAGCCAGATCCTTTCAAACACACTCTCCACTACTTACCTTTACTTACTAATCTTTATATAATAGCCATTGCGGCAAAAGTTGTTATCTAGTATTTCTTGCTATTCCGCATAGAAATGAATATTTTTACGACAAAACCAAATGTCTTATTATATAATATTCATCTATAGGCATACCAAACTTTCCTCATTCCGTTAGAGATCGTAAAAATACAAACACACCCCACTGCTTTATTACGCATTACATATGGCTAATAAAAACATACATCTACTTGTTTACCTCCACTTGTGTATTTGTATATCTTGTTTGCTGTCCATACCCCTGTTAGTATAAAGGTGATTTTCAAATGTAGTAATCGCCCTTAGAACACCCGTGGCGCTAACGCTTAAACTAGTTAACACAATGAAATGTTACTCTAAATTAGCTCCTCGTTTTACAAGCAATAAATTTAATAGACCCCCACTAGGGGTAACTCACGATCAAAATTTTAACTCCGCGACAATTCATTTATGAGCTTATGAAGGTGACGACTGACGTTAGATTAAGGGAGACGTTGAAATTTCTTGTGAATTCAATCTGAATAATATATGCAAACGAAATATGTATTCATATCTACAGGCCGCTTTGTTATTTGCTCTAGAAAGACTTCTATGTAATATGTTGGCTATCCTGAAAGCTGTGCTTAATTATATATTATTTATGTTACCCAACATTACAACAGTTTAGCTATCAGAAGCAAAATAACTTTAACGGACTCAAAATGCGACCTGCCTACCATTATTTTTATCAAGATGAGACATTGAGCAGCGTCTACTTTACGGATTTGATTTTAATTAAGAGATTAGATATCACGAAGTTTTCAAATTATTTGAATCCATTCATCTATACATACAAAGTAATGGACCGTGGTAGAGGATTTGTGAAGAGTTTATAAAAAATGAGACAGAACAAGATGGAAGACAGCGTTGGGGGAGGCCTTTGCCCGGCAATAGGATAGAATAGACTAGTTAAAAAAAGTGAAAAATACTGATAACTTACATGGTTGTAGTTTCACTAGAACATATTTATATTCTATTTAAATTTCTAGATTTTTATTGTAATATTTATTGTGATAGATTTATAGTTACATAAGATAGTTATTAAAAATAACGTATTAACTTAGCCGGGTTCTTGTTTTTTCATTATAAATGTCGTCACACCATTATGAATGGCGCTCGAGTTACGCTTCGATGTATCATTACATTATGAATGGCGCTCGAATAAAGCTTCGATGATCGACAGCGGTAACGCGCGATAGCATACTTCACACATTTGACGTCACTGCATGCGCGGTGCACTCATTACCGATGCTTAACGTGCCTGTCGGTTTGACATTCATACTACCAGGGCCCTGATTCTCGCGCTCTATACATTTATCTCTAACAGACATTTGTCAAACAAAAATCCGCCATTTTTTTCGACGTTTGCGCGTTTTAGACTTATATGTTTAATAGACAAACATCGAATAAATTGCAAATATTATTGAAAAACAAAAGAAATCGCCATTTTTGTTCGACAAATGTATATTAGAGAACCGAGGCCCAGAAGCTGAAACTTAACATAAAAATATTATTCAACTTTCAACCAACTCTTGCATACAAAACAGAAATATTACTATTACATTTTTGTTTAATAATCAACTTACAAATATTCTCTAAGGGATGAGAGGCAAGCGACACAGGGGGCCAATTGTCGCTTGAGTAGGTTAATTTATATTGATGGACTTTGAAGTGTAAACTTCCTTAATGGAATAATGTATGAACTGGCTGTATCCCTCACATAGTCCCATAGAAGTCCCTTGATGCAGTAAAAACAGTTACCTAATATTGTCCCCTGACTAAGATATAAAAATGAACTTTATTACGCGTATAACATAGGCATTCATTGAAACTGCTTTCGCCAAACGAGAGAAGTCAAATAGCTTCAGAATATTCACCCTTTTCCAACGTGAATCACCATTTTCAATGGCAGTAGCTACTACACGATCGAGAGTTGAAAATTGGAACATGAGAAATCTGTATTGACTCAACATCATTTGAGTAAGTCCAAATCTGCCGAACGCAGTACTCGGGCCCTTCTTTTTGTTTGCTGATAAAATACATTTCGGCGCTTACCATAGCCACTTTGAGTAGCTCATCAGTGAGATATACCTGCTGCAGTGTTATGACTCTTTAAAGCTATGGTGATTTCAAATGGTATATCCTCATCTCATTTTTTAAACGGAATCATAATCATTTTAAACAATCATAATACTTGTGTTAGCATGAAACTTTGCTAGGCAAATATAGTAGGTACCAAGATTGCAGCCTTAAATATGAAACGCCTTGGGTCAATACTTTGAAACCTTGACAATCACAATGAGTTGCAGGTTCCACATGCTGATGTAATTTAGGGAACCGTCAAGCGTCCCAACATCCGGCCTTTAATTCAATATAACTACGTACGGATAAGTAAATAAAAAAAGTATTTATCGTAAATGGACAATAATGGAGTCAGCAGACCGTGAATAGAATTGTGAAGCGCTCGGAAAAACATGAGCGGTACAGATTCTATGTGGGAAAATAGTATGACAACGGTTTCGATTGTGAATACCTTCATAACTGTTGTACTTAAGAGAAATCTGTAAGATGCCATGGTTTAAAAAAGATAACTGAAGTAAGTAGTTTGAAAATGGAATAAAACAACTAAAAAGACATGTAGTTATAGGGCGTTTTGCTTTTATGCTTTTTGCGTTTTGGTTCTACCGAAAAGGCGTTTTTGCTAAATGTCTTTCCGATACGAACCGAAACTAAAGCCAAGTTTGATAGAATTGGAGTAGGTAAAGGGTTAGTCCGTGGACAATGGTGTGGGTTAAATGTTAAGCAATTTATTTCATATTTTTAACTGTATTTCTATAACACTTAACTGTTTTTGTTCCCATATAAATAAATTAAATAAAATTTATAAGAGATGAGTATAATGTAACGTTCATATTATTGATGACTATTTAAAATGGATGGTTTTGGTATCAACATAATTGTTTTGGAATACAGTGTTTTTCGGAGCATTTGGAATGTCTCTACATTTCATTATACCTGCCAGTTACAAACCTATGGGTAGGTAATATCAGCTAGGACGTGGATTTCCGATAGCAATAAATAATTCGGTAAAGTTGCCGAACAAAGAGGTCGAAAGCACGCAGTTAAAGAAATATAATTTATGCTGTGAACATAAAACTGTAAAGGATATCAGGTTTTAGTGCTTGGATATGAAAGCAGGTGTTCCGGGCTAGGTTCAATTACTTACCGTTATTTTATGACGGTTTTGCACATCCTTTAGTAAGTTAAACCATAATCTAAGCTTTAGATTACCTTAGTGTTACCTTAGATTCTAAGGTAAAACATACTCAGTTGATTTGACCCAAACATTATGACATGATTTTAAACCTAAAATATAGTGGTGGCATAAGTGCGACGCATGTATCTGTGTAATTGGTACGAGTTTGTAGACACGTAGCGACTATAAGATGAACCGAGGTCCCGGGTTTGATTCCTAAGCTTTTATTTTTTCGGGTGACCTAACACCTAATCGTGTAAAGGGCCTATAATAGTTCACCGGACTATAATTTTCCATCGTAGACTATATCATTGCTTAACATCAGGCAAGTTGTAGTCAAGCGCCAAAATATCGCAAAAAAAAAAAAAAACCTACGTAGGAAATCACAGTTGCAGCCATGTTGCAGCTCAAATTATATGTACCCGTTGTGTAATGTGCCCGTTGAACGACACTAGGCTTGCCTCCTATCATAAACAAAGCCTGTGAAAAGTGGGTAATATTTACTTTGCGTGCAACTTCTGGTAATACAGACGTAAGTGCTATGTATATATAGATATGCTATACAAGCTATACATTTCCAGTATAAGCTGACCTCTCATTGTACAGAAATACTCAATGCGAGATCAGCTTATACTGGAATTGTATAATGTGTACACACGACTACACATTACTCTATACTTTTGTATAGGATTTTCGTACAAAGAGAGGTCAGCTTATACTGGAATTGTATAGATTGATGTGTAACCGTATGTACATTATAACTACCCGTGGTATATGTTATAGTTACGAACGAAATTACTCAACTGTATTGTATTGTATCACATAATTGACTATCAATAGCAATTCAAGGTAATCTATTGTAATAGTAAGTAACGACTATGATTGCTTTATTAATATCATGATTGGTTTCTTTATTGATTTATTAAGGCCTAGTGACACTTCTTTTGTTAAATCACTTGCAAAAGGATGATAAATAATGTCACAAAAATATTAAATACTAGCCGCTCCAGCGAACTTTGTACCGCATATTTCTCACCTTTTAAACCTTCCTTAAAATAGTTAAGTTACCCATATCGCTAAAATAGGGGTGGGTGGTACAGAGGTGAAAATTTAGGGTTATATTCATTATTATTAATACCTCATCATTAAAAAATAAAAAAATAATTTTAAAAAATATTGCTGTGGACTGTGGTTATTGATTAAAGTATACCTTGAGTTGAATATCAAGTCACAAAAATGTACTTAATGCCTATACGTATACAAACCATTATAATCGGTTTCCATAGTTAAACGCCTTTAAAAACAATAGCTTACTCTACCAAACATCGCACGCTTCAGTTAAGAAGTTCTATAGCATGTAAGAATAACAAAGCGTTGTTTAAAGAACACTTTGAAACAATGACGTCAGACTTCACTACACAACGTTGATTATTCATTCAACACCATCAAGTACTAATTTTAATAGTCCTCTTTAATAAAAGGCATCTTACAATCCAGCTAGACGCGTTCTCTTTGTTAACAAGTGAAAAATTCATAAAAAATTGTATCTTAAGTAAAGACAAGTAATATATGTATGTATAGTATATAAAGTAATCTGGTTTCCATGACACTGGCTCTACTTAGTATGGGATCCGATGACCACGTGTGTTCCAGAATATTACTATTACAAAGGAAAAGCAGAAATCAGAATTGCTTACCTAAGGATAGTCCAAGGAACATAACACGTTTTTTTTTAATGTTAAATACTGGATTAGTAAGTGAAGTGGCAGTGGGCTTGCCGGAGTATTAGTCTACCGCAGTAATCTTCTTTTATAATAAACTTTTATAGTTTCTGTATAAGTACGAGTATGTATTATCATTTCAATAAAATCTTTGTTATGTCGACTAAATTAGAAATGTGAATATTTGCATCAATACATAGACAAGACTACCACTACTATCATTAAACCTACTAGTAATTGACTGAATGCCTATTTCACAGAAAATCAACCTAAAATCTAAAAAACAAGTCTGCCTTCACATTGATAAGTAAAGTTATTAGTAAACCATTGTTGGAATACAACTTTCAGACTCAATTTATCATAATTAGTATGACTCACATGACTCTTCATAACACCTAATGCTTGGTTTACATTGATGTTTTCTTACACCTACACAGAATACCCGCCTACGCGTAAAGCAATGGATAATAAATTGACCTACTAGTATCTTTCGAGCCACATTACACCTGATAATTTTGCTATAGCAAATCTACCTACGCTTTCGCTAGCCTTATCTGATAGATAATTATACTCCAAAATGCATCTAGCTAGACCTACTTATACCTACATAGATATTTATTGCTCAAAATTAAGTAACCTATAAACCCCAGTTAATAGATAAAACTAAATTGGAAATCGAACGTTCAACGGAACAATAACTACAGTCGATATGCTACAATCTTGTGATATTTCGTGATTTTTTTCTGAACCTCCCTCCCTACCTTCTATCGTGTGATTAATAATCCTATAAAATCATCTACATTTTATTATTTTTTATTACTGAAGTTCTCATATTTTTAATTCATGATAATTCTAGTTAATCCGTTTTTAAATTGCCTTTATATTCAGAAATATATATAAACACATTTTATATGTGGCTAACTTTTCTTATTATGAAGATGTTTACTGACCTACCTAAGCACTGGAAAGAAACAAAACCGTTTTAAATTTGATATTCCGTTACCAACCGCAAATCTAAAAATTAAGGCATAATAGTGTTTGTTCATTTTTTATTTAAAAGCTGCTTGGCCACAACTTGCATGACGCTAAAATAAATAGGTAGACACCGTGATTACGATTGTATTACAATTAGGTGGAAGGGGAATGAGACTCCATAATAGCTGACCAAGATATTTTAGTAAAAAGTCAATTAGAGAATAGAATTATAGATACGATAAGGGACTTATAGAGTTAAACAGAGATAGAATGAAAGATAAAGGCATAAATGATGGAACTGTATGGAGGTAGAGGTTAAAGAAAATTGTTTGACTACTATGAAAGAGTATCGGCCTCGAGTTTAAATATAAGTTCACGGGCTTGATACCCGGTCGTGCCCACAAATCTTGTTTCATCACCGCTGCTCAATATTGGAGAAGGAAAATATCGAGATGAAACCAGCGTGTCTATTCGAGGACTTGCGACATCACCAACATGCACTTGGCAAACGCGAGTGGATTAAGCTTTAAACTCTCTCAACTCGTAAGATAGTTGAGATACGGCCCGTGCCCAGCAGTGAGACACTAAAAAGGGTTGAAGTAATAAAAGCATAAAGGTGGAACTATTTCGACCGATTTCAAATGATGTCTTACAAATGGTGTTCTAAATTGTTCCGATCACGTTTCTCTGCAGTAGATCTACAAATAGTTTGTCTTGTTATTATAATATCAGAAACAATTAATTGCCTACTTTCTCTTTTTGTTAGTAAGTAGACAACCTATTGTTGTAACAGTTCAAGCCACGACTATTACCTTAAAGTTTCATAGTTATAGCTTGTTTTCAGCTTCTTGCTTAACATTGATCAAGGATCATGGGGGTTGAGTCACATTGGCCACAATATGGTCCCCGGGTGGAGCGAATCAGGTGACAATAAACTGCTGGCAGGCTGCGGCCGTGGAGAGACCACCTACCAGACAAAGCCGCTCCGTCAAGGGGCCTTGCCGAGTTCCGGTGCGATGTCTGATGACACCATTCAAGAGGGTAGGTCGGAATTGTTGCTCCTGTAAGGTTTCTAACCAGTTATAAACAAGGTGATGTGATGACACAAAAATGTCCTTAACAAAACATTTGTAAGAAGCACCCGAAAGTGTAGGCAGAGGTAAATTAAAAGTATCACTCACTTTTCACCGGGCATGTTGAAGTCCCATACATAATAGGGGGCGAGCCTATTATCTTTCATCGGGCACAATTCCAAACTTAAGATTAAAATTCTCTAAGTATATTAGGAAAATCTTATTGTTCGACCCGGGAATCAAACCCGGGACCTAGCGGTTACTAAGCTAACATGCTCACTACTGTACCAGCGGGTCGATTACACGTTAAAAAATAATGTCATTAACAATTTAATTACATCATAGGGGTCCCACTCATTTACATAAAACAGCTGCTTATGCTCATTTAAATAAAAATCACCATATTTACCACAATCCTATCACAACATACAGTATTTTATAGGGTTAATACTCTTTTAAACAGCACGTAATGGTGCCCCATATTCTGTTCGTTAAGTTAATGTCCTTCCTGATTAACCTTATAACAAACACGGTAATTAAGTTAATAAACTGACGTAAAAAATAATTACTTGAATGCAGCGGACAATGATGCACTTTTATAGTTGTTTAAAAGTTAAATGTTCACCTGCTTGTAAATAGGTCAAAGTTGGCATAGTAACTAGCGTAAAGTAAGCAAAATTGACATACCAGCGTAAAAGATAATTTTAGATAAAAGCTAATAATTATGCATTAACTCACAACATAAAGATAAAATTGACAAATAAAATGACCTTGAATGTAACAAAACTAACTAACGCCTAACCTAAACTAATGCGTCAACGTAACATGTGTCTTCCAGGAACGTACAGAAGGCTAACAGCATTGCTGCGTTGGATAGCAATACAGATCCTTTGCCCGAAGTACAAACCAGCCTTTTTGTCCCGTGTGTTGTGAACTAAGCGTTTTGACAACTCCTTGAAAAGTGAACGTGCTTCTTGGCCCCACGGACCCAGAGTCTCAACACCAAACGGCTTATACACGCAATTTCCTGCAAGTTTTACATATTTGCGCCGCTTAGCGCTCAGATGGACATTTTGATTTATGAACGAATTGATACTATGGTCCATTTGATAAATAAATAAATAAATAAATAAATAAATATTATGGGACATTAACACACACGGTCATCTGGTCCCAAGCTAAGCAGAGCTTGTGTTATGGAAACCAGATAACTGGTATATATACTATACATATAATACTTTTCTTTTGTAAATATATACTTATAATAAATATTTACACCCAGACTCGACACAAACACAAATGTTCATCACTAATGTTTGTCTCGGGTGGGAATCGAACCCACGACCTGCGGCGTGAAAAGCAAGTATCTTACCGACCACGCCACCGGCCCGTCAATTTGATGAACTAGACGAAATTATACTAGTCTTTATTATACTATGGACATTTTGATACTCTTGACGTAATGATACTATGGACCTTATGCACCGGAATGTATCAGCCGATGCGACAGCAGCACCTGCTTGACCCGCGGTGCTTGTAAGATGGGACTGATTGCGAAAAGTTTAAATTTATACTATGACAAAAATTACTAGCAACGTATGCTAAATACCTTATGTAAAACAACAACTCTTTAGTGTCCTACTGCTGTGCACGAGTTTTCTCTCAACTATCTTAAGAATTGGAAAGTTTAGGCTTTCAATCCACAAACATTAGCCAAGAACGGGTATGCGGATTTTAGGTATCTTCAATTTTAAATTCTAAGACAGTTTTCCCTAATAAAAATCCACAGCTGCACTTATGCTTCTCTCAATTAAACTTTTTGACCAGGAGAAATTAGAAAATTCAAATTTTGTAATCCGTGGGAAAATATCTGTGATTAAAACCAATTTAGATATACAGAAATAAATCTCTTTCTAAAGTCGGTTCCAATCGGATTACTAGTGCATCATCATTTACGTTTTATACAGATCACGATCGAACACAATCATTAAATACAGTTTAACAACGAACGAACAAACAAACGGTTCGTAACTGGAAAAGAATTGATGGACTTTTTATTATAGGACGGGCATCGTAATGGCGGAATTCAAATTGAATTATTCTTACGACACTCTTGTACTCCAACAACATTGAAAACTGTAGAGCCCTATTAACAACAACTTAACCAAAATAAATATAAACGTATAGATGTCCATAAACTTACTTAATAGAATAAAATTTCTATAAGTGTGTAGCACCAGAATGTTTCTAAGCGCATGTATACGCTCAAAGTTAAAAGGTTGCTAGAGTTCCTATGACTACCCGGTTCCATCATTAAACGGGTTTCGTAGTGTCATAATAATTGCATTGTTACCGAAGATACGCAAGCATGGCGAGTAAAAGTAAGTGGTTATATTTGAACTTTTAAGATAAAAGAAAATAACAGTGTTTCTAATTAGAAATATAAGGGTTGAGGTCCACTGTATTCGTGAGTTTCTTGTGCTCAACGCTTATTGGATTGGTTCGACCGTCTTCGGACGGCTCACTGAAAATGTCCGGTGAACCAATAAAGGCCATTCATCCGACAAAAACAATTGCTACACGTTCCTTCAGCGTCGTATGCTCTGCCGCGCCACAGGCGTTCAGCTTTGTCGGAGTTGTTGCGAACACAAGATGGAGCGCATTCCGATTCCATGAAAACAGGTACAGATCTGTTTGCAAGAAGTTAGAAATAAAAGTAGATAACAACCTTAACCACAACACTAGGTATTAAAATTTATTATAAATTGTTAAAAAGAAATGAAAATACAGAAACAATCTATGCTAGCTATGCAAACACAGACTGTACCTGCAGCGTTGGTTATGGTTGTTTTTGTGGCATTGTGGTTATTTATCGGCCACCAGATTACGCACTATATACTGCGGTATTCCTGTTCAAACCATTTTCGAACTTTATTTATAGTGTTACCTGTTTTACCGCAATCTACGTGCATATTTCGGTTGTTTTAAACTTTTAGCAAAGCAACGGCATTTACCGCAGCGAAATTATTGTGCTTTCTGGATCAACATCAAAAAACATGTGATATTTAGATATTATTTACATTTTGTGTGATGTGTTCCTGATTAGTACTTAGTAGGTACATTCTGCGAGGCTTACGCTGCCCGCACACGACCGTTTCTTCCACCGATTTTGTGCAACCTTGATACAAAACTCAAGGCAACAAAAGAATCGGTCACAAAATGGTCATAAAAATCGGTCGTGGGCAGACAGCCTTAAGCTGAGCTTTGTATTTGTGTGAGTGCTCATAGATAGTGTTATGTGTGACGTCGGCCTATGTATGGTTAAAACAGTTTATTATAATACTGCTTTTTGAGTATCGCAACTCGACCAAATGATCACTCACACATATTCGAAGCTCAGCTTAGACACCTACCTACAAATTAACAAAGAAGACAACGTAAGAAAAGTTTTTGGAAATAATAATAAGTAAAAATAAAATAATATTATTTAAACTACTAGCTGAGCCGGATACCGCGTAAAAACTTTACTTGGACTCCAAAATCGTCCAAATCGGTTATGCCGTTCTCGAGTTTCTCGAAACATACATCAGTTCACTTGTCAAATCATAAGAGAAAAGAAGATTACAAAAAGATTGCAGTTTATAATAAGCAGAGATCGTGAAAGCGCGTCATTACTCCACAATGGTAAGGACATGACTCCAAGGATTAATTGATTATTTTTCTTACCTGAAATTTAATTGTTATCTTTTACCAGACAGGATTAAATAATTATACGGACTTCTATGAAGATTTATTCAATTAAATAAAAAATATTTTTTCTAAATTTTCCGTGGTACCTAAGTTTATTTTCTTTAAAAACGAAGAAAGAAGGTATAATAATATAACTTCTTTCCTGATTTCATTGAAATCTTATCAAAGTGCACTAAGAAATCAATCAATGAATTAATTAATCTTTGGAGTCCTGTCTAGATTACCTATTGCGAGAATTGACGGCCATTTAATTTTGTCCGATCGCTTAGTTCCGTTTTTTGACAGCTGTTTTCACTCATTTATGTTAACTAACAATAAGCTAGGTTGTCATATCTACTTATTTCAGGTCAACCGACATATCAGCTTGAGGTATTTATAGAGCAAAGAACAGAGGAGCTAGAGACAAAATAACTGAACAAATTAGTTATATGTAATTTAAATTATTATCCTTTTTTGTACCTATCTGAAATACACCTAACATATGAAATTGGATTACTTTTTTCTTACGCTTCAGAGCAGAGGGTTTCATTACGATCGTATAGGTAATATAATAAACTGCTTCGAAAATGTCATTTAATTGATACAGTACAGGATAATGTAAGTAGGTAGTTGCCATTTGTAACCTGATTTACACGTAAAGAGAAATTGAGATTTTTTTAAATAGAAATGAGCATTTCAAAGCGAATGCAAGCGAATGGGGTATATGAGTAGCTAGTTGGTGCTTGAACGTCGGCCATGTTGCCTCTCATTTTTATTCAGTTTACACGAACCAGCTGCTCCAATTCTGTAGGTACCGAATCGTAAAAACTCAATTGAAAACAGAATAAAACATGTTTTCTTTTAGCCGTGCTACGCTCATTTTTAAAAGTCAAGGAGTGCTCATTAAAATTGCCCATTAAGTTAATAAACTTTTTAATTACGTTCTATACAAACATCAGCCAATCGAATTATAACTACACAATAATTTACAGTCTTTCTGAATAATACTTACAACATGTTTTAATTAAAAAAGTATTTAATAAATATGAAGAAGCAACCTTTTCAAATGCGAAAATTTGGTATCGATATTGTACAAAAGTTACATAATATGCTCTATCTGAGATACAATATAAAGTTCTATAAATATTTACAACTTTGGACGATTTTCGTCTGTAACAAAACAGGTTATCCAGCTTTCGCCTAAGGCTAAAACTAAGGCTTACAGATCATTTAGTGAAGAGATCGTTCAGATTACATAATTATCGAGGTCCATCATACCAGGTACGTTTGGACAGTGTGTTGGAATACTACAGATTGTGGTTGATTGTGTCGCCCTTGGTAATCATTTGACGAGTAATCAGAATCAATAGTAGAATAGATGTGTTCGGACAAAGGACGGTCGCAGGGCGAGCGCTCCACGGAATTGGCAGACTTGCCGCACAACGTCTGACAAGTACTATTCAAGACAGACGCGTCCATCGTATAAGTGTTGGAATTTCTGCCGTAATTAAGTCTTTTTAACTTCTGCCCGCGGCGTTTAGAGGAGGGCATCGCATAACGTAACCTCTCCCAGAATCGCCTCTCTTGCCACGTTATCTCCAAACCCGTTTTGAAATATGACTTCAACTCCGGATCTCGTGGGATGAGCCCCACGTTGACAATAATTAATTTATGTGGATTTTTACGAAGTGCTCTTTGCAGAGCTTGTCGAAATTCTATCTGAGACCACTCAGTAATGATAAAGTTTTTAGTTAATACTACTATAATACGTCTGGACGCCTCTGTCGCTTCAACTACTAAGTCGGGAAATTGAGCGTACGTCGCCTCAAACTGCGGCACGTCGCGGTAATGTAGACAAAGATGATACGACGGATAACCGGTCTCTAATTCCCGAGCGACCGATTCGATAACAAACTCCTCGTCTTTGGGGCTGTAGCAAATGTACGCGTCATAAAGCTTATCTGCGTCCTTAAAAGCACCCGTTAGAGGGGAGAGCTTAATTCCACAATTCGAATACAACCACATTCTACAAGCGTATCTAAATGTGAATACTAAAGCTAATATTAATAAAATAAGCATGAACCCAGTGAGAACCGAAGCCAATAACGGCAAATTGTTGGAGACGAAGAACGCGCTTATCATCGTAGAATCGCTTATTTCACTGCAAACTGTCACATTTAAATGCAATGGCTTTTTCGTTGGGTTCGTGTTCTCGTTCACACACCACAGACTGGGAACGTCAATAACTTTCTCAACATTTTGTGAAACATAAGTAAGAAAACCTTGTAAGTATTTGCAGTCACAAGACCAGTTGTTACTGCCGATGAATAAAGTTTGCAACTTTTTGTTGTTATCTAAATGCCACAGACCGTAATTCACGAGCCTATTTCCATCCAGACGTAATACTTCAAGGGAGTCTAAGAAAGAAAACGTTACATTCGAAATGTGTTCAATTAAATTATTTTGCAGATACAGCTCTTTTAAATTATTTAACTTGGAAAATTCCAGCCCTTGTAACTGTTTTAACTTATTATTGTCTAAATGTAATATCCGCAGATCGATGAGCTGGTCGAAGGTGTTATTGTTCATGTTTAGAATATTACTAGAATTTAGGTACACAACAATAGCTTTACGCATTGACTGAAACACAGTTTCGTTTAGTTCACTGTAAATATTCCCATCCAAATATATATGAGTAGCATCTACAGGAAAATTGTGAGGTATCGATTTCAATTGTTTCACAGAACAATCGACTACGCTTGTACTTTTCGATGAATCGTGATAACATGAACAATTAATTGGGCACAGTATTTTACAGTTACAGTTATTGAAATCGCAGCAGTGACATTGTTCTGGACAATAGCTGTCATATTTGCACAAAAAGTCTTTGATGTGAAACGAGCTGACCGGTAGATATTTCACGCCGCGCACGTAGGATTCCTTACAGATTACATTCTCCAAGTCCATTATGCGCGGGTACTGGCGGGATGTGATGGAATTGATGAGCAAAAGCCATTTCATTGTGCAATCGCATCGGAACGGATTGCCGCTAATGTAAAACTCTGGCAACGTGCGTTCATCAGCTACTCTTGAAACACGCAAACTATTTATATCCAACCTTTCAATCTCATTGGCATACATATCGACACGAGTTAAATTCCTTTTATCCAGAAACGTATCGGTCTCTATGCTTGAAATTAAATTGTTGTTTATAAATAATAGCTCAACGCTGTTTGGAATAGACATTGAAGACAAAGCAACTAAACGATTGTGACTTGCGTCTAATGTTTTGACATGAAGTTCTTTTTGAATCTGATAGTAATTGCCAAGAATTTCTATAAAATTTGCATGGATATCCAGCCATTTTAAACTACCAGGTACAAAAGCGTAATCGAACCACACCAAATGATTTTCGGATAAGTTTAACCACAATAATTTGGTTAATGCCACAAACACCCCATTAATGTCAGATATGAAATTACCATCCAATCTCACTGCTTCCAATTGAATATTTTTCTGAAAAGTTTCAGTTTCAATGGATTGTATTTTATTTTTAGCTAAATTAAGGACTTGTAGGGAAGGCAATCCCCAGAACATACCCGCAGTAAGGTTTCCAATTTGATTGTCAATTAAACGTAACCCGGTCAGCTGCGATAGGTTTTGGAATGAACTATTTGTTATTTCTGTCAATAAATTTTCACCTAGGTCCAATGATTTTAAGAATGGTAATTGTAAAATAGCCTCAGGGACTTTGGTCATCTTATTAGAACTTAAATCTAATTCTTTTAGATCTGAACAATTTTTAAATGCATTTTCACTTATATAAGATAACATGTTGTTATTTAAATTAAGTTTGTTTAATATAAATAAACCGTTAAACATATGATCTTCAATGGCTTGTATCTTGTTTTGTCCTAAATTTAAAGTGTGTAGATTAAACAGAGGAGAAAAAGCATTGTCCTCTATGTACCCTATTGAATTATTGTACAAATTCAAAATTTGTAAAAAGAATAAGTCCTTAAACATGTTGCGGGTAATGCGTGTGACCCTGTTCTGGGATAGGTCGAGCACGATTAATCTTATTAGACCACCAAACGTTTCATCTTCTATGTGATCACTCTTCAGTTTATTCGCCGAAAGATCTAAAACGAGCAATTGTTCCAACCGATTAAATAATCTTTTAGGCAGGATTTCCAGTTCATTATTTTGCATATAAATCTCTCGAATCTCTTTAGTATTAAAAAACAGACCTTCTGGTAAATAACTGATGGCATTATCAGAAAGGTTCACCACTTTTAAAGACAGTAAATCACTAAAAACCTCGCCGGGCAGTTCACTAACTTTATTATTTTGAAGATACAATTGTGTTAACCGGCGTAAATGTAAAATTTCAGAATCGGCTGGCAGTGACATGATATCGTTATGACTTAAATCTATGGCCTGCAAAGTGGACCCGCATTTGTGACCGAAACCCAGCTCATCGACAAACTTTATCTTGTTGTGGGTTAAGTTGAGTGAAATTATATTTTCCAATGCGCAAAACAAGTCTGACGGGATCTTTCTGATATTGTTGTATGCTAAGTCCAATGTGTGCAATTCACGAAGTCCATTGAAAGCTCCCATGGTCAATTCTAATTCCTTATTATTACTCCATTCGTTGTTCATAGATCGGATCTTCAAGGTCTTCAATCCCCGTAAACCCTCAAACGCATTGCCCGGAAGTCTCAAAACTTTGCAGTTATTTATGGATATCTCCGCCAAACCTTGCATTCTTCCGAAGTGGTGATCCCGCAACGAGCTCTCTAAGAGTAGAGAGCTGCACCGGATCGCGAGCCTCTCCGTGCCATCCGAGTGCATCGAACCGGCGATGTCGCCGTCCGACGACAACGTTCGTACATTGCACTCCACTAAATTATTTTCACCGGACACACGGAAACAAACATCTGCATCGACAGGCGCTCCCGTAAGCACCGCACCCATCACCAAACAAAAGAATATCGCGTTAATTATCATTTTAAACGGCACTGTGTCCATATCATTTTTATCACTTGTCAAAATAATGTTTTGATGAATGAAAGTTGAGTTCGTAAGCGGCACATGGTCATGTTTAGCTGTTATGTACGCTGGTAGTGTACGGACAATGTTTGATAACGATTGTCATGAACGTGTTGTAAATACAACGGTATGAGTAGGTACGTCGGTTGTAGCATGGCAACGCGGCACGCGATCCCCCCGCGGCGGCGAGGCTGCGACTGCCGCGTACAATGAAATGCCATAAATGCGCGGCGCTTTAAGGGAACGGGCCGCACCAGCATTTCTATTGCCGCATAATAAGTTACCCCTCGTACACAGTTTTGACTTCTGTACAAATCGGAAACCGTTACGCCACTTTATCTGTTTTATAATCGAGGGTGCAAATAGGTATAAAAGCATAAATGTCAGAAACACCGACTGAATCTAATTTTTAGTTAAATTACCTCCTTTAAGGATTTGAATAAGGCTTGCTCATATTAATATGACGGAAAAACCGTTCAAAAATATATTATTGGTTGTTCAATCTGTTCAGATATTTATGGACCCTTTTATGAACGTATATTTTAGCCCAGTGAATGCTTAACTTGACTATGTATCTTTCAACCTACCAACCTACCCACCACACAAACATACGTAAAAATAAGCAAGTACTTTAGTTGGGTCTACTTGTGGTCTACGCTAATATAATGCAATATAATTTTTGTCTGGTTTACATCAAGTTGCAAAATACGGACGAACATATGAATAAATTAATAGAATGACAGCAGGTCCTAGTAGTAAAAGTATTATTGTATCATTACATTCCTCTCCAAAAATTGTTTATATTCTAGTCCTTGTCAGGAAATTTATACTAACATTCTCTAGGGATTTTTATCGGTTCGATGCGGCACAACTAGCTCCATCTAGTTTTTTAATCGATCACTTACTGTTTAGGATACGGGCCGTGTCATGCTACATTGTCAAATTTAGACGCGCTCCCTTTGCTAAGTTTTATACTGACCACTTTCCTATTATAGGTACTACTCTTTGCTGACCACTGCACTGCGACCAGCGACCATTGGACAGGCCATTCAGGAGCTTATATATTACCTAATTAGCTAACCACTGAGCTTTTCTAGTTCGAAATGGTTAACTAATTTTATGTATGTGTATTGTGTGAACTGTTTCAGAACATGTGACATCCAGCAACCCTCGCTTTACCAGTGTGTGTGGATTAAGGCCTAAACTCTCTCAACTGGTAAGATAGTTGAGAAAAGATCCGTGTTAAGTTGTGGGACACCAAACAAGGGTTGAAGTGATGTATCTCGATGTCGATACTAGAAACATCTACGTATTTGAAACCTGACCGGTTAGCCCCAATAGTTATATATTTGCTATGCCCCAATGCAATGGTGTGTCACACAACTGTTGGTCCATGGTGGTATTTCTTGACTAGTCAATAGCGCAGTAAACGCACCGCGCTTATTGAAAACAAAGAAGAGATTATCAAATTGTTTTGTATTGGGACAGTAAACGTATAAACTTAAATTCCCACTGAACGAGCAGCGGCTGGCAGCGGCTTTTTGAGGCAAAATATTATAAATCATTTTGAATTTTATTTAGGTGGTTTAAAGTTCATATTCATTTGAATGCAGAGGGGCAACGCGGCGCGAGCCTTCTAGCGGCCTGGCACTCCTTTAGCTGCTCTGCTTTTAATGGGAATTGAGGGTTTATTCGGCACTGTCATAATAACACTAACATAAAAAATGGTACCCTCGATGCTTTGCCTTTTCTTGAAACTTATCGAGGAACTATGTCGATCACTTCAATTTTCGAATAAACGCTACGATGCAACAAACATAGACACAGTTAAGCACGTCAAACTTATAACAGTTATAACACCCCAATTTTTCGTCGGGAGTTATAAAGACGGTAATTATCGTAATGAATAAAAAAATGTTTGGACAACGATACTGTAATCTATGTTCGATACAGAGCAGCGGTGGCGCAGCGGTACGGACCTCGCCTTAGAAATACAAGATCGCGGGTACGATTCCCAGTCGTGCCCATATAAATCTTTGTGTGAATTTTTTATCACCGCTGCTCGATATCGGTGCAAGAAAACATGGTGAGGACACCGGCATGTCTAGGAACTAATCATTCGAGGACAAGTGACATCCACCAACCCACACTTGGACAGCGTGTGAATTAAGGCGTAAACTTTCTTAACTCGTGAGGTAGTTGAGAGAAGACCTGTGCCCAGCAGTGGGACACTAAAAAAAGAGGGTTGAAGTGACTGTGATGTATTGCATTGATTTTTAAAACAGTTGCTGAGAATGCGTGCGGCGAGGTAGTTTTTGGCTAAGCCTATGTATAGCCCTCCCTCATTACGATTCGAATGCATTATTTTATCCTAATTGTTGTTACGATAACTTGTCCTGAATAAATCAAAAACAAAAAAAAAGAAACAAAAAAAATTTAATCCTAAAAACCTGATCGCCCTAGCGGTTAAACGGTATGCGGTGTCCGGATGCGGCTGGCCGCACTCTGATTTTTATAATATAAAACCGAATAATCTCAACGCAGACATGCGGTCAACCCAGTTGAATGATTCGGCTGGCCGCATCCGGTCAGCCGCTAGTGCGTTCACGCTCTATGTGGTTCCAAAATTAGAGTAAGTATACCAAGTTTGATGCGCTAGTTGCGAATAAAAACACTGCTTCATTTCCTTGTGCTATTTTGTATTTTCTCATTGTTAATTCATTAGGAATATGTTATCGCGCGTAGATCGGGGTATGAAACAAAACAATGGTATCATATTTTGAGTTAATTTTATTTCTATCATTATCTAGACTTAACAGCTGTATTTTACAAAACTGCAATAATGACAAAACAACTGAGTCACATTTACGTTAATCACCTTATTTTTATGACACTGTCAGACGATAAAGAAAAGCATTGCATTGTTAGGTGTTTAATGCTTTCACCAACGGTCCTTTTACTGGGCTTTTGACAGGTGCCGCACTTTTCTAAATACCTCTATATATAAACTCACAGATGCGTTCAAAGCGCTGCTGTATGAAAGTAACAAGCACTTAACGACGCCTTAGAGAGAAAACCTCGTAAATGCATTTTTGTTCAAATTTATTTTATTTAGTTTTTAGGAAGAAACAATAGACAAAAAAGGTTAAGTTTTATTATACAATAAAAAACATGAAAGACGTCGTACAAAATTTTGCCAGCACGCAGACTTTTCTTCATCTTGAAAAGTACTTCTTTTACACTTACGAGGTTTTTACTCTAACACGTCAATAAATATGCGTCGCTAGCAGTGAATGCGTTATGCAGTACACACTTACAAAAACATGAGGTTATCACTATAAACCTCACTTTTTCATTTAAAATCACAGCATTGGCTCTTGTTGGCCGCAAAGGTTCAACTAACCCCCCCGATGCACTGCAAACGTTTCTTTTTTCGAATTAGATATAGACTAATAAAAAACGTCTATTCTGAAGCCTTATTGGCCTTATCTATGACGATATCTAAAAAATCGAATTTGAATATCTACTCCAAGGGGCCAAAGTTAGTGCCAATTTTAACCTGGGAAATCTTTAGCATTGAGTCATGGCTGTAAGTTAATACAGTGTTAGGTGTAATTGAAAAGTCTTAAATAGGCGCAGTATTATAATAACGAAAATCTCATAAAAATAAATATTTTGTTAGCATACCGCTTCAATTTTTGTTCTATTGTCTTAATTATTTTTCACATTACCAAGTTCAAACAATTAAAACACCTTTATGACAATAATTTAACCACATCAAAAAAGAAAACAAAATTAATCGTTACGGTAGTAAAAATAAAAACAAATCATGATAATTCGAACTCATTCAATAAAAAATAAATTATTTACAACTTCAAAAACAATTACGTGAATAGAATTAACTAAGATTATATTCACTAAACACGTCTTAATTATACGTTCGCTGGGTAAATGGCATAAAAGCCGTGTTCTTGCCAAGCATAGCAACATTTCGCAAACTACAATGATAGGTATCACAAATGATTACTTAAAATTACTCTACTCTTAACACTAAATGTCGCCGACGGCTGGCATCGGCTGCGCTAAATTGAACTAATGAATTAACTGTCTGTTATTGGCGTTCTCGCAATTCAGTCTTACGTAGACCTCATATCCAGAGTCCTCATGACATGTAATTTGTTACAGAACCCTTAAAATAGGTTTTATAACGTTTATAACTTTGGCAATATAGGACAAAGACCCCAGGCCTGAAATTCGACCGTATCGCTAGGATCTTAGCCTAATAGGCTTACAATAAGATCTAAAATACACTTTTTGTTACCAATATATCCATATTATATACGCAAATAGTATATTGACATTTATTTCCTACACTCAACAGCTATCAGTTCATTGTATTGTGAGGAACAAGTAGTTCATAATTAAATTCAAAGCAGCTAGTTTACGACGAATTATTGGAGATACTTGTATCAGCTACCAAGGCCACGAATACTATGTACTTGCATACATAACACATTTTATTGCTTCAAAAATATACGTAATCTATATCTTAGGAACAATGTTAAATTAACAAACCTACTACACAGATTTAAAGAAGCAAAAAGTTGTATTTTACAAGGAAGGTTCAGATTCAAAAGATTATGTTAATATCATATTTCGGTGACACCAACACGCTTTTTATTTATCTCACCTAAGAATCATCATATAACAGGTGCTAATATCTATTAGCCATCTGTTAATGTATCCCATATTAGAAATATATTTCAACTGACCAAATTTATTCAGTCAAACAGTCGATCTAAATTCTAACTATACGGAATTTGATAAACCTTTTAATACACAGATTCTTACACCGGCAGATGAATATGAGTAATACATACAATTAATATCACACACAGACCTTAATCCTGCTTTATAATCTTGAGACTCACGTCAAAGAATCGACCACAGCTATTAACAAGTCGGATCTACAAAAACGAAACTTTGCAGTACGGTCCAATAAAGTTATATGCTTAATGGGACGATCTTAAAACTTCCGACTTTATTAACTAACAAAAACTACGATAGCGATTATTTTGAAATTTGAAACTTCGAGGTCATAAACCTTAAGACCTTGTAACAAAAGGAAAATCGCCAAAATGTAGTTCCGACTTTGTTAATAGCTACGGTCGAATAACACTAGGCCAACTCACTACAAATATTTTAAACAATCATTTAACAATTCCACTGCTGAAACAATGATTCTAGTAATCGTATACAATCTAATTAATATATAAATAATGATTGCATAAAATAATGTTTCTCACTGGTATTTAATGTTTTAGTTAAACAATTGTTTAGTGTAGTGGTAAGATGGGTATATCCACAGTTTAACACCTACGGCGTTTTTTAACCGTCCAGTCACAGTCTTCGCGAGTCACTAAAGTCTATTTGTCCACTGCTTGGACATGGTCAGGTAGGTCTCCTCGCGCGTGCCTCGTCCACATCTTTTTGTACAACATTTCTAAGCCTGTGGCGTATGCTTTACAGTCGAATAGCGGACTCTCTGTTCTCGCTGCCCAAACTTTAGCACGGATTCCTTTTAAACTGAAAAGGAAGGTGTGTTTAATTTACATAACTTCATTTTACATTTTCTCTATAATCATATTCAAAACTGATTAGAGAAAATGTACAGTATGACGGACCGGTGGCGTAGTCGGTAAGAAACTTGCTTTTCACGCCGCAGTTCGTGGGTTCGATTTCCACCTGAGACAGACATTTGTGTGATGAAAATGTATGTTTGTCTCGAATCTGTGTGTAATTATGTATTAAAGTATGTATTTACAAAAGAAAATTAGTTTATAGGCCGACCGTTTAATTCGCGTATCGACATCTGAGGTACAAAGTCATAAAACATTAATTAAATTTCTTAAAGAACTATTTAACCACAGATAAAAGTAATATAAGACTATTCGTCACTAATATCCATATCGACTGAATCATCATCACTGTCTGTGCAGCTTGAGGAGTCAGAATCTTGGCGATAGGCGATACACGACTTAAACGGTTGGCCTATAATAAGTATAGTATTCTACCAGTTATCTGATTTCCATAACACAAGCTCTTCTTAGCTTGGTATCAGACGACCGTGTGTGTTAGTGTCCTAGAATGTTATTATTACTAAACTATAAATGAATACTTACTATTCTCTATCAGTTCCTAATCTTACAGCTATATCTTGATACTCCTGTCTCGTCCGTGCAATGAGCTCGGGGCAGCCAAGCGTGTTTAATTGTGACGCCGCAACTCTAAAACAATACATTCAAACGTCATGTGACCAGTTTTACTTTATTTTGAAATGCATACTTACCATACCTACTTAAGACTATTAGGTACTCTACATTTAATATGTATGTATGTATGTAATAACTACATAATAAAAACGACTCGTTTTAGGATCGAAAAGTAACACATTCTACTAACTGTAAGTCAAAACTGTTTCTATAAAAATACTTGTGGAACGCTATGCTAGGCTTCGTCGGGTAAGAGGTTGATATAGAATTTCGTTAACTAATGACTGATGCGGTATGGGCCTAGCTTTAGAAAAATAACATCGCGTGTTCGAATCCTGATCATGCCCATCCATCTTTGTGTGAATTGTTTCATCTCCGCTGCTCAATATCGGTGAAGAAAACATCGTGAGGAAACCGGCATGTCTAAGAACTAATCATACGAGGACATGTGACATCCACCAACTCACACTTGGCCAGCATGTGTGGATTAAGGCCTAAACTCTCTTAACTTATAAGATATTTGAGAGAAGACCCATGCCCAGCAGTGGAACACTAATAAAGGGTGGAAGTGAATGACTGATCGCTGACCGACCAAATATAAGTGCATTAAACATAGTAATAAGTGCAACCGTCTTCTCTGAGCAAGATACACTTACCTAGAAGCTAAAGTCTCTCCAGGCAAGGTGACAACTGGTGTACCAGTCCATAGTATATCCATACTAGTAGTATGACCATTGCAGAGGGGAGTATCAAGACATACATCCGCGAGTTGCCCACGGCGTACATGCTCTTCTTTCGCTGCCACGTTAGAGAAGATTATACGGCATGGGGGAAGTCCTGAGGAAGAAAATGAAAGATTAACAACAAATTGAATAGTAAATAATCACCAAATAGTGTTTACAAAAAATATATCTTATTTCTTACCTAACTGTAGAGCAGTAGATTGCAGATTAGGCTCACCAACAGCTGGGAACCTCAGCAACCATAGCACACTGTTTGGCACATGCTTCAGAATATACACCCACATATGAAGCGTGAGTGGGTCGATCTTATACAACTGGTTAAAGTTACAGTAGACAACCGCATCATCAGGAAGTCCGTACTGTTGCCTCGTCGTGATTACTATCGATTGAGGCACTTCTTCACCTGTAGCCGCTTTATTGTTAGTCTGAGTTGTTGCCAAGCCGTTTTGAAGGATCACACCATTCACTGAAGTCTGTAAATAAAGTTTTTGTATGTTAACACCGAAACTCACACTGCGTGAAAATTAGCAATTGTTCTATTATCTTTAATATTACCTGCACTTGTCCAGATGCAATCATAGTCTCAATCGGGGTAGTAGTTGGCAGTTCAGCGACTTTTAAGGAAATCTCGACGGGCCTTGCAGCTCTTATAACTTCTTTAATCTCTTTGATGTCAGTGTTCTCTACAAGTGGCGACAAATCTGTAGCGTTAATCACAGCAACATTATCAGCTACACTGCCTAAATTGTTATGAGATTTTATTTTATCACTCAAAATAAGTCGCTCCTGCAAATGCGGAAACATCTGCTTGTGATCGCCGACGAAGTATGTATGGGGCATGTAAGCCAATTTCTCACTGTACTGAGGTGCTAACTCCAAAGGAGACGTGACTGCGTCGGTCACTAAATAATCCATATAGCTGGCCCCACTCGTGCCCGGGTATCCGAGCCACATCACTTGTACCGGAGCCGGTCGCAACGCGAATATCTCGTTCCGTGCTCCCTTAGTATACCCGTTCATATTGACGAGTATGTGAATACCGTCGCCGTAGATTTTATCGGCCGCCTTACCGTTACACGGTATTTGAGACAAGTCAACGAAATGTTCCGCCTCCCGGGCGATTTTAGAACGGAATGTAGTTCCATCGTCAGCGCTTAAAGCGTAGCAGAATATTTCCACTTTAGACCGATCGTGTAGGCCCGGTACAGATTGCATTAAATGAGATGTAGGATGGTTGCCAAAATCACTACTAACGTAACCGATACGAAGCCGGCCTTGGAGTTCGCGCGGGAATTTATAAGGCGCCTTGTGCAGCACTTGAACTTTTTCGAGGCACAAATTAGCGTGTCTCGCCGCGATCGCTTTTCTATAATCGTGTGTCAATGGGTACAACATAGAGTGATGCGGATGTACTGAGGGCAATCTGTTCTTTTCTAATTGTTCAGCTACAATACTAACGAGCTTCTTCATACGAGCTTCGTAGTCAGTCCAGTCGCATACGATTTGCAAACAATGAGCCAAATTGCAATACGCATCAGGGAAGTCTGGTTTCAATTTCAACGCAGTTCTATATGATTGTATAGCTTCGGGAATATTTCCTGAATCTTTGTGAATGCTAGCGAGATTGCTGTGGGCGTCGGCAAACGCAGGGTTAATCTGTATAGCTCTAGTGTAACATTGTAACGCGCCGGCTACATCTTGCATCTCTTTGAGCGTGTTCCCCATATTACTGTACGCATCAGCGAACGTTGGCTGAATACGTATCGCCTCTTTGTAATGCATGAGCGCTTCATTTAGTTTGCCTTGTTGCTGAAGTACAGAAGCTAAATTGCTATGAGCCGCGGCAAATTCTGGGAACACTTCCAAAGCTTTTAGATATAATCGAGTCGCCTCTTCTATGAATCCTTGCTCACGTTTAATGTTTGCCAAATTGTTTAGAGAGTCCGCGTGAGAGGGGCACAAGCGTAAAGCTGTATTATAGCATTCTTCGGCATCAGCGACTTGACCTTTCTCCTTAAGAGCGTTTGCTAAATTGCAATACGCGTCTGGGAAGTTCGGTTGTAACTCAATGGCCCGTCTATACGTGTCTATTGCCAAGTCAATCAATCCTTGTTCGTAATAGACACATGCTAGGTTGCCGTGAACTACGGCGTTATTTGGCGACAAGTTTAATGCACGGAGATACGCCGCTACGGCCCTATTCAACAACAAAGTATTATGTATTAATCAAAATGTGAACATAAATGTTTACTGTCAAACATAATGTTGTATAAATATGTAAATTTCTATGTACTGAAAATAAAATTAAACTTACCTATCAAATATTCTTGCTTCCTTCAGTACATTTCCAAGATTAATATAAGCATCCAAGAAATTTGGATCTAGAGCAACAGCTTTCTCAAAGTGATGAATAGCCAACCAGATTTCACTCTGTGCGTTAAACACGCATCCTAAGTTGCTCCATGCTACTGCAAAATCTGGCCTCGTTTCGATTGCTTTCAAATAACATGCCTACAGACATGAAAAGAACACATGTTAAATACTGAAATATAATTATATTTTAATGAAATGAGCTCTAAATTAAGTTACGCCAATGACAATAATTACACCTTAGCAACATGTGATGCCCGGTGTTCTGTTCTACAACGACAGATCACCGAACACCAATCACGAAACAAAATAAAATCATTACGCTAACTGCGCCCTAGAGACACGACACTACGCCGACTGCCACACACATCAGTAGGAAATGCAAACGAAGTACAAGTGCCATCACAATCTTCGTTTGATAACCAAAGTAAGAAATACAATACAACAGACTGAGCCTCGAGTGAAACGCTTCCACTTCCTAGCCGATGAGAGAAGATGGTCACGACAATGGATAACTCAAGAACAATTTCCCTGTCCCTACATTAGTTCTTGCAAACCTTTTCCACTTTACCTGCAGCAGACATGTTGTCATCGCAGCGGGAACACGAGTGGCGTACGAACCACAACCCAGCTAGATACAGCGGCGGTCACACCTACACTTGCATTACCAGACATTACCTTGTGAAAATATAATATAATATTAGTTGATTTTGAGTCGTTATGTTTCTCCCGATAGTCATGTTATAAATATATATATGATTCGAGGATCAACATCAGTTCAGGCTGTCATCGAGCAGAATATGCGACAGGCGTGATGTGATGACTAATTAATAATATACAAAGAAACAACTCACTACAGTTACTAATGATTGGTCACTACTGTCTCTTCTGATCCTCCATAGTGATAGTAACAATTTCTACAAGCATAAGACACTGGTCCCACTGCCGGCGCCAAGAGATAAACGAGTAGAACTAGAAACGAGTTGACGAGCGGCTAGAAGCGAGTGTGTAGTTTCGATAGTTTTGGCGCTTGGTTATAAGCGAATAATTTTTTCCTTCCATATCTTCAAAATTGCCACTGCCACTACACACATGCTTTTATAAAATACATCATCATCATCATCATCATCATCATCATCGCCGGGACTAGACAATAACGATAGTTTTTAAGATTGTTTTAAATTCATAGTAAATGCTTAAATACACGTTGTACGGTAGAATGATCGCTCGGATCACCAAGCATTCACCGCAGAGTACCGCTGAGCGAGTTTTATCGTTAATTCCTTTTATTCCTGCGATCAATTAATGAAGAAACCTCGCCGACAGTGTGAACCGCCAACGATGTACTAATAAATATATAACTCTCTGTTACACAGGAGCGATTATCTTTTGTACCTTCTTGAGCGAGAAAATCGCCGATAGCTAATCGCTTACTCTCCGGCGGTGAGACCAGTGCCTAAGGAGTACAATGTAAGTAATGTGAATGAAGATAACACGACTGAATGTTATTAGTTCAGTGTAACGACGTGTATTAGTGTACTCTCTTTACTGTTCAATCCTCCACGCAACATTTCACCAAATATAAACATTTATTCAAATTGTTAGTGGTTATCACACTTTATAATGTTAAGTAAGACAATAGAGAACTTTATAATGTTGAGCAGAGAATTGATATTTCATACGCATTAAAGTTGTCACAAAAATTGAATATTTTATGTGCAATAGATAAATTCCATACAAATGTGCGTTTACGTAAACTTCATCGACTAGGTTTTAAAAGCCACATTCGCATCGCATATTCTATTTCTATAAAATTTCAATATTGATAAGGTGCGTCAACAAAAATCTGAGATAACATTATCATCAGTTTACAATACACATAAGATATTAATATTTTGTGACTAGTTAAAAACAAGATCAGAGACCAAGGTCGATTTGCAAGACAACATTAGGTCTTCCATCTTGCCTTCAATATGATAATAGTTTCAACAAACTTGAATATATATATCGATAAGTCGTGTATTGGCAATGACACCCCTGGACCCTTAGATTTAACACGGTACTGGTATTGCGCGGGTTCCCCTCTGCCGAGGTACATGGATAGTTTGTATGCACAAACTATTCATATTTTGTGTTTTCAGCTTTTATTTGGGTGTGCATTTGTAAAGATGCTTCAACTTTTACATGTGTTACCTCGCCTCCCCAAAAACTGGCAGAAACAATTGAATACTAGACGTTGTGTATACCACCTCCCGTGTTAAATGCTTTTAAAACTCGACCACACTATTAGGAGTATCATTTATACATCTTTTAATAATCCAACCACCTCATCAGTTATAAATATACAAAACTATTTCATTTATTATTTATACACAACACTACATAGAATAAGATGTACCTACATAATGAGATCATCTATATCATAGCTGATCTATATGCAGATCTTATTTGCATATAAGGATAACAGTGTTAATAAAAGTACAGTAATATGATTACAAAAAAACATTGTATAGGAAACCCCTAAGTGCGGATCACTAGAGTCATTGACAGTACAAATGGTTTGTTGAAACTGTTACGTGTAACAATTTACGCAGGTAGCAAATATTAAGTGATACGCTTGGCCAGTACGCTTACACGGCAGAGAGTACGCTAATCTGGCACGGCACAATGGAACTTCAGAGAATCCTGTTATCTTCAAAGTGAACTGGAAAGTGGGGAAGTAAATTATAATTACCTTTGCCTCATCCAGTCGGCCTAGGGCTTTGAGCAAATTGCCCAAATCACTCCTGACGCAGTATAGGTCCTGCAAAAATTATAACAATAAGAATCGACGTTTTATTTTGAACAATTGGGTATTTCTGTAAATTTGATAGTTATTTTAAGTTGAAGCTGATGTCACAAAGTTTTTGTCAAGTCTGGTATTATTTCTTTTTATATTTAGTAATAAAAAAATTTCAGTGAAAAATGGAATCGCCTTCTTAAATATTTGTTACATCTGTTAATTAAAGTCGATGCTGATATCCCAAAAATCTTTGTTTTTGTCCATGTACTGTCTGATCAACCGATTTAGTGCCGACTTCAATTAACAGAAGCAATAAGATGTTATTATTCACTTTTTAGAAGACGGTTCTTTTTTCAATGATTTTTCCTCGAACTTTTGTATATCTGTATAAAATTCCACTAGAAATGTTACCCCCACGGTATATTTAATAATGGAAAGGGGGGGAGGGGGTCTAAACACACAAAAAAAATGCCCTAAGTGGGTACCTGGGAAAATAGAGCCCTAAAAGTAGGTACATACGCCAATGCTATATTACCTAAACATTGATATCTACGTAAGATAAGTAGGCGAACTAAAGTAGGCTTATTCCAGCGCAAAACAATCCTTGAGCATAATTGTTTTGAAAGGAAAATTACATGGAATATTACTGCAATGAGTGACCAGTGTTGATGTCACAAACGCAGCCAAACAATACAATATCGCTGGAAATGTAACTTTAGTCTTACAATACGATAATTCATGTTCAAGGTTAGATTTGCGGGGTTATTGTCAAGGTCATGATTATAATAACAACATATGTACCTAATTAAATGATTTTCCACTATACATAAACACATTTCATGTTATTTTAAAGATAGCGATTCTCTAATTTTAGTTCAGTTTGTAAACAACAGAATCGGGGCCAGTGTCACTGTGAAACATAATAAGGGCGACGGCAAAACCTATATTTACTAGACTTAATAACATCGGCAGCACAAGCAGCGGTGGCGCAGCGGTATCAGCCTCGCCTTCAAAATATATAAATAAATAAATATGGTCGCGGGTCTGTTTCCCGGTCTTCCCCACGCATCTTTGTGTGAATTGTTTCTTTAGCGCTGCTTAATACTGGTGAAAGAAAACATCGTGAGGTAACCGGCATGCTTAAGAACTAATCCAATTATTCGAGGAAATGTGACATCCACATGCCAGCGTGTGTGGATTACGGCCTAAACTCTCTCAACTACTTAGTTAAATAGTTGAGAGAAAACCCGTGCCCAGCAGTGAGACACTAAAGAGGGTTTACACATGGGGTTTACAAAGGGTGAACACGTCTTGCTGTTAGTTTACCTTACTTGCATAACAATTAACATTTCCATCCCATCTCAAAGTGACAAAAAAGACCAAAATTATGGATGTCACTAATCTATCAATGAGGTAATATTTTGTAGCCTTTACACCTCTCACAAGTTATGTGTTTAGAGACATCAATCTACTCACGTTAAGTCATATCAACTTCACCGGTCCTGATTTTCTTGCTCAATTAGAAACTAGCGAAAAATAGTCAACCAAACGTATGAACTAAGTTTGAAATGTCAAACCAGTATACGCCTTGCGCTTCACCACGTTTCTCGTCGACATGGATTTTTTTAAATTATCTTTCTACCTAAACATCTTTTACTTGTTCCATGCCATACAAACAAAAATATGAATATATCAACTGCGATTATTATTATTTGCATTATTTCCGTCATTCCATGAATCCATCCTTGTAGCAGGCTTAATTTACGCAATTTTACGACATTCATGAGTCTATTTTTGGTGGCATATGACGTAGCTAATGCCACCTGTCCTTAAGTGAATTTAGCTTCATAGAAATCTGGCCTAATAGCACAGAATACTCAATAGGAATAGAAACAAATGAGTGGCATTACTTACAGGATTGTACTGTAGGGCTGTGACATATGCCTGAACTGCCTGTTCCATATCGCCGGCGGCGACGAGCGCAGCTGCCAGGTTAATGTATCCATCGATAAAGTCCGGCTTCAGCCTCACGGCGTGCCGGTAATTCTCCAGAGCTTCTTGTAACTGTCCGCGTTCTTTATACACATTGCCTAGGTTGCTGGAAATTATAGCTAACATCAACTACTGTTGCTATATACACGAATAGAAAACTTTTTAACCAGTGCGCAAACTTTATAAACAAGTATTTATAACTTTGATACGTCTTGACACAAAAAAATGAAGTAATTGCTAAAGATGTTTACTATTGATACAGATTGTACTGTCACCCGTGTGCCGTCGTAACAGCTTTGCGTACCCTAGGGTCACTGACCGCTAATTTTATGCCGCGTGCTTTCATCGATATTATTACGAATATATCGTCCATAATTTGCTTATTTTATTTTGTATAAAAAATAAACCTATTAAACACGGAAATATGTTGTATTAGGTACTGATACGGAACCAAAAAAATTGCACACGGCTTAAAAGGATTTCCTTCATACTATAGGAAAAAAAAGGGAAAAAAGGTATAAATAGTTGCACCCAAACTCGAGATAAACAGACATGTTTATTGTTTATGCACACAAATGCCGGTCCAGGGTAGGTTGGTACCTACAGAGTGAAAAGCTGAAATCTTACCGACCATACTGACTAACTGACCCTTTCAACTATCTTTAGAGTTAAGAGAGTTTAGGTGTAAATCATCCTTTTTAATGGTTTACCAAATTTTCCTAGAATATATAAATTGCTGCTATAAATAATAAAATCAAAGAGAATCCTTCATTTCGCATTATGTTGATTTTACCATAACTACGATAGTTCTTTGACCTTTGATGTGATACAAACTGTCACTATTTATAAATAAAACCTGAGCAACAAAGAATGCCCTTAATTTTAATGGCCTACTAGTGCCAAAAATATACTGTCTGTGACACATCATTATTTTTATGATGATATTTTTAGAATGTTTAACACCAAATATTCCATTGGTATTTTATGAATAGTGTATGAAGATATATAATTGAGGAAATAGAGACAAGTAAATAAATACAAGTTTTTTATTACAAAATTAACAGACAGGATTCAGACTTGTTTTATTTTATCACTAGCTTTCACCTGCAACTTTTTCTGTCTGATATTTATATCAAAAGGAACATTCATGATGTTCCCTAAGAATGATTCATCCACATGGTATAGGTACTGAAAGCATTTAGAATAACTAGTAATTATCTTACTTTTTAATTTATAAAAAGAAAGATAAATTAGACTTGCCTTTTAAATATAAGTTATGAACCTTATGCTAGGTCATCATATTATCTTTGTGTGAACTCTTTTATTGCTCAAGTTCAGAAACTGGGTTCTCTTCTAACTAAATATTTAATGTCCTTGAAGCATTGTACAGGCCAAACATATTGTCGGCTGCTAACTTTTCCATTATGTATGTATATTTAACTTCTCATTCGCACTGAACCCAATTATATTCCATTACATAGTGTTAGACAGTGAGCATGCTGAATCGGCAGTGGAGAATATGTTAGTGGAGAGTATGTTATATGTTAGAATGCCCGAATGCATTGTTACCAGACATGTCAGTGCACACTTGGCCAGCATGTGTGGACAAGTGCTTAATCTTGTAACTCTTAAGATACTTGAGGGAAGACCTATGCTCATTGCCCAGATATTTTTATCATATTTAGAAAAATCTTTGCAGCAGTTCAATGTTGAGTATTGATCCTCCAACACAGCATGTAAAGATAAAGCCTTTAAACTCTTGAGAAAGTACATAATATCCGACAGTGGGACACTAAAGGGCAGTATTTTATATAATATTTACCTGTAAGCTTCTGCCAATAGGGGGTTCTGTTTGATAGCTAAAGTGGAGAAGTGTGCAGACTTGTCCAACCTTCTACATTGGAAGTGAATAGAGGACAGCAGTAACAGAACTCCTGTGTTGGTGCCATCTTGTCTCCACAGCTGCATGCAGTGGAGCTCTGCACTTTCATAGTCTCCAGCTTGGTACTCCCGGTGGGCTAATTCCAGCAAACCTGGGAATAAAATTCTTTTTATCTAATAGGCAAGATGATTTAATTTTAATAATTAATTTTTAATCTGTCATGTAGATTAATAATAAATATTGAAGATGTATGTTTATTTTTTACGATCTCAACATAAATGCACTACATTGAGCCAAAATGTTGAGTGATGTAACAGCTAGCTATAATTTTACTTAGATATGACATCAGTCAATTTTGTATTTTAGACCCAAGAACCATGCCTATTGTGTAAGTAGTAGACTAACATGGTCAGTGCCACTGACATGCCTAGTGTCTGTAAGACAAATCCTTGATATGGATATGTAAAAGATTTGGATATATTTTCTATTAGAGCACTTTGAGCTCAACATTCCTCTTTGATATAGGCTGGTAATTATTTAAAATTAGTAGTAGTATTACAATTATGTCCTAAATATGGCATTGAAGCTTTGTATTGTTCACAGTAATAAAACAATACCTAAAAATTAACCTCTTAACTGCCCATGTAGCATATATGCCACATGTGTTTTGGTTTTCCAATCAAAATTAGCATGCGGTCAGATGAAATGTAATGGTACAACATAAATTAGGCGAGCGCGAGGACCCAGCTATGTGAAGTACAACTTACAAGGTATCTAGTTGGTATTTCAACCTAACCTAACTCATGGCATTGATTGAAACATAGTAAAGAATAAATACTTACGTGTACTTCCATAAAAATTAAATATTTTAACTAAATATTTTATTAAAAAACTAAAAGTTTAACTATATAAAGCAAGACTAACAATAGACATACCACACAAAGCCCTACTAGTATTTTGTTATTTCTTAGTCAAATTGTGTAAAATAAAGAATTAATACTTACCAACGGTAGAAATCTGTTGTATATCCGACATTTTTAATATAACTGCATTAGCTGGGACACCGACAATTTGTTGAGACTGGGGCTGCGTTGTGACAGATTGAGGCACCGCGACATTAGCTTGTGATTGCATTTTAGTTATCATCGTTCAAAATAGTTGCATCACACATTGATTGCACAAACACATAAAATAATAACTTTTCTATTTTACGTTTTCCATGGGAAAAATCACTACACCACAGCACAAAATCTACAACCAACAAGCCACATTTCACAACTATGGGGCTGCACGACGGCGACGCGACAAAATGAATGAAATAAGGATGTGCGATAGATAAGATAGAATGATATAATCGATAATTTTATTAACAACACATAAATCGATGATGTCGATGTAAATTTTGATTGTTCAATGTTTTGTTTAGTAATAGTATTGAAATTTTAGACTATTAGAATTTTAAGTAATTAACTAGAAATATGTAAATTTGGAATGCGAACACTGATAAGCTAGCTTCATACTTTTAACGATTTCGTTATGCCGGAGGCAATTTTATTTAAAAGGGAATAAATACTTAGTACTGGCTAATTGCAGCCGGTACATAATATCCGCAATCAAAACCGCAAATTTTTAAGCGGCGCTATAGAATTAAAGAAAATTCAAAGTAAAAATTTTTGTATAAAAAAAATTGGTTGCCTGTAAATTCGGTATACGGGCGAAAGTTTTACGTGACAACGACTTTGAGTGGTAAAATAATTTTAATGTGAATATTCATTCGTATAGTAGGAAGAAGGATGAAACATAGTTGAGTGGGAGAGAGACGCAAGGCATTCGGCGGGCCTCTCTCTCGTTCGGTGACTCATCGTAACGTTACCGAGCGTTACACTTTTTCATAAGTGCCTCCCAGCCGCAACCTAATTTAAGACGTTGTCACGTCAATAAAACATAATATCGTTAGTAATATTCCAAAAGATGTTTAGGAAATTAAACCAGAAATAAAGTTATTTAACTAAACACACAATGTTTCTAGAACAAACAAGAGTTTTTCAATTGAATTATTAATTGAATGTTAACATTATTTTTTTCATTTCTTTTTATTTTTGTTCATTCCATTTCATTTCATTCCATTTAAAAATTAATATTCCTTCATAGACGACACTGTAATATAGTAAAATTGTAATTACCTACACATAAGCACCTGAATATTGAAGCCCTAGACTAGACTAACTTTTTACTGTACCCTAACCGGATTTATGTTGTCTTATCTATCATAAAGATCTGTTGTAATAAATCATGTATGCAAATAAATATTTTACATTTATTTGATATTTCTTTAATTATTTGATTTATCTCATGATTTTAGATTTTAAAGAACTATGTTTACTCATGATTTTATAGTTGAACTTAGCAATGCCAATTCGGATGCTGCATTGGTGGAGTAACTGTCAAAATCATTAGTAACGCAGACGGCTGTGTCCATCTATTAGCGCCCTAAGAAGGTTGCTCCGTATGCGTGAGGATTATGCGGCTGCCCATGATCTCAGGTATAATGCAACCAAAAGTGAACTATTGGTTTTTAAAGCAGGTAACAAAAGCTACGATACAGTTACACCAGTTACACGAGCAGGGGTTCTCATAATTGAGTTAAACGTTTTAAGTACCTAACGCAGAGCGCTGTCGGTCAAGTGTAACATAACTATAGTCCGTAGGTTTGCACGTTGTACAAGGGACTTTAACGTAACGTTATTTAGGGCATACTGCCAGTCCCTATACTCGTGTGCCCTCTGGGCTTATACACAGAACTCGTACAACACTCTGCATGTCCGATACAACAACGCCTTCAGGGTGATGTTGGGGCTGCCGCGCTTTTGCAGTGCATCAGGAATGTTCGCTCAAGCAAGTGTACCAGATTTTTATGCAATCATACGATCCAGAATTGCTTCCCTGATGCGGCGAGTGCGAGACAGCTCCAACTTCTTTGTCACAACTGTAGCGAACAGGCTGAATAGCCAAATATTGCGCAAATGGATGTCGTCTCATAGATCATCCTTTATCTGTATAAAATAATCATTGTCGTACTATGGATCTATGATCTTAAATAAATATTATTATTATTTTATTTTTGTTCTATTTGATCCAGCTGATTTGAATCTATCAAAAACCGTCAATGTATTTAATGGAATGAAACTTTTTACTTTTATTTAACAATTGTTAAAACTTAAAATTTCATTTTTCAATGCACTCGAAAAATATCGATACCTTTTTTAAACCCATCCCTACAACGAAACGAGCGCTGACGAGCCAGAGCGGAAGAAAACGGAAGGTCAGCTGATATAAATCACATATTTTTTTCCTGCCCCCTCTATGATTCCCATTCATTTTTTAACAATTTGATATCTATTCCTGTCCCTTTACCTACATCTATCCAGTTACTTCTATCTTATAATAACCCTCGTATATATTCTATTCTAGCTGATTTTATAAACTTAAACACCAACTTAAAAATTTAATCCTTCCCAAATCCTATCCTGGTTTTTCCATCCGCTCTAAATTAAATTGTTTTAATGTTTTATAAGTTTCCCTAACTTTGTTATTGGCAAATGGTCTACAACCGAGCCATTAAAAAAAAAAAAAAAAAAAAAAAAACGGAAGGTCAGAGAGCGCGGGAAACCTAAAAATTGGCTGACGCGGTTTTTTAGTGTTTCAGATAAAAAATTATTTTACGTAACTTTTTACCCAGGATAAGGTTTAAAATTAAACTCTTTTTATGTAATTGTATGTATGTAATATAATTTTGTACATTTTTATGTAAATATAAGTATATTTATAAATTAGTGCCAGAAGAGCTTGGTAAGTTTTAGTACATAGTTTTTCATTACCATGGATCCCCCCGGGGATCCCGGGGGTACAATACCCGACATTGCCCACAATGTTACTATAGATTATAATGCTGAAACTAGCATGGACACAGATGCTTCATCCGTGTCATTAAGAGGCGACAAAAGAAAACGAATTGCGGCGAAACGTATTTGCAGGACGTGCAACAAAAAACATACAAAACGCACTAAAGATGGTAAAAAGATCGACGGATATTGCGGTTGTGGTTCCGACGTAGAAAAGCCTGTTCAGCCCCCAGTAGTTCCTCCTCAACAGCCACCAGTAAGGTCTTTGTTTACCAACAGTGACTCTGCCCCATATGTTGTACATATTGTAAAAGAAACACAGTCTCAAAATGATGGTACCACATTACACCCGGTTACATTTGGTCGATTTTTAAAAAAACACAACATAAAAAATGTTATCAATGGTAGTTTAAAACGCATTGGCAGAAATCGCCTATCTATTTCCTTCAATCAGTTAAATGACGCCAACACTTTCCTCAGTAACACTGATTTAATAACCAGCAACCTAAAAGCATTTATCCCTTCTTTTATCATTACGAGAATAGGTATAGTTAGAGGTATCCCTTCGGATTGGTCTGAAGAAGAAATAAAAGAAAACACTAATATTCCTACAGGCTGCGGCCCCATTATCAAAGTGAGACGATTAAATAAAAAGGTAGTAGTTGATGGTGTTACATCTTTTAAAGCAACAGAAACTGTAGTTTTATCCTTTGATGGTCAGGTTTTGCCAAAAAGAATTTTTGTATGTTATAACTCATTGCCTGTAGAATTATACATTTATCCAACAGTTCAGTGTTATAATTGTTGTCGTTACGGACACGTTAAGGCTCAATGTCGTTCAGTTCCAAGATGTTTTCGATGTGGACAAGGCCATTCTGGCCATGGCTGTTCAGCTGATGAGGATGATGTGCAATGTTGCCTCTGCAACGGTGCACATCTTGCTATTGACAAGAAATGCCCTGAGTATGTTCGGCAAAGAAATATAAAAGAAGTTATGGCAAAATCATGTATTTCTTATCTAGAGGCTTCAAAATTACACCCTCCCATTTCTAGGGTCTCATATGCAGATGCTGTTCTTGCTACTTCATTTTCATCTTCCCCTGCATATTCGCAACCCACAGCCCTACCTGTTAATTTGCCATCACCTGTAAAAAACACTTCATTTAGCTATAAAAAAACCACTTTTAGTAAACCTCGTCCTCCTCCTAGCCCAAGAAAGGGATATGACAAGGACGCTCATAGAAAAATAATCAGCGAATATTCGATGCCTGAGCCATCTAATGGGTGTGCCATTACAAATAAAAGTAAAGAAAATGATACAGAAATTAACATCAATGATTTCCTTTCCTCCTTAATTACTTTGCTTTCCCAATTTCAAGTTTTACCGTCAAACGCTGCCCCACTACTTGAAGCATTTTCTTCTTTTATTAAAAACAATAATGGATCAGTCCGCAATAATTCAGTGGAATTGTCGTAGTCTTATATCAAAAAAATCTGATTTAATCCATATAATCAATAAATACAAACCATTTATCATAGCAGTCCAAGAAACATGGTTAAAACCTGAGTCCATATTCAGGATTCCAGGTTATGCATGTGTCAGAGAAGACCGCTCTGATGGTTATGGTGGGGTAGCATTGCTTATCCGCCACCCAGTATTATTTTCTCACTTTAGTATCCCACCTCACAACAATGATTACTCTATTATTGCAGTTACTGTTAAGAACATATGCTTTGTTTCTATTTATATTCCCCGTCCAACTAATGACATATTATCTGAAATAGACACAATCATAATGGCTCTTCCAAGACCATTTATATTAATAGGAGACTTCAACTGTCATCATCAAACTTGGGGAAGCTCTGTTTCAAATAGTTATGGCAATTTAATTTTAGACATAGTTGACTCCCATAATTTATGTATTTTAAACTCGGGCTCCCCAACAAGGCGTTCAGCCCCAACGGAGGGGCTCAGTGCACCAGACCTATCAATCTGCACTTCGGATCTTGCATCTTTGATTACTTGGAGATCCCTCCCTTATACATATGGAAGCGACCACTATCCTTTACTTTTAGATTTTGCTTTTGCGGTTGAAACTCAACCCAAACGTAAATCCCGTTTTAAATACAAACTAGATAACGCTAATTGGCATTTGTTCAAACAACGTTTAGATGACAAGCTGTCACAACTTCCCAATGTCACTCAGGGCTCCGAACATGAATCTGCCATTGCCATGGCAAATGTCATTATAGAGGTCGCGGATGTAACATTCCCGAAAAAGTCTAGCCATCATAATTATATTCCATCCCCTCCCTGGTGGGATAATGATTGCACTCAAGCTATCAGGGATCGCAAGCTGGCCGAACTAAGGTATAGGGAGTTTGCTTCAAACGAAAACTTTGAGATTCTTTGTAACTCCATCCGAGAAACTAGAAAGCTATTTAGGAAAAAGAAACAAGAAAGTTGGAGAGCTTTCTGTTTATCCTTATCCCCCCAAACTAGGCCGTCTGCTGTTTGGCAGAACATCAGGAGATTTAGATCTGCGTTTAAAGAAACATGCTCTGCAACGCTTCCATTACCTCTAGCTGATTCATTTTTGGATAAACTTTGTCCTCCCTCAGTGGCTGAGCAAATTCCTTTATTAATAGGACCACCGGTAAATACTGAAGGTACACTAGGTTTCATTAGTAGTTTATTTACCCTTTCAGAACTCAAAGCCATAGTTAATAACTTTAGTAAAGAATCCACTCCTGGAGAAGACGGAATTCCTTATTCTTTTTTTTCTCATCTTAGTGACAGTTTCCTTTCTTACCTACTAGATGTCATCAATAACATCATGGTTACTGGTAATGTACCTTCTTCTTGGAGAGTACAAGAAGTCATACCGATTTTAAAACCTGGTAAAGACTCATCAGATGTTTCTTCTTATAGGCCAATTGTTTTATCTCCCGTTGTCACCAAAATCGTTGAACACCTAATTAAAAACCGGTTGGAGTGGTATATTGAGAGTAACCAGCTGTTAAGTCCTTCTCAATATGGCTTTCGCCGTGGTAAAAGCACTTTGGACAGTGTCAGCATATTAACAACTGATATTAGGTTAGCATTCTTATCTAAAAAATCAGTCGTGGCTGCTTTCTTAGATATAACTTCTGCGTATGATAATGTAGTATTAAGTATTCTATATCAAAAATTAAATGCTCTTAATATCCCTGTAATCCTGTCTAACTTTATTATTAATATTTTGTCCAGTAGATACATACATCTGCAAACTCCGAACGCCGACTCTTCAGAAGACTCTTTCCACACAAGGCGTAATTTAACACGCATTGTGTGGAAAGGTTTACCGCAAGGCTCAGTGTTAAGTCCAATATTATACAACATTTACGCTTATGATCTAGAATCCTCTTTAAATGGCCCTGTTAGTGTTTTACAGTACGCTGATGATTTACTTATATACTGTTCTCACCAATCAATCGAGTCCGCTTGTACTTCTCTGTCCTCGGCACTCAATAGTTTGAAAACTTGGTTAGATTATAACGGTCTTGAACTTTCTTCATCCAAGAGCTCCGGTATGCTGTTTTCCAGAAAACGTCTTCGTTCTCCTGTTCTCGTATATTATGATAGCCAACCAATCCCATTAAAGAGCCATGTTAAATTCTTAGGAGTAATGTTAGATTCCAAACTTTTAGGTGTTCCACACTGTGACTATTTAAATTCGAAATGCGAACGCCTTCTAAACATTATTAGATGCCTAGCAGGGGTATGGTGGGGTGCTCACCCTTATACTTTAAAACTTATTTATAACGCGCTCATACGTAGTGTCCTAGACTACGGTACATTTTTATTGGCCCCTGGCAATTTGGCTGCATTTGCTAAAATTGACCGCATTCAGGCTAAGGCTCTCAGAATAGTATCTGGGGCTATGAAGTCAAGTCCTATCAATGCTCTACAAATAGAATGTGTCGATCCTCCTATGTTCCTTCGCCGTCAGTATCTATGTGATAAATTCTTGTTTAGAGCTTTTCAATTTTCTAACCATCCCTTATATGATAAACTTAAGGCTCTGTCTACTCTTATTGAAACATGTAATTCCTGGTCTCATAAACCACTTCCATGCACTGTTGTCAGTTTTCGTAAGTTTATGTCCTTACAAGCCCCCACGCATCGATCTCCTACACACCCTCTCTTTTCCAGCGACCTAGAATCTCTAGTAAGATCTATTGACATAACATATAACTTCGGCATAGATAAAGACACCTCCATGGCTAATGAAAGATTTAACATCATCTTAAATAATGATTGGAAAGATTACCAATACATTTATACGGATGCCTCTAAAAACTCTTCTTCAGGTAACGTGGGTGTTGGGATATTCCACCATCAATCTAAAATAGTTCAAAAGGTGAAATTCCCTCCGCAGACCTCTGTTTTTACCGGTGAATGCTATGGCCTCCTCAAGGCCGTAGAATTAGTCCTTTTATTACAGTTAAAGAAAACCATAATATTTTCCGATTCTATGAGTGCGCTACAAACGTTATCGAAGTTTCCTTTTAAGTTGAAAACCGTTTTCCCCATTATCATTAAGTTACGTCGGCTTTTAAACATGTGCAACATCTCGGGTTACTCTGTTTGTTTTGCGTGGATACCTGGTCACTGTAACATCTCTGGTAACTGTAGAGCAGATAAACTGGCCAATGAGGCTGTCGCCGATGGTGATATGTTTCCATATAAAAACTTTTGCCATGACCTTGGCTCTTTACCTACAGACTATCTTCAAGATTCTTGGAATAGCCTCTGGGCGGAGAGTTCTACAGTAAAGGGCAAATATTACAAAATAGTCCAGCCTTCTATCCCGAGCAAACCGTGGTTTTTCAAACAAATTTATAACAAACGTACAACTTCCTCACTTATACGCATGCGTTTGGGCCACAACAGCACACCGGCGCATCTTGCCCGTCTCAAAATTTTACAATCTGATGAATGCGAATGTGGCATCGGTGTAGCTGATATAAATCACATATTTTTTTCCTGCCCCCTCTATGACTCCCATTCATTTTTTAATAATTTGATATCTATTCCTGTCCCTTTACCTACATCTATCCAGTTACTTCTATCTTATAATAACCCTCGTATATATTCTATTCTAGCTGATTTTATAAACTTAAACACCAACTTAAAAATTTAATCCTTCCCAAATCCTATCCTGGTTTTTCCATCCGCTCTAAATTAAATTGTTTTAATGTTTTATAAGTTTCCCTAACTTTGTTATTGGCAAATGGTCTACAACCGAGCCATTAAAAAAAAAAAAAAAAAAAAAAAAAAAACGGAAGGAAGGAGAAGCGCGGGAAACCTAAAAATTGGCTGACGCGGTTTTTTAGTGTTTCAGATAAAAAATTATTTTACGTAACTTTTTACCCAGGATAAGGTTTAAAATTAAACTCTTTTTATGTAATTGTATGTATGTAATATAATTTTGTACATTTTTATGTAAATATAAGTATATTTATAAATTAGTGCCAGAAGAGCTTGGTAAGTTTTAGTACATAGTTTTTCATTACCATGGATCCCCCCGGGGATCCCGGGGGTACAATACCCGACATTGCCCACAATGTTACTATAGATTATAATGCTGAAACTAGCATGGACACAGATGCTTCATCCGTGTCATTAAGAGGCGACAAAAGAAAACGAATTGCGGCGAAACGTATTTGCAGGACGTGCAACAAAAAACATACAAAACGCACTAAAGATGGTAAAAAGATCGACGGATATTGCGGTTGTGGTTCCGACGTAGAAAAGCCTGTTCAGCCCCCAGTAGTTCCTCCTCAACAGCCACCAGTAAGGTCTTTGTTTACCAACAGTGACTCTGCCCCATATGTTGTACATATTGTAAAAGAAACACAGTCTCAAAATGATGGTACCACATTACACCCGGTTACATTTGGTCGATTTTTAAAAAAACACAACATAAAAAATGTTATCAATGGTAGTTTAAAACGCATTGGCAGAAATCGCCTATCTATTTCCTTCAATCAGTTAAATGACGCCAACACTTTCCTCAGTAACACTGATTTAATAACCAGCAACCTAAAAGCATTTATCCCTTCTTTTATCATTACGAGAATAGGTATAGTTAGAGGTATCCCTTCGGATTGGTCTGAAGAAGAAATAAAAGAAAACACTAATATTCCTACAGGCTGCGGCCCCATTATCAAAGTGAGACGATTAAATAAAAAGGTAGTAGTTGATGGTGTTACATCTTTTAAAGCAACAGAAACTGTAGTTTTATCCTTTGATGGTCAGGTTTTGCCAAAAAGAATTTTTGTATGTTATAACTCATTGCCTGTAGAATTATACATTTATCCAACAGTTCAGTGTTATAATTGTTGTCGTTACGGACACGTTAAGGCTCAATGTCGTTCAGTTCCAAGATGTTTTCGATGTGGACAAGGCCATTCTGGCCATGGCTGTTCAGCTGATGAGGATGATGTGCAATGTTGCCTCTGCAACGGTGCACATCTTGCTATTGACAAGAAATGCCCTGAGTATGTTCGGCAAAGAAATATAAAAGAAGTTATGGCAAAATCATGTATTTCTTATCTAGAGGCTTCAAAATTACACCCTCCCATTTCTAGGGTCTCATATGCAGATGCTGTTCTTGCTACTTCATTTTCATCTTCCCCTGCATATTCGCAACCCACAGCCCTACCTGTTAATTTGCCATCACCTGTAAAAAACACTTCATTTAGCTATAAAAAAACCACTTTTAGTAAACCTCGTCCTCCTCCTAGCCCAAGAAAGGGATATGACAAGGACGCTCATAGAAAAATAATCAGCGAATATTCGATGCCTGAGCCATCTAATGGGTGTGCCATTACAAATAAAAGTAAAGAAAATGATACAGAAATTAACATCAATGATTTCCTTTCCTCCTTAATTACTTTGCTTTCCCAATTTCAAGTTTTACCGTCAAACGCTGCCCCACTACTTGAAGCATTTTCTTCTTTTATTAAAAACAATAATGGATCAGTCCGCAATAATTCAGTGGAATTGTCGTAGTCTTATATCAAAAAAATCTGATTTAATCCATATAATCAATAAATACAAACCATTTATCATAGCAGTCCAAGAAACATGGTTAAAACCTGAGTCCATATTCAGGATTCCAGGTTATGCATGTGTCAGAGAAGACCGCTCTGATGGTTATGGTGGGGTAGCATTGCTTATCCGCCACCCAGTATTATTTTCTCACTTTAGTATCCCACCTCACAACAATGATTACTCTATTATTGCAGTTACTGTTAAGAACATATGCTTTGTTTCTATTTATATTCCCCGTCCAACTAATGACATATTATCTGAAATAGACACAATCATAATGGCTCTTCCAAGACCATTTATATTAATAGGAGACTTCAACTGTCATCATCAAACTTGGGGAAGCTCTGTTTCAAATAGTTATGGCAATTTAATTTTAGACATAGTTGACTCCCATAATTTATGTATTTTAAACTCGGGCTCCCCAACAAGGCGTTCAGCCCCAACGGAGGGGCTCAGTGCACCAGACCTATCAATCTGCACTTCGGATCTTGCATCTTTGATTACTTGGAGATCCCTCCCTTATACATATGGAAGCGACCACTATCCTTTACTTTTAGATTTTGCTTTTGCGGTTGAAACTCAACCCAAACGTAAATCCCGTTTTAAATACAAACTAGATAACGCTAATTGGCATTTGTTCAAACAACGTTTAGATGACAAGCTGTCACAACTTCCCAATGTCACTCAGGGCTCCGAACATGAATCTGCCATTGCCATGGCAAATGTCATTATAGAGGTCGCGGATGTAACATTCCCGAAAAAGTCTAGCCATCATAATTATATTCCATCCCCTCCCTGGTGGGATAATGATTGCACTCAAGCTATCAGGGATCGCAAGCTGGCCGAACTAAGGTATAGGGAGTTTGCTTCAAACGAAAACTTTGAGATTCTTTGTAACTTCATCCGAGAAACTAGAAAGCTATTTAGGAAAAAGAAACAAGAAAGTTGGAGAGCTTTCTGTTTATCCTTATCCCCCCAAACTAGGCCGTCTGCTGTTTGGCAGAACATCAGGAGATTTAGATCTGCGTTTAAAGAAACATGCTCTGCAACGCTTCCATTACCTCTAGCTGATTCATTTTTGGATAAACTTTGTCCTCCCTCAGTGGCTGAGCAAATTCCTTTATTAATAGGACCACCGGTAAATACTGAAGGTACACTAGGTTTCATTAGTAGTTTATTTACCCTTTCAGAACTCAAAGCCATAGTTAATAACTTTAGTAAAGAATCCACTCCTGGAGAAGACGGAATTCCTTATTCTTTTTTTTCTCATCTTAGTGACAGTTTCCTTTCTTACCTACTAGATGTCATCAATAACATCATGATTACTGGTAATGTACCTTCTTCTTGGAGAGTACAAGAAGTCATACCGATTTTAAAACCGGGTAAAGACTCATCAGATGTTTCTTCTTATAGGCCAATTGTTTTATCTCCCGTTGTCACCAAAATCGTTGAACACCTAATTAAAAACCGGTTGGAGTGGTATATTGAGAGTAACCAGCTGTTAAGTCCTTCTCAATATGGCTTTCGCCGTGGTAAAAGCACTTTGGACAGTGTCAGCATATTAACAACTGATATTAGGTTAGCATTCTTATCTAAAAAATCAGTCGTGGCTGCTTTCTTAGATATAACTTCTGCGTATGATAATGTAGTATTAAGTATTCTATATCAAAAATTAAATGCTCTTAATATCCCTGTAATCCTGTCTAACTTTATTATTAATATTTTGTCCAGTAGATACATACATCTGCAAACTCCGAACGCCGACTCTTCAGAAGACTCTTTCCACACAAGGCGTAATTTAACACGCATTGTGTGGAAAGGTTTACCGCAAGGCTCAGTGTTAAGTCCAATATTATACAACATTTACGCTTATGATCTAGAATCCTCTTTAAATGGCCCTGTTAGTGTTTTACAATACGCTGATGATTTACTTATATACTGTTCTCACCAATCAATCGAGTCCGCTTGTACTTCTCTGTCCTCGGCACTCAATAGTTTGAAAACTTGGTTAGATTATAACGGTCTTGAACTTTCTTCATCCAAGAGCTCCGGTATGCTGTTTTCCAGAAAACGTCTTTGTTCTCCTGTTCTCGTATATTATGATAGCCAACCAATCCCATTAAAGAGCCATGTTAAATTCTTAGGAGTAATGTTAGATTCCAAACTTTTAGGTGTTCCACACTGTGACTATTTAAATTCGAAATGCGAACGCCTTCTAAACATTATTAGATGCCTAGCAGGGGTATGGTGGGGTGCTCACCCTTATACTTTAAAACTTATTTATAACGCGCTCATACGTAGTGTCCTAGACTACGGTACATTTTTATTGGCCCCTGGCAATTTGGCTGCATTTGCTAAAATTGACCGCATTCAGGCTAAGGCTCTCAGAATAGTATCTGGGGCTATGAAGTCAAGTCCTATCAATGCTCTACAAATAGAATGTGTCGATCCTCCTATGTTCCTTCGCCGTCAGTATCTATGTGATAAATTCTTGTTTAGAGCTTTTCAATTTTCTAACCATCCCTTATATGATAAACTTAAGGCTCTGTCTACTCTTATTGAAACATGTAATTCCTGGTCTCATAAACCACTTCCATGCACTGTTGTCAGTTTTCGTAAGTTTATGTCCTTACAAGCCCCCACGCATCGATCTCCTACACACCCTCTCTTTTCCAGCGACCTAGAATCTCTAGTAAGATCTATTGACATAACATATAACTTCGGCATAGATAAAGACACCTCCATGGCTAATGAAAGATTTAACATCATCTTAAATAATGATTGGAAAGATTACCAATACATTTATACGGATGCCTCTAAAAACTCTTCTTCAGGTAACGTGGGTGTTGGGATATTCCACCATCAATCTAAAATAGTTCAAAAGGTGAAATTCCCTCCGCAGACCTCTGTTTTTACCGGTGAATGCTATGGCCTCCTCAAGGCCGTAGAATTAGTCCTTTTATTACAGTTAAAGAAAACCATAATATTTTCCGATTCTATGAGTGCGCTACAAACGTTATCGAAGTTTCCTTTTAAGTTGAAAACCGTTTTCCCCATTATCATTAAGTTACGTCGGCTTTTAAACATGTGCAACATCTCGGGTTACTCTGTTTGTTTTGCGTGGATACCTGGTCACTGTAACATCTCTGGTAACTGTAGAGCAGATAAACTGGCCAATGAGGCTGTCGCCGATGGTGATATGTTTCCATATAAAAACTTTTGCCATGACCTTGGCTCTTTACCTACAGACTATCTTCAAGATTCTTGGAATAGCCTCTGGGCGGAGAGTTCTACAGTAAAGGGCAAATATTACAAAATAGTCCAGCCTTCTATCCCGAGCAAACCGTGGTTTTTCAAACAAATTTATAACAAACGTACAACTTCCTCACTTATACGCATGCGTTTGGGCCACAACAGCACACCGGCGCATCTTGCCCGTCTCAAAATTTTACAATCTGATGAATGCGAATGTGGCATCGGTGTAGCTGATATAAATCACATATTTTTTTCCTGCTCCCTCTATGACTCCCATTCATTTTTTAATAATTTGATATCTATTCCTGTCCCTTTACCTACATCTATCCAGTTACTTCTATCTTATAATAACCCTCGTATATATTCTATTCTAGCTGATTTTATAAACTTAAACACCAACTTAAAAATTTAATCCTTCCCAAATCCTATCCTGGTTTTTCCATCCGCTCTAAATTAAATTGTTTTAATGTTTTATAAGTTTCCCTAACTTTGTTATTGGCAAATGGTCTACAACCGAGCCATTAAAAAAAAAAAAAAAAAAAAAAAAACGGAAGGAAGGAGAAGCGCGGGAAACCTAAAAATTGGCTGACGCGGTTTTTTAGTGTTTCAGATAAAAAATTATTTTACGTAACTTTTTACCCAGGATAAGGTTTAAAATTAAACTCTTTTTATGTAATTGTATGTATGTAATATAATTTTGTACATTTTTATGTAAATATAAGTATATTTATAAATTAGTGCCAGAAGAGCTTGGTAAGTTTTAGTACATAGTTTTTCATTACCATGGATCCCCCCGGGGATCCCGGGGGTACAATACCCGACATTGCCCACAATGTTACTATAGATTATAATGCTGAAACTAGCATGGACACAGATGCTTCATCCGTGTCATTAAGAGGCGACAAAAGAAAACGAATTGCGGCGAAACGTATTTGCAGGACGTGCAACAAAAAACATACAAAACGCACTAAAGATGGTAAAAAGATCGACGGATATTGCGGTTGTGGTTCCGACGTAGAAAAGCCTGTTCAGCCCCCAGTAGTTCCTCCTCAACAGCCACCAGTAAGGTCTTTGTTTACCAACAGTGACTCTGCCCCATATGTTGTACATATTGTAAAAGAAACACAGTCTCAAAATGATGGTACCACATTACACCCGGTTACATTTGGTCGATTTTTAAAAAAACACAACATAAAAAATGTTATCAATGGTAGTTTAAAACGCATTGGCAGAAATCGCCTATCTATTTCCTTCAATCAGTTAAATGACGCCAACACTTTCCTCAGTAACACTGATTTAATAACCAGCAACCTAAAAGCATTTATCCCTTCTTTTATCATTACGAGAATAGGTATAGTTAGAGGTATCCCTTCGGATTGGTCTGAAGAAGAAATAAAAGAAAACACTAATATTCCTACAGGCTGCGGCCCCATTATCAAAGTGAGACGATTAAATAAAAAGGTAGTAGTTGATGGTGTTACATCTTTTAAAGCAACAGAAACTGTAGTTTTATCCTTTGATGGTCAGGTTTTGCCAAAAAGAATTTTTGTATGTTATAACTCATTGCCTGTAGAATTATACATTTATCCAACAGTTCAGTGTTATAATTGTTGTCGTTACGGACACGTTAAGGCTCAATGTCGTTCAGTTCCAAGATGTTTTCGATGTGGACAAGGCCATTCTGGCCATGGCTGTTCAGCTGATGAGGATGATGTGCAATGTTGCCTCTGCAACGGTGCACATCTTGCTATTGACAAGAAATGCCCTGAGTATGTTCGGCAAAGAAATATAAAAGAAGTTATGGCAAAATCATGTATTTCTTATCTAGAGGCTTCAAAATTACACCCTCCCATTTCTAGGGTCTCATATGCAGATGCTGTTCTTGCTACTTCATTTTCATCTTCCCCTGCATATTCGCAACCCACAGCCCTACCTGTTAATTTGCCATCACCTGTAAAAAACACTTCATTTAGCTATAAAAAAACCACTTTTAGTAAACCTCGTCCTCCTCCTAGCCCAAGAAAGGGATATGACAAGGACGCTCATAGAAAAATAATCAGCGAATATTCGATGCCTGAGCCATCTAATGGGTGTGCCATTACAAATAAAAGTAAAGAAAATGATACAGAAATTAACATCAATGATTTCCTTTCCTCCTTAATTACTTTGCTTTCCCAATTTCAAGTTTTACCGTCAAACGCTGCCCCACTACTTGAAGCATTTTCTTCTTTTATTAAAAACAATAATGGATCAGTCCGCAATAATTCAGTGGAATTGTCGTAGTCTTATATCAAAAAAATCTGATTTAATCCATATAATCAATAAATACAAACCATTTATCATAGCAGTCCAAGAAACATGGTTAAAACCTGAGTCCATATTCAGGATTCCAGGTTATGCATGTGTCAGAGAAGACCGCTCTGATGGTTATGGTGGGGTAGCATTGCTTATCCGCCACCCAGTATTATTTTCTCACTTTAGTATCCCACCTCACAACAATGATTACTCTATTATTGCAGTTACTGTTAAGAACATATGCTTTGTTTCTATTTATATTCCCCGTCCAACTAATGACATATTATCTGAAATAGACACAATCATAATGGCTCTTCCAAGACCATTTATATTAATAGGAGACTTCAACTGTCATCATCAAACTTGGGGAAGCTCTGTTTCAAATAGTTATGGCAATTTAATTTTAGACATAGTTGACTCCCATAATTTATGTATTTTAAACTCGGGCTCCCCAACAAGGCGTTCAGCCCCAACGGAGGGGCTCAGTGCACCAGACCTATCAATCTGCACTTCGGATCTTGCATCTTTGATTACTTGGAGATCCCTCCCTTATACATATGGAAGCGACCACTATCCTTTACTTTTAGATTTTGCTTTTGCGGTTGAAACTCAACCCAAACGTAAATCCCGTTTTAAATACAAACTAGATAACGCTAATTGGCATTTGTTCAAACAACGTTTAGATGACAAGCTGTCACAACTTCCCAATGTCACTCAGGGCTCCGAACATGAATCTGCCATTGCCATGGCAAATGTCATTATAGAGGTCGCGGATGTAACATTCCCGAAAAAGTCTAGCCATCATAATTATATTCCATCCCCTCCCTGGTGGGATAATGATTGCACTCAAGCTATCAGGGATCGCAAGCTGGCCGAACTAAGGTATAGGGAGTTTGCTTCAAACGAAAACTTTGAGATTCTTTGTAACTCCATCCGAGAAACTAGAAAGCTATTTAGGAAAAAGAAACAAGAAAGTTGGAGAGCTTTCTGTTTATCCTTATCCCCCCAAACTAGGCCGTCTGCTGTTTGGCAGAACATCAGGAGATTTAGATCTGCGTTTAAAGAAACATGCTCTGCAACGCTTCCATTACCTCTAGCTGATTCATTTTTGGATAAACTTTGTCCTCCCTCAGTGGCTGAGCAAATTCCTTTATTAATAGGACCACCGGTAAATACTGAAGGTACACTAGGTTTCATTAGTAGTTTATTTACCCTTTCAGAACTCAAAGCCATAGTTAATAACTTTAGTAAAGAATCCACTCCTGGAGAAGACGGAATTCCTTATTCTTTTTTTTCTCATCTTAGTGACAGTTTCCTTTCTTACCTACTAGATGTCATCAATAACATCATGGTTACTGGTAATGTACCTTCTTCTTGGAGAGTACAAGAAGTCATACCGATTTTAAAACCTGGTAAAGACTCATCAGATGTTTCTTCTTATAGGCCAATTGTTTTATCTCCCGTTGTCACCAAAATCGTTGAACACCTAATTAAAAACCGGTTGGAGTGGTATATTGAGAGTAACCAGCTGTTAAGTCCTTCTCAATATGGCTTTCGCCGTGGTAAAAGCACTTTGGACAGTGTCAGCATATTAACAACTGATATTAGGTTAGCATTCTTATCTAAAAAATCAGTCGTGGCTGCTTTCTTAGATATAACTTCTGCGTATGATAATGTAGTATTAAGTATTCTATATCAAAAATTAAATGCTCTTAATATCCCTGTAATCCTGTCTAACTTTATTATTAATATTTTGTCCAGTAGATACATACATCTGCAAACTCCGAACGCCGACTCTTCAGAAGACTCTTTCCACACAAGGCGTAATTTAACACGCATTGTGTGGAAAGGTTTACCGCAAGGCTCAGTGTTAAGTCCAATATTATACAACATTTACGCTTATGATCTAGAATCCTCTTTAAATGGCCCTGTTAGTGTTTTACAGTACGCTGATGATTTACTTATATACTGTTCTCACCAATCAATCGAGTCCGCTTGTACTTCTCTGTCCTCGGCACTCAATAGTTTGAAAACTTGGTTAGATTATAACGGTCTTGAACTTTCTTCATCCAAGAGCTCCGGTATGCTGTTTTCCAGAAAACGTCTTCGTTCTCCTGTTCTCGTATATTATGATAGCCAACCAATCCCATTAAAGAGCCATGTTAAATTCTTAGGAGTAATGTTAGATTCCAAACTTTTAGGTGTTCCACACTGTGACTATTTAAATTCGAAATGCGAACGCCTTCTAAACATTATTAGATGCCTAGCAGGGGTATGGTGGGGTGCTCACCCTTATACTTTAAAACTTATTTATAACGCGCTCATACGTAGTGTCCTAGACTACGGTACATTTTTATTGACCCCTGGCAATTTGGCTGCATTTGCTAAAATTGACCGCATTCAGGCTAAGGCTCTCAGAATAGTATCTGGGGCTATGAAGTCAAGTCCTATCAATGCTCTACAAATAGAATGTGTCGATCCTCCTATGTTCCTTCGCCGTCAGTATCTATGTGATAAATTCTTGTTTAGAGCTTTTCAATTTTCTAACCATCCCTTATATGATAAACTTAAGGCTCTGTCTACTCTTATTGAAACATGTAATTCCTGGTCTCATAAACCACTTCCATGCACTGTTGTCAGTTTTCGTAAGTTTATGTCCTTACAAGCCCCCACGCATCGATCTCCTACACACCCTCTCTTTTCCAGCGACCTAGAATCTCTAGTAAGATCTATTGACATAACATATAACTTCGGCATAGATAAAGACACCTCCATGGCTAATGAAAGATTTAACATCATCTTAAATAATGATTGGAAAGATTACCAATACATTTATACGGATGCCTCTAAAAACTCTTCTTCAGGTAACGTGGGTGTTGGGATATTCCACCATCAATCTAAAATAGTTCAAAAGGTGAAATTCCCTCCGCAGACCTCTGTTTTTACCGGTGAATGCTATGGCCTCCTCAAGGCCGTAGAATTAGTCCTTTTATTACAGTTAAAGAAAACCATAATATTTTCCGATTCTATGAGTGCGCTACAAACGTTATCGAAGTTTCCTTTTAAGTTGAAAACCGTTTTCCCCATTATCATTAAGTTACGTCAGCTTTTAAACATGTGCAACATCTCGGGTTACTCTGTTTGTTTTGCGTGGATACCTGGTCACTGTAACATCTCTGGTAACTGTAGAGCAGATAAACTGGCCAATGAGGCTGTCGCCGATGGTGATATGTTTCCATATAAAAACTTTTGCCATGACCTTGGCTCTTTACCTACAGACTATCTTCAAGATTCTTGGAATAGCCTCTGGGCGGAGAGTTCTACAGTAAAGGGCAAATATTACAAAATAGTCCAGCCTTCTATCCCGAGCAAACCGTGGTTTTTCAAACAAATTTATAACAAACGTACAACTTCCTCACTTATACGCATGCGTTTGGGCCACAACAGCACACCGGCGCATCTTGCCCGTCTCAAAATTTTACAATCTGATGAATGCGAATGTGGCATCGGTGTAGCTGATATAAATCACATATTTTTTTCCTGCCCCCTCTATGACTCCCATTCATTTTTTAATAATTTGATATCTATTCCTGTCCCTTTACCTACATCTATCCAGTTACTTCTATCTTATAATAACCCTCGTATATATTCTATTCTAGCTGATTTTATAAACTTAAACACCAACTTAAAAATTTAATCCTTCCCAAATCCTATCCTGGTTTTTCCATCCGCTCTAAATTAAATTGTTTTAATGTTTTATAAGTTTCCCTAACTTTGTTATTGGCAAATGGTCTACAACCGAGCCATTAAAAAAAAAAAAAAAAAAAAAAAAAAAAAAAAAAAAAAACGGAAGGAAGCGCGGGAAACCTAAAAATTGGCTGACGCGGTTTTTTAGTATTTCAGTTAAAAAATTATTTTAAGTAACTTTTTACCCAGGATAAGGTTTAAAATTAAACTCTTTATATGTAATTGTATGTATGTAATATAATTTTGTACATTTTTATGTAAATATAAGTATATTTATAAATTAGTGCCAGAAGAGCTTGGTAAGTTTTAGCATATAGTTTTTTATTACCATGGATCCCCCCGGGGATCCCGGGGGTACAATACCCGACATTGCCCACAATGTTACTATAGATTATAATGCTGAAACTAGTATGGACACAGATGCTTCATCCGTGTCATTAAGAGGCGACAAAAGAAAACGAATTGCGGCGAAACGTATTTGCAGGACGTGCAACAAAAAACATACAAAACGCAATAAAGATGGTAAAAAGATCGACGGATATTGCGGTTGTGGTTCCGACGTGGAAAAGCCTGTTCAGCCCCCAGTAGTTCTTCCCCAACAGCCACCAGTAAGGTCTTTGTTTACCAACAGTGATTCTGCCCCATATGTTGTACATATTGTAAAAGAAACACAGTCTCAAAATGATGGTACCACATTACACCCTGTTACATTTGGTCGATTTTTAAAAAAACACAACATAAAAAATGTTATTAATGGTAGTTTAAAACGCATTGGCAGAAATCGCCTATCTATTTCCTTCAATCAGTTAAATGACGCCAACATTTTCCTCAGCAACACTGATTTACTAACCAGCAACCTAAAAGCATTTATCCCTTCTTTTATCATTACGAGAATAGGTATAGTTAGAGGGATCCCTTCGGATTGGTCTGAAGAAGAAATAAAAGAAAACACTAATATTCCTACAGGCTGCGGCCCCATTATCAAAGTGAGACGATTAAATAAAAAGGTAGTAGTTGATGGTGTTACATCTTTTAAAGCAACAGAAACTGTAGTTTTATCCTTTGATGGTCAGGTTTTGCCAAAAAGAATTTTTGTATGTTATAACTCATTGCCTGTAGAATTATACATTTATCCAACAGTTCAGTGTTATAATTGTTGCCGTTACGGACACGTTAAGGCTCAATGTCGTTCAGTTCCAAGATGTTTTCGATGTGGACAAGGCCATTCTGGCCATGGCTGTTCAGCTGATGATGATGATGTGCAATGTTGCCTCTGCAACGGTGCACATCTTGCTATTGACAAGAAATGCCCTGAGTATGTTCGGCAAAGAAATATAAAAGAAGTTATGGCAAAATCATGTATTTCTTATCTAGAGGCTTCAAAATTACACCCTCCCATTTCTAGGGTCTCATATGCAGATGCTGTTCTTGCTACTTCATTTTCATCTTCCCCTGCATATTCGCAACCCACAGCCCTACCTGTTAATTTGCCATCACCTGTAAAAAACACTTCATTTAGCTATAAAAAAACCACTTTTAGTAATCCTCGTCCTCCTCCTAGCCCTAGAAAGGGATATGACAAGGACGCTCATAGAAAAATTATCAGCGAATATTCGATGCCTGAGCCATCTAATGGGTGTGCCATTACAAATAAAAGTAAAGAAAATGATACAGAAATTAACATCAATGATTTCCTTTCCTCCTTAATTACTTTGCTTTCCCAATTTCAAGTTTTACCGTCAAACGCTGCCCCACTACTTGAAGCATTTTCTTCTTTTATTAAAAACAATAATGGATCAGTCCGCAATAATTCAGTGGAATTGTCGTAGTCTTATATCAAAAAAATCTGATTTAATCCATATAATCAATAAATACAAACCATTTATCATAGCAGTCCAAGAAACATGGTTAAAACCTGAGTCCATATTCAGGATTCCAGGTTATGCATGTGTCAGAGAAGACCGCTCTGATGGTTATGGTGGGGTAGCATTGCTTATCCGCCACCCAGTATTATTCTCTCACTTTAGTATTCCACCTCACAACAATGATTACTCTATTATTGCAGTTACTGTTAAGAACATATGCTTTGTTTCTATTTATATTCCCCGTCCAACTAATGACATATTATCTGAAATAGACACAATCATAACGGCTCTTCCAAGACCATTTATATTAATCGGAGACTTCAACTGTCATCATCAAACTTGGGGAAGCTCTGTTTCAAATAGTTATGGCAATTTAATTTTAGACATAGTTGACTCCCATAATTTATGTATTTTAAACTCGGGCTCCCCAACAAGGCGTTCAGCCCCAACGGAGGGGCTCAGTGCACCAGACCTATCAATCTGCACTTCGGATCTTGCATCTTTGATTACTTGGAGATCCCTCCCTTATACATACGGAAGCGACCACTATCCTTTACTTTTAGATTTTGCTTTTGCGGTTGAAACTCAACCTAAACGTAAATCCCGTTTTAAATACAAACTAGATAACGCTAATTGGCATTTGTTCAAACAACGTTTAGATGACAAGCTGTCACAACTTCCCAATGTCACTCAGGGCTCCGAACATGAATCTGCCATTGCCATGGCAAATGTCATTATAGAGGTTGCGGATGCAACATTCCCGAAAAAGTCTAGCCATCATAATTATATTCCATCCCCTCCCTGGTGGGATAATGATTGCACTCAAGCTATCAGGGATCGCAAGGTGGCCGAACTAAGGTATAGGGAGTTTGCTTCAAACGAAAACTTTGAGATTCTTTGTAACTCCATCCGAGAAACTAGAAAGCTATTTAGGAAAAAGAAACATGAAAGTTGGAGAGTTTTCTGTTTATCCTTATCCCCCCAAACTAGGCCGTCTGCAGTTTGGCAGAACATCAGGAGATTTAGATCTGCGTTTAAAGAAACATGCTCTGCAACGCTTCCATTACCTCTAGCTGATTCATTTTTGGATAAACTTTCTCCTCCCTCAGTGGCTGAGCAAATCCCTTTATTAATAGGACCACCGGTAAATACTGAAGGTACACTAGGTTTCATTAGTAGTTTATTTACCCTTTCAGAACTCAAAGCCATAGTTAATAACTTTAGTAAAGAATCCACTCCTGGAGAAGACGGAATTACTTATTCTTTTTTTTCTCATCTTAGTGACAGTTTCCTTTCTTACCTACTAGATGTCATCAATAACATCATGATTACTGGTAATGTACCTTCTTCTTGGAGAGTACAAGAAGTCATACCGATTTTAAAACCTGGTAAAGACTCATCAGATGTTTCTTCTTATAGGCCAATTGTTTTATCTCCCGTTGTCACCAAAATCGTTGAACACCTAATTAAAAACCGGTTGGAGTGGTACATTGAGAGTAACCAGCTGTTAAGTCCTTCTCAATATGGCTTTCGCCGTGGTAAAAGCACTTTGGACAGTGTCAGCATATTAACAACTGATATTAGGTTAGCATTCTTATCTAAAAAATCAGTCGTGGCTGCTTTCTTAGATATTACTTCTGCGTATGATAATGTAGTATTAAGTATTCTATATCAAAAATTAAATGCTCTTAATATCCCTGTAATCCTGTCTAACTTTATTATTAATATTTTGTCCAGTAGATACATACATCTGCAAACTCCGAACGCCGACTCTTCAGAAGACTCTTTCCACACAAGGCGTAATTTAACACGCATTGTGTGGAAAGGTTTACCGCAAGGCTCAGTGTTAAGTCCAATATTATACAACATTTACGCTTATGATCTAGAATCCTCTTTAAATGGCCCTGTTAGTGTTTTACAGTACGCTGATGATTTACTTATATACTGTTCTCACCAATCAATCGAGTCCGCTTGTACTTCTCTGTCCTCGGCACTCAATAGTTTGAAAACTTGGTTAGATTATAACGGTCTTGAACTTTCTTCATCCAAGAGCTCCGTTATGCTGTTTTCCAGAAAACGTCTTCGTTCTCCTGTTCTCGTATATTATGATAGCCAACCAATCCCATTAAAGAGCCATGTTAAATTCTTAGGAGTAATGTTAGATTCCAAACTTTTAGGTGTTCCACACTGTGACTATATAAATTCGAAATGCGAACGCCTTCTAAACATTATTAGATGCCTAGCAGGGGTATGGTGGGGTGCTCACCCTTATACTTTAAAACTTATTTATAACGCGCTCATACGTAGTGTCCTAGACTACGGTACATTTTTATTGGCCCCTGGCAATTTGGCTGCATTTGCTAAAATTGACCGCATTCAGGCTAAGGCTCTCAGAATAGTATCTGGGGCTATGAAGTCAAGTCCTATCAATGCTCTACAAATAGAATGTGTCGATCCTCCTATGTTCCTTCGCCGTCAGTATCTATGTGATAAATTCTTGTTTAGAGCTTTTCAATTTTCTAACCATCCCTTATATGATAAACTTAAGGCTCTGTCTACTCTTATTGAAACATGTAATTCCTGGTCTCATAAACCACTTCCATGCACTGTTGTCAGTTTTCGTAAGTTTATGTCCTTACAAGCCCCCACGCATCGATCTCCTACACACCCTCTCTTTTCCAGCGACCTAGAATCTCTAGTAAGATCTATTGACATAACATATAACTTCGGCATAGATAAAGACACCTCCATGGCTAATGAAAGATTTAACATCATCTTAAATAATGATTGGAAAGACTACCAATACATTTATACGGATGCCTCTAAAAACTCTTCTTCAGGTAACGTAGGTGTTGGGATATTCCACCATCAATCTAAAATAGTTCAAAAGGTGAAATTCCCTCCACAGACCTCTGTTTTTACCGGTGAATGTTATGGCCTCCTCAAGGCCGTAGAATTAGTCCTTTTATTACAGTTAAAGAAAACCATAATTTTTACCGATTCTATGAGTGCGCTACAATCGTTATCGAAGTTTCCTTTTAAGTTAAAAACCGTTTTCCCTATTATCATTAAGTTACGTCAGCTTTTAAACATGTGCAACATCTCGGGTTACTCTGTTTGTTTTGCGTGGATACCTGGTCACAGTAACATCTCTGGTAACTGTAGAGCAGATAAACTGGCCAATGAGGCTGTCGTCGATGGTGATATGTTTCCTTATAAAAACTTTTGCCATGACCTTGGCTCTTTACCCACAGACTATCTTCAAGATTCTTGGAATAGCCTCTGGGCGGAGAGTTCTACGGTAAAGGGCAAATATTACAAAACAGTCCAGCCTTCTATCCCGAGCAAACCGTGGTTTTTCAAACTAATTTATAATAAACGTTCAACTTCCTCACTTATACGCATGCGTTTGGGCCACAACAGCACACCGGCGCATCTTGCCCGTCTCAAAATCTTACAATCTGACGAATGCGAATGTGGCATTGGTGTAGCTGATATAAATCACATATTTTTTTCCTGCCCCCTCTATGATTCCTATTCATTTTATAATAGTTTGATATCTATTCCTGTCCCTTTACCTACTTCTATCCAGTTACTTCTATATCATAATAACCCTCGTATATATTCTATTCTAGTTGATTTTATAAACTTAAACACCAACTTAAAAATTTAATCCTTCCCAAATCCTATCCTGGTTTTTCCATCCGCTCTAAATTAAATTGTTTTAATGTTTTATAAGTTTCCTTAACTTTGATATTGGCAAATGGTCTACAACCGAGCCATTAAAAAAAAAAGAAAAAAAAAAAAAAAAGAAAACGGAAACATGTATTTTTGACATTTTGGCTTTTGGTTAATGACATTGACGTTTGAGAGGAGAGAATATTACATGGCAGGCACGCATAGACCAAAATTAAAAATATAGGTGGTGGCAAAGAGCTTAGATTTAACCGCTTACGCTTAGGTGGCGGGTACCAAGTGCCAACATGCTTCTTAGAACATATAAGACATATTTTAGCTAATATCATTTACATAAAAGCTACTAAAATATGATCATCATATCGAATGATATGATGATCATATATGAATATATCATTTATCAAAACAAGGTTTCGTTACCTATCGATTAATACTAGTAACCAAGCTGAAACCTACTTCTAATAATTAGACGGAATTATAAATTAGGCTCATTGCCGTCTCTAAACGGCTCTTAAATATTATTAAACATAATTTTGTCTGCTTATTTGTTGCAACTAATTACCAACTTTTGGCACACATAGCCACCACATCTACCACATATACCTACCTACACCCATAGAGTAACTTATATATTGGGAAACCTACACCGGTCTAACCTGTAAACTGGATAATGAATAACTTTTTTATTAATTGTTCTATTTTTCAAAAATTGTTTATGTATCATCATTAGCCTATCTGCATTATTTAGTTTATCTGTAATTTAGTAGACACTAGGTTCTCTTAGTAGTCTGTGCTAGTAATCACAAGTGGTAAACAAAGAGCATTAAGCGCTTACGCTGGTCTTAAGTTCGGCCAGTGGCGGTGCTAGCGGCAAACTCGCAGAAATAAAGATTACTTTATAGATCAGGGGCAAACTGTTTTTGGTCACAGCCGTCATCAGGTAAAAATAAAATAAACTTAGATAATATCATCAATTTTAATATACACTTGGACGGAATACGTACATAAATATGGCAATAGTTTGTCGATAAATTAACATCTTCTAATATTCTAAATACGACAGTCGATACGCTACTTCTGTAAGGTCTTGCGGGACGGACTCGTGATAGCACAAATATAACTCTCTTGGCTCCGGTTCACTGAACACACGTCTGAAACAACCACTCTCTGTTATTAACAGTTTAATTAATTATCTTTATATCATCAATTAGCTCGGCAGTGGGAATTAGCATGCTAAGACTCATGAGTCGAATGTTTACGAAATCGCATTAATTACCATTACTAGAGCTGCCCACCCTAACTTTATGGTACACCCCGCTACACATCAAGCTATACATTTCAAGTAAAGCTGATCTCGCATTATATAGGCTTTCCGTACTACAATAGGTCAGCTTATACTGGAAACAGTTTTAGGTGTATCCGTGTGTACCCATTTTCTTTTTAATTTTCTTTTTATTCGTTTGCAAGTTACAGAATTGTATATATTTCATAAATCTATTTTTCTTTTTTAGACAGGTATAAATACTTACCCAACAACCCAAAATAAAAATGGTTCCATATTTTTCTTGCTGACGCCGCACTGATTCACGATATCTGCGGGCGCTTGGAACAACATTCCGTGTTCTTTGACCGCTACAAGAATTTTATTTAAAGGGTTTGATGGAGCATGGTTTTTCTTAAACCTGCAATTTAAAAATTAACTTGAAAATAGATCATTATCATATCACATTTAAACCATTAAAAATCATATATGATATTACTCTGCAAAGGTGATAACAGCTTGAGAATTTTTTATGGAAAATTAACTGGACCCTGAACTGACGCAATTGAACTCGACATATTATTAATTAAAGCACGCAGATGACATGGTGCTGCTTAGTCCTTCGATGAGTGGTCTGAAGAAGTTACTGTCAATTTGTGAGAGCTACGCGGAGGCACATGGTCTTAAATACAACACTAAGAAGACGGAACTACTTGTGTTTAGGGTACCTAAACAAAAGTCACGCTATGTGCCTCCAATATATATGAATGGTGTGGAATTAAATATAGTAGAGAGATTTAAATATCTTGGCCACATAGTTACGAGTGATCTAAAAGATGAAAGTGACATAGAGAGGGAGCGCAGGGCGCTGGCGGTCAGGGGCAACATGCTCGACCGCAGGTTCGCTCGCTGTACTGCAGACGTCAAAGTATTTAGTAACTTTATTCAAAGCGTTCTGCCAATCGTTTTATTGCGGATTGTGGGTATCATATACGCGTCGGGCCATAAGCGTCCTGCGTGTCCAATATAATAATACTTTCAGGCTGCTTTTGGGGCTTTCCAGGCGGTGCAGCGCATCCTTAATGTTTGCAGAGTCACACACGGATGGCTTTTATGCGATCATGCGCAAAAAAGTGTCCTCCTTACTGCAACGCCTTCGGAACAGTGCCAATAGCATCCTGAAAGTAATCGCTGCTTGACCGGACTGTCCCATACAGAGGCACTGGGTAGAGGTGGCATTAGGCCTCAAAAAATAATTTTTGATATAATTTTAATATAATATATGGGCGATTCCGCTATAGACGATTTTTGACATGAGTTTCTAAATCACTCTATTTGTTACTTTTTTTTATGTCGGTACAAAGAAAAAGGTATAAATTTATTAAAACATTTTTTATTTTTTATTTTACTTCATATTTAAATTTTTGGCGCGCTTGGAAACATTATCATTCGAGGAATTGGCTGAATCTGCAAAATCACAACGTGGCAAAACTGGCGCGAAAGACCTGTTACCGACAGTTTGAGATTATGTTCTACCGGCTGAATGTGTAGTGAAAATATTGTTTTATTCTTATGTGCCAAAAAATGTAAGTACTTGTTGTTATTTTTTAAGCATTATTGAATATAAAAAGTCACTGTTAGCTTGTTGCACCCGCGATACAAAAGATATAAAAGTTTGTGTTTTTCACAGAAATGATATCCTATAGATTTCAAACTTTGTAAAAGTAAAAAAAAATCAAAGGCAAACGTATTTAAATCGTTTTTAGGAGTATAATGTTAGTTGAATTGAAATTTACTTAAACTTAAATTGGTTGCACCCGCGATCGTGATGTTAGGATCGCGGGTGCAACTCTTTGACAAGTAACCGTATTGCCTGATTTATCACATATTTTATTCTTTTGTTATGCTTTAAATAATAATAACATGGTGTGCACGATTGGTGACATGTATTTAATGTGTGGTTATATTATATTCCGTATTTTTTTACAGAAAGATCGGCTAAAATGGCAGAAGAGCAAAGGAAAGAGACTGGTTCGCAGAAATTTAGGCGAAAGTAAAAAAAAAACCCTGAACTTTATGCAGACCATCTCTGTCAAGAAAGGGCTCATGATTCAAAACGGAGAGAAGAAATGACAAGGAAAATGGAGGTAGATAAAGATTTGAAAATACTGGCTAGGATCCGATCAAAAGAAAGAATGCAGGCAACTAGAAATCGTCGTAGAGAAGAACAAATTCAACAAACAGGTACGAGATACAGCAGTCCTCGCACATTGGGAAAGGCGTAAAACGTAATCTACCAGCTAGTCCCACTAAGGCAGTTGAGGTTGTAAAAACAGGGTGAGGTTAGAGTACAATTCGTGACGACGGTTGATGGCAAGCATTTCACTGAAATTGTTAATAACATAGCAGACGTACGATTTGAAGATATTATCGCGAAGTTGGAAGCGCCAGAGAAAAAGATTGATGGAAAAAATACGTTTGTAGAATTTTCGGCGAATATTGACGTATTTGAAAAGAAATAATTAATATAAGTGACAAAGAAGTGTTCTGATTAGTAATAAACATTGATTGATCTGTTATTTTATTCCTGTGAAAGTTTTATTGATGTTTGTATTCACTTAAATTAGACGGGTTGCACCCGCGATAATTTGATGTTGCACCCGCGATTGCTTTGAAAGTGAATAATTCTGTGTTTATTTATGTTTCCTATAAAAAAAAATATTTGTTTATTTGGTTAGTTTAACGCCTTGCGAAATACGAACACATAACATACTAAACGTTTCACAATTAACAGACTTTTGTGTTTTTGTTTAATGATCTAGAAAGGTTCGGCCAACTTTGTTGCACCCGCGATAGGACTTTGAACCTCATTCCTGACTATATTAAATATTTCAATAAAATTCTTTTTACGAAATATAAAGTGAACTTGTTGAAACGTAGCGCTTACAAGAAGATTTTTATTCAAAATATTTTTTGTTTTATTATTATGAAACTTAACATGCGTCAAAATGTTGCACCCGCGATAATGGAATCACCCATATACAACTGCAATAATAATACTTTACGGTGACATGGTATTACTGCGTTTGGGACGCATAATAAGGCATAATATGATATGAAAGTAAGTTTACCTAATACTATGTTGCAGTAACTCATGTATCTGTTTACATGCTGATCTAAAAGTCTTTATAATATAAGAGTAGAGTACATTATTGGCTTGGACTTCAATATTTTTCACTGGTGCTATTAGTATGCCCTTTTCAGATTCCAGTTGAACAAAATGAAACAAAACATTTTCGTCTCCCGCAGTTATTCTGGAAATTAAAACTTCATAAATATTTGGTAACTTAATAATATTATGCTATAATAATTAATATATTGACCAATTATTAGCTGACGGTTTATCCTTACTTCCTCAATAATGATGTACGATCTCACCATAGTAAATGTGGGAATCGAGTAAGAGGCAAAACAACGTTTTCTTCCAAACTACAGCTTTATTTTCAGTCTTCTACACTGTTACACAACAATAACATCTTTACATCTTTCTTCTTAAAAAAAATTTTTTTCCTACTCCCATTCCTTCATCTCATCCACTCCATTCTGTTTTACTACTTTTTAATTTAAACATAAAATATTAACATTTAAAAATAAAAATGCCCACATACGTATCATAAACATTGTTTTGCTGATGCGGCAAAACTCTTTGACCGCACCGCTGTGTGTGGTATCAAGGAAAGGAAAGATTTGCCACCTTACACACATTTTATAACTTTTACAATATATTTACTTTTACTCAATTATTGGCTATCTTTCTGGTCGTACTCAGCTTAATTACTTCAAGTGTATGGTTCCAACGGGAATATACAAATGCTGTACTTGTGTAATGTACTTATAATAAATGCGATTGTTACTCTGTCTGTCTGTATATCGCACTTTCACGCTAAAGCTAAGTTAGTTTGATAACCGGGGAAGCACATTTCATAGTTTTTATTATTATCTTCAGATACATTTATACGACTTATTAAGTAGCGGTGGCGCAGCGGTATCGAGCTTGGTTTTGTAATATAGGTCACGGGTTCAATCGCACAAAGATGTGCACGACTGTCGATCGGTGAAAAAAGAAAGGAAATCTTCATCAAGTCAATCAGTCAGTCTTCAAGAAATCAAGTCTTAGAAATAAACATTAGTGATTACTGATTAGTGCATAATAATTTGTTACGTACCTTTCTATAGACACTTGGTTAATTTCGTTCAACAAAGACTTCCTAATATCGGACATATCAATACTTCCACTTGTTCTACTGCCGTCCTAAAAGCAAAACAATAGAAACCTTTTATCAACCAAGCATCAATTTCAGCATATTTAGTTAGGAAGGAAATTCCTAGTAAAAGATTCTGTCTGTGTATTATAAATGCAAAAGTAACTCTGTCTGTCTCCATATCGCGCTTTAACGCGAAAACTATTGAAATGATTTTGATGAAATTTGGGATGGAGATAGTTAGAGTTCCGTGGAAGGAAATAGGATAGTTTTTATATATGTTAATGGTTTAAACCATTAACATCTTTTTGCACAATTTCCTATTCTAAACTTCGAGAAATCGCCTTGCGTTTGAAAAAAAATTGTTTTCTCGACAACGTATTCGTGTGAACAAGGATTTTCTGCTTTACTGGTAATCAAAAACAAAGCGAGGAATAGTTTAATAGCTAGTGGTGATTTGCGCGTACGTAGCTTTGAGTAAAAATATTAGTCCTTAGGGTAGCCGAACTCGCAAAGAAGATGCAAGCTCAAAATTCACATTAAAACAAGTTTATGTCACACAACAACAAAACAGAAGTTTATCCAAAAAATATTATTATTTGTTTTTAAGTAACTAACTTTTAAATTTTTAATTAAAGTTTCGGTTTGATTATCACTTTATTTTAATTAACCCTTCACAGTAATAATTCCCTGCTCACAATAATAAAACAAATGTGGTCCCTGATCAAGAAAAAGTTGGGAACCCCTCTTTAGTGTGACCAACATACCAATTTATCCCAATCAGAATCAGACCCTGAGGAATCTCGGCGATTCTTCTGTTCTCTATCTGCCCTTCTCCCTTGAACTCTCTCTTCACTCACTTCACTGAAAGGTATTTAAAAAAAATAAAAAATTGTAACACTGGATCGACTACTAACGAGCTATGTAGCCGAGCGGTATAAGCCGTCCGATTGGCCTATACTGTGCCTGGAAGGTCCCGCGACCTTCCATACCCGCCCCAAACAGTCTTTGCGTAAAGATTTGTTTCGGTGTCTGATTGATTAAGCCGTCGGTTCCGGTAGTCTTTAAAAAAAATCTATGACAATCTTTAAAGTTAGTTATAAGTTATATTTATCATCACGGGCAATTAACGCGCTTACCTCTAATTTGGCTTTACGTTTCGACACGGGTTGCACCGGTCGTGAGCCGCTACCGCGCTTTAACGCCAAAACTACTGAACCGATTTAAATGAATTTTGATACATAGTTAGTCTTGCCTGAGCAAGGACATAGGACATTTTATTCTAATACCACGCAGGTGAAGCTGCAGACAGCAGCTAGTAAGGATCAAATAAGTATAATATTAAGTAGGTACCTATTACTCTTCAAACTGTTAGAATCTTCTGAGTAGCTCACATCGATGCTGGAATGTCGATACTTCTGCGTTTGGTATAAGCTGTGATGACTACCATAGTTGAAGTGCATATCACTCGAACTAGATCCAACATTGATCTGTTCTGAAGAATTATTACGTCTTTTGTCTTGAGATTTTGTGATTTTCAGTGTCGCGGTTCTGACTGTTGAGTCTGGTTTTAAAGCTGTAAAATAGTATTATTATTATAATATAGTTGTACAGTATCCGCAACAGTGCAGCGGTGGCACCGCGGTATTTGCCTCGCCTTTTAAATATAAGGTAGCGGGTTCGATCCTTGGTTGAATCTTAATAAGCAAATCTTATTGATGCTCAAAGTAGGAAAGTTACTCGACTAATAACAACTCAAGATACATCTAACAAAGTAAGACATCTGAGAAAGCAACAACAAAAGAAGATTGTATACATAAATAATAACATTTTAAAGCAGAAGTATTACGAAACAAAGATGAAGTGTAAAAAAATAAAAAAGAGAAATTATATTAGAACATCGCATAATGTTAAAACGTCATAAGATATTAGATTTACAAATAAAAATCAAGCAAATAAAGTATAAAAATCTGATTGAGAGATAAAAGTCAACATGAAATTATTCTAATTTTTCCAAAAAAAAAAAAGTCAACATTTTTTTAGCTATAAACACTTCTAACTAATTGACTTTTCGAAAAAAAAAAGATAATCAAAATAAGTTCATCCAGTCGGGAGCTACAACGCCACAACTATCGTCTTTTAAAATATAATCATACATACTACACTTACAGTGTGAATAATACTCACAATTAATATCTCTAATTTTTCTTCCACTCTTAGAAAGATATTCTGGAGATGTTTCAACCTGTGGTTGTGCATTGGAACAAAACCAAGATGATAGATATTTGTCTAGCCCCACCTCGTACAATAGTTCTAAGCAGCTTTCACACTCTTCTACGTAAAACGGTGATGGTGGAGTTACACCGACTGCCTAGAATAGAAACAATCAATGATTTATATGAGATGTTAAAAAAAAAATGTAGACTTATTTCTGTAAAGGCCATAATTAAAATATAATGATGATGATGAATATGAGATGATACTGTCGATGAAAAAAATTATACATGTATAAATAAAAAAATAAAAAAAATGCATAAAATATGTAAAGACATCGCTTTCATTTCAGGACATTGCATTTCATGTGCATCAACACGTATATTTTCCTAAGTTTTGGTGTATTTGCATATAAGTATAAATTTACAATAATAAGTATCTAGTATTATGTAGTGTATTCAACGGTTCATATCCCTAGGATCCCTAGATTATGATGTAGTAAATCAGTTGCCCGATTCCTATAAGACACACTATGTGTCCATAAAATATGTGAATATTGCCCTAAGACAAAGGATCAATGATTGGATAGAAATGTTCAAGATGCAGAACATGAAATCTTCTTCAGTTTGAGTGGTATAAAAGCCCATAAAAATATGCTTACATCCTCAGTACACCCTCCAGCTTCCATTAAGGTAGTTAATATAAAATTTCCTTTACCAACTGTCAAAAGAAACCATCGCCCATCAGAAATTCTGTAAAGAAAACCCACATTATTGACCAATCTGTCAATATACTTCTTCTTCTTCTTCTTCTTTTAATTATGGCCTCTGCAGAAATTATTCCAGTGTCAAGTTTAAATAAGTATATAAGTTTTTAAAGATTAGTAGTAAAAAACTAAAAAACTGCGACGTTCTAAGACGCCATAATCAATATACTTCTAAGTGCAATTTTTCAATAGTCAGAATGTTATTGACGTTTACATAGTAAATGTAAGGGAATTCTGTCAACACACCAATAATTTTGTTTTTGTTGTTTGTAATGTTAAAATACTACAAATAATGTTTACCTAAATGAAGAAAAAATTGTGTCTTAGAACGTCGGAGTTTCTTTTTACAATTACTTATTATTATTATTTATTATTATTAATCTTTTAAAGCTTGTATACTTATTTAAACTTGACATTGGAAAATTGCGTAACAATTTCTGCAGAGGCCATACCTAATTGAAATAAGAAAAATATTTATCTATATAGAGATCTGAAAATGAGTGTCATTACTCGCAATAGTATGGACATGACTTCAAAGATTTTTTACTCTATTAAATAAACATAATTAAAATTTATAATATTTTTAATATTGTTTTAAATGTATATAGGCGTGTTTATGTGGGTTATGCTACAACCCATCTTACTGAAATAAATTGGTGTGCTTAGTCAGTAGTTTTACTTGTATCCGTACATAACAAATATTATTATAATCTTGTAAAGAATAAAAATTAAATTTCATGTAAGAATTTGTCCGAGTTAATAATAATTAAACAATGATATCCTGACCTGAATTCATTCCCCTCATTTCTGTTCTGTGTCCTATGTTCATAAATAAAAACTTCTTTCCATATAACTAACTTCTCTAACTCTCTCTCAGTGCTTAGTTTAAGTATGCCATTCAATTTCAAATACGCATTAATTTCTTTGAGATCTTCATCTTGTAAATGGGAGCTCAGTAGGTGTCCTGAATAGTACAAACAAGATCCAACCACTGTGTACAGTCTTTGGAAATTTTCTACATCATCAGTCTAAAAAAATATGAATAAATATAATTACATAAAAGTTAAGTTTTAAGAGAAGCACGTTCGTCGGCATGATCCACCGACTAGATACCTACTAGACGCTACTTTGTTAAAATATTGTATGAAATTGTAATAATTTAAAGTTAATAAAGTATTGGAGAAGATAACAATTCATTGGTTCTTTCATGTTCTTGTCCTTAAAGGAACCAAACAAAATTTGTTTGTGGTCGGGAGCCTAGCTATGCATTGTCTATAGGTATCTCATCAATTGCATGATAATAAATGGGCGTTTGCACTGCACTATGAAACATGATACAAGCATAGTCTTATCTCTTTCTACTCATCTCGAAACGATAGAGATAGACAGTGCTTGCAACATGTTTTCTTGTGCATTTTACGCCAATGGAAACTAGAAGTAATTGTGGCGTTTGAAACTGGGGTTAAGAAAACATTACCGGTATAAAAAGTAACTATCCTAGATTTTATAGTTTTTAGACGTGCACATATCATCATGATGTTATCAAGACAATGTGTGGGAGGTGGGCCTGCTACCTACTATATTTCAAATCAGAGTCCAGTACTGTAGTGCCACCACTGCTCTGGATATACTAAAAATATGGTGCTTACCCATTCACGATAATCAGCCGACTCCAGCTCAGTTATAGCATCATCAACTTGTACTTTTACCTCTAAAGGTAATATCACAGAATGAGCAGCTAACATATCCTCCAAAAATAAATCTACACACTTCCTACCCTCTGTACCCACTTTTAACACTAATGATACAAAAATTCTAGTAAACAACCAAACAAAATTTGTTTGTGGTCGGGAGCCTAGCTATGCATTGTCTATAGGTATCTCATCAATTGCATGATAATAAATGGGCGTTTGCACTGCACTATGAAACATGATACAAGCATAGTCTTATCTCTTTCTACTCATCTCGAAACGATAGAGATAGACAGTGCTTGCAACATGTTTTCTTGTGCATTTTACGCCAATGGAAACTAGAAGTAATTGTGGCGTTTGAAACTGGGGTTAAGAAAACATTACCGGTATAAAAAGTAACTATCCTAGATTTTATAGTTTTTAGACGTGCACATATCATCATGATGTTATCAAGACAATGTGTGGGAGGTGGGCCTGCTACCTACTATATTTCAAATCAGAGTCCAGTACTGTAGTGCCACCACTGCTCTGGATATACTAAAAATATGGTGCTTACCCATTCACGATAATCAGCCGACTCCAGCTCAGTTATAGCATCATCAACTTGTACTTTTACCTCTAAAGGTAATATCACAGAATGAGCAGCTAACATATCCTCCAAAAATAAATCTACACACTTCCTACCCTCTGTACCCACTTTTAACACTAATGATACAAAAATTCTAGTAAACAAACTATCTAACTTATCAACATTATTAGGTTTAGTGAAACAGTTCTTTAAAGACCCGTACAAAAATTCCAAGAGTCTTACAATATCAACAATAACTTTTTTAGCTGCAAATATATCTATTTCTTTATTTGGAAAAGCGATAAGGAGTAGGTCACTATAATACGATGTATATGTGACATTAATAAGAGTAGAATTATGTAATACAGTTGAGATGATCGGTGGACTTGTTCCTAAAGATTTTGGTGCCAAATGGTTTAATGTGACATAAGCCCCTCTTGTGTTGTACAAAATATTTTGATTATATGGTCTCGGGTAACAGTACAGGACTCCTTGGTCATTGCTGCTGTTCTGTTCAGTGTCATTACAGCATACATATAAAACAGAACACATTTTGTCATTCAATAATTTTGTTAAATAATTTTCTGGAGCATTATTTCCTTTTAGTAGTTTTTCAATATCAATATTATAGTCTTCAGTAGGTTTTTGGAAAGTTAATCTAGGATTATTATGGTCTTCTCTTACTCTTTGTATTACATTATTTATGTTGTAAGCATTCACTTCAATACCATTTATTTTTATTAGATAATACCCTTTTTTAATTCTAGAAGCATAAATTATTTTGGCTTCAGTCAAAAAATCTGCTACTATTAGTGTTTTGCCATCAGTATATGTTTCTAAACTTAGACCAAACATTGTTTCTATGTGACAATTCTTTTCACTGTTAAATATCATGTTTTTGCTGACCTGTAAAGACAATAATAAAAATAAATCTAAAACAGATGGTCTCTATTAAAAGTAAAAAGTTTTTAAACAGAAAATAAATTATATTAACATGGGAAGCAAAACTTTTGTACCCTATTGTACTATTTTTTGTTTAAAGCAAAAAATATTAGTATATAATTTGTACACTTAAGTTTATATCAAGAAGTGCAGATAATGAATATTTAATATGATATGCATTAGAAACAATAATGAAAAAGTATAACTAAAAGTATACTTGAAACATACAAGTATTCATTTGTTTATTAATTAAAATATGTTGTCTAACTAGGAACAGGTAGCATATCAAGCAATAGTTGATTACTATAGATAGACCGTTTAACTCACTTATCGCCTATTGGCAAGATTCTGACTCCTCAAGCTGCACAGACAGTGATGATGATTCAAGCGATATGGATATTAGTGACAAATAGCCTTACATTACTTTTATCTGTGGTTAAATAGTTCTTTAAGAGATTTAATTAATATTTTATGACTTTGTATCTCAGATGGCAATACACGAATTAACCGGTCTATCTATAGATCAGTACTTGCCTGAATAACTACAATTTGATTTTCATATGATGTATCTGGAGTGAAAGCTCCAGGCAACTTTGTATCTTTTTTCAGGTTACTATCATGATTCTTGGACTTGTGTGCTTTTAATACTTTGAATATTCTTCCTGAAACATAATGTTTAATGGCAGTCATGCAGGATCAGAAATAATTATGATCTTGCAGTAGGTAATGTGGATAGGCTGAACACTTCAGGTTGCTAAAGTCACTCTAGGAAATTTGAGACTGCTAGGATACCTCTGGGAGCTGGGACCTACTATACAAAATAGGTGCACAATTGATGTTTGTATGTGTGAAAATATTGTTATATTAAAAAAAAAATCAAGTGTATTATAAAAAACATTTTAGATAGAAATTTAGTACCTTTTGTAGATCTTCTAGCAGATGACCTTTTGAAATTGTTACGAAGTTTAAAAGTTTCACAACTTTCTAGGAGAGGTGCTTTGTTACTGTCTGCCACTTCATTACAGCGTTTAGCTTTAATATAAAGTAGCTCTCCATCTTCACACACATCTGAATCCCACTCTGGGACAGAACTATAAAGAAAAATACAGTTTTTATGTCACCAAAGAATTCAGTTCTAATAAGGTGTTCGACCGGTAGGTACCTTTCTGAATCCGTGTAGTTAGAATCATCTGAAGAAGACCAATCATTATCAGAGTCGCATGGGCTAGCATTGTTAAGTTTCACTTTGTTCATGTTTACTGTGAAGTTTTTACTCTACTTTTTAGCTGTGAAAACAAAACATTAAACAAACTCCACACCAAACACTTTATTATACAAACTTTTGACATTTCCGGATTAGAACTTTTGAGTTTGACAATTAATTTTTGTATTGCCATTTGCCTGCCCGGCAATAATCAAAGACTAGGTACAATTGTCGGAAATTAATCGGTTGTTACTATCATAGATCTAGGATAAGTATTATAAGTGTAAGCGTCAGCTTACCTCCTAAATCTATGGTTACTATATAGTTTAGTATTTAGCATCTCTAATAGTAAACTGTGGTTTATCCAAGGACCTTATAACTACCAACAAGACCGTGTACCAAAAAATTTTATTTAGCTAAAATGAGTTCTATAATTTCAATTTTAGGGTAGATATTTCATTAAAATCAGCTAAAAGCGGTCCATGCGAGAGGGCTCCTGGTGGTAGTGTGTCTGTGTGTCCTTGTCTAACGTCTTGCCTGCCAGATTAACAAATCTTTACGGTTTGGTAATGTTGAAATTTAGCTCAACGTCCGTGAGATGAATAATAAAATTAAACAGCGTTAGCGTTTTTCACAATCATATTGTTAAGAATTTTTATTTTCTTATATTTTAAATTCTGACATGACATGTATCTATTTCTTTTTCATAACTTTTTACAAAAACAATCCGTGAAGCTTGGTATAAACTATACAGGCATTAAAACCTACTTCAACAGGTAATAATATTAAGTAAAAATATTAACAAAAAAACCGACTTCATGGATGCCATTCTCAGAACTAAACCAAACTGAAATGGGACCACACGGCAACCATCAGCTTTCAATTAAAAAAAAATTATCAAAATCGGTTCACCCATTCGAAAGTTCTGAGGTAACAAACATAAAAAAACATACAGTCGAATTGATAACCTCCTCCTTTTAGAAGTCGGTTAAAAATAGTAGGAAATTGTATACTTTACTTTCATATGATTTACCGAAACGGACAGTTGTTACACGTTGAAACTTGTTTATATATTTACATAGTTTCCATTATTAAATATGAATTCGTTGTATTTGGAAAATATTGCATTAATACGGAGTAAAAGTAGTATTTATTGTTTGGGCTTGGTAATACTAAATGTAAGATGGCGGTTAGTTTTTTTTTTGTTGATTTTCATGCGTCCATTTGCCATTGTGTAAATTTTCATAGTAAATCTGTTTGTTTTTAATAAAAAAATTGGTTGCCTGTAAATTCGGTATACGGGCGAAAGTTTTACGTGACAACGACTTTGAGTGGTAAAATAATTTTAATGTGAATATTCATTCGTATAGTAGGAAGAAGGATGAAACATAGTTGAGTGGGAGAGAGACGCAAGGCATTCGGCGGGCCTCTCTCTCGTTCGGTGACTCATCGTAACGTTACCGAGCGTTACACTTTTTCATAAGTGCCTCCCAGCCGCAACCTAATTTAAGACGTTGTCACGTCAAAACTGTAAATTCATGTTTGACAGGGTGCAAAAATGAGTCTTAGCAGCTTTTCTTTCTACCGGAAGGTAAAAGCAACTGTCATATTCTTCAGGGTAACCATGAATTTTGTCTATAAAATATTTTGACGTGACAACGTCTTAAATTAGGTTGCGGCTGGGAGGCACTTATGAAAAAGTGTAACGCTCGGTAACGTTACGATGAGTCACCGAACGAGAGAGAGGCCCGCCGAATGCCTTGCGTCTCTCTCCCACTCAACTATGTTTCATCCTTCTTCCTACTATACGAATGAATATTCACATTAAAATTATTTTACCACTCAAAGTCGTTGTCACGTAAAACTTTCGCCCGTATACCGAATTTACAGGCAACCAATTTTTTTATACAATCTGAAATGAAATGAAATGAAATGAAATGAAATGAAATGAAATGAAAATATGCTTTATTTTTTTTGAGACGCGAGTCTACTTAAAAATAGTCCAATTTCTTTTCCTACCGTGCAGTGAATGACTGGCAACTACTGAGAAACACTGCCAAAAAACTCAGTAGGCTTTTATTCTTTTTTAAATGAAGTGCTTATATCTATTACATTTTGTTTGTTTATTGTGTTGAATTAAAGCGACTTAATTCCAAGCGTTTTTATCCGTTACATAGTCTGAAATTTTATAATACGCTTTCTTACATAACGTAGATTTTATAGTTATTTTAAATTTGTTAATAGTCATTTCCCTAATATTATTTGGAAGTTTATTGTAGAAACGTATACACTGCCCCATAAAAGAGTTACTGATTTTGTGGAGTCGAGTATGATGTGCTACAAGATCGTTCTTATTTCTAGTATTTAAATTATGTGTGTCGCTTATTTTTTTAAATTTTGTAATATTTTTATGCACATACAATAAATTTTCATAAATATATTGAGAAGCGACAGTCAAAATATTTATGTCTCTGAATTTCTCTCTTAGAGAAACACGGCTTCCTAGTTTGTAGATAGCTCTTATAGCTCTTTTTTGTAAAATAAAAATGGTTTCTATGTCAGCCGCATTTCCCCAAAGAAGAATTCCATAAGACATGATACTATGAAAATAACTAAAATAAACAATTCTAGCAGTATCCTCATCAGTGAGCCGTCTAATTGTTTTGACTGCATACGCAGCAGAACTTAATTTTCCGGACAGTTTATCTATATGAGGAAGCCATTGTAATTTAGAATCTAGTGTGATGCCTAAAAAAACAGATGACTTAACAGGGTCCACCTCATTACCATTAATTTTAACATTTGTATTTGCCTGTCTTACAGTAGGCATGGAAAACTTTATCACTTTAGTTTTTTTATCATTGAGTAAAAGATTATTCACACTAAACCAATAGACCACCTTAGAGAGTGCGTTGTTTACTTCGTCATAATTGCTTAATTGTCGATTAATTTTAAATGTCAATGAAGTATCATCGGCAAACAACACAATCTCATGGCTATCATTAACATAATAAGGTACGTCATTAATATAAACTAGGAACAGAAAAGGGCCGAGAATCGATCCTTGAGGTACACCAATGGTGACTCTTGACCCTGAGGACTTAATTCCATTGACATCGACTTTTTGAATTCTATCACTCAGATAAGATATGATAAATTCAAGAGCTTTATTCTTAATACCATAGTGGTGTAATTTCCTTACAAGAGTTTCATGTTGCACACAGTCAAAGGCTTTGGACAAGTCGCAAAATATACCCAAGGCATCCTGCGAATTCTCCCAAGCAGCATAGATACTTTTTAATAATTCAACACCTGCATCAACGGTTGAGCAACCTTTGGTAAACCCGAACTGTTTCTTATGTAACAATTCATGTCTATTAAAATGTCTGAGCAACTGGCTAAGTATTAATTTTTCAAAGATTTTACATAAGGTGGGTAATACAGAAACAGGTCGAAAGTTTGATGGATCAGAAGTATCTTCAGATTTAAATAAAGGAATAACCTTACTGTGCTTCATCAAGTCAGGAAATACACCTACTGCAATACAGTTATTGAAAATAGATGCAAGATGTGGGGCAATTATAGTAATAATTGCAGATACCGCCTTAACAGAAAGTCCCCACAAGTCTTTAGTATTCTTCAAATTAATTGATTTAAAGGCTTTCAATATATCATTAGGTGTAAGTTGCATAAATTCAAACACTGTACCGCACTCTACTACATTTTCCTTAAGTATTGATTCAGCGGATATAGAAGACGACGGTAGACTCATTGTAGTCAGTAAAGGAATGTTAGTAAAAAAATTTTCAAACTCTGTCGCAACTTCCAGGTCCTCTGTTATATCTACATTATTAATTTTTAGCTTAAAATCTTTATTACAGGCTTTTTTCTTACCAGTTTCATTATTAATAATGTTCCAAGTAGTTTTAACAACATTAGAAGATGTTTTGATTTTATTTTTTATGTATATGGATTTAGCGGTTAAACATATTTTTTTAAAAAGTTTTGAATATCTTTTAACATAATCTATGAAGGTAGGGTCCTGATTGTAGGACTTTTCAGCGTATAAATCATACAGTTTATTTCTACTTTTATAGATACCCGGGGTTGCCCATTCACCAAAATCCAGACCATCACTAACCATCAAGTGTTTAGAAGTAAAAACTCTATGAAATGTTTCATTAATTTGATTAAATAAATAATTATATTGATAATCTGGACTCTGGTTGCTGGGCAACCACTCTAATTTAATTAATAAATTGTTTTTAAACCTGTCTAAGCGGCTTTCACTGAAGGGTACAACTGTTATTTTCCTTTTTTTACTTTTTGGAGTATCTACTGGATAACAAACTAGCTGACCACTGTGATCTGATTGTATTTTATTAAAAACTGATTTATGACTAGGTGTCATATTACAAAAAATATTATCAATACATGTCGCACTAGTGACAGTTATTCTAGTTGGTTCACAAAATATGTTTATTAGGTTATAAGATTTGAATAAATTTAAAAAAATTGTAGTAGTAGAACAATCCTCCAAAATATTTATATTAAAGTCTCCACAGACAGTAACAGTTTTATGGCTATTAGATATTTTATTTAAGGCATCCTCCATTATTCTTAAAAATGCCTCAAAAGGCGCGCAGGGAGGTTTGTATACGTTAATAACAATATGTCGCTCCAACTCAACACAAGAGATCTCAACAACTCGCTCAACAGAGAGGCTCACAATATCAAATCTTTCTTTATATTTGAGTAATTTATTTGTTATTATTAAAGAGCCACCATGAATAAACTTTTCCCTGATGAACGAGCTTGCAATCTGGTGATTATTGAAGCTGTAAATGAATTGATGGCGCTTAAGCCAGTGCTCACTAAGACAAATAATATCAATATTCTCACAATTCATAAACAACTCCAATTCTAACTCTTTACCTAACAGTCCTTGAATATTTTGATGCACCAGATTGATACAATTTTTATTATAATGTTTAAATTTTAATGGTTTTGTATTTCTTAAATAATTATTCTGATATCCATCATCAGATCCATTACCTTTATTACTAATGCCAGAGATTATCTCTATTGTCTTTAGGTCTAATTTAAAGAACTTGGAACTTGTTCCAAACTGTCAAAGTTTAATATTACATTTGTAACCTGCTCAATAGAAGCAGTGGAGATAGCCAACAACTTGGCTGGGTCATTAAAACAATATGATAGCGACATTGCTATTTGTTTTTTATAAAAATTAGCAAGATAAAAATTACCTTTTGTTAATTTACATGTCTTATTAAATACAAAGGTATTAATGTCAACTAAAGTGAATTTATTGTTATACAATGCCAAAGTATGCAATTTATTATTTAACCTTTTTTTATTATTTAATTTATTATTTATCTCATAGTTGTAGGCAGGTAGATATATACTTAAAGTATGTATCGACTGTCTTAAATTAAAACTGTATTGTTCAGCAATGTATAAAAACAAATTAACAAAAATTTGTTAAAATTCATAATTTTATATTTTGTCTAGAATATTGCTTCACGTTCATTTGACCTAACATTTATATAATAGTTATAATATGGGGGGTTATCTCTTATTTCACAAACATACCTACCTGCATACCTAGCTTTTTTGTGCAAACGGCTACACATCAAGCTATAGATTACCAGTGTAAGTTGACCTCTCATTGTACGAAAATTCTATACGATGCGAGATCATCATCACTTCAGATGTGTATAAATTTAAAAAAATATATACACACGATGTTTTGGTTCAATTTTTTTACATACAATAAATTAGGTAGGTGTACGAAGCGTAGTAATGTAGCCTCAATTAGAAAATTTATTCGTTTTTTAAGCAATATGTTCTGTGTTTTCTTTGGTCATGGTCACTTCATTAAAAAGGGGCACACTACCACCAGCCCTTTCACGCGGACCCTATTTTTCATTATAGGGCACGGTCTTGTTATTAAATATAATTCTTTGAGTATGATGGATACATTTGATTACTTGAGTTACAATAAGTGAAGTATTCAAATCAAACTGACACTGACAAGTGACAGTTGTTAAAATCAAAATCGAAAAAATACCACAATTTTGTAGTGCCTCCAAAATTCAAAATACAAGATGACCAAGAAACCAAATTGATAAATTGCCTATTTTTTTCTCCTAATAAAATTACAATAGTATGACACAACAGTGATAAGTTAATGAAACGATGCATAAATCCCAATAGCTTCAAATATTATGAATAGTACCGAACTAATGGATACATCGTCTGACGACGAATTGGACAGTCTCCTTGAGGATTATAACAAAAGATTTGTTATTCCTTCAAGTGGTTGTTTAAGCCCGAGCGATGAAGAGAAAAATGTTGGAAACGTAAATAACGAAGACAAGTTTGTCAGTCGTAATATTCCATTGCAACTTGAAGAAAAGATGTTGGGAGGAATTCAAATAAATAGTCCTGGTACTACTTTGAATGTACCGAGGATTGACGACAATATAGTGAAAATGGAGAGACAACAAAAACCGAACCCACATTCGATTTTTAAAAACAATATTTCTCCTAATGAACAAACCTACTACCAGGTTCAAATGGTAAAAATTTCCCTGCATTTTAATTAGCTTACACTAGCAAGACCGATAGCCACACACAGCAGCGGCGTTAGGGCCACTGATACCCCGGGCAGTAATATTTAGGCGCCCACTTAAGGAAATCATTATCGAGTATTAATTTTTTGCTGACCCAATGTGAACTTAGTTTATGTTAAGATTTGGGAGGCGGATAAAAGAAACGAATAGAGTGATGTATATTTATTATTATTTAGACTAGATACAATGTACTTCGATGTTCGATGCCCCAGACCTCAGCACCCCCCAAATTTGGCGCCCCGGGCCGTCATCCATGGCGCCCCCCCCTAACGCTGGCACTGGACACACATGAGAAAAATGTTCACATATTCATGCTCGTTGCATGATAATCCAACAAACTAATATGTAGGTCATCTCTCTTTATCATCAAAATCATTATTCACGTGCATAGAGTGCACACCTGTATTACCTCAAAATGTAGGCAATGCTGAATATCACCAACTATGTTAAGCTCCCATACCATTGCATCATTGATCATGATGATAGCAGAATATTATTTACGTTTCAGGCTACCATGTTCAAGCTAAAGGATAGTACTAAAAAGCTACTTTACTTACTAGAAGAAATTAAAAAAAAAACAAGTACAAAACCTAAAACTGAAGTCTGTACTCCAAAACTAGCTGAACCTATCAAACCACTTATGGATATTGATGTAAGTCATTATTGAAGTGATAAGTTTTTGAGACACGTTGGGCACTTTTTGGTAGGGGGAAAATCACCAACAAACTCATGACTGGTGCATGCGCAACAGCCATGTGCTGTGCACATTAGACACTTCTTGAATGGGTGAAATCTCGTGAGTCCACAGTTTTCACTTCTATTAGCAGTTCCTATAACTGTCAATAATTTTTTTATTCGTAGTAACTTCCCATTAGTCACTCTCTCACTCACTGCTGTATAGGTCACTTGACTTTATCTAAGTTTTTGCTTTGGAACTACTTTCTTCTTTTCATTTGCTTCCAAATTTTATTTTTCCCTAGACTAGACATCAGTGAGTAAGCGAGTTGTGTTTATGCCCAGTCATACAGGGCATAAAAACACTCCTATTTTTAGTATGTCAGATCGAATATTCCCTATTATTTTTTCATATTCTTCTTTTAATTTAAGGTTAACTCTTGTCGGTGCATCTGATGAATTTCTTTCCATTTGGCTCGATCTAGAGCAGCTTCTTTCACTTCCCTATACGACATGACACCAACCTTTTCCTTCATATAGCTTATTTGGTTCATATAGCTTATCCTTGGCCTTATTCAGGCCGGTGCGGTGGCGTGTTCAGTAAGATTCTTGCTTTTCACGCCGCAGGTCGTGGGTTCGATTCCCACCCGAGACAAACATTAGTGATGAACTTTTGTGTTTGTGTCGAGTCTGGGTGTAAATATCTATAATAAGTATATATTTACCAAAGAAAAGTATTATATGTATAGTATATACCAGTTATCTGGTTTCCATAACACAAGTTCGGCTTAGCTTGGGACCAGATGACCGTGTGTGTTAATGTCCCAGAATATTTATTTATTTATTCTTCATGCTTTCCTTCTATCTTTCTCATTTTTAGGAATATGTTTGTGAATTTAAACCCGACTTGATAATAGATGTCGCTGGTTTTAGATATTTTTAACAAGGGCAAGTTTCCGTCCGGCGTTACTAGATGGCGCCACCAGTCTGAACTTGCTCTGGTGAATGTCGTACGGCGTATTTCTCACCATTTAAACATTCAAACCTTCCTCAAACCTATACAAACATTTCAAGATCAAAATCAGCTGAATCAGCTGTTCTGGGCCTCGATTGTTGCGCTTTAGACATTTATCTATAATAGACATCATGTCGAAAAAAATGGCGTGGTCGATTGAAAACTAATGAAATTGACGTAATGATGTCGATTGCAATAGACTACTCTATGTTGAGTGGTAGCCTTATCTCAAACGTGATATTCTGAAATACGAAAATTAGTTTCCAATCAATAATCAAATTTTTAGACATAATATTAGGCCTATGGACATTTATCTCCGATTGACATATTATGTTTATTAGAGATAAATGTGATTTTTACTTATATAGTAATATTTGTTTCAGTTAACTGAAATTGCAGATATGATAGATTCAAAAGCACCTGAATTAAACCAGTTAGAGGCAAAAACAAACCAATTGAAAAATATAACTTTAGAGGTGAGAGAATGTTAGTGGCACTTGGGTCCTTTAGTTAGCTGAATTACATATTATTAGCCATCATTAGGTAAGATGGTGTCATTACTGCCAGCCCAGCTTCAGAATCCTAGCAAACCCTTCACTTTGCAGACTGCTTCCCGGATCGTCCTCGGCGGTGTTTCTGGTAATTTGCCGGCCCTGGACATTTTATGCTATGTAGTATGTAGATTCTACAAAGAAAGCACATCAATCAACCAGATCCTTTAAATATTATGTACCACATACTTAGTATAATTGTTGAACCACTCAGCATCATATTATTATTATTATTTTTTTCATGCAATTTGTATTATTCTTATCAAAGTTGGAAGGCCATAAAGTGGCTCAACAATTAAAATATGTCGTCGTAGATTAAATTACCCACGAAAAAATAATTAAAGATATGATTATTATTGTTTCCCTCTCAGGATGAAGATGATGACTGTTCCATATACAAAAGGTTAACAAGAAAATGTCACTGTCTAAATAAACAGGAATATAACGATTTCATAATCCATTTCAATGAGAGCCCAAAATATTTAACAAATAACATTGGAGAGGTTATAAAGAATCTAAGAATCTTAAAGAAATTTTTGTACTTGGGAAATAATTATACTAAGAATGCGTTAATGTTTCTAAATGAGGTACTTAATAATATCGCAGTCTTTATAGCTCTTTCTTACAAGTCCAAGAGGTACAAATATACTAAATATAAGTAAGTGACAAACCTGAGGTATAACGTAATGTTCAAATGGAAGTTGCATTTCGCGCGACTTTGAACTAAAATTGCGTTGGAGCACTGTAGGAGTTTCCATCCGCTGTGATATAGGTAATTATGTTATGTTCTATTTTATATTTCAGGGATTCCAAGAATGTTCATATTCAGAAAAAGTAGAAATAACTCAAGGCTGCGCCTACGCTGATATATGTAATGTATTCGAAGAACATTCTTTAGCAATTTGTTGCATATCATGGCCATTTAAATATGACTATTTTGGAGATGCTGTCACCCAAGTAAGGATAACATAAGTACAAACAATCAAATTACATCATAGGCAATCATGGCCCGACATACAAGTCTATATTATGTTTGTGTACTGACTGTGTTTCTTTTTGTGTGTATATTACGCGATAATTCCGCCAATTTTAAATGGATTTGAAGTCGGATGAAAAAAAAAACGGATAGACGCGACTATATTTGTTTGTGATTTTATTTTAATGATCCTTTTTACTAATAATTATAACTTACTAAATCCCACACACATGAGAAGAGAAAGAAGGAATTACCAACAAAATGGGTCATGATTCAGTGGGGTTGACTATAGAGAGCATTTTGATTATCAATTATAAAATTTCGGTATATTTTTAGAGCTACGCATCAACATTTATAAACCAACTAGCCCAAATAGAAGAAGGGCGACGTTACCTAAATTACACCTCAAGAATAAAGAACGATATCAAAAAAATTATAAGAAAAAAAGGCAGCCAACTAGATGCTGATGTTTTAGAATCCCTTAATTCTACAATGAAGTTACTGCAACCATCAATTTCTGAAGAAAACAATTGTACTGTGTATTACAACCGAATTGATGAAGGTAAACTGAACAAGTTTTCAAAAACCAACAGTACTGAGCATAATGTTGTAACTGGAAATCAATTTCAATTTTCTAAGCCAATCTGTTATAATGTCAAAATAAACACAGGTATAAAGAGACAAAAGATTACTCCTACTTATACTGATTAAATTTGGGAGATTTGGATAGCCATAACATAAAAATAAGACAATTTTGAATTAAGAAAACAAAGTTTCTAAAACGAGTGTTACAAAATCACAGACCTTACGAGGATAGATGTAGGTAAAATCCTAATAATCTTATCAATAGTTAGGCCCAATTTTCAATACCCAGATAAAACGACAAAGTTATTCCATAGATAAAAGTATCTCGGGAATAATTTTGACGTTTAGACTATTCCCACCAAATATCCCTATTTGTTATCGCTATTGAGAAATCGGCTAGTCTAATTTAATTTTCTGTATTAAATATTATTTTTAGGTTTTGGATATAGAACAATACAACACCTATGTCAATACAGGCATTACATGGCATTAGATGAAATCCTAACGCATTTAGAATTACTAAAAAGATTTAGTACTAAAGAAAAAGGGAATGCTGAGTTGAAATTGCACTTGCATTCTATTTTATCATTGTTTATAATGATGCTTAATGAATATAACAATAGCGAAATGAATATTATTATAACAGTTATCGTAAATAATATTATATCTGAACATGTGATGAAACAAGATTCGCCAAAGACAATAGCTTATGCCAGCATAGCAACTGAGGTACTATTAGTTGAACCTTCTCTTATTTTCAGCGCGTAAGTCCAAATATACCCTATTAGGGTATTGATACACACAGTGGCCCTGCCAACAGTAGCCTTTTACGAGTCGCCAGAGTCACGTCTATTTTTTTCTATATGGATGTGTGGATATACAAAATGTCAGGGCGATGTGTCTATACTCAGTGGGATTCCCTGTCTTGCAGATGCGTGCGTGTCTCAGGGAATCAGTTCTTTATTTATTCCATCGAATCCTGAACAAAACTGAATTTGTTCCACAATATTCAAGAATCCAAACCACGCCCACATCTCCACGACAGGGGATCCCACTGGGTGTAGACAAAACTTAAGGAGAGTACCTGTTGCCGCTGTAAAGAAAAAAATAATGACGACAGACATTAACTTTTACAGTGATCTGGGTGTGCACTCTGAGTGCTTTCTTTGTGAAATCAGTTATTAACTGTATCAATCTGGTTTTAGGCAATTAGAATGAGGAGTGAACTTTGTCAAATACCTGAAAAAAGAAATCCAAGTAGAAGAAATAAAACTAGGTCGTTCTTAGGCTTGCCGAATAGCAAATTCAAACAACAATCTAGACGGAAAGGTAATATTTGCAGTGTTAAAATTAACTTTGACTAATGACCTGGCCACCAAACAATAAATGCTTTCTTTGTGGGCAGCCACATTTAAATCTTAGGATCGACTTACATTGACTGAGAGGCATAGCTAATCAATTCGACATGTTTTTAAACTTATAAGCTTATGATCTGTAGGTAGTCGTTTCACTAGAGTGAATGAAAAACATGCGGCGATGAGTGCATTTGTGCATAGACATTAAACTACTTATCATACAAAGGAGAGGTCAAAAGTGGGCTAGAATTTTGAACACCAATGTGATATACCTCATTGGAAAGCTTATTTAATAAGCTGTTAGAATTTAACTAAACACGAATTTTAGGAGCACCCATTTTTGTAAAAATCTAAAAAATGTGATAGAAAAACAAAACGCACATTACCTTTAATTATCCGTTTCCTAAGCAGTATAAATATTGCAATCACGTCAATAATTGCATTCTGTTACAGTACTTTTCTCTTGTAATATTATTCTAGCTGCAGCTTAATGTAATTATGACGAAAAATATTTGTTATCTTATTAGTGTAATAACTAAACGCGTGGAAAAAAATATAATTACGGGAAATGTCATGATGTCATTGTCATTGATCAGTTTGATTGACAGCGTCGAAATAATTTAGATTTTTTGGTTGCTCAATTGTCATTTGACCATGGGGTTGCCAATTGCAATAATCATAATATTGCATTAAGGATTCTTATTTTAAAGGAGAGGTCAAAAGTGGGCTAGAATTTTGAACACCAATGTGATATACCTCATTGAAAAGCTTATTTAATAAGCTGTTAGAATTTAACTAAACACGAATTTTAGAAGCAACCATTTTAGTAAAAATCAAAAAAATGTAATAGAAAAACAAAACGCACATTACCTTTAATTATCCGTTTCCTAAGCAGTATAAATATTGCAATCACGTCAACAATTGCATTCTGTTACAGTACTTTTCTCTTGTAATATTATTCTAGCTGCAGCTTAATGTAATTATGACGAAAAATATTTGTTATCTTATTAGTGTAATAACAAAACGCGTGGAAAAAAATATAATTACCGGAAACGTCATGATGTCATTGTCATTGATCAGTTTGATTGACAGCGTCAAAATAATTTTGATTTTTTTGGTTGCTCAATTGACATTTGACCATGGGGTTGCCAATTGCAATAATCATAATATTGCATTAAGGATTCTTATTTTCAATTTCAATTTTTAAAAAAACGGGGGGGTGTAAAATTATTTTAAATACACCAAAAAATTTAATTAATTATGCTCTATTAACCTATGTAACTCAGATTGCTGTTCAAATTTACGATTATTTTAATCCCAGGCTCTATACATTTTTTGAACGTCTCCTTTCAATTTTTTAAAAAACAGGGGGGTGTAAAATTATTTTAAATACACCAAAAAATTTAATTAATTATGCTCTATTAACCTATGTAACTCAGATTGCTGTTCAAATTTACAATTATTTTAATCCCAGGCTCTATACATTTTTTGAACGTCTCCTTTGTGTTCACAGATATATTTATGATATAGTACATTTAATAAGGTAAAAAACATGTCAATGTGATTTGAGCCATAGCCTTATATTTTCACATTTTTAAGCTATATTCTGCTTTTGTCTATAGAAAACATCAGTTTTATGCAACTATTTCTTATAAAACTGGTGTTTACACTGAATATGTGTTTGTAGTCTCTTAATTGAAATATTAATTATTTACCTATATTTTTCTTTTCAGAGTTAAATCAAATGATTGTAGTGCCATTAGAAAAGCAAACATAAGTGTTTCAGAAACAAAACATATATTAAGAGTAACAAACATAATAATTATGTAAATATGTATAACACCATCATAAATAATTAAAATTATATTAGTCATGCTAATTCAATACGTAACTTTAAAACATGTTGTTTACTATTCCTAACCCTCAAATTGCAGTAAGAGTCAATTACACTAAAGTCGCAGCATTCTTTAATTGTATAGACCACTGTGACTTGTAAGCCCCATTACGCAGCCACTGCCACTTCAGTGTAAATTCACCACAAGAAATTCAAAAGTAGGTATGTATACCCAGCAGTGAAAAAAGAGTGATATCAATACTATATGTATATTTTTTATGAGATCTTGGCAAATATTAAAAATTTCTACTTACCAATGATATGGAAAGATAAGCAGTTAAAAAATAAACAACCAGGGGAACTGGCATGTTTTAAAACTAAACCTATGCAGAAATTGCAAGGTCCACCAAAAAGCTCTTCACCAGTATGTATAGATGAAGGCCCAATGAGCTCAAAGACTTCGATAGTTCAGAGAAGACATGTGCCCAACTGGGACACATAACTGCTTTTGTTTATTACTGAGAAGCAAATTTTTGAACATTCCTAATCAAAATTATCATCACTGTAATGATTATTTTTCCCCTTACCTGACCTGTCATAATATCCAACTGATCCTCGATTTGTTGGTACTGGAGCACTTTGTTTGAATAACATTGCTAACAATATGTAAAATCCACCAACAATTTTACTACAAAAATCAAGCATTCCTAAGAACATTGGAGTCGAGTTTTTGACAAAAATAGACATCTCTCTTATCAAAGCTAAGACGAAATTACCAAGGAAGTTTATAAATGAAGTGCTACCAGTAAATATAGCTATTACAAATGCAAACAAAAATGTTATAAATTCTCTTACATTAGTTATAGATAAAAACCCTTTAAATGTTCCAGCAATGTCAGTGCAGGTTTCATTAAGGGATGCAAGACTGTTCTCAAGTTTCTTATCAGATGGATCCACAGATTTTTTTGTAGTGCCAGTCAATATTGGTTCAAGTTCCAAAAATGCATCTGATATGTGCCTCAAACATTTCAAGTACACAATGATTTCACTTGGTCTAAATTTAATATTTTTGATTTGAAACCAGAAGGGACCAAAGGGTTGGTTATCAATTTCAGTCCACAGACATAGGCCAGACATATGAATTCCTAACTGCTCCCCATCGGTAATGCCTACCCAAAGGATACTTGGGTAAACAGCGCGTAGTTTAGTTATGGCCTCTAATAAGTCCTTTTTTAACTCTACTTCTGCTGGACTAACCACCACAACATCACGATAGCCAATATTCTTATCGACTAGTCTTCTTTCCACGTATCGTCCCAAGAATATTCTACCTTTCAGTGTCTCTTTGACATAGTTTTTAACTTTCAGCGTTTCAGGGTCTTCGTGGTTTTCATGATGAGATGATGCTACTGACGAGTTAAAGGAAACACTTTGCCGTTCGGTGCTCATAGTTTGTTACTAGATAAGTAGTGTACTGAGAATTGTAAAATATTATTATGTATGTTTTCAAAACTTACGCAAATAAAAAATACAAACAGCAAGAACCACAAATAAACATAGTGTATGACATGACAGCAGTGTTTCCACTAGAACGATTTCCTTTTCCCACACGGCAATTCAGATTTCCCTTAAAAATTATTTTGCTGTAGTTTTGACACCACACACCACACCTAAAATTTATCGTTTATTTATCGTTCTACTTCTGCTGTATTATTTACACAACATTCGTTAGCAAAATTATCGACAAAATTTCAAAAGTCCATAAATAATAAGGGATTTCGCGTATGAAAAATCCGCTAGATGGCAATACGCAGGCGTGACTTGTGAGGTCCTTCCGAGTGCTTGGATATTTTTGGCATAGCATTGATAGATGATGATAAAATTCACCAACCATGTAGCAGTTAGAGCCATCAATTATCATACGCGAATGCTCATTACTTTCGAAAGGATTTATCTACGATTTCCCGCAATTTCCCCTTTTAAGTCTTTCCGCTTTTTTTCCCTCTTGACCATAATTTTCCCTTAAAATGGGAAGTTCCCCTCAATGTGGAAACACTGCATGACAGACATTTATGAAAACAGACATCAGTCAGATATACACTACTAGACAGTAGGAGTGACGATATACATCGATGTTTTAAAGTACTCGATGTATAGTAACGATGCATCGAACTAAACCGATGTACTGTTAAGTTTTAAATTTCGAGTATACATCGATGATTTTTTTTCCGATGGATCGAAAAGGCAAGGAATTAAACCTGGGGTAGGTTTGATAGTCTCTCTCTCTCTACGGTTAGTCTTTTTCAATTACATTATTTAGCACTCGCATGGTGTTTCGTCAAAAAGTAGTATCACTGGTTTAAAAGGCAGTCAATATTATAGAAGTCAGTGCAACCAACCCATAAAAAATATAAATGCAAATGGCCGACTGAATTGACCCGCCGTTTGGCTTCTGGCTCTGGCTTCAAAAATCTTATTATTTTAATTTAATTAATTATCTATTCAGCTTGATTCAGTATTCATTTTAAAATTTGCTGTGCCGTGTTAGCAATAATATTTATAAATCGAAGTGTTAAACTGAACAACACGTTTTATTTAATATTAATATTAATAAGGCTGTGAACACGTTGGACAAGTAACCAAAGATAAGTGTGTGCATCCAAATAATATATAAGTAACAATTTTCGAGTTTTCCGTAAAAGCATGTTTGTAAATTAAACTAAAATTCCGTAACTACTGGCCGAACGTTTAACTTGCGTATCGCCATCTGAGGTACAAAGTCATAAAATATTAATTAAATCTCTTAAAGAACTATTTAACCACAGATAAAAGTAATGTAAGACTATTCGTCACTAATATCCATATCGCTTAAATCATCATCACTGTCTGTGCATCTTGAGGAGTCAGAATCTTGGCGATAAGCGATACGCGAGTTAAATGGTCGGCTTTTAATACTTTAATTGTATTTCGTGCATATTAATGTCTAATCTAAGTAATCATGTAAATGTCCAATTATTTACTTTATAAAAAACGATCGATGTATAGAAAACATCGATGTATTTTTTGATACAACAATCCGATGCATTCAATCGAATAAAACATCGATGTTTTTTTTTAATGTCCATCACTACTAGACAGACAGATTGAGATTGAGCATTACTGACTGACGGCCGGCAATGTCAAAATTGACAAACGCAATTGCCATTGAGGAGAGAATAAAAAAATATTTTTACTCAGAATATTGGTTTAGCCACAGATAATTTAATACTATACTAGTACGTTTACTTTAGCCATGAAAAAAATTACCACTTTTAATAGTTGCGCGCTTGCACAAGAACCTCGAGGTAGTAGGTGGTAAGAACATTATCTCGTGGAAGCCTCTATTTGCCTCCTAAAGCGTTTATAACAATAAATACTGTTTGCTCCTAGTACATACCTACGCGCACAGGATGGTGTGGTGCTCTTGTTTCACCTGCCTGCCTTTCATTAGGTCTCGAAAAAGTAATATATTCTCTAGTCAGTCTAATAAAATTCGTCAGAATCCGTTCTGTGTATTACTTTTCGTCGGTATGAAACTTCTTGAACTTTATCATTGCGTTGTTGCCATAGTCAGCCATAGTGATAGTCTATAAAGTTTCATGGGCTTGATATTCAGTTACTCTATCGATAGTCCTATCGAAACTATCGACCCACGCACGACGATACTATCGATAGTTAAAAATAAGTAATACTATTGCTTAAGTTCGATAGTATTAGTACGTACACTACCGAATGAATGCGTGACGATAGTATTGATAGATACTATATCAAACCTATCGATACTGTTGTAATGCGTGTCGATGGATCATCGATAGTATAGACTATTTTGATGCAGTACTATCAATTGTATCTACAGCTTTCAATAGTATTGCCTAATTTTCACTATCGATACTATCGATAGCCAATATATCGCTATTGCAGAAAAGCTACTCCACCACCTTTTAGAAAATCGAATGATGTATGTCATAATACAGCACGGCAGTCTCTTTTCAACATAACACAAATAGGATGTAAAACCAAAACTTCAGATTATAAAATTTGTACAGTTTATTGCAATCCGACACTAATTTGGGAATATAAGGTAGGTAAATACTACTTCCAGAAGTAAAATTATGTTGAGTATTTACAAAATGTACTTAAAAATAAGAACCTACATAGTTATAAAACATAGAAATATTTCTAACTTAAGAAATTAACGCATTTAACTTGGAAGAACACAATTCATAAGTATGATTTTATTTTTTTAATTCAATGTAGGAAAAAGCGATACATGGTTCCATTTGAAAAATAATGCTAACAATAATAAAATTGGAACCCAGTAAAAAAAGTAGTTGTGACACTTGTTACATTTTCAAATAAATGGAAAATTGTTTCAACGTGACGGGAAAAAAATATAGTTAAAATTATAACAGCAGTAGGAACTAAGTGCAGAGTGAGAGTTTTGACCACCCAAGTTTCAATTTGACGTAAAGATAACAACTACCGCAAGCATGTAAGCCTCAGGGGCTCAGCAACCGTCGTATTAATTATACGGGATCCCCGGGCTACGGGGGTCGCCGGCGTGCGTAAGCAAAAATTAATATATTTCATATTACTAATATATTTATTTCAGAAATGACAAAGGTTAAAAATAACGATTTTCCCGCGTAAAGCGCGCGTTCAAAATGTGTCAACACCCTACGTCGATTATAGCGGTCTAAGTCATTTACTTTAATGGGTGAATCCAACAAATGTAGATAATATAATGAATAAAAATTGGAGGACAGCAGTGACCGGTATATTTGGTTACGGAAAAATATATTATTAAGTTCATCACGGTTCAGTTATCACGGTTTATTTCAAATAATTATAAAATAGCTTTATTTCAATGAGGCTAATTCAATTAATAATGATTAAATAATATTTATTAATTGATTGTAAGTCCCTTACTATTAAAGCGACGGAAAAGGCGAAAATGCACTACGATATTTTTAACATGTCACATCACTAGTGACTCGATTCATTTTTGGTCAGATATTATGTAAGCCGGCGTCCCATATCAATTCTTTTTGTGCGAATTGTGGCGGTCAAAGGTTTAAAATATGATGTGCAGCGCCTATAGTGGCGTGTTTTTGAAATATTTTTTTCTTATACAGTAATAATTCCGCGATTTTGCCAGTGTCAAGTTTAAATAAGTATACAAGCTTTTAAAATATTATTAAGAGTAGTAAAAAAAACAGCTAAGCGTTCGGCGGTTAGCGGGTTTAGTGGTCTAGTATGAATTTCATTAAAAACTACCATTAAATAAGTAGTTAAACAAGATTTTAAAAGATTTGTAGTAAAAAAAAAAATAATGACTCCGATGTTTTTAGGACGTCAGTTATCCTCTTTAATTTTTTTTGTGCAAATATCATGCTTACGCACTCGCGATCACACTCTGCACTCGTGATACTTAGTAATTTTAGTGAAGTAACAATAATGTACTCTATCAAAGGAAATTTTAGTCTTCTATATAAAAATAAGCAGCCCATTGAAAACTAGAAGTTCCGGCTGCAAACATCTTAATATTTTCTAGCGTAAATCTTCAAATTCAATTAATTAAGTAAAATGAATATGTTTTAAATATCTAGTAGCTTTTTAATTAGAACTAGGATACGTATTTTCTATTAGTGAAAGGAAACTATCCTGGGCCACGAGTCTGCTAATGCTAATAGCAGAATGGTTGGTTTTGGGAGCTTCATTATATCAAAGTTATTAAAACCAACCATTGAGACTGAGCACATCAAAGATTACTTGTAATTACAAATAATTAGCCTCGGGGACCTTTTTAAATAGTACTAAGGCATTCACAATACTTTACACCTATCCATTATACACAGAAATTACAGAGGACAAAAGCACTTAAGGGACATTCATTTATTTTGTAAGACGATTTAGGAGGGAAGGGGGGGTCAACCATGTCTTTTTTTCTTACAAAGAGGTGGGAGGGAGCAATAGACCTTACGTAATATCACAAAAATGCGCTAAGTTAAAATTACTTTGTTTTCAAAGTAATTTTAACTTAGCGCATTGCTAAAAATTGGTCAAAAGCTAGCGAAAGTAGCCTTACGTAATAAATGACCCCTTATCCTGCCATAGATCATATTTTGATGTCTATTTTTCGAGCACCAGGATACTTTTGTTAAAAACGCTATCTCTATTTAACAGTTGCATGTTATTTGCAGTAACTATTTGGTACTCTGTAATAGCCACATACAGATTATAAAACTAAATTGGGCGGTAAGACCGGGTAAATAACGAAACTAGTTCATCTTATACTCTATACAGGGAGCCGTGAGATAAAAGGTAAACAAACCATTTTAATATTACATAATTATAGAACACAGATGCTTTGAACATTTGACATTAAAATGTGAAGTTTTGTCATCGGGCGGGTTATATCCGCCATCTTTATTAATTGATCAACTTGTATGTAGAGATGAAAACTTCCAGAAAAGATTCGTTTTCTAAGGAAGTATTCCCGAATACTTCTAATACTTCCGGCAACTTTGGAAGTTTTAAAATATTTTTCAACTGACAATTAGGTACAATAATTTTGTTACATTGGGAATAATATTAAGATTGTTATAGATATATAGAAGTATGTACTTGAAAACCACGACGATTTATATGAAGATAGGTAATAAAAGTTCGACGAAGCAGGTACAATTATTTTGTTACATTGAGATAATTACGGCCTTATTCATAAAAAAGTTATAAGAATCTTTAGTTAAAATAGTCTCTTTCTTACTAGTATAAATGCCAAGATAACACACAAAGCCAAACGAATTATAAACCTATTTTAGTTATAATGAGCTTAAAATACGTTTATGAATACGGGGGTTAAATTCTTATAGATTTATATGAAGATAAGTCATAAAAGTTCGACGAAGAAGCTTTTGTTTGGCGGCTTTATGTGAAAAGATTGCTGCAGATAGCTCGGCTGGCTGGGTGGGTCGTTCCTCCCCTTCACCGCGCCAGTTTTGATAAAATCAGTCAGTCAACACCGGCGCGTCAATAAATCTTTTTTGAAAACTTCCAAAGTTGCAGTAATTTTGGAAGTTATTCGAGATATATGTTAGTATTCCAGAAAACTCCGTAGAGGTGAAAACTCCGGAGTTCCCGAAACTGAACAATCAGTTTCGGGAACTCCGGAGTTTTCACCTCTACATACGTAAATCGTTATTTTCTTTACCACTGTCTCTAATCTAAATGAATAGGGTATAGGTCAAGTTCGCATTCTACGCAGTTAGTAATAATAGGCTAGTTTTCAAAAACGTTAATGTTGTACGATAGCTTTTTTCAATTCAGCCCAATAAAATATGAAAATGATTTTTCTTTCATAAATTTCACATTTTCATTACGTATTTGGCTTACAAACGCGAAACACTATTATTACCATTATAGACTTTTAAAAAACTTGAAATACCCGCTTAAGAGACCCCAAATCTGAATCCGCAGAAATAAAAAATTCTGCATCCGCAACAACTAGTTTGAAACTAGGCTGTTATTGTGACGACGTACTAGGCCTTCATATTAAGGCTCTAGTCTGGTCAATCCAAAGTAAAATTATGAATTGTCACAAGCGACTAACCACGTAAACATTTTTCTTCCTTCGCCTATTTTCAGGACAATCTAGTTTGCCGAAAAAAGGGCATACATACATAACATTTATAAAGGTAAATAAGACTTTCCGATTCAAAGTTCTTATTATAATTATTAAGTCAGTATCTACATGAGAAACAAAACAAAATAATGTACTGATGCCATAAATGTTGCGCAAACAAAAAAATATTTATAACAATTACTTATGCATATTATTTGAAATTTCCTACACTATAATTGATGTCTAATTTAATAAGACGGAATAAAACCTGCATACTTGCTAAATAGTCGAAAACTTCTTAGTTTCGGTGAACACCGACGAATAATAGTGAAGGAACGCCGCTTGTCGGACAAGTGCGAATTAAAGCATAATCTTTTCATTAAAGCAACCGCCCTTATTTATACATTATTTATTTATTTAGAAGAGCCAACGAATGTCTGCACATTACATGATACTATGTATAATCTATTAATTTAATTCAGTAAAAAGTGTAACAATCACTTATCGGTTAACAGCGCATTACCGCATTAAAATTAAAACTGAAATGAGAGTTAAGAAACAAACAAAAGTGAGTTGTACCATAAAATTACTTAAAAAAGTCCTCTCTTCTCGTCCCTTCTAATTATTCCATCGGTACTCGCAAACTTTTAGATCGATACAAACATAGCAATTCACTACCTAGCTCAGTGTACCATAGTGTGAGTTTTTAACCTATAAGAAGTTTGCGTTAATGCCAACTTGTATGGAATCTTAGCAGCGCCATCTATTGAAATACTAAAGGAAACAATTTTACCATACAAATTAACGATTAACTTACCGCGCTTGTGTAGGATATAAAACTCACACTAAACCCTTTGTAGAAATAACAAATATCTCTAACTAGCTAGATAAAATTAAGTACTAAAAGTGTACTTATTACTTTTACCCTTAAAAATATAAAATACCGCAGTAAAACTTCTCTGCAATTTATACACATTCACAACCACATTTATGATACAATTATAGTTTAAGTTCGTTGTGAACATAAGATTACAGAACATTATATTGTAATTACATAAATATTAACTTAATTATAACTCATTCTTATCAACAAAAAATATAACTTATTATTAACGTGATAATTCCCGATTGAAATGAGTTTCATATAGTATAGCTTGCGGGGCCAGTGCAAAGAATTTTTGTGTGGACCGCTGCAACCTTACAAACAGGACACTTAGGAAAGTAACAAAAGGCAATTTGTGGCCAAGTGCAAGCCCATTACACAATAAAGTATAACATTACACGTTAACTTAAACATCACTTTCACCTTCATCACCTTCACTGTTCCAATACAAAACGTATAGATAATCTCAAACCCAACAGTAATATTTTCACTCATACACAGCGCCATCTAGTCCCAAATTGAGCAATTATATTTGCCTGTGTTATGGATACTACGAACTGAACTACATAAATACACTTTTTTTTGTAAATAAATATTTAATAGAGATAAATTACACCCAGACACAGAACAAACAATTACATTCCTCTACGCCCACGCCAACAGGCCAGTCAATTGTCAAGTCACAGTGGCAGCCAGGACTCCTTGTAAACAAGCGCGACTCACTATAGCGGGTACCTGTACAATCTAGCGCTGACTTAACACAAACATCTACAACCGCTAAACCCTGTACAACGTTAGGCCCTATATTTCAGATTTCAACCAGCTTTCATCAGCAAACATTATCAAAACCACATGTCTTTAATGGCACCTAAGTTTTATACCATAACTACTCCAATATAATAAGTCTTTCGGCCTTATTCATAAAAAAATTATAAGACTCTTTAGTTAAAATGGACTTCGTCTCTTTCTTACTAGTAGAAATGTCAAGATGACAGACAAAGACAAACGAATTATAAACCTATTATAGCTATAATGAGCTTAAAATACATTTATGAATAGAGAGGTTTAAATATATTGACAGAACAATAAACTTAACTAACACACGTAAAACGTAATATCTCATTAAATTTGAATACACCATAAGCAATCAGAGATACTTTAGAATTGCGAAATTATCATAAAACAAATTTTTTAAAGCTTGCTTGTAGTTAAGGAGTTCGTTCCAGAACTTTACATAAAACACTGGATGTTGCGTCTAGACACTTTTTTTACCCTTGATATATTTTTTATCCCTCTCAAACTTTACCAGTGTAACCGGCCAGAAAGAGATAGCAATATAAGAGACGTCGTTCAAACGTAGTTCATCTTGTTCAAGGTTAAATTTCTTGTCTTCAATTGTTCTAGAGGCAACATCCAGTATTAATGTAAGGTTCTTGGTTCGTACCTATGCAAAAACCCCTTTAGTGCCCCACTAATTGGCACGGGTCTTCTCATAACAATTCACACAAAGATGTATGGCACGATCTTGTACCAAATCGCAACCAGCAGAGTCCGATACAGCTCTTTATAATTCAGATTTATATTTCAACGCACTTACTGACGCCTTAGAGTAAAAACCACGTAAGTGCAATAAAGCAACTTTTAAAAATTATTGTACGGCGTCTTTAATGTTTTTTCTATTGTATAAAATAAATTTAAATCACTTTTATAGTCAGAACTGTTCGAATGTCCATTGTTTCTTCCTAGTCACGCAATAAAATAAATTTGAGCAAAAATGCATCTACGAGGTTTTCTCTCTATGGCGTCGTTATGCAATTTCAAAACATCGGACCAGCATTTGGTAGAGAAAACTTACACAATACCTTGCAGTAAGGTAGTTCTCTGATTCCAAAGTTTTCAACCAGATAGATTACCATTAATATTAGTTATTTAACAATAAGAAAACCGTGTATCCTAGCTAGGAACTTATCAAAATTATCTTGGAATAAAAACTTGTGTGACATAACACCATCGAAGATAGCCAAACCTCCATTCGTGAGTATACCGAACGCTTCTTCCAATCTTGGGACATTCGCTGGATCATTCACAGCAAATGCTTCTATAAGTTGTCGCGCTAAGTTTTCCAATAAAGTTGGTTTGATGCAAGTAAGGGCATAAATCGCTGCACCAGCCGCTGGTATAGAGTCTGGAGGGATCTCCATTTTAATGATCAGCATTAGTAACAGCTCTGTGAGAGTAAGTAAGGATAGTGAGTAAGGATTGCCCTCCTCCTCTGACCGGCGTATTTTATTAGCTAAACCTACTATAGTGTCGCAACAGAGTGTCGATACATCACAGGATACTGCTGTGAGTCCAACCCGTAGTGCTGTTATCACCATATTAAAGTCTTCCATTGGTAGTTGAGTGAGCTGAAAACAGAAATTAACGATAATTTTTATACTTTACTAGCAGTAACTTTGTTCTGGATTTCACATTGTGTTATGTGACAATACGACAAGTACAAAAGCGTATATATTTTTTAATTTATAATAATCGTATAAGGCTGTCGTACTTGAACTAAAAATGTTTCTTTGGGAATGTTTGTAATAATGAGCGCTTTTACGTGGTTCTACGTATTCTATTTTACGCTAATTACCAGTCACCCTATTTAACTGTTACATACTTGATCAGCGTTATCCAAATCCCTAAGCATCCTGTAGGCGTGTTGTGCTAGTGTAGGTAACGCCAGTAACGCAGGAGTGATGAGAGGCAATAAGATCCGCAGTCCTCGCGCACACGCCTCGCCCGCTCGACCCATTTTACTTATTATTTCCATTATTACACAAATGTCCTGGAAAATATACATTAAATAATGTCATTTTTGATATTTCAGGCAAAGACATCATCATCACACAAAGATTGTTCGTAGGTCCATCACCATCAAACGGACAGCATCGCATCGGACAGGAACCAATGCGAACAATTTTAGTGACACCATTTAAGTAAGAAAGGTGGGCCGGGATAGTTGCTCCTTTATGATTTTTGACCATATGGAGCCTCATTCCACTGCCACCTTCTCACCGAAAATCATTCGTAATCACAATTGAATCGGTATAATGGGCAGGCGCGTCCCATCGTAGACTACATCATTGCTTAGCATCAGTCAAGTTGTGTGAAGCGCAAGCCTATTATTACAGTCAGTAACCAATAGGCCAACAACAGCCTAGTCAATCAAATTCCAGGTGATATGCTGCCTTGGTATGCTTCGGTATGTCGCCCTAGCGAAAACAAGTTACCTCATAAGTCTCCTCTTCTGCGTCGTTCGGTATATTGGATATCTTCCCGGAATTCCATCTCATATACACTTCAAACGTCGTGTTGCAGGTGTCGAGAAATCTGTCACAAACAAAATTAACTCGAATTAACTGCTTGCAAGACACCATTAGAGTTCATATACAATTATATAAACTGTAAGGTGTTGCCTTTAAAAAATGACGTTCACAGGCTCTTGCTATATAACCTGAACCGGAAAGACTGACTACATGACAGATTACTAATGACTATGTGAATACAGAAATTAATTTGCATTATATTTTCATACGATTTGTGATGTTCTACATTTTTGAAAAAATTTCGTCGCGTCGCGAAACCCTAACAGCTGTTTCTTTTTATCTCTCTTTGACCTAATAAAATATGTGACAAATGAATGACAATTGGCGGTCTTTATGGTTGTCTAAGAATATAAATTAAAAAAATTATGGTCTTACGGCCTTATTCATAAAAATCTGAAAAGCCTCTTTAGTTAAAATGGACTTCTCTTTCTTACTGGTATAAATTACTAACTTACTTGGTAACATTGTCTGGCACAGAATGCAGCAACTTCTTAGCACTTTTACATAACAAATTCAAGCAAGGCAACACCACACCGGGATAATTGTGGTACCGGTATATAAGGCCTGGTACTTTATCCACCGCATACAGTAGTATTAACACTTGTTCATCCACTGTTCCCACCTGAAAATAAATAAAAAGACTAATTATAAAGATATTTTTATACATTTATTAGGGTCTATTAAAAAATTTTATGTTTCGTACTTTTTTAGTTTGTCGAAAAGTAAATATGTGGACTTTATATTCGAAAATCCTGGGGTAAGCAAAAGTGTTAATTAAGGGGCCGATGTTGAGTCGGTTAAACACTTGCTTTTGACGTTACAGGCCGTGGGTTCGATTCCCACCCAAGACAGACATTTGTATGATGAACATGTCTGTTTGCCTTGAGTCTTGGTGTAATTATATCGTCACTGGAAAGCCAAAACTACTAAAGCGCAATTTGTAGTAGCTTTTTTATGTATTTACAAAATAAAATGAGTATATTATTATGTAGTATATTATCAGTTATCTGATTTCCATAGTATGTACAAACTTTGCTTAGATTGGGATCAGTTAGCCGTGTAATAATATCCTGGGACATTAACATCCCAGGATATTATTATGAACTTTTAAATATATAAAGAAAAGTCGTAGAAAATATCTTAATATCATCCTAATAGCATGCTGCATGCCGTTCTGGAGCGGAAATTTCAGGTAATGCAGGCGTGAATGCCATGTTATATTCATAGACTTATAACAAGTCGGGACGCTCTGAAATAAATTGTTTAAAATAAGCGTAAAGAAAATTTTGCGTTAAGCGATCTGTATGAGATCACCATAGATCAAGGATGCAATCTGTCTAAGGGCACAAGTAATCGTGGGCCCTTAGACAAATTACATAGCAAAGCGATAGGTAACGTAAGATCTAAAAGGACAAAATATATCAGATTGTCATTCACCTTCCAAATGTCACACGACAATCTCATACACTTTACTTTACTTCAACCCTTTAAGTGCCCCACTGCTGGGCACTGGTCTCCTTTCAACTATATTACGAGTTGAGAGTTTAGGCCTAAATCTACACACGCTAGCCCAGTGCGGGTTGGTGGATGTCACATGTCCTCGAATGATTAGTTATTAGGTATGCCGGTTTCCTCACAATGTTTTCCTTCGCCGATATTGAGTAGCGGCGATGCGGTTATTCCCAGTCGCCCCCACCGTCAGCGCCCCCACTGGGGGCAACTGGGAATTCGTAAAAATATATGTCCCAGTTGCCCCCTATGCCTCTTTTGAGGGGGCAACTGGGAGTATAATTTTTAAATTTTGAAACGTCCCAGTCTCCCCCACTTAAGACCCCGTAAAGTATAACTAGATATTATTTCATAATGTTGCTAGAAGTGAAGTGAAAAATGTAATAATTTTTTTTTTTTTTTTGAGTTTACGTATTATGTGTGATTTTGTTCAAAATTTAATAAATTATTACATTTTTCACTTCACTTCTAGCAACATTATGAAATAATATCTAGTTATACTTTACGGGGTCTTAAGTGGGGGAGACTGGGACGTTTCAAAATTTAAAAATTATACTCCCAGTTGCCCCCTCAAAAGAGGCATAGGGGGCAACTGGGACATATATTTTTACGAATTCCCAGTTGCCCCCAGTGGGGGCGCTGACGGTGGGGGCGACTGGGAATAACCGCGGCGATGTACCAATTCACACAAAGATGTGTTGGCTCGACCAGGAATCGAACCCGCGACCAATACGCCACCATTGCCACAATACATCCATCAATCATGCAATCTCATAGTTTTTGTTCTTATCGATCATTCGTTATCTCTTCGCTATGTAATTTGTCTAAAGGCCCTGATGTCGATGGCGAGAAGAATTACTTACATGTAACAACCCCTCCGCGACTCCACTGAAGCAATCGATAGTATCTGCGAGCATCGCGCGAATTGGCTCCGTGTCAGACTCTAAGTTGATTATGTTCATTAGCTTCTCTTGTAGCGCCCTTGAGCTGGATATCAACCGATTTCTTATTTCACCTGTACAAATTTTCATACCTACATTATGTTGTCGCTATCTTGCATATCAATATCTGACCAGCGATATTATAGTAAAAAAAGTCTAGTAATAAAGACTTTGAAACGTCGGGATATAAAATCTAAACCGCGGTAAAATCCGTTACAAAATAGTTTTATTTCGACGTAGTAGTAGTTCTTGCATTGTCACCAACACTGACGTGCTAGTATGCCGATTTTCAGAAAACAATTCTTTGACCTTAGACTCATACACAAACGGGAAGTTAAATAAATAAATAAAGATTTTCAACAGAGAAACCCGATTCAAACTTAGTGGCGTGATTTTGGAATAAACTTTTTTTGGGGGCTGAGTCACCTTCGTCCGTGGGTGTACACCTTTAATTGAATCCCCACATGTCGTCCCCGGGTGGTGCAAATCAGGTGACAATCAACTGGTGGTAGGCTTCGGCCGTGGTTTGCGACCACCCACCAGATAAAGCCACACCGCCAAGCGGCCTTGCCGTGTACTGGTGCGATGTCTGGTGACACCATTTAAGAGGGTGGGTCGAAATTGTTGCTCCTTTATGGTTTCAAACCATAAGCTGCCACCTTTTCATCGAAACTCGTAACCACAAATGAATCTGTATAGTGGGCAGGCGCGTCCCATCGTAGACTACATCTTTGCTTAACGTCAGGCAAGTTGTAGTCAAGCGCAAGCTTAATTCAGAATAAAAAAAAGATAAGTGTCTGTTAGCCCTCCTAAAATAAATAAATAAATAATATTGCCACTGAAAGCGCACAAGTAAAAGACACAAAAATAAAAGCTTGTGATAATAATACATACCATCAGCGTAATTAGCGGCTATAGCAAAAGCTCTATGTAATTCCTTTCTCAGTTCACCCGGCAAGTTGCAACCCGTCACCTCCCATTGTAGTAGCGCCAGGAACTCTTCACACGTCGCCAAAGCGCTCTCCCTGTTCAATTTATATATTATTTAATATTCAGACTTGTTGTCATATCGGTACAGTCAACTGTTCTGTTCTATTAACCTAAGAACCATCTCCATTTACTTTCAAATAGAAAAATCGCATAATCAGTCCATACTTTTAGCCGCTACAAGCCACAAACTTTTACACAGAAATGTCAAACTTATAGACCTCTTTTTTCGTCGTAGAATTAAAAACATATTATTTTATTAGTTATTTCTTGCTCAGACTACATCATTGGGTAGCTAGGGACATCCATTAAAACCCTGGGCGTTACCGAAGAATTTGTGAGCCTCCTTTCCTTCCCCCCCAATTTCAAGTACAATTTTTAATAAAATACCTAGCTGACCGGTTAAACGCTGTTCTGTCAAACGACTGATAGTGACAGTTACCTCGGACGCCTTTATACAATTATCAAAAGCGGTAGATGTGGTCGGCGGTAAATATGGTCGTTGCCTCAAATTTTCAAATTTTCCATGCTACTCTTCAAACTTACTTTTACTTCTTAATAAAATCGGTCCACCGATTCCCGCGTGACCAAGGCAAATAGGAATAATTTTTTATTGAAATAGATAACATCTAAGGGTGTATAAGTGTGTGTACTGACTTGCGTTGCGACAACGCGAGGGTAGTTAGCAGCTGTAGCGCGTGTTGTGCGGCAGCGGGCTGTGTCGTCTGGTGACGTAGCACCGCGCTCGCGTGGCGCGACAGTCGCGACACTGCCCACGACACGCCCACCGACCCGCGACCGAACGACGCCTCTATGATCGGAGACACCTGTATACGACATAATACTGGCTTACTTATGAGCCTAAATACCATACCCGCCGATCCACCGACATGATCCGTCGTCGACTTTTTGTCAGTGTGCTTGTCGACAACTTCACATTAGTTCAAAAACCTTGTCAGCGACACGAAATCAGTCACTTTTGAGGTTGCCGCCGGGGGACACAAGTGTCCGCAATGATTCTTTTGAATAATATCGCCCGGCCTGTATCGGGGGTCGGCGGGTTTGGTGTGTAGTCTTTATTACTGATACAGTAGTATCCACATAATGTATCGAAGAATAGTCTTGTATTTGGCTTACCTACGCACCACCACGTGCTCTCTAACTGATTGTCGAATACCGACTGACTAAACGCACCTTGTGACATATGCGCTCGAAACAAATCATAAGTATTTACATACACTACAGATTCTGTGGCAGATACACAGAAAGAAATCTAGTATGTACGAAAAGTAGATATCTTTATAAGTATTAGAAAGAAGTTCCTTATCGCAAGTCACAGGCACGCAAGCGCACGCTGACGCAAGGGAGCCCGACTGCTTAACCGAAACGCAAAACCTTTTTTTTTTAATTTAAACTAACGCATCTGAATAATTATATTTGGAAATGTATATATGAAGTGAAAATAATTATATCTAAAGTGAAGTGAAAATGCGTTTGAACATTTACAGGCAAAACTATTTAGCCAAATTCTGTCAACATAATGATGGAATTATTAAGAAATTAATTTCATTTTAATTTCATCAGGCGTTTATTTAATTATAATTTAACTAACATCAAGTTGGAATCTATAAATTGGGTATCTAATGTTTATGCTAATATTATGAAGAGAAAAGATTTTTATTTCCATTGTAACATAAGCTTGCAAACAAACCTCATCGTAATCCGTAGGCTGCAACATCAGATACGAATTAGACCATATCTTGAGTAGCCACGAGATAGTAGCAGACAGCTCCGGACTGATTACTCCTCCAAAACCAGCTTCTAATGCTGCGCATTGCCAGTCACTTATTCTAAGTATTTCGCTTATCATCCTTAAACAAACATAGATTTAGAGATATTTAAGTCTTAGGCAATTTCTTTTGACAACAAGTAAAAAACCTGTCGACTAAAAACAGGGAAGTGCAAGACGTCATCTAGTTTGATATCTAAAACTTTGTTCATAGATAAGCCTGGGAGCCGAGTGATCATCGTCGGTGGAAGTGCACCTTCAATCTGAATTTCCACACGTGGTGCCTGGGCTGTGGAAATCAGGTGACAATAAATTGAACTTCGACCGTGGTTAAAGACCACCCACTAGATAAAACCACACCGCAAAACAGCCTTGCGGTGTTCCGGTGGTCTGTCTGGTGACACAATTTGGGACGGTTAGTTGAAATTGTTGCCTTTATGGTCTGTAACCATAAGGAATCTTATTCTACTGACATCTTCTCACCGAAAAACATTCGTAATCATGAGTGAATCGGTATATTGAGAAGGTACGTTCTAACATAGACTACATATTAATACTCATGGCTTAACAACAAGCAAGTTGTAGTCAAGCAAAAGTCTATTTTAGAATAAAAGTAAAGCAGTACTTTGATCACGACGCGCGACGTCTAATGCCTTTAGTAAAAGGTTACGATTATAAAACTCTATTAACTCATTTAACTTAAAGCAAACACAAAAACATTATTAATACAAACTTTGCGTCACATTTTTATCTTTCCTCTATAACTCATTATGACTAAACATTACAGTCCTAATTTTGGCTTCTATCGTCACGTTGTATTTACTGGCACAATAAAGTTATTTTTGTGTTTTTATAGTCAACCTTATTTATCATCCTAACTGCAAAAAAACTATATTGGGAACAAAAAACCCAAGGTATAATATTATGATCATCTTGCATTATGCATTTCAATAGAATATTTATTCCTTTACAAAACGAGGTTAACATAAAGATAATTATCAGTTCAGAAAACATAATATTTATTATCGTCCCCGATCAAAAACAAGACAATTTGTACAGCATAAAATTATGATTATCTTTAAGTGATTATGTATTTCAATAGAAGACTAATGGATTTAACAAAACGCAGTTAACAAAAAGATAGTTATCAGTTCTGTAAACATTTCAGTTCTAAAATTGTCACTGCATTGTAATACAGAACAGAATACTGATAACTTATCTTTATGGGGTTGAGATTTATGAATAATTTATTTTTGTCATGTCTTCCAGATTCCGTTTTCCCGCATACATAATATATTTACATTATTTGTATAAAATGTCTTAAGTTGAAAACATCACAGATTTTTCTTAAAGATTCCTTTATTTTTAGATAGAAATATATCTGGTACGGTACGTATCCTTGATACCTATGATTTTTTTAGTATTTTATTCCTTTTGACATAAGATTTAGATTATAATAATATAGTGGGATATTAACACACACCGCCATCCCAAACTAAGCAGAGTTTTTTCTATGGAAACCAGATAACTGGTATTTATTTACACAAGGTCAAACAGACATGTTCATAACAAAAATATCTGACTTGGGTGGCAATCGACACGACCTACGGCGTGAAAAGTGAAAAACAACTGGACCACCGAACAAATTAGAAATACAGTAAATATAATTATTTTTACTTACTTAAGAATAGGATCCACATTTTCAGTGCTCGAAATTTCTCCAACCAAATATCTCAAAGAGGCATCCATATTCGCATTTTCTACTAGGCTATAGTGCATAATCTCGGATGGTATTAATACTGTTTCGCCCTCAGTACAGTCTATAGCTAAGAAGTGTCCTGCAAATAAATGTTTCTCTTTAAGGAGTCGTTAAAAATCGGAGTTATTAGTTAAAACCTGTGTTTTTATCCGTGTATATGAATTTGTGTACAAGTTTGTGGTATTCTAGCGCGTAAATTTACTTAGGTATGCAGCTGAATTGTAACTACATACATAAGTAAAGTTTTTACATAAATCACTTTTCCATACATTTTAAAATAATATTATTGTCTGTGGTTTGATATTTAGTGGTGCCGCTACTTTTGCTTAGTTTTTGGTATGAAGTTAGCCGCGAGTCCAGTCCTATTTTTATTTGAAACGCATAGTATATAAAACTTTTTAGGAGTTATTTTCAAATAACCATAAACGAGTAATTAGCCTGCGTGTAACTTTTTTATTGATTTAACTGCCTTTTTCCGTACCCTTTGATTAGTCAACCATTAGATACCATGTAAAGCCTAACCACTCTGCCAAGAGTGTAGTGTAAGTGACTATCCTAGTTTTATAAAACTAGCTAATACGTCCCCGTCAAAAATGCAATAGTGCAGACATTAGTGTAAAAACTACTAAGGTAGAAAAGTAAATTTAAAAAAAGGACCACATTATTTTTATATTGTGCTGTAGAGTAATGTTAACGGCATTTTAAGTTCATTCATGTTGTTTATTTCAAAAGTCTGTCAGTTTTTAGTTCTATGATTTTGTTACCTCTGGTCTTATTTAAAAAAAAAGAAATAATTTATTATTCGCTTTGATGTCACACAAAGCCTTATTTCATTCATAATTATAATGTCAATAACCCTAAAACTTCAATTAATACAAAAATATTTAAAATAAACGTTCGTAACAATTAAACTAATACTGTAAAACATTTGGATCAGTTCCAAGTACAATTGCATTAGTATGAAACAAATTAAGGTCAATGTCTTACCCGAAATCATCAGAATCCAATGCAGATCTTCAAAGAGACTCACTAATTGTTCACCACCATTCACTGGCAGTTTGCCCATATGCATCAGCTGCAATTGATTCTCTAACCTACAAAATATATATATTTTTTGTAGCAGTAGTAAGTAACAAAAAGAGTCTGTAGTAAACTAAACTTGGGACAAACAACACAGCCATATGCTCCAAAACAGGCATAGTAGACGTAGACGTGGACTACAAGTCCGCTAAACAGAAGTGGGATCGGGCTGTTGACTTTGTCGTATTCATCAGGACATCGATAACGATGGAGCGACGATCTTTGTTCGTTTGTCGCAACTTGGACGCAAAAGGCGTGCGATAGAGAAAGGATAGTGTAGGCCATGTAAGAGGCTTGTTCTTAGCAGTAGGGCAGCGCAAGTTAAAAAAAAGTCTGGAGTCAGAAAGTCGCTAGTGATACCCCCTGCTTTGGAGAGCACCACCAGCAGTAAATTCTGCTCCCGATCTCTCCTAGATCGTAATAGCCAACTCGTACTATCGGTCTCCGAGAGTGCAGAAATAGTCTTCCGAATTTGCATACACACTAGTGCCTTATAGTGGTAAGTCAGTCTAAACAGGTCGCCTTCGAAACACGGCCAAGAGAGGACAAATACATGAATATTTCAAGCGAAATTATAATTGATAGGGAATTCTTGGTAATTGACATCAAGGATGTCAACTCACCTTTTACTTCTATCTTGCAGCAAAGTGAAGAGAATATGGCTGCAGTGCGCGGGCGCCTTGCGCGCAATCGCACCAATAGTCAGTAAAACATTACTGTGTAACTTTCGTTCATCTTCCTCTAATTCGTCTTTAATTTCTTCTTCAGTGTTATCTGAACGTCTTGAAAAAGAAAATGTGATAAACATTACGAATCAAAGTCTTAGTATATAAAAAATATTTATTTGAAAACATTGCACATTAACTTTGCGAGGAGTTGAGAATCGGGTGGTAGTGACACTCCAGTGTAAAGGGAAGATGTTCTGGCGAGGTGTGATGCCCGGCACATACGTTTATCACATATTCTCTACTGTTCTTGTCGGAAAGTTGTATATAATATGCTAATCGTCGGTGAAACTTTGCTTGTCCGATTCAGGAATGCTATGTCAATCTCTGTGGTGACGCCACAGCTAATGATTGATGATTACTTAAATACATGATTGTCAATTATTCAAAACCTTATTTACCTTGTTCCATCAGGAGGAGCTAATCTACACTGTAGATAAGTATTAAATATTTCTATACATGGATTCATCAGAGTTTCATTTGAATAACCTTCTGAGTGTACTAAAGAACTCCAACTATGTAGGAATTTGTTCAATGCCTCCCTCCATACTGTGTCATCATTCACCTGAAAAAAGAAACATAATTATTACACTATCATGAGGTCAAATAAATATAGGTCATGGATCCATCCTGGGTTGTGGCTGCAAATCTTAAGGCAAACAATTACTTATGAAAAAACCGGCATACACCAACCCACATTTGAATATAAACTATTATCTTAAGTGGGACTCTAAGAGCAACCCTGTAATCCTGTACGTAATAGCACATAAATAGATAACATTACAGAATATAAGCTTCAAAATAAAATCAAAAATTCTATACTATATGTATATATAGGGTTGTCTAGCTAAATCTTCACTTCGCTCGTATCACTGCCGGTTAGCACAACCCTTATCTTAGGTCGCGCGCAGAATTAGATCAAACCGGTTTGGCTTCCAGTGGGCGCCGGTGCACGCTCCCCGCACCAATTCACGCACACGTAGCTGCGCCTGTAGCAGTGAAATCGTGCACAGTGTTTGTATGAAGCTTTTATTTTGTATAGTTATATATTCATGTAGTACAGGTAAGCAGTTGAGGCAAGTTGCAGTCACCTGCTGGATATTTTTCTTCTGTAATGTTTATTAGAATATGTTTTTAATGGGGTGTACTTACTCCTTCCTCAATAACAGTTCCTCTAATACAATGGCACGTTAATGTAGTCAAATGCTGAAGCAAAGCAATCGGCGTTGCAGCTATCAACGTCGGTGAAAAGAACTGTATCAGTCGCCGATATATATCTGAGATTCCAAGCATTTCTTTCTCAACAGGTTGTATGTAAGCCATCATATTTAAGAAACTGTTCACATAATTCTCCAAATACTGCTGCTTTACATTAGGAGCTGACACAACTGCGCCACTGAGACTTGCAAGTTGCACCAAACATGTTAAAGAAGGACTAGCTAATTCAGGATTAGACCTAACATACATATGTATCTCGAAAAACAATGCCAACAACTCCGGCTGCATTAGAGTATCTCTCCAATTTATATTTAATCGTAATGCAGGTGCAGTATCACTCACATAGATAGCCTCAAATGCACCTACTAATCTTTTTGACAGAAGAGGTGATACATGGTTCCAACTTAACACCATTTCAACAATTGTCAACAACTGTTTCGTTAGCAATGCTTGATCTCCTTCTGGTCTGTGTCCTGAGCGAACAATTTGTTCCAATACACCTACAGTAAATCTAAATATCTTCTTTAAATCTATAGCTTCAAAGGACTTCTTTAGTCTAAAATGTACCTCCCATATAAGGCCAACATCAGCAGATTTGACAGTTATAGCATACTCTTGCATTATAGCTAATATAAGAGAGCATGCCAGTTTTTGCTGACTAATAGGAGAACTAAGAATTATCTTTTCTAATTCACCAATTAAAGCTTTCCTTTCCCTTCCACTGTCATCAATGCTGCCCCTCTTGATAATTATAGCAATTGTCTGAAAAAATATACATATATTTAGACACAGATGCTCTTACTTATATTGTTAGAGCCTGAACACACAAGCAGCTGTCGAGAATGCGACCATCTGCAAACGGTGGCAGTGCCTAGAGATCATGCAGTTTCAGATAAAAATCGGACTATAGCCAGCCGCATTTCCTCAATTGGTAGTTAGGCCATTATATAGCATCTAGCTTCCACAAATGCCTTCACTTCTGTGTTATTACTTATTGGATAAAAAGTTGCCTACATCCTTTCTGGACAATGATTTTAATCTATGTCTAGGTCGAATTTGATTTATACAATTCCATCCAATAGTTTTTGCGAGAAGGAGAACAAAAATCTGCACATCAATCCATTCAAACTTTCACATACATAATATTAGTGAGTTAGGCATATGTTTATTGTTTACCTGTAAAAGTTTCTCCTTTAAAAATGGAGGGGCTTCCCTTCTGAGTAAATAGTTAAGTAAATATTCCCTTAATGCAATAATATCACTTTCAGATAACATACTCCACTCTCGGATAAGTGCAGACTTCAATAATCTAGCAGCTTCAAACAACACATAGTCAGAAGATGACTTTTCTAATATCTCTCTACATAATTGGTATGGATTCTTGGTGCTACGGAATTCTAGGAACACACTTTCAGCTTGATGACGTTGTTCCGATGTCACTATGTTTGGTGGTGCCTATGAAGATAAAATTGAATTGATAAAATCAAACAAATTACATTGGTTGTGCTCTAATCATCTTGAAAGGAGGGTCTTCCTTTCAAGATGATTAGAGCACAACCAATGTAACATAAGTTAAGAGTAATTGAGCTTCTAAGCATATGACGACAGTTAGATGTGAAAGGTAAAAGCACTTAAGGGCCTTATCATGTTGGTGGTAGGTGAGCAGCGTGGGGTGCAGCGTGGGGTGCAGTAGGCTTGCAACAAATAAATTGTGGGCACCCAATAAACACACCAGCTGCAGATGCGCTTGCCGTGCATACAAATATGCTACAATACATCGCTTATCTGCCACATGTACGATATGGCCCTAGGTCAATTGTTCTTCCATATTGACTTGAGTTATTTTGCCTGCTGTGTCGTTGTTTATGTATATGACTATAGTTTTTGGTATATAAAGTTGTGAAAACGTGCATTGACACCTAATACTTTCATCAGTCTCTATTATATAACAACAACAAAGCTTACTGAGTTTTTAGCAGTGTTTCTCAGTAGTAGCCATGCCATTGACTGCATAGTAGGAAAAGAACTTAACTAAAAATAAGTGATATAACTTAACAACTAATTAAAATCCCTATCATAAAAGTTTTCCCGTTGTAGATTGAAAGACTAACACACTTTATATGTCATGTTTATATGCCAGCAATTATAATCATCTATCAATTCTATCATCTTCATATTTCTTACACATAAGTTAAGGGTAACAGGGTTAAGGTAAGGCAAAGTAAGGTAATGTAAGGTCACTAAAGTACTAGTTATTTAAATTTTTTCTCAGCAAACTTTGTAAAACGTTTTTGACACCTAACCTTAATTGGAAAACCAAATCAGCCAAATTGAGTCAACTGTTCTCGAGTTTTAGCAATACAAACAGTTGTCAATTATTTTTTATATATAGATTAGCCGACCCAGTAAACTTCTTATTTCTCAACTTTTAAACCTTCTTTGGGCTTCTATAAATATTTTAAGACCAAAATTAGCAAAATCAGCATATCATCTTTGTTCAGTATTAGTGCAGCAAACATACCTCAATCATTTTTATAATATAAGAGAAAATAGAAGAAGAATATGGGCAGCTTACTACGTCATTGATACCAACATGCTCTTGGCCAGCTTAAGTGAATTAAGACCTAAACTCTTTCATGAGCTAAATTTGTTAAGAAAACACCAGCCTCAGCAAGCAAGGCAAATATTATTAGGGTAATAGGTATATACATGGGGACAGTATATATATTTACGTTAGAAAGAATAGATATTACGTTAGATTTCAGTTAGTAAGAAGAAAATTCTTAGGTTTAACTTACCATCAACATTTGGGCAGCCGCCTCCAAAGTTTGTATTGAATTATCCATTGCAGTAAATGTATTTTAAATCAACAAAATATTAATGAGAAACAATAAATACACCACATAAGATTCCTACAAAAATCAAGCTCGCCGAAAGTCACATATTATTTGAAATTATTTATTACATCTAGGATTTTTAAGAGAAATTCACTGATCGACAATTCGACTGACGATGTCTGTCAATCTGTCCAATCTGTCAAGCAAGCCATTACAAAGACCAAAGACCATAGATTATAAAAAATTGACAAGCAGTGATGAAGTGATACTTAGCGTAAAGCGTTTTTATCATAGACGTATAGGTTTCATACTTCCATGGTTTTTATGCTATTTGGTGATACTATGAATGAACTTTTTTGTCTATTGGACGTAAAACGTAGTGGTTAGAATTAGAATTAAAATTAATTATAATAATTTCAGGCTTCATTCTTATTGTTTTAATTTCTTGCAAATTGAGAAACATTTCCGATCTTTAATAATTAGTTCCACTGAATGCCGCGGGACTTCTTTCGTGACACGGACTCTATATTCTCTTTGATTGGACGCCCGATTGGAATGATGATGGGCGGATGGGCGCATAATTATGGGGTTTTATCACAAAAGATTATAAATTTTGACACACTTTCCATGCTCAAATAGTCACTCATATAGCGCTCCATTTCTTAAATTTCATACATGACTTTTACATAAGTGCACGCAACGAAAGAAAAAAGAAATAACTTCTACCTTTTCTACAAGAGTTTTTATCACTGCTTTGCTCCTATTTGTCGCAGCGTTATATTACAACACCTAAAGCGTTCCTCAATAAATAGACTATACAACACAAAAATTATTTTCAGAATCGAACCAATAGTTCCCGAGATTAACGCGTCCAATCAAATAAACAAACAAACTATTCAGCTTTTTACTATAGATTTGCCTATTAGCTCTTCGCAGGCGCTTAATTAACTTCTTTTGACGCATTAGGATTTTTATTTATTTTATAATACTCTCCTATACCTACACATATAAAACGGACTTAAATTCATTGTTGCATCCTTTTTGCATCTAACTACCTATAAAAAGAAGCCTAGATATATTTCAACGTGGCCCATTGTAGGCGGCGATTGCCAACGAGTCTCTCATACACAAGAAATTATAAAAACATATTATTATAATAGGTATAGTGGGACATTAACACACACGGTTATCTGATCCTAAACTAGGCAGAGCTTGTACTATGGAAACCAGATAACTGGTAATATACTACATATAATACTTACTTTTCTTTTGTAAAAACATATCTAAATATAGATAATTACACACAGACTCAAGACAAATAGACGTGTTCATCACACAAATATCTGACTTGTGTGGGAATTAAACCCACGATTTGCGGCGTGAAAAGCAACTACCTTAACGACCACGCCACCGGCACCGGTCCGTCAACCATACCTACATATTACATTAACTTTAGAATATTTTTTTAGCAAGAACACTCCCGATTAATTCACCTTTCAAACAAAAAAAGTCTTATTTGGTTTATCCATTCAGGGGCTACGACATGACACACAGACAGACACACACAACTTACACATAAACATATAACATAACACCCGGCCGCCGTTTTTAAGTTGCGAGTTCAAAAAATTATTTTGCCAAAATGAATTGGTTACACTTAAACAAAATTCGTGAATAGAAAACAATAAACATGTTTATTTAAATATCTAACTCTAAAAAATGACCTTCACACACAAATCATTATTTTCTTACTCATGAATATTAAATGATTTTATCAAACACAAATAACGGAGTAATAGTAGATATATGATTACCGTGACGATACTAGCATAAAGTGCCTAACCTATTACAAAAGCAGGTTTTACTAACTTTTTTCTTTTTCAATCTCAAGCAATCTCTTGTCTAACAACTGCTTATCCAATTTATGCTTACACAAATACTGTCCATTGAGAAATAATACAGGAATATCATATCTATACAATCTCAGCCACCTTAAATTATCCTTTTCATTGATATACACCTTTTTAATGACTATTTTGTCTTTGTAAGATTGCAATTCCTCCATAACTCTGTCACAAAGATCACATGGATCTTTCGTGTAAAAAGTCAACTCTGGTAGACCATCAGTACTGGTACTTCTGAAAATAGGAAATGATCCTAAATAAATTAATAAAACTTTGTAATAAAAAATAATTTATTAAAAACTCTTTCCCTATGACCTATGTCATACCTATTTACAAGAACATACTATAAACTTTCACACTTTCAACAATAAAAATCTTATTTGCAAAGATATAAGAATAATAATAAAATACAAAACAAAAACTAAAATCACCATCAGAAAATCTTTACAATACACTTACAATTTTTCAATCATGATTGATGATGCACCACCACCACCATTACAAATGGATGCTACACCCTTTTCTCCCTTTTTAAGAGCATGACATAAATGTACAACAAGCCTTGCTCCAGACATACCAATAGGATGACCAAGACTCACAGCGCCACCATGTATATTAACTTTTGCAGGATCAAGGTCTAACAACTTCTGATTAGCTACAGCAACAACACTAAAGGCCTCATTAATTTCCCACATAGCAACATCATCTTTCTTAACACCCGTTTTTTCTAACAATTTAGGTATAGCAACTGCTGGTGCGATAGGGAAATCAATTGGGTCGCACTCGCCATCTGCAAACCCAACTACCTTGGCAATCGGTTTCACACCTAGTCTTTGTGCAGCTTCTGCTGTCAGAAGGATCATAGCGGCAGCACCATCATTTAAAGTTGATGCATTACCAGCAGTCACAGTACCATTCTCTTTTTGGAATACAGTTGATAGTTTATTGAACTTTTCAAAATTAACTCTTTTATATTCCTCATCTTCCTCAAACATAACTGGGGCTGCACCTCTTTTTTGTGGCACTGGAACAGGCACTAGTTCATCTTTGAAAGCCTTAGCTTCATATGCCGCTGCACTTCTCTTATAACTATTAACAGCATACTCATCTTGCTGTTGTCTTGATATTTCTAATTTCTTTGCTGTATTCTCAGCACAGTTACCCATGTGGAACTTATTGTACACATCCGTGAGACCATCAAACACAATTCCATCAATTAATTGCATACCACCATAAGTGGTTTCACCTCTTTTCAAGTAAAATGGTACATTTGACATAGATTCCATTCCTCCAGCTAAAATAACATCTTGGGCACCAGTTTGCAGGCCTTGGGCAGCCAACATGATAGACTTCATGCCTGATGCACACACTTTGTTGATTGTAGTGCAAATAGTACTTTTTGGAAGACCGGCATAAATTACAGCTTGCCTTGCCGGGGCCTGCCCCATGCTGGCTGAACAAACATTACCAATGTAAACCTGAAATTAATATGATTTTAGTACAGATTTTTCAATGTAGTAGGTGTTATAAGTTACACCCTATCATGTTTCATTATCTTTGATCAGTTGCTAGCTGTAATTTAATCTTGACAAATATTTCATGATGATGACAAATGACTACTTTACAATACATAAAACCTTGAGAGCATAATCATTTTGACTATCATTAACATAACTGTTTAGAATAACTGTAAAGCTAAGAAAATTTGAGGAGAAAGTAGGTGAAATAATTAACCTCTTTAATTTCCTCCTTTGGAATACCGGCTCTTTCCACTGCTGCTTTCACGGCCACTGCACCAAGTTCCGAGGCTGACATGGTTGCTAAGCTGCCTCTGAATGATCCTATGGGGGTCCTGACTGCCGATGCAATTACCACTTCATTCAAAGAAACTTTCGTAGAATACGCCATCGCTCTTAAAAGCTGCAAAATGAATACTTCCTAATCACTTGTAACTTAGGCAAAATTATATATTTTTTATTTTTCTTACAATACTGGAACAAGTAGCAAGCAGGGCCTTCTACTTAGCGAGACATTCCATTAACAACTGGCGATGTTAACAGGTAAACTTTCGATTATATATCACACAAACCTTATTCGTTGGGCGCATTGTAATGGAAATGAGCCTAATTCCTTTCAACATGATTTATAAATAATGTATAAAAACTATTCTTAAATAATATACGCCAACAATAGCAAGTCTGTAATGTAAATGAACAAGATTGTAAGATAGGTACTTTATCGCTCACATAATAATTTTAAAACTTGCTAACAGCAAACTTGTTAAATTATTTCTAACTTAAACTACCAAGCATTACGGTTGAAAATTGTTTATCAAAAAAGCATTACATACCTCAGTTTGTTAGGTATGTATAGTGAAATGATAATGAAGAAACTTTGACCCTGGGGCGCTACTACGATACGGGTCCCGTACACTATCCCGCAGACGGGTTCTTGTGTTTTATGAGTCTCAATTATTATTACATAAGAATCTTTTCCATTTGAAAAAGAATATTTTCATTTGTCGCGAGTTCGAATCCTGGTCGTGCCCACACATCTTTGTGTGAATTGTTTCATCTCCACTGTTCAATATCGGTGAAGGAAAACATCGTGAGGAAACCGGCACGTCTAAGAACTAATCATTCGAGGACATGTGACATCCGCCAACCCGCACTTGGCCAGCGTGTGTGGATTAAGGTCTAAACTCTCTCAACTCATAAGATAGTTGAGAGAAGACCCGTGCCCAGCTGTGGGACACTAAAAAGGGTTGAAGTGATACTTTCTTTATAAATCGGGTACCCGCCCCTGTTAAGATGGGGAAGGCAGCTGATGCATAATAGTTATATAAAAGGTAATCATTGTCACGCAACAAAAGATAATTACGGATGTCATGCACAATAACTCATGTTAAAACTAATGAGACAATGCTAGCGATGTTAAGAACTCGAGTCTTTGAATCCTACATATTGAACTCGACTGACAAATTACCTACAGGACTCGACTCATTACAATATGCCTCCCAAGACTAGAGAACTTGAGTTTATATGAGCTCTTGAGCGCAACATGAGACTCGAGTCTTTTTTAGCGCTCAAGTTCTTTTTACGGGCGAGTCGCGCTTTAGTTCTATTCCGTCTGGAGCTCCTTTTTAAATCAGGCAATAAAATGTTACTTTTTTATGTTACTTTTATCTGAAAAAAATCTGATGTACTCATAAATCTATTTATTTAACCTTTGGATTACCCTGCAACTGTTAACATTATTAAACCTTAATACGTTGTAGACATAAAACTCCAGCTCTTTTAAGACTCAAGCTTTTCTAAGACTCGAGCTCTATTTAAAACTCGAGCTCTTTTTAAGGCTCGAGTTCTATTAGCGCTAGAATCTTTTTGAAAAGACTGAAGCTCGGCTCGGCTCAAGACTTCAGTTAGTTCACTGAGTCTTGTAAAATTGTGTCGAGTCTACCGAAAATTAGAACTCATACACTCGAGTTCTTAACATCACTAGACGATGCACGCGTCATTCAGTAGTAGACCCATAAATAAAATCTAGAGGTAATGTCGCAAATGAGACCTAGCGGGCGCTTGCCGAGAAGATGGGATGTAGTATTGCTTTTCCAATTTCCATAATGCAGGGCCAAATCATAGATTATTATTAACTACTTGTTCTTAGGGTTAGGTACACTTAGTTTTTGAAATATTGTAGGATGATCTAAAGGGTAACATTTGTGTTACGAGCTAAATGAGGCTTTGTTTTTATTTTTAAGTAGATAGAGGGCAGCTTTGATCGAAAGAAATTATTTTTAATATTTCAACATTATTCCGAAAACTCTTCAGAAAGAAATTATTCATAGTTTATTAAATTTTATTTTTCTCAGTAAGGCATGCTTCTCGGGCCAAAAGACTAGGCTTTGCAAAACAATTCAAGCCTGCCTAGCAAGGATGCAACACCTCACATAAAAATATCGACATTAGAACATATGTTCAAATGTGAAAAATTGATCTTAGTAATATCGATGTTCATGAACGATATTTCGATGTTTAAACAACAACGATATAGCTTAGCTCCATTAACCACAATTGAAACAACGGCCGTCGTCATTAATGCGAGCTAAGAAACTGCTTCTATTGTATTATGGAGTGAAAAATCTGCGATTGTGACTGAGATAGGTATTTGTTTGAGAGTAGCTCATGGATGGGATGTAAAATGGCGCTATAAAACATCGCTAAAAAAACGATGTAAACCCCAATTTGCACTAAAAAATAAACATACAATGTATCGACATCACATATTGTTTTGTTGAGTTTACGTTCGTACTCGAGAAAAATATATAAAATCTTTGACAGATTTTAAGATTTCTCATTGTCTATGTTTGCTTTTAAATATAAACATAATCTTTGATATGTTTGTCTATTGTTTTGTCACATTTTATTTTCAAAGAAGATGGAGTGCACCAAAAGAGATACGTTTAAAATTATACATCTAAGATAAGGGTTGCGATCATAGGTAAATTGAGATCTTTCCCGTTGAGAAATAATATTTTCTCTAACCCCTAGTTCGCACCAAATATTTATCAAGCAATGTATCGAAACTTGTAACGAAAATATGAATAGGTTTCACTAGTAAAACTCACGGTACAAAAAATCAATCAAAACAAACTTAAGAATTGGTTTTTGAAGGAATATTGTTAATAAAGCAAGTATTTATGATTAATCGTGTAATTCATTAGACTCGTTAACGAGTGGAGTTATACAAGACAGTTTTTCGAGAGAAAAAGGTGACATCTAAAATAAATAAACTTTAACTTTAAATTATTTACATGCTCACTCAAAAAATGATATCTAATATTAATATGTTTAGAACGGGGTAGATAACAATCATTGGTAGACAATTTTATCGCGCTTTGATTGTTGCTAAATATATGAAGCGGTCCGACAAGGGGCTGGCCGAACTCAACGAGCAGCTGTCGTTGCCACAGTGCCTTCTGCGCTGCCGACGACATCACCATGTACTCCGCCTCGGCCGATGATGCCTTATTGAAAACATAAGAAATGTATTGTCTGGATTGCGAAATGTCAAACAAGTTTCAATTCAACAAGTTTTGAGAATTTGCGACTATGTGCTCGGCTCAACACATTGACAGAAAACAGAGTTTATAACATAATAATATAGGTTTGATGTATCTGTTTCGCCCGTCTAAACTCACTGAGTGTTAGGACTGCACAACCAAACACGACACAAGATAAATAATGTTTGCAACATGCTTTCTTTTAGCCAGTGAAAACTAGGGGCACGAACGGTTACATTGATGTTTTGGGTTTCAATATCGATTATAAACCTTAAAGTTTGTGAGATATATCGATGTTTGAAAGCAATCGATATATCGTTGCATCCCTACCTAGGTTAATATAAAAAAAAGCGTGTCAAAAAGTCAAAAACAAGGTTCTCTCATCTCTGAGTAGTCTGTGGTCAAAAATGGAGAAGTATGTTTTGTGTGTGCCGAGCAGCTGAGTTTTGTAGTTCGTAATATAATTTTTTACTATCAGAAGTACGTGTTGAATTTTTAGAAATTGATTAAATTACTGTAATCAGTGTGTGGTTATATTTTTACAGCGTATATTTATCAGATGGTTTCACAAAGTTTTTACCAGGAATCCAGGTTAGTCTATAAAAATTTAAAAATACATGATTTTATGGATATTGTAAAATAATGAGAACTGTGCCATAATCATATTGAGACTTTCTGTAACTATTTATTATTGCTTTTTACAACTCAAGTTTAGATCTTGTGAAACAATCAAGTTTATGGAATGCATTCCAAAAAAAGTAAAATGCTAATGGGTGCCAGTATGGTGTTTACATTAGCTAACAATCTCATTTAAGTACTCAAAACCACAAATTATTATGTTAAAGTTTATTATCAACATTAGTCTGTTGTTTTGATTCGCTGTTGCCATTCAATAGTATAAACAGGTTTATACATAGCAGGCCAGTAGAAATAGTCAATAGGAGAAAATCAGAAACACTAAAATAAATTGTAAAGTATCAATTTTTTCTTCCATTTAATTAGTGCATCTACTGTGTATAGTGGGCATACCACATGGATACCTGTGCAACATTCGTTTCTTAATTAAAATCTAGAGCGTCACTTCCCCACTTGGGAAGGGTCCTCCTTGTTCTAAGGTGCCATAAGACATTGATCTTGGGATTGCTGGTTGTTTCCTTCATTATTTAAGTGTAACTTAAATACAATTTGCTTGTGAATGTAGTTAAATTATGTTGTGTGAAAGGTTAAATTGGAATTATTTATACCACCAACCTCCTAACTTATCTGCTAGGAAATTAGAAAATCCTATATATTCTTTTTGGTTTATTTGAGATTTGAACCTGATTCTTCAATGGCAAGCCATGCATAACTGAATATGCTATCCTAGTAAATATGAAGCAAAATTGATGATACTTAATCTATGCTTATCTGTGTGATGCAATTATGAAACAAGTTAATTATTTTTAGTTAGATAGTTAAAACTTGGTTCTTTATCAGTATTATCTATTGCGTTGTGAAACAATCATGCCATACCTACTTTTTGCATTACAGTGCAGCATTTAATATCTTGTTTCTTAATTAAAATATTCAACTTTGCTTGTTGCTATGTAATTATTTCATATCATGACTACTTATATGTACAAAGGTAACAAAATTTAATCCAACCAATTTGTTTTAGAAGTCTTGTTACCATGGTTATTTCTAAAACAATTTCAAAAAGGAGGAGGTAATCAATATACCTCTGCGAGTGTAATTCCATCATTATATTAATGGATTTCCAAAATTATTTTCTTATTTTTGAATAAACTGATTGATTAATCAATCAGTTTATTCAAAATTAAAACTTGAATTTGTAATTTTTGATATTTTTTATATGTACAACTAGCAAACCCGGCGAACTCCGTTTCGCCACCAGATGGCTTCGTTTTATGCAACATTTTCCCGCTTTTCTGTTGAAATTTTTCCTGAATTTTCTTTGCTATAAACCTCACGGAGCCCGAGACCTTTCCAACGAATGCAAAACCGTGGAAATCGGTTCGTGCGTTCTAGAGTTATAGCGTCAGGAAGGAAAACCCGACTTATTTTTATATATTAAACTAGCAAACCCGACGAACTCCGCTTCGCTACCAGATGGCACCGTTTTATGTAACATTTTCCCGCTTTCCTGTTGAAATTTTTCCTGAATTTTCTTTGCTATAAACCTCACTGAGCCCGAGACCTTTCCAACGAATGCAAAACGGTGGAAATCGGTTCGCGCGTTCCGGAATTATAGCGTCAGGAAGGAAAACCCGACTTATTTTTACATAGTAGATTATGTTTGTGTAAAAGGAACAAGTAACTAGCATAGTTACTTAAGTAATTTTCGCCCCACTTCCTGAATAAATATTTCTATCAAGATAGATATGAAATGACTCAAAATGATTCATAAAATTGAAGCATATTGTAAACTTGTGAACATTTGGTTACCTACTTGATCTTGTGGCATTAGCGTACTTACACTAAGCTGAGTTTGACGTGCTGTACCATACAATTAGGTTTATTAGCAGAGTAATTCTTATGTAAATGTGAACAACATTGTGCATTCGCCAGTGAGCCATGTTCAAGCTCTGGGAAATAGTAACTCAAAAATGTACTTGTGTTTTAATAAAAAATGTTTTGTTGTGTGTGTACAAAGTTGCTAAGCTAAATCCTTATTTTAGGGTCTTCAAAACGCGTAGGCTATGACTTAAGCCATGCTATAAAAATGGAAGAAGTTAATTTTGGGGAAGGTCGGTATGAACAGAATGAAACTATTCCGGTAAGTAGTGCTGATAGTGATGCTTCCAGCAGCGTCTTTGAGAGTAATGATAGTGACCACTATAGTGAAGACTTAGACAAGGTATCCGAAGATGGTGACTTAAAAGAAGACTTACAAAAGACAATACCAGAATGTTATAAATCCGATTCAAACTTTTCATCACATATTAGTGACATCACAAATGACGAAGAATTTCAAGCGACGGCGCTATGCCAGTTTATGGATATACTAAACGATTTAGATGAAGTCTTAGATAAATCTTTATTAGCTTGTCTCGACGATGGTACGAAAACTTTCGATAGTGATGAAGAGGATCTCATATGTAAAATTAAGGAATGTATCGCGGAACCATGCGATGACGCAGGTCAATCAGAAGCGCGTAGTTCAGAGGATAATAATACACAAATAGTTACAAGTACAAACGCTTTACCTTCTGCACCACCTGCAGAGGAAGTAGAATTTACCCGTAGTGCATCTGAAAGATCGAATCTCACAAGTCTCGGTCGTTCGAAAAGTTATTCTGATCTCTCTGAAAACGATCGTCAGGCTTTAGTTTCTACTTTAGAGAGAGCTAGTACAACGAATGACGCACTACGAAGTTCGATGCGTAGGCTGGATCCTATTGTATTGCCAGCGATTTCTACAGAATCCTGTGAACCATTAACTTTTCCTGTTATACTATTTCTGGAGCATAATATTAACATTCGACCTACGAGTGCACCAATACAGTTACAAGTGACTGCGGCGAATCTCAACAGTGATGGTGCATCAGGACCGCTTATTGTAGGCCGCCGAGCGTTGCTCATGAATCGTACGCTTTCACTTCCTTCGCCGGGCGAAAGTGACGTTACTGCTGGTGACTGGACTGGTCGGAACACGGCCCAGAGTACTGCAAGAAGTACCAGTGCATCTAGTTCCTCGACGGAATCTCTGAATGTTGTACCCGCTCCTCTAAGAGCTGCAAGTGCCACCGAAGACAGGTAATTTCCATGAGACTACAATAGTTTTCTCTCCCATTCTTCAAAATTATTATTAGTACCTTGTTTTGCTATTTCAGTAGATTGTTGCCCAACTTATTAAATCTAAGGTCAAAGGATATGAATAACTAGAATACGGATTTCTTGGTTCATTAAAATATTTAATGTGGTAATGTCTTATGTAACATATTCACCAATAAAGTGAATTACTTACATTGACATTATTCCTGGTTAATATGCGATAGTATTTTTCAGAAACGAAGAGACTGAAGAACCTCCTTTTGGGGTTTGGCCACATCGTATGAGTGCCATGCTGGCGTGCCTCAGTTGTACTGTGGGAATATTTAATATATCTAGATTTGCCATATTCAGTGTTCACTTTGGAGGTAATCAACTAGGTCATTTCATAATTACTTGCGTTTACCTAATTTCCTGGTATCTTTATAACAGATCTTCATTGTTTCAGCGAGCTTCATAATACAGTTTTTTATACTATCGTTAATAATTGGCATACCGCTATTCACTTTACACTTATCGCTCGGCCAAGTCTTAAAATCTGGGCCTATTGATATGTGGCGTATATCGCCGATTTTCCAAGGCGTTGGTATATCATTGCTGATCACTCAAGCAGTGATCGGCATGTACAGTATACTGGGCATGTCTTGGATATTCGTGTTCTTCAGAGACTCCTTTATAACATCTAACGATAGATACAAATGGGCCTTACCACACAATTATGAAGGTGAGTCAACCATTACATAATTAATTGGGTCGTTGTTTGTACAATGCCAACGAATTTGGCGATATCAATCAATAAGTGAAGCAGGAAACGTGATTGAAGGCCGAACTCGTCGGTTTTTTTTCTGTTGCGAGGCAAAGAATCTTAGAAGATGAAATTTCTTTCAGATGGGGTACATAATCTTACTTTTAGGATCCAAGACACTTTGCCTCAGTATATTCACGGCGAGGTGTTACAAAAGAACTTGGGATCAAATAGTTCGTTCGGAACAATAAAATTTCAAGTCGCCTTTAACTTAGCCGTTGTTTGGATGATAGTGTTTGTCGCTTTAAGCAAAGGATTGAGGTCTTATGGCAAGGTAAATATCATAAACATTCGTGCCAATATTGATGTAATAATACACAGCAAAAGCTGCCTTATAGCAATGACCTTTAAGTTTAAATTTGCTCTGGACGGTTTTCAATAAAAACTGACACTATTGTTTTATTACAGGCTGTATACATTTTGATATTTTTACCTATTTGCGGCACATTAGTACTTTGTACCAAATTGCTGACTCTGATACCGTATGACACTGTAATAAATATATTTGCGGAGACTCAATGGAGCGAGTTCTTTGTCAATAGTAATGTAAGTATTTTTTTAAATTTATGCGAATATCATATATTGGACTAAAACTACTTTTTATCGTATTTTATCACGGTTTATTTTAAATCGCGATAAATTCCGTTATGAAGTAGTTTTATTTCAATGTAATTAACATTGGAATAAAACTACTTTATAACGGAATTTATCGCGGTAAATTATTTAAATAAAAAAATTAAACGTGTTCTCTACACCAAGTTTGAAATCTGTACAACCTAATTTAGTAATTAATAACGAAGTATTAAATGTAATTAACTCAACCGAGTTTCTGGGGATAACACTAGTTAAATTATTACAATGGGGTCTTCACATATTATTATCTTGCCTAGCTGACAAGTTTCTGCTGCCAATGCGGTAAGGAAAATTAGACAGCTCACTAATATAGATACAGCACGATTGGTCTACTTTTGCTACTTCCACAGTATCCTATTTTACAGCATTTTACTTTGGGAAAAAGCTACAAACAATAATTAAATAACAATAATATACAAACCATTTGTGTACGTCAAAAACGTGCAGTTAGATCTATTTACCAACTGAAGACTAGGTTTTCCCTTAAAGAGTTATTTAAGGAAATACATATATTAATAGTCGCTTCTCAAAATACATTTATGCACGTTTGTTTTATGTTCGTAATAACTTAAAAGTCAAACTTATTCCAAAGGAAAAGTGACATTCACACAATAACTAGGTACTCGTACGCACAAATTGTGTATCGATTCTCACCGTTTACAGAGAGTTTGATCATCTTTTATTGGTCTGAGCATCCATATTTACAATAAATTTCCATTACACTTGCAAGAATTACTTTTATATCAATTTAAATCTGTAATGAAGAAAATTCTTCTAAAAAGGGCTTATTACACCATAAGTGATAACATAAATGACAAAAACGCGTTTTCTTTTAGGAAGGTCACTGACACGGACGCGTTACAGGAAAAATGATTTTGTATCAAATTTACAAAACATTGGTTATTATGATTTATTCACTTTATATTAAAGTGAAAATGACTGTTGTAATCTTGACAAGTGCAAGTTTAAGTACATACCCAATGTAATTTAATTTTTAATTCTATCTAAGCTTTCTGAACAATTCTACAGTTTCATTAACCTGTTTTATATCGGCAGAGTTGGGCAGCAGCGGCTCAAGAGACTTTTCTCACTTGGGGTCTTCTCGGTGCCTGTGTAATGCAACTAACATCGCATAAAACCGCCAAACAGAAGACTAGTTTAATGCTACAAAGGGAAAGCGCGTGTGTCGTCTCCTTTACTTTTGCTGTTTTACTACTGGGATCATTTCTGGCCAACACTTGTGTTCAAATACTCAAAAATTATGGCTTCGTATATATGCCGAGCAGTTTTGGTAAGTCAGATTTTTAGTAACTTACTCGCTCGCTTTAGTAGCTGACTCGCGCAACTTATTCTGCATTACTCGTAGCGTGTTAAACTTAAAGCTTTCCTTGTCATAGCTCGCTATAGCGTCTAGTTAAACCAAAAATATGTTTTTAATTCTAACCATTACTTTCTAAGATAATCACAGTCAACAAAACAAACCCTTTAGCTTTATGAGTGTAGATTTACCAATTTACTCGGTTTTCCATATTAGCATTAATTAACAATACCATATTAACAATAGCCGGCCACTGGTAATTTTACTTCGAGGCAGAGGCTTGGCCATACTAATTCTTTTAGTTCTACAAGATTTACAACTTTCAAGTACCCTACTGCTGGATACTGTACGCGGTTCTACGCTCATCTGTCTTAGGAGTTGTGAGAGTTTTCATACTAATAATATTTAAATCTTCAAAGCTTTTAACCGCTTGGCTAAATATCAATAAGAATGATGACAATTTTTTTTGTTTTGTCCGTCAGATAGATAAAATATTGGGCACGTATTTTTATTTTTTTATGTGATTAAAGATTACGGCGATACGTCCAAGCAAAATCTCGAATGACGTCACACTTATGTAAGTTTCATACCTCTATATGACGTAGCGGACTCACACTCAATTACTTTATGGCGTTATATCCTAATATTGTTTCATTTCAATGATGAAGTAAAAAATACGTGTCTAGTATTTTTTTTATAATCTGATGGACTAATTAAAAGTCGATTTTTCATACCTGGTCGTCATCTAAACTATACCAACCTAAAATAAATAGGTAGGTGTAATTGATATTGGGACAAAAAAACTGGGGGCTGAGTCGCCTAAGTCCGTGCGAGTGCTCCTTTGATCTGAATCCCCACGTGGTCCCCGGGTGGTGCAAATCAGGTGACAATAAACTGGTAACTACTGGGAATAACTAGTAGTTGGCTTCGGCCGTGGTTAATAACCACGCACCATTACAAAGCCGCACCGCCAAGCTGCCTTGCCGTGTTCCATCCAGTGCGATGTCTGGTGACACCATTTGCGTTGGACTCATAAATTTTTTTATTTACAGTTAAATACCGACTAGATACCTACAGACGTCACTTTTTTCCAAATACTGTATGAAATTGTAATCGTCAAAAATATGATTGGTTTGTTCAAGTTCTTGTCCTTGAACGGACCAATCAAAATTAGCTCGTGATCGGACAATAGTGTAGTGGTAAGACATAAGTGAGACGAGCCATGCGGTGTCTATAGCTATCGGTCGGTATAATTGGTGTTGAGTTATATGAACAACATACAAACATTCTTTGTTCCAGAAACTGTAAAGAGCTCGCAGTTTTTATGGCCAATGTCTGAACCAATGCCTGGTAATGTGGTCGCCACTCCAGTGCGGTATATGGGACATTATGGCAGTTTGGTAGGAGTGACAGTGTGGAAAGCTGGCAACACTGCAAAGACGATCAGTGGATGGCAACCCTTGCAGTTGGCGACCCAGATTGTGCCCGCTACACTCGCAATTGTGCCTACTGATGTTGTAAGTGACAAAATTGCATTTTATTATATACTTCTTAATCTGACCAGTTCTAAACTAGTTAGTTCGTAAACCATAATAATTCATTTTTATTTCTAACTCTTTTATTCATTTATTATTTATTTATTTATGTTAACACGGTTTTGGTAAAACTAACTACATTAATACGCGAATATTTTATTGAAATGAAACTAATTTATAACGGATTTTATGGTTGTATACTTTAGGTTTTGTATTCCAACGTTTGTCTTTTTTTTATTTTTTACTTTCACTGTCAGCTAAATCATTGCTAATATGGCGTCAGTCAAAGCCTCAAGTCTCTAATCGTCTCAAGCCCACTTGACACGACACAATGTTACTGTGATCTTGAAACAGATAGCCAGCCCTGTTGACCTCGTTTCTGTACCCACGTGGCATCGCAATTTAATACCCTATTGTGTGATGATACTTTATAATGTTCTCACCAATTGTTTTGCTTCTTGCAATATTTCTGTTTTTAAATACTTGTCTTAAAGCGTTATTAACCTACATAATATGTAGGTACCTAATACTTATAAATTATTATTATTGATCAATAGATTAAGATGAATAGGTATTAAAAACAAAATTTATTGTCACTAAGAATTTTAAATAAATTGTTCAACATCATTATTTATGTGCAGTAGATTCATAAAATTAATTGGCATAGGAAAAACACAAATTATAACTGACTATAAAATATAACAAATTATAACGAATTTATTACAAATTATAACTGAAGAATACTCTTCAGTTTTATTGTGTTCTTTATTTGCCAAACATTTATGGGCCATTTACACGAAGACAATAGCCGGGATAAGATAGGACAGGAAACCACACCACACGTGATTTTATTTCGCTGAGAAAACTTCTATCTAATTATATTTTTCTATATATAGCTATGATATAGAAACTATCCAATAATATGTTTTTATTTTAAGTAAATAATGGACTACATTGTAGTCCGCGCGGTTACTCTAGTCACATTTAAACGCGCGACTAATACAGGTATAATGAGCCATTTTGACTAGGTCGATAGCCGGGATAGGACAGCAAGCCAATAAAGAATATATTAGATTGTCCTCAAGACAGTTGACCACATTTACATGGTGCTTTTTGAGTGACTTGCTCCTGTTTTACTGTTGTCCCGGCTATTGTTCTGGTGTAAATTTTGATGGACATGCTTTATAGCGATTTTACTTGTTTATACACACCGACTAGATACCAACTAGACGCCACTTTCTTCGAATAATGTATGAAATTGTAATCGTCAGGAGTAAATAAAAGACGCCGTACAAAATTTTACTGCGCTTTTTATTTCCTCCCGAAAAGTAAATACTTTTACTCTAAGGCGTCGATATGATATTTCGGTTTAAAGATCTTTATTCTCATTAAGACATTACACGTCACTTACATGAGATTGTACTTAAATAACACAGTAAGAAAATATATTTACCCGGTGTGGGTATTACAACTTGATATTTATAACCTAAAGCCTAAAACGTAATAAAGGCTTAGTCACACCTAACTTAGTTTTCTGAGTAGGTGATGACGGTGTTATGTGCACATGCTGACGTCAATTTATGAGAAGTTCAGGCTTAAGATACCCAGAGGAAATATTTCAGATAAATATTCCGGTGGCTTGGAATATTGTTCTACTTAGCGTGAATTTTATTAGTAATTAGTGTGGATTTGTTATGGTAAATAAACTTAAGTAAAACCCCTGTTGTAGGTACATATTGTTCACGCCTGTATTAACCGAAGGTGTAGGCAATGGTGATTATTATTGTTTCATCAGCAGCAACAACTTCGAGTGGCTATTAAGATTTTTTAAGTAATTTAGAAAAGTTTTTTGTCCGACCGCTTATTAACACAGTGGTCGCGCGTACTACATAATAAATATAGTCTCCTGGTACAAAAAACTACAAAAAAATCTCAGAAACGGATTCTTTGAACGTTGGTTTCATGTGCCTCTAAGTACTTTTAAATGAATTACCGGAGTACGTATATTCTTAGTATTACATTCACAGAAAGACCACCATTTACCTCTCCATTGCCACGATTGTGGTAGAGCGCGCATAAAAATTACCAGAAAAACGTGTAGGTACTTCTATGCCATAAGTAGGTCTAGCTAACTAGTATAGTCATCTGTAAAGTAGGTGGATTGCCACCTACCATTCATTAAAAAAAACTGTGATTGGAGCCAATTTAGGCAGTTTTTTTTGTTAATTGGTTAGATTTTAATTTGCTGACAAAATACAAATTATATTTTCTTAAGTACCTATAAAAAAACTATGCATAGACATGTTTTTATTATATTAAGTAAAAACTGGATTACATTGTAGTGAGCGCGGCTACTCTCGTGCGTCACATTTACGCTGCCCACACACAACCGATATTTCCACCGATTTTGTGTAACTCAATACAAAACTCAAGGTCACGCGTTGAATCGGTCACAAAATCGGTCATAAAAATCTGACGTGGGCGGGCAACCTTAGACGCGCAACCAATGCTGGGTTAATGAGCCATTTAAATGATGACGATAGCCGTGACAGAACAGTAAGAAGTTAGTAGCTTGCTGTCCTGTCTTATTGTCCTGTCCCGGCTATTGTCTTCCCTGTAAATGGCCCATATGACGTCCTGTATACACTTGAACCGAATTGTGAATCTAAAATAATCTTGAATCCACTTGCCACACACTTAAATATCCGTCCAGCCGTTTTGGAGAAGTTCAACCAATAACAAGAATTATATATCTACTAGCTGCCCCAACAAACTTTGTACTGCGTATTTCTCACCTTATCTACCTTTCTTGGACTTGTACGAACAATTCAACACCAAGTAATTTCAATGAGTTCAGCCGTTCTCAAGTTTTAGAAATACAAACATACATCAATTCATTTTTATGTATAGATATATGTACAAAGAAAAGTTTTTATGTCTGTATGTTTTATTTCAGTTGTCTCCAGCATGGGCGGTGATCTTCTACTTCATTCTCATAATGTTCGGCATTGCGCAGCAGCTTGCGATATGGCACTGCGTCATCACCGGCATCATGGCGATCAACGCTGAGGCTCTCAAAGTATGGGAGACCACTATCACCTTCCTTAGCTGCGTGTTCGGACTTGCTATGGGGCTGCTGCTAAGTACTGATGTGAGTTCTGATTAAAATACACACAAATTTTTTAGAATACTTTCTATTAAGGTACTGTTCATAACACGTGCAGCCGGCTAATTTTTTTTGTATCTAATTTAAATTTGACGGTTTCATGTCAGTCGACATTTTATTTCGCTGGCTGCAGGCGTTATCAGGAGTTGATGTTGGCGGATCGTTTTGGAGTTGTACCTATAGAACAGTAGTGGCGCAGCGATGTTACCCTCGGCTTTGAAAATGGTCGCAGGTTCGATACCCACACATGTGATTTTTTTAACGCCGCTGCTTAATATTGCTAAAGGAAAACATCGTGAGGGAACCGGCACGTTTAAGAACAGCATTAGAGGACTTGTGACATCCATCAATCTGCACTTATCCAGGGTAAGTGGATTAAAGCGTAAACTCTCAATCTAATGATGGTTGAGAAAATAACTGTGCTCATCAAGTGGACACTAAGGCTATCTATTGGAGTGGAGCGAGATTGTTGGATGTGTTCCATAATTGATGTGTGTTTATTTCAGGCGGGTATCCATATAGTCCACTTCATCGACTACGTATGGGTGGGTGCGTGGTGGCAGTGCGTGGTACAAATATCGTTAGCGGTCGGTGTGTTCGTGGTACGTGGTCGTCCGTATTCACCCGACGTAGTGGTGGCCGCGCTGTACTCATCATCAACCAGACTCTCAGCTACATTAGCAACTTTACTCAGCTTCACATGGACTGTGATTTTGCCGGTGTTATTGTGTGTAAGTATTTATTTTTATTTTGGCAGGTATTTTGCACACATACATACGCATAGTCGACGTGGGCTACAAGTCCGCCAAGATGAAGTAAGTTTTGTTAGTGACGCGTACATAAAAGATGGTTGCGCAACTAATTTCTGTTAGGAGCGTGAGGTAAGGCTAACGGGCGTAGTGCATCCCCGCACAATAACTCACAAACAGAGAATCAGCTTTTAATGCGCAGAAGCGATGTATTAGGGCCATGTTTAGACTACAGATAACAGACATTGTGATACTAAATTGCTGTTTGTCGTATCAAATCTACATATATATCCTTACTTGTCAGACATTGTAAAACGTAACAGACGGAACGACATGCTGCGTGTGCGCAAAACAAAAACAGCTCTTATGCGAAAAAGCATTTTTTGTATAGCACCTCAAAATTATAATAATAAACTTCAGTGTTTGTCAAATACTAACTCAATACACACCTCACGCTTTACAGCTCTATAGTATTTTTTTTTTTTTACATTTGTGGAGCTCTTATTTATACTACTGCGAATGCCTTCAAAGTTTATGCTAAATATCTCATCCTATCGTCTATGGTTTGATTTCAGGCAATATGTGTGATGGACTTCCGAATAGGACACCAGAAGCAATTATACAGCTGGAGAAAGTCTATTAGGTGTGTAATTAATGTAAAATTTATTTCCTAGTCTTAGTTTCTATGTCTAGTACATAGAAACTAAGACTAGGAAATAATACGTAATACTAGAAAAAATAATTGTTTTTGAGCGATTTGAATTACCGACCTAGAAAAAATCACGTCAACTCTTTTAGTGTTCCACTGCTGGGCACGGGTCTTCTCTCAACTATGTTACCTATTAATTATTTATGGTTTATTATGTCATACCACCCCTTAAATTTTGAAGGCTTAATTTATAGTTACCTTATATAGTATACCTCTCTAAGGTTAAAAAGACTATTTCCTAAAGTTAAAACTAATGTTTTGACTAGAATAGGTGTAAATCTTGTTTCTAGTTACTGGCCGGTGTGGTGTCGACAAGTGGCTGTGGTGATGCAGCAAGGGGCTTTACTCACAATACCTACTGCCGCCTTCATACAGACATGGAGGTATATGAGTAAAGGACCGCCAGACATACTCGAGGTAAGATATTTATTGAAGACTAACTACGATCCGTATTATCTACTGAAACATTCTTAAAATATAACTATACGTAACTGATTTTAACTGCAGTAAATTCTGTTGCTTTATTTAAAAGATCGTAGCGCACATACAAACAGTATGTTTATTTCTTTCAACTCGATTATGAAGACCTTTGACCTTTTTTAAAATCTTCAACCAATTGAACTAAAATTTTGTATACATGTTTAGTTTAAATGACAATGCTGTGTGACGTCATTCTAAATCCAAAATGGCGGAATACGCACTATGGCGGTCTCGTTATTTTGAATACACATCTACAAGATGACTTTAAAGCGCATTTATTTAAAAACATTTTTTTTAGTTTTTTTTTTAATTTATTCTATGTAAAGATTATATACCTTGCAAACAATAACCATGCTTTCTTGCTTTAATGCTACAAGGATTATGGAACAAATGATTGTTTCGAGGAACTGGTAAGACTTAGCTTGACCTGCGGAAATGATAATATACTCTACAAATGTGTTGATAAGTTATCTAACTACTTGACGGGAATTACCTTCAAGTGCATATGAATTCTTGTGTACACATACTCCTTTAATTTTCTATTTGTCAATTAAGTCTTTGTTTAGTTCAAAGTGCTGCTTCTAGTCTGTTATAATAATATAACTTGGTTCAAATAAATCAAAATGAAATTCTTGTTTAAATTGAGTTTCACATGTTTTTCTGTAACCAAAACTTGTCTTCTACGTTTTATGATGACTGTTTATAATACTATACGTAAATGTGTAAGTAAGCATAACTTTATACAGCCCGCGAGTATTTAAAATTTATATGTCCATTTACACCTAATAAATAACTAGACCAAGCGGCTAGACGCCTGTTTTGACTCAATTTCCATTAACGCAGCCGCCACTGCAAAACAACAACACGTGACTCGAGTAGACGCCGTCCTTTTTTAAAATAAGCTTGTTGGTAGAGACTAGAATGGCGCACGCAGTCGCTATAAAGCTAGCCGCTATCGTGCCCGTTTTGGTGGCAAATTTTGTTGCGTGGCTATGGTCTATTTTAAGTGTGGGGCGCTGAACTGCATGTGCAATGTCTACCCTACATTCTAGGGTGGCCGGGCCATGATAGACCCTAGATCATATATCATGATATATAGTGATGTGACCAATATTTCTCGCCGCAGACTAGGTAATTAATACGACATAAACTACACAGCTAACCTCTTAATATCCTTACATAGCGTTTCCACCTATTTGTTTCCAGCGCGTTCAGAACTTATACCGTCCGGACATGGATTCATCAAGTGAACCAGTAAACGGTCCTACATCTGGTCCGGAGCCCGTGTCTTCTGTACCGGTGGCCGACCCACCGCCCAAGTACACGCCGCCACCATCCTACTCCACTGCTACCGGCGCAAGACTACTCAACACCCTGCGAAGAAGCTTCAGAACGATACGAAGGTACAGGCACATTGCTTGACATTTATATTTTACCTACAGTGATTACAAAGTCATGACTAAAAATATTTCTTAATTTGGCTTTCATACCAGGGAATTCTGATCTAATTAACTATTAGTGTAACTCCTAGCTTGACTACCTACTCACATTATATACGCGAAAGTTTGTAAGAATGTATATGTCTGGATGTTTGTTACTCTTTCACGCATACTACTGGACGGAATTGGATGAAATTTGGCACAGAGATAGATTATGGTTTGCATTAACACATAGGCTACTTTAATACAATAAATACCACGCTGGCGAAGCTGTGGGCGGAAGCTAACATATTTGCTACATGACACCTCTTGAAAAATTTTAGAATAATCCAATTTATTCAAGGACTATGTCAACCTTCCCCTCCTACATTCCAGAATGACAACAGCCCGCACAGAACTACCAGTCGAAGAAGACACAACACAACTACCGATCACAATCAGCGAGACAGTCGACAGGGAAACTTTAATTTCATTAGAATCACAGCCACCTGACTATAGTGGCATGTTTACTACACCATCAATTACTATAACCGACGAAACCTCGACTAGACCTCGTTGTTCAATCTCTAGAAACTCTTTATCACTGACACGAGATTATCTCAGGCGTTCTTTTGTTAGGAAAAGTGATTCTGCTAAAAGTATTAGGTCCAGTCTACGAAGGAGTTTCAGATACGGCGGTGGATTGACAAGTAGTCATGAGCATTTAGTTCGCGGAGCCGAACCAATGTCCAGTACCGTGGCTATGTCGGTTGTGAGGAGTTCTGACACCCACAGTCGGGCCTCTGTTATATGATCTATTTTAGACTAGCATCACGATTATTTCATTGTTCATCGTCTATATTGACGACTATTTAAATCGATTATTATAAGAAAATAGATATTCCTGTACTTAAACTTATGATAGTAATTAATAACCTAGTTGTTTGCCTTAACTCTCAACTGTTTGAATAGGTAGTTGAGAAAATACCCGTAATACTATGGCACAGTAAATATATAAGCTAAAACAGTAGTTCGTCTCCCAAATTAAGTTGTCAACAAACAAGCACCTATGGGTCATTTACGATACTAGACCTCAGAGCGATAGCCAACCACGCGCGCCACGTGCATTAGTTTTACCATGTGTAAGTGTCAGACACGCACACACGGTAAATAACTAACTCTATAATAATCGAAATCTAGCTGTGTGACCGACAGTAGGCATTGAATTCAAGAACATGTCCAAGTCGAACTATTATTTTAGGTTGTATATTTACTGTGGCTATGGATTGTTGATGTTGTGTAATAGTTAAACGTTTTATAACTAGTAAATGTACGCAGTTTACGTAAAAGTTTACATGTCGAGTATCGACTTTTTAGTAAATAGTTAGCACATAATAAAATATACATAATAGATTAGATATAATAAAGAGGAATCTCAGTTTGATCCACTATTTTTTTAATACATTGTTAAAATTTAATTTTGTGTAAGCACAATAAATGAGCCATTTAGCTAGGTTAAGTTAGACGTATGATGTATTCTTAAAATGATAATAACATCAGAGCTTAGACGTGTGTTTAATAATATAAGGAATTTGTTAAAATTGTTGCACTTAACGTATTACGACCCATGTATAGTCAACGACAACACTGGGGTGTCGTATGCACATTTTTTGTAACCACACCACTAATTGAATTCTAGTACAAGACTTTTACAATATTTTTTTGTGATATAAGCCTTCATAAAATCATTTAATTTATTTTCTTACCGTGAAGTAAATGACGTGGCAATTGCGTTATGCATTTATCGTGACCTATAATCACTTTATACAGATCTTATTTTTTTTTAGAAATACGATGTTTAATAAACGGCAGTGGTGTGATAACCGAAAGAAATGGGAAACGACACGCGTGGTGTCGTTGACAATGTATGTTACGACTGAGCGAGAGTTTTAGTTGTGTTCATAAAAAACGCTGAGAAATATGGCTGGTCGCAGCCAGGTTACTTTGAAACTATGCTAAAACATAAATACGCGTGTTGCGATAGCCAGTGTCAATCTTATGTAGCGAATCTACTTACAACGCATAAAAATTACAGGCTGCGACTAACTGCGATGGCGGCGTTTTGTGACTGTGGTCTGTAGCCCGTGTGCGGGCTAGACAATTTCAAGTAAATAATCTGAACAAGACAAATGTGATTCACCAGACTTGTGTTCTCGTTAAATTATTGTAATCGTATATTTAACATGGCAATGATGAAATTTTAACTCTGAATGTGTATTCGTTGTGCTAAATCGTAAGTACATATGCCTGTGTATGAATGTGAACCCCATATTGTTGAATATTATATTTTGTGATTTATGATACAGGAAAGTATAACACGAAATTTTTATATCCCATTTTGTGAAAATGATCTGATTGGTGTTAACCTTGTTAACTAAATAAATAAAAAAAAAAATACAATTGTAACTGTTAATAATGAATGATACGTTATAGATTTTAGTGTAAACATAATAATAAATGAAAGTCAAGAAAACATTTGAAACGTATAAAGTACAATGAATTTAGTTTCTATGTTTGAATACAATGAATTAGGCTTGGCGAGTGTTTAGTTCATTAGTTATAAGTGAAATGGCTGCTTTAGTTCCTTATGTGCATTTATGTGAAATCGGCTATTCACAATTTATATTAAATAATCACAATTATTTCTAAGCACAAAAATCCCGTTGGTCTATCAACCTTTAAAAATAATCACAATATTTATTACTAATTACTTTACATTTTAATTTTGTGATCAAATATAGTGTTTACATTTTATCTTGTTTAGTGTTTATTGAATAATACTTGAGGTTTAAAAAATAGTGTAACAATGAGTACAACATTAACATTGTCAGTATTAATACAATCTGTTGTACGTGTGTACTTATTATACCTAATTACAATAGGCTCCGTTTATCAAAATTATTTTAGTTCTAGTCACATATGCTTCCACTTTGAAATGTTTGGATAACTGATTATAACATCACTTTTACATCATCAAATATTTATTTTACCACCTTTTATAGCACTTATTTTGTGTTGTTCTTATTTTACATTCCATGTTGCAATGTTTAAGTGTTAGATATTAAAAACTTTTTACACTACCACTAGTTTTTTTATCCTCACTTCCTTACTAATATCACAGATAATATTGTACTATACTAGCTAATATTATAAATGTAAAAGTAACTCTGTTTGACGTTCTTTCACGCTCAAACTACCGATCCGATTTGAATGAAATTTTGTATGGAGATAGTTTGAAATCCGGGGAAGGACATAGGATAGTTTTTGTCCGACTGCGCTAAAAGAGGCTAATGGTTTTGCGCGTTAACGGGAATACGCGCGGGCGCAGCCGCGGTCGGATAGCTAGTTCACATTACTGCAGTTTTTAGTCAACTGAGAGTTGACTGACTAAATATGGTGATATTTAAAAGAGAAATTGAATTTTATTTCTTTATTAAAAATTACATTATTTAAAAACATCTTAAACCTAAAGTCATACAAACAGTACATTATTTAACAATGTTTAGTTTGCACAGTACTTAAAACAAGGAAGCCGAGGTAATGAAATGTTAAATTAAATAGAGCTTAAATCATTGAGTAATAGAAAGGACAGATGAAATAAAGTTTAGATGAAAAATTAAGTTATAAGGCGGGACAGAAAGAATCACAGTCGCGAACACATTTAACGACCTCAACTTCTCTTGATTAGTCAAAAACTAAAAAGTTTTAACAAAATCATCCTTCAATATCGTGGCCATAGTACAAATTTTTCGTTAAAAATATTTGTGAACAAATTCATTGTAAAAGTTGTATGAAATAGTATTAATTTAAGCATGCAATACCAATAGTCAGTAAATCACAGTGGATTACAAACAATTTGAAAAACAAATATAAAAACGTCACAAAGAATCGTAACAACACGTACTGTTGTAGGTAAAATAAAACTAATTGCAAAATCACAATTTCAGTCGAATATTTTGTAACTCAAGTCTTGAGTTATCTAATCAGAGAGTTCAAGTTGAGTAACGATTTAGCTGCCTTCGAGTCGGTGGGGTCTTTCTTCTTTGATGGATCCAACATAAAGCATTTCCACAGTCTAAAAAAATAATACCCTAAGTTAAATAAAATTTTCCTTGCTTTTAACATGCAAATGAAATCTCGCGTATGAAAAGTCCGCACGCACAAAGAGATGACGACAAGGTATTTAAAATCATATTTCAATTAGTCCGCATAAAATTTTAGTCGCATATTTTTTGTTTTATCATTGAAATAAAGCAATATTAAGCTGTTGTCTGTTGTCCTCAAAAACAGAATTATTAGAAAACACTAACACAGTCTAGGTACCTAATTGATCGCCTTCACACAAACACTAGGTTTATCAAATCAGAATAAATAAATGAATAACGGTCGTCACCTGAGCGTTTCGTCAGCTCCCGCAGAGAGTACAGTGGTGCCGTCTGGTGAGAGTGCGAGATGCAACACCCGCGCCATGTGCCCCGATAGTTCAGCGACACGACTCATCAGCGGATACTTCCAGATCACGAGCTGGTTGTTGGCGTAGCCGTGACCAGATATCAGCTCCTTGTAGTGAGTGCTCCATACGATTGAACAAACCTGGAGGATATCTTAGGGTGTAAATAGGTAAGATTGTACACGGGTTCGATCCCAGACAGTCACATCTTAATGTGAATCGTTTCAACATCGCTGCTTTATATCGATGAAGGAAAACATCGTGAGGAAACTGGCATGTCTAAGAATAACATTTGAGGGTATGTGACGTCGCTCAATTCGCACTTGGCCAGCGTGTGTGGTGTAAGGCCTAAACTCTCAACTCGTAAGATACTTGACAGAAGATCTGTAAACAATTTTAGTAGGGGGCGACATGTCAGCAAAAATTTTAAGGAACAGTAAGTTAATCCTAGAATGACATGCATGAAACTAGGCAGAAATAAATTTAAGCATTTAAAGGTATCAAAACCATCCTTATCTATCCTCTTGTTTTGGTTTGTTTTCATTTATATTCTTAACTAACTGCCCACCCTAACTTTCGATAGTGCACATCAAGCACACAGCTACATACACATCAAGCTATACATTACCAGTATAAGCTGACCTCGCGTTTTACGGAAATCCTATCCAATGCGAGATCAGCTTATACTGGAAATGTATATCTTGATGTGTAGCCGTGTACAGTCCGCGAGATTATAACTGAGCTTTGAGTTGGAGTGGTCAGAGATCATTCGTATTAGTTACGTCGCGTCAAAGAGCAGGATAAACTTATTTTAACCAAGCAAAAGTCACGTCGCGCCCTAGGCAGACATCACACCTTCACTATTTATGTGCAGTCACACTGAAGCAAAGCTCAATTTGGTTTCGCGGACTGTACGCGTAGATATTATGTTACCTGAGATTTAGTATCCACAGTGTTAAGATTGGCGCCAGTCTTGATGTTCCAAATACGTATTGTTCTGTCGGCTGTACCCCCACCACTTGCAAGGATGCCCGCGCTCCAAGGACACCACGCAAGACCTTTTACTGCCGCTAAGTGTTGACTGGAAGAAACAAAACATTATTATTACTCAAAAACGTATTACACTTCATTTCAACCCGTGACCCACTCCTGGGTACGGCTCTTCTCTCAACTATTTTACGAGTTACGAGTTAAGGCCATAATCCACACACAAGCCAAGTGCAGGTTGGTGATGTCACATGTCCTCGAATGATTAGTTCTTAAACACGCCGGATTCCTCACCATGTTTTCCATCACCGATATTGAGCAGAGGCTATGAAACAGTTCACACAAAGATGTGTGGTACTCGGAATCGGAACTGCGACAGTGTAAACCTAAGGCAAGGCCCGTACTCCTGCGCCAACCCTGCTCTAACAATTTATAGTTTTGGTTAAATGCCTTGGAAGGCTAATTACCAATGTCGACTTTACTTACAAGAATAGGGATGACGTCAAGGTACGAAAAATCGTATTTTAATTAATTCGACGAACAATAAAAATATTATCGTCTTCGTCATCCATATTGTTCAAGCTTGCTAATGTAATGTGATTGCCTTACTTGAATGAATATAAATACTGCGTTTGAGAGTAATGCTGCCCTTGCGCAATAGGCCAAATGTTGAGAAGATTGTCGTTCCCGCCGGACGCGAGACATTTACCGTCCGGTGACCATTTCAAGCCACAGATCTGTGAAGGAATATTTTCATAGTTAAATGTTTATCCTATGCAGTTTTTAAACAAACAACGTGAACATTAGAAGTACTGAAACTAATGTTATTTATCATTGTGTTCGTAATTTTCGTTAGATATTGCCCTCTTAAGCGTAGCACGAACGATTTTTACCGAATTTTATCTATTTTTACCAAGTTTTAATCTATTACGTACCTCCTGCGTATGCGCATGTATAGTGGCGACGTTGTGTTCCCTCTGGCGCACGTCGTGGTGCACAATGTTCCCGTCGCGCGCTCCGCTGCTCACTACGTACATGTTCCACGCGAGAGACCCGACACGACCCGTGTGACCGTCCATTACCTGTAACACATACGATCAATACTTGGTATATCTATAAATTAAAAATGTAATAAAATCAAATAAATCACTTCAGCTTTTAAATAAACAAAACCGCATCATGCCTATTCGTTTTAGATCTACAAGGCAGCTTGTAAACAGAGAGATTATAATTTTCTTTTTTTTCGTCAGGAATCAAATTACTGAAAATTAGTGAAAATTTTAATTATTTATTTATTTATTTTTTTAATAAAAGAAATATACAAATAGAAAGTTTTACATTATCAGTGTCGCATAAACCATTACTGGTTAATGCTTGCACAAAGAATAGTTGTGAGGGAGCTTCATGGTTCTTAGACGTTAAGATGTTTCTCAAAAAAGCTGGTATGTACTTGGCATTTAAGAAAGCAATTCTAGCTATCAAGATGCGTTCATACAACTGTGCAAGCACTCAACTCAACGTTTCCCTTACAATATATACCTAGCTACATTAAATAGTCGGCATTTGCAAACCGATGGGGCTCTGTTCTCAAAATGCATACTATCAAGACAAAAATTACTGAATAATTAATACATAACATACCCTCAGTCTTTTAATCTTTTCACAGTCCCACAACTCGACTGTAGCAGCTGATGTGCCAACAGCGAGATGCGAGCCTCCACCTTGCACCCATTGCACTGAACACACAGTCTCAGAACCTTCTAAAGACAGCAGTTGTTCTATTTGTCCAGTTCCCGCATTCCAGAGGTATACTGCATTGCCAAGAGCTACGGCTAGGATATTAGATGCGCTCCAATCCACGAGATTAAGATCTGTATGAGACAAATGTGATATGTAGTGAAATAGTGAAATACCAGGCATAAACTAGTATAGTAATATAACTTAGTTAGGTGCCATAGCTATCTTTTAATGTACTGCTTCAGTACTCTATTTGCAACAAAAAACACAAAATCGACTTTAAACGTTGGTGTACCTAGTATTATGCGTTTACGACAATTGCTCTATATAATTTTGGCAAGTCGCACAGGTGCAGACGCTTAGATCAAATAAAAGTACTAGTGAGACCTTTCCCAAAAAAGAGTCAAAGAAATCAGTTCACGTATGATAAATTTATTAGGTAACAAACATAAAAAAACAGTAGAATTGAATACCTCCTCCTTTTTTGAAGTCGTTAAAAAGTCAGTAATTCTCTTATTTTATTTCGGTTGTTTAATACAAGAGAATCTATACTAATGTTTAGTAAATATAAGGTAACTGGTAAATAGTGTAAAATACTTAATACTTATTAATTAATTAAGGCGTGAGAAGCACATCGCGCTCCACCACGGCGCATTACCTCGTTCCTTCCTACTCTACACTCTATTAACATCATCGCTACTGCACCACTCAACATAAAAAAGCTTATTTATTAAAAAAAAGAGGCTGCAAAAAAGTTCATTATGGGAAGTTGTTTGTGATCATGAGATAATACACTAATTACAAGTCACCATAGATAAGTACAGAATAGTTGTGATGCTATATAACTTACAGTAATCATCTAAGATATCAGGAGCATCTAGAATCCTATCTGGAGCTTGTGGTATATACCTGGTTGTGTTCTTTACTGAAGATGGAACTTTTGCCTACAACAAGAACACAATGTTGGTAATTAATTGGACAAGGATTATTTGGTTGTTATGCAGCAAGTTTTGACGATGAAGTATAGTAAACTAAAGCCCATTTGCATGTGTGAGTGAGGTGTTAAGGCTAAATTCAAGCGATAGTATGCTACAGTGGGGATATTGCCTGTAACTGTGGCAGCTGATTTTCATTTATATGTAGGTATGAAAACTTTCTCTCACTACGCCCCGTTTGGCGATGTTATTTGGCATTTATTGTACAGTGCGGTGCAAGATCAAGTTGAGGCAGTGTATCGTTTACATTGGGACATGATGGCAGACACATTTATGTTCGGTTTAGAGAGATTACAAAGACATTTAAGTGTACATTTTGCAAACCACATATATAAGAAAGAGGCTTTTATTAACATGAGATTAGGCCACCAAAATACTAGAAGTAGAATTAATTAATCAGCATTAAATGAATGTTAAAGTAAGCAGATATACCTGTGAATACACAACTCTAAGTCTGTTCTGGTATCCTTCAGGAGCAGCGGGTGCTTTGCAAGTGTACTGCAAGAGACGACCAGGTTCTGTGTCAGCTAGGGCACGGCCAATTGCTTCTCCAGCTGCTGTTTGTGCTACAACTTCATCATTTTTGTCATCTTCACGGTTCAACTGGATTAAAAGGAAAATAACTTATTACAAATGAACTCATTAAAGTAACTTATTCTACAGGATAATAATGATGAAATAAGGAAAGCTCTGAAACATTTATAGTTTAAGCTTTAAGTTGGAGTAGTGGTGGCACAGCATATCCGCCTCACTATTGGTCTCAGGATCAATCCCTGGTTGAGGCCACACATCTTTGTATGAATTGCTCAATATTGGTTAAGGAAAACATAGTGAGGAAAACAGGATGTCTAAGAACTAACAACCATTCCGCACTTTGGCAAAGTGTGTGGATTAAGACCTAAATCCTCTCAAATCGTAAGATAGTTGAGAGAAGACCCATGCCCAGCAAAAAAGGGTTGAAGAGAAGGTTTAAGGTAAATTATAGAGATAAAAGCCAAGCATGTTTTGGGAGTATTTAGATTTTCTGAAATTGATGTTGACAATGATGGGTTTATTTACTTACCATGTAATGGCATAAGTCATAATTGGAGTTGCTCCTTGATGGTATAAATCTATCTGCTTTGTTAGGAGTTTTTGATGCCTTGTTTGGAGTGGGTGTTGTGGAACGGCCTGCAAGTGTTCAGTTTAGAATATTATAAATATTTTAGTGTGTTTTGTAATTGTAATTTAGTACAGTACTAAGCGTTTACTCTTAATAACTGCAGGGTCCCACATTTGATTCCCGGGCTGTGCAAAAACATATCTCTAAAAGACTTAGAAACCTTAGTTGCAGGAATTGTGCCGATGAACGGCATTGGGCTGACCTCTTTGTTTCATTAGGAACCTAATAAACGTAGCTGGCGAAAAGTGGGTGATATTCATTTCTGCTTACCCCTTCATAATACAGAATCTTGGTAATACAGAAGTGATGCTGTTATGCTTTTTACTTACTTATATCTATAACACTGTTACTAATATAGAAATAAATATATAAGAAATAGTAAAACAAAAAAAAACTACACCAAAAGTGATTAAGAAAATATGGATTGAAGACTAATGTTTTGACAAAATAAAACCGTACCTACCTGGAGATTTATTTTTGGATGGTGTTTTCTTCCCCTTTTTATTGTCATTACGTGGTGGTGTCTTATTACTAGGTCCTAGTGGCAGGCTATTGTTGCAACTCTGGTTGGCCGAAATAGACAACTTTTGCATAGATTGGTTACAGGCACTTAAATTCACGTTAGAATGGTTCTTAAATGATGCACTTAATGAAGGGTTTATATTTTCACAACCACTTTTCTTGGCCCATCGTTGCAGAGGTCCTCTGGTGATAGGACCGTCCATGGTAGCCAAACTGTTTATTTCATTCAAGTAGTTAAACTGAGCCATATTCAGACAGTCTATCTGCACTGGAACTATAGCGCAGGCACTAACTTTCTAATTATAATGCATGAGAATTAGCGACAGAATTAATTAATATTTTAATAAAATAAAATTCAATTCTCTGGAATTCGATGAAAATAACCGTTGGTTGAATTTTTTTAATCTTGTTTGACTTGACATTTCTATTTCACTTCGGTCCAAAGCAGTGCAAAATTATAATAAATAATTTTATTAAATCTACAGTAACTGATACTAAAGCAATTAAAAAAAAGAGATAGCATCACCGAAATTTCAATAACGATTTTGGCTTCTCTTCTTGTGACCACAGAATTGCAGGTATTGGTAGACCTAGAGTTTAAGGAATTATGGACCATTTATTATGTCACATGCCACAGTCAAATTAGACATCTAGTAGGCTAGCCAAGCTAATCACTGAAGCATGAATAAAACCTAGAAACAGTAGAAACCTAAAAGTTTATGAAGCCAATGAAGATAAAACGTTACGTGATTGTTTATCATTTAACGTTTTATCTTCATTGGCGTTTTCTTTCTTCAGTATACAATCACTTGCAGAAACTATACAGAGATTGATAAGCTGCTGTGCGGGTTGGTGAATATCACATGCCCTCGAATAGTTAGTTCTTAGCATAGATAAATAAGGTTCTTAGACATGCCGGTTTCCTTACGATATTTTACTTTACCGATATTGAGAATTCACACAAGGATGTGTGGGCACAACCGGGAATCGAACCCGCGGCCTTATATTTCTGCTGAGGCAAGGCCCGTACCGCTGCACCACCTGGTGCCACCGCTGCCTGGGGATGGATTTTTATTCGACGGCAGCTTATAGAGGTTAATGGTTTAGAGCGTTAAGCGACATTCTTACGCTCGGGCGGAGGCGCGGTCAGAAAGTCAGTAACTAAATGAAAATAAAATCAAATTGTGTACAGAGAAAAATAACAAAAAACCAGTAGAGAGTATGTTCAATAGTATGTTCCTTTGTGCTGCCATTCTATCTAAGTATATTCAAAGTTTAGACTTCAGGGAGTGGGATACATACTTTTACTTTTGCCCGTCTATGTCACTAAATTTAATTAATAAACATAAACAATAATAAATAATATTTTTTGCGACAGAAACATAAAACCGACTAAACGTTTGCTTTTAAAATTTTGGCAGGACGCAGGCCCTTAGCTTGATAATTAATGACGCTTCTTTCGACATCGTTTAAAAACTACTGGTTAGATCTTGATAAAATTTAAATGGGACTACACGAGAAGGCACCTGGCACGGACACCCAGTCTGTGGTAATAGTGGTAATTTTAATTATTTAAAAAAAGCATACCTATTGGCAGTGGTACGTGTAATAATGAAACAAAAGTATATAAGTATTAAAAAATATTTATTACATCTCAATAGTATAAAATATAATTATGATGCTAAGCGACCAAATTATTAGAACCTTATGATACAATATTGGTTGGAGTAGGTATAAACATTGCATTAAAAATAATGAAGCAAACATATCATTGTACTATTGTATATTTTTACAATACTACGTAAGTAGGTACTTATGTCTTGTAAAAAAATACAATGACGAAAAATCATCCATTAATTTTGATAACTTTCTCATACCTATGTATTAAGGATAAAACAACAAGTTTGACCCTATTACAAGTATTAAAGGACTTATTTACGAAATTAATTTGACTGGCAATCAATCTTACAAATGGCACTTACTTACTGGCGGCATAGAAGAATAATATACCTATTTAACTATACTGGCGGTTAATTTTATTTAACCTTTATAGTATTATATTATCTGTACCTTAACCAACATAAGGTTTCTTTAGTACTTAAACCTTAGATCACACAATTCGTTGCACTCTTTACTATCCTACATAAATGAAAAACACACTGCTGTGTGTACCAATGGCAACAGTTGCATAGCATTTTTGTGAATAATCCTAAAGGCGCGCGCTTCATAAACAGAAATCTATGGACTCCTCTAGAGAAAATAATTAATACAGCGCACAGCGCCTTAACACGCTCAACGCCAGCGAATCATTTTCGATACACAATGTCCATCCACGTGTGTATCATTTTTTATACACATGGTCTGTCAAACAGGTGTTAATATGAAACTTTTTCACAGGCCACGTGTATCAAAAATGATACACATCGAAAAAGAGGGGGAGAACCACGGGGGAAGGGATGATAAGAGTGGTCAATGTAGACGACAGAGCGTAGGGTGTCATAGGGGTAAGAGCGGGGCGGGGTATGTGTCAGTAGTTCGTTGCACACTTCAAGTAAGTCGGTCTGCGTACGCGGCGAACTGAGCCCACATTTGCATCTTTTAAGTTTTTATAAGTTTTTTAAAGTTATTTTGGTTCAAAATAAATTCAGTTCTTCACAAATCTTGTTTTTAACTCGAAGAATACCCTTTGTCCGCTACAAAGTGGTCTTCGAGCACGGATAGTATGTATAAAACACCGCCGCAAAATATGGTTAATACAAGGAGTGTTCTTCGCAAAAAACAAGAACTAATGGCTAAAGAAGAGCAAAAAATGGATAAAACTGAACTTCCACCTCAAGATTCCAAGCCAAACACAGAACCTAAAGGAGAAATATTGAAAAGAGGCATTGAATTGAACCGCACAATTTGTTTAAACGAGGGTAGTGTGGTAAAATCGGAACCGCCGTTAAAAACCGTTCCGTTGTTAAAAACCACATCTGAACATCGTTGTGCAAAATCAAAAATGTCGTCAGCGTCTTCTGTGGCGGCACGTAAGGCCAAATTGGAGCTGGAGGCAGCTGAAGCAAAAGCCAAAATACAGATGGAACTTATAAACAAAAGGCTCGCCGTGGAACTAGCTGAAGTGGAAAGCAGCAGTACAAGATCGCATAGGTCGAAAAACAACACTAACAGTGAAGTTGAGAAGTGGTTAGAGCGCAGCCAACTGCTGGAACAAGAGCTGGAAGTACAGCCCGCCCCCGATTATGGTCACACATCGGGCGAGCCGTGCCCGCTGACGTCACAGGACATCGGCACCGATAAGGGAACAGTTCATCTCCTGGCTAGCGCACTTAAGGATCTGACTACCGCTTCTGCAAATAATGGACCTAACTCAAGTCTGCTGAGCCGTATTTGCACCCCGCGCGACTTGCCGTCGTTCGCTGGGGACCCTATGGAGTGGCTCCAGTTTAAACAGGCTTACGACGAATCTTCCCAGGTGTGCAACTTCAGTCCAAAGGAGAACCTATGGCGTCTACGTAAATGTCTCCGTGGACCGGCACGCGAAGCCGTGTCAGCGTTACTTATCAGTTGCACTACCCCTGAAATGGTTATATCCACCCTGGAACTACAGTTCGGTAATCCTGACCTAATTTTATCCAGGATAATTACGGATATCAAGAGATTACAACCAGTATCGCAAGATTATCATAAGGATATCGTGTCCTTTTCCGTAAAAGTGCGTAACTGTGTGGCAGCAGTCAGTGTGATCGGTCGTGATGAGTACTTAGTGGCCACCAATATGATAACAAATGTGTTAACTAAATTACCTACAGTCCTACTATCGAAGTGGGCCGACTACAGCTATCCACTCATCACACAAGGTAAGCGACCGTCACTGAACACATTAGCTGAATTTTTACACACCGAAGCTATAAAAGTTAATTCTATGGCACTAATTAATACGCGCAGTACACATTATGCAACTAGAAAATATCAAGAACCTGTTACAAACCGGTCGCACTCAGTGCTAGTAAACAATGAAGTGCCCGCTAAACAGAAATGTCAGTACTGCCGTATATCAATACATAAACTCACAGATTGCAAAAGGTTCAAAAAGTCGCTGCGCAAAGATAGATGGGCGTTTGTTAAAAGACACAGACTGTGTTACAAATGTTTATTAACAACGCACGATAGGGAAACATGTCCAGCTGAAGTCTGTGACGTAGATAACTGCGGGCTACAACACCATCGCTTGCTTCATTTTAAATATGAAAGCAGGAACTCGGGACGTGAGGCCGTCGAGTCCCAGGAACAGGAGCAACGTGAACCGTCCGAGGATCAGCAGTCGCCGCAACGCGAATCTGAAACAGTAACACATATTAATTCGCGGTCAGAGTGCAAAGTGTTATTAAAAGTTGTGCGCGTAAATATACACGGCCCTAACGGTACATTAAGTGTGTGTGCGTTATTGGATGACGGCTCAACGGTGAGTCTCATCAGTGCTGGGCTGACGTCACGACTTGGACTGCAGGGGCGGCGAGATACAATGCGTGTTCGTGGTGCGTGGGACAAGGATGAACTCTTGTGCGAAACTAGTGTAGTTAGACTCCGTATGACGTCATGCAGTGGACAGGACTTTGAACTTAATGCGCGTAGTGTTAAGGAACTAAATTTGCCTACTCAAAGTTTATGTTTAGTTAATTGTAATAATTATAATCATTTGAAAAATTTAAAATTTGATCTTTGTGGGGAAAATGTAAAACCTGAGTTGCTAATAGGGCAAGATAATTATAATTTGTTATTGCCATTAGAATACAAGGTAGGGAAATTAAACGAACCTTGTGCAACACTCACCCCTCTGGGATGGTGCGTACACGGAAGGGTACCGGTGGCGTCGTGTCACGAGCGTCATGCCACGCTCCTTATCGGGCACGAGGACTCACACCTGGCTCAGGATGAAGACAGGATCACCCTGCAACAGCTGGATGAACAGGTACGCAAGTCATTTACTATTGAGTCGATGGGTATATCGGGTAAACTTCGTCAAAATGCTGACGAGGCGCGTGCTATGGAACACCTGGAAAAAACATCAGTCTTGATTAATGGTAGATGGCATGTTGGTCTTCCCTGGCGCGATCCTAACTGTACGATGCCTAATTCTGAACCAACCGCACTTACCAGGTTTAGAGGCGTGGAAAGAAAGATGTCCTTAAATGAGGGATTTGCGAATAGGTATAAAGAACGAGTACAACACCTTTTCGTTAACGATTTTGCCGCGGAAGTAAGTGACTGCAACAATATTTCAAAAAAAAATTGGTACTTACCTCATTTTGCAGTAGATAACCCGAATAAAAAGAAACTTCGACTTGTGTTCGATGCCGCTGCGAAAACAAAGGGTTTATCGTTAAATGATTATTTATTAAAGGGTCCAGATATGCTTACTTCGTTATTTGGTATAATGTTAAGGTTCCGCGAACATAAAGTTGCAATTGCAGGAGACATTAAAGATATGTTTTTACGAATAAAAATCCTATCTCAAGACCAAGATGCACTTAGATTTTTATGGCGTGATAATAATACTAGTCCCTTACAAAAATATAAAATGACTTCCTTAATTTTTGGTGCGAACTGTTCTCCTTTTATTGCTCAGTACATACGAGACAAAAATGCAAGTCGGTTTAACTCATTAATGCCGTCAGCTGTCGAAGCGATTACAAAACAACACTATATGGATGATTATATAGATAGCCAGCCGGACGAGTTGACGAGCATTGATCTAGCGAAAAATATTTGTTACATTCATAATAATGGAGGCTTTGTGGTATGTAACTGGCTGAGTAACAGTAATAAAGTTTTAAATAGTTTACCTAAGGAATTGCTCGCGAATAATGCTTCTAATTTAAAAATAGGTCAGCAACTAGATGGTGAACGAACCCTAGGACTGTTATGGTTCCCCCTAGAGGATACCCTAGGCTTTGATGTATCGTTCAAACGGATCCCGTCAGAGATTATGGCTGGGAAGCGACCTACTAAGAGGGAGGCATTACAAGTTATTATGTCGATTTTTGATGTTTATGGTTTTTTATCGCCATTCACTATTAATGGAAAAATAATTTTACAACGAACATGGAAAGCAAAAATAAATTGGGATGAGATGATTAACGACGAAATTTATAAAATATGGCAAAAATGGTTAGATAATCTTAAATTAATTGGTGGCATACGCTTACCTCGTTGCTACCAGAATGTATGTGTGCGTGCCACTGATGCGCCTTGTTTACAACAAGATATCGGCGCGTCGACACAAAACTATAGCGACTTAGAGTTACATTTATTTTGTGACGGGTCAACTCAAGCAATGTGTACAGTAGCCTTTTGGCGCTGGACCGTTTACAATAGGATTTATGTTGCGTTTGTATCGAGTAAGTGCCGAGTAGCGCCCGTGAAACCTACGACGGTGCCTAGGTTAGAACTCCAGGCAGCTTTGATGGCAGCTAGGCTCGCAGATACAATACAAACGGAACATAGAATCAAGGCAACGCGTAAAGTATTTTGGTGTGATTCCACGACAGTGTTACAGTGGATACGTAACGACAGAAGGAATTATAAAACATTCGTCGCTCATCGGTTAGGTGAAATCGATGAACTAACCGATATAAATGAGTGGAAATACGTACCTACCGGTTTGAATGTGGCAGACATTGGTACCAGGGAATGCTATGACCTTACCGTGTTGCAAAGGGAGTGGTTTTCTGGACCGAAGTTCCTTTACCAACATGAAACATCGTGGCCCGCGGATGTGACACCTGAAACATGTAATAAGCCTAATTATGACGTTGAATGTGTATCTACCATACAAAATGAAATTAGTGTAGACTTACCAGTACCAAATCCTAGTAGATTTTCTTCATGGTTACGTCTGGTAAGAAGTACTTCTACCGTGCTGAAATTTATGGATAAATGTAAACATAAACTTACCAGTGAATGCATGTTGATGGCCAAGGCGGAAAACTTGTTGTTGAAGTACGCGCAGGGCAATTCATTTAGTACTGAGTTAGCTGAAATAAAAAATGGTAAAACCGTAGGAAAATCAAGTAGATTACTTACCCTTTCGCCGTTCCTTGATGAAGATGGTATACTCCGGGTAGGTGGCCGCATCAACACTGCTACTGATGTTCCCGTCGACCTGAAACAACCTATAATATTAGATGGGAAGGATCATATCTCTAGATTAATGGTTCAACATTACCATGTGAAGGCTGCCCATGGGAGTCAAGAACAGGTAGTAAACGAAATAAAACAAAAGTATTGGTTAATAAAAATACGACCAACGGTGAAATGGGTCGTGGCAAGGTGTATGTTATGTAAACTACGGAAGGTAAAGCCTGAGATACCCAGAATGGGTGATTTACCACCAGGACGGGTTGCTCATCACCAAAGGCCCTTCACACACTGTGGCGTAGATCTATTTGGACCCATGGAGGTAACTGTCGGTAGACACCGACAGAAAAGGTATGGTGTCCTCTTCACGTGTCTTACAGTAAGAGCGATTCACGTCGAAGTGGTACCCTCCCTTACAACAGACTCTCTACTGATGGCTCTTCGCAGAATGGCGGCCAGGCGTGGTTGGCCTGGTCATATATATTCGGATAATGGGACCAATTTGAGGGGAGCTGACGCCGAGATCAGAAAATCGATACAGGAACTCGATGAAAACGTCTTAAAGAACACTGCCTGTTCTTACGGAACTCAATGGACGTTTATTCCTCCTGCTAGTCCAAACTGGGGAGGAGCATGGGAGCGGCTCATAAAATCTGTAAAAATCGCTTTAGGTGTTATATTAAAGGAGCGCGCGCCGAGAGAGGAGGTGCTAATTACCCTGTTGGCCGAAGTAGAAAATATAGTTAACAGTAGGCCGTTGAGTCATGTGTCAGTGGAACCTGGAAGCAAAGAATCCTTAACGCCCAATCATTTTCTTCTTGGGACTTCATCCAACTTACCCCAACTTGAAAAATTTGATGACTCTGATTTGTTTCTTAAAAAACAATGGCGTAAAACTCAAGCACTGGCTGACATGTTTTGGAGAAGGTGGGTCCGAGAAGTTTTACCCGATATGGTGCCTCGCAAAAGGTGGAACCAAGACCCGCAGCGACCCCTAACAGTTGGTGACTTGGTGTTCCTCGTTAACCCAGATAGCCCCCGAGGTATGTGGTCACGGGGCATTATTGATGCCACGTTCCCCGGCAAGGATGGAAGAGTGCGCGTGGTTGCAGTGCGCACCGCCAACGGTACCCTAAAGAGATCCGTAGGGCGAGTCGCCCGGATACCTATTGAGGGTGAGTGCTGCCAGGGCAGCACTAAGGGGGGGAGTGTAGACGACAGAGCGTAGGGTGTCATAGGGGTAAGAGCGGGGCGGGGTATGTGTCAGTAGTTCGTTGCACACTTCAAGTAAGTCGGTCTGCGTACGCGGCGAACTGAGCCCACATTTGCATCTTTTAAGTTTTTATAAGTTTTTTAAAGTTATTTTGGTTCAAAATAAATTCAGTTCTTCACAAATCTTGTTTTTAACTCGAAGAATACCCTTTGTCCGCTACAGTCAACATAAAATAAAGCAAAAACAACAAAAAATAAGACACGGTTAAAATTTAAAGAAATAAGACTGATAGGGCTTGCCTTAGCGTGATAACGATGACGTGTAATGACGTTTTAAGTGAGGGGACAAGAACAACTTCTAAGATTATTTAATTTTTTACAGTATAGAAACTTACGCTTAAGCTCAACATCAATGCCTATTAAGTAGTAGCCACCTTAGTACTGCATGCATAATGATCCTAGGGATACTGCCGTACTTACGCTAAAAATGATTAACCCGCTTTTTATAGTTTTCAACCTAATGATGCAGAGTAACAAAGCTAAAAATTCTCTACATTTTCGTCTAAGAATCATAATTGTTTAATATTTATTACCGAGATACGAATTGTTGGCACTTTTTTACGGTTTAGGTACCTAATTAAAAATCGTCTTACCTAAAAGCCTCATCTATATCAGGGTACTTTTTCACCGAATTCCAAAAAACTATTTTCTATAAAAAAATATTTTTTCGATGTCAGTTTTTTAGACATTAATTCGCACGATTTTTTACGATATGTCAAAATAGACTAGCTGGGTATCCCTTTTCTAGCTTAAGTACGGCAGCATAATTGAGCATTGTGGGCACACGTTCGAACTTCCGTATTAACAACGATAAATACATATAACAAGGCTGTACTGAAACTAGAAAAATATACTAATCTTTAGCTATATTATGTCAGCTTTATCAGTAGTTTTGTCTTGTCACATTTTCACAGCTATACCGCTGAAAATTTGGTGTGGCGACAGCTTGAACTCTGCATAGATACACAGGCAGATTACTGTTTACCCAAGTGAGCAAAAATAAAGGCGGAAAGTTATCTAATATTTAAATACAGAACGCTAAAGCAGGACCCCTATTCTCGCGTTTATGACATTTATCTCGAATTCGACCATGTCGATTGAAAACAAATGAAATGGACATAAATGTCAATTGCTATAGTCTACTCATTGCAAGTTGTGCGTTGAGTGGTAGACTTATTTCTAACGTGACACGAATATAATTTACAATAGTAAGAACACAAAAAAATGGTTTTGTATGAGATACGCCATTATTTTCGACATATGTCGCGTTCTAGATAAATGTCTAAATAGCGACATTCGGGGTCCTGAACGCTTGAACGCGTGACTGGCTTCTGATTAATAGATTTTTTAAAGGCCTACTATCAATAAAAAACATCACTGTTTAGATAAAGTATAATAAATTGTAATTTAGAATTGTATAATATACATACCTAAGTTATGTCTTATTATTAAGCACCATTACATTATTATGTGTTCCGTGAGACGTCCGAAGACCATTATGAGAGTGCTGGGTGTTCCCACACCTTCCGCTAGATGCCACTACCGCCCGCTTGACCGCGTCAACGTCACATCCGCCCTGCGAAACGTCAAACATCCGACCACAGCAAGCCACCGTTATACTTCCTCATTGTTGCGTCGGTGTTCGTTCCACGAACACCTTCCCTAGATTTTAACTTAGAATTAATTTTCTAAGAATACCGCCATATTTAATAATTTTTTTGATTTTACATTTAATTATGATAATGTTCGAATGTGTTTCAATGTTCGATCTGTTTTTCGTTATTATCAAAGATTCGAGTCGAAAGTTACAATAAAGTGTAGTTTTTAGAGTCGGCCTACTCGTTTTCCGAACTTACGACCGTCTGTAAGTTGCGAGTATCGTCGCCGGAATATCGCGACCGCGTGTTCGTGGGATAGGTTATACAAGTTCCAGTCGAGAAGTGGTCGGAGTCCGGGAGCAGCGAACACGGCAAGTCGGAGGAGACGAGCCCGCACCCGGTGAGTCCGTTCCATTACATAAGCGCTCCGCCTGTTGGCTGGTGACGTCACGCTCTGGTACAGCCGTGTGTGTTATACTTGTAATGTAACCGTGTGCGCGCGCTCCTTTGTTCTCTGCGGCGGCGCCACGCTGTCGCGACACGTGACCAGTGTTAATGTGTGTATGTGTGTGTGTGCTCATGCGTGCGGCAGTGCAAGTGCCCCGCCACCTACCCACTGCGGTGCGGGGCACTGACGGGCCGGGCCCTGCACGTGGGGCCCCCGCCAAGCTCGGGGGTCACGTGTCGCCCCGCACCTACATCTCGTGTACCTACACATAACTGGGCCTACGCCGCCCTGTCGGTGCCCTGATACACTGTATTGCGTGTTTCTATGTTGCCGCGCTGTTATCTCTCGTGTCTACAAATCATTTCTTGTCGAACGATATAGCGTTTATGCACCGTGCACTGACACTGCCACGTTTATTAAGTTTGACCTTACCTATCGGTTACTTTTGCATACTTTAAAAGTTCTTTGTTTCGATCTATTTCCACGAAATCAAGCGTAGTGACAACTTTTAAATCCATTTCATTAGAATGTATTAGAGTAATTACGGTTCAGGCTGTATTATATGACTATTTACTTTTAAGTTGAAGCATGACTACTCTTTTGATGATCTAGATTCTAGATCAGTGTTCTGTTTAAGATCTGGTGCGGTATGCATATCATTCATATATGAATACGGTGTGACGTTTGGAACCGAAACCGAAACAGATTCCGGATTTTCTAATCGGTTTCGTATTCGTATCTTTAATTCCATCCGGTTGCGGGTTTGTATCCGGATTGCGTTCGTTTCGTGAACCATATTAAAACACATATCCGGTTTGAAATACTACTATCTTAGTCAGATCTCTCTCCCCTTGCCTCGTCTTTTATCCTTAACCTGCTTTGATAAAGCAGTAGACCAAAATTTTTATGATTTGCAATTTCGCCAACTGTATTTAATTAGCGGGGTACTAAAAAGGGGGGGGGGGATAAATATAGATAAATCAAGACCATCTATCTGTCAAGACAAGATCTAACAGATCTCAATGTATCTCAAACAAATCATAACCCATTATTTGTAACGTAATACTTGAATGTACCCACATCTTACCTAAATAAATCTTTAATTTGCTAACTGTTGTCATGCATATCGCATCAACTTTATTACTATTATTTCTCAGACATTCAGATTCTGGTACAGTCGCTAAAATCCATCTATAGCACGACATTTTTCACCGTAAGCAATTTGTTTGCGCAGTATTATTATCGATATAATCTTTAAGTTCGCTTTACATTTTCCTGCGACATAAGATATATTACAAACACGTTACCTTCATTTCGCGGCCTGGTCAAATCAATTTACCCGCGAAAGCGTTGTCTATGCCTAGGACGATTCCTTTGACGTTGCTTCGACTTACTAAAAGGTACTTAAAAGCCTTGAAAGGTTATAACCTACTGCTAAACCCTTACAAACGAATCAGGTAACTCGTAAACACGAAATTCTGAGCTAGTCAGTAAATAATTTTCGTAAAAGTTACTGGCCTATGTACCTACGCCTGTCTTATAATTGTAGTACGAAAATTTAAAACTCGCTAATCTTAAAGTGGCTATTTCATAAATACCTTTAAGTAGACCCGTCATCAGGCTGTGGCAGTTTCTCAATCGTACCAAGTTCAAAATCATCTGAATGGTTGTTTCTTCAGATTTTATTAATTGGGTCTGAAGTCCTAATAGACGGCACTCAAGATTTTTCCCTACGCCTTCTATCTTCTTTTATAATGGCGTACTTAATTATTACTGTGGTTAATCCACAAAGCAGGCTTCTGCTCCTAGGGCTTATCAACGTCCCTGACAACCACCGGGATCTCCGTGCCTATGCCTAGATCAAAATCTAAAATACGTTGGTGTACCTAATGATGGTTCCAAAAATTCATGTGCTTATGTTTGTACCTTGAGGTAAATTAGCTCTGCGAAACTTAACACAGTCACTACCCGGTAGAGTTTGCTTGGCCATTTGCTCGTGGCTTAACGGCATCAATGGCAGTTTATTTTTAAAGTGGCCCTCAGCCTTTGAGGTACGACGTGACTCTTTGCAGACTTCTTCACCTTTACTACCCAAGGAAGTTAACGCTGCAGTTGCCTGTTGCTTATCTATCGTTAGTCACAGTATGCTTCTATAATTGACTAAATAGTATCATACGCAAGATATAAATGCGGGCCCTTAAAGTATATTAAGAAAGTTTGTCACAGTTGTATATACAGCAGTTTTTTCTCAAACCGGGTCGTAGCCCTTAAGATTGCGAACATCTTCACCACCACTGCCCGAGGAAGTTTATATCGCAGTTGCCTGTAGCCTAGCTGTATCTACGGCAGTTTATTCTCAAATCGGGTCGTAGCCCTCGAGATTGCGAACATCTTCACCACCACTGCCCAAGGAAGTTTATGTCGCAGTTGCCTGTAGTCTAGCTGTATCTACGGCAGTTTATTCTCAAAGCGGGTCTTAGCCCTGAGATATATTAACTTTTGCGAACATCTTAAACGTCACTACCTGAGGAAGTTTATGTCGCAGTTGCCCGTAGCTTAGCTGTAATTACGGCAGTTCAATCTCAAAGCGGGTCTTAGCCCTGAGATATATTAACTTTGCAGACATCTTAAACGTCACTACCTGAGGAAGTTTATGTCGCAGTTGCCCGTAGCTTAGCTGTAATTACGGCAGTTCAATCTCAAAGCGGGTCTTAGCCCTGAGATATATTAACTTTGCAGACATCTTAAACGTCACAACCTGAGGAAGTTTATGTCGCAGTTGCCCGTAGCTTAGCTGTAATTACGGCAGTTCAATCTCAAAGCGGGTCTTAGCCCTGAGATATATTAACTTTGCAGACATCTTAAACATCACTACCTGAGGAAGTTTATGTCGCAGTTGCCCGTAGCTTTGCTGTAGTTACAGCAGTTCAATCTCAAAGCGGGTCTTAGCCCTTGAGATTGCGAACATCTTCACCACCACTGCCCAAGGAAGTTCATATTTCAGTCGCCCGTAGCCTAGCTATGTCATACAGCATTTTTCAAAGTTTGCGTTGCAGTTTCCCGGATCTTAACCGGCACTATACGGCAGTTAACTTTAAAGCGGGTTTAAGCCCTTTGAGGCGTATCAACTTCGGTAACTTCATCACCCCTTGGGGAAGTCTCCGTTGCAGTTAAAGTACTAAGGGCAACAGATGTCCTTACACCGATCTTAGCCCATAGAACTTAACCGACTTTAGTCTCTGTGAGATTGGTGCTTTATGAGGCTTAGCACCGGGTTTGGCTTGTGATCTTCGTCACCCCCCGGGGAAGATTACATTGCTATGACTATATACGGCTCATCAAGACGATCATCGCTAGCAATCTAGCGGTGTACTCTAACCATTGGCTGTTCACATTGAAGATCTATTTGGAAGTTTAACCCAGAAGCGGGTAAACGCCCTGTGTTTGGCTGCGATTTTCATCACCCTCCGGGGAAGATTGCATTGCCACGTCTACTTCTCAGCAATAAAGTCGCCGCTAGCAAAGAAATATTCTACTTCGCCCTGCTTGTCTATGAAGTCTACAGAATCTGGCATAGAATGGCCTATTCAGTACCAAGATGTTCTAGGAAGTATTTTTAGCCAGTTAACAGAAATGGAGGTATAGATTACAGCAATGTTCTTTTTGGGAGCTAGTGGGTACTACTTCCACCACAACGCTGCAGGTTATCTCTGCCTCGTTAAAGTCAATTTATAGATATCATTATCGTACAGTTCAGCCTAGATGGCGTGTCGAACAGTTTTGATCAGACTCAAACGAAAACTAAATATTTGAAATTTTGAGGTTTAGTTCAAAGACTTGCGCAGTTTAGTTTACTTTAACTTACAGATCCTTGCCATATTCAGAGGCCACTAACAGTTCGATTACAACTGCGCCAGCTTTATTATGTCAGCGAGTTTATTAGCTTAGACCACAAAGAGTAAATTTTATTGCAGCTGGGGTACTCTGTGCAACGCCCTCTGTATTAGTGGCGTAGGTTACTTCAATGACTCGTTATCTGAATTATTTTTTTTTAACACTCATCTGTTACTTTTAAGAAAAGAAAACCTAATCTATCAAAAACATACGCTCTATATTATGCCTTTTAGCATGGTGATTACATGTAACACATAATAGAAAATCCTTAGACATCACATTGTTGCATTTTTTCGCAAGCCACCAGAAGATAACAAACACGTCTCTCATAATGGTCTTCGGACGTCTCACGGAACACATAATATAACAATTTTACCTTCCAATAAAATTGGTATTATGTTTCCTCCGACGTCCGAAGACCGGGTGATTTCTTTCTGGTGTTCACATCATTATGAGACGAACAATGAGGAAGTATAACGGTGGCTTGCTGTGGTCGGATGTTTGACGTTTCGCAGGGCGGATGTGACGTTGACGCGGTCAAGCGGGCGGTAGTGGCATCTAGCGGAAGGTGTGGGAACACCCAGCACTCTCATAATGGTCTTCGGACGTCGGAGGAAACATAATACCAATTTTATTGGAAGGTAAAATTGTTATATTATTCTAAAATTCCCTTAATAATAACAGAGAGATCTTTAGATTAGAATGACTTACATAATTAAGAATTTTTCTAAATAAAGATGTAATTTCAAATATATCGATGTTCAAGTCGATTTTAATTGATTTAACTTATGATAGCAATCCAGTGTTGATATACACAGGAAAAAATAAAGCCAAATAATGGCACACAATTTATAGGTGTATTTCAAAACGCCTGAACAGTCAAACTAACAAAGTTATCGTCAAACTTCGGTAATAAAAGGTAAATTGACTAAATTTTTAATACTGGGTTGTTTTGCGACTGAGCCATTATAGCCCCAGTACACAACGAGCCATAATTGTCACAATTTTATGTAGAATGCTTATTAATTTTTAAAGTTAAGCACATCGCTAACTGATAAGTTGGAAATGTAAAGGAAATGGCGACAATCTTGGACCATTATGTACTGGGCCCATTACAAGGAAAGCACCTAGCAAAAATGGCGTACTTAGCAAATATTATTACCGATATTGTACGATGTCCATTGGTTTGTTAGTTTTTCTGTAAAATATTATGAAATTATAAAAATATCATGACTAAATATTTACCTGAAGATCGATCGAACTTCCGATTAGTACCAGTTAATTTTGAGCACTTAAAATCAGTATAACTTAATCAATAAAAAATTTATGCTAAAACATTGTCCCAAAAAGTCTTATAAAACCTACGTATAAAATTTGATCATTTGGCTCACTTGTCCAGATCTTATAAAAGGCAGTTTACTTTATAATGGTGCAGATTCTTTTATTCAATAACTAACTAAAGTAACTGTGTTTTAACAGATAGTAGGCCGTGGTTAGTGAGCACCCACCAGACAAAGCCGCCGAGTTCTAATGCGATGTCTGGCGACACCATTTAAGAGAGTGGGTCGAAATTGTTGCTCCTTTATGGCTACTAACCATGTGGCACCTCTACTGCCTATTCTCATAAAAAATCATTTGTAATCAGGAGTGATTCCGTATATTGGGTAGGCGCGTTCCATTGTAAACTACATAATTGTTTAACATTAGACAAGTTGCAGTCAAACGTAAGCCTATTGCAGAATTAAAAAACAAGTAAAACATGAAACTAGATTCACATTTCTCGTTCGTTTCTCGCGCTGCCCTTTTAATTTTAGTTAAGTTATTGAACAATAGAATGGGTACAAATAGCTATTATACTTATAAATGTATTTACATATCCAACGTGTTTAGAAGTTCACTTACAAAATATTAAAATAATTTGTGACAGTTACATTAATTTGCTGGGTTCACACTTTTGAAAAGAAGCTCTGTAAAACTGATTTTATCTGTATATCTACAGTACCATCACATGTATTTTATACTAACAACTAATCTCTCCTTATAATTTCGATTTTTAAGGTTATTACCTTAAATGTTGAGTATTACCTATTAAAAACACATATTTGTTTCGATTTTAAAATCTCCGACATACTTGCCATCATGTTAATGTTTTTTTTGTTTACAAGCTCAGTAAAAATAACACATATAACACGTAACAAATAACACGTAAGAAAAGGATATCATAAGAAATTTTGTGCAGTCAAATTAGTTCAATTGCTGGTTTCAACGTGAATTTACGATGTATTTAGTAGCCACCGAATTGGTAAACGCTATATATTCTGACATGACGTTGGCGTAGACTAATTTAGCAGTATTACATCCTAGTCAGAGTTATAAGTACTAAAATTAATTTAGTTTAGTTTGCAAGCAACAGAATTAGTACCATATTATAAATAACTTGTAAAATTGCCATAAAAAATATCGTATGAAGTTGCGAGTACAGATTAAAATACTAAACTGGTAAAAGAATAACATTTTCATTATATTAAAATAATAATTGTCTAATTATCTAAACTTAAAAATATTACAACAGAAGTTGTTACATATGGGGTAAACAACTAAAGTATAATTTACATTAGAAGTCACGAACGCTCATAAGACTACGATTCTCGAATTATCTATTTAAGTTACAGGTAAACTTGTTTGATAATTAAAGAATCGCTATTATTTCACAAAAAAACCGCAGGAAAAGGAGTAATGTAGCTTTGTACTATGTCAGAAATGTAAAACTGGTTTACGATGTACGCTTCACTGCGTTTTTAGTCAACAGTGTCGTTTAAAACACGATTTGCAAAGGCGTAAACTAGTTTGAAATCTCTAACTTAGTTCAAAGCCAAAGCCGTCTTTTTCTCGCACAGCCTGTCAAAAAGATAGCGAGACTATAATTTTAGTTTAGGTAGTTACTGAACAAGAGAATCGGAACCACTGTCTAAATAACAACGTATATTGGTGGGATGTAAAATATAGAAATAAATCTTGTAATCTCAATACAGTTTTTTTTATAGACTTACCCCCGTATTCATAAACGTCTTATAAGCTCAATAAAGCTAAAATAGGTTTATAATTCCTTTGTCTTTGTCTGTCGTCTTGACATTTATGCTAGTAAGAAACAAAGTCCATTTTAACTAAAGAGTCTTATAAGATTTTTATGAATAGGACTGTTAATATTACTCCATAAACACGACCTAAGCATAAGGTCTTTAGAACTTCTTAGATGGAAATTTAATAAAAGAATAATAATCATACACAAATACAATCATTCTTAACCTTTTAATCGCCCTGTTAAAAATCAATTACCGTGCCTGTGATGCTTGGCCCCAATTTTTTTTAAATCGATTAAATATACCTTTAATGAATAGGTAGGTGCAATGGGTGCATATGAAATACAAATATAGTGAGACGTGTTTTAATACTGCCATATGATCCCAAACTAAGCAGAGCTTGTACATTGGAAACCAGTTAACTGGTAATATACTATGTATAATATTTTTCTTTTGTAAATACATACTTAAATATCACCCAGGCACAAGACAAACAAACATGTTCATCACACAAATGTCTGACGTGTGTAGGAATCGAATCCACGACCTGCTGCGTGAAAAGCAAGTGAAATGAAATGAAATGACCCATCCAAAAAGCGTCTAATGCGCACAGCACACGCCCGCTACGCATGCGTAAGTCGGTTTTCACTTCAAAAACATACATGTTTCCAGTGCCGTAGCGTGCTATGGCGGGGCCCCGTATAAAGTTTTGTTTGGGGCCCATATGAAGGGTAAAATTTCCAATAAAAAAAATGTTTAAATGGATAAAAAATGTTTACATAAAATTATAAGAAGTATTTATTCATCATGATTATCCGTCACATTATCCAAAATATTTACAAAAAAATTAAATTAGGTAAATAAAAAATAAAAGCCATGACCATTCCACCTGTGACGATGAAGTCTGAAAAGATAAGCCACGATAAAATCCGTAGAAAAATTATTTTAAAAATATATCTACCTGCCCATATTTCGTCAAACTGATTTATAAAATCATTTATGATGATGACTCTTTTTTTATTAAATTTACTAAGTCGTTTCTGGAATAATAAAAATTGAGATTTTATTAACTATTGCTTACGCACGTCGGGGGCCCCCGTTGCTTGGGGGCCCCGTATAATTGATACGTCAGATACGGCGGTAGCTACGCCCCTGCATGTTTCATAACAAAAATGCGACACGGTAGTTAAGGGAATAAACACACTAGTCGCATATATGCGACACGGGCGGTTAAAAGGTTAAATATTTTGTTACAAGTCGACATGCTACTGCAAGTGACTCTAAAAACTCACTTAAAAATACATCAAATTTGAGCTTTATGCTTTCAGGTTATCTTTACGAATTATATTAAGTCTATGGTTTTTCTAATAAATATTACAATAAGTATGTGTCAATATCCATACAAAATACGAATAATCCATTAGAAAATGCATTTGGACTAGTTTAGAAATAGATTTTATCCTATTGATATTAAAATGTACTTGTCATTACGGCTTCAGTACCCTTGGTATGAGTTGTCAATATGAAAAAAGTTTTCGAATACTATCAGTAACATGTCAAGATATTAAGTTAAAATGCACTTCCAGTCCATCAAATCTAAGAAGTACCGTTTGACAGTTCTAAACGAGTAGTACATTTAGAATTTTATTTATTGTATGAAAATTGTTTATGTTATGTTAAAATAAGAATAGCTTCATAATTCAATTATTTTACAGGAAAGCTAATAAAAATAGTGACAATTACGCCTCTATAAAGCTAATTTAACAGAAAACAGTGAAACGGTCTTGCCGGTCTTCAAGTCACGAGTGAATCGGTATTTACTGGGTAAGCGCGTTCCATCGTAGACTGCATCATTGCTTCACATCAGGCAAGTTGTGGTCAAGCGCAAGCCTATTTTAAGTTAAAAAAAAAGGTACTTCTTAGATTTGATGGACTGTAAATCTACCAACTATTTCACCTATTCTTTCTGTTGCCAAATCATTTAATTTTGTTTCTAGCAATTCTATTTTCTTGTTAACTAATGTTTTGAACAAAAAAAAATGAATTTGAATACGCATTCTGACAAGTTCACGATAGTATTCGTAACTCGTAGTAAGGGTACAGTAAATAAAGTACGGGATCAACTTATGTATAAGTATATTCGTAGACAAAAGAGATCTATTGATAATAGAGATTGATCAGAGTATTAAAAGCACAAATGTTGTCATTATTCAACACAACCTTAAAAGTAATTACTAGTTTTGTTTATTATTACGAAACGAGATGAGACATTTTATATAGGACTAGCGGACCCGGCAGACGTCGTTCTGCCCGGTAAAGCAGTGCCATCTACCGGGTCTCAGACCTACCGAATATAACCAATAATAAATAATAGGTATCTAACCCGGTTATCGGCACTACTCCGCTTAGTAAATTTTCTTTTTTTTTTAATTTTTCTCTGCGTAAGAACCATCCTCGTACTTAAAGGAATATTTTAAAAAAAGAATTAGCGAAATCTGTCCAGCCGTTCACGCGTGATGTCGTGACAACGGAAAACGGGTTTCATTTTTATATATATAGATATCAATAGACACTAATGCAAGGCATGAAAATTTAATTGATTTAGTCCGTCAACTATCATCATCATCAGCTGTCCACTGATATAGGCCTCTCCTAAAACACGCCACTGAGCACAATCCGCGGGTTTTGCTCATCAAGTTCATTCCGGCCGCCAAGTGCTGAGATCGTCACTCCACAGAGTCTGAGGACGTCCTACGCTACGTTTGCCAATTCGTGGTCCCCACTCAAGAACTCGTTTACTCGAACTGCGAACGCTGGGCCGGCCCACTGCCGCCTGATTTTGAACACCCATGTATTACCATTATTTTTTAACTACACGTAAAATTTAATTCAGCCATTACTAGCTGCAACAAGACTTGAACGAATGGTACTTATATCCTAATGTACAGGATCCAAAACATAGACTTTACTTATTTATTGATGCACAATAAAATACTGTTACATACCTACCTATAGCACCTAGTATTAGTATTGTACATACTAAATTTACTCTTCCCCGCCCATTATGTGCATCAGAAAGTAAGTAAACTCTGGGGCCTTGTATTGTATCAGGTATCAAAGCCTATCAAATCTTATGTTGACGACTTTACTTGGCTAAAATAATAATATCTTCACACATACATACAGCACCATCTAGTTCCAAATTAATCAATTATATTTGCTTGATGGTTACTAGGAACTGACAAGATACTTAAGTATTTTTTTTAAATACATACATATTAAAGATAAATTTCAGGAATACTATGATGTACTATTATTAAATTCTTCGTCATAAATATCATGCAGTTTGTATGGAAAGTCAACTTGTACCAAAAGGCAAAAATCGTTCACTTTACAACCTAATCGTATTAGAAAATGTTAACATTTACTAATTAAATTTTACACTATTTACATAATTATATATAAATGCATTGAAGGCAGTAAGTCCCATAATTGAGCAATATTTGTTCGTATGGAAGTGTATATAAAATTACGATATGCGTATATTTTGGATGGATATTGACATATTTGAACACATTGTGCTACATATTGTTTGAAGTCATTACGTTCATAATGTGAACGTGTCCGGGGTTGTCCACTGTGACGAAACAGGAGAATTTGTCGTCATGACTCAGCCTCTTAGCATTCATACCTGATAATTTGATGCATGCCAGTATTTCTTTCTTGTTTGAGCCAGTCTTACAACTAGAAAACAAACGATATAACAGTTTAATTTATTGCAACAAAATAATAATTAATAACCAAATTACATAAAAAGCTCTACATATCTAGATTTTTAAAAGCACATTAATAATAGAAATCTTAGAACGGATCGAGACCAAAGCTGTAAGACTAATGTCCAATATATCAAAATGTGATAACAATAAGTACATATTCAATTAGTAAGATAGTTGCTAGAAGACATTGATGATGAAACAAATCATCGCCGCTGGTTCATATCGGTAATGAACAATATGAGGGAAATATACATGTCTTAGAAGATTATTGGCTATCATTGGCATTTGACAGCCAATAATCCGCACTTGGTCAGCATGTGTGGATTACTTAGTAGAGAGATGCCCCGTGCCCAGTAGACTGCCATATTAAAGGACTAATAGGCAAATGTTGAGAAATATGGCGGATGTCATTGAAAAACAAAAGAAATCGCCATTTTTGTTCGACATACGTCTATTAGAGATAAATGTCTAATCCGCGAGAATCGGGGACCAGAGATGGTTGTCCTTCACTCTTACTTTGTATATTTCGTATAAGGCCAGCTTTTACAGTCAATTAAAATCATATTCGCTTACTATGAAAAAATATGAATGGTGTAACTGACATACCATTTGCCTTTCCAGATAGTTTTCCAACAATACTGTGGTAGAAGATGAGTGTCTTTAAAGAAGAAGTTGCAGTTCGTTGACTCAATTGAAGAGATTGTGTTCGGCGTGTCGCTCCTCGAGTCCAAAGGGCTTGCGATAGGTGTAAGGGCGTTTATACCTGGCCTGTAAAGATTTTTATATTCATAAGCTTTGTGCAGTTTAGTTTTGCGCGACTTTAAAAAGCGTTGGCCTACTGTAAGTTTCCATTGCTGTGGATTTTATTATTTATCATTCTAACACTTATTTTGTAAATATATAATAAATAAATAAATTCATATTTGTAATTTTTTTAGACTTTTTGTTACGAAATCTACAACAAACCTCTTCCAGATCCTAGACGCTCGCGTTCTCATTAGATACGTAATGTTCCACCAAACAATCTCCGTTGCCATGGTAACCAAAACTAGAGGTGGTCCTTCGTCTACGTCGTCTTCTTGTGGTGATGACGGTGTCGTCACAACCATAGAGTTTCTGTTCGAACGTTCCGGGACAGGTGAGAACGAACACCAGTGTACTTTGTTTTTATGATGCCTTAGTAAGCTTAGCTGCCGCTTGCCTCGTACGTTCCATACCTGTAAATGATTATAGAATATAATGCAGATTTTGGAAAACACGAACTTCCTGGTGAGACTTTAAATGGGAACAGGACTAATACGGGTATAACGGGTCGGGCAATGTGCCTCGACTATCTGACGTCTTTACTTAGTGACTGCACGTGCGCGGCCTTCGTCTTTATAGTCACTAACCACACGGTAAAGTCAAGATCGAACATGCTATTCATGGATGCAATTGAATTGCTAACAGATTAATTATAAAAAAGGCGATTATTTGCTTTTGGCCAAAAGTCGCGGGCGACGGGAATAGGTAGAATAATTTGAGAGAGCAGTTTTGCCCAGCAGTAAGACAGAGTAGGTTATTAAGTTTTTTGACACTTACCACAACATTTCCAGAGTCAAGTCCCATTGCGAGTACATTACCATCACCACTGAGAGCACACGATATGATTGCGTTATTCAGTTTAAAATCTTGTATAGTTTGCAAACCCAATGGCTCTAGTTTCAGCTCGAAAGTCTAGAAATACAAAATAAATATAGAAGAAATACATTATAATTGCTATAAGTACCCTAACAGGGTCATGTACTACTGTACTACATACTATACGTGTATTAAGTGCAATAAATAAATAAGTAAATAAACAAATAGCATTTTAAACAAGAAAATATTTTTTTTTTTGCTGCCTATAGTCACACACGTCGGTACAGCACACAAAAAAAAAAAAGATTTTAACTATGTATGCAGTATTAGGCATTAGGTTTTATATGTTCCAGGAAAATGCGGAATCACTGTTCTCAAGTTCATTAGGGGGCCGAAACACTTAACCGCAACGCAACGCTCATAGTGCTAGTACATTTTGTTCTATGTAGAGGCGGGCGGCACTGCCGATTCTTGCGGTGCCGCGCCGCAACGCAGTTATGTGTTTTGGCCCTAAGCACTTGGTTGTCTTTCACAGCACATATCTCACTTATATTTTAAAACAACCAGGGTCTATATTAAAAAATATCAACTATCTGACTACCTTGTTTTGACTGACGGTCCATACTGTCATTACAAGTACATTTGCTGCCATTTTAGATTCGATTCTTTATTGGCGCGGGAGATACATTACATTGATATTAGGTATTTATTAGGTAGGTATTATATTAGAAATTCGACCTAAAGGCAAATTGTGAATTCAAATTAAAGTATTGTGAAACGTGTGTGATCAGCTGTTTAACCTGAGGGTCAGGGTTCTAGGCTCAAACATGAGTAAAATAAATTCCTTATAGACTACATACTTCTTATCCTGTTATTCCTTCTACTAAGAAAAATAAAGTTGTATTTTAGATAAAGTTCTATGGTCCTAAAGCCTAAACCCTATTTATTTGGTCTTATGATAGAGTAAACAAAGCATTTTAATACTAATAAACTATAGACCAGTGATATTGCGAACATTTTAGATTAAAATGTGACGTTTTGTCATCGGTCGGGTCATATCCGCCATTTTGAAACTTTTAACCGCCCTTGTCTCTTTTGTTCTATTCCTGTCCATTCCTAAATTTTGGTGTTAAGTACCACAGGCACCACAATTGATTTTTGACGGGGCGGTTAAAAGGTCAATATCGACCAACTTGTATTAGAAACGTCACTTTCTTTGTTTACACTGTTACTCAAGCCCAAATGGGTAGTGGGGCCGCCAAGCAATTATAGCTAATTTTTATTAAAAACTAGCGGACCCCGCAGACGTCGTCCTGCCCGGTAAAGCAGTGGCACCTACCGGGTCATAAAATAGATTACGGCCGATTCTCAGACCTACCGAATATAGATATAAGATTTCATAAATATCGGTCAAGCTCTTTTTTATTTTTTTCTGCGTAAGAACCATCCTCGTACTTCAAGGAATATTCAAAAAAAGAATAAGCAAAATCGGTACAGCCAATCTCGAGTTGTGCGCTTACCAACACATTTTGCGATTCATTTTTATATTATAGATATCAATTTGTGTTGAGAGGAATTAAGAAGTATCCATACCTGAAACCTTTTATGATGTTTATCACAGATAACCAGCACCTTCCCTTGGAAAGCCGCTGAACTAATAGTAAGTCCTGGCTGCCGTCCACTCAGTATTGTTAACAGTTTCAAATCCTTGCCCCACAGCTTCACAATAGCATTACATTCAACTGTGATTGTTCCTAACTCTGGTATCCAGAAGCAATCGATCAGACTACTGGTTTGGAACTGGTGTTTATTGTCATTAGCAGGGAAGAGACGGTCTTTAGAACAAATGCTGGTATCACTCCCGGAGCTCGATGATCGTTCTATGGGGTTATGTTTCTTTACACCTAGTAAAGAAATCAGTATAGATTTACTCATTTAGTAAGCGATTTGGTGCAATTGCATGTAATAATAATAACCAGAGGTCGAAATTAGGTACACTTAGTATAGCGGTTTTCATATAGCGAAAGAATAAAGTGGATATACCTAAAATCACGAGATTAATTTTAAAAAGCAAAATAAATCTCTGATTAATTTAACTAAAAAATATTTCACTTCTACCCATTTTAGTGTCCCACTCCTGGGCACGAGTCTTCTCTCAACTATCTTACGAGTTAAGAGAGTTTAGGCCATAATTTACACACGTTAGCCAAGAGCGGGTTAGTGGATATCGCATGTCCTAGAATGATTAGTTCTTAGACACGCCGGTTTCCTCACGATGTTTTCCTTCACCTATATTTAGCAGCGGCGATGTAACAATTCAAACAAAGATGTGTGGGCGCGACTTATATTTCTAAGCCGAGGCCAGTATTGTTGCGCCACCGCTGCTCTATTTAAATTTACGCAATTCAAACTATTACACGAGCGACGTTGTCAGACTTAATTCGACGACATCGGATGTCCGAAGTTGCCAAATTCCGATGCGCACACGGAGATTTTGCCACATCTTCAGTTCGTTTGCATAACATAGCTTATGAGAACAAAAGAAAACAATAGCGGAATTGCGGGGTACTCTCCGGTATTTTCTATTAAAAATCCTGTATTTGATCCATATTCATATCAACATTTCGATGCAAGTACATAAATAACTCTACCTAATTCCGACATCTGATAATAACATAAGAAGCTAGACGTATTACGGCTACAGCAGCCAGACTAATTTGGTTAGCCAGGTACGCGGAAGATATTATAGTGCGACAAGTGTGTGCGCAGACACAGGTGAACTATCTATTCCCTTCAATCTCAGAATCCGATGGAACGAACTGACCGACACGATCTGCAAAAAATCGACGACTACGTGCTCTGCATGGCAAGCTACGCTACTACCTTTACCTTACTTACGCTACTTTCTGACTGTGGATTTTTTATAAGAAATTAGAAAAGTCGTAACCTAAAACGACCCTGACTAGATGCAAGCACGTTATTCCATTCGCCACCGACGCAGTTGCTTGTACGAACTATGTAGTATGTACTAATGTTTCTATGATAAATTATATGACCAGAACTTTCGTTTGTATTGTACGAAAAACCGACAGTTGGTAGACTTCATAATTTTATGCGACCTGATTGGTCGGGAGGCGTGGCTAGACCGGCGGATAAAGACGAATCGCTATTGATATTTTCTTAACGCGAATGGAGTAGTACAGAGGTAATAAAAAGTAGATATTTACCATGTATATCATTTAACAACTCTTGAGAACCCAAATTACTGCTGCCTCTTTGCATCATTTCAGGTTTCCAATCGCCTTCTACCATCAATCTGTAAGCCATTAAGCATCTATTCTTCCCCGCTACTATCATCAAGTTAGGATTAACGAAGTTCAAATACTCCACAGGCGTGTTATACAGATCCATTATTGCAATAACTTCTTTAGTACGAAGCGTGTATTTCTTTACTATACCAGATCTAAGGCCGTACATTATGTACTGATTGCAAGGTGAAATTTTTACTCTCGTGATACACTCGTCTGATTTTTCTATAATTTCTGTTAGAACTTTTCTTCCACGCATAACCTAAAATGAAAATAAAACATAAGCTCCAATGAAATCATGTGTACCATTATTTCATAAGTGTACCAAATTGCAATTGAATCGGTCTAGTACTTACGGGGCAAATCGGCTGTAAAACTTGACAGACGAACAGATAGTCACGTAAAAGAACACTGCTGCCACTTACTTAAAGTATCTACCATCTCAATTACTACTAAACGAAACCTACTCATACAAGTTTATCTCGCACTTGGCCGATTTCTACAAAATTTCAATTAACTTGCAAAGTATACTAGTTTGGGTGGACCATGCGACTCAATTTTGAAACATATATTAATTCTGAATTTTTATGAATAATTTTATATTTAAAAAATATTTAGTTTGATGACAATTAGAAGGAACTTCCATTTCTAAGGAAGTATTCCTGAAATATTAAAATTTTTCGGAAACTTTCCGAAGTTTTCACCACTAAATTGACAATGTATGTTTAGATGTGTGACGTCATTCTAAATCCAACATGGCAGAAGACCCAAGATGGTTATCTAGTTATTTTGAATACACTAAAAAAGTTTATTCTTAAAGTTTTTGGATTTAAAATTATTTTATTTTCTATTTAGATTTTATATGCCAAGCTCAAAAAGCTTCGTTCCAAAATATCTTACCTGTATATTATTTTTATCATCAACCACAGCTAACAAAGGTTGTGGGCATCCATCATTATTATAACAAATGCCCTTCAAATTCAAAGGTTTCAACGCATGCCGGTCTAAACTCAAAGAGTTTTTCAGCAGTTTCTTAGTAACTTCCTTGTGGTTTGCGAAAGATTGATGTCTTCTAGGAGTTGTTGAGGTACTCTCTGTTACACTGGAAGCGACGGAGTTTGGAGTTTGTGGTGATACTGGGGTTAAGAAACTGGTGTCAAACTGCGTTGTTAGACGGACTTTGCTGGAATTGGAAATGGAATGTGTAAGATTAAAAAATCACTCAGGGCCCGTGAGGCCCAGATGCACGTTTACTTTCATGGAGTCGTCAAAACGCCTAGTTGACAACACACGTGAACAAAAGGCTGGTTTGTAACTCGGGCAAAGGATGTATTGCCATCTAACGCGGCAATACTGCTAGCTGCTGGGTACGACGCGGAAGATTTTTTTGAGGCATTAGTTTGTTTAGTTCTTTATTTAGGTTAGTGTTGATATTGTTATTCAGTTAGGCTCTTTTTCTGGTCAGTCGTATCTTTATGAAGTAAAGATAGAATGGTCAGAATATAAGATTGTTCTGGAAGGCTGGTTTGGAAGCATTTTGGCAGCATTAATTTTTTTCGGTTGTGTAATAATCTTGTGACGTTCGAAAGGGGGGAGGGGACTCTATTATATGGAAGAGAGAGGGCGAGTCAGTCTTAAACCCCACCACATAACCAGGATGGGATTAAATATTGTTAAAAAATTGGTTGCCTGTAAAGTCGGTATACGGGCGAAAGTTTTACGTGACAACGACTTTGAGTGGTAAAATAATTTTAATGTGAATATTCATTCGTATAGTAGGAAGAAGGATGAAATCTGTCTCTCTCGCTCTTAGGCGGGCTAACCATGCCCGAGTGGAAGGGACGCGTGCCTCTCACTCGCTCTCATTGTGAGCGCATAACGTGAGCGGAGCGTAACGCAGTTTCTTGAAGTGTCACCCGGCAAACCAATTTATAAGACGTTGTCACGTCAAAACCATTAGGTGATTACTGCCCCTATTGCAGTGGATAAACTCACTTTTCAACGCTTCATATTATCATTCTGATTAAATTCGTGCGGGATTCAAGACAGTTTAGGTGTCCTGCGATTTGGTCGGATTAAATTCCCGAGTCTTCACGTCACCTCTGTTGATCCTGGCGAACAGGAGTAGCAGTAGCGGGATTGCGGTGGTAGGTTAAGACCCTATTTCTAGATATATAGACGACTTTTTGTAATTATCCTAACTCTTTAGATTTCTGCAGGAACAAAATTATCTGCAAAAAGAAAACACTCACCCCGACCTTTGCGCCATTAGCGAGATATATGAAGGGTCCAAATACCATACTTTGGCTAAGTCTTCAATGTTACCAGTGCCGGTTAGCAATACGTCTGTTCCAGGTTCGAATTCATCCCACATTAACATCTCACTCACTGCCATCGTAACCACATTGCTGGAAAATATTCCCAAAATTAGTCTTAATAGAAAACACTACCACTTCCTTCATTGCTATTGGTTCTATCAGAGATATTTCTTTTCATAAGACTTATGTATAAATCGCGCCAATATAGAAACGAATCTAAAATAGCGGCTTGTGCTTGTAATGACAGTTTGGACCGTCAGCAAAAGAAGGTAGTCAGATAGATGATATTATTTATTATAGACTTTGGTTTTTTTAATAATAAGCAAGATATGTACCTAACTAAAAAGCAAACCAAGTGCTAAATGGACTCGAAAACAGCGGATTCCGTATTTTCCTAAAACAATAACCCACCTAATACCTAATACTGAATATTTTATTGTTCTGCGTGTTGTACCGACGCGACGACGACCGACGACGTGTGACTAAAGTGCGAGTAAGAGGAATGATTAGTGCCGCCATTTTTATTGGTTTCTTTATTCTTTATTTCCATACAAAATTAGACTGACATTTTTTCCTTTTGATTTTGGGAATCACAGCAGGAAACGTGAAAATATCAAATCAAAATTTTATGGAAAATGTTTTACCTTAATATTAAGCAAGACAAGTCTCATTGAACTTAGTTTATCTTAACTTAGTTTGTTTTTAGGATATAAGAGGTCTCGTTATCTAACCAAATGAAAAAGTAAAGGAACAACTGAGTAGATATTATATGGCTCACCAATCTTCTACCAACCATCTTAAGAGCCGGGTGTATAAAAATTAAACTCACATGTTCTTACATTTTTGGTTCAGACATACCTATAGATTTCAGGTCTGTAAGCACCATTACTGAGTTTTACATCTTATCTATGTATATAAAAATGAAACCCATTTTCCGTTGTCACGACATCACGCGTGAACGGCTGGACCGATTTCGCTAATTATTTTTTTAAAATATTCCTCTAAGTACGAGGATGGTTCTTACGCAGAGAAAAAATAAAAAAAAATAAAATTTTGAAAGCGACGTAGTGCCGAAAACCGGGTTAGATACCTATTATTTATTATTGGTTATATTCGGTAGGTCTGAGACCCGGTAGATGGCACTGCTTTACCGGGCAGAACGACGTCTGCCGGGTCCGCTAGTAGTATATAATAATATACATTCAATAAATGTTCTTACCCCCTCCGGTTTTCCAAATCAAACGATCTGCTGTAAGTCTTCAGATCAATGGACACTATTCTACTATCATCAGTACTAACGAACAGTAATGTTCCAGTTTTATTCACTGCTATAGACAAAAACGACAGGTTCTCCTTCACCTCATCACTGTTTAGGATCCTTCTAGATCTACATGTGTTCGAGATAGCTGAACTATGGCTGACTTTGAACTCGTGTTCCATGATCTCGTTTGGTTTTAGAGTTATTACTTTGTTGTACCCTGAAAATATAATTATGTTACGTAGAAAGTAATGTTTTTGAAGTTATTCGAAATTTTATGACCAAATAAATCAATCTTCGATTGCCTCAATACCAATTCGAGCTTTTCATTTACCACTTAGTTATAAAGATAGATATACCATCAAAATATTCAAATATTGTACACAGTGGGTTTTATTCATAAAATTTTTATAAGACTATTTAGTTAAAATGGACTTTGTTTCTTTCTTACTTATTATAAGATGACAGACAAAGACAAACGAATTATAAATCTATTTTAGCTTATATGAGTTTGTGAATACTGGGGTTAGTATCTCGGTCTACAAGATACATAATTTAAAAAAATACAAACAGAACATAATGTAATAAAATAAATTATTTATTAATAATTCTTTGACTTGTACCAACAACTTATAATTCTCTGCAAAGACGAACACAGCTTGCGAGTGAGAAGAACTTCTTATGCGGAAATTCAACTAAAGGGATAGTAAATCTGACGCCAAGGCATTCAGTTTTAGAATGACGGATTACACTGTTAGGTTGTTTTTACGGAGTAGGTAACATTTTGAGTCTGTGACTTATTCATTTTTATAATGTTGCACAGCGATAGGGAGACCTTTATCTTACTTCAACATACCTGGGACTGCCACCATATCAAAAATAATATCACTCTCTTCAAAACTCAAAATTTTCTCTTTGGTATTCAAATCAAATACTTCAATAAGCTGCAAATTTGCGTTTGTAGCTACAATGATATATTTATCATGGTTACAAGGAACACAACATAATATTTCTCGTTCCCTGAAGCTATCTATTTTCTTGACAACTTTCTTTTGTGCATTGGGGGCTGCGTTGTATACTCTAATAGATTTGACTGTATGCATGATTAGGTATTCTTGATTGTCAGTCCACCTACAGTTGAGGTACGGCCCGTCTCTAATTGTTTCTGTATCTGTGTAATTATTGTTTGAAGTTTCTTCTGGTTCTGTTAACAACAGAAGAGCTTTTATAAAGCGAGTATCTAGTAAAAGCGTAGGCAGCGTGACTGGGGAAGTACCTTACAGAATACACAATAACAAAAATCTAAAAAGACGGCATGTTACTATCAGCCTTACACCCTTAATTACCCACAAAAATAAAATATGTACAACCTGTGTATTTTTGGAGGACTTAGAACAATATACATGTATGTAAGTAAAAGTAATATTGTCAGAATTGCATCAAATTCGCAGAGGACTGTATAAAAGGGTTTCTATATTTGTTAGAAGCAATACCTTTCAACTTAGAGATAATTCAACGTCGTATCAAAATCGGTTCAGCTGTTTATGAGATAAAACAGATTTAAGATTTTAACTAAATAACGTCACATTGTATTATTAGCAATACTAGTAGTACTTAGAGAAAATAGTAAATAATATGCTCAATATAATATTGGTTTAATGTACCTTCATCTATAACGTCGTCCGTTTCGTCGTAATCGATATCATCAACGTACCACAGCTTGATAGAACCGTCGTAATATAACGCAGCTACTATCGGCGGGTTTGTGACATACGCTGTACCAATCCATTTGACTGGCGACTCAGAACCGCGCAGTTCTTTACGTAATTTATTTGTTACTATGTGGAAAAACTAAAAACAATAAATAATATAAGTCTTTAAGTATCCGTAAAAGTAGTAGTTCTGTAAATCAGGTGTCAACTGGTGGTAGGCTTTTGCCGTGGTTAGTGACCACCCACCAGACAAAGCCGCACCGTCAAGCGGCCTTGCCGTGTTCCGGTACGATGTCTGGTGACACCATGCAGAGAGGGTGGGCCGAAATTGTTGCTCCTTTAAGGTTTCTAACCATATGGAGGCTCATTCTACTGCCACCTTCTCACCGATAATATAATTCGTAATCACGAGTGAATCGGTATCCGCTAGCGCGTTCCATCATTGCTTAACATAAGGAAAGTTGTAGTTAAGCGCCAGCCTATCGCAAAAAAAGTAAGTAAATTATCACCCCTTCAGTGCTCCTTTATTGGACACAGGTCATCTCTCGAGTTGAGAACCTTAATACACACAAGCTTGCTAAGTGTGGGTTGCTGGATATCTCATGTCATAAAGGCCGACCGTTAAACTCGCATATCGCCTGCGCGAAGGAAAGGTGGGAGAAGGAATGTACCGGGGACGGGTAACACTACCGGCGGAATCAATAATCCAAAGACTTGACAGAAAACTATTTTATAAAGGATTTTTTCGAGGTTTATTTTAGATTTTAGATCCCGACGTAAACGCACCTCAAATGATAATGTTTGTAGGTAGTCTGTAATAATTGTTATAAATTAATTTTGAATGTCAAATACCTCAGTCCACCCGTGACCATGACCAAGTCTGAAAAGACTTTGAAACGTCGTGATCTAAAATCTAAAATAAACCACAATAAAAACCGTTAAAAAATAGTTTTATTTCAATGTGTGATATACGCGTAAATCTAAGAAAATACAATCCAAAGACTTATCTCGAGATAGACATTGTTAGCAAAGTTTAAAATATAATTGTAACATCTACCCCCACTCCCTCCTTACCGCGCAGGCAATACGCGAGTTAAACAGTCGGGCTATAGTATTTGTAGTTTAAAGATATTCCGGTTTCCTGCGATGTTTGCTGTCACTTATATTACATCTATACTAAGCAGAAGCGGAAAAAATACAAAGATAGTACACGCCTAAAATTCAATGCCTATCTAGTCCAATATGCTGCGCTACCGCAACTCTGTAACCGTAATAAAGGCTCTTTTGCAATAATACTGTACGGTTTCACCTTACATCGTGATAAATAAGTTTATTTCACAATCGCTAATCAACCGCGACGCGAGTGTTGTCACTATCAATCAATTATTACCATTTGTTTAATCAATAAATCAGTTAAATCTCTAAGCCTCTTTCAATCTATCAACTAAAGATATCATACATCTTTTTGTTCCTTCAAGCCAGATGGTTGTGGTTTACCTTAACAACTCCAGTGAATGTTCCAACGAGCACATAATCACCTAAAAAGCATAAACATGAGATTTTTTCTTTCACATCAATGGTTGTATGTTTAATTTCTTCTACATCTTGTTCATGCCTGAAAAAGAGATGTTCCGGCCAAACTTGATGGTTTAAGTAGAGTAACACATCTGGCTTTACTAACCAGGTAACACTTTATTTCGAATACCAGATAAAAATCTATGTTTATCGTTTAATATGCTTTATATTCGCTTAATTATATATGACAATATACCACTGCTGCTCTATCTTGACAATCCTACATTGAAATTTTTTTTTCAAATACAGTATCAACTGCCAAAGTAAAGTGTACTTACAGAAACTCGAAATATAGTTCATTCTTGTTGCTATTCTCTTGAGCGGCTTCGAACGCTTTTGTGTAAAGAATACCTTTAGACTCGTGTTGGAGAATACTCTGGATTATATCCGTACAAGGATACACGTATAAATCAGTACCGTGGGTACGAAGAAACGCTTTGATCCTATTTATTAGGTCTCGCTCTAAATCCTGAAAGAGAAAATAATAGTAATACTTAACTATATTAATTAATGTATGATAATATGTATTGATATTGTTGATCTATATCACATAGATATGTATATACAAAATTGTAATTTTCAAATTTAAAAAATGTAATTTAGAAAGTATAAAGAGACTGGCTGGCTGACGCGACCGGTGAAAGATTGGACACAGGGCCGACGGCTTGACGTGCTTTCTGAGGCAAAGGAGTGTCACATCAGCAACTGTCTGCCTACGAACTAGTAATGCGAAATTAGTATCAAAAGTTTTTGGTCCGTCACGGGTTTCGAACCTCGGCGGCTAGAAGCAGTCAATCGTATTACGTTTACGACAACACTTTTTTCCCATGAGGGTATGCAGAAACTATAGAGCGCCACTTACTACGATCTAAACGTACTTCTTTAGCCTCACTGATGTCATCTGGTCATACATGTACGGCGGTTGTGAGTGCTACGCATCTGTCCCTATTGAAGAACATCACCGATGAGATCAGCGAATATCCTTCTAGAGCGTCTTCTCCCAGCGTTTCCACTCACCTCCGCCGTGTGTATACCGTTCGTCAATCGTCTATCATCCTCTCCACATAACCAAACATCAATAATATTGGCAAGTAACTTACATTTTGAACAATATACGTTTCATACTTCTGAAGATCCAACATCACATCGCCCGGTCCAGTCAACCTCACTTTGTTACCCAAAAACTTCAAATTCAAGAACAATTTACTGAACAAACTCCACTTGTTGTACAAATTCTTTGTGTTCAAAATGTGATACCCTAAATAAAAACCAATATATCCATCGTTCTCAATTTCTAAAGGTGTAGCTGAGCTCCCATAGTTGTAACTGTTGAGGAAATCTGAGTGAAGCCTACTGGTGTCTTCATCATTTGTGCTGCGCAAGTAGTTCATGATCAAATCATTGATTTCGTACATATAACTTCGTTTCTCACGATCATACGACTCTACTACAAGAGATTTATTTCTTAATTCTTTCATTATTGAGTCAACTTCTACATCTTCCCTATTCCATAATTTACTTAGCACTTTTCGTGAGACTTTCACGTTGTCTGGCAGGATTTTAAGCTTCTTGTAAAGCCGTGATGTGGAATCATTTAGTGAGTTAATGCACATTTCGATGGTTTTCATTGGGTTATTTGTTGGTGTTCGTTGTATACTGAAAATATAAGATAGACCGCGTAAGAGACTTTTTTTTGTTATAAACCTGATTTTTATAAACTGGACAATTTATATAAATATGTTGTAAAAATAAAACTGTGCTCTATAACTGTTCTTCTGTAATTTGAATACAACAGCCAGAGGCGCAGCGTGGGTGTCGGCCGCCCGAAGTGGCAGACAATTTTGCCCTACCTTTTATTTAGGTACTTCAATTTAATGTATACTATACATTACATAAAAGAGTGAACTATATGCTTCCAAAAACCCTGGATCCGAAAAACAGAAACAGAACAAAAATTGCATCTTATGTTTAAAATTTATAAGTAATCAAATAAGTGCGCAGCGGTATGGGCCTCGCCTTAGAAATATAAGGTCGCGGGTTCGATTCCCAGTATCCCAGTAGTATTGCCTACATATCTTTATGTAAATTGTTTCAGCGCCGCTGCTCAATATCGGTGAAAGAAAACATCGTGAGGAAATCGGCATGTCAAATAACCAATCATTCGAGGACATGTGACATCCACCAACCCGCACTTGGGCAACATGTGTGGATTAAGGCCTAAACTCTTTCAACTCTTTAGATAGTTGAGAGAAGACACGTGCCCAGCAGTGGGGCAGTAAAAAGGGTTGAGTTGAGCATTGACAAATAATTAATGCATAATTTCACTCATAAATGTTTTGTATGCCGAAAGGTACAATGTAGAAGGACTTTCAACCTTTGATAACATCTAATCATTTCTACATACATACATACGTTTCTTTAAAGACGTCATTGCAATTAATATTGTAATATGTACCTACATTCGGTACAAATAAAAATTTCTTATTTTAGGCATTGGAAGGATTGAATCTGGGCTTGGCTGGCTGTTTTTACTACCACGTAGATACTTCAAACTTCAATCTCTTTCTTGGAAGTACATACGTAAAGCTTAACGTACTCCCTTGAAGAGATACCCGTACTTGTGCCCGTATTCTTAGCAAATCACGGGCGCGGTCAGCCCTTGTTTGTTTTTAGACGTTTGTGTGATACTGTGTATGCCCATATACGCGCCCCGTACACAATGACACCATGCATGGACATTGTACGTACAGTGTACACGTCTAAACACTAACACGGGCTGACCACGCTCGGGTTTGCAACAACTTTTATTAATGTGCAGCAGTTACTAAACAATATTCAAAATAATACGTACAGATGTAATAGGAGTCATTCTGGCTGATTATTAGTCATAAACAATCCAGGCTCAAAATAAAATACGGGGAATCCCCGAAAGTCAGTACTGACGGCGTTGGCAGTAGTCGTAGTAAAAAATGAAAGGGGTTTCCATGAATTCGTCAGAATTTCGTGCTCTTTTCAATAAGTCCGAATTTGTAGTTACGATAAAAATATGAAACGTTTCAAATATTTTAATTATTATTACTATTTTAAATTTTGACACCCCCAAAATGCCGCCCGGGGCGTGCCGCCCCTGCCGCCCCCACTACGCTACGCCACTGACAACAGCTAATCAAACATAGCAACATTTTCAACTATTAGTATTATTTTAAATATATGTATAACAAAAGAAACTTGGGTCTTTAAGTACCCGTAGTAGTCTAGGGAAGGGTTAAAAGGTGAGAAATACGCGGTACGAAGTTACGAGCTAGTATGTACAAATTAATTGCTTAGATTTTAAATAAATCAGTTAAAAGCGACAGGTAGTTCAATAAAATTGATGCGAGGTATACAATTAAAAAGGTGACATTATGGGGTCATTTAGCTAAATGTAGGTAGGTAAAACTTACAACATATTGTACTCTTTCTTTTCTAATTTCTTGAGAAAGTAACTCCAATGCTTTGGGTCGTGGATAAGTCTTTCCTTATTAGCAGCCAACTGTGCCCCAATCAAGCAGGTGATGAATGGTCCTCCTTTGCAAATGTTGTGCAACTTCTTAGCCTGGTATGGCAATTGAGATACAGGCATTTCGAGGTATGAGGCGAATATTTCCAAAGACTCGCTTTCTTCTAAGTTTCCATCTATCTGAAAGTAATAATGAAGATTCATGTGTAGGAATAAATTGGCTCCCATAAAGCAGCGTAGTGTGGGTGTCAGTTACCCGGGGCAGAAGACAATTTTGCAATTTTTTTTTTCAATTTTATATATACTATACATTACATAACATAATTCTAGAGAAATTTTCATTATACAGGTGTATAATTGAACACTGAGCACAAAATAAAATACTGGGAATTCCCGCAAGTCAATATAGACGGTGTTTGAAACAGTCGCTACAAAATATCATTTAATGAAAGGGGATTCCCCGAATTTGTCACAGAATAAGTAATGGAAAATTCCGTGATCTTTTAAATTGGTCCGAATCTGTAGTTGTGATATTAATATGAAATGGTTCAAAACATTTTTATTATTGATTTTGCCGCTCCTTAAAAAGTGCCAGCCCTACTACGCTACGCACTGCGGTCAGCCCTTCTTGCAGGCGCGCACAATCTTTAATCTTTCAACTTGCTCAGATATTCGATCGTACTTCTCTATAGCGGCTATAAGAGCGCGAACGTCGCAAAGGAATAGTGTACTAAAACTTCCTAAAAGTCCAATTTGAACGACCTGAACTGAATAGTTCGTACTCGTTCACACGAATGAATTGCGTCCCTAGTACGTGCATGTACTATTACAAAATGTATGGGATTGAATTACGATTGATATACTTTGTACATGTATGTAAATCTCTTCGTTAATTCTTTTCAATTTTCGTTACCGCTATTGTAGAAGGAACAGCCGTCTATGTCATTACATAGCAACTGTTCCTTTTGCAACAGACGGCTGTTGCTGTGTAGGGTCTAGGGTGGCATGTTACCGAGCTGAACGACTCACATCGTCGAGGTTGTTCCAGGAATCCGACGGCAACGTGAAGCGACTTAGACAAAGGGACGATTATGCAATATCTAGATAACTCTAAATAACTATTAAACTTTTTTAAGTATTGATATATTTTCTATATATCACTGTCAATTGTCAAAATTAATCCTTAGTAGGTGATTTAGCTGTTGAAAAAATAGTCCTGAATAGCTATGAATATACAAAGTATAGTGAAGATATTTTGGTTAGATTCATTTAATAAGAATATTAAAAATGTAGCTGCCTACTTAATGATCATTATTGTAAGTCAACCCACGTTCTATCAAATGATGTAATAGTTTATTTTGATTGATCTACAGTACACAACTCTTAAGTAGATGGATGCAAATACTTTGTCAGATTAAATTGTATGTCAATAGGGAAATTGGTGCTAACAAATTAATTTCAATAATATATTTCTGCTTAGTTGAAGTGATATATTATTTACTAGTTTTGGATTTTTGGAATCATTTTAACGTACAACAACACATCTTATTATCAGTTAGTGTGTATTAATAGGCCTATTTTAAATGTATTACATAACATTAATTCACTGCAAACTAAACGATACGAATTTAGTGCAATAATTTTAAGAACCACCTAAATTTCAACTATGTGAAAAAATAAAAATAAAGGGATAAATATATGAAAGAATAACAATTGGGTTCGAAAAGATGAAAATATGTAAGTATAACGTTTTTATACCATCCCATTTACTTCCTCACGAAGACTCACTGAGAGTAGTTAATCTGTTTTGTCACTGTCAAATAATTTCAAAGTGTCATAAAGTAAGATTTTTTTCTTAAATAGAATAAAACACACTGTCGCTTTACGTTAAAACCTGTAAAGGCAATGTTAGGGTGAAGATATAAAGAAGCGGGTTTCAGCCACTTCCCGCTTTATTGACCATCACGTTAAAGTCCGTATGACCCAGTTCAAGTTGTTAGTACTGACAAGTCCCGACCTGTTTCTTATGAGTGAGCGTTTTGTCCGCACCGGGAACCCGCCTCTTTACGTCCTAACCCTTAGAATAAATAATAGCAATGTAAGGTAAAGATTTGAACTTCTTTCAAGTATGTATATTGCGAGAGCCGAAAGAAAAATCTCATTTCTTTTATCATATTTAGGCCTACACGGGTCATATTGATTGAGCCTGAACAAGATTCAAGGGTAGAAAGAAAGTTTAGAAACAAGGGTAGCAAACCAAAGAGTGTTAGAAATAATTGCAAGCAGAACAGAAAACGGAATATTAAAATGTGAACTCACTTCAACAATTTGCGGATGGTAGTTTGTAATTACACCAGTGTCCCGTGTAGTCACCAAAATCTTGCATCCTACATCGAAAGCTTCTAAGCATTTCTTGTCATTAACTTCATCTAAAATTAGGAGCCCATCTTTGAGCGTTGGATCTGAGAACCGGGTTTTTAGTTTATCTCTCAAGTCATCTATAGTGTATGTAGTGTCGAACGCCAAAGAGGAGTTGCTGTCACCGTTTGAGCAAATACTGGACATGGATATAGAATTGTTCATGATTGAGTTGTGGAGGTACATTGAAGATGCTTTACGTAGTAATCTGTAAAAGAATTATAGTATTATTACCATTTTTATAATAAGCTAGTTGTCGCGGGTCGCTTTTTGGTGGCTGAGTCACCTTCGCCCGTGGGAGTGCACCTCTTATCTGAATCCCCAGACGTGGTCACAGGGTGATGTAAATTAGGTGATAATAAACGGGTGGAAGGCGTCGGCCGTGGTTAGTGACCACACACCAGATAAAGCCGCACCGCCAAGCGGCCTTGCCGTGTTCCCGCGCAATGTCTGGTGACATCATTTAAGATGGTGGGTCGGAACTGTTGCTTTTTTATGGTTTCTTACCTCGTTTCACTGTCACCTGCTCACCGAAAACATTCGTAATCACGAGTGAATCGGTATATTGGGCAGGCTTGTCCCATGCTAGAAGTAAATCATTGCTAAACATCAGGCAAGTTGTAGTTAAGCGCAAGCCTATTAAAATAAAAAAGCCACGTAGGTGGCATAACTTATCAATTTTAAAAACATTCCTCGACATTTCGGTGATTCATGTAAATTACACATACACAAGAATAGATAAATATGCACCAAGCTGATTAATTTTTGTATGGTTTTAATTTAAATTTAAAAACAGTAAGGTGCAATTTTCACCAGCGCAAATCTTGTGTTATTATAATTGTAGGCGAAATGCAACCTAGAAGATACTCAAAACATCGAAAGTCAAAACGAACACTGCAGAACTAAATAAGTACCACAGTAATTCCAACGCATCGGTTACTTCATATTGAAAGTGCAATTAATTAGTAAGAAGTTACCCACATTATAAATTTTTGAATATGTATTGTAGGGAAAATTATAATGTGTATAATTACTTAAATAATCCACCATAGAAAAATGAACCTTATTGTGTCGTAATACTAACTTGTTCTGTTGAGCAATAATGTCGTCATCAGTCTTACAGTTTCCGAAGTTGAGCCAAAACACCACGCTGTTGAAGTTGTTCGGGATCAGATCAGGGTTATCGCGTAACACACTAATCACAACTGAGGTTTTACCAGAACCTGGCATGCCGTGGAGCGCCAGGATCTTGTGGCGTGCCAGGTTTTTCAATTTCTCTGCTACATTTTGTTCCTGGATAAAAACATTTATACTTATGTTTTTTATTTATTATTACACCAGTCCACATTTTTGTTTATATTGTTACCCACAAAACTACGTAAGTGGTTTAACTGTGGGATCTAGAATAGTATAAATACAATGGAGGTAGGTATATAATTCACGATTAATATTAAAGATAAGTGTACAAAGAAAAAGAACGAATTCATATTATTATTTGAGTTAAGCTCACCTGTGTACATGTGTTGTTTCCTTTTTTATAAATTGTCTAGTGTTTTGTGTACAAAAGGAATAAGAAATATTTTAAATAATATTACTTAAAGTAGAGACTGTTACTTTAGGTTTTTTCTTAAAAGTGTATTTGTCTTGCTGTTGCCGAATGTCTGCCGACAGAGTTTCAGTAAATAGGGCAAGCGTTTTAGTTCTGTCTCCGTAATAGTTATTTACCTAGTACCGCAAACCTACCAGCAGCCATAGAGCGAGTGTTGTGGTCATTAGGGACTATACTCAAGTCAATCTCTGAGTAGCCGTGGTTATTGATGATTTAGTTTTAAAGCTAGAATTTTACTTTTTTTATAGTGTGTAATCGTTTTTGTTTTTCTTTAATTTTATTATTATCCAGGATTTTTTAAAATGTAATGTTTGTTATTAGCTAGCTTAGCTACTTATTTTAACCTTTTCGAACTCAGTTACCGACATAGTCCTTTGGATGATCATAATTTATTAGAGTATAATTTTATAAGAGTTCTTGAGTAGAAACTGACATTGGAGTAACGAATGAATACCCGAATGAAAACCGCAGTTTAGAAAAATTAACTCCAGACTTACTTAACGAGCGAAGTAAAGATCTTTAAAAGGTAAGTAAGAGCTGGATTAGCGCTCGGTACCGCGAATATCATTATTACTAACTTTTCGTCTGCGGTTTCACCAGCGTGACTTATGTTCTATATGATGCACGGCAGTGGTATAAAAAGTAGCCTATAAGCCTTCCTCAATAAACGGGCTATCTAACAGTGTAAGATTTTTTCTTAATTGACTACTGGTCACTGAGATTAGTACGTTTAACCAAACTTATAAACTCTTCAGATTTATTATATTAGTTTCGACATAAATCATATATCCAAACTCCGGACTGGTAATTTGGTTTTCCTGTTAGATAAGCATTCTAAGGAATTGATCCCAAGGTCATTTGCTATGCTTTGATCAGTCGGATACTTTGAAATAACATGCGTTTAAAATACTGTTTATTTTAATTAATAACAAAACTAACTTCGGCCCACGGTTTTGCCCGCGTGGTACTTACTGGGATAAAAAGGCTATAGCTATAGCCTATGTGTTAATCCAGACTATGATGTATCTATGCGCCGAATTTTATCCAATTCCGTCTAAAACTTTTTGCGTGAAAGAGTAACAAACATATCCATGTATACATTCTTACTAACTTTCGCGTTTATATCCGCCGGTGGCTTCACCCGTGTGTCCTAGTAGTACTATTCGATCCTTCAAAGACTCCGAGCATATTATAGAATACATTGCGAGTATTCTTTCCGCGCTTATTTTATAGTGAATGAATGAATGACGAATGAATGGATGCTAAATAACGGGCGGATTTACTTACCACAGAGGTCCTTCTAACATAATGATCAGGTAGCCTTGGCACATCACCTCTGCTAAGGCTATCCTCAAAGCTCTCATTTAACATCGGGCCGTTGTTCTCTATAGACAGTTTCTCCCAGAGCCAGTAGTAATCTTTAGCCAGGCTATCCACGAAGGCTTCGAAAGATGCGTTCGTACCATTGCGTATAAGAATTTCAAGTAGGAAACGGACTTGATCGACGCGACTGGTCTGTAAAAAAAACAGTGCTGTAGTAAGTTTCATGTACATAAGTATTTTTACTACTTACTAATTCGGCAAACAAACATAAGGCCTAACAAACATAAACCTATTTGACGGTCACTGTTGTCTATGGATGATTGCTACACAGAGTTATTAACCAAAAGTTATTATACTGCGTGAGTTATGTAAGGTAGAACAGGTAGAGCTACTTCCCTTTATGCTGCTCATAGAGCAATGAATATCGCTGTTCATAGAGCTTGTTTTCCATTATTACAGACTTTTTGTACGTTTTGTTTTATGATATTCGGTATGTTAATTTCAAATGTACACATTTACAAATAGTGATAAAGTGTAACGAAACGTAATTCTTAGTGAGTCAGAGCTGAGGCGAATACATTTAATTTTTTCATTGCCACTATCGGAATCGAACCGACGACCTGCGGCGCGAAAAGCAGGTATCTTACTGAACACATCACCGGCCCGTCAAATAGGTATTATTATTTATTAATAAAGTAGTTTACCAGTTCATAAATGTAATCGAAGTCCTCACTAGAGATGACGTTTTTTGTGTACAGTCCATCGAGGATATATTTCACTTCTAGATCATTAATTATATCCTGTTGATACTGCTGCAATAGCAGCCGCTTTTTGTTGTCCATCTTATTTGTTTATTCATCTGTAAAGCATAATAAATTAGGTAAAAGTGACCCGATTAGGCAAGGAAATAAAAAAAAAAATTAAAAGTTCGACCTATTTAAATTTAACATCTTATCTAATGGGCCATTTACACTAGATCAATAGCCGGGATAAGACAGTAAGACAGGACGGCAAGCCACTTCAAAGCATCGTGTAAAGGAGATAACTGTCTTGACGACAATCCAATGCAGTGTATTTTGTAATGGCTTGCTGTCCTGTCCCGGCTATTGTCCTCTTGTAAATGACCCATTATTTCATAATGTTCTTACTTAATATCATAAATGCAAAAGTTTGTATGGATATGTGGATGTATACACATAAGACTACTTTTTATCCTAATAACACGCAGACGAAGTTGCGGGCAGGGGCTAGTTTAGAAATAAAGTTGAAAAAGTCGGTAAAATTATTTGATTCAGAGTCTATTGGTCAATAGCCAGATACAGTTTACTTATGGAATCATATTTGGAAAATTTAACAGTCAAATTTTGTATCTTAAAATTCAAAACACAACAGTTTTATACCTTTGATAAATATGAAGGTAGACTTCTACTAACAATACATAATTAAAACTAAAATTAATTAAATATGTAGTTTAAAAACCTCTTGGTTTAGTTAGGTACTTATAGATTTTATGTTCTGGTATCACTACAAAAACCACACTAGAGCACCAAATAGACTACGACACTACAATACACTCGGTGTCGACACCAAGTGTCACTGTGTCGAGAGTCTCAAATCACGATACGAATGTTTTACGTCAGTCTTGATGTCTTGATAATGCACTAAAAGCGTAAACACAACTGACACTGTATGACATTTGAATCACAATTTTCGTCGTAGTCTAAACACCACGGATTTTTATTTGACCGATGATTTTAACAAAATTAACTTTAAATTATTATATTACACACACGTACACAAGTAAACTGGTGTAAATTAGGTAACACACTGAATGATTCAATGGCAGCGCGGCCTCGAGTAGAAGCCTCCTACATACAAATAGGTAAATATGCAGTATCTTAAATTTTGATAAACAAGTCGATGACCGCACTACTGTCAAGGCTACGCGACCACTATATGCGTAGACGGCGATTTTGATTTCACTTATGGCCGTACAAACATAACTGTCAAATCAATAATTGCTTTTGTTTTTCTCTTTGGATATAAAACTTATTGATCTGGAAAAAATCCAAATTATTTTTCTAAGTAGCCAAGGATGATTTATCAGAGTTATAAAAATATTGGAAACCTAGTCGAAACAATACCTTCAGTACGAGTTCGTTTATACGTATGAAAAAAGTATTCGAATAATCCCTACTAATATTATAAATGCGAAAGTAATTCTGTCTGTCTGTCTGTTACGCTTTCCCGCTTAAACTACTGAACCGATTTGGATGAATTTGGGTAAAGAGGTAGTTTGAGACCCGAGAAAGGACATAGGATAGTTTTTATCCGACTGCGCAAAAAGAAGGTAATGTTTTACAACATACACGCGGCCGCTGTCGGAAAACTATCTATATATGGGGCATTCCATGCCAACTCATCCTACCGATTGGATTTGCATCTCCGATTTCGCTGAAATTTGGGCATCTTTTAAAAAGAAAACCCGTTTTCCGTTGTCACGACATCACGCGTGAACGGCTGGACCGATTTCGTTAATTCTTTTTTTAAAATATTCCTTTAAGTACGATGATGGTTCTTACGCAAGAAAAATGAAAAAAAAAAAAAGAAAATTTAGAAAGCGAAGAAGTGCCGAAAACCTGGTTAGATACCTATTATTGGTTATATTCGGTAACTCTGAGACCCGGTAGATGGTACTGCTTTACCGGGCAGAACGACGTCTGCCGGGTCCGCTAGTATTATCATAAATCATTAACTTGTCAAGTTTAAAAACAAAATGCAATAAAATGTACAAAATATTTATCCTATTCTTTTGTAATACATTTTATTCTAATTGTATTAATAGAATTTTATTTTCTTTTATCGAATGTTTTGAATAAATAATAAAAATTTGGAAACGCATTTTGACAGGTTCAAAATAGTATTCGAAAACCTTTTTCGTATTGACGAACTCGTACTAGGGGCACTGTAAAAAGATTTTTACGTTATGTATTTGATTAATTCAATGTCGAAATAAACAGGTTTTTAAATATTATAAATTAAAAACATGTAATTCCGGGAAATTTGATTAGCTTTTTCAAATTACATTTTATTTTTCACTGTTAAAATTCTCTTTTCTACAGTCAGTGAGTGAATAGGTGGTTATTGGCAATTGTAGTCACCTATATAGCTGTTTTTTGGGAATACCGGAGATTTAAATAAACCAGTTATGAGGGCAACCGGCAAGTATTTATTATCTTTCTTAATCCTAACACATACTTTCCGGTTAATATTAGGTTGACTTGAAATACAAACTATGTAATTGCTATTTACTTAATTAACTTTCGGTATGTCAGGCGGACTAAATGTCTGGTGAAGACTAGTTAATCAAAAATCGACGATGGCGCAGGAGTATCAGCCTCGAGTCACCTTCGTCCGTGGGTGTTCATCCTTAATTAAATTCCCACACGTAAATCAGGTAACAATCAGCTGGTGGTACCACCGGTACCGCCGTGGTTAGTGACCACCCACCCACCAGAGAAAGCCGCACCGCCAAGCGGTCTTGCCGTGTGCCAGTGCGATGTCTGGTGACACCATGCAGAGAGGGTGGGTCGGAATTATTGCACCTTTAGGGTTTTTGACAATATGGAGGCTCATTCAACTGCCACCTTCTCACCAATAATCATTCGTTATCACGAGTTAATCGGTATACTAAGCTGGCGCGTTCCATCGTAGACTACATCATTGCTTAACATCAGGCAAGTTGTAGGTATACCTAATAAAAAAATATAAGGTCGGGGGTTCGACCCCCGATCGTACCCACAAATCTTTGTGTGAATTGTTTTATCGCCGCTACGAACTAATCATTCGAGGACATGTGTCATACACAAACTCGCATTTAGCCAGCGTCTGTGGTCTAAACTCTCTCAACTCGTAAAATGGGTCAGTTGAAAGAACAGGACTTCTTTCAACCGGAGACTCAGGAGTGGGACACTAAAAAGGGTTGAAAGTGAGTTTCATTTCTAGATTTCTATACGTTGTCTCAATGGCGAGCATGCTCAGGGGCATGCTATACACCATTAGAATTGAAAACAGTAATGACGATTTCGATTTTAGTGGCTTTAAGGTATTTATGGTGTGACGTATTTACCGATTCGATCTTGATAATTAATAAACTAATGACGTCAAACCACTTCCACTTGTAGGTAGGATAGGTTAAAACTATCGAGTGAATCACGAAAGGCACAAAGGGCATTATGAAAATTATCAGAGATCTTATATCTCTGAATATATTGTTTATACATATTAGGTTTACGTATTATAATACGAGCTACGTGTAATATTAGGGTACACGGATTCCTCATATTAGGTTACCAAATACAAATTTTAATAAGATGAGATTAGGCATATTTTTATTATGAAGCGCGCGTATAAGTGAGTGACACAGACGATAAGATATTTGGCGCTGTCTTTCATCTTATTCGCTCCCGTCAAGGCGACACAAGTGAAAGCGACGACGATAAATACGCATTTCTTAATGAGAAGCATTCTGTATTAGTTAAGTCCATCCATAGCAGTATTAAGACACAACAATAATAATATAATTATGGTAGCTAGCCGCATCAGGTTTGACTGGGAGCCCCAATAGAAATGGGAAAAAGACATGATGATGATAAAATCGCCACCCTCTTGACAGGTAAAGTATTATAATATGAGATAGTGAATATATTCAGTAATAGGAATATGAATATATGGTCTTAATAACCGATCCATATCAGAACAATGTAGAAAAGCATTCGACACTGTTGATAATGAAGTGTTACTAAGCGAGCTATCAGTCTGCGGATGCTCGCCACAGATCTTCGAGTTTTTTTTGCCAGATATGCGACACCGACAGCAATATGAGGACTACAATGGGCATGTATCTAAGTCGTATTATACCTATTCAGGCAGGAGTGTGTCAAGGCAGCAATTTGGGGCCCTTAGAGTTCATAATTATAAATAACGATTTGCCGAACATAGTCAGTCATGGGTCGTGTTTGTTTGTTCGCGGATGACCTCAAGCTAGTCCTAAAATTTAAGAACGATCAGGATTGCATGCTGCTGCAAAGAGAAATTATGTGGTGAAATGGAGTCAGAAGAACAAGTGTATTTTAATGTCTCAAAGTGCTCGGGATGACTGTGATGAGTTTCACGCGCGCTCGCTTAGCAATTAATAATAATTATTTAGTTGAAGCATCACCTATACAATGGGTTAGGAAAGTGCGAGATTTGGGAGTCAATTTCACAAGTGAACTTTCCTTTAGTGAGCATATTACAACCATATTCAAAAAAGCATACAGGAACTTGGTATTTGTCCTAAGACAGACGCAAAAATTCACCAACATCACGGCAGTTAAAGTTCTCTACGACGCACTGGTCAGAAGCCATTTAGAATACAGGGCTTCTTATAGCTTTAATATCAAACAATGGCAGCTGTGTACATGAAGTAAAACGACGTATGGCCATAACGAGATCTGCGATGGATAAGTTAAGAAAGGTGTGGGGAAATCGCAACATCACTAAAGCCACCAAACTTGTCCGAACATTAGTGTTCCCCATATTCCTTTATGCGGCAGAGACGTGGACAGTACGCGAGTTGGAAAAAGATAAGATAGATGCCCTAGAAATGTGGTACTGGAGAAAGATGCTTGGAATATGTTGGACAGAGTTCCGTGCTAACCTATCCATACTCCAAGAGCTCCAAATCACACAGCGTCTATCGACGGCAGTACAATATTTCGGACATGTCTCTAGGCGAGATAACGACTCCATTGAGCGGTTGGGTGTGCGGGGAAAGGTGGAGGAAACCAGATCACACGGCATGTCACCTATGCGCTGGACTGACCAGATAAAATCCGCCACAAAAACAGCTTATATGATTGCGCCAGACACTCTACCAAAGGCACAGATGGCGGGAGATCGTACGAAGAGCTGTGTCCACCTTTATAACCAATGCGACCACGACCACTCTGACAAGAGCGAAACGACATAGAAGAAGAATATGGGCTTCACATGAGTCTAAGTACTTTGGGATGTTGGAGCGAATTCAAAACAAATTAACAAGACAACTGTATACGTATAAAAAACAGTATACATAAATATATAACGATATACCATTCTTTTCCTCTTATGTACCCAACAATGTTTGTGTTGAGAATGGTAGGGTATAACCAACTAAAATTTAAACAAGAGTTTAGCATAGTAGAGTACCTAGTGAGACTGCTTCGGGGCAAGGGAAATAAACCTGAAAGTACTGCTGCACCTGTGTCGCAATGTACCGGACCGATATGTTTGGAGATGAAGGAGTCCGACGTTGCTGGCCGTACCTAAAGCTAGGACTAACCAACAATGGTAAACCCCCTTAACTATAGCAATTGGGACAATTAATATTATACATACTAGATATGTTCACTTGTACTATGAATATTATTATTTCAATTATGTTCACATTAACAATTATGCAAGATAGAATATGTATTGTTTAACTTTTTTGTCTTCATTTTGTGTTGTATTAGTAGCTCTTATGAACTCTAATTTATTTAACAATACTTACAGTATTGTTATATAAATTTATCTGTCGCATTAGGTTATTGACCCGTAATGATAGATAAGTTTGGTAAATAAATAAATGTGTGCGAAACACTGGTCTAGTCTAGACTTAACATGTCACTTCGTTATTTAATTTGACCTAGAAATGAAAAGAACCTGCTTTAGAGGGCACAAGATCTACCTCATAAAATACTTGGCATAATTGCCAATAGCCATTCCCTTTTAGAGTCAAGACGGTTACCTATTGGTCTTAGCTTATAAAATATAGGTCTATGGTTCGATCCCCGGTTATGCCCACACATTTTTGGGTAACTTGTTACATCGCTGCTGATCAATATCGGCGAAGGAAAATAGTGACGAAACCGGCATGTTTAAGAACTAAATTTTTGACGACATATGATTTGCGCCAACCCGTACTTGGTCAGTGTGTGTGTAAAAAGGCCACACGTGCTAGCCATGTAGCACGGAGGAGAGCAGCGAGAACTTGAGCCTTGGCAAATCCATAAAGTCAATACATAAATGTAATATATTTATGAACGGTAAACAAAATCAGCTCATTTCGATGATTAAATTATTAAAGGTGTAAACAGAGGTGAATATCACCCTCTTTTCGTCGGTTATGTTTACGTCCCATACGTAATAGTGGGCGAGCCTATTGCCGCCGTTCATTCTCAGATCCAGATTCTCGATTAGAAAAGATTTTTGCTCGACCCGGATCCTAGCGGTTACGCGAACACACTGAACAACCGAGACAGTTAAACATAAGGAAAATAATGTTTAAATATTTATCCAAAAGATTAGGTTTAATTTAACCCCTAGTTTCCACTGGAGAAACACGCACAAGGAAACATGTTGCAAGTAAGGTTTATCTCTATCACATATGGATGAGTAGAAAGAGATAAGACTATGCATGTATCATGGTTTATAATGCAATTAAAACCCAAAGTAAAGCGAAAATCAAACCTGAAGTCATCCAACTTATTAGTTAGAATTTCTATGTTTCTCAATACACAAGGCACCTAGTTTTTAAATTACGTATTGTATCTTTTCTTTGAAGTGATTAAAACTCGGATTCAAACCAGCTTTCGGTTCACGTAATTGTAGCAGGATCTTAGTCATCATAAGCGCAATAATAACTGTAAACTGACGCCAACTACAAAACATGTTATGCGAGCATACTATCTCTTTCCACTCATCCTAAAGCGATAGAGATAGACTGTGTCCGCAACATGTCTTGAGAACAGCGGTGGCGAAGTGGTAGCACAAAGGTATCGGTGAAGGAAACCGGCATGTCTAGGAACTAATCATTTGGGACATTTGACATCCCCAACCCCCACTTGCCCAGCGCGTGTCTCAACTCGTAAGATAGTTGAGAGAAGAGCACGCGCACGAGTGCCCAGCAGTGGGACACTAAAAAGGGTTGAAGTAAAATATGTATCTACTAGACATAGTATAGACGCGAAAGAAGTCATTTTTTTTTTGCTGATGAACTAACCCAATTGGCCGGAAGGGCCTCTATTGGTTCACCGGATTGTTTCGGTGAGCCGTCCGAGGACGGTCGAACCGATGGAGTCTAAATATTTTAATATTATTATTTATACCAAACCAAGTTGATTATATTAACAACTTACCTACTTTTTACCAACAATTTAGCGTACGAAATCCGCCATTCTGTTATTTTTAAACAAAACCTTTAAATCAATTGGATTATTCGCACAAATCTAATGATACCTCACTTGTCGCAATCCATTCAGGGACATACTTGGTACTAATTTTTTTTACAAACATACATACATCCTTACTAATATTAGCAAAAGCAACTCTGTCTGTCTGTCAGTATTACGCCGAAAATACTGAACTGATTTGGATGAAATTTGGTAAGGAGATAGTTTGAGACCCGGGGAAGGACGTAGGATAGTTTTTATCCGACTGCGCAAAAAGAGGTTCATGGTTTAGCGTGATAATAACTGACATGCGCGGGCGGAAAGCTGGTACTGTATACTACGAATTACCTATTATTATTCGTAAGCTGTTTACATATATGATACGCGCGAAAAATATGATACGTACTTCCTAGGTGTGTAACAAGTGCATGTTGGTTTGATTAACACTAGGTATTATGTTTACTGTGGAGTAAATACAATTTGTACTGACTCATCAGCGGCGATAGATCTAAGTGCCTCAAAGAATTCAATTACATTATAACTTTGACGATTACTCATACAAAAGGTTTAATGACATTATTACAACAAACTCGGAGATACTTAGATAAGAAAAAAAAACGACTACAAATTTTAATAAGACCTTTTTAAAATACCTCCTTAAATAACCACTAAAACTCTTTATTAAAAATGCATCTTGTAAATTTATGGTGTTAATTAATTAATCTAAAGTACTTGATATCGAGAAATAAACAATAATACGAAGAAAAAAAAACCTTTTTTGAGTTACGTATAACGTAAGCTTATTCAAACAAATAGTTGACGATTTTTCATGGAATATTACATAGAACGATCCTTAAATTTTGAAACCTTAATTTATTAACACCTTGCTTACGAGAATTATGCTCGAACAAATGCAAATCATCCGAATTTATAACCTTCTTTTTGAAATCAGGTAAAAAAGGAAAAAAACGTAACACCACCTAAGCATAAAACAAAAGAGGTGCCGTATCACAAGAGCTTAAAGCAGTATTGTTGGAGCTGCGGAAGAGGGACGCTGCTATACTATATTTAGAGCAGCTTCTCTTTCGCACAACTGCAATAATAATACTATTCAGTGTCATAGTATGGCTGGAGAGTAAAACGTTGAGTCATCATAGTGCGTAAAGGTATAGAAGTATTCGTAGTAAGTACAAAATAGACAACAAAATGTGATTCACCACCTTTCTAAGCCTCCTACCACGCGTATCTCGAGTATCACACAAAACCATTACCGAAGTTGGATAAAATTACACTATTGGCTTCCCTATCATTGTAGTAAATTTCATCTAAATCGTTTTTGCAGTTAAGAATGAAAATTTAAATGGGTCCAGACAAGAAGCTCCAGCTTTCAAATCGAAAAAGAATCATAGAAATCGGTAGATGCAGAACAAAGATATTACGTAACAATCATTACAAAAAATACAGTCAAATTTAATACCTACCTTGTCCTTTTTTTAAAGTCGGTAAAAAGGTAAGAGTGAAAACTGTTATATTATAAGACACCAGTTTACGAGGCCAAGATTCCTTATATATATAGATACATATAAAGCTTAATTTTCTTTATAAATTTTATAATAATAATAATACTTTCACACAAACACACACGAGAGCAGCGGTGAAGCCTCGCCTTAGAAATATAAGATCGCGAGTTCGATTCCCAGTTGTGCCTACACCTCTTTGTGTGAATTGTTTCATCGCCACTGCTCAGTATCGGTGAAGGAAAACATCGTGAGGAATCGCCGGATAAGAACTAATCATACAAGGACATGTGACATCCACCAACCTGCACTTGGCCAGCGTGGATGGATTAAGGCCTACTCTCTCAACTCGTAAGATAGTTGAGAGTAGACCCGTGCCAAGCAGTGGGACATTAAACAGTTAACATGAAGCATGAAGACACACACACACGCACAGCGCTATCTAGTCTTATATTAAGCAATTATATTTGCTTGTTTTATGGGTACTAGAAATGGATATACTACTTAAATACAGAGTATTGTAGTAGTAGTACAAGAGTATTGTAGGCTTTTGGTCAATATTATTTATACAGCATTGCCTAAAATTTGTATATTTGTAAGTCAAGGTTACATTTATCTATTCAATAACAAATTAGCCTCATTCTAATGGAAATTGGTCAAGTGTACAGATAACGAATATGGAAACTAAAAACAAAGAAAATATTTGTACATTATCATGTATAATGATTTACCAGGGTTGGCATGTTTTAAAACTAGTTGTTTTAGAACACCTTTAAAAAAGTTTGAAATAAATCACTTTATGTGTTTAAAAACAAAGTTTAAAACTAATTTTATTCAATCTTAAAAATATAAGAAAAAAATATTTAGAACATATAAGTCTTAATAAAATAATTACCTAACTATTTAATTAATTATCAACTAATTATACTAAAGCAAAAAGTTGAATAGAAAACTAAAAACAAATTGCATTTTGAACACTTGTTTAAAACATTTTGAACTGTTTGTTTTATAAAATTAAAAAAAAAGAACTTTAAATTTCAATATTTGGGCAGATTGTTTATGGCTGGTCTAGAGTCTAGATTTCTAGAAGAGAGTATCAACGCAATATCTTGCTTTTCTATTCTAATACTACTTCCTGAGCAAGCATCTTCTGATTATTATTTTTTTCATTTTATTTTTCATTCTTGGATAGGCTTGACTAAAACTTGCCTGATGTTAAGCAATGATGTAGTCTACGATGGAACGCGCCAGCCCATATGCCGATTCACTCGTGATTACGAATGATTATCGGTGAGAAGGTGGCAGTGGAATAAGCCTCTTTAAGGTTAGAAACCTTAAAGGAGCAACAATTCAGACCCACCTTCACTGCATGGTGTCACCAGACATCATACCGGAACACGGCAAAGCCGCTTGGTGGTGCGGCTTTGTCTGGTGGGTGGTCACTAACCACGGCCGAAGCCTGCCACCAGTTGATTGTCACCTGATTTGCACCACCCAGGGACCATGTGTGGGGATTCAATTAACGGTGTAATATATTGACTTGCGCTGACTCGAACACTGCGCACCCTTAATCTATTATCCGGTGAACTAGACATATTTTACTGTACTCTGAGTGAGTTTACTAAAATAGCATTGCACAGAATTTGTTACAATACCTAGTTTAATGTAAAATATTTGCAACAATATTGCATTGGGTCATCCTGTAATGATATTTGTTTTGTAGATAAATAAATAAATAAATATTAAAACAGAACTTCTATAATCCTAATACCTCTGTAATCTGAACCCGCTCCACACCCACCCCCACTTTTTTATTCACTCTTTCCTCAGTTGGTTATCATAAAATATGTTGTTTTTCATGAAATACCTCCTGATTACCTAAATTATAGGATTTCTTTAATAAAGTTTAATAATTGTAATTTTACATTAGAAATTTGACAATAGTATTACTTTAATTCCATAAAAACCTTATACATTTTATGTGCTAATCCAAATGATCCATAAATCCGAACAGGTGGTAAATTAGGTCCTGTTGTATGTACATAAAATGGATTTGTTGGGTTTTGGGTATGAAATGTAGAAGCCAGTGAAAATGAAATTGAGAAAGCCTGGGATAAACAAGGTCTACTTTTTAACTAAATATATAAAAACAAGGTAATGTTTTAGTAGCAACATGTGCAGACAGAAAGCTAGTAAATAATAGTAATCAAAGCTGCTTCAGTTCTAAATCTAGTTTGCTTAACTAATTCTCCAAATTAAACAGACTAACTATAAAACTTACCTTACTTTCAATCTTCAAAGAAATCTATATATTCTAAATCACAAGGATATGACATTGAAGTAAGTTACAAATTAGTGAACTAGTAGAATAAGTATTGACATAATAAATTGGTTCACTGTCTTGTAATTTACATAGTATTGCAATAATATTGAAATCGGCTTTCTATGATTTGTATTCTATACTTTTTAAATTGTTTATGTCTAACAAAAGTTGTATTATTTATGTCTAGCAGTGTCCCACACGCACATTATACTATTTTTGCAGTCCATATTAAGATTCACAGAATATTTTTGGCTGCTTAGTTGTTAATAGCATACCTATATTGTGAAATTTGCCACCAGAAGAGCCAGGATTGGAGAATATTACTAATGAAAATAATTTGGGGCTAGCACAGCATTTCTTTTTCAAGATAGCTTAGAAGAGTAAACTTATTTGTTACACTTAGGTTTTGTTAGTAGTTAGTTTAGTATATAACTGGAATGAACAACTTAAGTTCAGTTCAGTTGGTTTATTAGGATTTTACCTAGCAACAGCATATTAAAAAGAACAAATTTGTGTTCTTTATTATGATAAGGTCAGGGCATTAAATTAATATCTGAATATGTGTACATCCAAGATTACAACTTATTACAGGCATCGAATTTGCTTTGAAATTACAATATAACAGCATTTATAACAGTAGTTTTAAACGTTTTATGTTTTACTTATAGTGTACCAGAAAATATATGCACCTGCAAATTAATTAAACCAAATGCAAATTGTATATCAACTGCAGCTTCAAAGTCACGAAAGTTTAGTCAAAAGTTTTCACTTACCTATTCCCCACAGTTGAACTGAACTAGCGCCACATTATAGAGGTAAGAAAAAATATATTTTTCTAATTAATAGGTAATATACCTGTGGGATTATTTATTAACACTAAAAACTTGTTGAGCACTATCTTGTTTAAAACAACAAAGCAAGCAAAGTGAAGCGAGTGTGATGCAACGAAAGCGCATTCACAGTGACAGATGTCAATAATGTCAGTTAGGATGACAATGACAAATCAGCGCGCTGTCAGAAACGTTTCGTTCTACGTTTCATACGTTTTGTTTTGAGTTTAAGTAAAAAGTTTATAACCAACTTTAAAAAGAAATGGGTTTTGGTTTTTGTTCTGTTATATGAACGGACCCGATTTTTTTAATCTCAAAGAGAAATGATCTCCAAATGGTCTCTGTGGATCAGTGGCAGTGGTAATCGGGTCCGTAAAAATACCGCGAGGTCTCGGGTTCAATTCCCGGGTCGAGCAGACTTCTTTTTTTTTTTTTTTTTTATTTATTTCACAACAAGAAGATACAACTTTTATCTTAAAATTAAGGCCTGCCAAACTGCGCAGCAGTTTATCGGCAGCGTTCTCCCGGGTACATTCTTATCCTCCTGTATACCAGTTATAAAGTTACTAGCGACCCGCCCCGGCTTCGCACGGGTGCAGTGCTGATACTAAATACTAAATACACTAAGAGAATTTTAGTTACAGCTAGAAGTTTGAAATTGTGCCCGATGACCGGCAATAGGCTCAGTCCATTGCATAGGTATGGGACCTAAACATAGTCGGCGAAAAGTTAGTGAAATTGACCTCTGCATAAACCTTCGGATAATACAGGCCACATAGAATCACATGTGGTACTACAGAATACTAAACAGGTTTTGGTGCAAGGTGCAATGCACAGGGAATCCCGACGGAACAGTAGTAATAGGTTTTAATGGTGGGTCCGGCCATTTGGAGCTGGATACTACCGCCCGGGCCACGAGCGGGGGTCCCACATAGTACTTACCTGCCTCTTGCCTAGTGGCTGACGTTAGGTGGTTACTCGCTTTATTCTCTGCCTGCATGAGATTCAATAGTTAAGTATATTTGGATATTTAATTATTGAGATCATAATAACACACTGAGTCAGACCATTGTCTATCAAACCTTATCTACAAACCTACGCACGATTTGTCTACGATACTGAATGGGTACCTACCATAAACACCATTAGTAAAAAAAATTACTGATAATAATAAAAATAAATAAGAAATAATAATAAAGTAATAAAAAAATAAACGGAATCAATATTGCCACATTATGACAGTGGCAGTTAAATAATGAAAAAAAAAGAAAAAAAAACCTAACCTCTAGTTACCTACCCGAAGTTTTTAAATACCTTTCATAATGCTCTCCTAGACCTCATACGGAATCTATGTGCTAAATTTGGAGTTACTAGACCTAGTGGTATGGACTGTACAAGGATTGTCAGTCAGTTTTATCTATAAAAATATTTAGAAAGATTAGTAAAATATCATTCATGTTTGTAGCTATCGCGGTGGTAACGCGGGTCACGTGTTATTTTCAGGTAGAGCAGATGCATGCGACAAAGCTTTCCGCAAACTGTAAACAAACCATTCTTTTGAAGTCGGATCAAGGCCGCATCAATGGCACTGCGGCGGGCCAACTCTTAATAAGATTTATTGTAACCGATCTTGTTTTGACAACAACAATAGCCATATTCTTCGCGGTAAGCGGACATCTTTGTGTGGTCTCGACTTTTATTGTAAAATCTTTAAGGTTGAGTCAAAATAGTTTGGTAAAGTCACACCTGGATCATAAAAACGGGAATTAAGAAACGAAATCGTGTTGTTCACATATCTATGTGGGCCATCTTAGTTTTTATGCTGCAGTTAATAATTTATGGAGTCAATTCTCAAGCCCAATTAAACTGCCTACGTAATTAGAAATGACTGGTTTTCATTAGGTACCTGATTATGCTTCCTACTATCCATTTAAAATTACCTTTTTTTAATGGGACTTGATAACCCACTACCGCAATCACGCCACTGCTACTCGGGCCTCTAGACAAAGTGACATACCGAAGCGATAACGATAGCAAATGTATGGCATTGACTTAAGATTTTCACATGAATTTTAAAAGAAGAATATCAACCCTTTGTTCTTCTCGATATTTCGTTAACGCTTCGCTCTGTCACTTTGTCTAGGGGACTTGTATGTAAGCCGCGGAAAGAGACTCGGGATCGGCTCTAATAGGTCATTACATTTATAATTAATTCAATCATTATTTTTTAATTTTGATTTTGTTTATTGCTAAGTACATTTTTATACGTATTTTTTTGCTCTTTTTCTCCTATGATGTCTCTCGCTTCGCCTGGAATGAAGTGGACTGATATGTACTCATCTTACCTTACTTGCTGTAGCGAATCCCGCAGCCCGGCACATTAGGATGTCTGGCGGAACACCGGGGGGGTTTTAGTGGGTAGACTGGGCCGGACCGGAGCTGGAGATCCTGCGAGGTCTCGCTTACCCGGGCCGAAAACGGGACTCCCACTTACCCTTCGGCCTATACCCATACGGGGCGAGGTCATGCGTGATAGTAGTTAGAGAGTAGAGACCCGGGGAGGACATAGGACTATCTTTTTATCCGACTTGCATATAAAAAGGTTAATGATTTAGCGAGATAACCGACGTGTATGTCGGAAAGCTAAATTTAAATATTGATGAAGCATAAAATCTTTTGGTATTCATTAATATTAAATAACAATAAAATATAAAGGACCCAGAATCGATCCCTGAGGTACACTGTTGGAAACAAGTTAGATAGTTCTTTTTTCCATGGGCACACCTATGGTCACTTTTGACTCCTTGATTTATTATTAAGAAAATTCGCAACCTACTCGTTAGAAACTCGTGAAAAGACATTACCCAGAGTGATCTATCATTTCGCATTTATACCTCGCTATTGTTCCGGTCAAATAGTCCGGTTTACAATCAGTATCTAAGGCGTTTTATTGTTCTAAAACCGATGGCTTACAATAACATCTCACAATACCACAGTGATAGTAGTGAAACCGAACTGAGTTATGGTAATGCGCTAGAGATAGCTCACAAATCCCTTCTCTCCAAAGCTTTGCGTTTGGAGCGACGAAACACTTTAATCTTAACGACGTATAAACATAAAGATGTCCACTTTCACGTCACTAAAAGGCGATTGTTGTTAAATTTAATGGCACATAAAATAAAATAAGCTGACTCATGATAATTATAGAAGAATAAAATAAAGTATTTGTTAGGTAGGTAGGTACTTTCAGATTTAATGAGGATCACTTTAACCCTTTTTAGTGTCACACTATTGGGCACGGGTCTTCTTTTTAGGCCTTGGTCAGTCCGCACGCTGGCCAAGTGCGGGTTGATGGATGTCACATGTCCTCAATGAATGATGTGCAATGATTAGTTCTTAGACGTGCCGGATTCCTTACGATGTTTTACTTGACCGAATTCACTTGAGCAGCGGTGTCACGGCCGGGGACCGAACCCTCGACCAAATTCCAAAGACGAGTTCGTTACGGTTGCACCAGCGCTGCTCTGACGAGAATCTTAAGGCACAGATAATATAATATTTACTATTTACTAGTAAACTGTAATCTCGTAATGAAGTTTATAATGACAGTGTGGTCTCTGTCGATGTTTAATTTACTCTATAACTAGGATCTCTTAATAAGTCTAGCTCTCTGCCTTGTTGTACTGTTTTTGTATCATCAAATCTATGGTTATTGTAAATGTGTACAAATCATAGATTTAATCCTAACTACTTATATGGCACAAATAAAACTTCATTCCTAATCCAAATTATCTCTAAGTACCTTTTTATTGTGGCCACAGATAATTAATACTATTTTCGTAGGTATTTTGGTTTTTATCTATCTTAAAGGCCACTGGGAATAAAGATACTAAATTAGGGAATAGGGAATGTTCTTTCTTAAGTACCTATCTACCTTAGATAGGTAGATAGGTACATAAGAAAGAACATTGCTTCTGTAACATCTAAAAGCTATCGCAAATAAAATGGTCGATTTTGAAGCACATACCTATTAGCAATTCAGTTTCAAGCCGCTTACACCGGTATTCTTTCCCAAAAACTAGGAATATTTATAATATTTTATTCTAAAATAGGATTCCCACTTACCTGGTGCTAAGCAATGACGTGTTTAGTATAATCAAATGATTGACTCGTAATGTTTTTCGGTAAGAAGTTGGGAGTGGAATTAGGCTCCATATAGCTGGAAACCTTAACCTGGAACAATTCCGATCCACACATAGTTTCACCAGACATAGCATCGGTACACGCCAAGGTTGGTTGGCGGCTTCTGGTGGGTGGTCACTAACAATGGACGAAACCTACCACCAGTTTATTGAAGGTGACTCAGCCCCCAACGAATAACAAAAGTATTAACGTTTGTTATTTTTTGTACTGTTGTTCTCGATTACGAATTGGCACCCTCATTAAATAGGGCCCGTGGCAAGAGATAATGAAGACGAAGACGAAGACGCTACAATTACAACACACAAGCAGTCAATAAATGATACCTAATGTATGGCAGTGAGTGTCCCGTTTCCAAATGGCTTCACCAAGCATCACGTTGGAACACGTCTGAGTCATATAGCAATGTGTTTTTTCCTAGACAAGTTAGTCCAAAAAAAAAAATGAAAAACAAGTAGAATATTCTACGAACAATACATAATCGACCTCATTACTATGGGCCTAAATGAGTCCTTTGTTAGCTTAAAAACTAAAAACAATACTCACCTAACTACTTAATTTTAACGTTTAATTAAGTAACCGGAATGCTAACACAATTTACTAATTAACGTACATACGTACTTAAAGAACTTAATAGGTAATGTTATTTACGACTACCGGTCAGTAACATTAACGAAGGTAAAGTTGACTTGCCTAGAAATCCTACATTAACCTTTTATGGCGACTAGTATAACCCAAGAGGTATAAGTTGTCTTCATAATCGGTAATGCAGGACATCGGTGTGACTACAATAGTTTCGTGAAGGTAAACAGCATTGTATAGTCAGTGCACGTCCGTAATTGGTCATTTCAGTATATCTCTGTTAGACGCAAAGGGAATCCCGAATGGATTACAGGAATTGTTTACAACTCGATACACGCAGATTTAATCGAATTTTCTTCGGAAAAAATATACCTAGCGTCTGAACATTTTTAATAGCAAATACCACAGTGACTACATTGCACGTACTCTACATTGTCTGTGTCGTATAAAGATTAGTACCTAATAAATTATACTAGTAGGTATAGTATTATATTATCTGTGATAGAATTATATTATCATCTGTGCCCTTAGCGAGTTTGCTATGTGTACTTAAACGATAATCGTTATAATATGCGTACTTTATGTGTAACATCGAGTACAATAATAATATCATTTCTCTTAAGCTTTAATACCTAAGTACACTCATATTTGTTAGTAAACCTAATCTAAGGGGGGTTAGTGTTAATCTATTCAATTTGTTATTTTTTTATTGTATTTGCTGTAACATATTGTCACAGCATCTACGTTTATACGGACAGTCAAGCCTGCCAGCAATCATGGTCATTCTTTTTACCCGACTGCGCCGGAAGGAGTGTTATGTTTTTGAGTGTATATATGTATTTAAGTATATTTTTTTGGCATACTGCAGAGCCTGAACGTCTTGTCGCATCTGAGCTAGAGAGGTAGATATCATTAGATTCGTCTTAGTAGGTATTATAACAAAATTATAAAAAATAAATTAGGATTTTTCGCGCCAAATCAGTTCTCCATTCAATTAAGTTGGAAGATGTGTATTTGATTTTTTAAATGTCTGTATGAAACACATTCTCAAGCTGTAAATATTTATACATACATGCATACAATCACGCCTTTTCCCAATAGGGGTAGGTAGAGTTTATAGAGCGCCACTTGCTACGACCTAAACATACTTCCTTAGCCTCACCAATGTTCATAACTATTTGTAACTAAAATAATAATTCACTCGTAACTCGGCACTGGTTTGTGGTTTGTTATGGGTTTGTCTATTTGATTTTCGCTTCAGTAGGAAGTTATCGTGTGGGCGATAAAATTAATAGATCGAATTATACTTGATTACCACTTATGGCACCATGAGTCAAAACATCTACCAAACAAAGTGGCTTAATTGGGACGTCTCTTTGTAGTTGATATGATTTATAATCAACAATATTAGTACGAATAAGCAATATTTGTAAATTATTATCTAAATAAATAGCCGAAAATAGTGAGTTTTAGTGAATTAATGACTCTCCCATAGCTGAGCGCGGGTCTTCTCTTAATTGTAGGTATTAAGAGTTGAGACAGTGTAGGTCTTCATTCATGTAATATGCTGGTCGTGTGGGTTAGTAATGTCATTTGTCCTTGAAAGTTTAGTTTTAAGACATGGTGCTTTCCATACGATGAATAATTCACACACGGATCGGACGACCTAGGGTCGTACACCCGAATATATTTCAAAATTGGGTTCGATACCGCTGCGTTCGCTTTGCTCTGTTATTTTTAACCACCCGAAAAAGAGGGGTTATACCTACGTACGTTTGTCGCATGTATATGTTTATGTGTCTGTGTACAATCAGGTTTCGGTTTCCTCACGATGTTTTCCTTCACCGATATCGAGCAGCGGCGATTAAACAATTCACACAAAGATGTATGGGCACAACCGGGAATCCAACCTGTGACTTTATATTTCTAGCGTGGCCCGTACCGCTGCGCCACCGCTGCTCAGATATGCATCGAGGTTTATTAATTTCTTTTTGATTAATTTAAAAGGAACTGCAATCTAGCAATTGGCAAAAAGATGCTAAGGATAGCGGAAAGTAGGGAAAACTTATCGGATACCATGACACATTTTGGGTCGTTGAGCTAACGGAGTAAGTAGGTACTATGCGTTTCAAATAAGAATAGGACTGGAAATCCGTCATCTTGGAACGAAAAGCGCAACAACTTCACATTTTTTAGTACGGTGTGTAATAACTTTTGTTGGATGTAACAATCACATCAAGATGAAAAAGTAATCAAATATGCGCTTATAGCTTATTTCCGTTCGAGTATTTAAACATATCAATTTGAATATATGGTACGAACATATTTAATTACCTTTCGACGAAAAAAATCGGTGTTAAAAGTGTGTTTAAATCGGAGTATATGTATGTGTAAAAGTTTGTGGGATTCTAGCGCTTAAATTTGTAGCTATTTACTTAAATAACATTTCTAAAATAAATCACTTTTCAATTCATTAAAATTTTAAAATAATGTTAGATATTGTCCGTGGTTTGATATTTTGTGCTGACGGTACTTTGGCTTGGTTTTGGTTGTGAAGTTAGCCGCGAGTCCAGTCCTATTCTTAGTTGAAACGCGTAGTAGATGAGTCAGTAAGTTATTAAATTTTAAAGTGGATAAAATTAGTAATTGTGCCAATAGTGTGTCTGGGTGTTACACGCACTAATTTACTCCTACGTGGTTTTATTTGATTGCCATAATTTATCATCATATATTAATGACATTGTATGCTCGCCATTAACTGGGCTTAAACGATTTAATTTTCTACTTTCCTTCAAAACATTGATGGCACCTAATGACGGCCCACGGACAAGATAATCCCCTAATTTATAGCCCATAACTGGTATTGTATCAACCGAATTGATATTGTGGTCATAGCAATTTATAAATAGCTTGGTGTTAATGAAACCACATTGAATTGTTGTAAATTAGAGGCGACAACGTACAATATAGAGTGATACATTGGCTATTGGGTCAAATTTTGGGCCACAATAAGACCACCCTTGTTTGGGCGTCTGTGTAGTGTGTGGTATTATTACAATAGAATTGGGAGCAAAGATGTTTTGACTGCTACAGAAATTGTAAAATGTAATTTATTGGCGCATGTGCTAAAAGCAAATAGAGGTAGGTAATTTTAGTTAAGCGTATTTATATCAGTTATATTGATTATTATATTGATTGAGTGTAAAATAAAGTAAGAAGTCTCGTACTAGTGGTATTGGTTCCTAATAATTAAGGTACTTGTATAGCAGCGGTGGCGCAGCGTTATAGGCCTCGCATTTGAAATATAAGTTCGCGGGATTGATCCCCAGTCGTGCCTATCCCTATATGATGCGTTTCATCGCCACTGTCAATATCGGAGAAGGAAAACATCGTGAGGAAACCAGAATGTTCAAGAAGTTACCATGTGAGGACATGTGACATCCACCAACACGCATTCAACCAAAATTTATCAACTTGTAAGATAGTTGAGGGAAGACCCGTGCCTAGCAGTGGGACACTAAATAGGGTTGAAGTGTGTTCAAAATAAAGTAAGAAGTTTTGTAATGGTTCCTAATTTAGGTATTTGTTAACATAAGAGAGTCGGGAATCTTCAATACATTATGCTTAATCATTGCACTCCAATTCACTCAGCTACCTGCCAACTATATTATAGAAATGATTATAAAAATATTCTCGTCATATAAAAGAAGTCTAATTAAAAGAATATTTTTATTTAATATCGTGGTATTCTCACGAACTTCCATTTCGTTCATGACGTTTCTAAAATTCTTGTGGACAAAGGATCGGTAGAGCCGTTGGGGCAGTCAGGAGCGTAGGTAGCTTCGCCTTCCGTCAATATCGTGGACAGCGGGACACCTTTGTCACTGAGCCTATTGTACCGCTGACGCTGCGAAGCACAGACCAAAAATCATTAATTTTGTATCACAAAGCCAGAACCCACAAATCGAAAGGCTGAAAAAAATTAGGGCTAATTCAGAAGCGGTCATTGACGTAGGATGCGATGCGTTCGTATCACTGTGGTGTTTCCATTTAAGTTTTAATTGAGTATTCCTACCTACATTATATGACGGCTAGTCATCTTTCTAGAGTTTTAACCGACTTCTCAAAATAAGCAAGAGGTTCTATGTTCGGTTGTATGTGTTTTTTTTACCTAATAGATAGGTTCAGTCCATAGCTTCCCGTTACATGAAGGTACGATAAGTAATCTTTCAACCTTACCCACCTACCTATTGTAAATGCGAAATTTTGTAAGGATGAATATTCGACTAGGTACCTACGTATTAAACGAAAAAAAACAAAAATTTTAATATTTAAGAAACAATGCGTAGTTTATTCATTGTAACACTAAATATTTAATTCATATTACATCACAATGTCTGCGACCTAACCTAAATACCTTTATAGATGTCACCTTACCCTGTTTATAGGTATAGCAACAACTTAAAGACAACCAAAAAGTATTTCGCTATGCTATAGTTAAAACAAAGAGCCATTGTTCCTAGCTCCAACAAATATATTAATGGTGTAAAGGGTAATATGACCGCATTTTTTATTATGCCTCTAAACTAAATCATTGTTCTCATATCTCACAATTTACAACCGCGCCTCCACTCCTTACTAGGTAGTAAAAACTAAAGTACACAAGGTAGCTTTGTTTATCCTCAATAGAAGCACGGGATAGAAAACCGTCACTAACATTTTCTAAACTGTAAACGGATCTGCTGTTTGTTACATAAATGAATCACAGTTTTGTGATTAATGTCACAGTTAAATAAAGATTCATATTTAGTGCAGTCGGGGATATTAAACGTCCCGTGACAAAGGTAACCGGATTAACTAAAAGCATAAAATGACGTTAAAAAATAAAACATTTCAGCTTACTGTTTACAAACCTTGTCCGTAATTATTTATTAAAATCCCGTCATAAATATAGTTTCTGTCGTTTAGTAGAGAAATACATTTTAGAGATCCTCAATGTTCATAGCTCTAACTGAGACTTTTGAGTTGGTACAACCACATGAGTAGACAACGGGTACAACCTGTACACCTAATCGAAGACGGGTACCTACCTTCAAAATTAAGATTAAAATTAACTTCTTATTGACACAAAAGCAACTAGTGGAATATATAATAATTTTTATCTACGCATGACGTTTCAACATGAAAAATCTTGAATTTGGTTACTATAGAACCATTTTGATAGGTATGTATTTTGCATCACAGATATCACCAAAATATTTAAACAAACCATTCAACTATCAATAACGTGTGGCGTAACAAATGCGATTAAAACTTAAAACCGCGCTGTAGCCCCAACACATGCTTAGGGGATTAAAAAGCAAGTTCAAAAAAATCCTTTGTGCCAACAAAATACGTTTTATCCCGTAAACCGGAATCCGCGACCCTCCCAACCAAATAATGCTAATCATAATGGCATTACATTCATTCGTCGGATTTTGTTAAGTATCCCAAGATAGGTCCCGAATTCTTTTCATTTATTTTCTCATTCTTCTTGATTTTCTCGTTATAAAACATTAATGTAAACGTCGGCTTTGATTGTGTGGCTAATTCGAAATACGATTAGCAAATTGTGTAAAGATGTTCAACGAAGCTTATTTGATTAAGATTCGGTAAGGTATTATTAATTCGGGATGAATTTGTGTTCAATTTTTAAGACTGTATTAGGTTTTCGATTTCTTTGTGCAAATACACGAGTATCTACCACACTCTCCCACTGTTACCTCACCTAATGTAGGTAAGCCAGGGTAAACAGGACTAGCGCTGGTCGTTCGAGTAATGCGAAAACAACCACGGCAAGTGAGTTGTCAGAGGAACACCGGCGGGTTTTGGTGAGTTAACTTTGGAGTCTCACATACTTACCCATTGTGTAACGCCCTGATGCAGTGGGCAAAAAGTTTTCCATTTGATTCCATAGAAATTTGATCAGAAAAATATTGGTATGAATTGGAGAGTTAGAATGTTCATTTCCCTACAAGAAAAGCGGGAGACAACTCAGAATAAAGGAGATGCACCTAAGTATTATATCCGCAGAAATTATGCAACGCGTAACATTTTTCTAAACGCACATTTGGCGACAATATCCCCGTATAAAATAACAATACAACCTTAATGCCGACTTTACAAACCATTAGCACAACTGATACAAAATATTTTGACATTTACTACCACAAATATGTATGGGTCTTTAGGGATTGCGGCCATTAGATCCCAGGAATCAGTACAACGACAGACAGTTTGGAAGATCGATTCGATATATGCGTTTTTTTGCTAATTCACAATGGACCCTATTTATTGACAGATAATAGAATGGTAGACAACAGTTGGCGGATATCGATTCAACTTGTAATGTGGTTAGTTATGGTGATCAAAATCACATGTTGATTTCATCGGGTGTCATTAGGTTAATGTGGTATCTTTGCTTTAAAATATACGGCCTCACAAATAAACGAGGTTCCTCGTTTATAAAATGGGAGTGAAGCCGAAAAATCATGGATTAAGTTTAGCTACTTAGTCAAGTTAGGTAATCCATTCGGTTATTTAGGTAAGTATTAGGAGTATGTAACGGTGTAACTCGTATGATTGCGATTGGGCTATCTGTGTCCTGCGCAGGTCGCGGATCTGATTCCCACCCCGGATAATCTCTGTGTAGCAACAAAAATAGGTTACGGTGTCTGGTTGGTTGAGGGACTACCTCGGAGGACTCTGTGCCTCGTAGAGCACGTTAAGCCGTCGGTTTCATCGCCATTTAAAACATATGACAATCTTTACAGGTAATCAGAAGCGTAATATAATCTGACATCTGGTCTAACCATCACGGCTACTGGTTTCTGTTTCTTTCATAAGTTTTAGATTGGGAGTCGACCCCAATAGAAATAAGAAAAGGCGAGGGAAATGAGAAAGCAGCGGTGGCGCAGTGGTACGGGCCTCGCCTTGGAAATACCTATAAGGTTGCGGCTTCGATTCCCAGTTGTGCCTACATCTTTGTGTGAATTGTTTTATCGCCACTGCTTAATATCGGTGAAGGAGAACATCATGAGGAAACCAGAATGTCTAGGAACTACTCATAATTCACAAGGACATGTGACATCCACCAACCTACACTTGGCCAGCGTGTGTGGATTAAGGCCTAAACTCTTTTAACTCGTAAAACAGTTGAGAGAAGACTCGTGCTAAGCAGTGGGACATTAAATAGGATTGAAGTGAGGGAAATGATGAAGTTCGTAGTTAGATTTAAATAAAGCTTCTTATATAATTAAGTGGTAATTTAAAAGCTGTAGTTAAGTGACGGGACTACAAAATTGGATGTAGAGTTGCTCTGATTTACAACTTCCTTAGTGAGGTACTTGACGAGAATCCATAATCTATCCGGTATATTTTACTAGGTAAGTCTGTAAGTTGACCATAATGATATTGTTTAAGTATGGTACTTGCTACCTAACTGGATTATTATATAATAGAAGACACGGTTTTATACTAAAACATAGTGTTATATTATCTGTGCTAAAACCTTTTTTTATATTAATCCATTTACCTACAAGAAAAAGAATTTTATATAACAAAATATGTTTAATGATGAGAAAAGTAGTGATGATTACATTAAAATATCTTGACAAGGTTAGTAAAGTAATGTTAAACCACTTAACTGAGATGTTCCATCGTCAAACTAATGGGAGGAAACTCCCATTAGTTTGACGATGGAACATCCTAATCATGGTGTCGCACTTTCATGCGACACCGTGGTTAGGATAAGGCCCTTGAAAGTTGCCAACCAACCTTACAGTAATAACCAACTTGTACATTTTGTTGTGGAAAATACAAATTTTATGGGATAAAAGAATGAGAGATGTTGGTTGTATCAGTTAAGTTGTAACGTAGACCAAAACAACAGAAATTGGACGATTTCATGTAGGGATCCTCACCTATGAATAAAAAATATTTTCATTTAACTTTCATTTCTTTTCATATTTTAGGAAAAATATTAACGACAAGTGCTGTATTTGTAATTGTAGGAACTTGACTTACAATGTAAGAAATGTACTAGGCGTGGGATGTAGATAAAATCTCAAAGTGACTTAGATATCTACAATTTTTCCGTCCTATTTTATTTTGTAGTTCAATACCTTTCTCTACCCTTCGAAGTAAGTACGTACTTATTAAGCCATTACTTTTAAAGTTAAACATCTACGATCACCAAAGATAAGATTGTCGATAAAGACCACATATTTTATAGAAACCTGTTTCTGGGATGAACATGGACCGAGTAAATATTTAAATTGTAAATTATAAACATCAGACTTTTTGTTTGTGTACGCCTCCGTGGTGTCTTCAAGATTAGTTAAGTACTGCTATCAGTGGATACTAGTTGATACCCGTGCATTTTGTACCTTAAATTAATCCCTTTCGCCTTTCGTCGAAATTATTAGGATTTACCTACTACTTGAAATATTACTTACCAAATAATATTTGAAAATTAATGCATGTAAGATGGTTTTTGCCTATGACCGCTAATTAATATCATAGGATGGAACAAACGGTTGAGTTATTTAAACCGTTTTGGACAGTTGTATGTCCAGTGTAGCGATTAAATCCTACCAAATTATGTGACTAAACGGGCGCTCAAATGTCCAGTGAGCTGTCTATCGCAAAAGACTGAAATAATGTAAACGACCCAATCCATTCTACAATTGCTGAGATTGCTAAATTTTTTTCATATATTAGGAAGGTACCTACTAATGTTTACCAATAAGACACCTAATTTTGTCATGAAAGTTGTATGGTTAAGCCTCATAACATGGATAAACTAATAGGTACCTATAGGTACATATTACTTACAATTTTCTAAAAGTTTCAATCTACTACCTTTTCATCACTTTATTGACCAAAGGACTTAATAAAATAAATTGCGAAATAGATATGTTTATGTTTCCTTTCAAACTTTCAGAAAAAGTGGAAATGTAGGTACATCATTAAGCTCAGGAACCTTACTTCACCTTGGTAATTACGGATCTTGAAGGAGACATATCGCCATAATCACGTTGGCCAGGTAATTAAACTGGTTGTGATCAGTCAAGTGCGTTTTTGATTTCTTGTGTCGTTAATTACTTCATCTAATTAACAAAAGAGCCAGGTTTAATAAGATGCTTGTTTGCTAATCTTAAATATTATCTAACTAGCTTCCACTCGCGACTTTAACTATCTGCGTTAAGAGCATCTCAAGTGGATAAAAAGTATTCCGGCCTCATAAATAAACTAGAGTTTAGAGTAGTTAGACTATGTTTTATCTTTTTCTCTTCTATGACACTTTGAAATCGTTTGACCGTGACAAAACTTAGATTACCTAGCTGTTTTCAGCTTACTTTTTGTTTATTATTAACGGGGTCAATAACTACATGCCGAATTTCATCCAAATTTGTTTAATCCCTGTGCCGTGATTGACAAAACATCCATACATGCTCACAAATTTTCGCATTCATTTACGAAGTAGAGGTTTGAAGTTAGTAACTATTTACTATTCAAGTGATTTTAATATTTGAAAATATAATATTGTTGTCATAAAAGTAATTAATTTATGAAGTAGTAAAGTTCAATAAATTATCAACGTCTCCTATTTGTATGGTAACTGTTCTTTAATCGCCATCTTGTTCGTGTTCTATGTGATTAGTAGTATGATTACATTTTATGTTGCTATTATTAATGCGTATTATTGAATATGTACAGTTTAATATTATGGTTTGTTAATATTCGATCTTGATATATGGTTATATGTAAACGCAACAAGCTTTCGAAATTATAATTATTAAGTAACGAAACTGTGATCTTTGGTTTTGAATAAACATATATTTTCTAGTGTGCATGCACTTCAAAATGTTAACCAACTTCAAATAAAAAAGAGATTCTTCATATATTTTGTTCGTTCGGGAGTAACTTGGTCGTATATTTTAAAAGAGAGATTATTTGAAGGAGGTTCATTTTGTCTCTTGAATCCCATTTAAGCTAAAAGTACTACCTAGTATTATTGGTTTTTCTTCTTGATGTTAATTGGTAAGACCAGCTGCAGCACATTGTGATCTCTTAATATTACAGTGTACCTACATTGGATAATGAATAACAACTATCCATATCATTTTCGTTCAATAGGTATTAATAGTAAGATGTACGGTCCGAGGACAGTGATTCAGAGTTATTTTTATAGAATGCAATATAAAAAAGATAACAGCACCTTTTAAAATATTTCGGAGAAGCCGTTTAAACATTACCAACATTTTGACGTGACAACGTCTTTATAAATTGGTTTGCCGGGTGACACTTCAAGAAACTGCGTTACGCTCCGCTCACGTTATGCGCTCACAATGAGAGCGAGTGAGAGGCACGCGTCCCTTCCACTCGGGCATGGTTAGCCCGCCTAAGAGCGAGAGAGACAGACATAAAAAGTGAAAGGCACGCGTCCCTTCCACTCGAGCACAGTTAGCCCGCCTAAGAGCGAGATTCTTTGTATAAATTAATGTTTTAAATATAATTCTTTGTATAAATAAATGTTTTAAATTGTTACTATTATTTCATCCTTCTTCCTACTATACGAATGAATATTCACATTAAAATTATTTTACCACTCAAAGTCGTTGTCACGTAAAACTTTCGCCCGTATACCGACTTTACAGGCAACCAATTTTTTCTATGTGGCTTCATCTATCAACAAATACTTTTATAATTAAACAATTAGAGTTTTAAAACTTAATTGAACTTTTGTTATTTCACAACAATAATCCTTAGAAGTTAGCGGTGTGACTACTTCTACCAGGAGACCACGTTAAGTCTTCTGTTTTGTTTTGTGTATGTACAATAAAGAATAAGAAAACAGTAATAGGTAGAGATATGCAATCATTACCCAGTTCCGGAGTTGTAGTGCACTTGTTAAAATCAGTTAACATTGCGGCAATCCTGTGTCAACGAGGATGCTAATAAAGTCTTTTGTCTTAGCGACTCCTTTATGTGCAGTTGAATACGTTTCTCATCTACGGCAGTGTTTTTCAATTTTTTTGAATACGCGACCTTCTGCCGACTTCGTTAGGTCATAGACGAGACATCCAAAAGTTATGATTTTATTTTCCTTCTGTGATTTTGTTACTAGATTCATTATTAAGACTACTTAGGACAGTATATTCTATAACAAACTATGAGAACTTTGTAAGTAAGTGTAAGGTGAGTTGGTAGAGCTGCGTGTAGCTTTGAAGTTTGCATAGTAATGCTTATTTTTGTAGGAATATTTTATCGGCGACCCCGAGTAAGGTTTTGAGACCCATCTAAGGGTCACGATCCCTATCTTGAAAACACTAACCTATGTGATTTAAAGATAAAATATCGAAAAAATTCCAAGTTTTAATCAGCGAAATCAGCATTCCTTTGTTTTTAATTGCGCGCTTGCGTTTGTTGTTAATTAAACTTTGTTCTTTAATGTAGGTATTTTAAAAGGCGTAAAATTAGTATTTTAAGTGCTGAAGCAATGGAAAGGTATCAAGCCTGTGTAAAAATAGCTGAGTTCTAAGTTCTAACTTGGAATAACTTAAAACGTTCTTAGGTATTTACTATAGAAAATGTTAGATAGAGATCAGAAGATTCCATTTACTGCGATAAAATTACTAAGCTGTGGTAATCTTATGCACAGGATGAACTCAAATTGATCTTTTATTTTTCCTTTTTTAGATTTTTTTAAGTCAAAGCAATGGGAATAATTATTTGTAATAATATAAATGAAGTAAGGTAACAATTAGTTACGTCATTAGTAAAGGCATTGGAAAGGGTTGGTTTCATGGAACAAGAACTGATGACATCATAGCCATTGTCAGTTAGATAATATTATCGGAAATGCGTCACAACATAACACAGGTAGGCTCCTAATGTTCCCATTCCAAAACAAAAACTTTTAAAAATGTGTTTAATAGTGCTTATCGATAACGTTCTTTCTTATCAGCTTACATGTGAAATTATGCACGTTCACTAATCTATTATTAGGTTTGCTGTGAAAATGTGGTTATTGTCTTATGACTCATGCATTTTTAAGGGTAAAATTAAGGACATCAAATATATCTAGGTATTGATGATAAGTCGGAGTAAATGTTTTGATAAAACATATGTACACTTATCATATGGTTGATGAATATTGCAGAAAGCATCCTGTACAATTTATTTTATTTCTTCACACACTTTTCAGTCGAAGCTCTATTGAAATTTTATGATTAGGCAAAACAAACAAAGTAGACACCGCCATGTTTATAAAAGCTCGCAAAGCGCGCTTCTGTTCATGCCAATCTTGCGGCGAGCAACTTGTTGACGTTGTGAAGTTTTTGCTTGAGCAGGACGCACGCATCGGATCTCTTTGTCAGGGGAGGAGCAAACGTGCGCGGGGAGCGTTCCGCAGCCGGCCGGTCGCTCAACTTACTTCGTGCCACCAGTCAGTCGTTTCTCACGAGTCTCGGCGAAAGGTGCTTGCTGTTGTTTATTGCAGCACTCTTGCCGTTATGTGTCGTACTACGAAACAAGTTTGACGGGAAATTAGTGAAGTTTTCCGAGCGCGTCTGGACTAACGTAGCGATGTGTGCGATAATATCAAATCAAACGGTGACAATTTAAATAAAGTGACAGTTTAAAGTGAGTTATTCGAGATGTTATCTATGGGATTATTGGCTGTGTGGTATGCTGCATGGAGTTGGATGTATTTGGATGTCGGCGCGGCTTCGTTGACGAGCCGTGTCGCCGAGGCACCGCAGGAGTGCGAATGGCAGCGCGTGTCCGGAGATGCTAGTGAATCAACCCGTGTGCAACTGGCATGTTCGCTTCGCACTGCTGCTGGCGCTACAGATCTGTTAGCCGGGCTTAGCAGTTCTCAAGCTCAACGTATTACTGTTTTAGACCTCCATTGTACAGATGTTCTCTTTTTTGAGAGCTCCCTCGACATTGGTAGAAGAAAAGAAGAAGGGACGCAACTCTTATCTCGGTTTCATAACTTAAGAGAATTGAGGATAGAGTCGTGTAAGATTCGATACGTCCCGTCAGCTGTGTTATCGCCTCTAAGTGGGTTACGAAGCCTAACTATTCGTACGCACAATACAGATTGGTCTGCAATGTCAATGGAGTTCCACAGAGATACGTTTCGTGGTCTCACCGATCTACGGACTTTGGACTTGGGCGATAACAATATATGGAACCTACCTCCAGAGATATTCTGCCTTCTTTATAATCTGAAAGAGCTGAATATTACTTTAAATCGATTACAAGACATATCAAATTTAGGATTTTCTGATTGGGGTAATGGACCGACAGCGCCTGGTAAATCTTGTAATACGGTATTGGAGACATTAGATATGTCCTTTAATGAAATCAAAACATTACCCGATAACGGACTATCAAGTTTACGTGCACTTCAAAAGTTGTTTTTACAAAATAACAGGATCTCTGCAGTAGCCGACCGCGCTTTTGTAGGCTTGAGTGACTTGCAGATATTGAATTTGTCAACAAACGCTTTGACCGCATTACCGCCCGAGATGTTCCAGTCTTCGAGAGATATTAAGCAAATATACTTGAACAACAATTCGCTAAGTGTGTTAGCCCCAGGATTGTTAGAAGGTCTAGATCAACTGCAAATATTGGATCTATCTGTAAATGAGTTAACTAGTGAGTGGGTGAACAGAGATACATTCTCGGGACTTGTGCGTTTGATTGTTTTGAATTTATCACACAACAGAATTACGAAAATTGACGCTCTGCTGTTTCAAGATTTAAACAACCTACAATTTTTGAGTTTGGAGTATAATAGCATAGCACGTGTAGCAGACGGTGCATTTTCTAATTTGAAAAATTTACATTCGCTCTCTCTAGCCCATAATAACATATTAGAAGTGGACAGTGGGCATTTCTCTAATCTTTATGTATTGAATCAACTATTTCTTGACGGAAACAGGATAACGAAAGTCAATTTACGTTCTTTCGAAAACATAACCAAGTTACATGACTTGGGTCTCAGTGGGAATCAGCTATCAGAGGTTCCGGAAGCGATAAAAACTCTGAGATTTTTGACGTCTCTGGATTTAGGAATGAATAGAATAACCAAAGTGTCAACATCTCAATTTGAAGGATTAGATGATCTCTACGGTTTACGTTTAGTTGGAAATCAAATCCAGAAAATATCAAAGGATACATTTGTAGCTTTGCCTTCTCTACAAATATTGAACTTGGCTTCAAACAACATTGATCAAATAGACGACGGAGCTTTTGCTTCAAACCAGCAGCTAAAAGCAATTGGACTCGACGGAAACAAATTAGTGGACTTGAAAGGCATATTTACTAACACCCAACCGCTTATTTGGTTGAACGTATCAAACAACGAGTTACTCTGGTTTGATTATAGTCATATTCCGACGAATCTTGAATGGTTGGATATGCATGAAAATAAGATCGAGAAACTGGAAGATACGTACGGACTGAAAGAATCATGCTCCGTGAAAATGCTTGACGTTAGTTATAACAAACTAAGAAATATTGACGAGTTCTCGTTCCCTAGTAGTATTGAAACGGTTGTACTTAATAACAACAACATTGAAAAAATTAACCCAGGGACATTTCTTCAAAAATATAATTTAAACAAGGTTATGTTGTACGCCAATAAAATAAAAACATTAGAGCTGGGTGCTTTTGCGATATCATCTGTTCCAGATGACAAAGATTTGCCAGAGTTTTACATTAGTGAAAATCCATTTGTATGTGACTGTACAATGGAATGGCTGCAGACAATTAACCAATTAAGTGACCTCAGACAACGCCCAAGAGTAATGGATTTAGAAAGTGTAAGGTGCTCTTTAACCCATTCACGAACCAGATCGGATATGCTTTTGCTCGAAGTAAAATCTTCTGAATTTTTGTGCGAGTATGAATCACACTGTTTCGCAGTGTGCCATTGTTGTGACTTTGACGCCTGTGATTGTAAGATGACCTGTCCAGATAAATGTTCGTGTTATCATGATCAAACTTGGACCACCACTAACGTAGTTGATTGTTCGAACGCTGGCTACGATCACGTACCCGACCGAATACCGATGGACGCGACCGAAATATACTTAGATGGAAACGACTTGAAAGAGTTAGGGAATCACGTTTTCATCGGCAAAAAAAAGCTACAAGTCTTATATCTCAATAACAGCAATATCCACACAATACAAAATAGAACATTCAACGGTATCGAGTCATTGAGAGTTCTTCATTTGGGAAACAATGACTTGGAAGTATTGAGAAACACCCAGTTTACAAGATTACCAAATCTGAACGAGCTCTACCTCAATGATAACAAAATCAAAGGTATAGAAAATGATACCTTTAACTATTTACCTTCACTGGAGCTCTTGAGCTTAGACAATAACGGTCTAGTTGATTACATGCCGTGGAGGGTCATTACAGACAACGATCCCCGCACACGCGTCACTGTAGACGGAAATAACTGGATATGCGATTGCAAAGATGTAAACCAGCTAGATCAGTGGCTAATAAAAAAGTCAAAAGACACTGAGAATATGATGTGCTACTTCGCCAATGGTCAAGCAATGAATAAAACTATCGCAACAGTAGCTAAAGAATGTAAAATTGAAATTACAACTGAGGATGCCGGCACGGAGACTTTAAAGCGATTATTCATCGAATCGAATGATGGCGTCGAAAATTACATTCCATATATCGCAGCAGTACTAATAATAGCTATTATTCTCTTACTGATGTGTGCTTTGCTCTTCATGTTTCGGGAAGATTTTAAATTATGGATGCATTCAAGGTACGGCATGAGAGTTTTCACTTCAACTCCAAAAGACATGAATGATAACAAAAACAAACGCTTCGACGCCTTTTTCGTATATAATCCCCGCGATGAAGATTTCGTGACTCGTGCGGTCAGTTCTGAACTAGAAAATATGGGACACATGTTGTGTTTGCAACATAGAGATCTTCCGTTAATCGAGAGACGATCAGGTGACAGTTTAGTGAGTGCCTCGGAAAGTTCTAAAAGACTAGTTATAGTGCTATCAATTACGTTTTTACAACAAGAATGGTATTCTGCGGACTCGAATGCCGCCATTCAAAGTGCAATCAATTCAGTGAACGTTAGGCATAGACGTCAAAAGATAATTTTCCTTGTGACGACAGACTTAAGTGCCATAAACATTGATCCGGACTTAAAAGTGTTACTTAAAACGTGTACAGTGATCGTTTGGGGTGAAAGAAACTGTTGGGAAAAGCTAAATTTTCGTTTACCGGATGTGGACGTGACTCTACCGAATCGGACGCTTCACAATGCAAATAATCTTAAAAGTGGGAATAGGGAGGCGTTTGGCCGGCACGGTAACTTGAGGTACACCGCGCCGCCGACGTCACATGACCCTTGGTATAAGTATGGTATGAACCCACCAGGTTTGATGATGTCGAGTCCTATGCACTCAACGAGTGCGAGCGCGGAAGTGTCAGCACGTAGCACGGAGGACGAGACTTGCTCTGTGGCTAGTAGTGAAGGTAGGCCTGACGACCGCTTGCCTCACCACCACAGCTACGTGTCTATAGATAATCATCAGTGTGAAGAGCGGCCACTCAGGCCCGCACAACAAATTCCTATGTCAGTCACAACACATCCTAGAAAAACCTACTTTGTATAAATCAACTAATGGACCATTTTAATGTTCTATGTAAACATGTAAATATGAATTATTATTATGAATGTTTACTATCTATCTGGCTGGCATGATTAAATAAGTATTTATATTTGTTAGCTTGCCTATTTTGGTGCTGTAATGGTAAATATTGATATCAGTAATGAGTAATTGATGTTGTTAAAGCCAGATATCGGAAATCTTTTCTTCATAATGTACTAAGAGTACTATTATTTACTGTAACCATATTGTACCTGTTTAATAAGCATTCATTGTTTATGCTCTCTTTCTAACCCTTTGTAAGTAGATAGTTTAAAAAACGACATTCCTTTTTGCACGAACTAAGGTGTTTTGTACTAAAAATGTGTATACTGTATCTTTGTACATGTGAATGGTACTTTTAAGGTTCCTGATTGTTTTAACTGACTTGCTTTGTTGTGATAATGTTAGGTACTTAAATGAATTTATCATATAAACTGAGAACTGAGAAACCCTTGAGTGTAAATAGTAGATTTAAGTTGAAGGTATTGAAGAACTGAATTGTACCCTAGTCAATTGTAAATAGTTAATCAGTAAGATATAATGTACGTAAGAAAATAATTATGTGATGTAATTTTTAGTTAGAATATGAAAATTTTCGTATTTATTACGCTTCCAAACGCAAAATATGAATAAAATATTTTATCTACTAAATACTGATATTTATTATTCAATTTATTAGATACCCCAATAGAAACCAAAGCTTTTCTTTCTAAGCAAGCTGGTACTTTGTATAATAGGTATGATTCCTGAGTACAAACATTTAAATTCTATTTAATAGGTAGGTGTGTCAGTCGACTGACTTGACTTACGGCCGCACTTAGAGACGTCGATTAACACTGAGTATCATTAAATACTCTCAAAGGCCACGCAAAAATGAGTATTTAATGCTAGATTAAAGTTAATTAAAGGCTCTAAATACGGCAGTTAATGTCCTGTCCCCTGTATGGGGCAGAAGTTGAACCTACAGTACGCCGCCATACCGAACAGTCTTGAGCTCCAGGTCATCCCTACCCACTTCACTGCAGTGCTGCAGTCATCGTCCGCCGCCAGGACTGCTTAGGGCAGCCACGTTTCGTCTGGTACTTCTGTTATCCGTAAGATTATAAAAATATATTAATCACATTTGTGTTAAAATTCCAAATTACATAGTATTGTCTTAGATTTACGCGAATATCACACATTGAAATAAAACTACTTTTTAACGGATTATATCGCGGTTTATTTTAGATTTTAGATCCCGACGTTTCAAAGTCTTTTCAGACTTCATGTTGAAAAGACTTTGAAACGTCGGGATCTAAAAAGTAGTTTTATTTCAATTCCAAATTAATAAAAATATTCAGAGAAGTTGCAGTTAACTGGGGGCACTAAACTGCGAATTCTTTTAATTTTTTTCGTAATGTCCCAACTTACATAGTTAAATCGGTGCACAATCACTCAATAGCATCGTCATCATTTTTACATAAAAAATATGTGTCCAATACTTTTTTAAATCTACTAGACATTATAATAAAATAATAAGTTATTTAAAAAATATATTTAAAAATCTAAATACTAGCTTTTGCTCGCGGAGTAACCTGCGTGGTATTAGGATAAAAAGTAGCCTATGTATTATTTTAGCCTATAAATTATTGATAATATCTCTTTGCCAAATCTCATCCAATTTCGTCTGGTAGTTTTTGTGTTCAAAGATTTTCACTAACTTCGCATCTTACTTCTTATTTCTTAGGTAGTGATATTATAAATGTGAAAGTATGTATGTATGGTGTGAATGTATGAATGGATGTATGTTGATTGTTCACGTAAAAACTACAGGACGGATTTGAATGAAATTTGCCACGAAGTAATCACACATAGGCAACTTTTTATCCTTATAGCGTGCGGTCGAAGCCGATGGGCGGATGCTTGGATAATATTAGTGGGATTTCCATAATATACCTACTCAGATACCAATAGCAATGTTAGATAGCTAATCCTTCTAAATATCATAATTCATTAGGACTTGACCACAGAACTCAGTACCCTTAGTACGAATTGTTAGTACAAAAAAGTTTATGAATATTATTTATTTATTTTATTATCATGAACTTATCAAGATAATAAGTTAAAATGCAAACAAAACACTATTTTTTTTTAATTATTCTATTTTCAATCCGTTTTATTCTATTTCTACCAATTAATTTCCTTCTCATCGAACATTTTAAACGAAAATATGAACTTGAAAACGCATTTTGACAAGTTCAAGACAGTATTCAAAAACTTTTTTGGTATTGACAACCTCGTACTAGAGGTACAGGACTTAACGGTGTCAACATATAGGAAGGTAGTACATTTATATATCTGTGATCTCATGCCATTGTTACGTTGGCAAATAATAAACAAGTGCCGATCAAAATAAAGACATTCAGTTACAAAACCCTATCTACAATCAGAACAGGTGAACAGGTAAGGGCAAACATCAAATAAGAATTCCATTGACATAATCAATTTACCTTGCGCTTTGTTCGATCATCTACAGTCAAATGTATAAATATTTATTTTATCTAAATTGATCGAGTCGGATAAGATCACGCCCGGACCCGTACGATTTTAATTTAAAAAGTTGAGTCGAAGTGGCGCGCGCGGCGATTGCCCGCTGCGAAATTATAAATCATCTCTCGACCCGCCATTGATGAATAAACAGCATTTTAATTGAGTTTTGATTACGGCGATGTCTCTTCATTGTTAAGTAGCCGTAAGATGCAATCGATTACGTGTGATCTTCATGCGCTTGCGTCTCTGTATGTTCATGTTTCATTTGATACTTTTACGTTTAACTAATAGTGGTCAGGAAGATTGATTATTTACGATTAACATACACACTTATATTAATATACTAGTCACACGGCCGTTGATAGTATAAATAATGTTTGAATAAAAGTTTTATAATAATTTGAATTTCATGTTTGTGACAGAATAATAAGCAGGTAGGCATATTTTTATACGTGTAATAAAATTTTTTAAGGCTTTTTAACCGTCCAAATAAAATTTTACAGTGCGTTATGACATAAACTGTCTATAAAATCTTTACACGTATGTGATGATTTCGAAATAAATAGCTTTCTTCACTATTGGATGATTCGGCGTAGGATTACATTTTTAGTACGACAACATCTTAATCAGTGGTTCAGGTAATATCAGATGGGTAAACATTCCCATGATAAATGAAGGGGTTTAAACGATCTCCATCACGATCACAATGTCCCATGTTGACACCGTAGAGGCCATCTATTCAGGCGCCTCGAACTCGACACATCGCGTCTTCGCCTGTTCCCGTGCAATACGATATGATCGTTTTTTTTCCACAACCATTCCAAATTCGTTTCAAATTGATCTTCGACATAGTGTGGTGGGAAATACTCGAAACTGATGTGACAATTGATTATACTCCTAGTACAGACAAAAACCCGCGCTGTTCGATTAGTTATGTCGTCAGTGAGCGTAGGCCGGAGACAATAGATTGGCTCTGGTTTATGATTCTATAAACGTTTATGTTCCTATAAACGACCTTTTAGCTTTCGGTGAACTTGTGATTGTGATATCATTTCTCTTTAAAGCAATAATGGAAGTTCATAGAAGTCTACGGTAAGATGTTGTTAAATTATTTATGATGTGAGCAGCGGCAGTGTAACGGTAACGGACTTTGCTTTGTAGGTCGCTAGATCGATCCTGGGCCGTACCCACATATCTTTCTGTGAAATGTTTCACTCACAGATCATCCTATAATCGTCTACGGCGGCTCTCTGGTGTCGTCGCTTTTCATTCAACTCATCATTGTTGCTCTTTAGATGAAGTACAATGAGCAACATAAAACAACAATAGGGAAAACTGCATGTGTTAGAACTTAATATTTGAGGTAATATTCACGCATTTAACCATTGTGTTTTGATAAGGTCTAAACTCTGTTAGGTAACTAGTTAAGATAAGACAGTTTTCCTGTTGTTATTATGACATTTTATATTTTGACTAGAAAAATGTCTCTATTAATGTATCTGTTAATTCAACTATGGAATTTCAACAGTTTAATGTCATGAGTTAGCCAAATTATAAAAGGATTTTTAACGTTTAAATACATGAGTAGATTATAGTTATTTGATCGTTGTGTCCTATTAATATTAATAACGCTCAAAGCTTGTCAAATGATACCTCTAAATACGTAATCGTGACTGCCCATGGGTACTACAAAGTCGTAAACAAATATCTACAAGAAAGTAATGATATATTTTAAGTAATATTTAGCTGTGACTTTCGCGTGGGATGTTCGGATGTCATAATAAAATAGCTTGTTATACTTTACATAATATTATATTATTATGTTCAACATTTAAAAAGTAAGCACGTAAGTTCTATTTCTCTTTATTTAATACAAAATAATTTGGTATAGGTGCCAAAGGATATTCATTTATTTACTACATAAAAATAATATTATTAACAAGAAAAATGACCTAACTTACTATAAAGATACTATACGGCATTAGTTAGTTTATAGATCACTCTAAACTAACGAATGCCGTCTATTTGACTGACCGAGAAAAAAGACTGGTCGGATAAGTGGGAACGGGCTCTAATCTGTACTGATGCGTCCAAAAATTCTTTCTTCTACTCGTTCTATTATTCTTTTTTTGTGTTTTTGGTATACCTATTTCATAATTATAATTGCAACTAAACCATTAATGACAGTACATACTTAGTTGTGATCATATTAAAATATAAAGTAAGTACCTAATTATGAATTTATTAAGTACTAGCGGACCCCGCAGACGTCATTCTTCCTGGTAAAGCAGTGCCACCTATCGGGTCCGTAAATAGATTACGACCGATTCTCAGACCTACCGAATGTAGATAAGATTTCATAAAAATCGGTCAAGCCGTTTTGGAGGAGTTTGTTTTTTATTTTTCTCTACGTAAGAACCATCGTCGTTTTTCAAGGAACATTCTAAAAAAAGAATTAGCGAAATCGTTTCAGCCGTTCTTCAGTTTTGCGCTTAGCAACACAATTAGTGATTTATTTTTATTAATTAGATGACTGTAAAAAAAACTTAGAAGACGATTACGAATACGGGCGTTAGATTTTAATTCTGAAATAGACTAGCGCTTGGCTACAACTTCTCTGATGTTAAGCAATGATATAGTCTACAATGGTATGCGGCTGCCCAATGTACCGATTCTCTAATTGATTAGATTTGTTTATGACTCATAGAATTGTGGTAAAATTGTTTAAAAGTAAAGTAATTTGATGGGCCGGTGGCGTGGTCGGTAAGGTACTTGCTTTTCACGCCGCAGGTCGTGGGTTCGATTCCCACCCGAGACAAACATTAGAGATGAACATTTGTGTTTGTGTCGAGTCTGCGTGTAAATATCTTAATGTATATATTTCTTGTGTGCGTGTGTATGTGACTGAACTCCTCCTAAACGACTGGACCGATTTTGATGAAATTTTTTGTGTGTGTTCAAGGGGATCTGGGAATAGTTTAGATTCACAATTTTGTCCGCTGGCGGTACGAAGTTCGCTGGGGCAGCAAGTCTATTATAAGTATATACAAAAGAAAAGTATTATAGGTGGTTTCCTTAACACAAGCTCTAATTAGCTTGGGACTAGATGAGCGTGTGTGTTAATGTCACAGAATATTTATTTAATTTAATTTATTTATTTAATTATAGACTGTCACTGTCTTCTTTCCAACCACCTAACTTATTAAAAAAATTTAATAAGAAGGCAGCTTCTTTTTAAAATTTTTAATAAATTTCAGGTCAAGTGGTTGGAATTATTTGTAGTTCATAAATGTTTCATTAGTTTTTTATTTGGTAGATTTATATAAACTTTAATAAGAGTTTTCTATTGATTAAGTAACAATAGTCAGTTACTAAACTTGCCCAATGCTCAAGAACCCGTGTTTGTTATAATTAGTGTGCAGCTGCTTCCGTCGGTGGGAGGAGTTGGGGTTTTTTTTAAACAAATGTTTCGCTGTTATTGGAAGAAGCAAAGGAAGGTATTACAAAATTAAATTCGCCAGGGAGTCATCCGTGACGACGTTGAAAGCGGGAATGTGCCGCATATGTTGTTGATTAAAGTTAACTTAATTTTCTAGATAAAAACAAACTTTAAACTGTGACAGTTGGATAATGGATGGTTAGTTAGGGAAGAGGTTATTCAAATAATTAATTAGGATTGAGTACAATCCTAAGTTTAGGTGAACCTTCCTAGGAAAATCGTTCATGATATCAAAATGTATAATGCTCGGAGTCTTTCTGAACAATACGATGTAATCCGACAGAGAAATAGAGTAATTGACATAACACATATAAGGTCGGTTCTGTTCTGTTTTGTTACTTAAAAAAATGGTATATAGGGTGACGGGTAACTAGTGCAAAATACTTCACCACGTGTGGTAGTGCTCGTGATTACAAGCAACTTTCCCAAAGAAACTTTTTTGGAGCATTCTTTAAATTTAATTTCGCAATTTATATGTATAGTTATTAAACGCGCAGTAGTGACGTCGATAGTCTAGTGTGAAGTATGGAGGAACGAGGAGACTGTACTCTCGCCCGCCTTGATAACGGTTGTCGTCTCTACTACGCGAGTCGCGCATTAGAGGTGCAGTAGGGATATTAATAAGAGAAATTAATTTAAAAAAGTTGCTCTAAAACAATAGTTTTTTTTGGGAAAGTTGTCTGTAATCGTGAGTACTATCACAGTAACGTACCATAATCAGAACCACCACTTTCTCGATGTCGTTACCTTATCTAGAACGCCTTCGGACTAGAAGGAGTGACTATATTACCAAGGTGGATGTAAACAACTGGGTGGGAGTAGCTGCGGATGTTGTCTCTACTTCTAGACAGAGATAACGCTTCTATAGTAGATTAAGTAAGAATTTACAGAAGGTGTTATTTTAAAATTCATCATCAAAATAAATCAGGAAGGCACTTATGTTAATATAAATAAAATATAAGTTTATTTTAATAAAGATGATGCGATTTCGTTTAAGATAAGAATCAAATTGATTCAACAAATTAAAATACATAGATTGTAAATAATTTATCTTTATCATTTGACTTTCTGCACGTGTTGAATTTGTTGTGCCAAAACGTATAATACTGGAGTTAAAAATTTAAAACCGAGGTCTGCGGTATAATTCACTAATTTACAATTTTAAGTAAGGTGTAGGTACTTACAATAGGTATCTACTCCGGATCGCTAATGTCGCTCTACCCAAAAAGCCGTCGAAAACGCGCAGAGTCGGCTAGGATTTCTCCTGGAGTTAGGTTAAGCTTGCCCAGCTTCCTATAACGCTGAGTTTAGGTAATATAGACTGCTAAATTTTACAAGTACCACTTATCAAAATTAGGTATCAATTTGATAATGAATCTTTAGACAATCCTAAACCAACAAATGCTAAAGCTATATTTAGAATTTCTCTTCAATATTTTCGTATAAACCTTTGACTTATTCAAAGTTCATAAGTACAAAAAATACCCATCCGATGCTATTACAACGTGAGATTGCATTGAAACTCTATTATCGCTAAAAAAACTATACATTACTAACTTAATATAAACACCGTTGAGCTTCGCTCTTGGGTGGTATGCAAGATCGTATAGAGATAAAAGAATAATTTTAATTGTTATCATACTTATCATCGATCGAGGGCGAGCGTGTAACCCCTAATTTCTATTTTTGATATACGTGTGTGTAAAACATCTGTGGGCTATTATTTATTAATCTAGAAAGTAGGAAGACGACCTCTGTAGTCGAGCGGTGTAAGCTGTCCGATTGGGTTATACTGTGCCTGAGAGGTTCGCCAGACAATCTTTGTGTTACAACAAAGATTTGTTTCGGCGTCTGGTTGGTTGAGGGCTACCCTCCGTACCTAGGAGAGCACGTTAAGCCGCCAGTACCGGTTGATAAATAAAACACATAAAACCATCTTTACAGAACCTAATATTTTATTTATTTAATATAATCTAACACCTGGTCTAACTATCTCGGCTACTGGTTTTCTACGGTTTTCGAGGTCTGATGGCAGTCGCTAGTTTAATTTTGGTACCTAACCGCATCAGGTTAGACTGGGAGCTGACCCTTATATAATGATGAACTGATTAAATGATGACTGCTAGAAAATAGGAAGAATACGTGGTTTGTGGATAAAGGTAAATAATTGGGGGCTAAGATTTGCTAAGATAATTCTTTCTACGTGCTATGGACTGATGCTTTGAGATAACTAGGATTAAATAAGACATGGGAACAGCATGATTCTGGTTAAAGCGGTATAAAACAGCAAATAAGATATCTATCATAAATATAACGATATAAGAAAAATAATTGAGTTTTTTTATACTAAGCACTTAGTTACAACACAAAGATAATAATATAATTGGACAAGAATAAAGACTAATTAATTAATAATCTCAACACTAATCTAAATAGAGAACTAAACTAACTAATGCTTTCTTCCGCATCGTTATCGCCCGGGTACGTATCCAGAAGGCTAGCAGCATTGAAGCGTTTAATAGCATCACTCATTCTTTGCATGGGATACAAACCAGCCTTCTGGATCACGTGTATTGTCAACTAAGCGTTTTGACTAATAGAAAGTGAACGTGCTCCTGGGTACCAAGGAACCAGAGTCTCAACACCAAAAGGCACACATAGTTCCTGCAAGGTAAATTGCGTATTTGCGCCGTTTAGCGCTCCCAGCCGGTGCACCTACATAGTTAGAATACGGTTGTAATCCAACTAAGTTGTACCTGATGGCGGATGGACGCTTGCCGACTGTTGTAGATCTAGGTGACAGAACTTAGAAGTTTCTAGATACATCAAGATACGTGGTCTTATTCATAAAGTTTTTATAAGACTCTTTAATAAAAATGGACTTTGTCTCTTTCTTAGATAGTATTTATATCAAGATGAGACTAACGAATTATAAACTTATTTTAGATATAATGGCTTTTAAGTCGTTTATGAATACGGAGGTTTATGTGTTAAAACTACTCTATATCTATACTACGTAAGTACCTACTTTTTATGTATAAAATGTCCTTGATAACCCAAACAAAATTAAATTGCAATAACAGACTGAGGTTAGTAAAAATTTGGACATATGCGCGAATATATTAGGGGGATCTAACAAAAAAACTTGTAAGTGGATGAAATAAATACGCTGATTACTGATTAGGTTACCGAATTGTGTAGCCCTTTATTCGTTATGCTGAAGATGTGTGGAACAGCAGCGGATTAAACGGGATAACTTTTTACAATTTTGTTTTGATTTTTTTTGTGCAATTTGTTTTTCATGATTATAATAATATAGAAAAATGTAAAAATATAGACTAAAGGTCTGAAATAAAGAATTTGAATTTCATACAAATATTTTTCTCATATTGTAATAATAAATACATAAAATTTTATAACTAGGTCTTAATTAGTCATGGAAAAAAGCTTATATCTACTTAGTAAGGTATTTTTATGGGTTTATAGCAAGTTGTTTATAAAAGGTACAATTTTATACAACAAATAAAAAATATCTAAGTAGCTACTGACACTAGAGAATGTGACATTGATGTTAGTCGTTGTCCTGTCTCACAAGTCCTCAGTCAAAGTCGACTGGACTCAATCCCTTTGTATTTCACCGCCGTCCTATACAATGCCAAAGTTCCACAACTAACACCATTATTTTGTTTCTGTTACGGTGTATGAATTAAGTAATTAGTTGTGTTGAATGGGAAAGTCTTGTTAAACTGTGGTTAATAAGTAGAGGTCATCTAAATCGTAGGTTACGTTGTAATAGGTTGTCTATCTTGTTGCAAAGTTATCATTTCTTTGTCTGGCGAAGTATGTACTTAAAGCAAATTAAATATAGGGTGACTGGTAATCAGTGTAAAATACTTTACCACGTTTTAATTAAGTGCTCATGATTACAAACAACTTATTTTTATATATTCGGTATTTTATATTTTGCCGTGCAGTTTAATGAAACACTCAATTATAAAACTCAATGATTACAATGTTCTTTACAGTGATTATAATATTATGCAGTTTTATAGTCACAGTGCGGAATGCAATTGTCATCTTAGCTAGATTACTGAGTACCTCTGTTAAAGATGATGGATCCAAGACAAGTGTCCAGAAACTTGGCCGGATTTAAATCCCGAATTTCTTCACGGCGCCGCTTTTAATTCTGGCTTACAGGACCAGTAGTTGTGGGATTGCGGTGGTGGGTTAAGTCCCAAAACAAAGTACTTTTATATTGTGTTGCGCAAATGTGCTAATTAAATTGTGGTATTGTTGTCGTTATAAAAAAATCAAGCGACAAGTGGTCACAAGTGCGGCTTCTATCATTCATTTCATTGTTACATCGAATGGAGGACCCTAATAATATTGCGTACAAAATAACCCCTATAAATAAATGCACATTTGGTGTAGGACTCGATACAAAAGATTAAAAAGCAGGGATCCCATAAAAAACATCGGTGGTTATCTATTAGTATCTAGTTAGAGTTACACGTACAGATGTTACTAAAATAATAATCCCTCGTCTTACCGTTTCGGCACGAATGTGGGGAGATCGTATGTAGAAAAAAATATTATCTTTACCTGAAGGGTAACTTAGTTAGCGATAAGTTCCGTTACAAATGTGTGCTTAAAGATAATCATGTTTTCGGTGATTTGACTTAAAAAAAGAATAACTGTTGGATTTGCTTTGTATCCATCTGAATAATATAGCGCTGGAATAGGTATGTAAATTAAATAACTAACTAAATTATCTAATTATTATGAAATTATATTGGTATGAGACACGGCCTTGAAATAGGTCGAAGGTTGGATTCTGGATTCTGACATTGAAATAAAACTATCGCTATTTTATCGCGGTTTTTTTCCGATGTTTCAAAGTCTTTTCAGACTTTATGGTCACCGGTGGTTCTGGGTTCTGATTTATGCTGCTCAATATCTGTGAAGAAACAGATAATGAGGAAACTAATTAAAGTAATTAAACATTGACATGGACATGTGATATCCGCCCGCACTTGAACAAGGTGTGCGGAATTAAGTCTCAAACTATCTCAACTTATAAAGTAGTGCAGAAAAGATCCGAGTCCAGCTTTGGGACATTAGCGTTATTTTACTTATATTATACTATACTGAAACATCTGTTTAGAATAATCATTACCCGCTGTATGTCGGGTAAGGGCTATAAATTAGCACATCCTGAGTTCTAAACGCATAAATTGCAATCGTTGTACTCGCAACACTGTATAAAGTACTACACACTTGCATTTTAAATTCGCAAAACACAAACGCAGCAACAGCTGGTGTTTATATTTGAAACTCAATACTCCCCTACTAGACAGACAACGAATAGGAACACAATAAACTTATATACAAGTAGTCATGTTTCAAAGCAACAAACTCGAAGATAAATGCACGTGGTTTGTTCACAAAACGAAAACAAGCGAGACAGATCAGTCAGTGGCAACAAGTTCGAAATTATTTCCTGTTTAAGACACACCCATCTGCTATTGCCAACAAATCGCTTAAGAAAATATCGCATTTCAGTTTGTACACCGTGCATTCAATGCGCGGATGTTAAGGCTTTGGGAGATTTCGGGTGCCTTTTTGTGTTTTTTGCCGCGCATTACGAGATATTAAATGACTGCGGCTGAGGCCAATTAATGTGGATTGCACAATGGCTCACGATGGGCGTGCAACCCAGTTCCGACCGGAAAGGTTCGATCCAGATCACAATCGGTCGAAATACGATGCCGTGCGAGGTATGAGCCACCTGTATCGAGTCTTAGATTGGAATGAAAGCGAATTTAGCGCGGATTGCATTCATATGATATAACATTTATATTAGGAAACCTGTTTTACTGACCTTATAGAGCCTCTATTTTAAGAAAGACGGATGTTAAGATGGAAACACAGCGGGGTTGAATAAATTGTCGCGCTATGTTTATTACGCAGTAGGTGGCTTCAAACTAATTAGTGGGTAATGGGTTAAGATTTATAAAATACGTAAAGATAATGTTCTGAGTTTACGGAAAACAAGAACTAAAAAAAATTTGAGGCGTCGCAATTAATTTTTTTTAAATAATACAATTAGTGCGCATAGTTTCTATGAAGTTGAAATTAACTTGTTGCTATGACGATTGTCTTTAATTGAGCATTTTGAAATTCTTGACAGAGCAGAAATACTTATTGAAATAAAACTACTTTATAACGGATTTTATCGCGGTTTAATTTAGATTTTTTTATATCAGTCTTTTCAGACTTCATGGTCACGTAACCACCAAGACCATAATAAAGTAATTTTATTTCAATGTGTGAAATTCATAATTTAAGAAAATACAAAAATACTTAGATACGTACCTAGATGATAATGTAAGCTGATTAAAACATTTTCAATCAGCTATTTTTTTTTATTCCTATAATAGGCGTACGCTTGACCACAACTTGCCTGATGTGAAGCAATTATGCAGTCTACGGTGGAACGCGCTTACCCAATAAATACCGATTCACTTGTGACTTGAAGACATGCAGATTATAGCTATCGGGTAATATAGATGATGGCAGCGAATTCCACAACTTGACAGTTTGCATATTAAAAGTGGTCCCCGTTAAATTTCCACCATACATAATTACATCGGTGGCGCATAGCCGTACCTCTACTTGTCCGATGTAAGAACAGGGTGGGTATATTATCGGTTCTGAATGCGCAGTGGCGCAGTAGAGCAGTGGGGTGCCTCTGAAGCTGTTAAGCCTCTCTTTTGAAATATAAGGTCACGGGTTCGCTTCCCAGTTGTGCCCACCATCTTTGTGTAAATCGTTTCATCTCCGCTGCTCAATATCGGTGAAGGGAAACATCGTGAGAAAACCGGCATGTCTAAGAACAAATCATTCATTTGATTATTTTATTTTATCTCTCTATTTGTAAAATAGTTGAGAAAAGACTGTTGCTCAGAAGTGGGACACTAAAAAGGGTTGAAGTGAGGTTCTGAATTCGTATAACATTCGTATTCGTATTATCTATATTTATTCACGAAAGTTGTAACGTTTTATGGTATTAAATTCTGTATCGAATTCTGATTCTGAAAATCAGTAGTTTCAAGATTTGTAAGTAAACAATGAATAAAACAATACATTTACCTTGAAACATAAAATTGTTCTTAGAATCCAATACACAATCCTTACTAACGTTATAAATGCGAAAGTAGCTCTGTCTGTCTACCGCGCGCGCCCTGGGAAGGTTATCCAACTGCGCGAGAAGAGGTTAATAGTTTAGCGCGATAACCGACACACGCGCGGGCGTAACTGAGGTCTATAATAAACATACAGCAGTTTTGAATGAATATATTATAACATTGTATTTTCTTAAATTTACGCGAATATCACACATTGAAACTATTTTACAACGAATTTTATCGCGGTTTATTTTAGATTTTGAATAGCGACGTTTCAAAGTCAGAAAAGTCTGTCTGTCTATTCACCCGTTATCATGAAGTTTGTAAAGACTTTAAAATTAAAATGCGATTAAAATCTAAAATAAACCGCGATAAAATTCGATATAAAATAGTTTTAATACATTATGACCTCCTCTAATATGGTCTATAGAAAAATTACTATTCTAGCTCTGTTTCAAGAGTTCCATACCTATCTATCTTTGTTCTCTGAACTCAGATGAAGGGCGAACCTTTCAGTTTCAGTTGACCATTTCGTCCGCAGAACGAATCCGAGAGGGCGTTAGTTTGCTAATCTACTAACTAAAGCACTAGATACGTAGAAAATCTGAACAAAATCCTTAGTGATAATAATTAGGTGTTTATAAGTTCTATGAAATAAAAATATTCTTAAAAACATGTCAATAAGTAATTCGAGTAGCGGGGGCGCAGCGGTATCGGTTTCTCCTTTGAAATGTAAGGTCGCGGGTTCGATCGCCGGCCTGTCGTGACAACAAATCTTTGTGTAAATTGTTTCGTCACCACTGCTCAATATTGGTGAAGGAAAACATCGTAAAGAAACCGGCATGTCTTAGAACTTACTATTTGAGGACATGTGACATCCACCTACCCGTATATTGCCAGCGTATGTGGATTAAGTCCTAAACTCTCTAAACTCATAAGATAGTTGAGAGAAGACTCCTGCCCAGCAGTGGGACACTAAAAAGGTTATAATTGAAGTTATTTGAAGAGCTGTAGGTATTCTGATAAAATATAAACCGAATGTTGAGTATCTCCATTTCAACGAGTACATCCGTGAATATTATAAATATGAAAGTAACTCTGCCTGTCACGCTTTCACGTCAAAACTACTCAACCGATTTTGCTGAAATTTGGCATGGAGATAGATTGAGACCTGGATAAGGACACAGCATAGTTTTTATCCTACTGCGCAAAAGGAGGTGAATGGTTTAACGCGATAGCCATACATAGACATTCGGTCGGAAAGTATTTCTATAAATCCACACTTACCTACTTAATCTAAATGAGCATAAAATTATATTTAATAGTGTTATAATAGCAGCCATACAATATAATAATATTACTGGTCTTAACTTTTTAATCTTAACATTAAACATTATTTTCCTACGAAATTAATATAAAATGAATACAAAATCAATACTGAGTAAATCGTGTTCATTCCTTATTGTAAAGGCAGTAATATACATGCGGTTTGACATTTAATATCCAAGTGATAAATTTTAAATATAGTGTGCGCGAGCGCAATGGTTCCCGCCTTGTGGGGGGCTAAGCGAATAATTGTGCGGCCTCCCTAGCAATATATTAAACTTTAATAGCCACCCTTAAAAGAACATCTTTTTAATTGCCTAATCTTTAACCCAGAGGCTAGGAGGTCTATTTAATGATATATTAGATTTAATTTCCGTTCGAGCAATTGATAATATAAATCTTGATTGAAATTATTTCTATCTACACATTGCAATATTAAAGCAAATTGGAGTGTTGCAATGTTTTAATTTAAGATTAGTTTAACATCATAAAATTGTAACCTAAAGAACTGTTATGTGAGATGACATTTATAATCTCCTATGATGTGTTTATTTCACACATCATAGGAGAGCATAGCTGGCAATTTCAAAATAAAATAATAATAGTAAAAAAATAGTTTACTATTGATGAATGTTGAAGAAAATAATTGCTTTTATTTGTTTCTTCTAGTTTTACGGGGTTAAGTTCTGTTTTAAACTCCGAAAAAAAGAGGGGTGTTATAAGTTTTACGAATATATCTGTGAATATATGTGTATCTGCTATGTTTGTAGCGTCGTAGCGCGTGTACGGATGAACTGGTTTTTATGTCTTTTTATTCGACAGCTGAAGTGATAGAAACGGTTCTTAGTTAGGTTTCCAAAAAAAAAGAAGTCGTGGGTTATTTTCTTACATTTTTATTTAGAGTTATGTAACCGTCAACATAATCCAAATTCTATTCTTCTAAAATTCATAACTAAATTTTAAAAGAAATAATAAAAACTATAAACAGCATTATTCACCGTGGTAACGCCCTCGCCGCCGCCATCGTCAGTCTCCCTAGTACGCTACTATTGGTAGTCCAAGGTCCATGCGAAAGAGTTTTATGAGGCCCAGTTTTGGAAATATTTTACAAAAGCGTCGTAGTAGGTATGTCGGTTTCTTAAATGTTCCAATATTGCCTATAATACCTTTATCCGTTTCGTACTGCAGGTAGCCATCACTCATAGGCCAACACTTGCCTATAAATGTCGACTACAGTTTGACAAACTGATAGGTATGATTTCGGAATTTTTAATTTAATATTTAAATACATAATTGTTAATTTGTGTTAAGCACATAAATATTTGAATACCACAGCGCTCGTAAAAGTCGCCTTGGCTGGTTAGGTGTAGATAATATATTCTGTATTTAATTAAAAAAAACGTGATCGTAAATTAAAAAAGTAAGCAAGCAGGCAGACCTACATTGCACCGATCTTTTTGCAGCCTACACAAGAGCTATTTTTCGTGCGTTCAGACGATTTTGCCATGATTATTACAGGAACCAGCTCGAAGAGATTGAGCAATAGTAGCAGAAATCAGCATGAAATATACTACACCTCGATTAAAGAAACAGCATTATCATGCAACATGGCAATGTTGCCAGCTTTCGGACAAATTCCTATTCCTAAGGTCTCGATTCGGAGGAATTCCATTACACTCTATCTAGTATTTAAGCTGGAAATTTAGTTTGTTTCTATTTAATGTATATTTTAATATTGTACCTACTATTATCAAAAACTGTCTAAAAAAGATCGTATTAAAAGTTAAACAGGTGCCGTAACATCAATTCAACAAATCTCCACTCGCAATACTACCTATATTAAGACTTTTCTTATCATTTTTATTGCTAAATAAAGCGAGTCACCCACTAAGATCATGATAAATAACATGTAAGACATTTATGGGGATATAAAATGTTGTATCATTGCAAACATTTTGTTCGCCGCGCCTTCACTGAACTTGGGAAGATAACAAACCACGACAGCAAAAGCAAAGCATAACTTTAGCCATTGAAATATGTAAATTTACTTGCGTTCAGGAATTAATCTGAAAGTGGAGAGTAGAGTAATAAGGTCCATAACTTAAATTTTTATATCATGAATTGATTAATTTAAAAATTTACAAGATATAGCGTGCACGCGTCTTTTCCCGCGCTATAGTGCTCAAAGAGCCCGCCATGTTTGCATTTCGATCCGCAAGGAACCTGTGTTTAAGTTGACTCGGGAATTATATCGCAGCGATTAGTGTAATAACTGGTTGGCTCGTGAGGCTTTTTCTTGTACCAGCGCATGCGCTTTCACTTCAACGTCATTCGGTATTGCATCGTCGATTTCGATTGTTTGGATCGAGTGCATTGTTTTCTGCGCTGTAAAATTTATATCCTTGCATTATGATTGCCTTTATTCTGTCATATCGATGCAATTAATTTCCTTTTAGGTTTTGGTTTATGAACACTCGCGGCTGCGTTGACACCTTTGATCTTTGCTTTCGAAACATCTGAAGTAAGATAATTTCCTTTATTTGCCAACCTTATTCATCATAAATTGATTTATTGTTTATTATTATTATACACTCAGATTTGCGATGTTTTCTTTGGTAAAGTCCGATTTCGAATGACTGAGATGATAATGTATCGCATCGCAATATCATTAAGTTAGAAGATTGCTCGATGGGTTTATTTATGCACGGACACGAACTCTGCGGGCCGGCTGGTGAGCGCCCACCCTTACATAAATCGCTACGTTTCTAACGTGAACGAAATCTAGAGATGGGAATTGATTGCCGGTTTGAGAGACGTGGTATGTTCGTGGTTTAAAGCATACACAGTAATGTAGTAGTTCACCATGCATCGTCTCGTAAGAGAATAAATATTGATTGTACCGCAAAGAGGCGCTTGTAATTGCGTGTGCGGCCGAACGGAGCATTTATAAAACTCGTTGGAAACCGCACGGAATGTAAACCAGAATGCTCCAGGACATTAATGTGTATTTATTGAGAGCGTCGAGTAATGTTTTTATCGGTTGCGTTTAAAGGGATGTATGTTGTGAGTCGTCCGGATATGCATGACTATCGATGTCTTTTTGTTATTTAAATTGCAATCGTATTGTTAGTTTGCCGCAGTGTGACACCTGAATGTTCAGACTCAAGGCATTTTACTAAAAAACCATCACCTTTTCACTTGCTAAAGTGTTCGTGTAACATGTCTTTACTCAATTAAAATTGTTACCAACTCATTTTCATTTACAAGTTTTACCGTACAAAACATTACAACACCTGCAGAAGTAGAAAACAGCCGTGCAGGCTGTGAAGATGTAGTTGATTAGAGCCTGAGGGATAAAAAGCCTGCAATGTAGAGAGTAAGTTGTTTCCCTGTCATAAAATCTTTGCTGTTAAGATGTTACGTTACACCGGTAATGCCATTTTCCAACGCGTAAGTAGCATTACGTACTTTATTTTAAATAGCGTTGACATTGAACTTTATAAATATCTGCTTCCAAGCGTGATGGAAGTATTAATAGATACTTACTTATTTGTGTCTTGTTGCATAATCGTACGCGCTGCTATTTGTTTTCAGAGAGAAATATTTAACAAGTTATGTTGCACTCTACGAAAAAATTTTGTGAGAAGCATTTGATTGGAATTCGTTTTAATTTAATTTATGTTGTCTTACGTATTACATAAAACGTAGATAATTGTTTAACTAAATGCCAGGCGTATTTTTTAAACTTTTTTAAAGACTTCTCTAAATTGCGATCGTCTTTCTTTTTTCTGTTAGTAAGGTGAAACGTGTCAAGTGTCCAAACCTTTTTGCTGATAAAAAAGTATTATAACATAGAAAATATTCTGTCTCCGTTAAAGCACGTTTACATCAACAACGGCCTATAAATCTGGAGCGAAGTCGACTAACCGTTGGCAACCATCGATTGTCTGAATTAAATCAAGTGGGCACATTGGATGACTGGTTGTCTGCCTTGCTACTGCAACAATATTTAAAGCTTGTTCACATAAGAAAATACTGTACAATTAAAGTGAATTTGACATGCGGTTTAACATCTATCGGTATTCAGTCACACAGTGACGGTGGATAATTGATGACTCACTTGATTTTAGAACAGGTTTAGTAAAAGGTATTTGTATAAGCTATTGTGTTTGGATTATTTGCCGACGATACTTTAGTATATCTAGCTAGCAAATTACATTAACCACATATTTTTGGTATATTATTTGAATTTATTAATCTCCGTGTGGGAGCAGCACAAGGCGTACGATCAATCTGAAACTATTAGAGAATATTGGTCTTAGGTGAAGGGGGCTTTGCAAGTGGGTATAATCATAGCAATTTGGTGCCTATTGGTTTGATTATTCTTTTAAAAATATACTTTGATTTGTTAACAGTATAGCTATTTATTATATGCCACCTTATAGCTTCTATTTAGAGCATGTTACTTATATCGAATACTACTACATAAGACTTATTAGTATTTGCTGGTAATGTCACAATTCCGATTTATTCGGTTAAATGTATGTTGAGTTCTATTTTACTTAACGTGTTGGACAGATTTAGTTGAAATTTTGAAAGAATCAGCTCATTATGACACTCATACTGCACGGTACGAAAAATTAATTAAGAAAAAGAAATTTTTTTGACTTTATAATTCATGATGGTCTTTGCAACTTGAATTGTAATGAGAGAACTTTATCTGTGTTCACGTTTTACCTCAATCATAATTGTTTAATGTATGCTCCCCAGGTCATTGAATTTTATGAGTTGGAGTTCATTATTTAAGGATAAACATTTAGATCATCTTTACAAACGAGCCTTAAATAGACATTCGAGTCTCTAATTGACCCTTTATAAATACCGGACGCATGGGTCAACCAAATCAGAATTCATTTAAGACTGTTCAAGTCGATTCAATTAAAATACGTAAGTCTTTGGTTGTATTCGTTCGTGATCTCCAAATTAATCTGTTTAAAATGGTAATTCGCTTTGGATTTTACATAAAAAATATAATATGTTTTTACCAGGCTTAACAAACACTTAATTAAGTATGGTAGGTAATAATTATGACGGTAATAAATATAGAAGTTGTTTGAAGATATTTTAAAAGAAGAATAATTTATTAATTTTTATTCTTGCTTCCATTTTACTTTACGTCTTGTTGTAGTTGAACTAATCTTGTATTGTAACATCAATGGCTATGCATACGGTGGTCAAAATTGGCCTAAGGATGAACGAAAGTAGGTAAATACATCAAGATAAAGATACAAGGCTAAATTGTTATGCTCATGAATTTTATTCGAGTGTTAAAAATGTTTTATGAATTCATACGCAGACGCCTTAATATGCATAGAGCATAAAACAATTGTGGAACATAAAAACGTGTAGATTTAACGATAAACGATATTCTTTAACATTCTTTTCTAGCATTGTTTGTTTATTGCTGTCCGGATTCCCATCAAGGATTCCGTTTGTTAAATGAATCGAACCGAGTCTATAAAATGTGTGTAAAATTTGAAGTGGCTATTAAGTGCGATTAGCAATGGACTTTCGCAGTGTGGGTTTAGTGTGTACTATGTACATACAAATGTTGTAAAGTGCCAAGACAAGTTGCCGTAATGTCGCCGGTAATTGCGCAGGAAGTGATTATTTCGCTATTCAAAGGTGTCTCAGAGAGCAGTTTTAAATCCATTACTCCATGAATGTCACACGGCAATTTTCCAGTAGCTGCTCTTTCGTTTGCCCACACACAGACGGGTTACAGTCAAAATGAGCTAATAACTATCATCTAAAATACTTGAGCAGGCGTCAGTGAAAATTATGATTAATATCTGTTTAGGTAACGGTTTATGACGCGAGATGCCACAGTGATGGGAAGTAGACTTGAGGACGCGTTTGGTTACGGAGCAAGCGTGTTTAAAATAGGGTCAGATAGCAAAACTATCATTGATAATATCGCTACTCTCACACAGTATTCTATTGATATTGATTAATTTAAATTATACGAAAAATATTATTTGTATAGGTACGTAATAATGTTAGGAACAGATTTGCATGGCAATTGGTGGTCGGCCAGGACTTTACTTCGCCTCTGCAGTTCCTTATAGTTTTGGATTATATAATACATAGAAAAAATGCATAAAGCAAGCTAACTGAATTCCTAGATAACCTAATCGTATGTCTACTTAGCCACAAGTTTGTTTTATACAAACAAAACTGGTCGAAACATGTCAGATTGTGATATTATGTACAACACCTGTAATATACAAGACTAGTTATTTTTCTAGTCTAGTTTCAGTTACAGAAGATGTTATGACCAGTTTAGATTTTCAAATGTTGAAATGTTGTATCACTTGTATCGCTGGCTTAGCGGCTCTACAATTCTTTCACAACCTCACATTATTTGTAGCGTGAAGTTATTTCTATTGAATTTAAGATATTTAAAGGGCGTCAATTAGTAGAACTGCCCGAAGTAAGCTGTTGATATCTGTAATAACGCTTTCTATCATTCACACGTTCTCGCAATCTCTTTGTTTCAATTTACATTTCGAAATTTAAAGATTAGCACTGTTTCTGGCTTTTCTTTGTTTGTGCGTATTGATTAAAGTATTTAACTATAAATGATCGCAAGACATAGAAAGGAATAGTCGTAATAATTCAAAGTCACTTGTAGTAAAAAACAATACATAAAATATAAGCTTTTACATGGTAGTGTAAGAAACGATAGTATAGCTAGAACTAGTTAAATAGACCAATGTTTTTTAAATAAGATACATATCTCTTGTAATCTACTTTTCGTGGTATAATACACACAAAAAAGATAAGATTGTTGATGTATTGTGATTGATTTGTTATTCATACATACTTATTCACTAGATTAAAACATTATGATATCTTATCATGTACATATTTATAAATCACACCTTTACACGAAAAATAAATAAATCTATTTTAATATATGTCAGTATTATTTTTAGCACAGGGTGCCGCAAGATTTTTTTTTTACGGATGACATAACCCAATTAGCCGGAAGGGCTTCTATTGGTTCACCGGATTTTTTCGGTGAGCCGTCCAAGGACGGTCGAACCGATATGCCGCAAGACTATTTTTTTTTTGCTGATGACCTAACCCAATTAGCCGGAAGAGCTTCTATTGGTTCACCGGACTTTTTCGGCGAGCCGTCCGAGGACGGTCGAACCGATATGCCGGGGCATTGATTTTTTTAGATGTCACAGAGGCAGACCGAGCCAAAGATGGCGGGAGGATTTGGATGCATTCGATATAGAACGGTCAGAGGTCGCACAACCTGAGAATGTGGATGACTTTGAAGTAGACCTTAGCCTAGCAAAGGGACAGTATAGTTTGGCAAAAATAAGTACATGTTACTAAAGGTACCCAAGCACTAATCAGTAAATCACTCGTCTATAAACTATAACTGTAATAAATTGTTCGAAATACAGCGTGAAATGGATTTAAACATGTTTACATTTTGGTTAAAATTAAGGACGTTAATCAAGCTCCTACCAATGTTCCTTGTTACAAGTTACAACCATCGAAGAAACGCACTGGGAGGGAGCCTGCTCTGACAGCCCTCTTAATAATAGTCCTCTCTAAGATTATTAGTGTATTCGCCCTAAGCCATGCCACAGTAGTTCTAGTACCGTGTACTGTGCTTGGTAGTCTTGTCCGCTGTCATTATGCAATTGAAACTTAGTGAATTATTACGTTAGATAATAATCTTCATAAATAAATAAGAGCGTAGATTATGTTATGTTATTCTTCTGATTTCTTCCTTGTGTTTACTTTGAACTCGTTTTTTGTTTTCTTTGCAAAATTTACTTAAGCATTATTGTCCCTTAGATTAGCGAACTTGGTCTTTGTACAAAATAACATTGATACTAATAGTTCAATAAGGTATGATGTATGAGCAACGGTGGCGCAGCAGTACGTGCCTCGCCTTAGAAATATAAGGTTGCGGGTTCTAATTCCAGATGTCTTTGATCTTTGTGTGAATTTTTCATCGCCACTGCTCAGCATCGGTGAAGGAAAACATCGTGAGGAAATCGGCATGTCTAAGAACTAGTCATTCGAGGACATGTGACATCCACCCACCTGCACTTGGCCAGCGTGTGTGGATTAGGGCCTAAACTCTCTCAACTCGTAAGATAGTTGAGAGAAGACCCGTGCCCAGCATTAAATGGTTGACGTGAGTTACTAAAACTCCACCTACTTTTATCTGTAAGATTAAATAAGGTGATTAAATGTGAAAGGTCTTACTTAATAATATAAAGTAATACACGATGCGAACACAGCACTTTCATTTTCAAGTCATTTAATAAATGGTCATTTGTACATAAACACTGATACTGTGAATAATATAGATTTACTTTTTTGACTACTTAATCAAAGAAAGTTTTTAATCCGTTTTTTTGCTAGTTGGTAATTAAATAAACAATCCAATTAAAAGACTTTTCTTTCGGTGTATAAACAAACATATTTTTCTGGGAACGTGAACTCGTAACAGGAAGCCAATCGCAATTATGATGATTTTATGCAATTATTTTTACATAAAATTAAAGTGCTGAATAAAAATGTATCCTTTCAGTTTTTGCTACATTAGCATAACGAATATTATATTTATATTTTAAACTAAAAATGCGTTTGTTACGGTACGAACACTTCAGCACATCAACATCTTTAATATTTTTGAAAACTGAATAATACAGTATTATTTAGTAAATCAAGTACTTGATGATTAAAGTTGTTAAATAGGGATGACGACCATTGTTTTTATTGTCTGTCAGATAGATTAATTAAAAATATTGGACACATACTTTTTGTGTGACCTAAATTTTAATTTAGCCGTGATACGTCCAAGCAAAATCTCGATTGACGTCACACCTAGGTTTTATACAGAGTTATGACGTAGAGCATTCCCACTCCATAACTTTAATGCGTTAAATCTTAATATTGTTTAATTTCAATGATAAAGCAAAATTGACGTGTCTAGATTTTTTTTGGTAATTTTTCATAACTTTCGTCATGAAACCTTTTAAACTTTGTTCCCTTATAATCAACATATTATTGCTTTTATTAGTACTTCTTTAGTTACAATAATAATTATAACTATTCATATGAGACTATGGATATCAATAAACGATGTCCCAAAGCGACAATGAAACCCAAACACCAGTAATAAACACAAAATTAATCTTCTATATTAAAGGTATAGTTTCAACACCCATCAAAATTGTCAAATATATTAGGGTTGGCACATAAACAAGATAATTTATTACAAATAAATTCCCATATCTAAATACAGTGGATTGAGCAGCGGTGACGCGTAGTATCGGCCTCGGCTTTGAAATATAGGTCGCAGTTTCAATCCCCAGTCGTCCCCACACTTTTTTTGCAAATTATTGTATCGCCACTGCTCAATATCGGTGAAGGAGTGGCGATACAGGAAACTAGCAAGTCTAAGAACTAACTATTCGAGGAAATGACGACCATCAACTCCTTTGGTTAGCGTAAGTAGATATAGATGCGTATAGGGCCTAAACTCTCAACTCTTAAGATAGATTTTCACTTACAAATCATGGTAAAAATGTGTTTTGTAAAAGATCAACTTGTTTATACAATTGCATGATAACATCTGTCGATCCCAATAATTGTATTATTATCTTTCAAGCGTCTTCGCACTCTGTCCTCGGTTTGTCGCATCCAGCTATTGTCGGCTATCTTTCGCAGATCGTCACTCCACCTAGCTGGAGGGCGCCCCACACTACGCTTGCCAAGACGTGGTCTTCACTCGAGAACTCGCTTTCCCCAGCGATTATCAGTTCTTTGACAGATAAGGCTATATTTTAATATAAGTGATTAATATTATTAATGATTAACCTCTCTTTTTAATTAACACTTAACTGTCTTTTGTTTTGTTTGTCACTGTGTTGTTTGGTAATTTGTGGAAACTCACTGTTTATTGTATTGTAAGTAATTTAATAGTAATAAAAAATTTTGTATCTGTTTGTTTCCCAAAATAAATTTAAAAATATTAGAGGGAAAATCCGTGCTTAGCAATAAGAGAACAAGTTGGTTGTTAATTCTGTGAGAAATACTCGAAAGTGTAGTTGCTTTACTTTATTCAAGTACCTACAAGACAATAATTTCTGATATCAATTCCTAAAGGGTTCGTTTCGTTGGTTGATCAATTATTCCATATAGTTATGTATTGAAAGGCTCTGGGAATTGTGGACCAGTACCGACGCTGCGCTGGTCTAATTGAATTTATGCAGGATTGCGACCGCCCTGCGACGAAATGGTTTATTGCTAATTGATCGAATATTGAAATTAGGATATGTTATATCTTTGTGATATTGTTCACCATAAAATGTGCATTATTCTATACGGTTATTATACAAGTTAGCAATTTACAGTAGCCGTCAGATTGTTTTTATTTGGTAGAATTGGAATGATCTCTGAATGCAAAATATCTACATAAACGTGAGTATGTCCAGCGGTTAGCAATAGTTAAGATTTAGAATAATAATGGATACTAATATGCCTATTAAATAAAAATGAAATTAGTAAAAAAAACCATTACTACCACTTTTTTATAATATATGAGCTTAGCTTTTGTTGGTGTAAAAAAGAAATAAACTAAATTTTTCTCTCTCCGATGCGATCTATTTTATCTCCATAACCTTCTCTTCTTCTTCGTTTTGCTTCTATCTCTTCTTCTATGATGTTAGTCGTCGTATCTTAAAATATGTCCCATCATTTCCAGTCTGTTTTCATCAACATCTGCTTTTAGTCCACTCGTTTCACTATCATGTGAGTTATGATTACTTATGATGTATCATTTCAACCCTTTTTAGTGTCCTACTCCTGGGCACGGGTCTTCTCTCAACTATCTTACGAGTTGAGAGAGTTTAGGTCTTAATCAACACAAGCTATCCAAGTGCAGGTTGGTGGATGCCGGTTTCCTCACGATGTTTTCCTTTGCCGATATTGAGCAACGACGATATAACAGTTCACACAAAGATGTTTGAGCGCGACTGGGAATCGAACCCACAATCTTATATTTCTAAGGCGAGGCCCGTACCGCTGCGCCATCTCTGCTCGTTGCAGTTATGATGTATTACAAAACTAAAATTATTTTACAGTTATAAAGTTAAAAACATTTGTAGAATTACTTTCAAACGAGACCACTAAAATCATAACTTCTAACTATTATTTTTCGCGGAACATACGAGTACCTAATGTTGTATTGAAATGAGTCGTTAGGTGTCTACCAACTGAAAAAAAAACATTGTCATTGTATGATATCATAAGCCTCTTGTCAGTATTTTGTCGCAGAATGTAGTGATACAATTATATTAAGCAAGCACGCATAGTCCAAGGAACATAACACTTTTTATCAAATGATAAATATGAAGAAAGTTTGGTAGACTTCTCAGAAGGAAGGCTGTCACTCTTGAACCAACGAAGTTTCAAGTATACCTATTTGTATTTATTATTTATTAAAATGTTATGGCATGTTTAGTAGCTAATATGAAAAACAAAAACTATGTCAGTTTAAAATAGGTCGCAGATCTATTAAATGTATTAAAATTAATCTACCTATTATCGCTATTTGGATTGTGTCCAATTCTTTTCTACTTGTAGTCCACACTTGGCGACCAGCCTGTGACAACTTAAGAAATTGGCTTAACTTTTCTGAACACAAATAAAAATAAAAGTGCTTATTATTCTTGGTCCTATTATTTGGTGTAATGGGTTAAGTTTGTTTAAATCATACCTAGTATTAAATAACTAAGTAATTACTACTTAGTTATTTAATACTAAGTTATTTATGGCTAAGAATCTAATAAGCACTTTATCCTCGTCGACAGTAGTATTTGATGAATTTTAGCAAGGAGCTATGAGTTAAACATCGAGTGCAGACGATAACTGATTTTATTTGTTTTTTTTTTACAATAGATAATACTCCACAAATTGTTAATAAGGGAAAACGGAGCAACGGAGATATAGTGGTATTCGGGGTTCAATCACCAGTCGTGCCCAATGCATCTTTGTGTGAATTGTTTCATTGCTGGTGCTCAAAATCGGTATAATGAGGAAACCTACATCTCTAAAAACAAATCATTTAAGGATCATTTAAGCTGACATCCACCGTACCCACACTTGGCTAGCAGAATCTCTCTCAACTCGTAAAATAAATAAAAGACGACTGTCCTCAGCAGTGGGACACTAAAAATAGTTGAACGGAAGGCTAGACGTGTGGGGATAGGTTTCTAGCTATGACTATTATTCTTTTAAAGGTAATTTCATACAATTGGTTGAAATAATTTATATTAAGGAAGGCACTAACAGTCTCCTGGTTAAAATTTTATCTAAAACAAAATATTTTGGAGAGATTATTAATAACAGTTGCTTTTATTGCGTGCTTAAATTGAAAATATATTAAAATATAACATGTAGTGTTATTTTAATACCTATTTATTACGTATACTTTATGCTGTTACAGCAAGATTTGTCCAGTAAAATTACTTAGAATTATTCTATAGCGAAACACGGTACCATGTTGTCATATTTCATACTACGAATTTTATGAACATATGAGCACCTACTTTAATACGTGTATTTTAACTATTACAAGGTATTACGATGGAAACAGTGAGTCTAGAATCGAATTATAATAAAAACAAATTGAGCTGCTCAAACAATAACCAAAACAAAATCACCAATATGATCAATGGTCGTGCTCAAGTTGTTACAAAAACTTAAAGTTAATTACTAATCAGTATAAAGCAAACATTCAATTTACAAGGCGGGTTAATTGCGCTGGCCTGTAAGCGTCAGAGTAGACCGTGAGACTTGGCGAACTGACTGAAGAGTTATCAATTTAAAATCGACTTTATTCACTTCGTTTATGATTAAAATTGGTAAAGCTAAAAAACTATTGACGCGAGCTCAGTGGCGAGGTTTTGATAGCCAGGCAGTTATTGTAATTTCAATCATATGTCAAGTCGACCAAAGACGATTTTTAAATGATAATGCATAGTCACTACGCTTCCACTCTTTCAGTTTGTGCTAACGCTAAGATGGTTTGTAAAAAGTCAGCTAAAAACCGTATCTCAACTTATTTCTTAATTATAGACCAATTCATGGCGAGTGGCGACGCAGGCTACGTGCCAGTTGACTTGACGGACCATAAGAATCGGTTATCATTATTTGTTTCTTATACCGATTGCTAAAGGTACATTTTTCGTTGCCTATGTAGTTTTTTAGCAATAACAATCTTCCAAATGGTATCATCAGTAATTATACCTTATGGTTAAAGGTTATCAGCCTTTTAATGTCATGGATACAATATGCTTTATCTGTCAGATGTGCACTAATTTAACGGTATGGGTTATATTATAACATTCATAATATACGGAATTTGCAGTGCCAACTTGTGCATTGTCGTTAATGGTACGACAGTAAATTCTTTCAGTTTTCCAGTAAACGTGTTGGTGGATTTTCTATCATTTACATTGAAATTCAGATGGGACGCGTACACAGACACAACCAGTGAAGGATTACGCGTAATACCAACAGATAAACATGCTCTCCGAGGTACGGGGGTGTCACATCACCAACTCCCTGATTATGTACTAGTGCTTAGAAATTAAAACAGACCTAAAATTTTTGGTTCTGTGTTCAGTTTTGTTCTGTGTACTTACTAACCGAGTGCCTAGTATATATACAAACATAATATGCGCATTAGAGACCGAATGATTTGCAAAATAAAAAGGTAGCTTCAATCCTTTAGCTCAATTCATAAGATGTATTCAGTGATTTAAGAGCTTATACATAAGTCTCCCTTTATACAGTGAACACAAGCATTTCTACGAAGAGTTGTTCAGGAGTGGCTTCATGTCCAAAGCTTACCTAGCTAAAGGTAAACCCAATTGTTATGTGAGCTCTGTTGGCAACAAATGGAATGGTTCGTTCACATACAGTAAGCTTGAGAGCTCTAATTTGAAAAAGTCAGACACATAAATTTGACTCTAATCCTACTATTGTGCAGGGAAAGAGGAAAATTGGACGCAATTTCGTACGCATTCGTTTGTCCTTTAGGTTGCAAATTGTCAGTATTTATTGCATAATGAGCGTAAAGAGACACAGAAAAGGCTATTCTAAATACATAAATGTTTAGCACAGACATTAATCGGAACACTGAACAGTAGCAATTGCCAATTGTTGTGGCTGAAACATTATCTAATATTATGTACTCATAACATGCTTACACGAGCACTACGATTCGATACACTTTTACGTTCGCGGTCCAATTATATATCAAATTTTTTACACTTTCGACATTAAATGATTTTTGACACAGATAAACAAAGAACCTCTCTAAAAATACTGACTATGATAACTTTGATTACCAGTTGCATAAGTAAAGAAAGTTAACCGAAATAGTACATTGTATCTACTTCATCTCGTATCATTTGAAAAACGGCTTGTAACTTGCATTTCTAGTTAAGTAGGTTCATTATAAAATTGGAGTTGTTTTAGTTTTATACAAAAACCCATTGCTGTAGCGTGTTTATCCTGAATCTCTGAATCATTTGTCGCCGTGAAATCTATCTGAGTGACAAACAATACGCTGTGGTGGACGTAATGTTGTGCCCTGACTCTACTCAACACGGACTTTTGTGTTCTCGTCTGCCGACTGGGACGCATAGCTCATGCGATCCGGTTAGCTGGTTTGTTGGTTAGCTCAGCCCTAAAAGGTCTCCACCGAATATAATGGATTGTAATTGTGTTCTCATAAGCGGCGCACCGTGTCGCTTGTTCGATTCCGCATGCGACTACGATTGAGTCAGCGATACACGCGTAATGCTGTAATTGACGTTTACAATGTTGTTTGTTCATTGTTGTTGGATGATATGTGTCTAGCTTGTTGGCTGGGAACGCGGCGCAGGAGCCGATGATCTCAGAGTTCAACCGCGCTTACGTTAATCCTGCTAGCATTGTAATGGTATTTAATTTCGTAATGCTTATTATTTTCTTACTTAGGTAAACTGACATTTTGAATGTACGACGTTAATATTTACATTTTACATAAAATAATAGCCGCGTTGGTTTACTGAAAGCAAGTGTAACCTAAGAGGTTGTAAAAAGAGTTCAAATACAAAATTAACGTACATACTTTTTGAGTAGTAATAACTGACAATAATATTATCTTACTTAAACATCTAAAGAAGCAGAAGCGCGACAGCTTCCGTAGCTGCATTAGATAAATCTTGAATTGTTTTAACATATAAATGTTATAATATATGTATATTCAGGATGACATACTTTACCACGTGGTAGAGCTCGTGATTAAAAACAATTGATTGATTTTTTTTATTATATTCGCTAAATAATATTGAACCGCGCATTACAGACGATCTTTATCAAGGCGGCGCGAGAAGCACTACGCGCTCCACCGTGGCTTCTTACCTTGTCCCTTCTTTACAAAAATCATCGTCGTCTCTACTACGCGGCTCAATATAAAATAGCCGTACCTCACGCCTCTCGCAGTCGGAAGATCTTCTCTTTGCTCTAGCATTACTATCACCTGATCCTCCAGTCTCCAAAAACTTGACTATTATTTAAGGACAGGTTCCAAATTCCAGTAAATTTAAAAGGTACATCTTGTTAGGTTATTTGATCTTGGCATGTTGTCCCTAAATTAGAATACCTCTCCATCTCTGCGACTTCTAAGCTATTTATAACCTCACGAAACTTAAAATGTTCCAAAAGAGCCTACTACTATACTGTTACACTTGACATGCGACGAACGTTGCGTGTTTTGGATCGATTTACATTTTTTTGACATCTCCCAACACTACGCTGCTGCTAGTTAGTTGCTACTGTCTTGTTACATGTGACGGGTTTTTTCCTGTTAATAAGAAGGGAGGCCGATGAAATTCTTGACGTTAGAGCAATTTTGTTATTAAGAATATGATAATTGTGAATGATTAGGGGGTCTCAGTCTTCCTGTGTACGTAATTTATTCTAGTAAATTGCTTTGATTTAGGCTTGTGTTGTTTTTTGTTTTAAAGGGTCTCTTTACAGTACCCATGTTTAATGTGATTCGTTATTACTAAATTGTTGCTTCAGTTTGTTTTAGATTTCCAGTTGTTGCAATACTAAGCGCAAACTTTTATTAATTAGGCAATAGTCGGTTACACAATCTTAATAAATTGTTTTGTAGAGCTTTGAGTCAAACTATTGATTAAAACTTTCTTTTCATAGCTAAATGTTATCGCACTTTTATATAACACGAACAATAATGTGCTGTTTTATATTGACCAATCGAATGAAAGTCGAACCGAAATCACTATATGGATCTATAAGCACAAAAAGCAATAGTTTTTGTGCTTACAGATCCGTTCACATGGCCGAAATGCATTCAAGCGTTAATTAAATTAAATCGATATTATTGTGAACTCAAAGCAGAACGATTAGATCGAGTGATGGCACGCAGCGATTTGTCACAGAAGAGGTCTGAGGCGTATCGTGGCTTACGTTCCACGGCCACGATGCGCTCGCACTTCCGCCCTCCATTCACTAATCGATCGAGTATCGAATATCACCCACCATTCATCACGAAATCGATCCAACAATCAAATGTTCCAGATATCGATTTCACGCACACGTTTGGACTTTGTTAGACTATGACCGTTAACTTTAGCTTTGTTTAACGGATATGTGTACCGACATAATGTTTTACTTTATTTGGTTTTAAATCTATACCAATATGGATCGGATCCGGTTATATAATTGTTAACGCTTCGGGTGACTCAAGAATTTCGGCCAGAGGCGGCGGTAATATTTTTATATTCACTTATTTATTTGTACAAGGGAATGTGTTCCGTCTAAATGAATAAAATTGATTGCTTATACAAACTGTGCGCCCAAATACTCGACCATCACAATAAATAAGGGCTTTTGAAGAGAAAAAAGTATAAAAGTGGACGGAGGATGGACGATCGGCGCGGCTCGGTCCGAGTTGGACGAGTCGACCTTGGCGCGGTCTGTAAGACAAGTCGATTTTGTTATTTGTTTATACACAACACTACCTGTTCCCAAGACACGCCGACACAAGGAAAGGTGTGGTGCTCGTACGCACACACACAATTTGACTCTACCTCGATGTCGAATCGCTCAGGTATTCTACGGCGATTTCTGTAATGAACGTCGATTTACTATACCCACGGCAAGCAGAGTGCCTTATAAAAATGGTCTTCGTAAATAAACATAGAAACTCGATTACAATCTGTTTTATTAAGATGAGCACGTAGAGTCTATCTAGAATGAGTTTAACAAAGACTTCTTAATTATAACAAAATTCCGTCACTTCACTACACAATTCGATAAATCAGTGTAAATTAAAAATATAATCGTAAATATACTACGGTAAAACTTATAACAGCTATTAATATTGACATAAGTATCAATGTTATAGATCTATATAAAATGTTGATGTGCCTCATCATAAAGGAAAGTATAATTATTACACAGACTCATAATGGGAGAATGTAACTAGATCTGACGGTCAGTTTGAAAGACACGGAAGCCGCATCTAAACACTATAAAAATAATTCATCGCAGCATGGCTGCCTGATAAGGATACGCAGTCATTTGTAGGCTCGTGATGCGAACCGCGGCTTCCTCTACACAATTTATGTGTAAACCACTGTCAGTATTATCTACTTAATGTGTATCGAGACACGTCGCTTAGATACCAAACTTCACTTTAAAAAGATATCGAGTTTTTTGTCCATCCTTTTATTCGTAATTGGATCGAGTCGTCGCCGTATAAAGTCCTAATATTCCGATTGTAACAAAAACATACGAAAGGCTTTGGGGATATTTGATGTGATAATATAATCGACAAAAAGTGCTCTGCAGTAAATGGCATGTTGAGTGTCCGTGATTTTTTGTCTTCATAAATATTACTCAATAGGAGTGCTTCGTGACCTCTGTTTAAAATCACTGTTGCGATTAGGTCCAGTGATTTAGATGGCCATTATTGGGTCGCCTCCACAGATGGGTAGTTGAATTACAGTCTTCCCGTTTGCTTTGTTGGTATTGTACCGACGTTAGCTCTCTAGTAATTATGAGATCATGCCTCATAGTTATCTATTGATTTAGAACTGTTCGAAGTCTCAATTATGAATCATCGATTATCGTTCACATTGAGAATTATGTGAGACGGTCCTCTATCATCATCGTTTTCCTTGGACGCTAGAGTTTGTTAACCTCTCATAAATAACTGCGACTATTATGGATATTGGTTTTATGATTGTTTTGTGCGCTAACCTTTGCTTTAACTCGTGTTTTCATTGATTACTTAATGTGCTGCGATATTCTAGCCATGTCATGTTTCTCATAGGTCGTAGGTCGTCCATACAATTTACCACAATAGTGAATAAACTGAAGAGTCTAGAATGCTAGCTGCGTCATGTTGCTAATGTAACAGTCAGGCAATTAACCATAGATCATTCTATAGCGATTAATTTCAATGGATAAATTCCTGCAATTTAGCGAAATAAATCAAAACGTGCATTTAAATCTAAATTGTTATTTAAAACAAATAAGTTTCAATATACCTGAGGCTGAAATTCTTATTTGAAACGGTGTGCATTTGTAGTAAGTGCTCCGATACAAGTGTAAAGGCTCGCGTGACCGGTCCGACACGACGTGACGCGCCCGCGCCTATCATATGCTTCTACACTGACGTTCTCACGACATATTTTGACATTTCACTGGACAAATATAGAAGCCATTTTCGATTGAAACTTGAGACATGTAAAGAATGCGAATTTATAGCTTCTACACATTACTCTGTTTTGACAATAGCCTCTCATGAGCGCAGGATCAAAAGGTCGCATATTTATGCAGATTTTATTTGAAATGTATTCTCATAAAATTTTCAGTTATTTGTAATTCCTAAGCGGTATAAATGTATGATAACTCTTCGGCATATCGGTATACATAATAGCCGTATGAGATGGTCATAAAATTGACCTCCGCAACCGCATCTGATTTTATGATGCTACCGGCTGACGCAACGCAGTGTGCGCCTTTTCTGATTGTATTTTAGAGCGATTGTTTTCATGCCGAAAATTAAATCAAAGCCAATCAAATTTACAAGGTAGCTTTTAATTTAATATTTCATCGGTAGATGTGAAGGCGTTTGTTTGTGTGCGCGTGTGTGTCAGTACACAGTAATTATGCGGCGGATCGGCGGCGCAGGCGCAGCGCTGGTGGTCCGGCCCCCCTCTCATGCCGCACCGTGTTATAGAAAAGTTCTCTACATCTGGGAACTCACGGCCGGACCTTTAGTGCTCTGTAGTATTTAGTAGATATAGGCCCAGGAGTAAGATACTGTAACTACCTATTGTTCATTGTTTCCGCTACATTTGTTCTAAGATACATTTAATACAACTCAATGAGTTAATTGTTCAAAGTTTCGTTCAGGAAAAGTGTGAGAATTGTTGCCAGGAGTTTTGTTGAGTCAAGAAGAGACGTCTACGGTCCAGTTCGTCGGCACGATCGTCCTTTTGTCTGCGTTTATTTGCCTGTCACTCAAAGCGCTTCACTCGGACGTGCTTTAAGCGCATGACAATGTTCCTCATTGTTGGAGGCTTTAGTGACCTCTATGTAGGTATACAGTAAATTTCGTTGTCATGCATAAAACCATATGTTTATATGGAACACTGTAACAAAGTTTTATTATGGTTTGAATGCTCGGCTCTTGTTCTCGCAAACAATTAACCAACCATTTGTGCAATTCATAATTTAAAGTTTACGACTCGCCCGATTTAACGTCGGTACTAAAATTAATATTCAAATTGTTCTTCAATTGAAACTTGATAAGTGCGTAATTCAAGAGGGTTAAAATTATAAGCAATTAATTTTACGAAATTGATTGTATGATATTGGTATAGTAATTGGTTTTGCAGAATTAAAAGAAGTTTATGAAGCTCTATAAAATATATTTTCAGTTTAGCTTAGTTACTACAATAAAACTTGTCGTAAACCTTGAGAGGAATAATTAACGAAAATAAACTATGCATTCGTTTGATTACCTATCAAAATAATTATAGGCTAAAAATGTAATTTACAAAAGTGACTCTGATGTGATCTGTAGTCTTATTTAAGTTTTATTGATCTAAGCCGTTCACTATGGAATTATGGAAGGATTATGCGGCATAATATATTGGATTTTATCTATACGGGAGCTAACCGTTAAACAATATTGTCTCCAACAGAACAACAAACAGCAAAAATCCATTTGTGTTTCATGTATTTACCGAAGTCCGTTACAAATAAACATCTTTTGTTTTTAATTAGCAAATTCTCAGATTTTAGGAAGGCTTGGAATAATTTATTATCAGCAATAAATAAGCCCTTTAGCGGACTAACGGTTATTCGGGACTACATAATGTCGGCTTTGCAAATTCTAGACGACCCTTTTGCGTTTATTGTTTTATTTGCAACTCTTTTTGCAAACCCTTCAGTACCGTTCGTTACTGTTTTTGCTAACGGTCCTCAATAAAAGTCGGCGCCTTTACGCCCGCATAAAAATTGTATTGTGCAACGATAATAAACAAGTAAAAAGTAGAATGTCTTAAAATAAAAAACCGGTCAAGTGCGAGTCGGACTCGCGCACCGAGGGTTCCGTACAAACCTGCAAGGTTTACAAGTATTTGATATGAATTTCAACTTGATAGCTCTACGCGTTCATGAGGAAAAAAGTAATAAGTTTATATTTATTAAAAATATATATTTTGTAATGTAACTAAAAATTTAAGGTTTTCAGAATTTTTCCTTTATGTGTGCTATAAAACGTTGCTTCATGCCAAATTTCAAGATTCTAGGTCGACTGGAAGTACCCTTTAGGTTTTGATTCCCTTGCGAGTACTTGCGAGTTTCAAAATATGCAGCTTAAATTGCTGTTTCTTTGGATTGCGTTGACATAGAAGTTTGATTTTGTTACAGCTTAAAGGTATTATAGACCTGAGTATTTGGTATGAATTTCAATTTAATACCTCTACGCGTTTATGAGGAAATGGGTAGTAAGTTTAAAATTATTAAAAAAAAATATATTATGTGATGTAACTAAAAATTTATGGTTTTCGTAATTTTTCCTTTATCTATGCTATAAGACGTTGCTTCGTACCAAATTTCAAGATTCTGAGTTCACGGGAAGCACCCTGTAGGTTTTGATTCCCTTGCAAGTGTCGAAAATTTGCGGCATAAACGGCTGTATCTTTTGATTGCGTTGGCTTAGAAGTTTGATTTTTTCACAGCTTCAAGGGACAGTAGACCTGAGTAATTGATATAAATTTCAGCTTCATACCTCCACGCGTTCCTGAGAAAAAGGGTCTTGACAGACGGACGGACAGACGGACAACAAAGTGATCCTATAAGGGTTCCGTTTTTTCCTTTTGAGGTACGGAACCCTAAAAACAATATTTGCTAATGTTTTCGGATTGTTTGATTCATTGGTGTTCTTTTGTTTAGAATAATATCCAGACATATTATCTTTACGGTAAACATGAGTACTTTTATAAAAATATTCCTGCAATTGCCGTTATTAGCGTAATTTACTTATTTTACTCCGAGAAAGTTTTATTTTATTACTGTTATAATTGTTTATGAGGATGGGTGGATAATGTTTTAAATGGCGAATCGGTTGGACAGGAAATCGGTTCGAAAGGAAGTTTTCATACACGTAATGTCTTTTCATGGATTACTTTCAGTATTTCATTTCGGGCGGTAGCCTGCGTGGTACTAGAAAGTAAAGTATGTAGCTTGTGTATTTTTCCAGACAGCCGTTTGCGCGTGATTGTGTCACAAATATCCTCACAAACTTCAGCATATATAATATTTGCGAGGATAGGATAGCATCAATAAAAGAACATATAATATTTTCTGTCGGCTTGAAGTGAAGTTAATGTTATTTATTTAGTTAATTTACGAGCTTAGAGAGTTTAGGCCTTAATCCACAAACGCTGCTCAAGTGGGGCTTGGTGCATGTCACATGTTCTCGAATGATTAGTTCCTAGACATGCCGGTTTCCTCACGATGTTTTCCTTCGCCGATATTGAGCAGCGGCGATGAAACAATTTAAACAAAGATGTATGGTAAGTTACAAACATTACCCACCTAGTAGATGATGAAAATTATTTATTATAGATTACCAATATATTATAGACCACCAAATATAGGCTATATTTAGATACTGGTGTCATTAAAGCATTAGATATCAGCGAGAATCAGGTATGCGGCGTTTCAGATCTATGTGATAAAGTGTAGACCAAGATCTGGGAGATTCATTGCGAATTGACAACGTGTAGAGGTGAGATTCTATCCGTATCTGTATGCAATTCACGCTTGTAGGAAACAGCTCAGATATAAGATTAGATACAGAATGCTACACTTCTTGTTTGGAACAGGTTAAAGTGATATGCGAGAACGAGAACTTAGTAGGTTGAGAACACCATGTTATATATGGTTTGGGACTGCACTTTAAAGAGATTAATGGGTTTGTAAGTATCAGTTCTACATTGAACGACAATTTTATTGATATTGACTACGAACAATATCTTTCTATTGAGTTACTTCCTTTGAATTGTTTGTAGGTAATTCATTGGCATTATACCAATACTATGTAATACTGTCTGCTAGCTTTACATGGGTGATGTAGGGATAAAAAAAAATACATTTCCGATACAATTCTTGAATTTTCCTTAACAATGACCCCTTCCCGACAATAACACATATATCCTTCGGTGCAGTCCTTCTCAAATTAGTGAGTGTGACCATTGGAAATAGGGATTTATTATTAAATAATATTAAGCATAAACATAAAGACCTAGATTATTTTACGTTATAGTAGATAAGCTTCGTACAAAATATAATACTGTAATGAGTAAGTTAGTTTACAATAATTTAAGAAATATCTTTGTTTCTAACGTTATGTCATCAATATGTTTTCAGAGCGTACTAAAACATCACAATTTGTAAGAAAAATAAAAGCGGGCTTTACTTCTATTATGATAAAGTTGTTTCCCAAATATTGCTGAGGTTTGCTTTCCATGTTGACTTTCAACGGCTCATTAAATTTATACTAAACCAGTATTTGTATATGATAATGACATTGCTTCTGCATACATAATATGATTTCTTATAAGGGTTGAGGTTAAGGTTGAAGGCTCTTGCTCGTGTACTATGAAAACAAGTTTGTTATTATCTGTCTCTTGTTTATACATCTTATAAAGACTTGTTATCCTAATAGACTTTAATGAACTTTTTTTTGGTATTTTTACGTTTTTTACTGTGATTTCTAATTCATCATGACTAAAGATAGCTCTAATCTTAGCTACTATAGCGGCGAGTTCTATAATATCATAACTAAATAGCCATATTTTGGTAGCCAATGTAGTACTTCCAGACTATTTATGAATAATATAGAAATATCAACCAAAGACTGTCTTGTGTCTGGGTGTAATTATCTATAGATATTTAAGTATATATTTACAAAAGAAAAGTATTATATGTAGTATATTACCAGTTATCTGGTTTCCATAGTACAAGCTCTGCTTAGTTTGGGATCAGATGACCGTGTGTGTTAATGTCCCACTATATTATTATTATTATTAAAGCTTTGATAGAAAAGTTTAATCATAAAGTAAGTAGAGGTATCTTTGTGCTTATAGTATGTCTTATGTTTCTAACTATGTAAGATTGGTACACATGCAAGTAATTTCCGACCACTTCGCATGCATTAGCATCTCAAACTGAAATCGTTCCAGGTCGGGGGCTGCAATTACGCAAACAATATAATAGCACGGTGTCAGCCCACTACTGATGGCCATGCCAGTTTATTTACTGCTACATATTGCGAAGAAAAGAAATGTCGAGACATCCTCCTGTGTTGCGATTATCGTGTCGGAATCGCTTGGAGCTATCAGCATTGCTCGACGGACCGCGACGTTCATACAAAGCCCATAAAATATGCTCCACTATGGCGAAGACGGCAAACAGCTCATGTATGCTTGAAGAAGGTTCTATGTTGTACCTTGGTTGTATAAATTCGTCCAACAACCTACCCATTATCCTGCAACACCCTACACTTAAGCGGTTTAAAATTCTATTGCAATCCAGAAACCGGATTGTAAAATAGCTTATTGTCATTTGTTCAGATATAAAAATTCTTTTACCAAAGTCGTTCAATATGCGACGGACACCAGTCTATTGTTTCTCGTCACTTTAGCAAGAAATGAATCATGTCGTCATTGACATCCGGAGAGATGAATGGCGTCCAGTCTAGTCACACTAAATTTAGTTATTCTTAAGGTCTTCACCCAAACAGGTTCCCATTTTAAGAGACATTTACATTTCCAAGGAGTCCGACTATTTATCCCTCTTGTTGAGTGTCTTTTTTCTAATTTTAGCGTATCACGAAGACAAATCTCAGAACGGAGCCTAGAGCCGGCTCACACACCGGCTTCTTTATCCTTTCTACAAAGGACGTAATAACCATATCAAACAGCGTGTCCCTTTGCTGCGTTGCATACATATCGCTGAGTACGAGCGACTCGACGCCTCTATTCTGTATTAAAATAAGTAAAGAAATGCGTTTTGTTTCCGCTGGGGCGAGGCTTCCATACCTAATACTTTACCAAACACGGCCGAGGAATACCTGAGGTGTTCGCAAATGGTTATCCTCACATTGATTTGTTCACAATATCCGTTCTGTTTGTTACTTTTAAATTGCAAAACTGCTTATCATGAAGATAATAATCTTTGTAATCAAGTTAAATAATGCCCTACAAATAAGTCTAGTCACATACACGACAAATGTTTTATCATTTTACTATCAGCTCATAAAACTAATGGATTTCCATGAAAGGCTCATTATTTTCGTGTTGATAATATTTTTATGTAACATGGGGGCAGGTAAACGTCACAGTCATAGCGATCCGGTATGTTAGACTACGTGAGGGGCATGAGAACTCTAAAGACCCCGCACATAATTTTAGTGGTCTCGTCCTTTGTGCCGGTCGTCGTTGTTATTAAAGTAATCACGGCCGCCCTCCATCATGCTCCAATCGAAACATTATGGGATATAAACAAAAGAAACCAAGAGGAATTCAATGAAAAGCCATTATGTCGCTGCGGAGGGCACTTCACCGCGCCTGTTGTCTCAATATTTTTCTTAGTGGATGGAGTTGACGTGTCATTCTCTCGCGTATGCTCACAAACGCCGCATGGAATTTTGAAGGGCTTTCGATAATGGTTGATATTTACGGCCTTTAGATTATGTTATTTAAGCGACGTCGATTGAATTATGGTATATACAACATGAATAATTGTCACGCACTTCCCTACAGCCTGTCGGTTTGTTTATAAAAATATTGTTCTTATCATTGTTGCAGCTGCTTAGCTTGTCATGCAGCAATAAGTGTTTTATCATTATTTTCTAGTCTGGCTGCTTATGACAGAAATGTGGTGTATAAAAGGTCTTTATGTGTCATTAGAATTTCATACCATGTGCAGCAATATCAAACTCGGATTTGAAACGCTGGTTGCAAATTCGCACACAGCTTGCGTTTGCAGAATGTGGCCTAGACTGTCTCAACTCAAGATATGTAAGAGAAAATCCGTGTCCAGCCGTGGGACGCAAAAGAGTTGTTATTTAATACACTTCCAAGTATGTACAGGTTAAAAATGACTCACATTTCAAATTCAGTATACTTATATTTGGTCGATTGTCATTTAAACTCAAATATAGAATTTTGATTTAATAAATATTCGTATCTATTTTAAATTCTATATTTGAATCTAAATTGTTAATGCACCAACAACTTATATAATCCCTAATTCTATTTAAAAAAAAAAAACGTTGAAAAAATGACACATTGTTCTGATGAAGAGTTGATGCGACAAACGGTTAATGGGTTTATAGTCGGCACTTTGACAGGCCGAGGATCTAAGGATTTTGTCAGATTAATTTCAATATTCGTTTTAGTTCCTTTATGCCTTGTATCTATGAAAAAAATATTCTATAAGTTTATAAATCCCTAAAAAAGAATGCACATTAATGTAATAAAGTGTTGTTAGAGTATTGCTCCAATTTAAAGTTTCATTATTATACCTACAACTATCTAAAAAATAATTTTCGACCTTCTCCTACTGCCGGGCACGGGACTTTACGGGAGTAGTAAACTGTGTTATAATGAAAAAAATATGCTTAGACTATTTTATTGAGTATAGGTATTTACATCACAAAACCTATAAGGCGATTCAAATAAAATGGTATTATGCTATAATGTGAAAGATAGCTGGCCGTAGCTGGATGAGACAAACCGAAGACAGGGTAATATAGCAGAGGACTGTTCAGCCGTGGACTGAGATAGGCCGATAATGATGATGATATAATGCAAAGTAACGCTAGCCGTTTGGCTTTCGTAATTTGGATGAAATTAGTGCAAATTTGTGTGCAAATAGTTACAATTATGAGAACGGACATAGGCTAGTTTTTATTCAAATGAGCGAAATCAGGGTGGTGTTATAAATAAAACTTTATAAAGAACAAATTTTTGGGTTTCTTTTATGTTAATGAACTCTAATTAAAATCAAAATGCTTATAATTCTTATTAAATTAATCATGACTCTTTAATAAGGTTACCTACTTATAAATAATTTTGAAAAATTTGTTTGAAGCAAGTATCAAGGTATATTTACATTCCGCGTTTATAATATTAGAAGGATAATAAGTATGGATAAATTTGTATTATAGTCTGAAAAAAGAAACAATCAAGTTTGTTTTGCTTCGACTTTTATCGTGCTATAAGTTGTGGAATTTGCTACCGACATCTCTGTTTCCCGATAGCTATAATAAGCGTTTATATGCTCTTTGACTATAATCTGCCAGTCTACAAGACGCGAGTGAATCGGTAATTATTGGGTAAGCGTGTTTCATCTTAGACTGTATCATTGCTTAACAACAGGCAAGTTGTGGTCAAGCGAAAGCCTATTACAGAATTAAAAAAAATAAAGTAAAAATAAAATATACATAATTTGTATTTTAACTGTATAGTAGTTTTTGAAAAATCGCGAACATTTAAACATACATAAAATGTTATGTACTTACTTCACTTCAACCCTTTTTAGTGTCCACGGGGCACGGCTTTTCTCTCAAGTATCTTACGAGATAAGAGTGAGAGTGCCTTAATTCACACACGCTGGTCAAGTACGAGTCCTCGAATGATTAGTTCTTAGACATGCCGATTTACGCGATTTCTTCCTTTACCGATATTGACTAGCAGCTATGAAATAATTCACACAAAAATGTGTGGGCTCGACTAGGGATCAAAGTCGCGACCTAATTTTTACGCTGCTCTACTCACCGTGTCTTCATAAATATATGTACGTTATAAATAAAATATTTAATAATTCTCGACCATTTTTTTAGCTAAGAACACACCCGATTAATAACCTTTCAAACAAAAAATGTAAATCAAAATAGGTTCATCCATTCGGGAGCTACAATGCCACAAACAGACAGCCCAACCAGCCCACACCCACGCACGCACGCACGAACGCACGCACGCACGCACGACCGCCTGCCCGCCTACATGTTTGTAAGTATTTACTCATCTATTTAGGTATCTAACCTTACCATAATAGATTACAAAAACTTACTAGATTAATATTAATTACCGGATAGTTTGTATTTATTTGCGCTCAATAATAAGAAATAAAATGTTAAGTGTATTTGATCGTACATACTTAAGCCTGGATTTAAATGGAATGGTCATGTTTAAAAGCTCATAAAAATATTGTCTAAGAAAAAATGCCGACCGTTCCTAAGCTAAGAAAACGCTTTGTCTGAACTATACTCGTAAATTGGAAACAGTGGACATAGATTGTGCATTTTAAAGGCAATTTAGGCTCTGAAACGATGTTGCATAACTTATAACTTTATGCAGAATAAAAGAAGAATCCAATTTGTTGAGTTTATGAATCAGTGACGAAGAGTCCATACAAGACGATTCCAATCGGCTTCCCTTTAGGAATTGATTAAGATCGTTTCACTTCAACCCTTTTGAGTGTCCCACTGCTGGGTATGGGTCTTCTCTTAACTAATTTACGAGTTGAGAGAGTTAAGGCCTTAATCCACACACGCTGGCCAAGTGCGGATAGGTGGATGTCACATGTCCTCGAATAATTAGTTCTTAGACATACCGATTTCCTCACGATGTTTTCCCTCACCGATATTGAGCAACGGCGATGAAACAATTCACACACACAATATCGTTTATAAATCAAAAGTACTTTTAAAATTATACCTATAACGTCTGGAGTTTTGAATAGTATCAAAAATAAGTAGCTATGAACACAGCTATGAAGGTGGTGGTTGCCATAGAAACATCGATGACGACCAGATAAGAAGAGATATTATTTTCCTAAGTAAGAACTTTTTTGCTCCAACTTTTTCAGATATTACACCCTTATACCTAGTCGAAGTATGCCGTGGGCATATATCACTGGTATAAAATGTTCCCTGTAATGCGTTAATCCAGGTGGTGGTAAATACGTAGGTAAGCAAAATTTTATCCGAATCTGTTCAGTAGAGCCAGTATTTTAAGGGTAGAGAGCTAGTATTACAGTGAATCCCGATATAAACTAACCCTCGTATTCATAAACGTCTTAAAAGCTCAGTATAGCTGAAATAGGTTTATAATTCGTTTGTCTTTGTCTGTCCTCTTGATATTTATACTAGTGAGAAAGAGATAAAGTTCATTTTAACTAAAAAGTTTTTTATAATTTTTATGATTAAGACCGTATATGTTTAGGTACCAAATATTATTTGAATCTGTGAAGCAGTTAAACTGTAAAAGAAATACAATCCATTTCATAATAATAACAATATATCAATACGAATTGAATCGGTATACTGGGCTGGCGCGTTCCATCGTAGACTACATCACTGAATAACATCCGGCAAGTTGTAGTCAAGCGCCAGCCTATCAAAGAATAAAAAAAAACATCCATATTTGTTGGTACAATTTGCCAGCTTATAAATTAGTGTCGGTAATAATTGCAACAAACACATAACACTAAACAATGCTACAGATTCCGAGGTCCGGGTTGACCGATGATGCATGATGGTGGAAATGACTGCGTGCCGTATCCAACGAGCCAGCATCGGAGAGTCCCACTGGTCCGCTAGCGCGCGTAGGATGCTTTTGAGGCTCTATTATGCTGCATTTATTTACATAAACTATCGCATGTATGTATAATATAGATTTTAGGGGCTATACTTTTTGTGTTGGTAATTCTAAATCAAACAGACTATAAATGTTTATTAAATTTGAAGCTGAGTCATCTATAGTGAGACAAACAAACCCCTAAGGTGTTGACAAATTAACTAAGACATTGTAAATACAATAAAGAGTTAAGTCTCCGTTTTTTTGTTTAGATATAGGCGACAACTCCTTGTATTTAACGGGAAGCCAACAATAACGTTAAATGGCGCCAGCCTTACTTAGCTATTGAAGAGAATAAGCAAAAGTGGCAGTGGGGTGGCTTTATCTGTTGAACAACCGATAACCACCTTCTCTTCGAAAATCTCATCTTAGACTACATCATTGCTTAACAACAGGCAAATTGTGGTCAAGCGCAGGTCTATTGAAGTAAAAAAACAGCTGGGGTAACCACAACTTGTCAAGCGTGGTGTAGGACTGTCACTTCAACCTTTTTTACGGCACGGGTCTTCTCTCAATAATTTTACGAGTTAAGAGAGTTTAGACCTTTATACACATACGCTGGGCAATTGCGGGTTGATGGATGTCACATGTCCTCGTTCAGTTCTTAGGCATACCGAGATACACGATGCTTTCCTTCTCCGATGTTGACACAAAGATGTATGGACAAGACCATGGATCGAACCCAAAGGCGAGACCGATACCGCAGCGCTATATTTAAAACAGCCGGCACAAGATTACTGATAGTTTTACAAATACATAATGCGTTTTGATTCTTGGATCGAATATTTTGTCAATTATAAAGAAGATTTTTCCGTTAATAGTATGATATCTTGTGATTTATGGTCCAATCAGTCTCATATATGTAGATGCCTACTGCATGGATTTTTATTGATGTCGATTAACGTGTTGAGACCAGAGATCAGCACTGAAAATCACTAATGGAATTATCTTCTTCTTCTTAAATTTATGTATAAAAGAAGAAACTGACCGACATATCAACGCACATCCCAAACTGCTGGATATAAAGAACCAAATATGGCAAAAAAGGGAACCTTTTCAATCAAAAAATCAAAAATCAATTATCTAAAAATTGAGTTTTTATTCAAAAAAACAATTTTTACACAAAATAATTAGCCGCCAAAAACGAAACAAATAGATTACTGTAGAAAAATCGATTTGATTATAAAAAAGATTTTTCGCTAATTTATTTTACTCATACAGAAAACAAATAATAATAGTTTTTAGGTGAGTGATGCAGTGAGTGATAGCTTTCGAAAGAAAGAAAGACGTAAAGAGATGCAGCGTAGAAGTAGTAGAAGCAATGACTTTATCTGAAAAAGAGGGAGAAGGAAAGACATTAATGACATTATACAGCGGTCAGAGAATTTTAACCGTCTATTTCTTATCCTAAACGTTTGAAGCGTAACTTGCGATAATGATCTTCGTTCTAAAAACTTAAAATCAATTGTAGATATTTACATTTTATTTATACACGTTAAAATTGCGTGACGGACAGTCTATAGTCTGTACTATTCCGACTTTTTATCCTAATGTTAGATCAATAGGCACTAATAATATAAAATTCGTCCGACACGAACATTTCGCTATATCGGCAGGATGGCTGTCTCCCGCTATCTAACACTTTAATCAAAACATGTCAAATAAAATATTCAATCTGCTGTTGTTGGCTCGACAGATGAAACTCACAAATGTGGATTGAAAGAATGATAACATTTATAACAGTGTTTTGTTTATGCTTGTGGCGTAACTTTATTCAATTATAATTTTATGAAACAAGCGTATTATAATAATATCAGTCCAAGCTAGGAGTTCGTATAGAGGGGCAAAATTAATTATCATACAATAAAAAAACATTAATAATTTTTTATTTATTTAATTAATTAAAAGTGAAATTTATAGTATTTCCATCTGAAAACCTTACTGACGATATTTTAGTAGGTCTATGGCGAGCGATGAGTCGAATCTTTTGACCGCGTTTACAATAAATCGCTAAGAACAATTTGATAAGTTTCTATGACATTCGCAATCAAAGAATAAGGTTATTATTAAATAAATTTCATAAAGAAGTAAAGTTTGTGAGGTGTAGAGGGTAATCTCTGGATCTAATGAAGAGATTTTGAAAAATCTTCTAATATCGGACGAAGCCGCAAGTAGCTAGTAAAGAATATCACCGAGTATATGAATTATGGGTGCCTACTACTCTATCGCTCGTTTAAGAAAGATTTCTTACCAAGATTTAGTAGATACAGTCATCTATTGCCATCAAAACATTTCCCAGCACTTTACTAATAGTTTCCTCACACGAACAGTTATAATCAATGATCTGCTTAGCTACCGGACTAGACACCGAAATAAATTAAATTATAGTAGGCTTAAAGACCGTATCAGGTCATTAATAAGATGGGTTTGTTGCCCAGCTACTGCACAACCTGTTCTCTATGGGTCACCACTTGGGCGGTATGATAAGTCCACGATAAACACAATTTCTATTCACTTTTTAGATAATTATGGTAAAATCTGTATTAATATTTCGTGCTAATAGGAAACAGACTAAACTGAAATTAATTAATAATGCCGGTTTTTTAACGTTTGACGGGCCGGTGGCGTGGTCGGTAAGATACTTGCTTTTCACGCCGCAGGTCGTGGGTTCGATTCCCACCCGAGACAAACATTAGTGATGAACATTTGTGTTTGTGTCGAGTCTGGGTGTAAATATCTATTATATTATGTATATATTTACAAAATAACAGTATTATATGTATAGTATATACCAGTTATCTGGTTTCCATAACACAAGCTCTGCTTAGCTTGGGACCAGATGACCGTGTGTGTTAATGTCCCAGAATATTTATTTATTTATAAATGCAAGTAAATGTGTTATAACAGATTATTTAATACTAAAAAATATCACATTAGCTTTTTTATTCTGGAATAGGCTTGCCTTGACTACAACTTGCCTAATGTTAAGCTACGATGGGACGCGCCAGCCTGTATACCGATTCATTTGTAATTATGAGTGATTTTCGGTGAGAAGGTGGCAGTTGAATAAGCCTCCTTAAGGTTAGATACCATAAAGGAGCTTAAATTCCGACCTGCACTCTCTGTATGGTGTCACCAGACATCGCACCGGAACACGGCAAGGCCGCTTGGCGGTGGGTTTTGTCTGGTGGGTGGTCACAAACCACGGCCGAAGCCTACCACCAGTGTATTGTCACCTGATTTGCACACCCGGGGACCACGTGTGGAGGTTACAAGCCCACGGACGAATGTGATTCAGCCCCCAAAAGATAATCGAAGAAGTTAGCTAAGATAAACGAAGGATATGATCTAATTGACATAACTAAAACAAACGCAGTGGTGGTCCAGCGGTACGGGCCTTAGAAATACGAGGTCGCGGTTTCGATTCCCGGTCGTGCCTACACATCTTTGTGTGAATTGTTACATCGCCGATGCTCAATATCGGTGCTGGCTTGTCTAAGAAGTAATTATTCCAGCACATCTGACATCCACTAACCGCACTTGGCCAGCGTGTGTTGATTAAGGCCTAGATTATCTCAACTCGTAAAATAGTTGAGAGGAGAGCCGTGCCCATCTCTGGGACTTTAAAAATGGTTAAAGTGAAGTAAACTAAAACTTAGGTACAGGTAGCTACAAAAGTTGGTAAACACATTCAATATTACAAAACATTCTTTAAACATAAATATTCCATTAATAAGACTAAGTGTAGTTTGACTGTTCATTGTAAATTACCAATGAGATAAGCTTCTTGTCTCCTCTAGTCACGACACTATTTTATGGAATCTTTGAGTGTTAAGATGTTTGGTAATATTGAATCTGTTAATCAAATTTTGTAGCAGATTGCTCTTACCTCGTAAAGGCAAGTAAACGTTGTCCTAGTGGGTTCAATGCAGTGATCTTGACTCTACTGTTGGCCTATATTTGTCTGGTCAAACCATCCGGTCGATCGGATAGTCCAAACGAACACTAAAAGTGAGTTACATTTTCCTTTATTGCATAATTACAGACTCTAGCATTAGCAAGTAAATACTCTCTCGGAAAATCCATTAGCCAGTTCATCACTGCAGTGTAATCAACTAACCAGTTACACACTCGGGAATAAGTAATTAATAAAAAACGTCCCCTGACTAAGGTTCTATATCAATATAATTATATCTTCAGACTTTGCTTATAGTTTATCTTGAAATCACTAGAGGCAATGTATCCATTTTCTTATAAAGTTCTCTTCGATGCTACCGCAGAATCGCCTTAAGCTACTAAATGCTACCATAGACATAAAACATACCTACTTTTTGTATCTAAACTATTATCTTTCTCTCTATTTCTAAAATCAACTTTACGTGTATCTAAATAAAGTTTGCAATCCTTCTATCGTGATGTTAGGTTAGGCACAATTTGTTAGGACGAGTTTACACAGGACCCAAAGTGCAACGTCAAGACAAACATTAAGCTTTGTGCTGCTCATAGAAAGGGTAAATATTGACCCTTTACTTCGAAGAAAAATGCGTTTAGACAATAGGAGCGCCGCTGTATACTGTTTTCGTTATAGGAATTAGGCTCGGGTGCTCAACCATTGGGCTGTCTATTAAAGTTGTTGTTTAGTGGTTTTGATAGATGCCGACATTGCGTTGGCGGTCGAAACAAAATGATCGAGTGTTCATTATCGGAGCCGTAAAATTTGGTCCGTATTTATTTTGAACGGTAGTCGCCAAGTAGTTTTGAATGTTTGTAGGTTACCTGCGAAAAGATTGAATTAAGGCTGGTATTTCCTATCAAAGGTAGACCGTGGCTTGTTCAGCATGAACTTTGTGGTAGAGTAATTGCTACAACCGTTGCAGAATTTCTAGATCAAAAAAGTTACTAAGTAAACGGTAATGGTGTCATAGAAAATATATTTTCATGGTAGCGGTAAATTTCGCTTTGCATTCGGTGTTGGGCTTCATTACAAAAAACAGACTCATCTGATAAATGCTGGTGCTCTAAAAACGCAAGGTCTTATTTTAAAATTATTACCTTAACACAAACAACAATAATAAATACAATACATTGAAGTTAATAAAACGTAAGTACTTTACAGAACATATTTGGTTATAAATTAATGTGATACTGAGATACTTATTTATACAAAGACATAATGTGTATGACTCAACGTTTAAAATTAGTAGGGAACTAGTATTCCTTTGACACTAATACAATACTAAACAATTTTATATTCAGTTCTACAAGTTTGTTAGACTAAACTCTATTTACAATAGTTCTCTTCCTCATTGTAGCATCATTTTCCTCCGTTAAACGTTTTCAGTGGTCAATAAAACATAACTTACACTAAATCTTTTGTACATCACAGAGATGAATGTTTCTTTGACTGGCACCTACAATGTGAAGTTCTGCACCTTTACGTATGTATGCTAAATGGTTGAATTGTTCACTACGCAGCTATAGTAAGGTAACCATAAGTTAGGAGTTCAGTGGAAATACTTCATACATTAATTAGATATACCATAATGAGTATCATCACTAATTATGAGGCCGATTATTTTTACCTTTCTTTAACCTAATTTAATTATTTAACTTAATTTATCTAACTTTAAAGTCTATTGAGTTTTTTGCAGTCTTTCTCAGTATTTGCCACGACTTCACTGCAAATTATATAATAAAATTTGATGACTATATCTGCAAGACTATGTAAATTAGATGGTAAGGTTTTATAATGAATGTCATAAAAAAAATATTATTATTTTGTTTCTTCTTATTGACATCTTATTACTTTTTCTGGACTTTTACATTCGTTAAATATTCGCTTAAGATTGCGCGAATACGAATGCGAATACGAATGTCTCGAAACATGCGAAAATTCGCGAATACGAATACGCGATACGAATATTCGTTAGGTACATCACTAGTGCGTACACAGATACACAGACATTTCATTTTCCTTTCCGTGTCGTTGCGTGACGAACAAAGTCACATACGCACTTATTAGATTATAGTGTAATACTGTGTCAGTAGGAACTTAGATGGTTTTCATTATGAAGTTATCATTTAAGGAAATTCTCCATAATCCCATTTTAAACTCGTATTTATCCTGTTATCTCCTTTAGAATGGACATTTTACCCGAAGTGCCCAGCTATATGAGCGTCATAAAACCTAGTGTGCCCCACAGATATAAACATAACGTCCATTCACACCGACGTCCTAAAATATTTATCGCTATGTTCTAATAACATTAGGATTCTTATACATATACACTGTGCTACCTATGGTGTTATTGTTATAGAGTGGACTAATGGTCACAGAATTATGTCACACTTTGGTAAATGTTTGTGTTGATATACGCTATGCAGGAAAATATTAATAATAATAATATCGTGAGACATTAACACACCCCACCATCTGATCCCAAACCAAGCAGAGCTTGTTCCTGCAATGAAGACCAGGTAACTGATACGAGTATAACACAATTTGTGCGGGATCCATGACAGTTCAGGTGTCCCGGAACTTGGCTAGGTTCAAATCCCAAGTCTTTTTAGCGCGCCACTTTCGATTCTGGCTTACAGGAGCAGCAGTGATGGAATGCGGTGATGGATTAAGTCCCATATAAAAAATACACTTTTCTTTTGAAAATACATACTTAAATATACATAATTATATCCAGACTCAAGATAAACAGAGATGTTCATCACACATTTAACTGACTTGGGTTAGAATTGAACCCACGATCTGCGGCGTGAAAAGCGAGTATACCTACCACGCAACCGGCCCGTAGGTAAACTTTGTACAAATAAACTTAAACAAATTTTAATAAAAATCTTATTTTTTATTTTGACCTGCTTAAGTACAAAGAAGTAATCGCTAACAAAAGATGATTATTAAGATACTGTCACCACGCGCACATAAAAAAATAATAAAGTCACTAAACTTTGCAGGATCATAATAGCTAGTGGCTTGCCGATAAAGTAAATTGTACATACAGTCAAATAATGCCGTACCCAATGCATAATTATATTTTATAATTGATAATAATTATAGTTCCGTTAGTTAATAATTAGCCGTGACGTCAAGATATGCGAATATGGGAAATGTTTAATTGTCTGTGCATAAACAATAGATTTTACGGCTAATGAGCCTCTTTTTGATTTTTTACATAGGACTTAGGAGAAAATAAGAATTGACTTTCGACCTTTACTGGAACCTACTGACATGTTAATGGGATTTTTTATAAATTTCATAAACATGCGAATTAATGAGTCTTGATATGCTAATTGCTAATGCTAAGCGAATTGCCAATATGACGATAATTGATGGTAATGAAGTATATGATTTTAATTGATAATGCGAATTAAAGAGCTACTTTATAATATTACTTGTCACTAACGATGTCAATCAAGGTCTCGTGAGACCGAGAGATAGAGTATTTCCAACTTCCCGAGGTTGCGACAGAGAGCGCCCACTGCCTCTCCACCAGTGTAATGTGCATGATAAAAAAGTAGGTATTTCACAAAAATTCGCAATTACTTATAATTTGTTAAATGCTAATGAAGCATTCGCATGCTATCAATTAAGGCGAATGATTATTAATCAATTACTACTACTTCCTGCAAAACTCAAGAAGTGAAAGATCAAGAGCACAGAACCGACGGCTTCATGCTCTCCTAGGCATTAGGTCGTGACACCAAAGACTAGTTACGGACTGCTGTAAAATTATAAAGCCCAACAACCTTTTTGGTCCGGCGCAGTATTCGAATCAGTAACCGCACGGCTAGAGGCTATTTCCTCGTTTCTACCCTTTATAATGTCCTACAGCATGTTGAAAAACTTTAGGCCTTAACACGCTGACCAAGTGCGAGATGTATGTCATATGTCGTACGATCAGTTCTACATGTTGGTTTCTTCAGTATGTTTTCTTAACCGATATTGAAAAGCTGCGATGAAACAATTCTCACTACGATGTGTGGGTATGACCTGTAATCGAACCTACGACTTTATGTTTCTATGGCGAGGCTGATTCCACACAAGCGCTGATACAAACACAATTAACTAAAAATTTTGTATTATCACAGATTATATTATTGTTACGTAATTGTAATTCTGTGGTAACATTTATTTATAATTAAATGCACAATTTATGTTCATTGATATAATTAAATGCGTTTATAGGGACAGGTGTAACCAGTACAAATGTGGCCAATGATTTGTGGTAGTACAAGCTTATTACTGTCTATTGTAATTTGTAAAAGTCATTCCTAAGTTAGGATTAGTACAAAACTGGTTATTTAATTAGGTATGTATTTTGATTGAAGCAAGTAGTTAGTATTAATCTGAACTAAAAAATTAATAACACAGACGCATTTTTGAACTAAGTAAAAACCATCGCTATCGCTACACCTTTATAATAAAAAACTATATCAAAACCGATTCATACGGCTACTCATCTCTCGTTGTACGGAAGTCCTATTCAATGCGAGATAAACTTATACTGGAAATGTATAGCCTAATGTGTAGCCGTATAGACAAATATACGTCAAACATATAACGCACCTATTATAGTGCGGGGTTAGAAAGCGTGATTTTCGCGTAAAATACCGATATCATCCCAAGGGAGCCTTTTATTGAAACAGACAAAATAAACAAATAAATACATATTACCTAATCCAGACAGTAAACTACATGTAGGCTTAATTTCATCCAAATTCGATAACCTGTTTTAGCATGAAAGGGTAATAAACACCTCATCATCATATTCTCACGCACTTTCGCATTAATAAAGTTTAGTGGAAAAGTATGATGATGACCTAAGTTAAGTGTTTGCTCACAACGAAGCCTGTGGTTTGATTTTCTGAAGTATAATATTTAAAAAACAGCAGCAATTAGGAGGAGATGATAGGTGACACCATAAGCAACAACTTTTGTTCTATGAGTTTTAACATGACGCGTGTTTGCACTCCATACAAAAAAAATCTAGTTCATATCAAGTGGTCGCAAGGTTTGTAGGCAGTATGTATTGAAGTTCCTCCATAGTTTAGATAAAAATTCAAGCGGGAAATCGTACCAATATGTGTTGTGAAAAATGTGTATGAAAACAGAAAACTGCTAAATTTACAAAAGTTGTTGTTTAAGATATCAGTTATCTACTCCTAAGAGAATGCTGGTGTTTTTAAAACAACCCAGTTTATGTATTTTATGTCGCCGATCATCAAATACACTTCATCCTTCAATGTGACACAAAATAACACCACAGAAAGTTAATATTGCTAATACAAAAATGTTGGATGGAAATGAATTCCTTTTTGTGAGATCAAATTAGTTTGCAGACTCCATGACATGATGACCTAACCGATCTTACAGACATTGTCACCTGACGCAACAAAGACAATTACAGACAAGCAACCTGAGTGACATTGACGTCTTATGAACTTGATAACTGGTAGGCTGAATGCTATCACAAGTGGTTAAAGTGATATCTAACCGTCTGTTTAGGCAACAGCTTGCTACGTTAGTATGTTACGCGCTGCGACAAGTACTCGTATATGTAGCTATCTATACTTAACAATAGAATCCTGTTTTAAAAATACACGCTTAGCACTCACTTAAAAACGTTCTTATTTTAGAAATATACAAATAAACAATTCTGCGACGCTTGATTCGATTCGTCGGGCAATATGTTAGGGCCGCAGCTCACTTTGAAGATAAATTAACAAATGACGATCGCACTACACACTGACAGCGCGCATGCGTTGCGCAGACGCATTGTCGCAGCTGCGGTTAGATCGTTAGCGACTAAATATAATACGAATATTAAACAATCTTCAACAATTTGGGTTAAAAGCTAATTTAGATGGAATTTCTTTTAATCTATTTCGCTTTGTTACGAATTTAGATGCTGAAATAAAAAATGTATTTTGTTACGATGGAATTCAGACAAAATTGGCCACTTAAATAAAAAATGTTAAGCCACTTTTATCGACTTTTCATTCAGTCGTTTAATTTATTTTGGCACTATGTCTTAAATGATTTAATGAATATTGTCAGGATCAGGCTTTAGAGCTATAGCACGTAAAGCTGTTGGTGCTGCGTCCGTTCTCTACATATGTCTATCTCGGTTTGTCTTGTCGGTCTACCCGTCAGTAAAAGAAAAGGAATAGATATTGCATCTGTGTTTTCTCACACTATAATAAGTATATAGGTACAATCTGCGTACGTTGCTAGTCCCTAGTTATAATAGTATAGCTTTAGATTCGTAACTCAAACGTTCTAGTAAACACGAAAGCTTAAAATGCAAATAAGCAGTCTTACCCAAGACTACACAAGGTATCTGATAGAAGTGACAGAACTAAGGGTATGTGAGTTCTGCGTGAGCATCTCACACCGGTGCGTCTACCTGTCGCTCGTGTCCAAACCGATATTCGTTACCGACTCACCCGCGTTTAGTGCTGACACATTGACTATTATTTCCATGAATAAAAAGTGACTTGACCGTCCATGTTGACATTCGGGAGCCAGTATAATAAGCAGGAATTTACATTTCATCGGCTCAAACCGTCGTCGTTGTGTGTTTTAAAATTTAAATTTACCGACATGCCGCATACGGCGCAACGAAGAATATTATCTAGAAAATATCGAAGTTTAATTTAAAAGTTTTGAATAATGACTAGGTACGTAACCTCTGAAATTTGACATTATGTCGAGTAAGTGGCCTCGTTCCACGCTCATTAATTACGTACTCATTTATGCATGTAGAATTAAGTTTGTAGACGCCACCCGCATCATCGCATCGTCGCTGCTCTTTAATGAATTTTTAACAAAAACTTAATTAAAAATCGTATCTTGCGTGTTCGAAGGAAATGAACTCATTCTTTGGACTTGCTGACTGACGGGTAGACTGACGACTGACGGGCCCGTCATTATAAAGAACGTCCACTGTAACTCGACCTACGGAACCCCTCGCGGAGAGTTATAAAATTTGTTGCCCCGGGCGGATTAAACGGTGCTGTCAAAGGTCACCTGACGATGGTGTTATTGTGTGTTTTGGAAATTTAATAGTTGACGGGTGTCTTAACATATTATTAAAACAACAAGTTCTTGGTACAAATAATATTCAATTGGGCGCAAAGTTAATAGATCCTTGAAAGTGATATGCTTTAAACTAGGCATTACAATGTGTGTTGGTGTAGTTGCCTTCATACGGTTCTGAAATCCAATAAACAACGGAAATAGAGAACCGACATGACTGTACCGGTTTTGTTTGATAGTAGGTAATTCAAATACCTATCCCATTGTATGCCAATCATTGCACAGCGTTGCTGCGGTACCTACAATGACGTTGTGGGCTTGTAAACATTTTTTCACATTTCTCTAGGTGAGTAGGTATAGTGGTAAGTGGCAAAAAGTGTAAAAAGTTTCGCATGTATGGTATGAAGACGCTGGTTTTAACAAAACCAACACGGGGCGGCCACAAATTGGCGGTTCAGTGAGACGGGCCAGTCGTGACTGCTCCGGCGAGCCGCAGGCGCATTTTAACCCGAGGATCGTGGATTAGCGGAGCGAGTAGCGGGATACTAAATGTCTGTATAAAATTATATACGACGCATCGATGCTTCCCACAAATAGATAAATAATTAAAAGGTAATAAGAGGTAAAAAGGTTGATCAACTATAAATAAATTCAATACAATTACAAAGCTTAACTATACAGTTACTTACATACACCTAATTCTCGCACATAAAGGTACACTGGGTGTTCAACACAAACAACTTATCTTCGTTCTACCTCCAAAATTCTGTTATTTAAGGCCGACAACATTATCATCAAGTAAAAACTAAAATGTAACGTCTTTTAAATCCCATGAAAGTTAAGTTTTATATTTTTATTGCTGTAGCTAATGTAATAAGCCCACACCCTTACAGGCCAGTACGATTATTTGCTCAGTAATGGTAGAAATCCATTAAACAAGCTCCTTTTAGTGATTGAACAAGTACAAAGACATAGCTAGAATGCATTTTTGAATTGCATGTAGCCAATTTACGGCCACTAAATTGCATAGCATGAAAACGTGCTTTCTTTTTGGATGATTTTTACCGCATTGCAAAATTAATTTGAGCGAAGGATTATGTTTAATTTTCTTTAGTACTTATTTTATTACTGTGGGAAATATATTCAGTACCTTTACTAAGAGTTCAAGATAAATTCGAAAACTTTTTTCGTATTGACATAGGAAAAACGTTTGCGAATATTATCTTGAACTTGTCAAAATTCGTTTTTAAATTGATTTTTTTCGTTAAAAACGTTTGTTAAAAAGAAAGGCTAGAAATCTAAAATAGAACAGATAAAATAGTTTGTAGATTTATGTGCATTTTTTTTGGGTGAATCAAAATATATTTTTTAATTTAATACGTATAATATATCAGTTTTCACAGATGAGCGTGTGTGCTAATGTCCCAGAATATTATCTCTAAGATAGTTGAGCGAAGACCCGTGATCGGCAGTAAGACACAAAAGTTTTCAAACTTTTATTTTACATTTAATTTTTTCCTATTTTTACATTACACTTTATGCCGAAAATTAGAATTTTCTAAACGCCAACTTATTTGGATACGACTGTACAAATGAACTTTAACGCAGTTTACAGTAAGCTTAAGGGTTAAGTCAGTCGTAATAATAAGCCTTTGTTTTATTTATGAAGCTCAAACAAATAGATTTCCGTTTGAAAATCCGTTGTGTTAGTTGTGTAGCGTGCTTGCGTTTCACGTTTAATTTTAATGTTCCATACTGAAACACTAGGTGATAATGAGTAAGTCAGAACGTTAGTTTTGTGCTCCAACAGTTTGCTTAACCGTGCGGTTAAAATGGCTATGTCTGTTCTAACTAACGTATTCATTTCAGCAAAATTAGTTACTTACAAAAGTTCCACACAAAACACAAAGTTACACACAAAAGTTTAGAAAATCATCATAAATCTAGAACAATAAAAACGTGTAAGGTGTCTAAGGTGGTAGAGCAGCAGTATCCGTCTCGCCTTTGAAATATAAGGTCGCGGGTTTGATTCCCGGCCGTGCCCACGCATATTTGTTTCATAACCGCTGCTCAATATTGGCGAAGGAAAGCATCGTGAGGAAACCGGCTTGTCTAAGAACTAATAAATCGTGGACATGTGACATCCACCAACCCGCACTTGGCCAGCGTTTTATGCCTATTTTTGCTCGACCCGGGAATCAAAACCGGGCTTCGCGGTTATTAAGCGAACACGCTTATCACAGGATCACCGAGGCTATTAAAAAGCATTTCCGTTGAAATAGTTCATAAATTAAGAACTTCCGTTGTGGTTTGTTTTTCATCTAGCTTCCATAACTGTCAGGGTAACAATATAAGGAACTTCATTCCAAAAACTATAATAGGAAACAAACAAAAACTTTCACATACATTGCGTAAACTGTTTCATTACAGTTTGATTACAGGCACGCAACAAGCAATGTTTTGTCCAGCAAAAAGTGCGGTAGACGACCGTCACCGGACTTAATTTACATATACCGAACATAAATTCTCGTTTGTAAGAACACACTGGCACTTTTATTGTTCAGCCTTTGCTAGCAAAAAAGCTGGTGGTTTTTTTAACGAGATAACCCACCACTGGACGGTGACCTTTGATCGCGACTGTACAAATATTAATTCTTTGCATGTTGAAGCAGTGAACTGATCGTTTAGAGTTCCGTGTTCAAAGGGTGGAAACGGAATTCACAGATCGTCGTCTCAAACTTTTTCGCCTGTGCAACACACAGATGAAAAAGTTTGAAACGATGTAATGAAAGTTTCACTTTAAAAAATACCTGTGGCACTCGGGGACTGCTACGTTAAAGCTATTGCAAAGCATTTTTTATCAAATTATTATATATATTATTTATTTATTTTATTTATGCAGTATTTTTTATTGGATATTAATTCAAGTTACACTTTTTGAGCGTGGTGACCGATAATAAAACTGTCGAACTCACTCGTGGACGTGGCCAAAAAACACGCTGTCTCACTTAGCATTTTGTCTAAAAAAGATATAATCAGTTAGTATACACGCATACGTCTAATTAAACGCACACAAACACCTTGCCGAAGTCAGCCGAACTGAAACGATGTTAGACGATGCACGGCTTTCAACGCCGTACCGCTGTGCCGGTCGGAGTGGGCTGTTAGGTTTTATTCGTTACGGAATTTCTCGATTTGGCCGCCGCGATCAAAGCCCACGATAAAACCTATGCAATCTTCTAAATATATATAAGAAGAAGCTGACTGACTGACATATCAACGCAGAACCCAAACCGCTGGGTCTGGAGACTCCAAATTTGGCACATAGTTTACTTATGGAGTCTAGGGGTGCATTAAGAAAGGATTTTTCAAAACTCACCCATTCAGGGGGTGAAACGGGGTTCCACCAATAACAAATAAAAGAATATGATAAAGAGTTCTTATAGATCTGTCACTTGGCTAATTTTTATCCTAAGACCACGCGGGCGAAGCCGCGGGCGGAAGCTAGTAGCTTAATAAAACTTAAAAATAATGTAATTAAGCTTTTTATTTATCTGATTTTAATATTTTTTGTGTATTAAGGGAGGCGCAAAATAGATGGGCTTGTTTGGCCTTTTGCATTGAAACTCGTGAAGTAGAAGTACCTTATTTATTATTAAAAAAAGGAGGAATGAGGTACCTCCAAAGTATAAAATATTGTTAGGAAAAATTTTTTACCTTCTTTTCTTTTCTTCTTTAATTTTCTACCAATGGGTCTTAAAATTGTCATTGCTAGTGTTTTGTCTAAATACGGTTACGTACCTAATAATAATTTAGTCACTGTAACCGTATTTAGCGTCCCTCTGCTGGGCACGGGTATTCTCTTAACTATTTTACTAATTAAGAGAGTTTAGGTCTTAATACACACGCTAGCCATGTACGAGTAATAACAATTTGGTACGGAACCCTAAATGACTAATGCTATGTCCGACACGCACTTTGCCAGTTTTGTTATTAGTCACGGCGCTTGTACACCGTTGATAGTTTTTGTGTGGGAGGTATTGATTCTACAGACAATTTGACGAGTTTGGATCGCCCAACCGTAAGTATTACTTATAGTATTAATTTATTACAACTTATAATATTAGTAATTTTGTATGCGAGCGTACTGAAGCTTATTGTCATAAAAAATAACAATGTTGTAAAACATTTTGCCTTAAGATATAGAACTGAAATAAACCGAAGTGGTAAGTGGTTATAATGGAATTTTGACAAAGATGTCACTCGGGAACACTTGGAACAATTTGTTTGATCCGAAAAAGGTAACATTGGAACACATTCGAGATAAGCAAATTGAATATAAAATAAATGTGTTGTTGTTTCGGGTTTTGATAAGGACACTTAAGCGCTCCAACTGTTTGGTTTTTGAAGAGATGTAAATAATACACTCGCAGAGCAGCTTGCGTAATGGAGCAAACATTTACATTGAAGCCGAGGTTTCTTATCAATCATTTATTTCATTTTTACCGTACGCAAACTGTTTGCACTTTTGCAAATTGCAAAAAAAAGTTGTACTCGCTCCTTGATTATCAAGAAAAATGGGTCTCGTATCCTTCTGCTTCTCCGAGTAAGAAGGAGTAAGGAGGCTTTACTCACTAAAAACACCTTGGCGTACCCTTTTGCTTGCTGGATTGGTTGGAAGACGTGGCACCCGCGAAAGCATTGTCCACACCGTCCACCGAAGTAAGACTATCCCTACACCAACTACGTACCCTAAACATTTCTCAGCTTCCTATCTTCTCTTAACATGCATCGAAATTCGAAACCAAAGCACTTATTTCGCAAACAGTTCAAAAGTTATTTTCATATTATTCCTCTGGTCTCAGCGAGTCAGTTAATATTTTATGTTTCATCATCAAAACCGTTGTAAAATTGATTTACAACGACATCAGAGTGATTGCAGCCTCAATATATGGACGAAAATGCTTAAATTGTATAGTTATTCAATGGACGTTCATTCATTTGTTAATTTTGTATGCAGCCGCAGTAATATTTAGTGGCAGTAAATTTGATGGCTATAAAACTGTTCAGGATACTGTTAATGTTTTAGCTCCTGTTGTTATGGGTTTTAAAGGCTCTTTATTTGTTACGTACGTACCTACTCATAATGATAGTTATAACAGACGTTATTGTTTCAATAATATTAGGTTACCAATGTTGCTTGAAGTAACTTCATCCTAAGAAATTAAACTTGTTGCATGCAAAGACGTTTGACGGTGGACGAAGACTCTTTGCTATTGCACCTAAAATTCTAGTGAGATGCAATAAGTTTTTAAATCGCCGAAATGTATGTAGGTACGGCAATAGCTTGCGAATAACCACACTAAAATAAACCTTATAAACACCCGGTTAAAATTGTGTTTGTTCTTTGACCCAAAAAATTCTAATCTTTAATATATAATCATCGATTTTGCAATGTTTATTATTTTCATGAAGAACGATATTAGCGTAGAAGAAAATTGAAAAAAGAAAAGTTAGTCTACACTTCGTCACTATAATATTATATAGAGGAAGACAATAGAGCAAATGATATACTACAATTTTAAAGAGGACATGAACACTACAAAAAAGTCCATTGTGCCATATACCTAACTATTATAGTTATGTCACAATAACTTTTACTATACAACAGTAGAGATTACGGGCCGGGAATCGCATTTTAAGCGGAGCAAAACAACAACTAATACAAATTAAGATGTTCCGCAATTTGCAAGAACACGATTAAGTGGAATTTAATTCTAACCTTTTAGATGCTATCGAGTAAGTAAATCAAATTCGGCCTTTCGAAGCGGTGGTCTGTCTGGGAGGCCTAAATTAGTCAAGATGAGTTTTTTGATTGACATCAAACCTTCTTATTTGACGTTGAAGAATGCATAAATATTTAGAGATTCATTCGAGAAGCCACATTTGCTAGGCAATATGACTTGCCTCTGTCGGCACACTTAAATTTGTTTTAAGACCCAATCTAAATATATAAAAGAAGAAACTGACTGACTGACTGAAATATCAACGCAGAGCCCAAACCGCTGGGTCTGGAGACTCCAAATTTGGCACATAGGTTGCTTATGGGGTCTAGAGGTGCATTAAGAAAGGATTTTTCAAAACTCACCCTTTAAGGGGGTGAAACGGGGTTCCAAAGATTGTATGAAGAAACAAGATTAGTGAGATCAATGGTTACAAAACAAAGTAAAGTACGAGTAACTGTAAAGTTTAGACATAATTATAGAAGATTTTATAAAGTACCTAAATGTTATACATATGTGAATATTCGAAGTATCCTATAGCCTTCCTGTTTTCTTTATCTGTCGTGTTCCTGTGGTTAAAATCAGAACAGCTTTGTGTGGATAAGTACTGGATGGTCTGTTCTCTTGTCGGCGGTTAGAAATTGGCCAACATTATAATACGCACGGTGGAAAACTGAGCGTCGCTTGTTTGTAATTTCCATCTTGTTTAAATAATGAAGTGAGATTTTTGAGGCCGCTCTTTTCTGTTAGGCTGCCTTCTACTTGGAGTAACCTGAAAAAAATAGCTATTAAAATCTTTCAAACATTTTTAATCAACTATATTTAGTAGGTATTTACAGTTTTTAGGGCGTATCTGTAAGTACGAGTATGTATGTATATTAACGATTATTTTAAAAACTACAAAACGGTTTTTAATGCAGTTTTCACCATCAGTTAGATAGTAAAATTTTGCAAGAAAGGTTTAGGGTTCGATTATAGTTATGAATAAGGCTTCTTAGCTCTCGTAGTAGGTGAGCATAACAATATAAAAGTGTACTCATAAAAGTTACATTGTTTACTTCAAGATTTTGTATACAAGTGTAGTCTGATTAAATTAAAATTTAATCTTTAATTAATTAACAATAGTTAATTTTTAAAATACCTGCTAAACTTAAACGGTCTTATCCATAAAAATCATCTCTGGCTCTTTAGTTAAAATGGAGTTTGTCTCTTTCTTACAAGTATATATGTCGGCATGATAGACAAAGGCAAACGAATTATAAACCAATTATAGCTATAATGAGCTTATATGACGTTTATGAATACGGGGGAAAATGTCTAGTGTACCTAATTTTTTATTATTGTTTTCATTATTCATTGTTACTTGAATATGGACGATGTAAGCCATGAAATAATCCTTATCTAAATTCCGGTAAAAGAGTTGACACACTTCTCACTTGTACGGTCTGTAGTGAAAAGATTTTGTCCCCACGATTTCAGATTTAAGCGAATCCTGTTTCTGTCACTGTGTGTAGGTGTATTTGTGTTAAGACTTTAGTAACATTTCAATATTTTAAACTTAATCTATGTACTTATTTTGTATACCATGTATACTCGGCTTCACATCAAGCTATACATTTTCAATAAAAGTTGGTCTCGCGTTGTATAGGATTTTCGTACAACGAGAGGTCAGCTTATATTAGAAATATATGAGGTGTGTGTGTACTTGGTTAAGGAATAATGGCTTTATCGTTTGATCTATGACTTTGTTAGAACATAGCTTTCACATATTTATTACCAAAGATGTACGCAATTGTGAAAATAATTTTTACATAACCGTTTTTTAGTGTCACACTGCTAGGCACGGATCTTCTCTCAACCATCTTATGAGTTGAAAGAGTTAAGGTCTTAATCCACATACGCTGGAAACGGGTTGGTTGGTGGATGTGAATATAATTTTACATAACATAACATAGCATCACGCGTGTATCATCAGAAGGTGTAAGCAGAGGGTAATTTTTTCAAATAACTATTACATCAATTATAATTTTTTATGAAGCCGAAAGAACGTTTAGAACACAAGAATTTAATTTAAATACACTACCTCTATTAAAATTTATCTGTTATGTTGATGCGCCTTTGCCTTGAGCTATTTACATAGTCGTGCTGAGCTCATAATGATTTACATACCTACGTTAAATATTATTTACTATCACACACCTACGCGACGCTTTGGGTGCTCGAACGATTAGTTTCCTCATGATGTATTCTTTGACCGATATTTCACATCTTAATTTTTCATGATTATTCACACGAAAATTTGTTGGCACGACCGGGAATCGATCATGAGAAGTATCGGGATATCTAAATATTTGTCTGCTTCTTCTCTTATATTTGGATGTTCGATTTAAAAAAAATTGGTAATGGCTATACCGATTTGTGTTATTTTGATTTAAAATTGTTTAAAGGTCAAGGTTTATAAGGTGACTATTTTACGCAATACGAAATTCGCCGGGTCAGCCTATAATATACATATAATTCCTTTCTGTGACGCAGCCTAAACCTACATAGCCTATACCTACCACCTTTAGATCTGACTATTCTCTTTTTAGGGTTCCGTAGTAAACTACGAACCCTCGTCCATCTGTCCCCCCGTCCGGCGTCCGTCCATGGGTTAGCTTAGAGACGCTTGATACTAAAGAGTTGTCATGTGGCATGGTAGTACACATTTCAACAGCGCCGATAATGTTGTAAAATAAAATCTTTAATAAAATTAATTATTTTTTTCGCCAGTCTGACGTATGGCATATCGTAAGATAGTTAATTAAAAATAGCACGGATATGTTGTGATCGCTATCTGATTCCATTAACGAAATATTAAACTTTGAAGCTGTCATTTTAGTTAGAGTCAAATCCCTTCCTACCGGCTACACTGTTGTTTGTAGATTCGTGTAAAATTAATGCTAGTAGTAGGTATATTATATGATGAATTTAAAATGAAAACTATCACGGCTAAGTTGGCTTAAGAAGTTAACCAGTAAAGTCAGCCAAGTTATGCCTTGCCTGCCTCGCATGAATGCCTTTTATAAATGATAATAATAATAATAATAATATAGTAATAATATACAGGGACATTAATTTACACGGTCATTAGATCTCAAACTAAGCAGTGCTTGTACTATGGAAACCAGATAACTGGTGATATACTACATATTATACTTGTCTATATTAAATACATATTTTAATATAGATAATTACACCCAGACTCAAGACAAACAGACGTGTTCATGACACAAAGTCTGACTTGTGTGGGAATCGAACCCACGATCAGCGGCGTGAAAAGCAAGTATCTTACCGACCACGCCACCGGCCCGTCAATGGTACGATACCTTCTATGCGAAAGCCCGACTTACATTTGACTGGATTTTTTTATTCTATTACTAGTGGACCCCGCAAACGTCGTCCTGCCCGGTAAAGCAGTGCCACCTGCCGGGTCCAAAAACAGAATACGACCTATAAGATTTCATAAAAATCGGTCAAGCTGTTTCGGAGGAGGTTTTTTAATTTTTCTCTGCGTTAAAACCATCCTCCTACTTCAAGGAATATTTCATGTTATTGTTCTCGAGTTATGCGCTTACCAACACATTTTGCGATTCATTTTTATATTATGGATTGGTATGTCTTGTCGAAATTCATGATTCTATAATCAGTATTGTAGAAAGAAGATCCGTATCCAGCAGTGGGACACTTAAAGGTTGTTACTCCACTTTTAACAAAGAAAAAAGCTAATAAAACTTGCCATTTGTATTCTAGACCGTAGTCAATATCAATTAAACTCCTACTGAATAAATATTTTATATCATAGGCTATATAGATTTGATCGAACGATAAGTTAAGTATTTTGCGTAGGTAAAAACTTCTAAGAATTTTGATTCACACATAATATTTCGATGTAGATTTATATTCGAACTTAATGTGTTTCTCAATGTTAATAAGGCTGATTAGATTTCACTGATTAAGAATTTAAAAACAATATGAGGCTTTGATGAGATAATAGTATTAGGAATGTATAATTAATTAAATTAAATTTTGGGATTCACCTAATATGGTCGTTGTGACTTGTGAATCTATTTTCAGCAATTTACCTACTTCCATTTTTTTATCCTACATCATTGCTTAAGCAATGTCGTTAAGCAATTCGTCCCTATTAGAATAATTAAAGGGACGACAGTTACTGGCTAGAACCATCCATACTGGCTTATCACCACCACAATACCATTATATCATCATTAATGTTTCGAAAAGTCCATAGTGAGGAGAATGGCAACCTTAAAAATCGATAAAAAAGTTATGTAATTGCCAAAAAAGGCTATTTATAAAGTTAATAGATCTGTGTCCTAAAGTTACATTTAGGTATCTTTATATACATAATTCTTCTGTGAGTGTGTATGTCACTGAACTTCTCTCAAACGACTGGACCGATTTTGATGAAATTCTTTGTGTGTGTTCAAGGGGATCTGGGAATGGTTTAGATTCACAATTTTGCGCGGTACGAAGTTCGCTGGGGCAGCTAGTTGATATATAAAAACTCTGCATGTTTCAATAATTATTTTAAAATAAATCTTTTAAATAAAAATCAATTTCTGTTTCGAGACTAACGAGTCTCGCTATAACTCAAGAACGGGTGGACTGATTTGACTAATTTTGGTCTTAAAGTATTCAAACAAAAATAAGGACAGTTAAATAGTGACAAATACGCGATATACGGTATGAAGTTCGCTGGGGCAGCTAGTGACTTATAAATCCACTATATTAAGTTCTGAAACACTAAAAAAGACTAAAAGATTAGTCTAAAGTACTTAGAGAATCTTAGTTGCAGTGTAGTTAGGCTCGCTCCCTATTTCCTAAACACAGCTGGTGACAAGTAGGTGATATTCGTCTCTGCCTACAACTTCCGGTAATACAGGCGTGATAGTATGTTATTATGTTATACAGCGAAATGATTTTTCTATTAGCCAGTTAAATTTATTTATTTATTTTTCTGGCAATCCTTTAATCTGGTAGATCCTACTTCCTACCCATATTATAAACGTGAAAGTTTGTAAGAGTGTATGGATGTATGTTTGGTACTCTTTCACGAAAAACTACTGGACGGAATTGGTTGAAGACACAGAGATAGACACAGATAGTCTGGCACAGAGATAGACTATGGTCTGGATTAACACTTATGCTTCTTTTTATACCAACAAGTACCAGGCCACCGAAGCCGTGGGCGGAAGCTAGTCGCTGACATTTTGTGGAATGAGGTCAACGTACTTTATTGCAAGTTTATACCTATGGCACAAACTATAATTTTACTGCCTTATTCATAAAAACTTATTAGCCTATAGATGTTATAGGATTATCCTATAACATCTATAGGCTCGCTATAGTAGGATTGTCTATAGAAAAACTAATCGAGGCGTTAGATGTGATATAAGTTTTATCTCTTGGATACTCTGGAGTTCAAGTCTGTTGAGGTTAGAAGATCTGTCCACCAAATCTTAATAATGTGTAAGATCCTTCGTATTGAGATTGACTCCCTTGACATTAATAATGAGTAATGTCGGTTATATGTTCCTAATGATTACCAACGCAGTCGGAAACACAGGCTTTTTCTGTACCAGTATGTCGCAATGGGGTGCGCGATAAGTCCCCTGTGCTTTTGCCAACCACCAATTAAAATTACCTATCTTCCCCGATACCTCGCCATCTTTTGACGATTAGAATGTCATACAAATTTGAACAAAGCGGCGTCTAGTTTATTGGGTCTAAAAAGGAATCTATTTGGTCGATGAGCATTAAGTAGGAACATGATTTAATAATGTTTTACGTTAATGCTGTTTCAGTGTTTAGTCGTAAAGTTATTTTGTAGTTTATGATGAGGATAATGATACGTTTTTAAAATGTTAAATAGGTTTTTAAGTACCCACAGTTAATTAAAGGGAAAGCCCGTGAAGCTATGGTTTTAAATTTTGTTTATCTTATCCAAAACATGGGTTTTAAGGATGCACTTAGTTGTTTAGTTTGTGCGCTGTGGTCGTTAGATTTTATAGAACTGATTGTAAACCCACTAATACATGGGACTTAACCCACCACTGCTCTTCTTGTAAGCCAGGATCAACAGCGGTGCCGTGATGAAACTCGGTATTTAACCCGACCAAGTCTCTCGGGACTTAATGTATTGACGGAATTTTAGATTGACCGCATTTTTTTTTTACGAAAAGATTTTATTTTAATTTTACTTTATTTAAATATATAATAATAACATATTGACTTTATTTTTTACATCTTTTCTTTATTTTTATAACTTTCCTTGTTTAACTAATTGAAAAAATAATTAGGCACTTGTTGATTTAATACTTTATTAGCATGTTCAAACAAAACCGTTGAACACGAATTATAAATTAGTTTTGGACATCAGTAAATTAAACTTAATTATAAGATTTAAAAGAATATGTCGGATTCGAGTTCTTTTATTAGGATTCCTTTGATTAAGAGCCTTGTATTATGTCAGGAGTACTTATTGAACATAATTTGTTTATGGAGGGTGATTAAATTATTTTTCGATTTCCTCCAATGGAACACTGCCCTCATGTCAGATAAAACATAATTTTGAATAATGAAAAGGCTGTCGTTAATACATCACTCTGTAGGACAATAACATGGGACGCGTACAATGCAAGCGAAATTACATGCGGCTGTATTGACCGGCAAATAAATATTTTGAACTGACGTTTGGATTGGATTTTTTTGTACATTTTGTTACTAAAAACAAAGGCAATATCCGCCCACGGACTGGACGAAGGGCACCGAAAATTATTATGGATCATGTTCACTTTCTGAGGCATTCCACGACTAATGATTTCGAGAGATACCCTCCCCTTGAATGTAAAACGACCCCGCCCCTCGAATGAATTGAAACACTGGCTGGGGATTTTTTATTTATATTAATTGTTGTTTTTCAACGGTTGGTGGCCGAATGGGGCAAAAACTCATCTTCTATTTTTGAAATCGTTTATGGAATGAGATTCTAGATGAATTATGGCATCAGGAACTTTCTGCCTCCTATTCGATTACTCGAACAAAGACAAGTTTGGTTCTAATACATAAAAACTAATTAAACGAGGAATTTAATTGCAATTTTATGAGGTTAAAGTCATATAGCTTCATTTTTATGTCTTAAAAGAGCAGGTTATTCAGATAAATTTTAATAGAGGTCTTTGAATTGTATATTACTTGGCATGTTTTGACAGTTGAAAGCGGTAACATCTAAATCTTTGCTAAACTTGTCAGACTCCCACACGGTGCATGAATGTGTTATGGCGGGCAATGTCTGGTGCTAAGTATAATTTATTGACATCATAATTTAGTATTATTAGGACGAGGTAGTTACTAGTATGGCATTAATAAAGGCTAATTAACATTAATTAGAGGTTGTTAAAATGACTAGAAAAAAGATATTTTTAGCTAATAATATTCTTTAAAATTTTTCACAGTGTTACAAACTTGATTAAAAATTTAATTATGTTTTTAAAGTTTATAATTCAAATGTTACGTTAATTTAAACTGTTAATGAGCGCATCCTAGCACATTGACATCACTCGAGGAGAGTCGAATAATAGGTAATTTGTAAGCATATTATATATATTTTTCGTGTAAACAACAAAATTTCCTAGCTGGTGACCAATTATTAACAGGAGAGCCACGGATGCTAGAGACATTACTATGCACAAGTAGTGCGAAAAAACAAGCAATCTCTATTCCTTTACTCTCAAAGCCAGTTTGGAATGTAGATAATAATAATAATAATATAGTGGGACATTAACACACACGGTCACCTGATCCCAAACTAAGCAGAGCTTGTACTATGGAAACCTGATAACTGGTAATGTACTGTACATATATGTAATACTTTTCGTTTGAAAATATATATTTAAATATAGATAATTATACCCAGACACAAGACAAACAGACATATTTAAACAAATGTTTGACTCGGGCGGGAATCGCACCCACGACCTGCGGTGTGAAAAGCAAGTATCTTACCGACCACGCCACGGGAGAACTTGGGAATGAGACGGCTTAAAGTGCTCTATGAGAAACGGGGATGTAACTTCACTTACATGCTGAGTACGGACTAGTGTTGAGAAATTAGGAAGGTCCCGACACTCTTTGGTATGACTCGTGATTTGAACCCTTCTAAACGAACCCTTTGAATCTTCACGGCTAGTGACAAACTCGCTATCCCTACACTAAAACGGGCAGTCAAGCTAAGCAACAGTGATAATAACAATAAGAACTGAGGTAGCCAATTATTAGACAATAATATGGTATCTATCTGTTTCTAAACTACATGAACCTATTGTAACTAGTAATTGATACCGGTTTTGTAGCCTATGAAGTCATTAAGTTACAGAAATGCTTGTTGTGATTCACTTGTGTATATCAAATTGTTGGCAATCAGTTATTAAGATTGTCGGTATTGACTCATAGGTCTCACAACTTACGCAATGAGTCAATGTAATTTTTTTCACATATTAAAGCATTGATTGACTTAATCTGCGTTATTTTATAACTTTGCTAAAAACAAGTTGCGTAAAATTAAATAGACAAAAGCTTTTAGTAGATGTTGATCAATTCGATGCAGTTGCTTACAAATTAAACTAAAATTAACACTTCTCTCTCTAGCAACCTAAACAAAACCGAACGATTTAAGACATTTTGCGTGTTAAATGAGATTTAACGGAAATTTACAATGTAATTGTTTGGTTCCCATTAAGAATATTAATAAATATTTTTTTATTACATGAAATTGGTACAGAATAAAATGTATATAATTGGTGTAAACTAATTTGATAGCATTCAATATTTTACATCCTTTATCAAACGCCTTTAAGAAAAAGGTGAGATCAGAGAGATTTAATTTAGTTTTGTACGATACGTAACATAGAATCAGCACCAATTTAGTGTAAAAGTTCACATTATTTAAAACTTTATGGGTTTTAGCATCCGTTGTTTTAAACTGTCAATGAGAAGGAAATGTAAATAATGTTCTACTAAGTAGTAGGAGAGACATTAATATTTAATTATCTCTAATTCTTAAATTAATAAATTGTAATTTGAATAATGTGTTGCTAATTTTGATCAAATAATTTAGTAAAATTAGGAGAAGAAACCAGACATATGAATGAAAAACCAACATGAAGTCTTTAAGTACTAAATATACTTATTTGACTGGCCTGTTGCCGTAGTGGCTAGTGACCCTGGATGACTGCTAAGCCGTAAATCGTGGGTTCGATTTCCACCCAGCATGCTTGTTCTATATCTGCGTGTAATTTATAATATACGCATGTACAAAAAAAGTTTATAAGTATTATATTAGTTCCTAGTACTTATAACACAAGAATAATATTTTATAATTAGAAAATTCCTAACACTTTTTTTATATCATTTTATAGGCACGGGAACAAACAACCTTGTCGGTAGACTCGCTATCCCGATCAAAGCAGTCTTTTATATTATGCATATGTTAAGTGATTTGGTGTGTCCATCCGATCGTCTTACAACCTGACCGACATGTATCTGATTGCATCTGACATTATCTGTACACACAATACCAAAATTTACACTTGAAAGTTGATCGTATTACACAACATTACTTAATATCAATGACCTTTAGCTCTCTTGGACTGGTAAAAAGATCTCATATCATACTTCGTAGCCTTAGGATGTATCTCTAACATATTTATAACAAGTATTAAAATGATTATAACCTATCTGGAGGAAGTAGGGCAAAGCTAACTGCTTTAGAGAAGGCAGAACACCTTTCAAATAAAACTACTATGTATGAGATTAATTGCGGTTTATTTTAGATGTTAGGTATATCCCGACGTTTCAAAGTCTTTTCAGAGTTTACCATAAAGTCTAAAAAGACTTTGAAGCGTCCTTCAAATCGAGTCCTTGATGTGCTTGGTAGGCCGGCAGTGTTGCCACGTTGTATGGCAATGCTAATTCTGTGACCAAGGTTCAGGTCAGCCCTTTGGTCACGTGAAGAGAACGATTGAATTGTTTCTAAATACAAACTTTTCAATATTGCTGTTGGTCAGGAGGCTTTGTTTGACATCCGCACATCCCCTTTGTATCAGTGACACGATCGATCAATATTGTGGGCAGTTTCACTTAATTGACATGGGTATGACATTTTAACCGTGATCCCTAGTTAGGTGTTTTCTAAGTTTTCGGGTGAAGGCTTGGTAAAGGTCGAGATAATTGACTTTTGTTCCCTAAAGATTACAGTTTATAGAACTACCGTCCTTTCATCCAATTTGTGGAACTTCAGAGGATCTAAATGAATAAAAAAGTTTTTATTTTCAGTTTAAAGATTTATTTTAGATTTTAAATCCCGACGTTTCAAAGTCTTTCCACCCGTGATCATGAAGTCTGAAAAGACTGAAACGTTCTGACTTTTTATTAAGCCTGCGCTTCACTACAACTTGTCTGATGTATACGAGTATACCGATTATAGAATTGCGGAAAAAGAGATGCTAGCCGCGACTTCAAGGTGTTTCCTGCGCATCCGTGGAGTATTCTCCATATCGGTAGCTCATTGCTGTGCCTACTCATCCGATCATAGAACTGAGATGAGGGTATAGGAACATGCAAATTCAACGCACACTATTCGTAATGTAAGTGATATTAAGAGTTGATTTATAATATTGTTAGGGATTTCCGGTTTGAATGAGTAGGAATGATCGAACGGTTAAAAAGGCGCGGCCATCGGAGGTTTGAATTCGATTAGAGATGCACTCGTCGCGTCGTGATACTGTTGAACTTTGCCAACATGACTAGTATTGGTATTTCTAATTTTTGCCATTTAGATGGAAGGATTTTAATCTTTTCATAAATTTCCCTTCTCGTTACTAAAAATATGTTTTTAATGCGACCAACTTAAGTTTTATAAAAAACGCAGCACCCGTTTATTAAGTCATCCCTAATGGTATCCTGTATAATTTAATTTGATGTTTAGTTACAGTACAATAGAAGAACTACCAATTAAATCCATAAGATCAAATAGGATAGCGCACATAACTCGAATTTCTTTGATTCCGAGAATAGATAAATGCATTAATCTTGTAAATATATCTTACCTTAAGCCTACATATTCATTAATAGTATCTTACACATCAACAACGGTAAATGTGTGGTCGTTCCGTTACCATGTATTAATAATCAATATGTATTAAATAAGTACAGTTTAGGCAATCATGGGATATCTTTCAATTTAGAATAGCTAAATTCACAACCGTGCTTGTGCGCCAACATTGATGTACACCACCCGCTCAGTTGTTGCTGCTGAAATAGTATTTATTTTTCTTTTTCTTTATTCTTTTTTTAATCGTATTGTATCGAAAAAGATTAGTCTCCACAACACACGGAATCCTAGTGTGGATATTAATATTCATAACTAACTACGCTTGTAAGCTTTTTTGAAACAGTAAATATATTTTCATTTTCAAAATGGACAGTGAACTGAGTTACAATTTTCGATTCGAGCTACACTTTTATGCCAGTTATAGGTTAAGGTGGCAGATAGTCCACTACTAGATGATTGTATTGAATAAAAGTAAGGCATTCTGATACAACATTTTCTGTAAAGGCAAAATAGAGAGAACAAGCAACGCCTTTATACTGACTGAGAGTCAACTAATATGAGCAGTATTCACAAGCGGCTAATTGTGGCTAAAGCTTTACGCTGCGAGACTACCTCGTTGTAAGGATACTCAGTTTTACAATTAATCATACGTAGGTATTCATCCGAAGTGTCCAGTTTTATTAATCGTATGTAATCACAATCGCTCTGTAAATGTGTTAAAATGATTAATGTCTGCCGAATCAGATTTGATTATCTCAAAGTGCTTTACGCGGTGTTGCAAAATACAATTTATTGCGAAAACATTTTGAGTGTTCACTCAAGTGAATCGTTAATAACGTCGTTGTTGGCGGAATTTATTAACATTTGACAGTTTTCAATACGTCTTGAATGCCGCAAAATGTGCATACAATGCGGGAATTGATGGATGAATGAAATGAATTGACCATATTGTCAAAATATTTGGATCAGAATTATATCATTAATATTTACATTACCTACTACTACCTACTAACTACGTTTTGAAGTCCTGCATAGTTCTTTTTTAATTATTTTTATAAATGTACATCGTTACCAGTTATCACTATGTGATTAGGTTATCTTCTTAGTTACATCTAGTATTTAATTTATTTTTTACCATTTGACTTTTAACATAACTAACTTCAACCCTTTTTAGTAACCCACTGCTGGGCACGGGTCTTCTCTCAACTCATAAGCCTACAATACTCTTGTACTGCAACTACAATACTCTGTATTTAAGTTGTATATCCGTTCCGCAACAACGTACAAGCAAATTGTATAATTGCTTCATTTGGGACTAGATAGCGCTGTGTATGAGTGTGTGTTTTCATGCTTCACGTCAACCAACATCAATGTTTTAGTGTCCCACCGCTGGGCACAGGTCCTCTCACAACTATCTTACAAGTTCAGAGAGTTTAGACCTTAATTCACACACGCTAGCCAAGACCGGGTTGGCGGAGGTCACTTAACCCCTAATGATTAGTTCTTAGACATGCCGGTTTGCTCACGCGGGTTTCCTTCACCGATGCAACAATGCAGCAGCGGCGATGAAACAATTCCCACTAATATGTGTGGGCACAACTGGGAGTCGAACCTGCGACCTTATATTTCTAGGGCGAGGCCCATACCACTGCCCCATTGCTGCTCTAATGCGACGCACAGCTGCAAAATAATTATAATGGAATAAAAGTAAATGCGCAGTGAGACGTTTTGAATGAATCTCTGTTATCGCCAAACCATATTTTGAAAGACTTTTATATCTTAATTGAGCTTTTATCGATTTTATTACATTGATATCTTGGGTCAAATTCGATATCAGTTAACAGTTATTTTTTATTATTAACTGTTTTCTAATCTAAGCGCGTTTTGTACGATTTAGATGTTTTAGAGGTTTAGAGAAGTTTAGTGATACCTACTTAGATATGTGATCGTAAAATTATTTTTAAGGATAGGTGACTATGTTTATTCAAATTCAAAATTTCTTTATTTCACATAAAACAGGGTAATTAAGGTCTTAAGTTAATTGGTCAGTCTGTTATTCCATAACTAAGAAAATACCGTCGCTGACAAAAACATATTTTTTATACCACATGAGTTATTCTTTGGATAATATTGTTCATAGTAAGTTTTATGTTAGCATCTTTAAACAAGCGTAGCTACATCTCTAATGTCTTTCACAAGATAATAATTATTTGTAACTTGGACTAGAAATAGGAATGCCAGCAAGCAAAATAGGCGCCTTTTAAGATGTCGAGTTGCGGAAGCCAAGCCCGCTCTAAATTATGAGTAAACTATAACAATTTGTAGATAACTGACGCCATCTATGTCACTCAAGAAATACATGACTACCATGTTAATAACCTTCTTAGAAGATCAGCTGATCCTAAACCGGATGTGGACAGTTCGCTGCCACCTGACCTTCATAAAAAGTTTGCAAGCGTCCATCCTGTTAATATTTGTCGTTAAATCTAATTTACGAGTATGTACTGGTATATTTTTTAGATTTAAGATCTGATTGCTCATTATGCTGTCTCTGAAATAATTGAGGAAATTGAGCTTGATCTATTTTCGCAAAAACAATAATTAAAATTACGCATATTATTCCTACTTAAATATCAAAGTTATATTCAATTTACAAAGAATCTATTGACCGGTTAAGTGCGAGACAAACTCTATCGACCAAGTATTTTTACTGACGTTAGCTACTACAAACTCATATGTTATGTTCCCTTTAGTACTTGAAACAATTCATGTATGTACAAGGGAAAATTCTTCTTCGTCTTTTGATGTGACAAGTATTTGTTTGGTTGACTTAATTATTTTATGTGAATCTGTAATATTCAGCAGCATTGTATTTCAGGTTTGTAACCGTCAGCATGCAATGTTTTTACGACTAATCAGTATTATTTCCTTTATAATGTATATTTGAAAGTCAGTACGAAATCAATTTCATTTAAAAATATAGATAAAAGAACGAACCAATATTCGTTACACCATCAACGCTACGTCAGCTGCCGTCTTATCTTTATTGAAGAACCACAAGGTCGTGAACTGATGAATGCAAAAAATAAACATTTAAAATCATTAATCAAGATATTATCTATTCAATGATAAAAGGAATACACACAGGTTCCGCGAAAGCGATAGGCAATCAAAATAGAGTTATTATTCAGTTGATTAATTTAAATCTAGTTCTATAAACATTAATAAAGCTCTTATTTGGTGATTATGTGTGTAACGGGCGGCTGTACGTAATAACCAGCTATACCTAGGAGTGACCGGTTGACTATACGTGTAATTTGGACGGAAACGTTGGAAAAAAGTTAGTAATTATATACGAGTATAGGGAAATAATAACGGCTCATTATTATCATTTACTAGAGAAGCGAGGTCGGTGTCCAACCGGCGGGTTCGACTAATGAGGGATCCGTTTGGATAGTATGGACATGTTACAGATGCTAAATATGACTTCTAGGACAGAAACTTGTTAAACATTACTCACAAGTTAAGAAAATTTTAAAGATAATTACGTAAACACAGTGCACATTAGCAAAGTATAAAGCTAGCAACTAAAGGAAGTAAGACGTCTTTAGCTAACAAAAAATACAAATAGCCCACAGTTCATTGCCCATAAGCAAGGCAAACCTCTAATTGTAGCAAATCCAATTCAAGTAGCCAAACGACGCAGAAATTCTTTCCGCGTGAAAGATCTACAAAAATGGGTGCATCCACAAAATTGTAAACGTATTTTGTATCCGACAAAACAACTAATAACGAATTCACTCAACAAATACTATGAGAGACTACCAAATATTTTTTTATCTCATAGACATAATAAAACAACATATTGATGTCGTCATATTTCTTGTACCTTATTATAATCTGTGTCAGGTATACACGCTGTCTTTTGTTCTCTTTTTTTTCGGAAATACAAATAGATTTAGAATGTGAACGCTACCTGCACATGAGTGCGGATTTTCGGAATTTTGTTTTTATAAAAAACTTGATGCTCACCGCAAACATTGTTTTTATGTAGCTTTGAATCTAAATTATACTTCGGCATGGGTCCGCAACCTTGATATTGAAGTAGTTCCAAATAAAAATTATTTTGTTGAAACAGATTGTTAGAGACGCATGTAATTAAGTAATTTACAGAAGTAGGTACAAAGTTGAATCAAAGGCCAACAAATAAGTATGTAGTAAGGTCAATAAAACCCTAATCTGTTGTTTAATGATAGTGAACGATCTTTTAATTATTCACAGCTGCTATTATTCGTTGATTGTAATTGAACAATAATTAGTCCGTTTTGTAAAAAAATGTTGGTGACCCCTGGCTCTACGCAGCAGGGAATTAGAAAAGTAACATAAGTCGAATGTTGCAGATCTTCAACGTATGGCGCGACCATCAATAAAGGCATGTTTTTTGTTTAGCCTTCCATTGCTGGTTTATTCGGTATAATTCGCAACGTATCTGTGATTCTGGCAAGCAATGGTATGATAATTTTGTTTTTACGAAGGATTTAATCTTATAAGGGCGGGTGGTGAAGCGACGTCATGCGGCGGCGGCACGAATTTATCTTTGTTTATAAGATTGGTAAAAATTAAGTCGATTTTTTCATTGTTACCTTTAGTAGTAATCGGCAGTTATTTATTTATTTTAACGACGCGATTATTTTTTGTTGCCTTTTGTTTTGTTAACAATATTTTTTAGTGATTTACAGTTCTTCATGTTTCTTGCGAGAACTTTGTGCTTGCAGCGTTGAATAAATTATTTTTATTATTTGCTGAAATGTAAATAACTATACATAATTAATGCTTTGTCAAGGAGAAGACTGAATTAGTAGGTAGCTTCATGACAGTATGGACTGGAATTCACATAATAATTGCAGTGGTACAAGTTAATGGAATAATTATAATTATATGAGAGCAAAGGGGCCGGCGGCCACCCGCTGCCCGCTCTGGCTTCGCTGATTGTTATACCCAAAAAAAGCAATTAAAAAACGAACCAGTAAGAAATTACTTCGTATTGTGAAAGAACCAACTTTTCTTTTTAAGTCTCCATTCCGATCGTCCGTGCTTTTTACGCCTCGGGTTTTTATGATTTGTAAATGACATTCACAAATACAAGAGTCACAATGTAAATGTAGTGAGAAATTGAAATCGTATTGTGATGCAAAAAATCTATTAGACCGATGCCAAAATGCCAACGGGTCAGAGACTTTTTGGCTTAGAAGATTATGTTTAGTTATCAACGCGTTCAATGGTACAATTGTCACGTTTTTACAAGTTTCTTTGATAATGGAATCTGTAAGAAGTTCTGAATTTGATTCGGCTCACCTGTTGTAGCAATTTCGCGGAATGTCGAGAAAAAATGATCAATCAATGAATGTCGACGTAAATAAACATAATTGGTTCCAGTACGAATGAGATTTTATACCAAATTTTGTACCGATTGAAAGATATTTTTATTCTAACGGTATAAACAATGCTAAGTTTACTTAAGCTTTGTTACGATGAAAAAGTGTTGTGGTGTGTGTGATGAAAAAGTTATTTATACCAGTATAGATAACTATTAAGAGAAGAATATTACTCCTTGAATTAACTCTTGGATGGCTTGTCTATGTTGCCCCAACCTACACATTGGTTTATGAGAAAATAATGGATTAATATCATATGCAAAAAAAATCCATGTAATATAAAATAGGTTCCTGAATCAATATTTTAATTTTTGGAAAACACAATCTGTCACAACACAGTAACTGAAATAATGTTTAGTATTTTTTTGTAGCATTTTCTTAAATTTATGCGATTTTAATTTTTTAGTCTTTAATTTTTACTATAATTTTACCTCGTAACTACCTTTTGTAAAAAACAAAACCAGCCAGTAACGGCTTCGCCAGAAACAAAGTTTCTTGTTTTATATTTATTTAAGGTTACTTCATAACAAACAAATCCTTACTGTGTATAAGCACACATAGCGCCACTTGACGTTGAGCAACGGTTGGTGACATGGAGTGTGCTCAGTACGATGGCACTCCGTTGAGTGCCAGCGAGTGCTCTAACTGTCGTGGCACTTCTTCAAATATGAACATCGACACATTTCAGTGCTATTAATAATAGTGTTTTTTTAAATAAACATGAATCTGTCTGCCGGATGTTCTAAATGCTTACCCTTACCTTGTATCACTATGGATCCTGCAACCTATGGATTAAATATCGAGCTCTGTGAGTTTAGAATTTTTTTTTTTTTGCCATTTCGCTGTAGCTGAAATACGGCTAAGAAGACTAAAATGATGTCTTGATGTCGCTGAAAAACTAATATCAATGCGGGTTACAATTATTTACAAAACAAAAATATTACTATTGACGTACCTGAATAACAATCTCAATATTTATCTAAAAAAAACTAAACTAATGGCGAACTTAAAATAATGCGTCAAAAATCCTCGGCATCTTATCTTTCGGGAAATTACCCAGAAGGCTTGTGGCATTGCCGTGTTGGATGGGAACGCTAATTTTGCCCTAGATATAAAACAGCTTTCTGATTACGTGTGTGGTCATTTAGGCATTTTGACTACTCCTTGAAAAGCGAACATACTCAAACAGCTCAAAGGTTTACATTAAAAAAACGAATGAAAAAATAAAGTAATATTGTTCTTTAAACTAACACTAAAGATGAATGAAGAAAAAAGTTAACCTCTATTTGTATTAAAATTATAAACAGTAATTAGTGATTTATCCAATAAGACAATTTACTATTACAAATTAGATGCTAATAATAATCTACAATCTTGCGCAACCTTTTAAGTCCCAGACCATAAACGAATACATCATTAGTGATCCTAATTGGCTAGAGAAATTACTTACACTGATATCAATTTTAATTGGATGAAGACGGGGATAGTAGTATGGGAAGTGTGCGCTTGCTATTGCTTATGAAATTGAGCTGTCAGCCGTGTGTGTATTAACAAATGGGCTTCTATGAATATTAATAAAGTTTGATATACATTATGAGCAGCAAGCAGCACGTCTATAGTACCACATGATTACAAAAATTGCCTTTATTGCTAACGGCTTAAAGTGCATAATATTAGAAGGTAATACCACTGAATAGTGGTATTTTGTTCATAGACTAGGAGGCGAGACGACGACGCTGAGATGCATTGTGTTGATTAGATAACTCGCGTTCTTCGCTCCTTATAGTTCCAGAAATTCTTACTAAGAATATCACGATTAATATGTCGCTTCACGACATTTTAATTACCTTTGAGTTTATGACTAGTGTAAATAAGTATGTAAAGTCTATCACCTGTTTGTCATAAAAATGTTTTATTAGCAATAAAATGGTCTGTGTACTTACCCCATAATAATTCCTTCTACAGAGTAGTAAGGTAACCATATTTTTTGAAGTGAAAACTACCTTAGCGGCGTTGGGCACTTTTTGGTGGGAGAAAATTTTATGGGATCACCGGCCATGTGCTTTGCGACGCTTTTTGGACGGATGAAGTCTCGTGAGTTCACTGTTTTCACTTCTATTAGCAGTCCCTAGAACTGCCAATATTTTTTTACGGGTGACCTTACTCAAATAGTCGGAAAGGCCTTTATTGGTTAACTGGACTCGGAGAGTCGTATGAATACGGTTGAACCGGTTAAGTAGCATCCCAATTGCCTCGAGGGCTCTCTATGTGGGGACGAACCTCGACTCAGAGCGTTGCCGAACACCTACCAATAAACCTAAAAGTACCTATGCCTAATAATTCTACCTGCCTATTCAAAGATGAGTGGTAAGCATGTTCACTTAATAACTGCACGGTCTTAGGTTCGACTCCCGGGACCAATGATTTTTTATCGGGACAAGCAAAAAGATCTTAGTAGCTGCTCGAAGATTGGAATTGTGCCCGATGAACGGCAATATGCTCGCCGATATCGGCCGATAAATATATGGTTTCCGTACAACGAGAGGTCAGCAGATTGTATAGCTTGATGTGAAGCCGTGTGTACACATGGTGCTCACGCATACCTAACTGTTACAGCAGGTAGGCGTTAGGGATTTGTTATAAACTAAAACACAAAACAATGTTTAGATAATTTGCCGCGACGTTATCAAGTTTGTTGGTAAAACAAAGTCGTTGGGGTTAAGTACAAATTGAGGTTATCTTCAGTCAGACATTATAGCTGATGTTGATACCTACGCGATTTCTTTAACAAGTTTGTTAGATAGGTACTTAAAATGTTTATAGAAACATTAAAAGTTGTTTTTTACTTTAGGTACTTCAGTGATTCCTAAAGAGAATTCCACGGAACCTAGGAGTTCTGTTAAAAATTGACCACGGTTCCACGGAAAGCATTATGTGACGAGCGAGAACACATTTATCGAAATTTCAGTCGACTATTAATTTGTAACCAATTTATACAAAGTTTCATAAAAAAAAAGGTATTTTGGGGGTGCTCTGCTATCTTAAAAGTGAAAAACCCGTTGCTACGACCTCCATAATATACTTACTTATTTACTTCTTCACTATATTAGGTAGAACGTAAACCAGTTCACACATTCATACAATCTTCGTCTCGTACAAAATATCTTCAAGTTTATTTTTAAATCGTATTCTTTTACACCCAAGAAATGTTATCAATTTTATAGCATAAACTTCTTCACAATATTTTAAAGTGTGTGATGACCATTAAGGGTTTATCTGCCGCTGCAGATAAGTTCATGGCGTGTTTATGTCGTAGTGAGATCGATTGGAGCCCCTTGCCGCAAGGCGCCGATAAGATAAATATTGATCGAATAATTACTTACGGTCTTACAAATATATTAAGTAATATATTCAAATGTGAGATGAATTAAGTCAATTAACCTTTTAACTGCTTATAGCGCATTTATGCGACAAATATTTCCGCGCCTCTACCGCTCATGACGTATTTCTACAACAGAAAACATGCATGATTTTTTGTTCCATTTTCATCTATTGCACCTCATCATCATCCACCATCCTCACTATCTATTCATTTTTGTAGGAATATCTTATTAACTAGCTTCCGCCCGTTTTGTTTTCATCTGGTGGTAAATGACATTGACCACGAAGATTGTACCTGTGTACGTGTTCAGTCAGTAAGTGCCTATCTACTCTAATTAAGTTGATTGTGGAGTGGAAACTGTTTTCGAAGTTCAGCTCACCAGACCTGTTCCTATTTATGGCTTCATACCGCCAAAGCGACTGAGTCGTTTGGTTGGCAACGTGCGTTTGTTTGGAGGATAATGACTATCCGCGGCAGAAACCTACCACCAGCGAGTACAATTCATTTAACACTAGCCAAGGATGATGGGAAGAGTCTTGGGGGAAAATATTAAAGATGCGTGCTGTAGGTACTAGTTCTTTAAAATATTCCAAAGACAATACTTATTTAGCATCTACTGTCACAATATCAAGTTATTAAACTAAATTATTTTATTATTGAATTGCCACTTTGAAGACTTTTCGACTGGATTCTGTGTCAAGAACCAATACAATGAGCAAACGGTATAACGCCTTCTGTAATAATGTTGAGTACCTACGGTGACTCAAACGCTAGCTATATAGGTACTACTTTAACAAGTCTTAAAAGCAAGAGAATTTTATATAGTTTTAGATTTACCTATAATAGTATGTTTTAATGATAATGTCTTAATCATAAAACAAGTTTAATTCGACATTTATCTCACGTATAAAACCGGCTATTTAAAACGTTTGATTTTGTAAAGACCCATAAAATTGGGACCTAGATGTAATTAGCTACGGTGTGGCAATATACACACTTCAAAACTATTAGGTACTTTTCAAAATGACTAAAAAATAGTATTTGTTCTATTCTCAGTCCTACTGAGTATACACACAAATTTCTTTATAATAATCGTTCAAGCCGTGTCGTTTTTGTAAGACACCCTGTGGCACGAGAATTTTTGTATATTTTATATATGGTTTTGTGTGTCCTGTCTCTGTCCAATAAATGTTTTTCTTTCTTTTATTCTTTACTATACCGACATAAAATAAGTACAGAAATATAACCAAGAAGGTACACTAATAGAAGGGTGCTCATAGGATTATACTTTTACGTAAAAAGCGCCACAACGAACTAAGATCTTAGTAGGTAACATAAATCATTATTTCATCCGTCACGTTCCCCCAAAAATCGTGAGAGGCTGAAAGCAATCTGGGTATATTCAAAATAGACTCACGCGCGGAGGACATGTAAATCTACTTACATTCATGTGCTGACTACTAACCGTATTGAAGTACAAACCACGGTAAAACTATACTTTATGGTGATGAGAATGAGAACATATTTAAAGCATGTCTTAGGAGCAGTGTTTTTGTCTCTAGTGGTAAGCGTGAATTCTCAGATTTAAATAACGAGTTTCCTCACGATGTTTTCCTTTACCGATATTGAGCAGCGGCGATGAAACCATTCACACACAGATTTTACTGTTTAAAATGTAAGTAGTGTTTTCCCTAGAGTAGGACATAAGCTAATACTATTTTCAAAAATCATCCCCTAAGAGGGTTAAATAGAGGGATTAAGTTTGTATATAACTTTTTATTTCTTGGTCCTATTCACTTAAAATTCGTAGTCACATTGGATTAACCTATCCAATTGGATTATCCAATGTGACTACTAAAAGCCAAACAAATATTCTGTATTGTATACCTATAGATTTAGATTTTGGTAAACTTTTTAGTTCTACAAGCAAATTAAAAACCTTTAAGAGTACTAATCATTCGGAATCGATTAAACTTGGCCTTCATCTCAAAGGTATGTACGATTTATGAAACGCAAATGTCCGATTTCTATACGCCTTTGTATTTTTAGCGATTCCAGCACAGATTGGCATGCAATTTTCATTGTCTTTCCGCGAGTATCCCCGAGTGCACTAAGTTAGATTGGTTACGTGTGTCTCGTAAAGCGGTTAGCCAGATATTTTATGTAAAAGCACGAAATATCGACTAAATACCTATAGACACCGCACAGGTTATGTATCATATGTCCAACGCGTATGTCGTACCACTACATATAATTTCACCTTAACCCTTTTTAGTATCCTACTTCTGGGCTCGGGTCTTCTCTCAACTATCTTATGAGTTGAGAGAGTTTAGGCCTTAATCCACACAAGCTGCCTAAGTGTGCGATAGTGGATGTCATATGTCCTCGAATGATTGGTTATATGGTTGTTGGTTATTATTAGTTTGGTGTTGATATGCTGGTTTCCTCACGATATGTTTTCCTTCACCGATATTGAGCAGCGAAGATGAAACAATACACATAAAGATGTGTGGGCACGACCAGGATTCGAACCTGCGACCTTTATTTACCTTTTTTTTTCGACCCTATATTTCTAAGACAAGGCCCGTACCGCTGCGCCACCGCTGCTCACATATAATCTGACGACGGCTAATTTTGATTGGTTCGTTTAGGGACAAGAACTTGAACGATCTTCTTCGAAACTTTTGAGGATTAGAATCTCATACAATATTTGATAAGCGATGTCTAATAGGTTATTGGTCAGTGGCATATAACCCACTACACTGTTGTATGAAAAATCCAATTTTCAAGGTTTAGTAAAATAATTTTCATACGGTAAAATAATTTAAAATGCTTCTTCACCTACGAAACGAATTTATAATTACTAACATTAAAGTTATAAAATTACAGGTAGTAATGCACCTTCGGTGACCAAAATTAAACCCATATTTTCTATTAATTAGTCTAATTATAATACAGTTAATGCAGTTCCAGGTGTTGAAGCAGCTGTTAATTATACAACTATTTGAAGTAGGTACAATAAACTAGCAATTCAAAAACAATGGAGCAAATTGGTTAAATATGGAAATTAATATTATTATTATTTTCTTATATTTTTACTTTGAGTACACATCGACATAAAACTATTTTATAGCGGTTTATTACAGTTTTCATAATTGTTGAGATATTTTCTCATGATAAACCGTTAGCAGGTATGATTTTCAACCGACTTCAAAACGACAAAGACAAAGAGGATTGTCTGAAAAAAAATAGACAAACAAACTGTTTGCGTGCGTGCGTGCGTGCGTGCGTGTGTGTGTTACGGGATGATTCCGCCAGTTATTTAACGATTTTGAATATTCTTTTATTGTATCAAAAGGCATACTTTCTTGGTGATCTCATTTTATTTTATCGAAATCGATTTTTGAGTTATAGTTAAAACATTGAAGTCTGTTCGTATTAAAAATAAAACTCTTAGTCTACTAAATTAGGACATTCAATATTATCATTAGCCTGGGGATGTCTATTTACACTACAGCGATCAGCTGCCGTCGGCATCCTACAAATTTTACAATGTCTTTGGTCCTCCTCTTGGCGGACAATCCAACGCTGCGGCTGGCGGCAGTTGCCTGCGGCTGGCGGCTGTCCTGCGTTGTTTCCACAAGAAAACCTTTCTTCCACAGTGGTTATTAATTCTACGAGAAGATGATCTGCTTGTTTTATGCTCGTCGTTCCAGTCGCACATCCGCTAACTTAGTTAGCTATGTCAGTGACTTTGGTTCTTCTGCCATTAATACATATGCATGCATATTAAATTTCCAAAATTAAAATAAAATAGCAATTCAAAGCGATATGATAATTGTCTATTAAGATCTAAATGACATGGAATTAAATGTGCAATAATATTAAGATAAAATTAATTAAGTAACCTGAAATTTTAATTTTTATTAGCTAATAAATGCTTATGCCAAATATTGTATCTTAAAGATGGCAATATTTTAGCATTCATAATGGTTGCACATTATTACAGATTTAAAACTAATACCAATAGACATTTAGATACCTATTGTATGTTATAGGTAATGCACATTACACGCTGTATATTCCCTTAGTCTTAAGAATCCGTTAAAGCAGAACCTAACAGAACTAAATTCGCACTTAGCCAGCGTGTGCAGAAGCCTAAACTATTTCAACTAATTATCTCATAACTTGTCCAGCAGTGGGTCAAGAAAAGGTTATTACATTACCGACTTCGTGAATATTACAATCTTCCGAACAAAAGATGAACATTTTTTCTTTTTTTACTTACCTGTGAAAGCCATGTCTCTCTCTGAATTATAAGTCTGTACTGTATTTGTTCACGAGAATAATATCTGACTGCCCATGACCAAAATTAAATAGAAAGTCATGTACTACTGCACGTTAAAAATAATTGGTTTTCTTTAAGAACTCATTAAGTTAGATAATGTTGCGCTAGGAATGCCTTTGTTGTTATGAGAATAAGTTTATTAAAGGCAAAAACATACTTACGTGTCGTGGTGTGTCGTGATGCGCTATTAGCGTATCGGTATCATACATCTGTAAAGTTACTTCTGTATGTGCATAAATATGGTTACTTCTAATTCACACTAGCAAAACATGCACAAGAAAAAATGATGCAAACACTGTCTTTCTTTATCACCTAGTTGATAGAAGAGTAAGAGTTGATAGAGATAGACAGTGCTCGCAATATGTCTTGTTTTTTGCAGTACAAACGCACAGTAAGGAACACATTTGGATGTTGTGCGCCATGACACAACACAACATTAGAATATTTTCTATCCATACTAAATGTAAGAAACCGATATGCTTATGGCGCGCCCCAAGACGCCATGACATGTAAGTATGTTTCCGCCTTAAGCTTTGAGTACAAAATTATTTAGTGGCGCAGGTAGTATATTAAATAAAGGTGTAACTGCACGAGCGGATGTTTAATTAATTATGGCTTCTAATGTTTGTTATTCTGAGTAATGAGAAGGCATTAATGATGAAAGTTCGTCTGATCACGACGTAGTATTTTAATAATTAACTTTGATTAGTGAAACTTGGGTATAACGGTATGCGTAGGACGTGAATAGATTATAATATTGGCTGAAATAAAAAAAACCGTAAAACTATTAATTTGACCTACATTAATTAATACGTTAAAACATTGTACCCATTTTTACGAAAATACCATAATGGTGATGTGTAAAATGTTGCATACAAGTTTAATAGAAAAGAAGAACTAAGGTGATATTTTTATATTAGTTAAATATGCATTAAAATTTAAAAATAACTAAAACATATAATATCGCACTCTGCCCTGACATATACATAAAAATAAAAAATACTTTATGGCTAACATATGTTGTCAAATTTTGAACACTGACTCTTCAACAATGTTCTCTAAGTTTACTATAACCAAATAGGTGTATATGATTACTTTACTTAATAACAGTTTTATAAACATAATGCAAGAGCTAGTATTTGTCCATTACTACGGCAACATCAACTATGTAGCACAATTCAATAGCACGTCATTAACAAGTTAGAATTTGAGTTATTCAATTTTAACAGCTGCATAGTGTACCATATGTGTTAACAAATTACCGCAGTACGAGTCAAAAAGGTTAACTGAATAAAAGAGACCAGCAACACTATCGGAAACACTTGGCATTGAATTGATTATGTCAATTTTGACAGTAAATCAGTTTGTTTAGCTATTACCAAAACTGACTAATGAAACCTACAAATGAATAAAACCTTCATCTTATCTATTTTCATCATCTTTATTTTTAACTTTAAAAGGAACTTTTACGTAATTATTAGAAAAAAGAACGCAATGACGCAAAAATGGAAGCAGATGTTGCGCATTGTATTTTGTTTATAACTCTGTTTTTGTTATGACGCAGGATTCTTGCAAATCTTTACTCAGGACCTCGAAAACTATTCCAACGATTTGGATGAAATTTAGTAGAGAGTTTCGGGGATGTTAGTCGATCAAACAGATTTTTCCAGAACTCCGGATGCTCGTGTGTTTTCAAGCTTCAAAAATTGAATACGGAAGAATTTTTCGCTGACAACGACAGAAGGTTATCATAGTTCTTTTAGAAATTCGTGGGATTGGAAATTCTAGTATTTGGTTACCAAAAGTGATGTCCTTTACTTCGTTCGTTTTATACCAATAAGCCGAATAAGGAAGTTTGATCAACCAAATGGGAAACGACTTTAACTAAAGGAACTCAAGACATAAAACCGTTTGAATAATCTTCACATTCAATTTAAGAAAAGCATTAACTCCCTTGTCGATATCAAAGTTACAGATACGATCGTTCGGCAGATAGCCGTAGCAGTTGTTAAATCGATACAAACATGGTGCTTTGATTACTCGATTCAATCGAACTCGTGTGAGCACTTGGGTCTTGTATGCCACGAACCATGTCATGGATTGTGGTAATGTCCGATACCTATCTGTGTCGGTCGACTATCGAATCGCCGATTATTCGAGTATAACACATTACGTATTCATGTTAGGCAATTGATATGACATGTTTTGATAGATGTTACGTTTTATTACAATATGCTTTCTTTACAAGTACGAGAAGAGAAAAATAGAGGAACTTGGACTAGGTCCAGGTCCCATAATTTTACAATTTATACACTCGTATTAGTTTTATTTGAAGATTTGATACCACCACTCATTGAAATACTACACCACTAATTAAGGAAGCTATCAAGATCACTTAAAGAGTAAAATTGCATATTTTGAAAGGTAGATTTTATTAAATCTTGCTTTGTTTCGTTTGTATGGATATGAAGTTGTGATGAACTAGTGTGAAACATTTTCTGATAAGATCTAGAGTAAATATTAACTCGTCATTAAAATTAGTCAGTTAATATACCATACTTAGAATTGATATTATAAATGGAACTACTTAATTGATTTTTCTATTATATCTGAATATGTAATCTATGTCCGCTAATTACAAAATACTCTACTACTGGTAGTTAGGTAGGTAAAAAAATAAAAAAAACATAAACATAAACTGCATGCACAAACTTTTCAGGCAATTTATGTACCTATCTAAAATGATTTTGCAATTTATCATTAATTATACATTTTTAATATCACAAATAATAAGGAGCATACCTATTCTTATTCTTATTCTTTATTGTACACAAAACACTTACATAAAACAATTTATAAATAGGAAATAGTAATACCTCGATTTAATCAGTATGCAACCCATTTAAATGTCTTTAGCAGGAAAGAAGAATACAGCTATTGTAAGCAGACAAGCCATTAGTGATATTTTTCGATGGAAATGCCGCATGGCGCACTATTGCGGCCTCATTAAAATTGTAAGAATATTATTTATTCAAATGAATATATCGAAGGTATTTCTAGGGTTCGTACCCAAAGGGGCGATCGGACCCTATTAGAGAATGGTCCGGACATGTTCAGTCCGTATGGCCTACTTTTACTGTCCTTGTGATACTACTTGGGTTGGACGTTTGTCACATTGACGAGTGAGTCCCTAAGTTTCCCAAAGGAACGTCAGAAAAAAATATTCACTTCAGATCAACATGCAATGTGAATACAAAGTTTTGGTGATACTGAAGTTGTCACTCTTAGTAAACCATTGTTATTTAATAGCTATCCATATGTGCCGATGACTTGATATATTACGTACATTGCGTGGCCTCATCACAACTCGTTCAAGTTGATCGTCTTCTGAAATACTTTAATAGACTGAACAATGTGCCCTAAACCAAACTTCACCGATAATATATTAACGCCGTCTGCCCAAAAATTGAGGTTTTAAATCACAATCTTCTCTCCATTGCTGGTTCGGAAGGAAGATTTATAAAACGTTGTTAGTAAATTGTTCCATTGATATTAAAATAATAGATTACTTCCGTATTGTTTGGGTTCTGACAATGACGTAGTGAAAGTTTGCGGTTGATTATTTGGACGTTTTGACAGGTGACCACGCTCGTTACCACTGCCATCGTGACAGCTATCGGTAATCTAAATGCAAGGCTAATTGTGTAACAAACGATGTGATGACTGTGGAATGCACTTTGTGAGTTACGTTGCGTACCTCAAAAGTAGGCTGAACTTTAAGCAAGCCGTTTATCATAGCAGCTCTTATCATATTTGCGGCTTACTCCATTCTTTTGTTTAGAAAAGTTATCTTAACTGCCCACACTGGTTGGCACACCTACGCACATAGAATACTATCTATTCCGTGAAATGATATTTTTGGTATCTACTTTTTAATGATAATTGTGACTAACGTCGACTAATGACACTTCTAACAAAATTGACGAGGTACATTAAACACTTCATTTTATTAATTGTTGTAAATTATATTGTTTTATTTGCAAATAAAAGCTAACTGATGATTACAGTGGTAATAAAAGTTGTCTCAAGTGCTTGTGTAATGACTACTTCGCGGGATTTTGGATTGTTAATAGAATACGCTTAGCAGAATAGAGATCTTTCATTTAAGAGCTAATTCACACCTCTTAGGCTGCGAATACCACTAGGAATGTAGTATGTTACGTTGCTGTGGGTGTGTTTGATATCCACTATTAATATAAGTATTTTTAGGCCACATAGCGTAGCACAAATGAAAATGAAATTAGGTTTAAAAATTACTTTGTAAAGACAACCTGACAGCGTAGTGCCGCGTGACCAAATTCAATTTGTCTTTGTGTGACTTTTTTGTGATAGACACTAGCAAAAAATATTCTTTAGCGTGCTGACTTATTATAATATACATGTTTGTGATATTCGAAATGAGGTTATATTTGTTGAGTGAATTTCCATTAAGAAGTCACTGGCTGTAGCAATCTTTGATCGTCTTTATGGAGTTAATTTATAAATTTATGGTTTTTATCTGAAAGGAGAATAGCTACAGTACCATACTGCCAATTTATCATATAGCTTGAGATGTGCATCTTTTTTGCGAGCCTAGCATCAAATCGTTACATCGTTTCCTAGTGTATCTATCTGTCACATCCTCGCATTGCCCTGATTCTCGCACTTTAGTCATTTATCTCTAATAGACATATTATTATGTCGAAGACAAAAAAGGATTTAACTCGTTTTCTGCCATTTTTTCGACATTTGTCTATTCGAGTTAAATGTCTAAAGCCCGAGAGTCGCGGCTCTGCATAGCTGCATACATCTCTAGTGGAAATGCACGTTTAGTATCAGTGACAAAGCAGGCGCGGGATGCCTGAGGCGTGATACAAGGCTCGTGTCTTTGACGGTTAATAGCGTCATTAAATATGAACCGAGGTGTACCAAGACTTTTTGTTCAGCTCCACGCGTATACAGGTAGTAGAGGTCATATTCATCAGTTTTCCTTGCAAAAGTCTAGCAGTTTCTTTACTAAAAGTAAGTTTTAATAAGTCCGTAATGATTTAAGTTTTAGATGAAGAACTTTTTGTCGTGTTCCCTCAACTGGTGTGTTAAATTGTCTAGTTAGTTAATAAAGTCTTTATAGTAGTAGCAAGTACCTACAATACTTTATTAGTCTATTAATATTACCTATACAGATTTAAGCCCATTGTTGCACTGACTTTACTTAATTTTGCTGATCTTCATAAACAAGGTAAAAAGTAACTATGCCCAATATTGAAATACCAATTTGTGCTTGAAACTATTTAATAATAAATTAATTATCTACGGACTAGTGCTGAAAAATTAGGAAAGTCCCAAATACACTTTTTTTGTCCAGTACGTAGTTGTAATAAAATAAGTTAATTACTACGTCTATTATCCTTCTTATATTAAAATAATTGTAACCGCATATAGTAGGTATTTAATCAAATAGGAAGCTGAATCTCATATCAAAACCACTAAACAGAGAAGTTGTCAAAACTAACAACAATTCAAACAATCGTGCTCATGGTAAACTTTATCTTGCCTAACAGTGCATCGTCGGAAACCAACACTTAACTATTCATTATACAGGCTGTTGAAGGATGCAGAAGGTAAGTAATATACATGGATGACTAGACATAGATTTGGAATCAAACAAAAATGAAAATGAAGGGACTCCTTTTAGTAACGAACAGTAAGATTTTCTTTCAACCGTTAGCCAAAAATAGGCTTTACATAACGTTCCACAAGTTTTTTATATAGGGGCGCTATGTGACGCTTAGTTGGAATATTTAACTAATAAATAACTTATCAAATAACTTAACGTTTGTTATAGGAACCAATTATCAACGTCATATTTTATCATCTGAATAAAAAAAAATGTTAAGTTCAAGACATGGATATTTTTAATGTGTTTGAAAGCCTATTTTTTATTTATTTTTTATTTTATTAGTGATGTGGCCTGCCCAATCCACTTCAACTTGCTTACTATATCGGCGACTTTAGTGCTTCTGCGGGTTTACTCATTGCGGATCTTATCGCGGAAAGAAAGTCCGAGCATAGCTCACTCCATAAACTGTTGAGTGACCTTGAACTTATTAATGAGGTTAGCTGTGAAAGACCACTTTTCGGTTCCGTATGTCATCAGTGGCAACACACATTGATTAAAGACTTTAGTCTAAAGGTCTTTGAGGGATCCTAGACGTGAAGATGTAATCATACTTAGTATACCGTAGTATTAATCATGTGCGCTAAAATATTTGGATGTTTTGTTTACATCCTGTAGTAAATAGTACCAACCATATGATAAGATATCCACTTTGTACTAAAACAATGATTCGTTTTCGGGTTCGGCGTACGTACTTACCTCCTTATCACTTCCTCTTTCAAACACTCTCCCTTTGTATGAGATTAGTAAATGATTCATTAGTTGTGGACTAACTTCGGTTGGGTAACTATGATCTTCATTCACTAATTTTGTTCAATGAGGGTAGATTATGGCGAACAGATTATAATCATTAGTTTTAGCTAAAGGCTAACTGTTCAACCGCTTGTGTCGCATGTATGTGACAAAATGTTTTTGTTCACCCTGAGACTGTGTTTCATTTATAAGACAAATCATGCGTTTTTGTTTTATTTTCATCTATTGCACCTATCTATTCATTGTAGTATTTTATCGCTTCGTAAAATTTCGCATTCGATTTTTATCTAAAAAGGTTATGGAAACTATTTGTGGACGGTCCTGTATAGAATCTAGAAGACTATAAAAGCAAGTCTTTTATGTTGAAGTGGGTACTAGTAAAATGAGCATGAATGAAAATAGTACCAGAATTAATAAAACGCGGTCTGGGTGCTCTTTGTCTTCAAGTGGGTTAGTTTCAAGGTATTTGAATAGAATAGACTAAAGAACATGAGGATAAAACAGGACCTCAATACAAACTGGAATTCAAATAACAATATAAAGATTTCACATCAGTTATTCAATTAATTATAATTGCCACAATTGATATTTAACATTTAAACTTATATGTTACGAAAAAACATTGGCATTTAGATGGTCATATAGTTATAAATAAATTTATAATTTTAGGATACGAATTTTATGCTTTTTCAAATCCATAAAAATACTCATAAATCGCTTTACAGTTATCTTAAGTGAGGCGTGACATTTTAACAAAATAAGTTTCTAATACTTATTATTAATCTACAAAACAGACTAAAGAACTAAAATTTAGTTACCTTGTTACTGAAATACGTACAAAAAATGGTTACCTATTCATTGAGAATCAAGAAACGATTTCTCAAAATTATTTATAGCAGCGATCACACCCGTAGGTATGTTCTCAGTACTTTCAAGTGTAGGTACTTATTACCATATTTTATTTTCTCTGTAAACATACCTTATGATAGTTAGAATATCAAAACAATAGTTCCATAGATTTCCATACAATTGGTTCAATAATGCAAGAGATTCTATTAATAAGTTCTATAATCATCTTTATTGTTCACATTCACATTTCACATAAATACATTATAAATAACTCCTGTATTTTGTAAAATTTATCATACCTACTTGATGTGCAATCAGCTACAAAGTTTGATTAACAGATTTAATATTACAAAACATTTTAATCTTCCCTTAGTTACTATTCGTAGGAACTAACATTAATAATTATGAACTCAATTACGGTGATACTGCTCGCCACTCATCACGTAAGAATCTCTCGCGGGGCGAAAAGCGGCCTAAACGGAGGGCCGACCGCTTTGCTAAAAATGTTCAGGGCGGTATAAAAGCTATGAACATAAGTGAGGTTAAGGAAGTATGTTTAGATCGTAGCAAGTGGCGCTCTATAGCTTCTGCCTATAAATGTAACGCAAATGTATCTGTGTAAGTTAATCATCTTTACACTAAAATATTCCAGAAATAAGTGTCGTAACGAGGGAAAAAGGTTACATTATCATTAGTAATTTACAATGACCAGTCCAGTGATGAATCTTTTTGTGTTAAGATGTTTGTAATTTTGCATCTGTTAATCAACTTTTGAAGCTAACTGTACCTACATGTATTAGTGTTCAACATTAAAAAGACAAGTCACCTTATCTCAGTTTTGTGATGCATTAGAATAAAAACGGTAGTCGAGTTTGAATCAATTTGAATTTTAAATCGATTAGTCAGTGATTTGAGCGAGATAATAGTTTTGCTTTTATAAATATAACTACTCATATTAACAGAAAGTGAAATAATTGTGTATATAATATGTATTTAGATTATTGACTAACATCGTCAGATATGTTGTATAGTATCAGTCTTTGATTTGTGTGCAGTCCCTGTATCAGGTCACGGACGACATTTTAAAATTGAAAGTAAAAGTCAATAACTTTTTGTTTCTTTGAGAATTTTAATTCTACTTAAAATAAGTCAAAAAAGAAAAATTATTAAAGTATTATTGTGTTGAGTTATATCGGCTTGTTCCTAAAAAATCCTCTACATAGGCCGAAATGTTATAATTAGTTTTACTACAAACTTTACAATTGTTTTAAATATCTTTATTATTACTGGTTAAGACGCGTATAATGCGCTTTAAAATTATTCTTATTTCTGGTGTTCACATTATTGTGTCACTTATTTTTAAAATTAACTTAATTTCGTTATATGCCCAGATAGATACCTACCTACGTTGGTACCTACTATGGTCTTTATCTTTACGTTGGTAAGAGCAAATCTATTACAATCGTGTTAGAAATAACTAAACACCAAATTATTATACTTAAAATAGTTAATATGGTCTTTCTAAATCAATAAAAGCTTATCTTCCCATCATTCGTAGTTAACCAATTTAGCTCTACAACTTACAGACACTTGCTATCGCAGCCAATTTTCGCATTACACCATCTATCATCGTGCACTTATACGCCGAAGTTGAGTTCAAGTGCTTGATAATAACGGCAATGTAAAACACTTGAGTGGATTGTGTCAGTAAAATTATGATTAATATCATGCCAAATAAGCTAGTTAACGGTTACGAAGGGGCACGATTCATAGCTTTGCTTGGATACACACACATGGGTATTAGTATCGCCTAGTTGTCTCTAAAACATCCGTGTCATTTGTAAAAAGACCGGTTCATGTAGCTACCGCTCAAATTCATAATTTTTCAATAATACTTTTTTTGCCTTCGTCTCGCTGACAACAGCGCTTATGGCTCTCAAGATAAGATCGCTTGTGCACCATTAGCCAAAGTGATTGACGTTGTTAGTTTGTTGTCAGTAATTTTGTTTGAAATTTAGAGCGGCGAACGTGCCTTTTTTGTTCAGCGTGTGTAAAGAGAGTCTTGTTGACATGAGAGGCTGACTATTGCAAGCTGTCTGATAATGTGCGATTACGAAATGAAACAAATTGAAACACATGGACATAATAACATGCTATGAAACATTAATGAGTTTGTAATAACCATGTGCTATTTGTAATCATTATGCTTAATAAGATCTATAATTTCAGTATGCTTATATAAGCCAAAGTTGAAGGTAAGCACGTCAAAATTCTAATTAGACATACAGTCAATCAAAATCAGATATACAGTTGATGAATTTTAATTTCAGATATTTATTTACGGATTGAAATGTTTAGCTGGTAAACGTTTTTGATTAAAATTCAAATTATTTCTCTACTGGACGGCTTATTGACAAAATGACTTTTAACAATAGTCAAATCTAAATGCTACCGTATCGGACAGTTTAACAGTAACTAGGTGATAAATAACAAAGTCGTCAACGGAGCGTTCAAACAATGAGTCAGAGTAATTATACGGACGACACTTAGCATTGCATAACGGTCTATCTGTCGAATTGTGAAACAATGAGACAATGGCTGAACGATATCGTGACTGGACTGAAGTGGTACAAATTGTAGACGCCGCGATGATTGAAGAAGCGGGTCGTGATTGATATTAATTTGCGAATGTTATTCGGGTTAGGCGGTTTGGGTGGAGAATGCGTGTGAATGCGGTTGTAATAGATTGGTAGTCACGTTTGTAAGCTTAAACAAGACAAAACAAACAGCAGCTATACACAATCTGAAGAAGAATACAATATCGCGATTGCATTTACAAATTATTGTCAGTGTTGGGACATTATACACGCGCTCAACTGTTGGCTCTTAAAGGGAAAATAGATGAAAAAAAAGAAAATATAATTATTTGACAAAAACATGACTCTAGTTTAACAAGTTTTTTCTTTCTTCCATGACCAGGACACACACACACACACACAAAGAAGAAAACTTTAAACAAAACAACTAAAAAAGAAAAACTTAAAAAAGAAACAAAAGTAAACAGTGTGACTCGTCAGTGTCAAAAGTGGACATTGCTTAGTAAACTCTCTAGTTTCTACATAATAAAAATGAGTCACTTAATGTGTTTCTAAGCGCAAAACTCAAGAACGGCTTAACCGATTTCGCTAATAGTTTTTCAGAATAATATGAAGTACAAGAATGTTTCGTACGCAGAGCAAAATTTTAAAAATTGCCTGACGAAGTCCAAAAACAACACTTTTCTATACTCCTATCCAAACGATTCGTAGCATTACTTAAAAGTCAATTTGAACTTTAGTAGGCTATTAGGCAGTACGAAGATCGCAGTGTCAGCTGGTATATTATATAATAGTCTTTGCAGTACCTAAACGCTGTGAGTACCTACCATAGGTGACCCAGAGACCCCATAGATAATTACATCAAGCCTTATGGAAAAAATGAACTTATAGCTCTAGGTATTCTTTGTTTTTCCTTACCGTGCCAAAAAGGTAAACAAAGCTTCAGTTTTCGTGTCACTTTAGAATATCACGATTTTATCAATGAACCACACTATGTATCGACTTATAAATGTCTTAATCCATTGAGTAAACACTTTAACTATGAAATTAACTGAAAAATGTTTTAAATCAACCAGTAAAATACGAATTATTGATAAAATTCTAAACACATTCCAAAATTCATGACCACAGGTTATGCAAGGACACGGGCTGTTTGACATTTTTATACTTTTTTAATTAGAGTGTGGACATAGATTTTTATGGATTCGATAACCATAGATTTAGGAAGAACTGAGTGAATGATATCCAGTCAAATGAAAATGTGATGTTTAGATCGTACTTAAATGTAAAGTATTGTCCTAAATTATTTTATTACTGTCTTCTTTAAATATGAAAATTTTGTTTTTTAACCATGTAACTGATGCTGTGTGAAATTGAGTGCATAATAAATATAATTAGTTGTATCGTATCGTCACTCATTCAAATGTTCTAAACGATCATTTAAATAAAATCAATCTGTGCTTCCCTTGGTCACGTCATTACTTGAGAACGTTTACACCAAAATGGATAATTTATGTATCTATGTGCCTAGATTTAAAAGTTACTCGGAAGTTTAAAAAAAAACAGCTCTGCCTATTTTAAAAGATCTTGTCCTTAACAGTTTAATACATGGTAAGGTTGTAGTCAATTTATCGGTATTCATCTAGAGCAGCGGTCGTCAAAGTGCGGCCCGCAGACGATACTTCTGCGGCAACAAATAACTTCGATGCGCTTGCGTTTTCATTTTTTATAACCGCATGACTCCTCCCTCCCTAACTAACACAGAGTTCATCCCGCATCCGCATTAACCTACTCAGATTCACTATCAGATTATTGATTAATAAAAAATTAACAAAATAGCTTGTTTGACCCCTCATCTTAATTTTGGTGACTGGCCAGAAAAAGAGAAAAATATCAAAGAAGTCGTTGAAATGTTTTTTGACGTGACAACGTCTTATAAATTGGTTTGCCGGGTGACACTTCAAGAAACTGCGTTACGCTCCGCTCACGTTATGCGCTCACAATGAGAGCGAGTGAGAGGCACGCGTCCCTTCCACTCGGGCATGGTTAGCCCGCCTAAGAGCGAGAGAGACAGACATAAAAAGTGAAAGGCACGCGTCCCTTCCACTCGAGCACAGTTAGCCCGCCTAAGAGTGAGATTCTTTGTATAAATTAATGTTTTAAATATAATTCTTTGTACAAATAAATGTTTTAAATTGTTACTATTATTTCATCCTTCTTCCTACTATTCGAATGAATATTCACATTAAAATTATTTTACCACTCAAAGTCGTTGTCACGTAAAACTTTCGCCCGTATACCGACTTTACAGGCAACCAATTTTTTTTTTAATATTTTCATATTTTTTAAACATTTATAATATTTCCTGTTTTCAACAATTTATTTGAGATACGACTGCATTATTGTATTCCAGTGTTTTATTAAATGTAAAGCTTCTTGGTTCCGAATAATGAATGATTAGAAATCTATTCAGTCACTCTTTTAACAAATCATTCAATGTATTCAATCATGGTGGCCCTACCCTAAAAATATAGTCTCTGGTTACGAGGCGGCCATATTTGTTGTTATAATATGCATCCTAAGGAAAAACAAGGTATAGACGTCTTCATGTTACAAATATTTATCTTTGCTCGGAATTGAAACAACTATCTACAACTTGAGAGCTAAGTATTCTGCCAACCACGTCAAATAACTTTGTGGTCGGTTAATGTAGATAAAGAAATGGAAAGAACACACTGCAATACCTACGATCGATATTTTTATAAAGGAAAATCACATATTTCTGCCAAATGTTGATTTTTGTCGGAACCCCTCGGGCCGCGAAGTTTAGACTAACTGCAGTCAAGTGATAACACTCCATCGGCATCGTTAATCCCAGAGACGACCGACCACCCAAATCTATTTATACACAGGGAGAGATTTACTTTGAATTGTAATGTGTTAATTTGTGTATTAATGAACATAATTTTGGACTTACTTTTGATAGATTACTATAAAATAATCTTATGTACAGTTAAAATAAAATTTTAAAATGTGAAATATTCGAGGGTTCTATAGGTTCGTTTAGTTGTCCGCCTTAGAATCTGGGTCCGTAAGAAAATGTCGACTGTGGATGTATCAAGTTAATCTTAGAGCTGTAAAAAGGCAAAATTCTAAGTTGATGCATTAAAATTGTAGCTGATTGGGGCCCTTCTACACCGTCCACTAAGCCTAAGCTGTTAGTTTGTCAGTGTGCTATCTATCACAGTCACAGAAGACAAAAGGTAGAGTTAAAATAAAATTGTACCCAAACCTTGTGAGTGAGTGTACCTAACACTTTACCAATTTTTTTTATAAAATGCTAAAATAGATGCTGTCTGCATTTTCTGTCATGAGTGAGACAAAGTTAAAACGTTTGTGTTTAGTGTCTAGACATGTAAAACAAATTTTACACGTCTGAGTTAGTTAAATATCTGTCAAAAGTGAAACAAATATCTGTATTTATTATTTCCACTAGCTTTCATACTTTATGCACATATTTTGTAAGTATTTATGCGTTGTTTCATATTTTATGTATGTTTTATGAAAAAGAATGGTAGCGTGGAAATTATTTTATGCAAAATGCTTTGTTGAACAATTTCGCTTTTACTGTAATTTAATATCTATTTATTAGCTTTATACGAATTGTAAACATTATTCCCAAATTCGTGCTGCTTATGAGATTTCTTTACATTCGGTGTAAACGTGTTCGTTTAATAACCGCGTGATCCCGGGTTCGATTCCTGGGTCGAGCAAAGGACTATTTTGCCCGATAAACGGCAATACGCTCGTTCCGATCGATATTCATATTCACGAGGTGAATATTCGTTCGATATTCACCTCTGCCTACAACTTCGGGTATCATTCATTAGGTGGAGTTGCATAATCCTCGCGAATGCGTTTGTCACAATTCACGCACGACTTCTGGCTTTTACAAACGTAATCGAGTTTAAATTCGGTTTGGTTACATTTATTCGGAATAGAATTGGATACCGATTTGGATTGTGGTGTGGTTTATTTTTGCGAAGATTTTTTGTCAAATAGAAGTATTGTTGTTAAAAAGGCTTACAACTGAACATAAAACCTCTTCCTTCGTTAGAAACTGTTTAAAAATTAAATTACCTGTACGTATCGAAACCAGAGGTAGTTTAAGATAATTTTAGGCGTTTAGAGTCAAAACCAATTCTTCTTAGCAACGTACTACTACTAAAAACGTCATGCACAATTTTGTGTAGATAGTTACTTAAGATGAACTTCGTGAAATCACCGGTAATTTTTCACAACATCTTAATTTCTCGTCACAAATCTGTAGATGCCAAAAATAAATCCTAACAAAAAGGATTTGTTCCGCTGTATTATACATAACGGTTGTAAATAGCTTCTGTGTAATTAACAATATAACAGGTAGGTACGTAATCAGTCGATCATTAAGTCACAGTCGGTTAAAGCGATCTTTGAACTCAGAATTCAATTCTTGGAGTTCGATTCCTAATAATTAATGCGATTTTCCACGGTCCAATTCTCAAAGCAATTGTTACTGATCTCGAATCCAAAATCCAATGGGACTGAGTCACCTTCGTCCGTGGCACCTTCAATTTAAATCCCCACACGTGGTCCCCGGTGATGCAAATCAAGAGAAAATAAACTGTTGGTGACACTATTTGAAGGGGTGGGTTGAAATCGTTACTCCTCTATGGTTTTCAACTATAAATATGGAGCATCATTCTACTGAAAATTCTTTCTTCTGACCTTCTCACAGAAAATCATTCGTGACCACGAGTGAATAGGTAGATTAGGCTAGCGCGTTCCATCATAGCTTAACATCAGGCATTGGTCAAGCACAAAATCAAAGTCCTGAGCCGAGCTTCGTCCCCACATGGGAGCCCTTATGGCAGTTGTCACAGTATTTCATCGGTTCGACCGTCCTCGGAAGGCTTTTAGGAAAAGTCCAGTGAACCTATAAAGGCCCTTCCGGCCGATTGGGTTAGGTCATCCGAATAAAAAATGTCAAAAACAAGTCTATTTCAGTATGAAAAAATCCAATGACGGAGGCAGAAGGTGCGCGTGCGTGCTTTAGAACTATGGTTAGTTGGAGTACAGTTTTGTCGCACTACGATCGCACAATCCATTTGCCAAGCTCAAGTAGTAGTTACCTATACTAAAGGAGGCATTATTGATTATGTAGGTACAGAAAATTTAAAATTAGACAGTAAGTGGTAAGTGACAACCCAGAAGAACGCCTGTGTACATGTGCTGTTTCCTATTTATTAATTATTTGTGTAAGTGTTTTGTGTACAATAAATAATAATAATAATAAGAAAATGGTACACAAGCAATCAGTAAATGGAACTGCATTTGGTCAAAGCCAAAAGAGCGCAGTTTCTAGTTATGACTTCACCAGGCATCAGGAGGGTGCATTGTGTTTGTCTGGTGGGTAGTGCCTTCTTCTTTGACGTTACACTCTTGACAGAGTTGTCGTGATCGTCACGTCATCGTCATAGTCTAGCCTTCGGCTTCAACCGCAGCTAATATTGTTAACCTTGGCTCACTTAACATCAGCCAGGCTTCACATGTAAGGGTCTGGGGCACATTCGTAAACCCAAGACACGGGAGCTGAGTAAAATACTTTAAATAAAACAAACCCACGTTTTGCCACCACGATCTTGCCCTGCTACCTACACCTGTAAGCCAGTATGGACAGTGGTACAGCACTGTATCAGCTGCTGTATATGTAGCTGTATATGCAGCAGCTGAAACTCAGCCAAATCCTGGGACACCTAAACCGTTTTAGATTCCGCATAAATTTAATAAAAAAAGATAATATAATATTCAGAGTTGAAAAGTTGAATTATCCACTCGCGTCAAAGCAAAGTTGGTGACAGCTACTTCAGATAACAAATTAAAGATACATTTAAATATCGATCATTTATTTTTTAATTTATAAATTATCTGAATAAATAGATAGTATTATTATTTAAAATTAATTAACTCTTCAAACACGAATATTTTATATTCACATTAGACTATCAAATGTATTTTACGATCATTTAAGTTTCAAATAAAATGCAATCTTCGTTAATGAAGTTGATAGCCTATTCATCATTATTTATCATATATTTTTCCTGGGTGTTCCAAATAAAATATACAAAGTAAACTAGTTTCCCCAAACTGATAATTTGTGAAGCTCGCGACAGCCATTTTGGGAAGTTGTTACCTACTTTTTTCTACACCCAAACTAATACTAACTTCACCAACATCAAAACCAGACGTTTTATTGTTCTTACATGGAGTTTTGCTAGAGAAAATTTGGTGGTTAGCAGTTAAACGGAACTTAAACGAGTCTTTGTTCAGTCGTTTTGTTGTTTATTTTGTTCCTCATATTAGGGACTTAATTTACCACATGGCGTTCTCGTTCCGTATAAAAAATAATATCCACATGATTTGAAGTAATTTGTGCTGTGTTATGAAAGGTTCGTGTGTTTAAGAGTAAATTCTCCCCGAGCCGTTATTAACCAGTAAACATTTTTTATTTTTGTCAGAAAAAGTTAACGAGTATTAGATACAAGTCATTATAAGTTACAATGTTTTTTTTTATATCTAGGTTTATAAGATTAGAGCAAAATTTTTTCATGCATTACATTATTTGTTTAGACTAATGTCACAGTAGATACATGTAAGCTAACGCAGTAGTTCGATTGCAAACAAACGCCGTTATCAAGTTACGTCATTATAAACGAACACCTCTTTCCTGCTCGCTACTCGTGTGTGTAATACATCACGGTACGCTCAAACATCGATATTCGCGCGCGCCGTTTTATTGACATTATATTACCAGCTTTCCGACCGCGTCTTAGCCCGCGCGTAAAACGGTCATCGTGCTAAACCATTAACCTCTTTTTGCGTAGTCGGATAAAAAATACCCTATGTCCTAAGCTATTTCCATACCAAATATCATTCAAATCTATTCTATAGTTTAGGTGTGAAAGCGCGTCAAACAAACAGAGTTACTTTCTCATTTATATCTAATATTAATAAGAAACTTAGGATAATAAAAAATAATAAAATCTATATAAGCAGCCAGTAGCATCAGCCCTATGAACGAAAATAGAAATTAAATTTAAGGTTACATTTGAGTCTAATTACTGTTTTAGTTTATATAATAATTGTCTACTGTGATGACATGGTATTAAATTAGAAGAAAGTTTTCGTATATTTAAAAGAGTTACAGAGTAAACATCAGTGTATCTAACCTATTTTTTTTAACGAATGTTACTTATGTGAGGGTTATGATATAACATTCAGAAATGTAATCAAAATAAACATGGTAGAAGCATCATAACATTTGATGTTCCAACGTATTTTATATAACATACTTTAAATTGCCACAGAGATATGACCATGGACTTACTTTAGGCAGTCAATAAGCGACAAGTGCGAGTGAGATAAACTTCTCAGGGAAATTCGATTAAACAGAAAGGGATGACGAATCTAACATCAATGCAACTTATTTATGAATGAGGGGACATTACTTCAACCCTTTTGAATGTCCCACTGTTGGGCAAGGGTTTTCTCCCAACTATATGAAAGAAAACCCGAGACCCTCGCCAGGTACGGGTTGGCGGATGTCGCTTGTCCCTGATTAATTAGTTCTTAGACATGCTAGTTTCCTCACGAAGTTTTTTTTACCCATATTGAGCAGCGGCGATATAAATATGTGTGGGCACGAAAGGGGATCCAAACAGTTATCTTATATTTCAACGGCGAGACCGATACCGCTGAGCCACCGCTGCCTTAAACTATCAATGATATCACAAGTGCGAAATGGAATAATATGAAAAGAAAATTGTTTACAAGTATGTCACACAATCCATAGAAAACTACTTATGCCCAGAGAAATCTGGTCTTTCGTCTTTTTGAGGTAGTGTTTTAGTCTATGGAGAATGAAGATAGAATAGAATACCAGGTAGAATAGTTATTTATAAAGTAATAGATATGAAATTGGTAAAACGAAATAAGTTTCACAAATATTTGCCTTATTTTTAAACCAGAAAATATGTAATGGCTCGTATTTTACCCAACTGATATGGCGTTCTCACAATCAGAATTAATAAACGATCACACACTAATCGGTTTTGAATAGAAATTGCTTCTCGATGCGATGCGTAATATTTGGTCAGATAGATTAAGTGAACATAAATTAGTTACTTTATGTAGTTGTGTCTACCTAATGTTTTAGATATTGATTTCTATTATTGATTTTCTTTGTCAATATCAGCTACTAGGCGATAAATTCGGTTTGGAATTCGATATTTCACATTTAACTAAGTTATAACTTTGCAATAGCTTTCTGCCCGCGGCTTCTGTCCGTTGTATCAGTTATAGCTCTTGTAACATACTAGCGACCCGTCCCAGCTTCACACGGGCACAAATTATACATTTCGAACTTCTTAATAAATCACTCTGTCTATTAGTGAAAACTGCATGAAAACCCGTTAAGTTTTTTTTGACTCGCTAACAGGCAGCGGAAGGTACTCCATTTTATATTATCTTTACTAACATTATAAAGCAGAAGAGTTTCTTTTATTTTTGATAGTGATAATTTCAGGAACTGCTAATAGTCTTGTGCTGTTAGATAGCCCATTTATTGAGAAAGGCTATGGATACTTATCTCATTGTTGGAAATAATGTAAAGTGAACACGCTGTGTAAATCTAGTGTAAACATAAAGTAAATAATCATAAATGATAAAAGTTTATTTAATAGAAAAATGTGTACATAAAACATGTTTCGTATATGAGTACCAAAAGTAGTATTACACAAATAAGAGTGGTGAGCTCCTAACTAGACTAAATAGCCTGTGTTATGAAGCTAGACTAAAATATGATAACTTATTTTCTCTTTTAGCACATGTTGGATAAAAATCATCCTTACTTAAGGTACCAATTGTCTTCTGAATACCAAGTTTCGTCTAAATTTCAGTGGTTTAAACATGAGTTAACATACATACAGACAGACTTATTTTAATAACATTAGTATGAATGAAATATTAAACTCTAATTTGGGAAACCACAGTAGCTAATAGAACTTCATAATCAAGAAATAATGGTTATAATTATTATCCTTACACGGATAGGGTTACGTCACAGAGTTTTTTTGCTTATCTTATAAGTTAATCGGAGATTCGTTTTAATTGTTTCTCCTGTTATTTGAGCAGCCCTATCTACCTGATCAAGTTACTAAAAAATTTAAATTAATGAAGCCGTTTATAGTCTCAGTTAGTAGATGGGGGTATTTTTTGCAGAAATATTAGTGCTATTAGAAGTTATCATCTGATCTGCAGCCATACTATGATATCGTATAGTATCATTATTGCAGTTGTACGAAAAGTTGCTCTACACATATTGTATAGCGGCATTCCTCTTTCGCAACTCCAACAATACTGCTTGAAGCTGTTGCGGTACGGCCACCTGATAATTGCAAAGTTTGTAAGGATCAATGTTTGTTGCTGTTACACGTCTAATAAACTAGAATTACAGGAGTACTTTTTGTCGTAGTAATAGAATCTTTCCTATTCCCTTAGAATCTTTATTAAGGTAATCAAATCGTAGAAACGTAGTATAGCCTCCCACCGCTGGGTACGTGTCTTCTCATTAGGACTTAATCCTCATATGCTGACCAAGTGAGGGTTGGTGGATTAGTTCTTGGACATGCCGGTTTCCTTACGATGTTTTTCTTCACCTATATTCAGACATGAAACAATTCACACAACGTGGGCACGACCGGAGTTCGAACCTGTGACATTATATTCCAAAGCCAAGGCTGATTACGCTGCGCAATTAGAAGACTTTTGAGTAAATAAACTTGTTTAAGATTACGGAAAGGAAGAACTTCGTAACATGTTTAACAAACTTGTATCACATTTAGTTTTATTTTAAAAAAATAAATAAGTACAAGCAAAAGTGTACGTAAATTTGTTTTCTGTCATACATAAACACCCATGTTTACTCGGTCCATTGTAGGGTCAAAGTTAATTTATTTCTTCGGTTTGTGTCGTTAACGAAGAACATTTTGTGTCCACTTTATTTACTACATTGTCAGTCATAGTTAACAATACAACCTTCTGTTGCTACGTAAAGTAACATGACTGGTTGCTCTTAAAACATTTTTGAAAGAAAAGTAAATTAAAAGTGTCGGGTTTAAATTAAGACGAGCAACTTTCCTTTGTAACAACAATACTTTTATTAAAGTTTTTGTCTTTTTGAAACAGGTTAATTAGCTTCTAGGAGCCTAATCAAGGCATCTCAGCAAAATAAAATTAGCCCACATTATTAGGTAGAAAAATATATATTTTTAAGGATGTTTCCATATTTTCACACCTGTAAATTATTGGATACTAGCTTTCCACCCGCGTGGCTCTGCTCGCGCGTATTTCGGTTATCGTGCTAAACCATTAACCTCTTTTTGAGCAGTCGGATAAAAACTATCCAATATCCGTCCCCAGGTCTCAAACTATCTCCATAACAAATTTCGTCCAAATCAGCACTGTAGTTTTGGCGTGAAAGCGCGACAGACAGTCAAAGTTACTTTCGCATTTAAAATATCAGTAAGGATTTTGTAAAGTAAAGATTCGAATTTTCATTGAATATTCGGCGTAGGTACCTACTTTCGAGCGGAATAAACTGTTGTCTTTTGCAGTGTTCCTGTGGTTAGAATAAGAACACAATTACTTCGCATTTAAAATGTTGGTAAGTTTATTATGTGGTAGGCTTTAGGTATTTTACATGAAAGACGCAGATAAAAACAATTTTGAATTAAATGCAACCTAATTAAGTCTTATTAAGCAATAAATGATTAAATCTTACTATAAATTCATCATAAAAACGAGTTACCGCTTAAATAGCTCAAAAATTGTGCCATAAGTAGAGGTGGGCTTGCACATTTCTTTGTTTATTGTTGACTAGTCATTATATGTAAATAGTGGAGTCGTGATGATGGGTCGACAGATAGTGACGAAGCATGTTTTGCAACTACGGTATGATAATTGTTAAAGCTCGGCAGCCGTGTGGGTGCGGGGCACCTGCCTATCTTTCTCAGTACACATAAACCATAGAGATCTCCTAACAGATATGAGATTTAATATTTCATAAACGTGGTTTTTTAAGCGACGCACGCTATGAATTTGGAATAGGAATTTAAGTTAGAATTGTAGTGTATGTTGAAGCATTTTTTAGTTTTTTTTTATTCTGTAAAAAATAGGCTTGCGCTTGAGTACAACTTGCCTGATGATAAGCAAGTAGTCTTACGATTGGACGTGTCTACGTAATATACCGATTCATTCTGAATGTCATTCAATTAAAAAAAAAACAATCAAATTGCTCTCAATTTCAGATTTCATTCTAAATTTCGGTGAAAAGGTTCCAGTGGAATAAAATTGCGTATTATTAGAAACCATAAAAGAGCAATGATTTCGACTGACCCTCTTAAATGGTGTTACCAGACATCGTACCGGCACACGGCAAGGCCGCTTAACGGTGTAGTTTGTCTGATAGGTGATCATTAACCACGGCTGAAGCCTACCACTAGTTTACTACCAGTAAACATAATTATTAGTTAATTGTCACCTGATTTGCAACACCCGGAGACGATAAAAGAAAAATAAGATAGAGGGTGTGGATCTTGTTCATTCAAATCAGTTCAATAATTTTGGCTTACCCAACAGGCAGACAGAATTACTTAAAAAAAAAAACATAATTATGTAACCATTTTTATTTTTGGGTACCTTCATGGTAAAGGTTGAGGCAGTATACAACCATTGCGCCTGATATTTATTTTATTTTATTTATTTATATACTGAGCTTTACACTAATATCAATTCATTACAAAATTTACTATAATTAGGTATATTAATAGAGTTTATGTTTCAGGCTCACAACAACAGTATAATAAATTGTGTAAGCTTTGTCCCTTATTTAGGATAACAGTGATTAAACCGTTTCTTAAGCGTTGGCGGAAAGTTACAACTCTGTCTAATAATTATGACTGCATTATTATTGTGTCACGGAACAAGCAAATATTAGTTACTGTAAATTATGGAGCTAGTATTTATTTATTGTTATTAGAAGTATATCTCTATTCAATGTATTCTTTTTTTGGTAGTGTAAAGGACAGCATGTTCGCTTTAAGTCATTGAAGACGCGATTTCAATTCTGCGTCGAACGGAAAGGAGTGATAGCACTTTTCTAATTTCTAATCTTTGTAGTTAGGATGTTTGTGATGTAATAGCAAATTGATCATGTGATAATTGCCATACCGTAATTGCTTTCAGTACTACTTCAGACTTCTTACCGGACGTGTAAGCCAGCCTTTTACACCAGATTCTGAGAATGAAAAAGTAGGAAGTTTATTTGTGTTTGCACATACTTTTATGAGTACCATAACTCTCCTACTCAATATAAAATACTCACAGGAAAAAGGCAAGGGAAATGATGATGATCCCGGCTTCGCTTTGGATTCAATACTATCCAAACGTTGTTACGTCATCGTATTGTAGGTAATTTAAGTTAGTTGGTTGTTGTGGTGGACCGCTTGTAGGTATGTAATAGGTTAAACATGAAAAATAAATGTATTGTTAAAACTAGCAAGCAAAGTAATCTAAAACTTGGCGCGTTCATATGATATGAAACTCAGCCAAATCCTCACAGGATTTGGCGATCTCTCTTCAGGTGTCTGTGTCGCCTTATTTGGCTCGCAGTAGTTTGGCCGCCTACAACAGAACACTTCGTTATTAGAGTTATTTTGGCAACTGAATTTAGGTAATCATCATGGAGATTATTGGCTAAAATACTCTCAGCACACGTGCTACGTATAGGCAAGTAGTGAATTCTAGGTACCAGAAGTGGGTTCCGGTTTATTGGTATTATTGGCACCACGACCAGAATCACGACCACCTAGTCAACCTCGACAAGTAGTCGAGCGGTGTAAGCCGTTTGATTGGGCTATTATATACTGTGTAATGTTAGGTTCACGGACTGCCCTTCGTGCGTCGGAGAGCACGTTAAGCCGACGGTCTCGGTTGTGATTTAAAGCTTCAATGACAATCGTTACAAGTAATCACAAGACTGGTATAAACTGGCACCTGGTCTAACTATCTCAGATCTAGTATCTATCCTACGGGTTTCGAGGTCTGATGGCAGTCAGTCGTTTAATTCGGGTAGCTAGCCGCGGAGCCAACTCTAATAGAAATGGGAAAAAGGCAAGGGAAATGAGGACGGCACCAGAATCATTTTTGACATTATAAGTTCCAAGTTGTGCATTGACATCTTTGTGTGAATTGTTTCATCGCTACTGCGACTTTTATGTCAAGAAAAATGTGTATAGATTAGGTTTATGTATATTTATAGGTACGCATTATATCTCTGTTGATATCGATGCCATTATTCAGTTGTCGGGCAGTGCGACGTTGTCGGCCGATAATCTTGCTCTACATGTGCTAATTAAAAGACATTCTCCTTAACAATGATCGCGGCTGTCCACCCAACCAACTTGAAGGGTTAGCAACCAACTCTTTCTTACAATTCAAACTGACTACCATCCATAGACTTAAAATATTACAGTGTAATAAAGAAGACCCAAGCGTGCGAGTGAGAGGTACTTTTTAAATGGAAATTTAACTAAACAATAAGAGATAGCAAATCTGACGCAAATGCAATCTACTGCAAACATCTCCTTAGGGACTGTCTCTACGATCGAGAGAATCACAGCAATACTATCATCGTGCAATACACTCTCTAAATCGCGATTATCTCGCTCGCGGAGATGGCGCGGCCCCTCATAGAGTGTACTTATAGAAATACGTAGCATGACCATTACATCGCCGCGATTCTTTCGCTCGCAGTGATGGCCCCTTAAAAGAGGAGGAGGATTTTCAGTTGTATTTTTTTTACAAATCGACAAAGTGTGGAGGAAATTCAAAAAATTAAAGTACTCTGTGAGGAAAATGCTATAACTAACAAACTCACCCCTAGATAAATCCAATAGTCTACACGCTGCCAAGTATGTAGTCTTTACGAAAAATTATAGGTCTATGCTGCCAATTACATTGTTGTAAGCTTTTAAGTCATTTAAATGCATTTTGTTTCACTACACAAACGATATTTTCAATTATGTTTAATCCATTGCTGTTTTATTAATAAATACATTAAGCATACAGAGATATGTAGGGAATGTAAATGCATTTAAACAGACATGTGAAATGTACGAGGTTAACTCGGGGGCGATTCAGTGATCGTCTCATGATAATCGCGACCACGGGCCACCTTTTTTGTTTTATCGCAAACGGTTGTCGTAAGATAAAACTGCAATAAATAATCCAGGCAAGACATCGCCTGTGCGTGTGCACAGTTGCGCTTTTCATTTGTGTTATACTCGTAATTAAGAATTTGAATGATATTAAACATGTTATAGTTATCTATTAAGGTAATACTATGTAGGTAATACAATACCAGAATTTCGATGAAATTTTACATTAATGGTACTCTTTGTCACGGAAATAGGTTTCTTTCGGTTACATCATGCGGCTGAAATCTATTACGTATTCTATTGGAAAAAACGTCAATAAACAAGATGTGTAGATATCGCATTGTTTCAATTTCAAGAATAAGCATAAATATTTCAAAAGTGTATGAGCAATATTTTGTTATTTTCGGAAATCTTTTTGAAAATATCGATAACACAATAACTTTGTAAGATACACAAGACAAAATAGGACATTATGCGCGACGCATCTCCTCTGTCGCGACTTATTCCCTTGTATCTTTACTGAAGCCATAAAAAGCGGAATAAATTCTCCTTTCATCTTTAAGAGACAAAACAGGCAACATTGTCATTAACTTAGTTAAGTTTTATAAGGTTCAAGGATTTTTCTCAGTTCTTAGTAATGTAGATCATAAACTTGTCCACAACAAAAATAGTTTTTGCGGAAAATAATCGATTCGATAGGTATTTCTAGATCTAAATGATAGTAGTTTTTTCTACATTTTGTTTAGGAATTTTGCTATTTGCTTTTAAATAATAACTTAATTATTAAAATTTTGGTATAGAACATAGGCAATAATTATTTTGGCTGGGGAAATGAAATAAGTATAGAGTAGACCTTTCTGGGGTAATTAATACGCGAGGCTAGATTTTTGATGCTACGTTGTAATATGCTTGCCCATGTATTTACATAACGTAACATAACGTCAAGCCTGTACTCCCCTAAGGTTTAGGCAGCGGTGAATATCTCCCATTTTTCGCCTTTTATGTTTAGTTCCCATACGTAATAGCGGGTAAGCCTATTACCACTCATCGGGCACAAATCCAAACTTCAGGCTGCAACTAAGATTCTGTAAGTATAAAATAGGAACACGTTTGGGTTACCAAGGCAATGTATTCACATTGGCATCAATTCCATCTCTCTCAGTGTAATAGTTTGTCGGTGGGTAGGTACGGCGTTCCTATTATCTTGCCCATCAAAGATCCATTTAAGACACTTGTATCTTATGAATACGTTCTTATTTATTTAGATGTTAGTAATAATATAATAGTACCTAATAATATATTGGAACATTAACACACACAGTCATCTGATTCCTAACTAAGTAGACCAGTAAACCAGGTAACTGGTAATTAAAGAAAACCTACAATACTTTTACTTTGTAAATACATACCCAAATATAGATAAAGTTATGTAAGTCACTCCAAAAAAAGTTACTGTTAATATATTTCTAAAGTATAATGTCGCTAGCTTCATGGCCTCCCCAGCCCCGTTCTCTATTCACGTCACGCGTCCCTACAGGATGTGTTACTGATAGGCCTGCGATACACGAATTGAACGAGTTTGAGCCTCCCGTACCACATCTAACTGTATTTACGCTACCAAATATGCATTATTTTATTTTTATGTCCAATTCCGTATGCGGACTATGTTCTTGCGTCATCTGGTCCTTCAGAACTTTTAAATTGTGGGGAACGAAAAGTGGTTCCTTTTAGGAACTCGTGTTTTCAGACAACGGTTATTCGATTTTAGAATAGGTAAGTACAGCTTGATATTACATTCCAAGAATGTAGTACGGGTAACATCGACAGCAGAAACTTTTGTTTTAAATTCGCTTTAGTCTCTAAAATCGCATTTGGATGGATAAATAAGAAATACCAGTTTTGTTTCTTCTAAAATATTTTCGTTTTATGACGCCAGACTTTTATTTATTTGCTATACAGTCGAATTCTTGTCCGTCTATCTTTTATAAAGAATTTTATCAGTGATCGGCAGTGAAGACGGCTTTATTGACTCCGAATAGATCTGCTTCGTAGAAACAACAAAATGCTAATAAATGTTTAAAGATTTATGCGCGAAATCAACTAAGTCTAATGTTTTATTGCTGATTAGAAATTTGAAATAGAATTTGTGTATGTATATCGGTGTAAGTAGGCATCGATATTGTTACGTGGCCGACGACGGGTACCGGAAGGGTATATTTCGGAAGGGTATATATACCGGTATATTTCATATGTAGGTATACGAAGTACAGTATTATGAAAATCATTTTTGGCAATAGCCACCGGTGAATTGCTTTATTAAGAACGTCAGAAAATATTACATACAAAGAATAATCGTAAAGTCAGTTGAAAAACTAAAACCTATAAATTTTTCACCCCGGCCTGTATACCAAATCCAAAGAGGTGCGTGCGTCCATAACAGATATAGAAATCTAGTTGTAGTACTGTTTTATGACTATTATTGAAAGCAAACCTATAATATTAAACATAGTCCGATGCCGTGCCGTGCCGATGCCGTGCCGTGCCGATGCCGTGCCGTGCCGACGCCGTGCCGACGCCGTGCCGACGCCGTGCCGACGCCGTGCCGACGCCGTGCCGATGCAGTGCCGACGCCGTGCCGACGCCGTGCCGACGCTGTTCCGACGCCGTGCCGACGCCGTGCCGACGCCGTGCCGACGACGTGCCGACGCCGTGCCGACGCCGTGCCGACGCCGTGCCGATGCCGCGCCGACGCTGCGCCGACGCCGCGCCGATGCTGCTCCGATGCTGCGCCGATGCTGCGCCGATGATGCGCCGATGGTGCGCCGATGGTGCCCCGATGCTGCGCCGATGGTGCGCCGATGCTGCGCTGATGCTGCACCGATGGTGCGCCGATGCTGCGCTGATGCTGCACCGATGGTGCGCCGATGCTGCGCTGATGCTGCACCGATGCTGCACCGATGCTGCGGCGATGCTGCGCCGATGCTGCGCTGATGTTACGCCGATGCTGCGCCAATGCTGCGCCGATGCTGTGGTGATGCTATGCTACGCTGATGTACGAGTATACTCGTATATTGGTGTTTAGTTTATTTTATTATTTTGTTTATTATTGAAGCGACGACGTATATAATTTATATTATGAATAAATGACTAATGACTATGTCAGTAATCGCGCAAAACCAATAACCTCTTTTTGCGTAGACGCTTAATAACTGTCCTAGGTCTCAACATAACATGTAAATGCATAAAATGGATTAATATATAATCTTTAGTAATACATATTATAAATGCGAAAGTAACTTTTTCTGTCTGACGTGCATACACGCCAAAACTACTGAACCAATTCGAATGCAATTGCGTATGGAGATAGTTTTAGACCTGGGACCGGATAGTTCTTATCCGACTGCGAAAAAATAGGTAAATGATTTAGCGCGATAACCGACACACATCGGAAAGCTGGTTATTAATAAATTAAACTGAACATTCATAATCGCCGTCATGCTACTAAAGCAATATGCACATCGAATAGATTATTGTCTGATGTCAATCAATTATACCTATTCGAATAGTCGCTTATAATCAGTCGTACGACATAATCCGTCGGCCCCTTTGACGATCAATTACAATCTTCTCGATACCTACTAAGATCCGATTAAACTAAGAGGCAGTTATGTAGACACGGCCTAACGTGATTTCACTGTCAATGTTGATTGAAGAAAGTTTCTGTTTGTATGAGTATTATCAAAATGTTATTAGCATTTTGTTTATACCTATAATAAGTACAAAAAAAAAAGAAACAAAGAAAAAAGTCCGTTAAAAAGTAGTTTTATTTCAATGTGTGTTAATCGCGTAAATCTAAGCCAATACAAAGTAATAGTTTTTCTTATTGTTTTTAGTTTGGGTTAGTATTCCTGTCCTATTAAAAGTACATAAGTTAAAGAAGTTTTTGAAATAATTGGCCATAATATTGAATGCATATAATTTTCATGAGGTATTAATTAATTTGTTCACTGCCTCGGTGGTGAAGTAGTATACGTGTTCGCTTAGCAACTGCGAGGTCCAGGGTTAGATTTCCGGGTTCAGCAAAAAGACTTATTCTTATTTATTAATGTACACAAAACACTAACTAAGTGCTTGACTTTTCTAATATACTTAGAGAATCTTAGCTGCAACTCGAAGTTTGGAATTATGCCCGATGAACGGCAAATAGGATCTAAACATAACCAGCAAAAAGAGGGTTACGACCTCTGCCTATACCTTCGAGTAATGCAGGCGTGATGCTATGTTATGTTATTGATAGGTATTTAGTACAAACTTTAATTACATGAACGCCTGCCATATTTGCTGTACATTATGCTGAAGTAGACTCCGCCTCGTCAATGTTCGCTTTTCATAACTAATAAACTTTAATGGAGCATAAAATATACAAAATAAACATGGATTTCATATACTACAACATGAATTTTAATATTCATAATGAAGGATTGAACATCCTTAGGTTAAACAGATTTTGTGTACGTATACAGGCTGATATGATAATGTACCTTGAATTTTAAAAACCATTAAAAAATTGGATTCAACACAGTAGAATTTTATGATGATTTAAGTAAGTTTGATTATGATTTTGTGATTTTAAAGTAGTTATAATTACTACTAACTATATTTACAAATAGAATTACTGGCAACGTGCCAAGTAAATACATATTCAAAAAGTAAAAAGTATCGAAACAATTTATAACAATTGTAATTTTTTCTTAGGATAAATCGATATGCCTGACTATTATTATATTACCTTTATGTTATCTAGTACCCAAGGTTATCAGGATCAAGGGCCTGTGAGGATTACGTTACATCCCCATTATAAAATATCTAACGTATGCACAATACATTGCTGTAAATTACTACTTCCTGAGTTTAATATTATTTCTCTGTGAGGTAACTTTATAAAATAAAACTTCGTAAGATTATCAAAAACATAGTGCTTCATTGTACATTTTGTTTGATATTATTAACAAAAAAGAATCTTAAAAGCTAATGTAATATGTAAATAACAACCGCACAACCACCGCACCAAATTGAATACTAATTTTTTTTGTTCTTGATTGTCAGAACTAGGTTAGTGTAAAAGAAAATAATAAAAAGATACGGAAAGGTTTTTTAAGATTTTAAAAAGCATTTTGTATGTTTTATTATTTAGATAAAAGACACTTGTGTGAAGCTTGGGCAGATAGTTAAAAATAATAATTAAATTTTGATATTTTTTTAATTCAAAACTAAAATTAACAACAATTGTTGTATTTTAACAGCATCCTGTTTATATAGAATAGAGTGTGGTGCCGACCAATAGGAATCTGAGATGGTATCTTAGTACCGGGAGCTTAGTTTGTTGTAACTTATGGTGCAATAAATAAAATGCACCGTTATTGTGACACCCACATACGTCATCGAAACAATAACATGTTCTTTACAGAGTGTTTTGTTCAGTAATAACTATAAATTAGGTATAATCTGGCAATATGTTCAACAATGTACCATAGTCAGACACACGATAATGTGTCAAGAAAAGTTAAGCGAAATAAGTAGAGCAAAAGGGTTTATTAACTGTGGCGAGGGGGACTGGGTGTTTTTAGACTAAATTTGCACGACCTCAGCCGTCGACTATTTATTTAGCTCCTCATTGAGTTTTACATGATGTTGAAAATTGATAAGGGAGTAGTGAGTAGATTCAATCAAAACGTCACATTATAGGTTGGTAAGGGAGAATTCATTACATACTGCAAAATCCAGCTTGTGACTAAGCTTGAGATATGTACACGCCTTACACTAGGGTCATGCATTAGGTTCTTGCTTTATGCAATTTGCTAATTGTTTTCAAATAATTATCTAGTATTACTGAACAGAACATGAACATCATCGTCCAATGATGCAGCCTCTGATGTTATATTTGTAACATAATCCTCGGCGTTGTAAGTCAAAGCCATTACCTTTAATACATATACTGATATTAAGATATACTTAAAACACAGCATTGTGTTTGGTAGGCAATGTCCTACTTAATTTGTTTAGTTGATTCATCTATGAATTTAATTGCTATAATAACACATTATATGCGCTAATGATTTATGAGTTCGGCTTCTTTAACAAGCAGTTACTGTAAGTAGCTTATGTAACTAAGCTTTGCCTCATAAACTTAACAATGCCCACAAGTGCTATAAAATTATAAACATAATGGGTTATATTGTGAGGAAGTAATAAGAACTTTAACAGAACAATACATAAGTTTACAGGCACAGTGGCAATTAAGAAGTGGTAAATAAATCCTTGATTTTAGAACTTATTTAGAAATTATATTTTAGCCCATGGGCAGCAGTCATGTGCCTATAAATCACTGAGATTTAAGGATATAAAGCAAGTCAGATCAGTTGACTTAATTACTCAAATAGAATTTAACAGGATTTCATTTCACAATATGATAATAATTATTTGCAAATTCATTAAAGATAACTGCTGCTTTTGACAAATCAATTATATATAATCCCCACATTAAGTAAGACACAACCAAAAAAGATGTTGAAACAAACTGGACACAATTATCAGAGTTGATTGCTTTATAAGAGGTGATATATTCGCAAAGCAATTTAATACAAACCCTTTATGAACGGAAGATGATAGCCAAAGAGTAAGCGTGAAACTGAGTCGACAGTCCCATGGTCTTGAACGCAAAGTCGACAGATGAGACGTCAGCAGAAAATTGGATTTCGTAAAATAAATATGTCGCATTCACTTTGATTTAACTATAACTTTATGAAGTTCAACTCTAAATTCAACTTTATAAAGCATACATTACCGTATCAAGTAGTAAATGGATTTGACGAAAAGTTAATTTTAAGTGCGACTTTTGTATTCACAAAAGACTTTGTTCAATACAGATAAGATGCATTTTTTTGCAAAAAGTTATTTATTCTTCCTGTTAGAGGCGCGAGGATTAATTTTGCGACAGCTGGCTCCAGTAGAGGTGTAAATCAACCTCGTTACATATTTGAATGACACTTCGAAGTTTTTAATTTAAACTTGGCATCACCAAATTGAGATGAGAGCTCTTAATCCTTTTGTTTCCCTTTGTTCGAACTGTAATCCTGTAAACCTGTGCCTTTGATGTGTCGTCCCCATTGTAACGGAATTTCACTGTTAATTGTTTGTAATTTTGCGTCTTTGCGTTATTATCTTCAGTTGCTTTTACTTTTAGTTTCTAATCTGTTTCTTGATTTATGTTTGATGTGATATTTAATCTGTATATGGCAAATTTGAAGCAGGAAGGTGTTTAAGTTCATTTATAATGGGCAGAGAATAGCAACTTTAATTTACCTAGTTTACTATTTAATATTCGTCCAGGGTGCTCAAATTACAGTGGTGGTAACTAATTTAGTTTGTTTTACGACTATTAGAGTAATTAGAGGAAGGCGGGATAGCTTAATTACTTACCTACATAAATAATTATTACGGGTCACGGCCCGTACAACGTCGAATATATTTGTTTGTCTTAAACAGTTGGTGTTGTATGATGATACCTTTATATTTTTAGATCGTTATGTAAAATTTGGCTTGTGTAGTCTGGATTTTGCATGTAGTTGATGATGGGCCATTCGAATGTTTTAGTATCCACAATCGATTTCGTAGATATCTGCTAAGTGATCGAAAAAATGCCCACAAAGCCAGTCTTACGAAAGTCGAAGCTTTAATAAACACAAATATGCCGTTGCGCCCACGCCTCCAATCCTAAAATACGGATGCCCGACTTATGAACTTGCGTTAGCGTAACTTTTTATATGAAAGCGATTAATATGTCTAATATTTTAGTTTTGTTTACTATGATTTATAATTTCCTCGCTTTTATGTTATTTTTGTGCAATATGCGGTATTCTGGCTATAAACCATTGATTTATAGAGTGTTCAATGGTATGTTTATGGCTTTTACACGTCGTTCTTTGTTTTGACACTAATATGAATTAATAATGAATAATGTATTTATTTGTTTATAAAACGCAATGACATAAAATTTGTTTTTTTAAATGTAAGTGATTTACACCGATCATAGTCGATATAATCCTTAATCATTTCGTAATACATTCGTTAGCATGTAGCTAAATTTATTTTTTATTTAGGTACCTAGTGATTTATCTGACAGCCAATACAAGCGGAGGAGACCAATAAATGTACTTACCGAGTCGGACTCGACCCTTGTTTTAAAAAGACATGCACTCAATAAAATAAATATTAAAAATATAAGAGTGGACATTTTTAAGAAGAACTCAACATAAGTCTCTTTTTTATTTTGAACTGCAAAGTATTTGCATACATTAAAGATTTTTAAATATGAATTTAATGTTTTTATTATGTTCATAAACATTGGTTAAATACCTACATTCAGTAAGGGAAATGTTCAATTTATGTTGCGATAATATTATGAAGGGATTATGATCTCTGCGGGAATCCTCTATGAATGTTATGGTTGTGACCAGATACCATTACCTAAATACATTATGCCCTATTAAATTTGCCGACAAAGATTCCAATGTATGTTTAATAAGATTGCTCTTTAATATTCATCTTGTTATTCAAATTACTGTCCTTTTAAAATGAAGGCATATCATTACCTTAAGATAATATGGGTTTAAAATTAAAGAGTATAAAATTCAGAGACTTTATTATTTAGTCTTAGAAGGGTAATCAATGATCTAAATATAATCCTAATCATGTATTATGCAATATATTTGTGTCTTGCTGGTACTGAAAAAATAAGACGTCGAAATAAAACAACGATTAACACATACATAAAACTGTTGTTTTCTTAAATTAAATAGTTTGTTATTCATGTTGGCTTCCGTGAGCCTTTAACGGAGTTAGCTAGGATGTGGGTTTATAATAAACATTTAATTTTTAACCATTAGGTACACAGTACCATGTTTTCTAATAAAACATTGTATAGCAAAGTTTAATTAGATGCATTTTGTGTTTTAGTGTCAATGACCTTTTTGTTGACACTGGGTTTACTGCTACCGTAATGGACCATTTACATGAAGCCGCTAAGACTGAGCTAAGCCAAGATAGTGAAAAGAAAATAAAGATAACCAAATGTAGAACAAGACAATCCAATTGGATTATCTACATTTAGATCAAGACAATATAATTTTAGCGTGTGGGGTGTTTTGACATCGGTTTCGTGTAAATAATTCTTAAAAATAATATGCCTACCTATTTGAATTATCATATTAGGGTCCAAATATGTAACGGCTACACCCAAATACGAAAAATTGTGTTGTTGTGCAAATACAAATATTATGTAGTGGTCATATAGATATTTGGATGTATGCATTTCACAATAATCTTAGGCCTATGAGAAGCACCTTTTAAGTCATGTTGTAGAAAACTTGGCATTTCTGTATGAAACTATAGGCCATATTATTAAAGAGAGGCCGCGTATGGCCGGTATTCCAATTTGATTTCAGAATGTCATCATAGATACCCACCAATAAGACAATCTACTCAGTACTTTGTTTTGCTTTTGCCTATTAAATATCAGGCCCATACTATTTGTAAAAATTTGCCCCTTTTTGGAAATTTGCTCTTTATTCTTAATTTAACCCCCTTTAGAAAATTGCTCCTTTTTACTAATCTGCCTTTTATTCTTTTTTTGTACAAAATGGAAGCGGCAGTTCCTAAATTTAATTATTCACCTCCTATTAGTACCGTTAGCATGTTTGTTACTAATGGTACAAAGACCATCATAATCGGCCTATTGCAGTCGACAGCTGGATATTGGGTTCTCCCTGTATAGTGGATAGCTGGATATAGTGTTGCATCTAGCCACTGCATCTTTCGCAGATCGTCACTACTAGCTGGAGGATATCCTACGCTATATCAAAAAATAATTCTCAGCGTTATGCCGTCACGTTCAATGTTATTTGCAGTCAGGTTTTAGTAGGCCATTTGTAAATCTATCCTATGCACACAATAGTGTTCGTAGCGTGGATTACATGCCAGCTTCTATCGGAATAGTAACATGTGAACGTATCGAACAAAACGTGCCGCGGTCTCCCGTTTCCGCTTCCTTCCACCGCAGAGTTCCGTCTCACAGCGGTGCACGCTCATGTGGTTTGCTACGTTATCCTGTTAAATGTGTGATTAGTTGGTGGCTTCAATGGCTATTTGGGTTGGTTTACTATGTCTTTGAAAGACAATCAATTGAAGATAGATTCCGTTTTACCTGCTGATTATTTATGAGGTAGGTGTGCTCAGATTGTGGGGCTAAGTTTACGTTGACCTTAGAGATAGTGTCACTTTTTAGTGTCCTACTACTGGACATGGATATTCTCTCAACTATGAGTTGTGAAGTTGTGATAATTTAGTCCTTAATTTATACACGTTGCCACGTACGGTTTGGTAGATGTCACATGTCCTCGACTGATTAGTTCTTAGACATGCCGGTTTCCTCATATCTTCCTTCGCCGATATTTAGTAGCTGTGATGAAACAATTTACACAAAGATGTGTGTGCACGACGGAGGATCGAACCTCCCATCTTATATTTCAAATGTGAGGCCGATACAGCTGCGCCGCCGCTGCTCTTGAGATAAAGTATAGGTATCTTAAATCTTACGTAGTAATTGCCTCAATTCTGTTGTTTTCAAACAAAACCAAAAGTAGCGATTTCTTTAGCAGGCAGCGTAGCGCGAAATAAATAATATAGGTTATAGCATGAGTTAAGTTAGAAATATCTAACCAGTTGACGTCCTGCACTTTAGCGTATTTTAGTAGAAATGTTTTTTAAATGTAGTCAAAACACGGTGAACATCCTGAATCTAAATCCACTATCCCGTTTTTAGTGATTAAAATCCAAAGAAACAATCACGTTTTAAATATTAGCTTGGAACCGATTTCCAAGTGTTACATAATACCTACCTAAAGTTAGTGAAGTACTTGAGATCTTCAAGAACTTTTGTGTTATTCAATTGTAATCGTGAGTTTTAAATCGATTATTGGATATTAATTATTTTTATTTCTGATCGTGCAATAGTCTAATTGGAAATGAAAATAGTATGCATTGCAATAAAATCTTTTACGATCTATGATCTAACTTATTTTATTGGTATCACGAGTCATCTTCATTCGCCTTGCCTTTTTCCCATTTCTATTGGGGTTGGAATTATACGAGCGACTGCCATCAGACCTCGAAACCCGCAGGGAACCAGTAGCCGAGATGGTTAGACCAGGTATCAGATTATACTGGCTTCTGACTACATGTAACGATTGTCATAGATGTGTTAAATAACAACCAAATATTGGTATCACGAGTGCAAATTTCTATTTTTTTTTCTCTTTCATTTTAAGGTTCAGACCCTTCTCGGTTCAGCTGATGAATCTCTTTCCATTTGGCTCGATCTAGAGCAGCTTCTTTCACCTCTCAACCTTTTTCTTTATTTGGTTCATGTAGCTTATCCTTGGCCTTCTTCTTTCACACTCTCCTTATATCTCCTCCTCTTAGAAGTTATTTACAATGATGTCATGTCGTATGAGATTCCCTATCATCTTTTCTCTTTGGTTTTGTGTAGTTTCTATTAACCTTCGTTTTTCTTTTACTCTTTCCAATACGCCGTTATTTGTTATCATACCGTCTAGCTAATCTTCTTCATCGATGAGTAAATTACGGGACAGTAATTTACACTGAGCTTTATTTTACCATCTCCTAATAGGATTAATTATTAATTAATTCTCAGGCATGCCGGTTTTTCACAATGTTTTTTCAGCAATACTGAGCAGCGGAAATGAAACAATTCACACACAAAGATGTGTGGGCACGACTGGGAATCGAACCCGCGACCTTATTTTTCAAAGACGAGGTCGATCTCGCTGTACCACCTGATCTGTATGGATTAAGGCCACTGACCCGTAAGATTGTTGTTACTTTTTTAAGGCAATATAGCTGCATATAGTTGAGTGCCTGCTAGGGTTCTCCTATTCTGACCGATTCCAGACCTCTAATAGGCCAAAATAGTAAAAAAGTTTTTAATCTAATATATAAAATTCTCGTGTCACAGTAACAAAACTCTTTCAAATTTGATTGATTCTTATGAATTTTGTGTACTATATATTCAGTGGGTCTCGGAATAGGACGAAATCATTTTTATTTTCTTTATAATACGCGATACGAAGTTCGCTGGAGTAGATTAAAAAACTCTATTCTAATTGGGAAATCTGCCCTATGTTCGTATGATATGTTGGTAAATATAGGCGACAAAATGTGATTGGTACTCACCTCTGCTTATCTACACCTATGACTAATACAGGCATAACCTCCTTGCTATATTATATTTATTGCGATAAAAATCTTTTTTAATAGTCTAACTAATCTCACTGCTATCACAAATGCTAATGACTAAATTATGAAACCTCCACTCTCCCAAACAATTTTTAATCATCTACAATTTCTTAACCTCAGCTTTTATCCAAAATTCAATGATTAAATCTGTGAACAACTGATTAGAGGTTTGTGAACACGAAATGTACCTCAAGTTTGCATTACCCTTTACTTTGTAACGAGAATACTTTCTGGTACTCGATTCGCAACACATTCAGCAAGTCTTATAATCGAATAGCTGCCGACTATTCGATTATTCAACGATGCTGTAATGAAATCGAAATCTATTGGTTACTTTCATTGGCCTTGAAGTATAGCGATATTGTTAAAAGCTTGTGTTATATCTAATTGCGTTGTGCAATATTTGTAGTAAACAATCAAAGTAGTTGCACAATCTGTTTTAATAAATAGTCAACCATTCACTAGGATGGAATTTGAATTGAAATTGTGCTTCACGCATCAATCCTTTTAGTGTCCCACTGCTGTGCACGGATCTTCTCTCAAGTATCTTACGAGTTGAGAGTTTAGGCCTTATCCACACACGCTGGCTATGTGTGGGTTGGTGGTTTTCACATGTTCTCAAATGATTAGTTCTTAGACATGTCGGTTTCCTCAAACAATTGATACAAAAAATTGTGAGCAAGAGTGGGGATCGAACCCGCCACCTTATATTTCAAAGGTGAGGCCAATACCGATACCGGTTCAATAATTGTGCATTTCAGAGGAAATAGCCTCACACGGGTAACATAGGGGAATTATCATCATCACTACAATATCCCGCGCCATGTGACGTACGACGTACCTACCAGTACTGTAATACTAAACGGATATCTTTCAGTCTTCACTAAAATCGGTTCAAACTTCTTAAGACGGCTCACTGAAAAAGTCCGGTGAACCAATAGAGGCCCTTCCGGCCGATTGGGTTAGGTCAACCGCAAAAAAAAAGTGTTCACTAAAGTTGCCAATAAACAAAAGGCCCGTTCAAAGACCTTAGAAGTTAACTTGGAAAGAAACAATAATGTAATATTATTTAATGTTAACACATAAAGTGTTTTAAAAAATTACCTGTTATAAAGTAGTTTTTGTTTTCAAGGTTTTGAATTTATTACTGTTTCAAACATCCTTATGTCCCGTCTCACCGTTAGGTTTATTCAGCAGATCATTTAATGACGACATTTTATCAACCAGTTCGTGGATGTATTCCCTTTAATCATTCTCATTAATCCTCGCAATAAGGCCTTTCTAATTGGAAGCTTCTAATACTATACAAATCCCTCGTTAATCTATTAGCCGGCTCAGGCAACGAACCTAGATCTCCAGCATCGCAGTCACGTCTAAGGCCACCGGGTGACTCTTACACTAAATTATTTAAGTTTACGAATTTTTCATGTTATCTGCTACTTTTAGAAGATTGTAAACACACTCGATCCATCACACAGAATCTCTATTTCTATGTAACTTAAAGATATATGATTAGATAATTTGAATTAAAATCTTATTGGACCATTTTTATATAGAATTAAAAAAATAAAAAAAAAATCGCCAAATTTGACACCTACATTTCTATAATTGTATTTAGCTTCTATCTAAAATTTGATTTTCCTGAAATATATTCTGTTACAAGCATTTAACCAACTTGCAATGTATATTAGTTTGAGTTGAATCCTGTAAATTCAATTGGACCGTGTTGTGCAGAAATGTTCCAAGCCACAAGAATACAAAATTGTAATTGGAGTTTTAAATCAATCAATAAATCTATTTTACATTATGTAATCTCGTTCGTTCTAAGTATGTAATCGTTGTAGGAATCTTTTTATTATAATACATTATAGTAATTCGACAGTTTAGCATCATCATCTTACATTTTGTCCAGATTGCGGATTGGATCATTTCTGCACAACACAGTCCAATTTTGAAGCAGATATCTTCAATCGATTGAGTTGAAAATTTGTTTAGACGTTTAGTTTTAATGATAATACATCATTAGCTTAATGACGTCATTCTTAATTCAAAATGGCGGAACAGTCAAGATGGTGGACTGGCTATTTTTAATGCACTCCTACTATATGGTGGAAAGGTGATTTTCATTCATTTTTATCTCAGTGACGTCACTGTAGATCATTTCAATGTGGCGGACTTAGCACATTTAAATAAAAGCTTGACTTTAGAAAGTTGTCACTTTTAATTTCTTTGACTTTGAATAGTTAATATGGACAGGCGTAGGTAAGTATCCACATAATACACTTTTCATCACCAAATACGGTGTAAAAATATGTCTTTACTGTCGACATCATTCTTAATAAGATCAAAAAAAAAATCATCCCCTCTTAGTTCGATATATCACAGGCGACAGTACAGAAGCGACATAATTAAGTAACATCAAAGTCGGCGAGTACACGGCCGAATGAACTGTCCGGGACAATTTGACCGACGAGACGGAAATACCCGGGAATTGCAGAAAGAGTGTTAAACATTGCCACGGTATCTACTACTCGTTTGACTCGTCTCTTTGTGGAGAAAAAAATAACGGCTTTGGTCCCTTTGAATTTTCTTGCATGTGACTATTCTGAAGTCTCGTCCATTTTTTCAGTAATATAGGAAAGGAGGACTTTATTAATAAAATAATACTTTCAGGTTTATTGAACCTTTACTCCGTCGTTTAATAATAAGTAGGTATGCACAATCTTTTCTTTGTTTTCAACCGACTTAAAAAAAAAAAGAATTTTCTCAATTTGACTGTACTTTTGTATGTAAGTAGGTATGTTAACGATAATTCCGCCAATTATGAATCGAATTTGACAGTTATTCTGTTTGTTTAAAAGCGCAAACTTTCCTGGTAGATCCATTTTTATTTTATTAAAATTGGTTGAGTGGGTTATGAGTTAGTTGTTAAAACATAGAAGTCAGTCCGTATTTGCTTTTAAAAAACTAACAGATAGGTCGGTTTTTGTTATTTGCTTTTGAGATGTCTTTAGTTATTGATGCCAAAACCATTTTTTTTAAATCGTGTCTTCCGTAGATGTTAATGTTCTGTTTGCATTTAAGTCGAAGGTTGTTGAAGACTCAATCGATAAACAATATCAATTGTTTTCGCATCAGTAGAAACAATCACACATTACCAAAACAATTCAAAAAGAGCTACTTAAGAAGCACATATCACAATGTAAGATACGATAACAAAATAACGATCAAAAACGGAATATAAAATATTTTTCAAATCCATCCATATAAATGACGGTGTAACCGAAACATAAAAATATCTAAGCTGACAACCTCCTCACATTTTAAGTTTGTTAAAAATATCAAGTTATAGTTCTAGGAGTAATATTTCCGTTGGATAGACTGTTGCTATCTAGGTTATTTGTCTTTTTCAGTAGCAACAATTCACAGCGATGTACTCACATTTTATCTCCCCGGTTTTTTCTATTTTCTTAACTTGATATATGGGGCGCATTTCCGCACTTTCGAATAACGTTCCTGTATTCCCTTTTATGTGCGCACGGTTTTAAAAATGTATTCGCTGTTAGGGGTAGGCTTTGGCGATACAGATGTATGTATGTTGAAGAATTATTCAAGAACTTCTAAAAATACAGCAATGTGTGACGAATTTTTCGTGCCAGTTTTTCCTATACGGTTTACAAATAGGTTGAGGTAACAAGTTGAGTGATTGTCTTTTGTTTTCGGGATATTTGTAAATAACATAATCGTCCCTTGAAACATACTTTAATTACTGTGACAGGCCGGGTACGTGGTCGGTAAGATACTTACTTGCTTTTCACGCCGCAGGTCGTGGGTTCGATTCCCACCCGAGGCAAACAATAAAATTTGTGTGATGAACATGTCTGTTTGTATCGAGTCTGGGTGTAAATATTTGTTATAAGTATATATTTTCAAAAGAATAGTATTATATGTATAGCTCTCTGCTTAGCTTAAGACCAGATGAGCGTGTGTGTTATAATGTCCCAGAATATTTGAAAAGTATTGTATGTAGTATAATAGCCTACCACTTATCTGGTTTCCATAGAACAAGCTCCGCTTTGTTTGGAATCAGATGGCCCTGTGTCGCACTTTAACATTTATTAATATAACAAAATACGTCGTTGTTGTTAAGATTAACCTTTAAAACACATACTTTGGGTTTATTAGAGGGCACTTAACTCTTACATTTAATAAAGAAAAGCGTATGAAGTCATGGAACATAAACTGGGTTGTACTTGTCATTTGCTCTTACAAGATACGATAGCGCCTAACATAGTGAGCTTATCTTGGATATAATAACGTTCTACGTTATCTCTACACCATAATCTCTAAAACTAAACCGCATTAAATATTCAATATCCAGAGCCGGTCAATTAACGAGCGGATAACACCACATGCGATAAGTTGTAGGTTCAAATCAAATACACTACACGTCATATCAAGCGAACCTTATAAGAAAGTTATCGGAACATAGAATCTCACGCGTTCGACCACACGCGGCGCTGTTTTTGCGCCAACAAAATTCTAATCGCCCATAGTAATGACTTTAGTAAAACGTTTACAAAACAAGTATTAAATTACTCCTGTAATATATTACAATTACCGTTCGTGAAGCGTATTTCAATGGATGCGATATCGATCGGTTAGCATTTCATCAGGTCGACAGCGGATGCATTATCTATCTGAAGTAGGAAGAGATTGCAATTGTTGATCTATCTTTACTCGTATGCCAATTAGCCAATTAGAGGAGCGCAAACAACGCCAGCCAGTTTAGATAAGACGTTTTCGTGGTCTCACCTCAAGACATTCCTTTTGTGCAGTTAAATCATTAATTCAAAGGGACTAATGCTGTTTTATTGGCTACCTAACCAAAGGAAATTAAGTGGACATCTTATAAGAATAGTTAATTAGTTAAACTGACTGAAAGATAATAAAATGTGTTGAATTACACAGATTTTCATTCGTTTCCGTTTATTAAGTTTTTGTAGCAGTGTTATGAGTAGTAAGTAGTAGCAGTGGCAAAGTGGTAGAAATCTGGTTCATGCCCACACATCTTCTTGTATTTTGTTTCACCGTCGCAAAATATTGTCAGAAAACCGGTATGAGTAGTAAACATTTTAGTTTATGTGACATCCTTCGCTTGGCCCTCGTGTATGATGTGGTTTAAGGCCTAAACTCTTTCAATTTTTAAGTTAGTTGAGAGAAGACATATTATTATACCCAGCAGTGAGACACCAAACCGCTGTAATTTGTTAAGTATAGGTACATTAAGTTTACATCTTCAGAGGTATTTCTTATGACATCAGAACTGCTACCATTCTAAATGCTGAACTAAAATTGAAATATGTTAAAATAGAACGAAAACTAAAGAAAGTTTCATAGCTCCGACTTAATTTGGCGAGTAATTAGATGTCACAGAGAGATCGTGAGGAGAAAACGACGAATGAGTAGTGGAGTCGACGATTCGTGAACGCTCGTGTACTAAAATGACATTCAACAGGTTAAGAGTAATAGTTCCATTCAGTATCAATCGCAAAAGTTAAACATTTCTAAAATCCGTGGTACTCTTATGTAATAAAATAAAAAATTATATTGTTATAGGTTATTTAGTTTTATATTTTGTTTTCTTCTTAGAGGAAATTGCTTCTTTGGGTTTTCCAAAAAATTACCACACAATGGACTCTTTTTGTGTTTTATCACACATTCATTTTGATGAATATACGCGATGATATCATGAAACGCAGCGGTATGGTGGGGCTTTGACATACACCTAGGTCATCTCTGTTGTATGTGAATTGTTTCATTGCTGCTGGCCTTTACGATTTTCATTCAGTAATAGTGAATCTTAGAAGGAAATTCGTGCATGTCTTAGAGCTAAACATTCACGGTGACATACCAATCGTACCTACTTGGCAAGGGTGTGTGGACTAAGGCCTCAACTGTCGATCTCTGCTCAGCAGTAGGACTCGAAAGATTTACGGTCTTATTCATAAAAATCTTATAGGACTTTAGTTAAAATGGACTTTGTCTTTTTCTAGCTAGTATAAATGTCAAGATAACGGACAAAGACAAACGAATTACAAACCTCCTTTAGCTATAATGAGCTTATAAGACGTTTATTATTACGGGGGTTATTTTTTAAGCGATGTTTTATATGAACTAATTTATTTAATGGAATCTCTTATTGGAAAATCTTGAAAAATATAACTCAAGATCTAGTGTAAGACTTCTTTATGCAACTATTGGTTGTCGAAAACACTATCTCTATACAAAAGGTGCTTTTGACGTACAGTTGTACTTCTGTAATGTTACTATACAGTTTATACCATCCCGATTTCATTGAACCCTCATAAGCTGTTGAATAAGATGTCATTTTAATTTGGAAGTGATTTGTTCATTTGACAACTTTTTATTTCTTCTACTTACAAGGTATAAGACGCTATTAGTTTTGATCGAGTTTTACTTACGGTTTACCGTTAATGTGACACAAGTTTAAGTCAGGTTGGTAAAAATAAAGAAAAAAAGCTCTAAATTAAAACTTATTCCAGTTTTAATAGAGTTTAGTTTAGTTTAGAGATTTTTTTGCTGATAGTAATCTTTGTCATTTCAGCTTTCGAATAAAATAAAATCAGTTTAATCGTTTAGACGTTATGGGGCAACAAACTTGTGCACAGATACAGATACCCGTCAAATTTAAAATACCCTTCTATTTTGTCGTGGGTTTAAAAGGGAATTTTTTACAAATGCTTACTCTAACATAAAAAAATTTCACGCCGCCGACGCCAAATTTTTTTTTAAACCTATCTGAGGACTATTTCGATGACTTCAGCTATGGAATAATAATCAGCCCATTCGTTTAGGTCCTAAACAGTAACAATTTTTGTACATAGATACAGAATTCAAACTAATAACACCTCTCTTTTTCATCGAGGATCAACGATTGTTCACGAAAGAATAATATAGTGGAGTTTTTGAGTAACATAGTAGAGTGTCTAAGACTCTTTATTTTGTTACATAATTCACTGAAACCTAAACTTAAAGACAATTGTTGTGAGGAAAACTTATCATTATCACGTTAGGACCTTCTTTGTTTTCGGTAACTTTTTGTTTAATTATTTTAAAACACTACAAAACTATTATTAAATCTAATTATAAAAGCGGTAGGTAAGTAGTTTGATGACTTTGGTCAATTATGGATAGAACATGATATACCAACATTTTTAAAAGATTGTATTTTGACCTAACTAAAATCTTCAAAAAGTAATGACAAGTTTCATTTGATTAAAAAAAAACAACGGTAAGTAATTACTGCCATTATTTCAGTTACGCACATAAATTTTAATCATTCTCGTAGACAAAAAGAGCTGTAATGACACATTCTTCCGTTATACGCAGTTTTTGTTAGATATAATAGATTTAATAAATATAATTATGTCTTCATTACAAAGAGTTACAAAAAATTTAAGAGCTAGATTCACATGGTTTTGGCATGTTTTGGTTTAGTAATTTGCTATATAATTTTACACCATTATCAGCTTATGGATGTCCATTGTCCACGGCTGGGTACAGCAGGCAATCGAAATAACTTCAGAAATGACTGCAAAGATTGTATGCGTACTAGAAGCGTCACGAAATATAATATAGGTATGATATAATATAGGGATAACTGGTGGTAGGCTTCGGCCGTGGTTAGTGACCACCGACCAGATAAAGTCGCACTGACAAGCGGCCTTGACGTGTTCCGGTGCGAAGTCTGGTGACACCATTCAGAGAGGGTGGGTCGGAACTGTTGCTCCTTAATTGTTTCTAACCACAAGGAGCATCATTCCACTGCCACCTTCTCACCGAAATTCATTCGTAACCACGAATGAATCGGTATAGTGGGCAAGCGCGTCCCATCGTAGACTACATCATTGTTTAACATCAGGCAAGTTGTAGTCAAGCGCAGGCCTATTTCAAAATAAAAAAAAATTACCTGGAGACAAGTAAAGCGCGAAGCGCAAGACCGTTCTAGATGGCGATGTATTGGACGTGATACCCACTGTGGACGCCCTCTGCCATATCCAGGGGACATAGGACATTAACTCAAGTCACTTAATATAGTGCCACATTTTTTAAACATCTTAAGTTCTGCAACTCAATAAAATTAACGTACCTAGGTATCTATTTATTGTATTTCATATTACTTCACAATCATACTGTGTAAAAACTACAACAAGACAATAATATTTATAAACTAAACAAAATCAATAATAACTTTACACGTTCAATATATTTTTAAGTATCCACAATAATTTCTTTATTATGTACGAGTAAGTATATAAATTGTACACATGAAAGAGTAATGTATACATTAAAATGATATTGGAAGTGTTTACCGAGTTTTTTCTGTTTTCGTTATGTTAAGTGTGTACGTCATGTTGTTGTCAATAAATAGTAGCTGTAGTATAAATAGTAGTAGTCAATAATAAGTGCAGCTGTGTTCGCCTACACAAAAAAAAACGTAAAATGTTTTAAGACCATTCTTGGCAACATAAGTTCGTGTTTATATCATGACACATCAATTTCTGTTATAAAAACTGAATGTCTGAAATTAGTTTCGTTGTTAATAATACGAATTAATTAGAAATAATCCTACTATTTTTGTTCAGTAGTGGCTATCATGAATTGCAATTTAGTGCTATTGTTTACTAGCCGTTCGTGAATTACTTCCTACTGAAAATTATTACCTGATGTTCCTACTTATGTATACATGTAACGGATGTCTTTGCACTTACGTTAATCTTTTTTTAACATTAGGGCGTAGTTTAAAAAATCTACACTAAAATTATAAAGCTGATGAGTTTATTTTTTTGAACGCGCTAATCTCAGAAAATCCTGGTCCGATTTGAAAAACTCTTGCACTGTTAGATAGCCAATTTATTGAGTAAGCTATTTTTCATCCCACTGCTACGCATAATATGTAGTTCACGCATGTATGTAGCCGCGGCGGAAAGCTAGCTGCTGATAAGTATTGAATAGCCATTTACAAGATTTGTCTCTGTCTTACTTTATGTCAAATAATAAAAACAAATCTTGGGAATAAGCTATCCGACACTTATCAGCAACTCACCAGTTGTAATTGGCGCTAAATATTGCAAAATCCAAAGAAGATTGTGTTAAATAAGACAGTTACAATTACAAGCTTAATTTTTGACTTACTTCAGTCTATCTTTTTTTGTTTTGGACTAATTGCAATATATCACATTTTTACTGCTTCAATAAAAACATAAATCAGAATATTACGTTATTATACTTTCGAAATCCATGCATTATGACAATCATAATGCATCAACTAAACAAATGTCTACAAAGATGTAGGTATCAATATAGCTACATCTTTTATAGACATTAATTTATTTTCTCGATTGATTGATAGGTAACTTAAAAAAAAAAGAAATAACTTATTACTAGTTAAAAATATAATAAAATTAAATAATAATTTTAAATTATGAAAATAATGGGCCATTCATAGAAATATGAAATAGTAGAATTAAAAAAATATATATATAAAAATATATAAATACATTTTATTTTTACCAGGTTCAGATAGGCAGACTGTTCCTTCTGTACTTATATATTCTTTGTCGAAGAGTTAAATCCCGTGTTAACGAAGGTTCGTCAGTAATCCCGGAGTTCAGGACAGGCTCCACAATTAACAAGCTTCAGCTTTGTCGAGCATGTTTATTATCAGCTAGTTAAGGTTATTACTGAAAGAACCGAATACTGAAAACAGATTATCTGTAATAAAGCATAAATCAGCTAGTTCTGTTGTTGTATCTATTTGAAAATGCTTAACGTTCTAAATTTCCATTATTAGCAGTGTTAGTAATCGTTTGTCTCATTAGAAAATAAACTCGAACAACTAAACAGTAAACTCTTTCAACTTCTAATAGTTGAGAGAGTGTGAGTGCCTAGCTATGGGAAACTAAAAGGTTACTGTTTTTTAATTCTTTAAGTATCTAACCTTTTACAGAGTTCTATCAACTGTTTTATTACTATATCTAACATAATCTATGTACGTACTTTCGTATATATGAGATAATAATTAATGCAATTGGATTTCAAAGTCAGTCTTAGCTTTTCAATGTTTTATATTATGTTTGTGTTATTTCCAATAAATTGAATTTCTCTTAAATTAAAACCTATATGTGCATCTTTCCAACATTCAATTGCAATGTTAATTATTCAAGCTGACATAAGCTTGTAACGCTGAAGGGCCATGGCATTGTTAATATAAATTTATCGAATATGTCCACGATGTAACGTGTATAAAACTTCATTTAAATACATTACTTACAAAACGATGTGACTGGTCCTATTCAAATGAGGATGTGACTGTAGGGACCAATTGGATGTTAAAAGAGACAAACGATTGTTTCAACTGAAGGCTTAGGGGTGGTACATAATGAAACAAACCCTTGAAATAGTATAGGTCCCATACCTATACTATTTCAGGACACATTAATTGTTTCAAAGTTGTTTTACAATCCCATAAATGAAATGCTCAACTAATCTCAACTCAACTCAATTGAAAAAAGTCCATACCCAGAAGTCGGACACTAAAAAGGATTAAAGTGAAATAAAATATGTTCCACGTAAAATTTTGAACGAGGATCAGTTGGATAGTAGTGTCGTCTGTAGTTGCGTTAAAATCTGGTACTACTTGTCGAATTTGGATTATGTTTATACATTTTGGTAGCTTGTTCATTGAAGAAGTGAATATATTGCACTTGAAGCGCAGCTAGGGCAACACTTTTATTAAATACGATTGTAGTCTTCGGCGGCTACCTTTGTACATTTTTAACCCATTCTACAGGCTTGTTAATGCAGATAGGAAAATTGTACGACGAACATTTAATGAGGTGTTTCTTGCATATAAAGCAAGACAAGGACTTTAGTTCTTTATGCTTTCATATTGATATATCCCATAATAGGCTGTTGGAATTATTTATAAATTATGCTAATGTTAATGGTGATTTGTTGCTTTAAAATGCTATTGAATTTCCTTTAAGTGTTTACAAACTGCATCCGGTCTTGAGACTGATGATGGAATCAGTATCTACGTGTTTTGGAAATAGTTTTATTATTGAGGTACTTACTCTAGTAATTATAGTCGCCATCGTCATCATGACCAGTTTTATTTGTTTCATAGTTATGTGTAGTTTGTTTCATTGTTAAAAGTAAAATTCATATTCCGCGTGCCCCTATGCTGTATTAGCCATTAATGCTCAGTATCCTTTGTGAAACCGTCTTCAGAATTTCAAATTAGCAGTAGATTATTAAGTATAGATTGTCCCATTTACCGTTATGAGACTCGAAATTTGAATGTGAATTTTCTTTAATAAATCATGTTCCGTTTCGCAGAAAAGATTACATTGTGTTTGCGTTGAGCTGCCTTTACTGCTCATTGTTGGTTGATCATTGCAATATTTCATAAAGCACTTTGAAAAGATGCTAACCAAACTTATCTGCAAATGCAAAAAAGAAACGACTCTTTGTTATTTTTGATACTTCTAACCAGACTAAGTTGTATTTCAAATTGCGAGTATGAGGTGTACATCAGTAGCATTTTATATAATGTGTGTGGAGAATCTAACTTTCCAACTGCTCCGTTTTAAGCATCCCGGGACTTGGCCGGATTCAAATCCTGACTCTTATCACGAGGTGGCTGTTCATCCTTGCTTACAGGAGTAGCAGTGGCGAGATTGCGGTCAGGGGTCAGACCTTTGTTATAGGTAAAAGTAAAAGACAAACCAAAATGGTGCATAAAAATGACGATACTATTACACCTCAAAAAACCATGGAAATATCTCAATACTATTAAAGTGCTTAGTTCTTTAGTGGCTTTCACCTGAAATACTGCATCACACGATTTAGATAGTACAAGTAAAATTTTTCGAAAAGGAAAGACATCGATACTGAGAAATGAAGTAATTATGTAGTTACTTATACAAAACAGTAATTAGTATTAATATATTCCAAGCACGACGACAGCGACGCGACACCGCTTCGACGACTCTTATAAAAACGTAAAAAAGCCTATCCTAAAACACTTACAATAATAGGCAGGACTACATTCTTTGAATATAAATTAGCAAGTACTAGAAACTACGTTTCCCTGCATAACTAAATAATATGATAGACGGCCGTAACTAATAGGTTATTTATAACCTTATTATCGTTGTTTTCTATTACAGAACAATAAAACCCAATTTCGACTTGGAAGATGAGTAATTGTTTGAATTAGTTACGTACTGCCGGAGTGCCTCCGACTGTGTCTTGTATATGTGGAATTTGGGAATGACGTCAGGGTTACTTAAAGATACGTATAAAAACTGGACTAAAATATTGCTTTTAGTCAGATTGTGTACCAAGAAATATGTAAGATTAATTAAGGACTTCTGACTAGTCTTTGAATTCCACAGTCTGCAATGCTACGGCGCGACGCGCGAAACAGTTACCTACACAGTTCAATATTTAAAATAAAATAAAGAAAAAGTATGAGTGTCCATAAATTAAGTGAAGCGGAAAGGGTCCGACGCATATCGAAGGACCTTTTAAGAAACCTGTACAGTCGAATTCCATTCCGAGGCCCATAGTTAAAATGCTCAAAGAATAGCTATTCATTAGCGGGTGCGAGAATGAGAATTCTTCAGGCACTCTGAATATTCCATTCGAGGAGAGACTTGTATTGTCTTTTAGAAAAATGCCTGAGAGTTTGCTTGGGTGCTAAATTATGTCCACGCGATGTAGCGGACACCGCTGTTGACAGGGGCTACTAGAGCCTCGCGAGAATGTGCCCATCCTAGTTCATTATTCACCGTTTAATGATTTTATTTACGGAGGCACATTACACTTTATATTATGGTATTTAGTTAATTTTGTAATCACTATTTTAAAATTTCCGAAATTTCTCTTAGTATTGCAAACACAATCACACAAACACATCATATATTCTAATTAAAAAGCATTTAAGTTCAATTCCCCGCAAACTGTGTCACCGCGGTACCGCGATTCTGAATTAAAACGACACGAGAATCATTAAGAGCGTGTAAAATTATTCAGTATCCTGTCGAAAGTCCACAAAGTTTGCACTTTGCATATTTAAAGAAACACTCGCCTTATCTGGCTCATCGCCGATTCAGTTCACAGATATTCTCTGGAGAAAAACGGATCAGACTAAGGCCAAGATTCTTATAGCCCGGTGCTTGTATTAGGACAAAATTAAGTGCGGTTATGTGTTCAGCTGTCACATTAAAATACCATCGGCAACTTCACACCGTCTGTGAAAAAATAAAGCCGCGTATGCTATTGGCAGTAAAATAATTCGATGAATCCTTCGCGTTTACTTTGTGCTTCGAAATTATGGCCACCTTGTTAATTTATTAGGTATCTTGTTTAATAAAGTAGTTGAGGAACTTTTTGTTGTAAACACCTTTGCTTCGCACCGTTCTACATGCCTAACTTTACGGAATGCCCGTTAAAGGTGCCGTGTATTTTTGCTACAATTTATTTTATTGCATTACCTGGAATCATTAACGAAAGTCATTTTCTTTTGTTTTTTAAGTATGCACGCTTCTATAAGCACCCTTGATACCGATGTATTGAAGCAAAACAATTGGCCAACCCATTTTGACCACGGTGTGAGTCAACGGGGCGTATAGTCATTTCCGTAGCGAGTCAATTCGTCTCGAGTGAGATCAATTAAAATCTAGGAACGGTCCAGTGACAATACGAGATGGAATCCCGAGGGAAGGTCGTGCGACACTAGCCCACCTTTTTATGAACAAAAAATATGGGAAGTGGCAAGGAACTCTCGAGATTTTTTCTCTGAATACTTGATTGATGATCTTGAACGTAGATTAATAGAATTAATCATGGGAGGTGGTTTTACTTTTCTTTGATTGAGACTTTTTTCTTATCTAGCAGAAATTGAATTAGTGTTAATAAGAACCTATCAATTTATTGTTAATAAAGAGTACTGTTAGGTTAATATATGTTTTCTCTTTTGGAATTATCTTCCAGGAGATTTACACGTACGTAAACGTAAACATTTAGGTACATATTCAACCCTCTTTTTAGGTTCCGATGGTGTATAAAATCAACATTTAATCGATTAAATCAATCGGTTTGCTATACATTCCTATGGTATATGTACTTTAAAGTACTTCAAAGCTTCATATTTTCTGTACACAAACCAAAATTTTACTTAAACAAAAATATTAATACTAAGTACAGTGACTTTAAAAATACTCTTTTAAAAAGTTTAAATGAAACTCATTACATTATATCTTATATTTATTTTCTTACCATGCCTGGTTGTAGCGCTCTTATAGAGCAAACTATTTAAACACTATGTCATTCAACTATCTAGGTAATGCGTATCGTATTTATTAATTCCAATAAAATATGAACGTAATTATAAAATAATAAAGATCAGTGGACATCTACAACATAATTAAGGCAGTCTCATTACCATACGAATGTCCTGAGAGGCATATCTTATCTGAATAGTAGTCAAGTGGCTTGTCCAAGTTAAGATTGTGAGCCAGCTGACATGACTTAGTACTTGCTAGTACTTTGCAATTATCTGTAATAGACTTATAAAGGTAAAAAGATAGCGTGTTTATAAAAATAATGATGATGATCTTCGACACGTCAGGTCTACTTGAATATTTACAGACTGTAATGGCTGAAGACTTTGTAGAAACGTTCAATGCAGACCTTTTTGTAAAAATAGATGTTTGCTTACCTCATGATAGATGTAAATATTTATATTCAGAATTCTCTTTTAGGTTATTAATTTTATGTGCCTTCAATGTATTTTTTAATTCTTTCTTTTAATTTGTTTTGTGTGTATGGATCATATCATGGAAGCTGGTATAGAACGACATTCGGCGGTAATATTGTTTACAATTTGGCACCACAAAGCCGCTGGTGTGACGACAGAATTGGTAGGTTCATGATTACGTACACTAAGTTTGGGCAAATTTGCTATGTATTGACAAATACTGATGCTACATCCTTTTTAAGTTCGATTTAACATCAGTAAAATCACGTTATTAAAAATCATAGATAAGATTCTAAAGATTGCTTTATTTTTTTTTTTAATTTACAAGCCACGAGGGCTTTTATTAGTTTACCGGGCTTTTTCAATGAGCTGGTAGACAGCGTGGATCTCAAAATTAATAGATAAATAAAATGCATTAGCCTAATTTTACTTGAGAGCGCAATCAATAATTTTATGCAATTTTAATGATTACACGTTTAAATAACCTTTCAAAATTGGTTATAAACTGTTGCAATTCTGTTTGAATATTAGTGAAACTACTTACGTATTTGTATATTTAAGTGAGATACCTGATCTACCTGATAGTGAAATACATAGCAATAAATTAATGGATCTTTTAAGGCTAAAATTCGAGAACGGCTGAATTGATTTTGGTCTAAAAGTACAAATGAAAGTCCAAAGGTTTAAAAGGAGAAAAATACGCGGCACAAAGTTTGCTTCGCAGTTAAAGTTCATAATTATCTGGAGAAGACATGTTTAAATGAATTAAGTATGTGTTGTAGCATGATAAAATGATACTAGAAATGTTAAAATAATTTATGAAAGTACATAACGTTCTTATGATAAACAAGAACAAGAAGATAAGACATTAGGGAAATGTTCTACTAGAAAAAATGTATTCAAATAAAGGCAACCTGCTACTATACATGAGCTTTGATTTAATTTGGGTCTCCTAACAAGATCCTCGTGACCAATTCCGTCACGCAAATAACATTTTGCATGACCAATCCTAGTTACTGTACCAATTAAGCGATTGCTAGATCAAACTACACAATTCTACGGTGATTAACGTAACCTAAGACAACCTTGGTTATTTGCCGATTAACTGTGGAATTTAAATATTGTTTATTTAGTAAACAGTAGCTCAGATTTAACATGGGTCTCATTTGGATTGCAAAGTTGGAAAAGTTGAGGTATACTTCTTGTTTAATGGGGCAACATTCTTTATCTGTTATTTCGGCCCGATTTGTACTAAAAACTCAAAATATACTTACTGTTGCTTAAATGGCAATAAGCTTGGCTATTACGATAACAATATGGTACCTACCTATAGTTCTCAGATATATACATATGAGCGAATTACTAAGATATATTCCTACTCAAACTTTCAATCCATTTGTTTCTTTGTTTGCCTAAAGTCAAAACTTAACAATTGTAAATCACATTTGTAAAAATGGAACGGAATTCAGCCACTTTGTGAATGGGGTCTCAATAATTTCTAAATGCACTTTTATAAAGTAGCAAGAACAAAACTAATTTAAAACAAGACAAGCTTAACTGAACTAAAAATACCAACAGGAAGACCGCACTAATGAACATAGAGTACAAAGTAAACGAGCTAACCAAACAGCTTGTAGAAGCAATACCACCACATGTTAATGTTCAATGATGCCGTAGTGAACCACGACAGCCTCCGTTCCGCACGCGAATTAATTACATTACCGTTATAGTTAATAAAACTTGTTTAGACACCCTACGGCTGATTATGGACGCATATTCTCTATTTACTCAATATTTTGTATATAAAATTAATATACAGTACTGAAACTAAATAAAATACAAGGAATTTTTACAAATATCTATCGTTTTTGCCTGTCTGCCTTCGTGGTTTATACCTACCTAAGTTAATAACGTAAGTTACGTTGTCTACGTTTAATAGTTTTTTACAAATATGTATGTGAATAAAATATATGCTATTTAAAACAAAGGAGAGGTCAAAAGTGGGCTAGAATTTTGAACACCAATGTGATATACCTCATTGGAAAGCTTATTTAATAAGCTGTTAGAATTTAACTAAACACGAATTTTAGGAGCAACCATTTTTGTAAAAATCAAAAATATGTAATAGAAAAACAAAACGCACATTACCTTTAATTATCCGTTTCCTAAGCAGTATAAATATTGCAATCACGTCAACAATTGCATTCTGTTACAGTACTTTTTTCTTGTAATATTATTCTAGCTGCAGCTTAATGTAATTATGACGAAAAATATTTGTTATCTTATTAGTGTAATAACAAAACGCGTGGAAAAAAATATAATTACGGGAAACGTCATGATGTCATTGTCATTGATCTGTTTGATTGACAGCGTCAAAATAATTTTGATTTTTTTGGTTGCTCAATTGACATTTGACCATGGGGTTGCCAATTGCAATAATCATAATATTGCATTAAGGATTCTTATTTTCAATTTCAATTTTTAAAAAAACGGGGGGGTGTAAAATTATTTTAAATACACCAAAAAATTTAATTAATTATGCTCTATTAACCTATGTAACTCAGATTGCTGTTCAAATTTACAATTATTTTAATCCCAGGCTCTATACATTTTTTGAACGTCTCCTTTCAATAAGTTCTGAATTGTTCAAAAAAATATTGGCAATTCCGCTCGTAATATAATCATATGTCAAATTAGATTGACATCTTTGATAATCTTCGCCGATCAAAGATCCTTTTCACAATTAGCAGTCTGTTAAAAATAGATATTTATAAATGATTTAAAATTACTTATTCAACGAAATAAATAAATTAACTTATCTACTAAAACGTGATATTTTGTTCTTTTAATATGTATAAATATTTTAATCAGTTATTGTGGCGTTAAGTTATTTAAACACTCTTCAAATTTCTTATTAATTTGAACGTCAGCACATAGATTACAGTAATTTGTTACCTGTTCCCAATGTTAATATTGGGAAAGAATAAAAAATACATTCAATCTTCATCTACGCGTTTATCGTGTTTTACAAGTTCAAGATCTAGCAAATTGATTGCAATTAATTTTTCAATATTTTACCTACATCATAAGCTGAGGCTTTTAAACTGGTTTCAGAACCGGTGTCGTCGCATAAATACAAGGTTACTTAATAATGATAGGTAGTAGCTCTATGTTTTTTGTTAATATGCAAATAAATAGTCATGTACAAACGGAGAGTCCAATTGTATTGGTTTCATTTAACAATACAATTTACAACTTTTTGTCCATTCCAGTGTACCAACAACAATTTATTTAATTGATCATTGAGTCAAACTTACTGACCAGAATAACTTTAGAAGCAATTCATAGTTTACTCCGAAGAAATTAATGATTCGTTTTCAATTTGCTATATTGTATGGCTATTCTACTGTCATGTTATCAAGCGCGTTCATTTCTTTAATGGTATTGAAACGAACACTTTGTTTCTAGTGTACATGATTGTTTAAGTCTATTTTTAGTAAGAGTTTTTATTCGACTGAGCTTTATTGATTTTTTGCTACTAGAATTCCTGTTCCTCTATGTATCCCACCTTCTTCCATATAAAGATGCCGACCATTGTCTTTTGTTAGCGTACATCGGTTCGAAGTCATACGTTTTGTATAACAAAATGCTTCGTCATTTTCAATCTATACTTGATTGACTGCATTTCACGTATCCAACTCTATATTGTAGACTATAATTGGTGACTATAACTGTAGCAGAAAGCATTAAATCACTTTTTAATTTCAATCACCCATTTTTGTTTTACCTACAGCCGAGCATTAAGAAAACTTCAATTTCACTGAGTGGTTTACCGTTAACTAAATAGTAGTATCAATCATAATCTTCATTGGCGAGATTCGTTCGTGTATTTTGGACGATTGTTATTAGTAGTTTTGAGTTATGAGCATCGGTAGTGAGCTCAACGTATACAATCTAATGGAATTTTAAGAGCCAATTAGATTAATTCCAATAGTGCAGAATACTTGTGTGAAAAGGTAGATTGCAATACTTTCTCTTTTTATTTTACAAGAAGTTTTGTTGATTTCGTAGCTAATAGCACAATATTAAACCTCTATAGTAAAAGCCTAGTAGGTAGATAAACATGCACAGAATATACAAAGCAAAATAATTATTAACAATCATTATAAATAACAATGATAAAACGCTCAATAAATTCCGATTAATAAGGAAGCAATTTCTTAACACTTCGTATAAAATATGGGTAGAGGTGGGACTCGCAATTATTTTTAAACCCCCTGCGTGTGATCATGAAGTTTAAAAATCGATATGGTATTTGACTTGCGAAAGTTTAATGTCCATTTTCATACCGTTTACAATCAATATAATGATTCACATAAAAGCGAACTTGCAATCATCATGTATTTTAGGCCTTTAGTTTGCTTTATAATGTAAGTATGTATGTAACTTTTAAACAGTACCTACGTGTACATAGAAAAATGATATAACATAGAATACTAAAATGGCAAAGATTGAATACAGAATTGAATATTCTTGATTCTAGTCGTTTTTTGGGATCTTTGACTTAATTCTTTTCAAGATTTATTCTCATCCTACTTACTAAATACAGAAATAAGCTTTCACGGCAAAATTGCAGAACCGATTTAGATGCATATTTGCATACATGTATTTTGTTTTGCAACCTTATGCTTTTCGTATTTTATTGATGAAGTCGCAGTAGGTAGCTTGCGCTCAGTTCTTAATTCCCAAAAGATTCCTACACAGATGAAGACAGTTATTCATACGCTTTGCTTAACTAATCGGTCAACAAATTACTCTTTAAAGGCCTTAGAACATTTAACACTGGAAGTTTAATGCGCAACTTCTAGTACTAAATTGATTCTGCTAGTTTTTAGAGCACACTTTTACATGCTCACGCTCACAAAAAGTTGAAGCGTCTTTCCCTTAAAAAAAGTAGCAAGTAGCTTCTTTCTTCCATGGTCTTTAGAAATGTACACGTTAATAAAAGCTACATATGAACATAAAACATGAACAGTTTGTGCATGTAAACTGATAATGTTCCTCGGCAGAGGGGAACGCGTGCGCATAACAGTTCCGGTGTTGAATGTTCTAAGTCAAAGGTAAACGCACCACGTGTATTAATCGTGTTCATATAAAATTTGTCCAAGACGTCAATTCCTATTTATGTTTCTTTGCGATATAAAGCGCAGCGGCTATCGAATTAACTCGTCATCCAGTTGCGACGTTATCGTTGGTCGACATCGGTAGCTGAGTTGTCGGTTGATCTGTCGCAAGTCTACGTTTTATTTGACGCAGGCTCTGACGGCCGCTGACTGTCAGACAGATGCCTTTGCGTTAATTTAAAATCGACGGATGTCATTTAACTGAACGGACTTCGACAACTGATGCCCATATAAATACAAAAAGCTAATAGGTACCTACTCATTAACTGTCGGGTTCCAATAGACAAGATGACTAAATTGTATAGAAATTACAATTTAGTAGTCTGTCTTATATACGGTTAGAAAATATTGGATATGTAATTTTTACAACTTAACTGTCCAACACCTCATAATCCACCTGAGTTTTTTTTCGGCGCCCGCTATTAATTCTGGCTTACAAAAGCAGCAATGGCAGGATTGCTGTGGTGGGGTTAAGTCCCAAAAATATTTGTATTTTTTAAGCAATCAAATTAAATTGAGTCAAAATGTCGTGTGATGTCACGCTTAGGTACAGTTTTTACTTAATATTGATATAACGACCCTCACTCCTAAACTTTAATGCGATATATCAAAATTTGCATATGCCTGAATCATGCCTACTGAGATGACTATATCTAGTTTAACTAAATAAAAATCAAAATGTCAATTATAATCTAAAAAATAATTTACAACATTATTTGCAAGGTATTGCTCGCGGCAAATGTGTCGCTAGTCGCGGCATCGCGATAGCTGTTTATAAAAGATATCACTTAATAACATGCTGCGATCGGCTTACTAACTGCGAATACTATTTTTATGAACGTGGGTGGCGCTCTATACGTTTGAATTAAAATATTTGTCTAGCTCCAGGCTAGAACAACTATCTAATTAAGCACGATCGTCACAGAATATTGCCATTAAACTGTCAAATAGCAAATAAACTTAGGCAATATTGTAAATAATTGGAAACATGCATACGCCCGATAGGCAAAATACTAAATTATATAATGATTCGATCATGTAAGATTTAAAATTTGGCAATCTTAATCAAAGCTAATTTAAATATTTATACACACACTTACACTTCAACCATTTGTACTGTCCCACTGCTGGGCACGAGTCATTTCTTAACTATCGTACGAGTAGAGAGACTCAATCTACACACGCTGGACAAGTGCGGGATGTCACATATCCTCGAATTATTAGTTTATTATAGACTTGGTTTTCACGAGATATCCTTCACCGATATCGGCGATATAGCTGCGGCGATGAACCAATTCACACAAAAATGTGTGGGCACGCCCACTGTTCGAACCCGCGACTTTATATTTCAAAGGCAATTCTGATACCCCACCACAGGCAATGCTGTCTGCTGAACCACCGCTGCTTGCTCTGACATCGCTGCTTGCTGTGCCGCCACTGCTCAGTTAGGCATCGCTGCTTGCTGAGCCACCGCTGTTCCCTGAGTCACCGCTGCTCTATTTATATACCTACGTAAAAGCCTTAATACAAATTAATATCCTGTAGGTATCAGAGTTAAACAGATTTAGAGAATGCCTCTATGAAAACATGGATATAGGCAGTAAACTTTAACTTAATGCTTAAAAGCAATGGTAATCTCGTTTCATTGACATCGGTAGACATCGTAGATTTTATTATTCTATTGCCTTTGATCGAAGGATACACAGATACTTAGTCTATTTGTGAACATATCGAGCTCGATACGTGTTCGTATTTTATGGGGCATAAATATCATTGGTCGTCGAAACAGGCCGAAGCGACGCGGGCGCAAGCCGCGGGCGAACAAACCGGTCGTTATTTTTATTCTCAGTGAACAATTTCGGTAAATTTGTTTGCATGCAATGGATTTTTGTTTGAACATTAGCAAGAGCAAAGTTATGGATGCGATCTTAAATAACAATAATTGTGAACGCCCAAACGTCCAAAGTTATGAACGATATGCATATTTTTTATGGGTTTCGTTTTTTAAGAGTTAACATTGTTTGTATTTGAATATTTATATCTTTCAGTTGAGTATAAGTTTAGCTAAACATTCGAATCTTGTTACTGTATAAAGCAATCAACATAAATTATAATTTTTGATAGGTTCTTATATAAATTAGTGAGTAATTTTTATATAGATTACGGGCTGACGATATACTTAAAGATCTTTACTTAACTAGGCAGTTCAGTAATCTTTATTATAAAATGCGTTGTATGCACTGTAATGCACCTTATTATCATTATTAATCTACTTAGTGCTTATTTAAACAAGAGATGGCACAAAATTGATTGCTAGAATCAAATTTTCACGTGCATTATACAGTCCCTATTCCGTACTAAATCAGTTTCCTTTAGGCACAACAACAAAAGAAAGAAAACTAATTCAGCAGGACTATAGAAGTATCTCCCTACATTTCATCGTAACGAACCATCAATTCCGATTGCTGGTCACAAATATCCAAACTTTAAAAAATAAAAGATATCAAGAATTGAAAGTTATGAATAAAAGAAATTTATTTCAAATTAATACTTAATTTAGTAGTTGGTGCAAAAGTGCCCATCACACTGACTGCTTTCCCTCTTCGATTGGCAATGGCCAGCATTTACACCAGGTACGAATGCGTCGCGCGAGGTAGGTACCTGACTTTTCCATTATTCTACACCCTATCTCCAGAAAGAATTGAAAGTGTATGAAATAAATTATAACTTTAGTTAAACGACTTTTCTATAGAACTCATGGTGGTATGATTAAATGTCTAGTTATATTTTCTTAACCCATATATATAAGGTATAAAAGGAGCATTGTGCTTTCTGTCCCACGCATCTTTACGACTAATATAATCAGATAGGGCTTAAGAATTACCTATCCATCATTGACGATAATGATATTTGACAGGCTCTTACGATCAAAGCCTTGATAAATTTATAAATACCACTCTTTTGATTGATACGATGCGATGCTAAATGTATGCAAAGTTGAGTAACTGAAAGACATTTTCGGAGTTTATTTTGACAAATGGGTTTGTCCTTCACATATTAATGAAGGTCTCCAAAGTCTCAAATAATACTAAACAAAGGTATTTTAAATACTAGGTCATTGAAATGTATGGAAAAGTTAGAATTTTAAAAACAAAACATTAGATATGTTTCATAAGTCATTTTCTGGAAATTTTGATAAAACTATATGTAACGGAAACACGTCCAGAGATTTTTTACCTTCTCTAAGAGACAACGAAAACCTCAACGAGCATAGTCCAAATCCCACCAGAGTGGACCTGGAACTGAAGTTCCCAAAACCCAAAGAACCCAAATAATTAGAAAAGGAAAAGTATAAAAATTAAATATTTCGGAGGACTTTTATGTAAATATTCGTAAATAAGTTTCCTAATGAAAATTATTCCCATGTAAGAGAGAGTAATCTTGTTCTGTATTCAGTATAATTAGACTGTCCGCCATTCGTATCGTAAATCGCCGTCTAAAATAATTATAACTGATACTGTCGGTGAAAGTAAATATTTTGACTTGAAGCTTATGGTTCTGTTTAAGTACCTACTTACTGTGGCAGTTAGGTAAGCAAGAAGTACACTTCACATTCCAAAGCGTATTTAACTTGTACAGAGGAAATAAAACATCCGGATTATGAACGAATTAAACAACTACATGTACCTTCTGTACAAAGATTTATATAACAACGTATCTTGACCGCGCACAACGCTTGCTGTTTGAATCTCAATAATCACATGCATAAAAACAATAATATCTTTACTTTTAGTCAAATAAAAGAAATTGTAAAAGATTCTAAATTATTTCCAAAGAATGTGTGTGAATATGTATTAAAAAAAAAATGCAAACTTTGGTAAGCAACAATTTATTACGTTAATTTTATTACTTTTTTTTTCATAAACAAACCATATAGGTGCTCAAGTCAATAGAAACTTATATTTTTAATCATAAAGTATGGTTATTGCATACGTTTCAAATTATGTAATTTAATTAAAAACTAAATAGGCCAAGTTAACGTAACGTATACAGATAAAATATGTCAACTATGATCAAAAGCCGGTTCCGTTTACCTCTTACGAAACGAAAGCAGTTTTATGACAAATGACTGCATTTAATATCAGAAGATTAGAAAGATATATTTGGGTTTTGACACTTCTATATTGCTTAACTTTAATCACAATGGTCCTTTAATTTAATATTGTAGGTAAATCAACCAATCTATAATCATGTTTAAGATTGCACACCTGGTTTGTTCATTTAGATTTTCATGTTTTAATAATTAACAGTCGATTTTCATGTTTGCTAACTTGGGTGTTGTCTTTCGGCAATATAAGGTGTGGTTTCTTTGATCAGGTCGCAAGCTTCTTGCATCTAAGCGCTTACAAGATACTATGGCGATGGTGCCATCTACGTAATCAAAGAATTCGTATTGAAAGTAGGTTGGTTATATTGTTGTGGAACCCATCCGAATTTAATCAGAAAGATTAAAGGAACTATTAGACGTTAGATTGTGCACATTCTTCGAAGCAAAGCCAAAGACCACATAAAATAACGAGGAAATGACTGTAAATGGATTAAGAAATATCGGTAATGTGATCTAAGGGAACATACTCAAACTGATTCCAGTAAGAATGATGGTGTTCATTCAAAATCGACTATCAATTATCGATTAGTTATCTGTATATGCAGTGTTAGAGACATCACTAGTGTGCTAACCTAACTATTCTAGCGGATGTGTGGTAACACACCTATTATATCAAAGAACCTATGACCTATATTCTTCGAAACCGCCGATCAGGGAGCAGTGCTCGACAAGACCACGAGCTTGGGTGGGCAAATTGCACCCCAGCGCTAAGGTATAACGGGTTCAACGTCGAAAATTAACACATGACAAAGTTTATAGAATGATCAAAAAGAAAGCTAGGTAGTTACCTACCTACTATTATTTTAATAAAATTATACACTGTTTCATACTTAACCTTTTATTTTCTTTACGATTTCTATACTCGTGAGCGGAGACCGAATCCAATCAAAATTTCTACGGTACATATTTCACAACGCATTTGTCAAGAGCACTGGCTCTTTGTAATTACTCATCTCGTTCAGCAAATTGATATCACAACCGGTAATAATATTAGAAAGTTGATTTTTTTTTCTAATTTAGCCTACAACGTGACGGGAAACATTCACATGCGATATGAATCTATTATAAATTTGATATGACAATGGTGTATTAACAATGAAGTAGATGAGACGGCGACTGGGATGATTAGAATCAGCGCCAATTTCCTACAATGACGTAACCTTGATGCATCGCAGACACATCTAAAAGATTGTTGACTCCTTGTATTTTAAAATTAAGAATACATTTAAACCTTATACCTACTTTTCACAAAACCAGAACTAACGCGTATCTAACCCAAATCTACGAGTGTGAGAAACCTTATCTTTTGCAAAACCATAACCTTGCTTTACCAAGCGAAACTGACTTGCTAATATTATCATGCAGTTTTTGGAAAAATCAAAATATTAACATAATGGAACTAAATTCAAAAGGTAAAAACTGGCTGTACATTGTTTGGTTGATTATAACCCTTCATTTTTAGTTTAAAGATCATTTATTTGTCAAAGAACATTACATTGTTCACATAAAGAAAATCTTACCTTACTACAACATAGTTAAACATTACCTCCCCTATTTCACAGTGTTTCATTTGATTTCATTTTCTAACAGCGATAGATCAACGCTGTATTTTCTTATCAAATTGAATACTTATACCGTTCATTCATCATAACGTGTTACTAAATGTAGGAGGAAGAATATTATTGTGATAAACAAACTCCTTGATAGTATCGATGCTCTGTTTGGACTATTAATGGTACAGACTGCATCGTTACAGGCCAGAGACGATTCTAAATTCGATATGGTTCTCCTAAGTCATCAATATTTACTAATAGTTGATACAGTTTATATATCAAGCGACAGTTAAAGGTCAAGGCACTTTGATATTTTAAAAAGGAGATAGTTATTTTTAGTCTAAGCATCATTTATATCTAAGAGATTAAAGTTTATGATGAAAAAGATTAAAATAATAATAGAAGGAGATCATAAGACAGAAGAAGATGTATTTTTACTGTGTAATAGGCTTGCGCTTGACCTCATCAAGCCTGATATTAAGTATTGATGTGGTCTACGATGGAATACTCTTGCCCAGTATATCGATTCACTTGTGATTACGAGTGATGAAATAAAATATGATCCTATACTAAGACGCAATAATATGCATAGGTATTTTCAAATGTAATTATATAAACTTAATCATAAAAATATTTTATTTAAAGAATAAATATTTTTGTTATTCTAGGTGAACTTATTTTTTCTATTTAATTAGTCACAAAACATGTCTAACTCATAAATAAATAAAGGTAAAAAAGTTTGGCCTAAGTAATGTGTTCACGAGCTAATAAATCAGACGATAACATGCGAATTGCCCTGTTTCAGTTGTACTTTTACATTATGTTCTAGCTTTCCGCCCGCGGCTTCACCCGCGTAACCTAAATTTTATATTATGTCCAGGATAAAAAGTTGCATATAAATGGGCTATAAGACCTTTCATAAATGGGCTACCTAACAGTGCAAGATTTTCTTAAATCAGACTAATAGTCCCTAATATTAGCGCGTTGAACCAAACAAACTCTTCAGTTTTAATATATTAGTATAGACTAGCATTCCGCCTGCGGCTTCATTCACGTTACTTACATTTTATATTATGCTTAGAAATGGAATAAACAGCCTTTAGCCGAATAAACGGGCTATTTAACCGTGCAAGATTTTTTTTAAATCAGACCAATAGTTCTTAACGTTAGCGCTTTCAACCAGACAAATTTTTCAGTTTTATAATATTTAGTGTAGATTAAGTAGGTAGGCACCACGTAGTCACATACCAAAATGTACGTTGAACTTTATTTAGGTTATTAGAATCACTAACTTAGTTATGAAGGTGCCCTAAATTTTTCTTACAAGCTATGAAAAACATAACTGAAATAATATTAGAGATCTAAGTATAAAACTTTCAAATCAAAAGGAAGGCTGAGTCATCTTGATCCGTGGAGTGTACATTTAATCTGAATCCACACGTGATCCCCGGGTAGTGCAAATTAGGTGACAATAAACTGGTAACAACTGGTAATAGCTGGTGGTAGGACTCCGCCGTGGTTAGTGACAAGACAGACAAAGCCGCACCGTCAAGCGGCTTTGCCGTGTTCCGGTGCGATGTCTGGTGACACCAGTAAAGAGGAGGGGTCTATATGGTTACTAACCGTATGGAGCCTCATACTACTGCCACCTTTTCATCGAGAATCATTCGTAATCATCAGTGAATCGGTATATTACGCAGGCGCGTTCTGTCGTAAACTACATTATTGCTTAATATAGTGTAAGTTGTAGTAGAGCGCAAGAAATAGAAGAAGTAGAAAAAAAAATCTTCAACCCATTTTTACTGTCCCACTGATGGGAAAAGGTCTTCTCTCAATTATATTGCGAGTAGGCCTAATCCACATACGCTGGCCAAGTGTGGGTTGGTGGTTGTCACAATGAATGATTAGTTCTTAGACATGCCGGTTTCCTCACGTATGTTTTTCTTTACTGATATTGAGCAACAGCGATGAAACAGTTCACACAATGATGTGTGGGCACGACTGGGAATCGAACCAACCTCATATTTCAGAGGCGAGGCTGATACTGTTCCTCCTCGTAAACTTGTCACACTTAAATTATTTATCTTTTTCTAAAGCCTTCACCTATTGGTTCTAAAGTTCTAAACTTGAATAAAAAATGGCCACCTATACCTTCCATTGTGTAACCCTATCGCTGTAGAGATTATCGAAGCTCGCCCTTAAGCAAACTATTCATTAAGGCTACGTTGATTGATGTCCTCGATTACAAAGTTAAGCACGTCTCAGGCAGACGTGCGGTTTTGTGTCCACACGTTATTTGTCTGAGTAAAAGTAGCTATCAATTTGAGAGATGTTTTTATGTATTTTAGTAGGGAAATAACTATTAATTTACTCGTTTATTAAATGTAACAACTGGATAGATAGGTAAAATGTAGAGGCATGTAAATTATTATAATAAAAACAAAATTTCAAAAATAAGCTTTTATTCTAAAATGCATAAAAGAGGTAACTTCGAAAGATTGCAGCGCACACAGAAAAAAGAGGAATAAATTTCATGCGCGATAAAAGCTTTCGAAATAACCTATTTTATGAATTTTGGAATAAAAACTTGTTTTTGATTTTTTTATTATATTTTTATTTCGTATTGCAAAATCTACATGTAATATCCATGTTTGCAATAAATAATCTTAATTTGATTTGATTTGCATATTGTTTAAAAAAATGTTTTTACTCAGTGGTTTATCAATTTTAGTAGGTAGACAAATTGCTTGAATATAAAGTGCAAAACTGTGCAATACCTAATGTTTAGCGCAACAATTTAAAGTCTCAACGTACATTTTTTAAACTTATCTTGACCACAACTAGCCTTGCCTTGCTAAGCAATGATATGGTCTACGATAAAACGCGTTTACCCAGTAAATACCAATTCACTTGTGACTCGAAGATAGGCAGATTATAGCTTTCAGGAAATAGAAATGCCGGCCGCGAATTCCACAACTTGGCAGTTCGCAAAATAAAAGTGGAAGCGAAGCGCTGTGTTTACCTGTAGAATTTCCACTATTATCAGTGGCCCATAGCAGTGCGTCTACTTGTCCGACCAAAAAACAATAAATTAAACAAAAATAAAAAAAAGGCAGGAAATAATAAAAACAAGAAATAAACAATAAAATTTATCCATAAAAGATTTATTTTAAACAATTAAAAAAGGAATTGAATGAATGAATTGAACTTTTAATTAGATGTAGGATTTAGTCAGCTAACGCCATCTATTACCAGAACGGGGCACTACAAAGTTTCACTGTGACAAAAGTTTGAAAAACCTAATTTCACTAGTTACATATTTCTGCATGAACTGATACAAGATCCAACACGTTTGATAGCGGTCAGTCCGTAATCAAAATGCATTAGGCAGATGAAAACAACAATATAAAACATCTAAAACTAGATATTTATGTGAAGGACGCAGCTGCAGGTAAATTATACTTATTGGTCTATGGAACTACGAATTAGACAGTTATTATGCTGACTTAACCATGTTATTAGCACAGTAGGATTAGATTGGGTTATTAGTGACAATTTGACAAAGATTTGGGTTATTTCATATATATACCACATAAAAGTTATTGCGGTTTCTCTGATTAAAGATTAAAACAATATTTTATGAGTCAAGTCTTTTAACATTAAGGTTAAACGTTTCCCATACGAGCTGCGGTGGCAAAGCGGTACGGGACTCGCCGAAATATAAGGTCTTGGGTTCTATTCCCGATCGTGCCCACACATCTTTGTGTAAATTGCTGCTCAATATCTTCTTTCTTTTTAAAAGTGGATTCAATGTAATAATTCCACCATGGAGGACGCTACCACGAAATCCGGGTGAACCAAATCATTTAGTACCTTTATTATTAATATTAAATAAGGCCATTATGAGATAAAAGTTTAAAAACGGCACGGACGCAAGTTCTGTAGTGTGTGCGAGTAGAATAAAAAAATGAGTGCGTGTACGCGCGTGAGAAGTTATACTTCTTTGGCATTATTAAACAAGCAGACAGCTTCATACTGTTAATTTTGTGTCACAGATGCGCGCGCATCTTAAAATTTCACTCTCATCATTTTTTCATAACGCGCCTAACTTCATACTGTTAATTTTGTGTCACAGATGCGCGTGCATCTTAAAATTTCACTCTCATCATCATCATAACTTCAAAAAAAAAATGGTGTCTACATTTCTAGTTCTATAACAACTACTTCATAATTTTAACATAAATCGATGGAAAAAATAAACGTTTACTTTCCCAATAAATGTGTCATTTGTTGACCATCCATCATCGACTTCCGACATTCAAAACTTGGTCACATTGTGAACTGCGATATGTTTCAGACTTGTCCATTCATCTTTAGCGGAATATTCAAAGCCGAGGCCGCGTGGGAGCATTGTCACTATAAAACATTATTGTAGGACACAAAATGTACCGCCACGCACATGATTGAATTTTATTATATGCTCAGCGCTTACTTAGAGAGGTTTACTAATATTTTATAGGCCAGATCTAAACGGTAGCTAAAGTTTATATATCCTTAAGCGGGTGTAAGTGTAGAGTGGCTTATGTCTACAGTAAGTGTGTTTTTGTAATAACTTATGGATTAGAAAAATGTTTTTACATTTATGGAGTCTAAGAGGTTTCAACAAAGCGATATAAACCATCTCACTATAAGTCAAACATATCAACACAGCTCTAGACTAGTCTAGAAACGATTAAGGTACAAAATTTAACAAGGGGAAAACTACCTTAGGTATTTGATAAATGTCTGGTAACAATTCTGGTCTCGTTTATATTTTTTAATAAGGCAGTAAATTTTTCTGTTCATCTCCTGAATAATTGTAGCAGGCCATATGCACTTCCTTAAGGCGTTCTAAATAGATAGCCTGGGTTTTTTTTACTATTGACACTCTTCTCAATAAAAGCGACCCCATAAACTCAACCCCTGGGGTACATAAACTACCATTTCGCCAGCATGATGATACTTTAATATGCATGGAATCCACTTTATTTGAGGTTTACTACTAAAACTGCAGAAAATCGGGCATTGAGGTATACAACCTGTATTGACAATTTAGCTATGTATGTATGTCCGGATTCGTTTTTACGTATCCATGAATAATATATCGTGTTTTGAGTTCAGAGGATTTATGATGGGAGCCTAGGGGTTTTAATCTCGTTGAAAGACCGTAACAAGACGTATGGGCAAATTACAGAATCCGTTATGAGTATTTGAAGCGATTTAATGGCTACTTGAATTTTGGGAGGAAACCCTTTTAATATTTCAATTTAATAGATCAAGGCAGGATTATGAGTCAAGATTTACGTGCGGTTGGTATCCTCTTTTTACGTGTAGGTGGGTTCAAACGTATGCTTTGTATAAAATTTTATACGAGATTTTTTTATTTGGTATAAAATGTTAGGCACAATATTAATTAACTAAAGGTTTTCGGTATTCTTAGCCAAATTAATTTAAGATTTTTTTAACATACCTATCATCTTCAATACCATCGTTATTCAGGCGAGTCGGTACCTATTCATTTTACTAAAAACTTTGACCCTCAATAAAAATCAATGGGTTCGTAAAGGATTATTATAATTTTATTACACAAATATGTCGTCTAATACTTTTTTGGTACAACACACGGTAATATTTACGATCGTATTTATGGCAATAATCTTAGGGAATCGTTTTCTCTTTATGTTGAGTGACAAAAGTAGGATTCTGTTTATAGAGGCTATCAGAAGATTAGGGCTTAAATAAATCGATCATATTGACAGCTTCTGTGGTATTGTATAAGTTGTATCAGTAGGCACTTTGGATTTAATTTGACACAACAAGAGAAAATCAGTAGCACATAAGTATTTAAAATGCAAATATTTTATTCGCATTTAAAGCAAAAAAATAAATTAAATTAGGTAGGTGTAATAAAGATAGCACTCATTACCACAAAATACAGACACAGGTGAATGTCATCAATATTTTGCCCACTATGTTCAAGTTTTATAGTAATAGGGGGTATCTTTGAGCTTCAACTAAGGATTCAAACCTGGGACATAACGTGGCAAACGAGGCAATTACATTGATGAATTAAGAAATATACTTATGTATGTAAGTAGTTATTTACTTTCATAAAATTAAGAACGAAAAACTTAGTTAATCTGGCATTTAATAGCACCCATATAATTTTTATTACAAAACTAAACAAAAAACACTTCAAACATTATGAATAAAACTAAGCCAGTGCGTCTATCAAGATTAATGTCATTCAAAGCAGATTTATATGAACACGCATAAAAACAAAATTTTGTACCTGTTAAAGTATTAGATAGGAACGTTTAGAAATGTGGCCATGTTTCTGTCTCAAATATGCTAAGTAGAAACCTCGTTTAAATTAAAATGACTTCATATATTATTATCTGTTCAAGGAATGTGACCATTACAAGCATTTTTTTAAAGTTGAGGTCTAGCTAGACTTAAAATATAAAATACATCTTTGTATATAATAATAATAAAATGCTAATAACACCTACTTCACATTGTTGTACACCATCAGGAGACCGCACCTTACCTTTTGTAGACCCAATTAAAATATTTTCCACAGTGTTATTTAAATCGCGTAACCGTTCCTTATTTAGTGGTGAGTTCCACAACACTAATTATGCAGATCCATCTGACAGGTCATTTGTCAAAATTGGTCAACAGTTTAAGCACAAGAAGGGTGCATAAATTCGTACGCTTTATGTGCTTTAAATAACCGTTTCCGTTATAACAGCAGCATTTGGTTTAATAATTTTATTTAGGATGAGTTACTCAAGTGTATTCTAAGTTTTGATTTAAATTTTGAAATTTGTTTGAGTATTTTTTAAGTTTTTTACTAACTTCTTCATTAAGTAGAAGTTTTATTCCGTCTATCGTGTAGACTTAGGGACCGTATTCTATAATCGGTGTATACCAGGTATATCGTCTTCTAAAAGCAGAACTCCTTAATCATGGAACAAATCAAATTAGAACATTGGTACTGCAGCCTACATTATAAATTTAGTATCTCTTCGTAATTTTTATATTTTTGTCAGTTATTTGTTCTAAACTAAAAGCAAATGTTAGTCTTAAAGGGCAAAATATCTAATTTTTTATATGTATTAATTACCTAAATCTTCTTTTAACAGAACTTGTCTATTCAATATAGCTATTGCAAATTCCTTTGTTGGCGTGTTCAAATAGATCTAATTTGCTTTCTTCCAAGTCATGAGTTAGACTCATGACATTCTTGACACGGTGATCTTGTGTCGTGCTCGGCTTAATTAGCCGAACCCGGGCATCGTGACAATCGGTCTCACGTATGCGAATTTAAATAATATGATGCCCTTTACTTTGTGGGATACTTTCGACGGAATTCACTGCGTTTTCGCACACTATTTGTTTAAATGTTTCTTGGATAACAATTAAAGATTTTTTTGTGAAAAATTTGTGTACGATCATATTTATTTCAAGGTTATGTGGTAGGTAACAATAAATATCAATAAAGAAAAGTAAAGAGATATAAATAGTGATATTGTTTTTTTTTACTTAACAAGAAGCAACGTATTTCTAGAAAAAAAAATGGTTACACTCTGTGGATATGAGACACCAAGGAACTTAGTCATCTGTCACAAAAAACAATAGACTTTAAAAGTGTTGTCGTGTTAAACGTTTCATTTGACTTTGAAATAAGCTTGGTAGCTTCAGTAGCAGTGTACAACTATCAGATAGTAATCTGTTATTGACATACAATAAGGCTGGCGATTGCAGATACATCGATTTAATTAACCATTGCAAATAATCGGATTAAAAATAAACTACTAGAAAATTTTATTATTAAGTTAACGTGCCGCCTACACCATTATAGATAACGAAAGAGTTTATAAAACCCACATCAATGAGGAATTTCGAAACTACTAAGCATTCGATAGCATCAGAATACTTGTGTAAATACCAATAAGAGAACATTATAATTACGATACCATCTTGTGGCGTCGATGTTTGGGCTCTAATATCGGCGCACTCTGTTAAACAATGTCCACCGACGCTCTGCCCACGCGCAAGTCACGCCCCTAACAGATCTCGCGTTATTGTTTTTATACCGCGTGTATCGACAATATCTCACCATCAATGTGTATTGAAGAATGCCCAAATTGATAGCTATCGGACATTATTGAACGCGTACAAGGATACGTGATGGATTTTACATTGTGTACGCTTCCAGCGTGTGATTATGACCGTTTAAAATGTAATTGTTTCAAAGGAACTTAAACTGATATTGTGAACAATCAAACCCAAGATTATTTATGCAATTTTATGTTGGTTGAATATTATTAGGCCTCAAGTGCTAGTTTCTTTCGTGTATATCATTCGCTTCCAAAAATTACCAAGAAGCACAATATACCTTTTACCTACAATGTGGCAGATTATTTTTATGAAAATATTTTAAAAGACAACGTCATTGATAAGCTACTCGTAAAACTTTTTGTTGAACGTTATAACGATATTGTCACACTACCTCAAACAGACATACACACTCCTCGCCCTAGTAAGAAGAGTTTAAGGATCATTTACAAAAAACAGCATTTATATCAGGATCATTTCGTATTCGACTCGTGCGCAAAAAGGAGTTCCAATTATGCGTAAACGCAGCGTCCACTTAGGCCAAACATTCGCTACAATAAATTGACTGCAAAAATCGTCAACAGAAAAAAAATATTTACAATGTAATAAGAAAAACTGTGGAAAGCTTATAGGCAAGTAGATGTTCTTACATGTTTGATATTTTTAAATTCTCGTCCCTAACGTCAAACTAAAGTTACTCCATATGTCATTGTGTCAAGACGAGCAAATGCATAATGCATTGTTTCCATTACACTACGAATTTTAACATAAACTCAATGTTAACGTTTCTTCCATGAATAAAATTTTTTAGTTGTCAGGCAACTGAGAGCCAGGTCTGGAGCCAAAGGGACTACTTTTTTGTTTCCTATAGCAGTTCAAAGTAACTCCCATTTTATACGCATGTTTTATATGATTGAATAAACAATTGAATTTCGGAATTTATATTTAAAATAGCATTACATCTGTATTACCCGGAGGTGTACTTTTAGGTCACTTTTTGCCAGCTATATTTAGGTCCCATACGTAATAGGGGGCGAGCCTATTGCCGTCCATCGGGTACCATTCCAAACTTGGAGCTGCAACTAAGATTCTCTAAGTATATTAGAAAAGTCGTTTTACTCGACCCGGGAATCGAACCCGGGACCTCTCGAACTCGCTTACCACTGGCCTAAAACGTTTGTTAGTCTATTTTTTTTATTTAACTAAAGACAAAATAGTTCAATGGAGTTATTATTCTTGTCTGCATTGAAACGAAATCAATTGAATAATATTTCTCACTTATAAATCCGAGTATTTATTTGCTTTACTCCATTCATACTGGGTTTTAAATATTGGGATGTAGGCTGATATTGTTAGCGGCATTCCATCGTCATTGACAGCTAACTGTATTGAACATTCACTGCTCTGTTTACAAATACAACCCTACTTCGAAATACGCTTCTTACACAAATACACTATGATTTGCTATTCGGAACCATTGCTTGTTCATGTCTAATATTTGTGTTTGTCGCCGAAGACAAACTAAGCGTGCCTCGTGTCTTGTTCTTGTCCATAACCATACTGAAATGACTATGTATATTATTAAAGTTTACACATATGGATCGTAATATGTAATAAAAACCGATTCCGTGATTACTGATGTTTACTTTATTCAGAGTATACCGTAGTTTTTATGTTTGTTTTGATCTTTATGGTTCAAAATCGAGTACAGACCACCATTGCCGTTCATATACGTAAGACGAATAACATCATAATAATTATGAACTGAATTAATTCTACACACAAGCTTCCCGTCGTATAAATAATTGATAGTGCGTCCCTTGATTATACTCCGCTGACGTTTCAATTTGATAGTTTCCCATTGGTTCTTATCACTTTCCAGGATTATCGATCGGTTTAGTAAGCGTATCGTTGCGATCTCTAGGCGTCGTATAAATTACTAACTTGCGTTGGCCGGTCTGCTCTGACTCGACTATTGTCAAAGGAAGTGCATCGGTTATTGTTCCCGTCGCTTTGCGCTTTATCTGAGCCGCGAGATCGCGATCTAAACTCGCAAGGACTACAATTTATCTAATCCTTGTCTTCTATATAGAACTATTATTATGCTATTCCAAATTACCTTAGAAAATTTACGCATCGTTATCAGCTTCGAACAATTACAATTAAATTCATAATGTTAGTTCTGTGTTGCAGACGGACGCAACTACATTTAATTTTGATTGACTGTTATTTAATAATCAGTTCGATGATTCTTAATCTCTTTGTCTCTCCGCCTAAATTATTAATATCCTCAATTCACTGAATTATCGTTCATTGACATTCCAAGAAGATTAAGTACATCAACGTTTACGACCTTTATTTAAAGTCACGATATTTTTATTTGTTATAGGAAGTAGCTATTTATACTCGGGACTTCAAAAGTACCGTTTGATAAAATCGATACATCGATATCTTATTTACAAATCCGTTGCAATCGATTGTATTCATATCACACTGAATGACGCTCGATCAGCATAATCGGTTTACAAGCTTCCTGTCCCAATTGTTATTGTAATACTCATTGTACTACCAGTTATTAATGTTCTATGCAAGATGCAAACTGTCACAGTTAATGTATTTATACTATATAAGTAAAATAATGAAGACTGGTGGTCTCAAGCCGACTATTTCAGTCTAAATTTAGTGTATATTAAGGTTTCCATTATGAGCCGTAGCCTTGTACGACATTAAGTTTTGTCATTAAGCATCTCTCTTGATAAATCTCCTGAAGTCAGAAGCCACGTAGATAAAGCATGAGAAATTACTTATGCGACGGAATAAAGAAAATTGCCTTATGAAGAGTAAGATGTATCTTAGAGCAAAGTTTGAGGGCATAAAATTAAGTTTTATGTAAACTTGCACATTGTGATTATAATCTTACCAGATTTGCGACGTAATAAGTACGAAATGCCCGTAAATATTAAGAGAATATTTTTTTTATGGTTAGTTTGCTCATAGGCAACATTTAACAAATAATTGACAAGCTTTTCTTAGTAATTTGAGCTTATTAGAACACTTATTAGACGGGCCGGTGGCGTGGTCGGTAAGATACTTGCTTTTCACGCCGCAGGTCGTGGGTTCGATTCCCACCCGAGACAAACATTAATGATGAACATTTGTGTTTGTGTCGAGTCTGGGTGTAAATATCTATTATAAGTATATATTTACAAAAGAAAAGTATTATATGTATAGTATATACCAGTTATCTGGTTTCCATAACACAAGCTCTGCTTAGCTTGGGACCAGATGACCGTGTGTGTTAATGTCCCAAAAATATTTATATTTATTTATATTTATTTATTTCCACCAATAACAAAACGTAAATCGTCGGATTACATAAATTATGCATTTAATTTGATCTTCTTCAGAACATGAAAGCTTATAGACGTGAAAGGCCAAGAGGCTTTTCATTAAGCTGTCCAATTTACTAAATATACATAACATCAAAAATTTAATAAACATAGGTAGCATTAGACGGGCCGGGGTGGCGTGGTCGGTAAGATACTTGCTTTTCAGGTCGTGGGTTCGATTCCCACCCGAGACAAATATTAGTGATGAACATTTGTGTTTGTGTCGAGTCTGGATGTAAATATCTATTATAAGTATATATTTACAAAAGAAAAGTATTATAAGTATAGAATATAACAGTTATCTGGTTTCCATAACACAAACTCTGCTTAGCTTGGGACCAGATGACCGTGTGTGTTAATGTCCCAGAATATTTATTTTTATTTTATTATGTAAAGAAACTTTCCCCAAACCACAAGCATCTTAATATTATTTATTTGAACTATAATTTTCCGCCTAGATCTCACACCATTTAAATAATTTCGCAATTTATCGATGGCCACTAAGATTTGATGTTAAGTTGCACATACTTTATTCGTTGTTGATAGCCACTATGTTCAAACAAATATGTAGATTTCGCCGATTTAAGATACCTTTAGTTCGATTTGTTTTTATTAGCGGTGGCAAAAAAGAATAGTTTATTATGATTAATAGCAAAATATAATATAAATATGTGATTTATTTTGATATCGGCAATCCTACTTGTTTACTCGTAAGATACATTTGTTACAAACTTTTTGGTTTTAAACATGCGGCTCAATATTTTACGTATTATCCTCTTGGGATATTGAAATAACTCCTATTTTCCACTTATAACTGACAGCATTTTTGATAAGCTGTAAAACCGATTTATAATCTCTATGATTTATGTTAAAAGTTTTCACATCTCAGTATCTTGTTTGCGATCTTTTTATCGTGGGTGCGGTGTGCATGAAAATATTATCACCATTTAACGAAACGTCGGCAACTGGCTTGGAGGGAGCGCGAGGCATGCAAGACTCAATTGCAGATTCTACAGATTGCTGTATTGGGGTCCCATTGAGAACGCTGTTTAACCTGCGCAAGCTATTATTAACTGTTTATTGCTGGTGGATTTATACCGTCTCCGGCGTCACGGACAGTTCTCGTACGCAATTATCCAACTCACAATCTCCCCATTGTTGTCGAAATTTAAAACAAATTTCCTGTACAAGGGGGGTCACATTTTTCTGCCCTGCCAAATTGGATAAGCACTGTAATTACTCGTTTATATTACGAACATCACGAAGACTGTGTGTATTTTACTTTGCATGTGTAGTATCTACATATTTTGTTTATAGCTACAACGTCTTGTGCATTGTAGTCAAGCAAAATTTAAATGCAACAATATTTGAATGCCCAATTTGCCTACCCTCATCACTTCATCATTTCAACCCTTTGTAGTGTCTCACTGCCGGGCACCAGTCTACTCTCAACTACCTAGACTATAATCCATACAGTCCAAGTGCGGGTTGGTGGATGTCACATGTCCTCGAATGATTAATTCTTAAACATGTCGGTTTACTCACGATGTTTTCCTTCACCGGTATTGAGCAATGCCTACAATATAAAATCAATACTTGCTAAACAATTTAGAACAAGTCGTGAGAGAAACAATAGCTAATGTATCAGAAATAAGGTTGGTGGTCTCAAATGGTTAAATTATGAAGAATCGTCATTGTTTGAAACCTAACGCGAAGAACGCGTTCGCAATGCTTCGTAGATCAAATTGGCTTGCGTGAGCATACAGTAATCAATTTTGTTGTCTTGAAAGCTTTTATTTCGCCTATCGTCTTTGTAGCCAACTCCTAGAACAATCACTATTATCGATAATACCAGCAGTATTTGGTGCCTTTGTAAAAATATTTGTACTTCAAAAAATACTCTCATTTTGGTATTGGTTTATATCTTCAGTTTTATAAATTTCGGTTCTCATGATATTATCACAGAGTAAAGGGGAGATTTTTAGACTGCGATATTAGGTATTATAAGATTAAAGACCGTGAATTTACAAAATAACTACCTCACGTGTGGTTTCGTTTGGCTTTTGGACACATAAAACACCCTCCGTTTACATTTTGACAGATGAGATGTCAGCAGAAAATTGGATTTCACAAAATAAACATGTCTAACTTCTTCGGAACTCATTGCAGTTTTGGTTAGAAATTGGACTTTATCACCAAGGCTTTTGAGTTTAACTTCTATTTTTATTGCATTTCTTGATAGTTGATGGTAGGATTTTGAATTGGTGTTTCCTTTATGACTGTTCCGGTCAATGGTTTGGCTTTAAAGCTAACAGCTGTTGGTTGAATAAGGCGAATCATTTATTTGCTTAAGGCAGATTGACGTAACGCATTCATATGCAAAGTGTTTCGAGATAAACATCTTGATGGCGATTTGATGAGTTTATTAAATTGCAAAGATATGAATTATAGTCCTCGACCGGGGATCGTAAAGAAGATACTTGAATATTAATTTCATCAAAATATTGATATAATAAAAAGTTGATATAGAATTATTAATTAATTGTTTTCTGAGAATGTGGTTCATAAAATTTGTGCCTTTTTAAAAATTTCGGACGAAATATTTTTGAGAACTGTAAAAATGTTAACTTTCGAAACGTTAGTTACGGGACGTCAAATGTCAATCTAAAGTGACACGTAATTGACATCTGACATGATGCCGGCTCACCTACCATAAAGGTACGGAGTGACGCGACGTGTGTCTGACAAATGGACAATGCAGTAATGACGTCATGTTGCGGTATTCAGACAGCTACGTAATATTGAAATCATACTAGGTGTAGGTAACAATATACTTGACGGAGGTTTAAATATTTATGCCGACTTCTTAAAATAATTTTTCTTGTTTAGTTTAGGCCTCTTCTTGTTCCTGTGGCCACCTTCTCTTCACTCCATCATCAGACCGGCCCCAGTGACCGAAATCACTAAAAAGAGGCACGCTGAATTTAATCAATATCTAAACGTGCTCCATCACCGGGAGCATATTATTATACTTGTAATGTGACGTTACAGATTTTAGCAAATGTAACGTTACAGTGCGCTACTTGTACTGATACGATCTGTAACATTTTGATACAACTTGTAACAACCGCTTAAACTGAATACTCAAAACTGAAATGAATGTTTGATAACAGGCACATTCTCTCAGTGAGCGAACACCTTAAAGTCTGGTGTATGTCAGCTTCCAGATTTGACCCATACCATATAGTAGGAAGTTAAATAAAAGCTTGTAAAAAGTCACAAACTCGGTTTATATTTAAAATGATCTATTAAGTAGGTGCATCACTTCATACATTTCCATTATCAGTCGTAAAACTAAAATGAAAGTTATCATTACTGACTATAAACACCTTAAAATAGATCGTTACCAATTTGATTGGTCATAATATTGAACTTGTAACATAAAATATCTATTTTAATAATAATTTGAATTAAGAGTTTATAAAATAACAATGTGTTGCTATTTTCATTATTTATCGTGGGTTTCCTCTAAATTTATTACCTTTAAATAGTTTATTTATGTGTTTAACTTTCCATAAAAAAATATCAGATTTTTTTTTGAAAAAGCAGGCATTAATTGTTTTAACCTCCTTACTGGATGCAGGATGTAGACTGTAAGGTGGTGGACTAATCGTGATATAACCATAATATTGAACAGTCATAAAATATATTATTAAATAACTAGATTCAATGAAATATGTGACGATCTAGGTAAGTAGGTAAGTAATATTATATTTATCATTGCAAACTAAACTAATCATATCTGACGTATTGAAACCACCAAATTTTAATGAAAACGATGGCCATCTCACGAATTTCGGTACGCCACGCAATTTGTCTCGTCTCGCTATAAATTGATTGTGCGCCCAGCATGGTGTCTATCTGATCAACTTTATATTTATAAATGATTTGGATAATGTAAGCCTCACCCACGTCAAACATGATAATAATAGTAGTGTGTTATGTAATGTTTGTGTTATGACTGTTATGAGTTACTGTGCAACACCATAACGTTAATTAGAAGAGGCAGCACGTTAGACGTAAGCAAGGAATAGTTCAGTAAATTACTGGCACAAACAATAATTATAATTTAAGCTAAGCCCTTTAGTGACTGTTTTATCCTTTCCTAGACTTAGTTTCGCTACGTCGCGTCGGCGGTGCCTAGCCTAGGTGAAAACACTTTTCCTTTAGTTCTTAGAGCATTTTACACGAGAGATGTTATACACAATTTCTAGTACTAAATTGTTTCTGCCAGTTTTTCGGGGAGGAGGGATAACCACTTTCTTTCTTTACAAATGCACACGTAAATAGAAGCGACACACAAATACAAAATACTGACAGTTTATGCATACAAATCTATTCATATATCTCAGCAGAGGAGAATACGCGCAATAGTTCCGTGTAAAATTTTCTAGCAACTAATGCTACTATTTGCCTCTAGCCTCGATCAAATCAGTGCAGTGTTGTGACTTTTATAACTCTCAGAAGATTGGTGGTGTGACACCCCCGTACTTTGAAAAGATTATAGAGCCGTTGATCCTGCGCCAAGTATACCAAAACCTAATATTTTCTTGTGTTCATCGCGAACACTAACCATATGGATCCTCATTCTACTGCAACCTTCTTTACGAAAATCTTTTGTAATCACTAGTGAATCTGCATATTGGGCAGGTGCGTTGTATCGTAGACTATATAACATTGATTAACATCAAGCAAGATATAGTTAAGCGCAAGTCTATTGGAGAATACAAACATAAACGTACTGTACGTTATGTAACTTAACTTACCAAGGGAAGATTATTAACAACAATAGAAGCTATTTACAGTTAACACAGGCACCTAATACTGTAAATATTTTGAACAAGGCATTATTATTCGACGCTCTGTTGATTTTAGTTATAGGTTCTCAAGTTTATATTATAGTTTGTAATATAGAATAAACGGCCCAATAATATTGAAACTCGAGTTGCGTTAAACGAGTAATGCATAAACTTTTTGCCTTTTATAACAATACCTAATACGAATTTACGATCGCTATAACACTAAAGATTATTATGGTATATGCGAAAGTAAAATATAGATTTGCATGCATATAAGAATATTTTTGTAAGTAGTAACAGGCTCGTAAAGAAAATAAATAGTAATAGATTCTATCAATTTAGGAATGTAATTAAGTACATATTTATACTATGGATGTAGAAGTAACATAGGCACATGATTTTTTCCTGGGTATGATTCCCACCATACATTTGTATGCTGTATGCGTGAATATTTCTGACTGAGAACCTCAGTGACACAATACAACGAAGTGAAGATCGAACTTCGCAACTGGTATTTCAAACTCTGTTAAGACACCACTGCTTTACTATTGGTGATCTCATCAAATGTATAAACTATATAAAGCCAAGTTTTTATCTATCTAGTACGGGGTTAACATAGTCTGCGTCCAGTACGGTTTGCCCTGTTGTCCATACACATGATCAGAAGCTGGTGCTAAATGATTTATAAGCACTTAGGGTAGTTCTGGTCTTGGCTAGTCACTAGGAATGACCCAGTCGTGTTCCGATGAGATACCTGCCGAATAAAACATTTTGGAAAATGACCCAGTCGTATTACGACGAGACGCCTGCCGAAGTTATACTTAAAACACGTCAAGAAACTACCCAGTCGTGTTTCGACGAGATTCCTACCGAAGTTATACATAAAACACGTCAAGAAGACACGACCCAGTCGTGCTTTGACGTGATGCCTACTGAAACTATAAATAGCTACTGAGCTTGTTAAGTAAGTAGGTACCACCCTAGTTTTTATTGTCACCTATGTTCAAATAAGAATGAGGTTAAACAAACTTAGATATAGATTATAGCAGGCATACATTTCTGCAATTGGACGTCAAATGTGCGGTTATATTGCGCTTATACTGTTAAATGTAATAAAAATAATTATGTAAAGAGTAAACGCTTTTCACCCCATTCTTAAGTACCACTCACTAAAGGTTACTTTATTTATTGGTTTAAGTTAAAGAAGGGAATATAACAGAAAAATAAAATTGTACATTATCATAAGAATACTCAAAACGTGCTTCTAGTGATCAGTGTGATCACATTGTTTAACACATTTTATGGAAATGGGTTTTCATTAAAATTCTTGTCGGTCCTGCGATGGGGATCGTTCGATTCAATTAAACTTGCTTATTTCTATTAGTAGAGTTGTTTGTTTGTAAATAAAGGGAATAGGGTAAAGGGTACTCGCCAATTGGTGCAGTGGGGTTTAAATTGGGTTTACGGCTGATGTTATCTGTGGCCCGGTATACGGGTTCTCCGTCTTTTATTAAACTCCTATAAAGCTAGGGGCATGTAGTTCTGTAGCTAAAGATATGTAGAATATTATCTATACTAATATCAAGGGGTAAGTGCTGATTGCTGGACGTATTAGAATGACACATTAACACGTCCCAGAATGATTCCTTCACCGATATAACCCAGTAGCATGAAACAATTCACACAAAAATGTGAGAATACATCATTACCTTGGATTTTACCGTTAGCCATAGAATCTATAAATTCAAAGCTAAATCTCTTAAGTACTGCTGTGCCATACCACAGCGTTGATGCATTTTCCAACAAGCATGTACTAGTAAACGCTGATAAATCAATCAAACACTTTGGACTTTCAGTCTTCAACACTATGTATCAGGTTATATTATAATTAGAGCAAGAGCATGTAAACAATCCGGTAACAAAATATGTCGTCCTAAACAAGATGTTAAAACGTAAGTCGTAAACGCAAATTGGAGGGAAATTATTGTTCAATAAACTTTTACTATAAAACTAGAAACCTCTTTTTATTAAAATTGTATATTGCCCCTTAAATTTATGTTGTCAATACAGATAGCCACGTTGTTTAAATGTACGACGATACGATAACGATACAACTACGTTTCGCATGGGTGATACAAAATAAAGTAATAGATAAAATTGGTAGGAGCAGCGATGGCGCAGCGGTATCAGCTTCGCCTTTGAAATATAAGGCCGCTGGTTCGATTACCAGTCCTGCCTACACTTCTTTGTGTAAATTGTTTAACTACCGCTGCTCAATATCGGTGAAGGAAAGCATCGTGAGGAAACCAGCATGCCTAAAATCTAATCATTACAGGACATGTGACATCCACCAACCCGAACTTAGCCAGCGTGTGTGGATCAAGGCCTAAACTCTCTCAACTCGTAAGATAGTTGAGACCCGTACCCAGCAGTAGAACTCTAAAAAGGGTTGAAGTGAATACATAAAATTATCTCAACAAAACATTTTCATGTACGTTAAGGCATCGGTACATATTGTTTGTACAGTAAAAAAGTTACCAGATCTCATAGAGAGCCGAGCATTTAACTCTACACACCCCAACCTTTTTTAGAAGTAAAACCTTTTAAATGTCCCACTGCATCACTGTATGTGGGACTCCAAAGAAGATTACTCACCAAAACTCCCGGTATTTCTCTGCCAATCCACTTGCCAGGCCGCGGTTTCAGTTTCGGACTACTTAAGTTTTTTATTAAATAAATTTCATTTACACGTTGGATGTTGATTCGCACGCAAAAGTAAACAAGCACAACAGGTCCCAATTTTATCATCAAATTATCCATTGAAATCTTTACAAAACCTATATTTTATAAGAAAACAGTTTAAACTGGAAGTTAAATTGCGCTGTTTTCCAGTCGTGAGGTCTTTGACCTTTGGCCGTAATGGCCAGGCACGTCACCCAAACGTCTACCCGTCATGACTGTAAGAAGAGTTAATTTTCCCTTGCATTTAATTTACTTATTAAAAGGCAGTTATTAAAACAACCTGTGGGTTCTGCGGCAATTTTGGAATTATTATTAATTATTTTTTACAGTAACTTCTTTGGTGGCACAGAACGCGAAATGTTTTTATTTTTGTTTAAGGAGGCTTTACATTTAGGTACCTAACTTTTTCTTTACTTAAAAGCATATTGGAAGTTTTTTGGGTTGGAATTTTGGTTAAACTAGAAATTTTTTTTGAATTTAAATCGCAAATCTTGGCAGCAAGAGGCAGGTGAAGGGTTTAAATTCCAACTAAAAAAAATTAACTAGTAGGTATACCTATCAGTTATCTGGTATTTTAGTAAAGCTTTGCTTAGTTTTGAATCAGATAGCTGTAGGTGAACTAAGATATATATATTTTTTATTATATAAAAATTACGTGTCACGTTGTTTATCCACGATGGACTCCTAAACTACTGAACCGATTTCAAATGTGATTTCTAATGCTACAAAATAAAACTTTCAAATTTAGTTGCTAAAAATAAAAATAAGTACTAACCTCGTATTCTTAAACGTCTTATAAGCTCATTATAGTTAAAATAAGCTTATAATTAATATGTCTTTGTTTGCCATCTCTACCTTTATACTAGTAAGAAAGAGACAAAGGCCAATTTAACTGAAGAATCTAATAAGATTTTTATGAATAAGACCAATTCTTTAAATTAACTTAAGTTCACTGAGTAACTTAGTTTTAACATTATTTGGTAACTTAAAATCAAATCTGTTACGGAACTCTAAATCTAAATAAACCTGATGCCTTAAGCGCATCAAAGTTGTTTATCTTTAATTAGTCGAAAAAGCTTATTCATTCCACCATGAAGACGTCAATCCAAACCTTTGTTGTAACATTTTTATAATAATACGGTGACATCCAAGGAGGGTTTAAGTGTTTTATGAAAGTAGGATAAAAAAAGCACTTGCTCATAATTTCGTTACTGTACAGTACAAGTAAACTTAAATTTTTTGTTATATAAATAATGTTAAGTTTTAGCTAAAGTAATTTGGTACTAAAGTTCAATTTTGAGTTATTTTTTTGCTCATCTAGCCGAAAGGGCCTTTATTGTTTTAACGGACTTTTTCGGTGGCCGTCCGAGGACGGTCGAACCGATCAAATACTACAACAACTGCGTTGAGGGCTCCTCAGGTGGGGACGAACCTAGGCTCAGCAGGTTGCCGGACAACTCTAGATTTAGAGGATCGGGCGGTTTTAATTTAAAGAAAATTATTAGCCATTTTATTTATTTAATTTTTATTTTTTAGCTTTCATTTAAAAATCTTATATGAGGCTTCATATTTTAAATAAATATAACGTAACAAACCATAAAATTTAAGCCTGTATTGCCTGAAGAAGAAGTCAAAGGTTCCACATGAAAAGGGAAAGCCTAAAGTAACTGTTCATCGGACACAATACCTAACTTCGAGCTGCTACTGAGATTCTCCTTTGCTCAACTCGATGCTCAAATTCGGGGCATACCTAATTTAAACAATAAATAGAATCACAAAGGCATCAGTCAAGTCAAGTAAATCCACTTTAACTCTATCTTCATTACAAAAGATGTTACAATGAACTCGTATCATGAAGTCGATTAAATAGCTCTGTCCCTCTGTTTGCTTTAACCACTGGCGCTAAAAGATAAGAGGCTTAACCCTAACTTTATATTTTTCTTTCATTTCGTTACAGTTCGAAGCGGGATTTCAGTTTTAAAATATACGAGCAGAGCCAGGGATAAGTTAGGATTTGTATACGATTGCTAAGAGCCTTGCCAGACCATAGGATCCCAATATGGGCGATAACACTTCTTTTTTGCATCTCGTCAATTCTTATACGGCGCTTAATGCAGAAAGTTATGGCTAAAGTTCATGTTTGAAAGTATGTTCCATGCTGTTAATAATACAGTAAAAATAGAATAATAACATTTTCACACATACACACAGCGCCATCTAGTCTCAAATTAGCATTTATATTTGTTTGTGATATAGGTAATAGGAATTTAATACCGTTTAAATGCATATTATTAGAAAAAATAATATACTTTTAGATTACAATCAGTCACAGAACAAAGAATCATGCTCATCGACACAAAGATTCGTCCTGGGTGGGAATCGCACCCACAACCCCGGCAGTCAAGGTCACTAACCACTACGCCGACAGACCAGTTTTAGATTCCATTTCCAACGTTGAAAGTCATTCTAACATTAAAGCAGTTTGAATTCTTTCAAAGTAGATGGTCGGTCGTATGCTCCTAAATTATGATGCCTGTATATTGATGTGCCATATTTATGAGACTGGCTAGATATTGTCCTATAAAGGCAGGTCCAAGATATCGTTTGCTGTATATCATACATAGTTATCAAAACGCTTTGAGACGAACAAGGTTAAACGACGTCACAAATCTTAAGTAGTGCGTCAGTTAGGCTTTCATATGAAAATATAATGTGGTCATAGTATACCTGCTATGGACATTTTGTCTCATTGTGCTGTGAATTTATATTAACTTATTAGGACAGAAAAATACAACCCTTTTTAGTTTTCACTTAGATAGCTACGCCAGCTTATGATACTTATGTGGCGTCACAAACCTAACGCCACTCCAGAGACATGACTTCATAGCAATCCTGAATCGCACAAGCAAAGTTTCACGGATGATTAGAATTATACCTATACAGCTTCCCAACAAGAACCGTTTGGGGGGAACCGCGTTGCCGGGCATCTCACCTCACCCAGTCTGAAGATTTGCCCTTTTTACTGCATGGTCTTTGCCACCCGCTCCTCCAGTCCCCACTCTGTTGACCTTCGACAGCAAACAGCAGCGCATACCTAAATGTTAGTTTTATAGTGACTTAATTGCATATAGTTTAGTTTTTAGGCTCAATTAGGAAATGACATGGAACTTTTTATCGGGCGATAATGATGAGGACCTTTGAGTTACAGAAAAATCTAATGTCTATCTAAGTTCTAATAAGTTTAGTAACCAACCAGTTATTCATAAAAATCATATAGCATCTGTAGTTAAAATGGATTTTGTCTCTTTCTTACTAGTACAAATGTTAGGATGACAGACAAAGACAAACGAATTAATAAACCTATTTTAGCTATTATAAGCTTATAAGACGTTTATGAATAAGGGAGTTAGGGTATAGAATAAACTGGGCATAAAAACACATGAAGTCTCCGGCGCGAGGCTTGAGAATATTAAAATTCTTCGTGGAGCTGGTTCTAAGGCACAAGGCATATTGTCAATGCATATAAACACATACATTTTCTTTACGCTACTATTGTGTAGCACCCTTTGCACTTTCTTCACTGTTTTCATGGTAAATTTTATTATTCATAACAACTGTCTTATACGAAACTTCTATGGTATTAATATTTGAAAGCACTCTTGGTACAATTCGTGGTAGAACTTTGAATGCGCCATAACATGATGTGCTACTTACATTTTTTTTAGATACAAACAAAAATTGTTTCTGACTGAATATCTTTGATTTTCTGACATTAGTAGGTCCTTAAAAGATTTAAATATTCGTAGGGACTTAGGCTTACACACAAATTGGACACAAAATTAGACCGAATGACTAACTTTGTTACAGAATATGCCTACTATTAAATAACAATGCAGTGCGCAAATCTAAATACATAAGGTTAAATATTATAAAGGCAGTATCGAACTTTTATTTCAATTCAATCATGCGCGAAATGCATGTAACCTCTTTTTTTTAGTATTGTGTATTATCGAATTAAAGAATATTCATACTTACAATATGGACAAGAATTATGCGTTGATATGACCGCAAGTATATTGTTCATTGTTTTCGTTCGATATTACAAACACACTCTAAAACATTTCATTGAGAATGCACATACCTTGGTGCCGTATACACGTGATATAAAGCTACATCCCTAGGAGTAATAAAAAGTTTTTCATTTATTTTAACGTTTTTCTATTTTCAGAAAAATAAATAATTAGGTATCTTGTCTCTTGTAAATGAGTAACAGTAGCTCGGCGGAGGAAATCGGCATGTCCTAGAACTAATGATTTGAAGACATGTGACATTTTTCAACCCGCACTCGGTCAGCGTGTGTTGATTTAAGCAAAAACTCTCTCAAATCGTAAAATTTTTAAAATCGCATGACCAACAGTGGGACTCTAAAAAAGGGTTGAAGTGAGGTATCTTGCAAAGCTAGAGGGCTGTAGGCTTAATATGCGAGGGAATTACATGTGCAGCAGAAAGAGGCTAATTATCCCCCACGGAGACCAGCTCACTCAACGTCACCCTTCGTCGCCGTTCTTAGTACGTAATCCAGCTGATAAGACAGCTTGTTGTCCACGAGCTGAAGAACAGGATGAGCTTTACCTATTTACATTCACATACTTACCTTTTTTTTAACTTTATGTGTCCTATTTTATCAGTGTGTGACTCCAAAGAAGTTTACCCACCAAAACTTCCCCGGTGTACCTCTTCCAACGTATTCGCATTACCCGAATGACCGGCGAGTCCTATCTACGTATTCGTCTTTCCAGTATTATAAGTGCCCATTAATTTAATTTGGTAAATTTTTAGCGATTTAAAGAAATCTTAAATACCAAATAAATAAGATTTAAAGGTGACAAGAAATTTAAGTAGATAAAGATCTACAGATATTGCCAACGGTTTTAAGACGATTTAGTTTAAATTAGTACATAATTAAATATTCAATAATGCTTACGGAAACCTGATAGTTAATCAACGAAAGTCAAGTATTTCGGTTTATTTGTGTTAATTATAACATAACTTTACGCCTATATTACCGGATGATGTAGACAGGAGTAGATACTACCCACACATTTCGCTAAATATTGATTCTTAGACATTCTAAGACTGAAGGGTAATTCTAAGATATTGTCATAGAATTTTGGTTATGCAGTAACAAGACAATTTTTGGTGGCAATTTTTTTTAAATTCCCGTATTTGGGAGCAAAAGCTTTACTCACGAATATACCGAAATTGTAGGCAAATCATAATATCACCCACATTTCACCGGCTTTTAATCTTTCCCTGACTTTAGTTTAACTAAACCCCGTAAGTCTTTAAATCTAAGACCAACTTGGCAGCTTAACGAGTCATTTAAAATCCATCCAGCGGCAGCTCATCAAAGTTAGGTCGAGCTAAAGTGTCGTTTGACGTGGCGTCAAAACACGGCAAAGTCAACGGGTTATGATCACCTTCAAAGCTGAAGTAAATATCTAATAAAAAGATTTAGGAACCTACAACCTATTTTAAACACAAAAAAAATTAAGATAGGTTTATTCACATAGATAAGCTAGATACATTACCTATAACGACATTTGTTTTTATACGAATCACGGTAAATCTTTGACACAGGTTGTAGGTGGTCCTCCTTCTAAGTTTTACAAATGATGCTTAGCTTGATGTTAATTTTAATCTCATTATTTATGAGCGACTAAAAACCTGAATAACTCCAAAATAGGATTTGGACGACAACATTTTGACTCTAAGAATGTTAAACTAATTTAATAAAACGGTCATAAAGACTATGGTAATTCCTAATAGTCATTATACATTATAATATGGCTCTGTAGTCAGATTAATAAATTTACAGGGAAGCCATTTCACCACCGATGAAATTGTGTGACTATATACAAGGAATAGTATAAAAAATTGAATTTCTAAAGTTTAAACTAAACAGGCCCAGTACAGTGGTATATAAAATGCAAAATAACGGGGCCGGGGCGTAGGGTATCGCTACTTACCAAGTCTTAAAGTTTTCCTTAGTCCGTTACACATTTATTCCATTTTCACGGTGGAGTCTTGAAGTTGTATACAAAGAAAAACTTAAAGGTATTGTGCCGTATTCATAATTAGACCACACGCGATCGGTAAGGAGCCAAAAGAATTTAAATTCCTGACGTTCGGGGAAAAAATTCATGCCATCCTCGTTGTTAATACTTTCTACGTTTCGTTTTACAAAACAATGTCTTTGAACGCTATGCGCTGGATTTTGTTCGTGGAAAAGTTTAGGTCTTTGCTAAGCACGCGAGGACGGTATACTTACCAATTTTCGATGTGTTACATAAAACTCACGTTCCTAAATTCATCTACTTGGGTGGCCCAGTTTGATAACCATTAGCTTTTTGTTAGACATTAATGATCTCTTAACGAGAGTAATAGGTTCGTTCCTTCTTTGTTTTAGCAGTTGTGGAACAAGACGCGAGCTACAAGGCAATCGTGTTACGATTTAAGTGCTTTGATAACCACAGAATGTAACTGTAACAAAGGTTTACTACTTTTTGATAGTGTTATCAAAACTACAAATGGTTTTATTTCCACATTATGCCCAATTTCTCCTAATTGTTATTGTTATAGTCGTAAAAGTATACTTTAGTAGATTAGAGCTCCGCGCCTTAGTTGTGTAGATAGCGTTAGGTTAGGTTAGGTTAGGTTAACGCTTAACGCTTAATACTTATAGAAAGAAAATAACCATAATTTGACAATAACAGGATTCACACATATTCAAATAATAAATAAAAAATACATTAGAAAAAGAAAACAAAAATAAACAACTACAAAGAATACTAATGGTACCTACTTACTTACTTCAATTATTATTTTCTTCAATTTACGTGAACATCACATATTGAAATAAAACTACTTTAAACAACAGATTTTATCGCGGTTTATTTTAGATTTTATATCCGACGTTTCAACGTCGTATCAAACTTCATATTCAGGGGGGCGATTGAGGTATTTGACGTCCTATCTTATTATTTACAATTATTATCTACAACCATTATGTTATTTGCTTAAATCGGATCGGATTAGATTGCTTTAATCACAGTGTCTTGAATTTTGAGTGGATTTTGCTTGGGTTCTCGCTGGTCGTATATTCCAACCATTTTCTGTGTTCTGTTTTTTTTAATTCTAATACCGTAGTTCCGAACCTATAATAAATATAGTTTTATTTCAATGAATAATACTTAACTATGAAAACATAAAAGTGAAAACGTTACAATTGTTTATTCGTTTTGTATAACATTTTATAGACAGCTAGCAGCTACCTGTCTACAAAAGTTATTTAAAGAAATATCGGTTCTTAAGCGGCATAAAAGCCGATTGATCTTTTTATAACTTTTGTCTAAGGAATATTTTTGAAGATTTGACATTTTCAATACATAGTTAAATACCTCCCTACTGTTAATACAGGACTTGCACATAATCAAATAGAACTAAGAATCCGTAAACAAATAAAATGTCAAAATATCAAGCGTCAGTTTACGAACGCAATAGTGTCAACAAATGTCGCAATTTACGTTTACAACTGTCACGAGTGTCTACAATCTGCAACCCAGAGAGAGTCGCGCTGAGAAATTTTGGCTTCCCGACCGTTATGGTTTTTAATAAAAATAAGTCGGGTTTTCCTTCCTGACGCTATAACTTCAGAACGCACGAACCGATTTCCACGGCTTTGCATTCGTTGGAAAGGTCTCGGGGTCCGTGAGGTTTATAGCAAAGAAAATTGAAAAATGAAAAAAAAAATGAAATGAATGAATCGAAAAATGAGTTGGTAAGCGCATAACTCGAGAACGGCTGAACCGATTTAGCTAATTGTTTTTATAGAATACTCCTTGAAGTACAAGGATGGTTCTTACGCAAAGAAAAAAAAAACAACTTCCTCAGAAACAGCTTAACCGATTCGGTAGGTCTGAGAATCGGTCGTAATCTATTTTCGGCCCCAGTAGGTACTGCTTTACCGGGCAGGACGACGTCTGCGGGGTCCGCTAGTGGTTTTTAAAATTAACTGTCAGTGCATCGTTTCCATACAACATTCCAGAAAAATAACACAAATTTTAATAGTTTATATACTGTAAACCTATGGGGTTTCAACAATAAAAAATATCGAAAAAAAATCTACATTTTGACACTGAGTGTACCTTTTGTCTGAATTCCCACACGTGCTCCCCGGGTGGTGCATATCAAATGACAATAAACTGGTGGTAGGTTTCGACAGTGGTTAGTGACCATCCATTCAAAGACGCACCGCCAAACGGCCTTGCAATTTTCCGGTGCGAGGTCTGGTAACACCATTTAAAAGGGTGGGTCGGAATTATTCCTTTATGATTTCTAACCACATGAAGCCTTATTCTACTGCCACCTTCTCACCGAAAATCATTCGTAATCACGAGTGAATCGGTAAATTGGGCAGGCACGTTCGATCGTATACTACATCATTGCTTAACATCAGACAAGTTGTAGTCAAGCGCATGGCTATTTCTGAATAATAAAAAAAATGTATCCCCTGTGAGGTACTATTTAGTTGCATACTGACATGCCTCTCGTAGTATTGGTGTTAGAAATGTTTCTTAGTTTGACCCGGGATTCGAACTCAGGACTGTACCAAGACCCTGCAAACCTGTCAACAAACAAAGTGTATAAATAAATCTAAAATTTTGAATCCTCTTGTTACTGTCTATGACAATAAAATTTAAATTGTTGGTATCTCCTATAAACTTTATAAACAACGAGAGCTTAAAAGCGCTAAAAAGAAATAACAAAGAGAACTTAACTTTTCGATGTTAATCGAGGCCTTGTTAAATTCGAATTGTTGTAAGAATAAAAACCGCAATAAAATAGTTCATTTGACAGCGTACACGCAACTTCACTTATCTGCGCAGGAGTGGCGTGTCGAACGATCCCAAGTATCCGACGCTCCAAATATTTTGCGCGGGAATTTATTACGCTTTGTGATTAGTTCCGAAAGAACTGGACCACGTTAAATTGCGTTGACACTTTGCGGTTTTTATACAATTTATTAGTTTTAAAAGTGTTATCCTGCGTAGGAGTTGTTCAAGAATTTACATACTGCAGTCTTCAAAGGCTATTTGTAATTGAAACCAATACTAATATTTTTTTTATTCTTCGATAGGCTGGCGCTTGACTACAACTTACCTGATGTTAAACAATGATGTAGTCTACGATGGAACGCGCTAGCCCAATGTACCGATTCACTCTTGAATACGAATGATTATCGGTGAGAAGGTGGCAGTGGAATGAGCCGACCCACCCTCTCTGCATGGTGTTACCAGACATCGCACCGGAACACAGCAAGACCGCTTGGCTTATCAATAAAGTAACTGTGTTTTTCAATATTTTCAGGGCTAAACCACTGAATTGTGCGAGTCCACCAGGAAGTTTGCAGAAGATAGTGCTAGTGTTAATGCTAGAACACGCTTATAGCAAAGCATAGGCCGACCAACAGTCCTCTTAGTATATGTTTATCTTAAACATTCCATACCACATTATATTTCTTCAGTTTTTTGAGTGAAACATACGTATTGTATATATAGAGTTAATATACTGGTATGAATTTTTTTTTGTACGTTAAACATTACCTGGGAACATAAATAAAACATAGGAATAATTTGAAAACATAAAATGCAGCGATAAAATCGTTAAAGTAGTTAATTTAATTTCAAAAGTGATTAACTAAATAAAAACACGGAGTAAATGCTATCAAACAATTAACAATTTAATGAAAATTGCAAGATGCATTGGATTTTATAATTACTGCGATTCATGTAGGAAGTTTAATGGCATGCAATTGCAAATGCAATGTTGTTAAATAGAACTGCAGAACACATTAAATTTCCTTTATGCCCAATAAACAGGTCTAATGAAAATGAAAGCGGAGGTGGGTAATTTTTTACTAATACAAGTTTCTTAATCCGATGAATATCACACTTTTGTATGCCAATTTCAAAACATACTGGATTTTTTTTAACTAACTGTAATAGATATAGCCCACTAGATTAGCTGAAGTGGCAGTGGCGGTCATATCTGCCGCAGAACCGAAAACCGCTGGTGTAAACAAGTTCTTGAGTGGAGACCACGGATTGGCAAACGTAGCGTAGGATGTCCTCAGACTTGGTGGAGCGACGATCTCAGCAGGGCGGCTGACAAGAACTGGATGAGAAAAGCCGTGGAGCGTCCCGAGTGGCGTGCTTTACGAGAGAGGCCTAGTCTAGCAGTGGACTAGAGTCAGCCAATGACGATGCCTGTGAAGGAGTAGCGCGCAGCGAGCCAATTGAATGGTAGACACGGGTGATGGAAACTACTAGAATAATCTAGATGCAATAGTTTTTAAAACGATTAAGAGTCAATTCAACTAACGCAACTTACCTTTAGGTTAAGTAAGTTTTCAATGTGTGTGGTTTTCAACCAAGTTTATGTTGGTCAAAGTTATGTACAATCCACATAGCTCCGTAACTTCTTGTTTCTTAGAAATTGCTTACTTTGGAAAAGAATCAAATCAAATCAAATCAAAATATGCTTTATTTTTTTTGAGACGCGAGTCTACATAAAAATAGTCCAATTTCTTTTCCTACCGTGCAGTGAATGACTGGCAACTACTGAGAAACACTGCCAAAAAACTCAGTAGGCTTTTTATATTTTTTAAATGAAGTACTTATATCTATTACATTTTGTTTGTTCAGTGTGTTGAATTAGAGCGACTTAATTCCAAGCGTTTTTATCCGTTACATAGTCTGAAATTTTATAATACGCTTTCTTACATAACGTAGATTTTATAGTTATTTTAAATTTGTTAATAGTCATTTCCCTAATATTATTTGGAAGTTTATTGTAGAGACGTATACACTGCCCCATAAAAGAAAATGTACTATTACAGCTGCATTACTTTAGAGTACTCAAGTTCAAGGTATAAAGAAAAGGGACTTGCAAGTGTGTGTCTGCGAACAAAATCTGTTATGTAGGTACAAAATACACATTATGAGAATATATGACAAAATGTACTATAATTTTCTTAGTGAATTTTTACCTATAACAAGATTTATAAAGCCTGTAAGCTAAGCAACTTATAAGTTTACAAACCGTCACATGAAACACTGACCAGATAGACAAAGACACAGCATAACTTAACTTGCTTGTTCAGCTATGTCGTACTCGTACTACATAGGTCTATAATCCGACCACAAGCTAATTTTGATCGGTGCGTTCAGGGACAAGAACTTGAACAAAACAATCAAAACTAGGTATTTTCCTTGATATCCACCAACTTTTGTTGATTACAATTTCACACAATCCCTACTCCTTACTAAAATTATAAATGCGAAAGTAAATCTCTGTCTGTGGCGCTCTCAGCCCAAAACTACTGAACTGATTCATATGAAATTTGGTATGGAGATAGTTTGAGACCCGAGAAAGGACAAAAGATAGTATTTATCCGACTGCGCAAAAAGAGGTTAATGGTTTATGGTGATACGCGACATACGCGCGGGAAGAGCCACAGACGGAAAGCTAGTATTTGATTAAAGTAATGTCTAGAAGATATTTAGTCGGTGCATACAATGCAGTTGGGGTCGCAGTTCCAGCGGAATGTAATTAAAAATTTGTTCAGAACGAGGTTTGATCCTGGTTTGTGCCCATACATTATGGTGTATTGTTTCATCACCGTGTCTGATGTCGGTGTTGAAAATATCGTGAGCAGATTAATGTCTTAGAACGAAACATTTAACATTAATTTTAGATGTACTGTTTGTAAAAATTTATGAAGAAACAAAAAATAATATAAGATCATTTATGAATAAACAAACGAAAATAAGTTTCAACCCATAGGGATAGTTGGCCGTTTATATCCGGGTTTAGCTAGTAAATCCGGATACTAGGAGCATTTGGCAGAGTGCTGCGCGATTCAGCTGCCAACGTCATTTTGTCGCGACTCAACACCGTTTCGCACTCAGATACCCAAGCAGCCTTGAGATTATATGGGTGAAGATAAAATTCATTAGTATTTTTAAAGATTGGATGGTTGTTTTATGAAATAGTAATTCGAACAAATCAATTCTAATTTCTATATTGAGTATATATTCAATTGCTGCCATTATAAATTGAAACACAGTATTATTGACTACTATTCATTAAAATTAATGTATTTTAATTTACAACGAATTTAATACTCTTACCAGGAACTACTTACTCATTTAAGGTAGTTTGGGTTTCCCTTACAGTAACCCTCGCCTTTGAAATATAACATCGCAGGTTCAATCCCCGGTCATCTTTGAATAGTTTCACCGCCGCTGCTCATTATCGGTGAAGGAAAATATCGTGAGGAAACCGGCATGTCTAAGGACTAATCATTCTATGACATGTGATATCCACCAACCCATACTTGACCAACTGCGTGATTAAGGTCTCAACTAATATATTTGAGTGAACACCCGTTTCCAGCTGTGAGACACAAAAGGGTTGAAGTGAAGAATAGCGGTTGCACCATTGGTAATACATTGGTAATATAGGTAATATTGGTAATATATGTCGTTTACCTACCCTAGATTCTAGGGTAAGTGATATTAACATTAAATTAGGTACATCTAAACGAGTATATTTACGGTATATAAACAAAATAAATATACTAGTAGATCAAACGAATAAGGATAGGAAGGAATCGTTTACAAATTGATATAAATCGCTTGATCTCAATCCATCTTCCTTAGGTCCGTCGAACGTACGTGGGTAATGGACGAATGATATTCATCTATCCGACGCCGAATAAATATTTAAATTAGATGTCTTTGAAAAACATTTTAGGATTCCTATTGATATCAACCGGTAGCTGGCCATTAATTTGAATTTAAAAGTGTTTTCGTAATAGATGTGGACCATTATAATTGGACGTTGAGTCAACGTACATGTGAATGATGAATGTTTTATCACATAAGGCGTTAATTATTATTTTTAAGATCATTATTCGGTTTAATAGCTTAATAAATGGGTACATTTGGGAAAAAAAATTAACAAATTACCATTAGTTTTCCCAAAATTCTGTATGTTTTAAAAGATAATAAGCACAGTAGCATTCCTTTAGTGTTTAATTGAGCACGGGTCTTCTCTCAACTTTGTTGTAAGTTGAGAAAATCCAGGCCTCAGTACACACACGCTGGCCAAGTGTCGGTTGGTAGATGTGACATGTCTCTTATTGGTTTTCTTTATTCGTTATTTTATTACAATGCAATACCTTACCTTGTATGTGCCTACCTATTTTTATATGTCTAGTAAAAATATGTATTAGCTGTAAGTTTTCCTTAAATAAAAAAAATATATAATAATAATAATTCTCAGTCTTTCACCTGCACTACACTAATGAGTGTACTGTAGACGGTCAGCATTTAGGTATAAACATGTACATATGTGGTACAGCATCATTAACATCAACATGTGAATAATTAACATGACCCAAACATCAAATTCAACAGAATTAGGTCAATCAGTCACTTATTCATGTCGCATATTAATCAAAATTCAGAAACACATTGTAACCACATCATCGGTTATTCAATAAATTGCAATAATTGATGGCGTTTAGGACTATACAAAGTGCGGTCTCGACAGTTTTGTCAAGATAAGAACGTTATTAATGACTGATCTGACAATGTTGATGATCTGTGACAAAACATAGCACAATAAAATAAAATATACAAGAAATAAATTTTGCTACAATTTTACGCTAAATTAGGTAACGCTCCCGACTCTGTCGAGATAATTATTGAAGGCATACCAAGGGAAAATAGTTACTAGAATTGTACGGGCCATTCCTACACACCGCACCTTCGGTAAAACAAGGCCACAATTGTCAAAAATTGCGGAAAAGAGTTAAGAATGCAGCTCTTCTAGTTCTTGTCCTTGATCGAACGAACCAACCAAAATAAGCTTGTTGTCGGACATTTTAGTAGCAAAATATAAGATAAGGAGCGCGAGTGCCCAGCTTTGTGGTGTCTATGAAGATGATTTGAAATAAAATCTTACCTATAATTTTCAGTCAATCCAAAGCTACGGTCCAATGTGTCAGAAATTAGTCCAGTATGATTGAATATTTAGTACAATGTGTTCTAATCTACTGTTACTATCAAATTCTGTTTCATGTAGATTTGATGGAGTGTTTAAGTGTGATTGAAGTATAAACGCAAACCCGGACTTTCACTCAATTCAACAGTCAGTTAAAGGAAGATACACATCGCTTCTGCAAACTGATAGTATCAATAGATTTAATTTTTGCGTAATACTCTTCTAAACCAAAACTGTGGTGGGTAAATAGGTAATGACAGACATGTTGGTATGTGGGATAGTGTGTTTGCCTGTAGCCGTCGACGTTGCGGCCCTAAAAAATTGTTGAATACCTTAGAAAAACAAGTTGCTTCTTTCTTCCATGGTTCGGGCTTTTCTTATTTGTCGGCACAACCCCTCAGTCCACAAGATTTTAAACATAAAAAAAATTAATTAGGTAGGTAACTCTAATGATATTATAATGAACTTTATTTAGTACGTTGGTATTTACATACACTTGTACCTGTCATGATCACAATATTCAATTACACTTTAATATAAAGTCAATATATTACATTAATAAAAATAATATAAAACAATAACTAATTTATGTAAATTTTATGAAATATCATTTTTCCTGTGTGTTACTGACCAACTAAGCGTTTTTGTCATTCATGTATTTTGTCGTTACTGTAATCATTTATGGTGTAATAAGCCCTTTTCAGAAGAATTGTCTTAATTTTAGATTTATATTTATTTATAGGTAATTCTTGCAAGTGTAGTGGTAATTCATTGTAAATATGGATGCTCAGCCCAACAAAACAGGACATAGATGCTGTTGTGAAATGGTCCCATGACAACGGTATCGTACTCAACTCTGACAAAACTAAATGTCTTGTAATACAATCTCCATATTTATCACCCACAGTTAACCCTACACCCCTGTATGCGCACGACTTTGTATGTATTCACAACAAATCATTAAACTGTAACTGTAAAGCAATAGAAAAAGTAAACACTGTAACTTACCTTGGTATGAAAGTAGACGAAAAATTTTCCTGGCAACATCATGCAGACTACATCTGTGATAAACTTAGAATAATTTTGACAAAATTTCATTATTTAAGCTACAAAGTTCCTACTAGTACGCTAAGATGTTTGTATAAGTCACTTGTGGACTTCATACTCAGTTACGCTCTGGATTGCTATGGGCTTACATTCAAAACTTATATTGACAAACTAGAAACAATACAAATTAGATTTTTGAAACTTCTGGTCAGTAACAAAATTAAAGAAAAATATAAAAACGATTACACTAAACTATACAAAATATGTAAAATCCTACCTTTAAAACTAAAACATCAATATCTCCTGTTAGTAAACAACCATGGCAATCCAGAGATTGACTTGGCTGTGGTTACCAATGACCACAACACTCGCTCTATGGCTGCTGGCAGGTTTTCAGTACCTAGGGTAAATAACTATTACGGAGACAGAACATTAAAAAAGCGATTGCCCTATTTACTGAATACTCTGCCGGCAGACATTCGGCAAGAGCAAGACAAATATACCTTTAAGAAAAAACTTAAAAAGTATTACCTACAAACCTTGTGATTTAAATTGTTAATCTAGGTATACTTGACTTAGATTTCTTATAAATTATAGTACGGAGACTAGATCCAACAGTCAAACCACTTACGTGGTTTTGTGGGACACAGATTTTAATTTGTAATGTTAAACAATGTAATGATAATAATAAATAATAAAAAAAAAAAAAAAAAGACGATCGAACTCTATGTAAACGATGAAAATCGGTACACAATTTGTTCTTCTAATTAGGAACTACACTGTAAACATTATAACATTTAGAGTTATTCAAACTGTGCCTCGAAGAGCACGTTAAGCGATCGGTCCTGGTTACAGTTAGTCAAAAGCATAATATAATCTGATATCTGGTCTCACCGTCTCGGCTACTGGTCGCTCATTCAATTTTGGTAGCTAGCTGCATCAGATTAGAATGGGAGCCTTTCTATATAAATGGGAAAAAGGCAAGAGAAATGATGATGATGATCAGTAGGTACCTATACAAAGCTAGGAGCAAAATCATGACTATTAATAATACAGCTTTTGTGCTAATTATTGCTTTTCAACATCAATAAATTACTCACTTTAATTAATTTCGCCTATAAAGTTGGTCGTAAATGGTTTAAATTATTGCGTTTTTAAATTTCGAAATAGCACTGTCATCGGGTTTTAATTATGTGGCTTAAATTTGTTTAATAGATGGCTTTCATGTAATTACTTTTGTTATTTATAAATTCACCTGTATCATCTAGGCTTGCGGTTATTACTATGGCTCTTTATTTAAATTTAAAGTTTAACCTTGAAATTATATAGAAAATACTTGCCAAACTAGTACGGTTAGGTTTTAGATGGTATTATTTCTAAGTCCTGTTAAAAATCAACATTTTTTAAATCGAATGAACGAAAATAAGTTCATATTTTTTGTCGCATAAATGTGAATGAACACTACACTAGTTGCATTAATGGAACAAACACATTTATTTTGTCACATATATGCGACACGGGTGGTTAAAACGTTAATGGTAAAAAATAACAGTATTTAATAGTTATGTTTTTTAGTCAAGATTACTTCCCGATTTGTTTATAAAATGTTAAAAGTTTTCTAAGATAAAATCATTTACAGTAAGTAAATTCTGTATTAAATTTTTACCAGAGTTTAAATACTTAATTTTAACGTATAAAGCTTATTAAATACTCTATAATCCTATTAGAAAACATGTTCTAAAGGCAACGTTATCTTTCCGTTCTGAACTGTCATTCAAACACACCAAGACGTAATTAAATATTTGGATATCATTATTATACACGGTAAAATAAATATTCTGAATAAGGCGGCTTTTCCACTGTACCGTCAGTTCATACTGTGTTAAATGTACTAAACATTTCCAAAAAAGTGCGTGTATTTTTATAGTGTGCGGGTGAGACAAAAACTTGTGTGTACCCTATATTTTAAATGGTCCAAAATTTTTGTATATAAATATGTGTCAATGTAAAATAAATTTATTCAATTTTGTTTCACTTCTAACCAGCTGTTTTATATATCTAAGGTCCTTCGGCCATACGCTACAGTGGTGACCCCGACTAGGCTACAAAATATCGCGATTGTAGTACTTACCTACGTAGTAAAACTTCAAAAATGTCGAAAGCTGAAAGTCCTGCTGGAGTTCTACAAATGAAAACCGACTCCTGCGATGTGTCAGCTGTTTCATACAAAAGAAAGAAAAGATGTGCTATGCTATGTCGCTACATGAAATGTATAAAAATACATACCGCAAAAAATTTCTTCTACTACAAAATGCTGTGAGATCTTCTTGTTTAGGATATCTTACTAATCGAAATAGTAGATTATTTTTTTACAACTATGTTCCACGCCGCAACTAGTGGATTTAACTGAGACATGTTTTTATATGGAAATAGATGCCCCAATAAACATAGTACCACATATTTTTTTTACTTTTTTAACCTTCTTAAGGTTTCTACAAATATTTCAAGACCAAATTTAACTAAATCGGCTCAGCCGTTCCCGATTTTTAGCAAAACAAATATCCGTAAATATATTTTATGCTGAGGATGCGTACAGAGCAGATTACAACAGCTTACATAGCTTACCATCAATAGGAACGGTCACATAGCTTCGTAGCTTAACGGTCACAATCTAGGTGGTAACCATCTATGGTGGATAACCACCCTAAGTGTAATGTTAAGTACCGGATTATGTACCGGCTTTGTCAGTGAATGAACTTCATGTTTAACTTGAACTTATTAAATTTTAATATAACAAGTTCATTTTATTGCTCAAATGATTTATTACATTAGGCATATTAAAGCAGCTAGAACCTACTAAACGTATTAATCAAGTTGTAAATATTTAGTATTTTGACCGCTATTAATAAAGATTTTATTTTTGATCATAAATAAAAATTTATGTTCTGTTATGATTTTGACAGCTGATGCATAAGTTATGATTTTGCTATTGTGTTCGACTTGAAATTAAGAAACTTGTGAATGTATAAAATTAGTTTTGTATAAAATTTTGAGTAGGTACGAGAAAAAACGAGCAGGCACTTATAGGTAGATTCATGATTCAAAATTATGAAAATATATTATACTTTTGTGAAAAAAAATATAACGAACTTTAATAAACTAAACGAAACGTTAAAATACTTGAAAAATGGCACATGTGCAGTTAGTAGATGGAAACGACAGTTGGTCGATTGCATTGTATCATTTTGATTAGTCGAGAGACTAACAATATATTAACACCAATCCTGTCATGGGAACCAAAACGATATTTATCCCCCCTTAAAAAGTTTGACTCGTGTATCTGTGTGTCTGTAAAAGTTTTTATTATGTAGAGCCTAAACGGCTAAACAGCTTTTTATATTTTTTGTAGCGTTCGAGATAATACTTGTATAAAAAATGCGTCGCAATTTATTAAATTTTTCATACAATTTTATTATTTTCAATGAAGAAATTTGTTGTATAGTTTAACCTCACAGAGTTTAAGTGGTAGTTGCTCTGATCAAATTAACTTTGGTATATACTTACTCGCTGTCTACAGTTTATTTCAAGTATTGTGAGTAGAGTCCGCAAATAAATTAACACATTACCTTTAACCTACTTTTAGGGAGTAGAAGCAATAAATTTTGCTAGCATTTTCTGTCACTTTTGGCGGGGCAACAATAACTACTAAATTCATTGCTTAGAATCTTGGGTATCTTTAGTTCTGATATTGTAGAACAGATGAATGAATGATCCAGCATGTGTGGATTAAGGCATTAACTCTTTCATCTCGTAAGATAGTTGAGAAAAAATCCGTATCCAGCTGTGGGGACACTAAAAGGTTGAAGTAATTACACAATAAATTACACGAGAGTAAGATAAATTCCTTTACTAAACACTTACTACAGCACTCTTGAAATAGGTACTACCATTAAAATCATACAGTCACAAACCTCAAAAAACGGTCTGACTAAAAATAATGGCAAAGATTTTCGACTTCTGACGCCTTTTCCTTAGGGCTTAATTTTGACGTGACAACGTCTTATAAATTGGTTTGCCGGGTGACACTTCAAGAAACTGCGTTACGCTCCGCTCACGTTATGCGCTCACAATGAGAGCGAGTGAGAGGCACGCGTCCCTTCCACTCGGGCATGGTTAGCCCGCCTAAGAGCGAGAGAGACAGACATAAAAAGTGAAAGGCACGCGTCCCTTCCACTCGAGCACAGTTAGCCCGCCTAAGAGCGAGATTCTTTGTATAAATTAATGTTTTAAATATAATTCTTTGTATAAATAAATGTTTTAAATTGTTACTATTATTTCATCCTTCTTCCTACTATACGAATGAATATTCACATTAAAATTATTTTACCACTCAAAGTCGTTGTCACGTAAAACTTTCGCCCGTATACCGACTTTACAGGCAACCAATTTTTTTTTAGCACATTACTGGAGGGAAGATAATGTATGATAATTTATGGTTATTTCTTATTCTTCGATGGCCTGGCGCTGGACTACAACTTGCCTGATGTTAAGCAATGATGTATCTACGATTCACTCGTGATTATGAATGATTATCGGTAAGAAGGTGGCAGTGGAATGAGCCTCCATACTGTTAGAAACCTTAAATGAGCAACAATTCCGACCCACCCTTTCTGCATGGTGTCACCAGACATCGCACCGGAATACGGCAAGGCCGGTGCGGCTTTGTCTGGTGGGTGGTCACTAACCACGGCCGAAGCCTACTACCAGTTGATTGTCACCCGATTGGCACCATCCGGAGACCACGTGTGGGTATCCAATTAAATATGTGCACCCACGCATGAAGGTGACTACGCCCCTAAAACAAAAGCTTTGATTGTTTAGGTACGTATCACTCTACTTTTAAAATAATATTGAATTCTGAATTTTCTTTTATTCTTTTATTTTCTAGAGGTTCCTTTACCCTACGGTTACGTATGTTTTATGAAACCTAATATTTGAAGTTTGTGCTTGATACATATTTCATTCATAAAAAAAGAAAAATAAAATAAAAAGAAAAATAATTTTGTCCTAATTTTCGCAACATACAAAGAGGCTATTCAGGAATAGGTACTACATCTTCATTCCATTAAATCTGGATTACGTATTTTCTTATTTCTTACTAAAATTAAAATGCGGCAGTTTGAATAATGATATGTTCACTTCAACCCTTTTTAGTGTCCCACTCCTGGGCACGGGTCTTCTCTCAACTATTTTATGAGTTGAGAGAGTTAAGCCCTTAATCCACACACGCTGGCCAAGTGCGAGTTGGTGGATGTCACATGTCCTCGAATGATTAGTTCTAAGATATGCCGGTTTCCTCACGATGTTTTCCTTCACCGATGTTGAGCAGCGGAGATGAAACAATTCCCACAAAGATGTGTGAGCACGACCAGGATTCGAATCCGCGACCTTATTCACCTAAGGCGAGACCCGTACCGCTGCGCCACCGCTGCAATTATATGTAGATGTTTCATATTTTTCATGCAAAAACTACAGACTGAATTAGGTGAAATTTGCCACAGAGATAGATTGTAGTCTGAAATAGTACAAATGCTACATTTTATCCTTAGCCGCGGACGTAGGCTAGTGTTTTTATAAAAAAACACTATTCAAATATACTTGCAAACTGTAGGCAACGTATGATTAATTTTTTAATAGCTCATGTCACACAGGCAGGTCTAGCCGCATATCACCCTGTCACGAGGTTCAGGCTTCCTGAATAATTTACTACCGCTTCTTAAAAATTCAATTTAGTAAAGCGACGGGAATATGTGGATTTTAACACAACTTCGCTGGAAATAATTTCACTAGGTAATTCTAAGTTCCTTATTATTTATAAAATGTATAGGATATATGTTTTTGTGTATATTCTAGGACCATAGAATATACATAAAAACATAAATAAAATGTATTATAATAAACGAAAAGACGATGTTGTGTTGCACTGCAAGGTGCCGCGTAGATAACCTCGAAATTTTTTGGTAGACGACACACTTAGGCCAAAAAACTTCTTTGATGAAGGACTCCAGATGTTCACTTGCAACTCGCGCTATGAATGATTTGAAATTTGTGTCGATTAAGTATTCGACCCTCAAAGTAAAGCTGGTATTTATCTTGATGTACTCCTTCTTGATGTATTTAATATACATCAAGTTAATAATACTAATACGAAGAGTTAAACGTACTGATCACCCATACTCGTACCAGTATCTCGTCTATTTTCAGTGTCCTACTGCTAAGCACGGGTCTTCTCTTAACTATCTTATGAACTGAGAGAGTCGAGACCTTAATTCACATTATGTCCTCAAACAATTAGTTCTAAGAAATGCCCACAAAGTTTTCCTACACCAACATTGAGTGGCGGCATAGATCAGTAAGGTAGCGGCGATAAAACAATTCACAATCGGAGATCAAACCCGCGACCTTTGTTAGTATATAGGCGAGGCTGATACCGCTACGCCACCACTGCAGCACCGCTTAGAATTGTGTCCGATGAATGACAATAACCTCGTCTCTTAATACGTACGGGACATAAATATAGCCGGCGAAAAGTAGTTGATATGTACCTCTGCCTACATCTTATGGTACTACAGGCGTGACGCTATATTATGTTTCAACAATTTAAATAACTAATTGAAAATTAGTATCGAATCTTGTTGCCGCATGATATCGCTGTAATTATCGAATCCCTATGACAAATTGTCAGCAATTAGGAACCAATTATTGAGCTTGCTATACGCAGTAATTATGCAAATTCGTTCTTTGATTGCATGCGAAACCATTTCGCATGTAAGTATGTAGCGTATCAGTTGTAACCAAAAATGTCTTATGAGGTTATTAATAAGATCTAATTTCTGGTAATTCTGTTACTATTGATGTGCATTGTGCAACTGTTAGATCTTGTATGGACAGTGTTGTGATAAATGTCAGTATTAATTACTAAGACAGTAGTATCTGATAAGATGGTAGAAACAGTGTTGTAGGCGTTGAGCTTAAGTGATATAATGTATCAAATAATTAAAATTAAGCGGTTAGGTACTTATTTTGTGGAAAGTACTACAAGAACCCGTTTTGTTTTGTATCGTAATGAAATTCTACGTAAAAATATATTATCGAGTAATACGGGCACATAGTGTAATGAGATTTTTGTTTTTATAGTAGTGTGCTGGTTATGGTCTTTTTGCATACGTGGATTCGAATTCATACTACAAAATTAGATTGTTTGATAATCTGTCTTCGATTTGATTAATGCCTAAGTACTTTTCGATCATAGAATAAATTCTTTTAATAGACTTAAATAGCTTCTATTGTATAAAGTCTAGAGGTACATATATAAGCAATCTATGTGATAGTGGTCGCAATTCTGCTGCCGTAAGTGTTTTAATTGATTATGATTCCGTTGAAATCCTTCATCCTTCAGTTGCATACTTTTCTTAAAACAGTATCACAATCCCTATAAACACATAATACAGCACCTGTTGTCACAAGAGACACCAAATATGTATCAGTTTTACAGATCGAACCTATATTTTAGCATCTCTTGTGACTATAGAATTGCGAGCAGTGTGTGAGTATCGCAATAGTCCTATATAAGTAGATGCGTGATACATAAAAAAGTTAAATGCTTTGGTATTAATAAGTTCTCTCTTCGGGTGGTCTAATAATGAGTTATGTTTGCCAGGAGTCCATGCTAGAGTCACTAGTGCAAATTAAACTCAAAGTGGGACTTGTGAGAGCCAGAAAATGTTGTATCAGAACAGTAAAGAGAATAGATTAAAGTTAGATACCTTTAATGTTTGATGAAACATAACTGTGCTTGACATCATTTGTTTGCAAAACTGTGGTCGATCGTATGCAAAGACATGCATGTTGCTTATCTACATCTACACTAATAATATAAGAAGAGAAAATTGTTATTGTTTGTTTGTTAGTTAGTATTTAACTCAAAAAGTACTTAACCGATTTTAAAAATTCTTTCACCATTAAACAGCTACATTACCAAGTAACAAAAGCTAATTAGGTATTAAAAAAAGTAGGAATCTAAATGAAAACCTGATGAACTTGACATCAGTCGGTATTAAAGGGGTAGTTTAGACTTAGAATATTATTCCTACGTTTTAGAAGGCGCGCGGTTTGGCGGTTCATTTTTCTTGATTGAAAATTGTTAGTGTAGCCAAAGCAGATTTGTTGGAGAGTTTTAAGGATAGAAAGTCTGCGAAGAGTATGTTAAAAGTAATGATTTTTAAAATATAATAATAATAATGGGACATTAACACACACAGCCATCTGATCCCAAACTAAGCAAAGCTTGTACTATGGAAACCAGATAACTGGTAATATACTACATATAATACTTTTATTTCGTAAATAAATACTTAAGTATAGATAATTACACCCAGACTCAAGACAAATAGACGTGTTCATCATACAAATGTCTGACGAGTGGGAATCGAACCCACGACCTGCGGCGTGAAAGCAAGGATCTTACCGCCCACCGGCATTAAATACCGATATCTACTCATGTAAAACTGGAGCGGGCCTCTAGTCCTATTTCCTACTAATAGTATAAACGCGCAAGTTAGTAAGAATGTGTGGATGTATGTTTTTTATTCTTTTACTCAAAAGCTACTAGACGGGACTGGATAAAATTTGGCACATCGATAGATTATTGTCAAGATTAACACATAGGCTTTTTTATCCCAGTAAATATAATGCGGGCGAAGCTGTAGGTGAAAGCTGAGTAAAATCTATAGATGCATTTATAAGCATAGGGGAGTAAGTCGCGCCACCCACGTGCGACTGTCGGCAGTCGGTTGCGATTTGTCAGTTGTCGTCGTCGCACGCGCCTCTGACTAATTGGCGTTATAAATCGACACACTGTGTAATCAACGCTCCGATGCAAGTGTTAAACAGTGAGCGGTTGCTTTATGTCACTGCTCATTGTTATTTTGTAGTCTGACAGTCTTTTGTTTACGAGTGGTAATAGAATTCTGGTTCGTGAGCGCACTGTTTCATTTAAAACTACATGGAAAATAATTATTCCATAGTACCCAGATAAAATATATTTACGGTCTTCATTACAACCTTTTTAGTGTACTGCTGAGTTGAGAAAGTTCAGGCCTTAATCCATACACGCTCGCCAAGTACGGATTTTTATGCTGTTTTCTTTACTATCATTAATATATGAATAACTGGTAAAATTATCTTACTAATTACAACATAACATCTTTAGTTATTTCTAATAACTATTTGTTATAATATGTTCGCTTGTTACCTCTTTCTTGGAACAAGGTAAAAATATTGAAATATAGGACACTGGTCAAGCCAAAACTTTGCAAAAATGGAACCTTTTCACAGACAACGTTAACAAATAGATGACATTACAATCAAAGACGTGGAATAATATGGGATTTCAAAATCCAATATTGATATAGATATATGTAGGTACATTTATACTTTTAGTTCCTAAAGAAGCTCTCCAGGTAATTACTGGGAGCCCCTTTAATATGATTTCCAAAAAAAAGAACCACGCAAAGTTCGGTCATCTAGGTACTGTTTAAAAAGAGAAGTCTATAATAAGTAGTTCTACTTAGTAACTAATTGTGCCACGTTAGCAACACTCGGCGTTAATGTACAAGTTACGTGTACAAATGATTTCCGATAGCCAATGTTTTGCGTAACGATATTAATTACAGGATTAAATGATTAATACGTACTTAGACTATGTGTCAATATTGAGTGTAAGTAATTAATTTGTAGTGAGTGATAAGAAGTAAAACCTGACACCTGTCACATCCGTAGATACATTTTGATTAGGTTAAATAATGTCAAGAAGAATAAAGTGATGCTATACGAATTTACTAAGTGTTCATGTAAAGACTGCCTGATTCGGATAGAGCTTTGAGTATTTCATTTCAACCCGTTTTTGTGTCTTACTGTTGGGTCTTCTCTCAACTATCTTACGAGTTGTAAGAGATTGCCGCCGACAGTAGAACAGTTCATATGACATGTACCTCAAAAGTGTTAGGTACTATGCAATCCCATGCGTTGCGACTTTCCCTAATTTTTTTAATACATGTTGATTCACTTCTTGTCTGCTTGCTATAAACAGTAGGCAGCTATGGACATCAGGAAAATAATAATAGAGACGAATACTTACACAAAACTGTGTACGTCATATCAATATTAAAAAGGCTTCTTATTACAGTAGACTACATATAAGATACGGTATATGAGATAAACATATTATTTGTGTAGCTCAAAGCTGAAAGGAAATATCAATATATTCAATTCAATATCCAAGTTGAACTCGTTTGATACACATCTCAGTAGCCTTCTCTAGTATTGTCCAATACTGTAAAGAGAAATCAATCTAGAATCTATTGAATCTCATACTATAAGATTCCTAAGTGAATCACAAAGGATTTCGTCAATAGGTATACAGGCCGAATACTCCTAGATGTCAGTCAGAAACGGATTATAGCAAGCGCTCAGTTGCATCAATGTGAAGCGTTTGGCAACACAAAGGCAAGCGAAATTAGTATTTGTCGTTCATTAATAATCGATACTGCATGATAGAAGTCTTTGAAACACGAATGATAGTTGTACATAAATTAGTTTAATCATACTTTCTGTGAAAATAACAAGGTTTAATAACTTCAGCTTAAATGGTAAACAGAAAATCTAAACAACCAAACAGTAATTACAGATACTTCAGCTGTTAGCTGAATTAAAGATGGATTCTAGAACTAGAAATTAGAGTCAGATAGGAGTAGCTCAATCTGTTTTCATGACAATGCAAAAGTCATTGGTCACCCTTATTGTCCCAAAGATAAATTATGTACTTAAGAGTTGTGAGAGTTTAGGCCTTAATCGACAAACTCTGACCTAGCGCAGGTATTTGGACTTTCTGTAATGTTTAGTTTCAAGATGTCAATTAATAATATTCTGTGACATTAACACACATGGTCATTTGATCTCATGTTAAGCAGAGCTTGTAATATAGCAAACATATTACTGATATAATCTACTGATCTTGTTTTTTGTAAATACATACTTAAAATAGATAATTACACTCAGACGAGACAGAGGACGTGGGATTCGTACCCACGACCTGCGGCGTGAAAGGCAAGTACACAAAAATAGCTTATACTCTTTTTGATGTCTCCGATATTGTATTATTATATTATAATTATTTATGTTTATATTTAAGTAATATTTATCCTCTTTGTTATTAGCTAATCTTTGCCAAAATCCTGACGTGACTCATATAATCAAGTCTTGATTATTCGACGTCGGGTATTGCGCCGTGATCAGGCGTTCCAATATTAGTTTCAGTTCAGTACTTAGCTATTATAACAAACTCAGTTTAATCTAGCATAGATATTTGATACGTAAATTATTAGTATTAATTACACGGATTAAATGTTTCCATCAGAGTCTAAATTTCGAATTTTACCTGAACTTCAGATACTCCACTTCAACCCTTATATTACTGTCGCACAGCTGGGCATGGGGCTTCTCTCAAATATCTTACGAGTTGAGAGAGTTTAGGCTTTAATCCTTACATATTGGCCAAGTGGGTTTGACTTCAGATACTTGGCAGATGGGAATAGATGGTAAAAAGTTTATTCGCAACGAAAAATGCTAATTTGTGTATAAAATAAGAATTTGAAGAATCACATTTAAGAGGTCGTCATAGTTTATAATTATGTATTATTTGGAGTATTGGTTAAGTATATGGTTTCAGTTAAACATTCAACAAAATGGTTTTATGGGTTCATTCTCATAGCTTTGTTCCAACCGTGTGTAACTCACGCTTTATTTTAAACTAGCTTTTTGCTCACGGTTTCCGCCTTCTGTGAGGCAATACTTTCTTTCAAACATGTCCTTTAAGCTTAAAACTATCTCTACTTTTATTTTTTTAATTACGTAGTGTATGTAAATAACAAAAGAAAATTGAGTAACGTTGCTGAATTGTCTCTTAAAATTTAAAAAATGAAGCATATTCCAGCTCGTCTCTATTTTCCAAAGAAAATCAAATAGAATGCAAAGAAACCTATAGAGGAATATTACATAAAGAAATGCAGCTTTCAAGTGTATTCGTTTTCCGCTAACGAATGTTCTAACAAGAGGTTTTCTTGTAAATAAGAAAGAACCTCAGTAATGCTATGCAATAGAAGTGAAATTGCTTTATGGCGTAACTTAGTATATTATTTGGCCACCAAACCTTCAACGGTCTCATGTAGTAATTAATACAAATCTATAATAAAAAAAACATTAATTGACCTAGTTACAAAAGAAGGAGATAATATTACCTATTGTGCTTATTTCTCTTTACTCTCAGAATAGTGGGATGGGTCGACTGATATAACTTATGAAAAACCTAGCACAGGACTGAAGATTTATAGTGCTCTCCGTGGGTAGGGGGTATCACTAGATCAACTGCTTGACTTCAAGTACTAGTGGTGAGAAATCAGGAAGTCTTAACCCTCGAACTCTCGTTAAGGTCATTCTTTTATTGATAGGGGGGGTGAACACGCTCTCCCTTTAAAAAAATAAACGCATCAATCAGAATAGTTCCACTATATTTAATATCTATCTTTCTTGGTTATAACGGGTTTTTTACAGAGAGGAATGTTGCATAAATTTGGAGAGTAGCAAAGTGGGTTCGCATGTACGAAGCGCGTGACTCAATTTCCACAATTCCATATACACATGTGTAAGAATAAAACTTAGAATGGAAACAGTAATGTGTCACGTATATTTTGTGGTGCTTCTGGACTAATTTTCAACTTTAATATATGTACGAGTTTGAAATTAGCTGCGTGTTATGTTCTGTGAATGTGTAATTTGTCAGCGCGGTTTGGTTTTAGATAACAACTTTATTCAAATGTTGAATTCGGTAGTAGTAATAATAATAATAATAATTTATATATAATTATTTATAATTTCAAACTTATACAAAAATCCACACATTTTGCGGTATACCATATGCTCAAAGTATTACACTTCACTTCACTTCAACATTTTTAGTAGGCCGCTGATGGGCCTGGTTAAGGCTTAAACTCTTTCAACTCGTAAGACAGTTGAGAGAGTTAAGCATAAATCCACACACGCTGGCCAAGTGCGGGTTGGTGGATGTCACATGTCCTATAAGATTATTTTTTAGACATGCCGGTTTAGTTACGATGTTTTACTTCACCGATATTGAGCAGCGTTGATAAAATAATTCACACATAGAAGTGTGGGTACTAGCGCGGATCGAACCCGCGAACTTGTTTCTAAAGCGAAGTTGATACCGCTGCACCACCGTTGCAAATAGGTATGTAGTACAAGTATTAGCTACAAGTGTCATTTCATGTAACGTGTGTATTTGTCGTGTATTCGGTGCCTTAGAAAAGTTCGATTTCATGACACACGCCGACGCAAAATTAGTTGTCTGGCAACAGACGGTTTAAAAATATTACGCTTGTTTGTGTTCAACCTTATTTACATCTACATCTTGTCTTTCAAGTAAAATAAGAACTATTTAGAAAATAAAGGATCTAATGCCTCTAGGTTTCAGCTATAATAATAATAATAATATAGTGGGACATTAACACACGCCCATCTGATCCCAAACGAAGCAGAGCTTGTACTATGGAAACCATATAATATTTTACTTTCGTAAATAAATACTTAAGTATAGATAATTACACCCAGACTCAAGACAAATAGACGTGTTCATCATACAAATGTCTGACTTGGGTGGAAATCGAACCCACCACCTGCGGCGTGAAAAGCTAGTATCTTACCGACCACGCCACCGGCCCGTCTAGTTATATTTCCTATTTATCCTCATCTATTAAGGTAAAATAATTAACAGATATTACTCACTAATACCATACACATTTTACGATAAAATATGTTTACCCGACTACAATAATTGTACCAAATCACCTTTCACCATTAAGACCACACTCATTGACTTATGAAGATAGCAGCTTGCACACAGAAGCAACTGGGTCAAACAGACCAACATGAGAGTCAATGTAAAACAGAACACCTGAACAAATTGAAGTGGCAGTTAAACCGAACGGTTTAGCTTTGACAGTTAATAATTCGAAGAATCGACGTAGATACACAATATGTCTTAAAATCAACATTTAACTTCGACCATCAGGGTGCTATTGATCTGTCAATATTGCACATTCGTCTTTCCCTATAACGTCTACCATATTTTTCTTACTATTATCTACACTTATTTCATAATTGTGTAAATAAAAGATATGCTGCTAAAACACTTACTGGTTAAAAAAGCATATTATTCTGTTGATGAATTCTTGCTAAGCGGGTGAGGTGTCTGATTTATTTAGAATGTATGTAATTTAAATTAATTTGACATGATTTAATTTTACTTAATTTTATTTTATTTTTTAATTTAGTAATCAATTTAAAATTAGTATGTGAAAATTTGTATGCCTGATAGGCTAAACATAGCGATATGTATACCTATGTACCTCTGTTCACAAATAAATAAATTTGAATTTGAATTTGCTGTTAACTTCTAGGTACGTTACTGGACGATGTGGAATAATTTTTTGAAGCATTAGTTTAGGTTAGGCATCAGTTTAGTTCTAAAATAAGGCTAATGTTGAGATTGTTATCTAGGTCATTTTTCTTGTCCAATTGTGTCTTATGTTGCAAACAAAGTTAAAATATGATCATTATTATTAAGTTACTTGAAAATTTCGAGTCTTTCGACATGTTCTCTAATGGTGATAGTTTTGCTTTTTAAGCTCTGTAAACAATGGAATCATTTTTATCTGGCCCATCTAAGTTATACTAACCGTAAACTGTATAATCCTCGTGCGACGCAACTAATGTTATTTCCTACAAAAGATTAAGTACATTAAAAATGAGTTAACTAGGTAATCCTATAATTAAAATGAAAGATGAACTAGCCGCGTTAAAACATCTTAGAGGCTTAGCTTAATTTACTTTAATTAGGTTCGTATAATTATTTTAAACATATTTTTATTAAGTGATTCAGATGCATTATGTTCATAGCTAGGTCTATCATTAGTGGACTAGTCATAGTGCACAAGCGTGTGCGCAAACACAGGTAACTTTCCTCACTTCAAACCTTTTTAGTGTCCCACTGCTGAGTAGGTGCGGGTTTTCTCTCAACTATATTACGACGCTAGCCAAGTGCGGGTTAGAGGATGTCACATGCCCTCAAATGATTAGTTCTTAGACATGCCGATTTCCTCACAATGTTTTCCTTCACCGATATTGAGCAGAGGCGATGAGACATTTTAGACAAAGTTGTGTAAACCCGACGCTTATATTTCAAAGGTGATGCCGATACCCCTGTGCTCTCCTCGTTAGAGTCCAAAGAGATAGGTAGATATGCACACCCTTTAAAAGATCGATCGCAGGACTAAAGGTTTAACAATTAACGTGCTGTCCATTGGCACAGAGATAGCGTGTCATACTCTAGCTATCAACATGAGTTCACATACTCATAGTTGCCTACTTGAGTTTAGAATAAACGTCATTAAAATAAAGCGTTCACAACATAATTATTCACGGTATTCCTTTACACCTACGAGTAAATTTTAATCCTACTATTCCAAATTGATTATATCTACAAACGAAACATCAAAGATGGTAACACCGCTCCGTCTCAAAAAATGTTAATGCATTTTTATCACACACAAGAGATTTAAGTGAAAATATTTAACCAACACCAAATCAAGAGCAGTATAAGACATCCATATAGATAAATCTACGATAAATTCTAATTAACCAGCATTATTAAGCCTTATTTAGATGTTATTAAACTTAAAAGGTGTTGGACAACGGTACGATATAAATCATTGAGTAGCACGCATTTCATTAATATTTAAGCAAGAAGGGTATTGTAGTATTGTATATGCGTTAAATAATTGTGTATTTTAACTACTAAATAATGGAGGTAAGGTTTGTTTAGTAGATTAAGGCAACAGGTATCTTAAGGCGTTAGTTAGTTAAGTTAATTCAAACCAGGTGGACTTGACAACATAAATATGTATAAAGTGGTTAAATTGATATTGGTTTTAATTTTAAAAGTGTTTTGTGCCCTTGTTTAGCTTTGAGTGCAATATTACTATCTGTAGCACTGCACATGGAAATTTTAATCGAATTTAGCACGTCATACATCTAATTATTTATTTATAATTATTTATTCCTTTTTCATTCCTTTTAGTGTCCCACTGCGCGGCACGTGTCTTCTCTCACTATCTTACGAGTTGAGAGAGTTTAGACTATAAACAACACACGCTGGTCAAGTGTGTCACCAACCGTGGTGGATGTGATATTTCAAAGATAAAGCTGATACCGTTTATTCCGCATTTCTCAAAATCATAATGAGAATTTCAGAAATAAGTACGTTTAAACACAACGAAACGTTTTTATCAGTGTTCTGAAGTCTCCGTTTTATTATACCTACTTGTGAAAGACAACTTTTATAAGTTAGTTATAAACGTTTCAGTAGCATAATAATCATTTAATGAGTGGGTAAGCAAAAATTAAATTAAAATTTTAAAATAAAATAAAATTGATTGCGGTGGCTCAGCGGCGTCAGCCTCGCCTTTGAAATACGTCTAAGACCGTGGTTACGATCACCGGTCATGCCCAATCATCTTTCTGTGAAAAGTTTCACCACCACTGCTCAATATCAGTGAAGGAAAATATCTTGAGGAAACCCACATGTCTATGTCTATAAATTAATCATTCATGTCACATCCACCAACCCGCACTTGGCCGAACGGGTGTGCATTAAGGTCTTAACTCTCTCAACTCGTAAGACAGAGGAAGAGAGAGAGAGAAGACCCTCGCCTAGCAGTGAGACACTAAAAAGTTGAAGTGATGAATAAAAAATTACGTATGGATTTAATAAACTACCTATCTAAATATTTTATCAAATTGCAAATGATTAAACTAAATTCAGCCCATCCAGTTTTTTTAGCAAATTTAGATACAACGTAATAAAAAAAAAAAAAAAAAAAACCTCTAAAAGGGTATTAAGAAATTTAATTTATACTTCTATTTAACTTCTGTGGCAAATAGGTAAGTACTTAAAACATACAGACAGTAGTGGCTGTGGTGGTTTCCATCATTCGTTTTACTTCAAGCTGTCTTGAAGCCACTCACAAATAAATCAAAGCATCGTTGCGGAACAAACTGGCGAGCCTTTCAACGCAATTACCACAATGACTGACTAGACATACCGGTAGAAAGTGGCCACTTTACAATGTTTAAGTAACTATCTTGCTAATAGTTTAATGTTTTTAGTTTTCCTCTATTACACAGATCTTTTGACGTAATATAATAAGCTTGTGATACTTACATTTAGATGATTTTGATTTTTACCGAGTAATTGTTTACATATATCATTATTGCGACTGCAACAACATTATGAAACCGGTTTTATATTTACCCGTGTGTTTAAACGTTTTCCATAGCCAATATGAATTTTTAAGAACATTACATAAAATAATTTAAAAAAATTAACCTATATTTAAAAAGGTCTAAGTTAAGAAAAGATTGAAATAATAATTTATACAGTTAATAAATCCAATTCAAATTATAAACAGTTTTTTGAGGTCGGCGCCAGCTCCAAATTAGGAACCCCGAAAACGACACCCACAATGTATCTATCATTCAACAAAAAATTTAAATTTATCCCTATACCCCATAAACGGCTGAACCGATTTTGATGTGACTTAAAGTAATCCCTAAGTTGGATGGTGTTGCATCTAACAAAAAAAGAATCATTGCAATTATATGGCTAGTTTTCGCGAAATCGCTAGACAAACAAACCATACATGCATACACTTACTTAACTTGGTAAACGTGTTTAGAAGCCTATAAAGACTGTTCTTTACAAATTTGGCGCAATTCCGACAACATTACTTACATACTTGTCGAATTAATAACCTCTCTTTTTTAAGTCTGCTAATAAATTGGACCTGAACAACTATGAAATCAAAATTGGCATTCAAAACATTAGCCGTCACACGCGACCATGAAAGTATAACATTAGAATAACTATCTACGAAGTCACTAAGTAGTAATTTGCAAACTTCTTGGCCTCTGTAAGAGAGTTTTTGCATTTCATACAAACTGCTATTTGTAGAAAATTCAACATTAACACGTTACAGCAAAGTATGTTTTACAGTGACTTAGGACTTAAAGAGCATGTCTGTAATCATGTGTACTACACAGTGTGGCATTAACTTCAATGGGTTTTGGAAAATCTTCAACTCTGAGTTTGTTCGATTGTGGAAAACTGATGTGATTGCGGACATTAGACAGTCTATAATTTTCTTTGTAGGAACCGGTTTACTATCTTTTGAGTATTTAAAAGGCAATGCTAACGTAATGTCTTCATACGAATACTAGTTTCTACCTTCAGCGTTGCGTAGGTCGCTTTGAATTTAGAACTAAGGTTTATTAATTTTTGACTAGCGACTTTTTCATTCTATTACAAAAATTTGATGAAAAATTTAAACAATTGCTTGTGAAAATTGTTTTAAAACACATAGTGTGGTTTAAAAAGAGTTGCGAATATACAACGTACAAACGCATAAAGCGACTTTCTTTTATGCGATGTAATCATATAATCTACAGACAGAAGTTAAAAAGTAGTTATTGAGAGCAATAGTGGAAGTCATATATGCATGCATTCGTCTACGATTTATCTACGCTAATTTTTGAAGGAAACAATATTTTACATAGCAAAGGTAACATTTCTAGTGTGATCTTAATTAAATTCAAGCAAATTAGTACACAAACTCAGTTACAGAGATCACGGTGCAAATCCAAGCTCACGTACTCTTTCAACAAAGCGAACAATTCCCAGGAACAAACTAACGAAGCCAGTTAGCATAACAATATTCGTGTCTCGTTTGTAGGTACCTACATGTACCGGATTGTTCTTAAACAACTACGAGTACGTAGCTTTTATGTAAATAACTCTTTCCTGCCTGAGGGTGTGTGGTGATATTAAAAAGCTTTTGTTGAGTTCGCGGTCGTCCGGCTATCTTGTCTCCCAACATCGTCAACCTCTTAATGTACATTTTATTACACTCTTTCTCGTTTAAATATAATGCAGCGCTCGGATTCTGTGGTAATATTATTTTTCTGCTTTGTTAGACTGACTGTGTCGCTAAATCTTTAAAGATCAAGAGTGTGCAAAATTTAAGTTACAATATTGTAGGATATGGTAATCGTGTAAAACGTGCCTAGGGATCAAATACATTTAAAAGTTTTGCTGTGTCAAAATTACTTAAAAGTAAAGAAGCAATCCCTCACATTCCACTGCTTGGCATAGATCGTCTTTCAAATATATTAGAAGTTGAGATAGTAACAGCGAAACTGTGTCAAACATAAAACTAAACATTCATATATTTGTGATGAGTTACAAACAAAAACGAAACCATGATGTTTAATATAAATATGTTTATTCCTATTGTTGTTTCATTTCTTTCAAAATAAATCTAAGTTACTTTTCTTAATACAAACTACAAAGCTAAAACAATACCTTACTATAATATTAAGATATTCAAATATTAAAGAAACAAAGCAAGAAAACAACGAACAGGAGCTTAATTTACATTTTGTATAAGTACTTAGTAGACGGACTTCGTCATTTACTCAATGACTCGGGAAGACAATATTGACAAAAGACTTTTGCTCAGTAATGCAGAAAATATGCAAAACAAGGTGAGTTTCGCAACCAATTTCTTCTCTGTGTGGTCCGCTACTGGAACAAATATTTCCATATTAAATATGGGACCGTGAGTAGAAATAGGAGTAGGGAGTGGAAAATATGAGGTCACAATAGTTTGCGGTAAATATTTACATTGTTTTCATGAAGTGAGTAGTGTATTACTTGGTACAATCAAAGGTACCGATGATAATAATACTGAGAACAATCACTACACTTATTTATAAATGCCTAAAATAGAATATAATAAAATATTCAAGAGGCAATAATTGACTGAGAAAACCATAAAATGAAGTTCTACTAATAAGGAAAAGAAGATTTAGGCTGACGATATTATTGTATTGTAATGTATTAGAAAGCCTAATAGAGCTATTTGTTATTCAAAAATTCAAACCATTACCATCGCTTTGTCGGTAGTAAGGACAAATAATTTGCTGATTTGTTTACCAACGCTAATTTTGAAATTAACATCGTGAAATACCAACAAACGTGCCTGGCCTGCGGACCACCATAGTCGAGTCGCATGCTGCATTACAACAATATGTTTCTCAGTAGAATTCAGAACAATATTTCATTATAACATGACGAGGAAGCGTCTACGGTACTTTACACATTAATAATAACACAGAATTTTTACTAATAACTTAAAAACAGTATGACAGACCTTTATTATTTAGCAATATTATCATACTACTTATCTGTATTTTTTGCATCTCATGTCGTATGTTTTGTATTAAGTCATTTCTATTGATATGATCTCTCTTACCTAAAACTTTACAGTCACGTTCTTACATTTCTGCTTCTATTTTAAATTAAGGTATGCCGGTATTAAATGTCTAGACTATACAAGATTTTTGACTTAATTAACGTTTTCTAAATCCACAAAAACATCTTTGTTTTGGATTACTGTTTTTATTTTTAACGAAACAAACTTTGTTACTGAAAATTATTTTGACTTGTGTATTTTAAGACGTAGTTAATACAGTTTTAACCACTGAAGCAAAAACGGGATGTTATAAATTTGACTTGTTTCTGTGTTTGATTTTGATTTTCTTTTTCTTTTTTATTTGGGAGCTACAAAAATTAAAGGTTGGAGTTAATATATATTGAACTTGAATTATTTTTTAGCTCTTTTAACACCCTAATTTCATTAATATTATAGCCTCAATCGTAAAAGGTGGCGGGCCTATGTCAAAGCGAGGGCAAGCCCGATGAATGAATTACTACCCGATTCCAAACTCTGAGCTTCTAGTAAGATTTTGCAGAGTTGATTGATTTGAAATGTCTTTTAAATTAAAATTCATTTAATTCAGGTAACAATGAACCTGTATGGGTTCATTGTTACCTGATGTTACCATTTTATGATCTAAGTAAACCCACAGTAGCAGACAAGATACTTTCTAAATTCCTGTCTACACTATTATTAAGAATTTGATCTAAACCAATCATTGACTGATTACTACTGCTGTCGCTTAACGCTCAATTTTCCGAGATACGCTTAGCGTTGAGTCCTTAGTTACGGGTCAGTCGTAGGCTCAATGTACGGAAGCTCAACTTAATTACACTTGACCGTTATAACGATGAAATAGAGCTACAACCTTATCGTCTATATCATATTAATCATTGAATTAGTTGATTTATGTGATAATTCTAAGGCTTGTGCTTTGGTGTTATTAAGATATTACCTACATACATTTGCAACACATTAATGGCTATTTATTGGTGTTTATTTTATCGAAAAGTTTTTCTATCCATCTATTTGGTATGTCTTCCGCGTGATATCTCGATGTAATCCGAATAAATTACAAGAAAAATTATATCCATATTCTATGGATGTTCTGCCGTCAAGGAGCAACTTTCCTTTCATTCATCCTCACAAACTATCGCCTTCATAATGGTGATAGTATGATTAGTTATCAACAATGATTACAATTTTTTTGTCTGTATCATATCTTTCACCTCTAGGAGATTTAAATAAGTAAGTAATAGTTTGTCGGTTGTAAGTAATTTTAAAAGTATTCTATCCTTGTTACGAGGTCAATATTTAAAATAACGTTTGGAAAATAAATTTGATGTACTAGCATACGGGTTCTTAAATTAATATTACTCATTAGATACTTACAGCTAAACTCTAAAACAATTAGCAATAAAGCATTTAGTGGCAATGGTGAGTTATACTTGGATTCAATTAAAATTAACCATCTTACTGGCATTCTAAAGGGTAATGTTATTTACTGTATACCACTGGATGCTTTTATAGTAAACGACACGACTCTACGACAACACTAAGCACAATATCATTTACCGCTCATTGTTTTGTTAAAAATCAAAAGGCCAAAATCAGTGTAAGCATATTAACAAATAATTTTGCGGATAGGCTTCTGATTTATTAAGATATTTCAACAATATAAAATAATATATTTCGTTATGTAAGTACCTACCTAATGAATATTTAAAAGTGTTTAGGATAAAGAGAATTTACCAATTAATGGTTATTGTGGACAATTTAAAAATAATAAGTTCAAAATAACTAAGCATAACCGTGTACAATGTGTACATAATGTCACCGGTAGGCATTAGATTATTGTAGAAATCTAAAAGTAAAGTCAATGGCAAGCCGTAAAGATTCCTAGGCTGTGATGATGATGACAACGATTGGTACGTTGATAGGTAATCGTATCGTTTAATGTAAATTAGGATAATGGTAAATTATTACAATCGTAGGAAGTAAAATGTAATGCAATGACTTTTATTAACCCATCTAAATGTGTGGATGTGGAATTCTATTTAATGTGTTATAACTAACATTAAAGTGTCTACAAAAAAGAAACCTATAAGTCAGATAGAAGCTCTATAATCTCATGTTGCATTTTTTGTCATTTACTTAGACACCACAAAAGTAAGTATCTCATACTAAGTTAGTGTAACTGCAAACATTAATAAGTATAAAAAATCGTCCGAAAATCACTTAAACAAACAAATAGAGTAGAGCTTTGCAAAGCATTGGTAGCGCAGCGGTATCGGCCTCGACTTTGCAAAATAAGGTCGCAGGTTCGAACCCCGGTTATTCAAAAACATCTGACATCCACCAAACCGCACTTGGTCAGTGGCTGAAGGCTTAAGTTAAGAGAAGACCCGTAATCAGCAGTGTGTCACTAAAAGGTTTAGGTATATATAAACATCTCTAAAATCTCATCAAAATAATGCAAACAAATTAAGAACTTATATTGGTGTAATTAAAAACGTGACCCGAAGGAATATAAAACGTGTAAAGCGTTTATTGTTTACGACAAGCAAAACGAATATAAGAAATATTGCAGTCTTTAATTAGTTTCAATAAATGCATCCGACAACGTAGAACACTAAAACATATTTATTTGTTCTTTGTTGAAATACCTTCCAGGCATGGCACGGTATTAATAATAATTCGTATGAATCTATTCACATACGGCGTGGAAGAGACAGCCATACACAAAATGAAATTATGCATTGAAATAAAACTACTTTTTAACGGATTTCATCGCGGTTTATTTTAGATTTTAGATCCCGACGTTTTTTTTATTTCAATGTGTGATATTCGCGTAAATCTATGACAATTTATAAAAGAATGCATTTAGCTGCTTAATTGAAATCATTTTCCGCGGGGTTTTTGTAAGGATTGAAACAAATAATTTTTTTATTGATTTTGCTTTATGGAGGGCGGTCCCTTCCACCCGGTATAGATGATAGCTGATAGGGTTAATAGATTTGAACATAGATTAAGGTACCTTGACTGTGTTTGCGGTAAAAATTGCGGTAAGGACATGGTTAGTGTTTAGGTAAATTGGAATTAATTGGAAGGATATATGAGAGGCGTTCGACAACTGTGTTATAAAGTAATAGTTACAAGAACATTAAGTTTGCGATGGATTAAAAACATTATAGACTTAACTCGTCAGAAATAATGCCAGGCCTCCTGCAAGGAGTCATTACTGTTCCACTATTTGTTTTGCAAGCCTTCGGATACAAGCGATTAAGGGAACCGAAGAAAACAGCTGTAAACGCTCACTGGAAGACATGTACGCATTATGCTTATTAGCGAATAGCTCAATAAAGAATTAATGTAGGAAGTACTAAACAACGTTATTACGCGTCGTGAGGACCAATCAAGAAAATCACTTAAAGCTAAATATCTTGTAAATAATTATTAACCTTACGGATGACATTATCAGCAGATATCGTTTTAATGTGCTTCTCTCTATAGTTTCGTTTATAATTAATTCTTAGGTAATACATATCTACCAACCATGTGATTCTTAAATATTCAATAACAATTATGATTGTGTTCGTTTGTATCTTTTGTTGGTTATGGAGATTTAATTGGTAGTAGGTGTCAATGATCTTCAACGCTTAGGGAAGTAGGGTTGCCACTTCTCTTATTTTAGTATACACGGCTACACACTATGCTATAAATTTCCAGTATAAGCTGAACTCGCATTGTATAGAATTTCCGTATAACGAGAGATCAGTCTATAGTGAAATGTATAAATGTATAATTATAGCAAAATCAAGCTATAGCTTGATGTTGCTATAATTATATTTTAACAACTCCTTTGAATACAGAAAAAATCGTCAATCGTTGTTTTCAATAAAAATATAATATCTACTTTATACTATTGAAAAAAACCTACTTTTTAACGGATTTTATCGCGGTTTATTTTAGACTTCATGTTCACGGGTGGGCTGAAACGTCGGGATCTAAAAATCTAAAATAAACCGCGATAAAATCCATTAAAAAGTAGTTTTATTTCAATGTGTGATATTCGAGTAAATCTAAGACAATACTACTATATACTAGTAATTGTAATGTTTTAGTACTTAGGTACTTACCGTACGTTATGTCTACTCTATAATTTTATTTTGACATTTTTTCTTTCTAAATTCTTAGATTCTAGGTATCTGTGGTTATTTGGCGATAATATATTTGATATTTTACCTTCAACTAACATTGACGTACAGCCCTAAACAAAGCCACTAACAAGTGACCCCAATTAAGACTACAACAAATTCGTTAACCATCCATTCATCATAGTTGATTGGCAGCCCGTTTATGATACATCTCAATTGCTACTGGCGAATTGCATTACCACTGTATTATACTTGCTAGTGTTGCCATACGTCTTTTTGTTGTGTTAACAGAATGAATCCGAATGTCATTGATTGAATGAATAAAATACTCATCGAGGTTCAAGAATTAACTCAATTTACTGAGGTTCAGCTGCATAAAAATTTCATACATTTAATAATTAATGACCCACGTCTTTAATTGCTATGTTTATGAGATTTTTATCAAGGGATTGTATTAGGTAACTAATATTTTTATATTAGGCACCTAACACTTGAGTCTTCATAAGAATTGTGCGAGAATAATGTGGAATAGATATTGTAAGTAATATCAAACATTGTTTGAATAAAAAAAATAAAAAAAATCATAGTTTCCTGAAACATATAAAAAAGTAAGTGTTAGGTATTAAAAAACTAACCCCTTTTCGAAAATAGTAGCTAAAATAGGTTTATATATTAAAACTGTATTTGTCTTTCATCTAGACATTTATACTTGAAAATCTATTTTTTTTAACTAGCCATTTCCGTAGCTTGGCTTTGGGCGCAACTTGCACGTCATCGTATTGTCTTACTACTATTGGATCAATAAATAGAATACATAGACAGATAAAATAGATACATAATACATAATTTAGTATATTTAAAATTATCCCCGAAATTTTCGTTTTAAAAACAAAAATAGAAATATACTCTAAATGTACCTAACATAAAGACATTTAAAGTTACACAACAGTACGAGTTGTTTCTTTCGAAAAACCGAATAAATCATTAACCAATAGGAGAGTTAACGAACCTCTTACACAAATACAGCAACAGTGTTACGTAAATAAAACAATTTTGATCAATACATAAATGGGGAAAACACAGATAACCCTAACGAGCCTTTGAAAAAATCAACAGAAGCTTTACGCCCCGCAATTAATAATCGTATGAATCAATATTCTAGAATTTATGGACATTGAGGCAACATAAAATCACTTTGTTATTAGCTACAGGCTCTTGAGAAATTCCATTATATAGATGCCTACGTTATACGGACGCAGGGAGGACAAACATTTCATATAAACATTCCAGCTACATATTCTGGTATCTAATATTATGTTTTTGATTAACAACTATAGTGAATAAATCTAGAGAAAATTTATTTCGTTGAAGTGTAAGCTGATTTTTTGCAAATCCTAATAATACCTACTCAGAAATAAATGTATATAGGTATTATGTTGCCTTGGAATACTAGCGTTATATTAGCGGACTAAGTCGCGGGCAGAAGAAATCTTTATATGAGTTTAATACACACTTCATGATTAACCATTTATAATTTCCAAAACACATTTATTGCAATCTAATAGAGTCTTAAGTACACATAAATAACTTGTAAACTCTAAATTATTACTTAATTGGATTATTGGAAAGAATTGACTTAACTTTCACCTCCAAAAAAACTGACATTACACAAAATATTTACCTACGCCACAGACAAGAGATTTATTCTCTATCTACATTGAACCGGTATCCAAAACCCTCTCCACTATTCACGACGTAAAAAAGATACGACGAGGCTTAACCCTATACGGTATCCCGAAACCAAAATATTTACACAAAAATCCCTAATATTTGTAGGTTTTTTATGACGTTTGGCGTATTTTAGTAACGATATGAAGATTTTGCTCTCCCTCGCTGGGCCGTTGTTGTATAAATAGGCTTTTATCCTCTTTATATCGAGCACTATCATAAAAGTGTCACGGGGATGCCGCAAACGAGAATTTACAGCAGCGCCGTGCAAATGAAGCAGCGATGAAATAAATCGACATCGAACGCGATAGTTGACGAGATAACACTGATAATTCACGACTTCTTGTTTTTGTTTTGTTTAAAGGTAAACATACTAATGACACGCGACGAAACCCAACGAGAGACGTGTGTGGAGTGAAATCGAACCGTATTATTTGAACAAAGTTTCTAACTGTACTTTACATTACATTGACACTTCGCTCATTACAGCTAGATGATAAAAGTGTAACCGCAATGGAAAGGCTTATTTATTTATTTAAACTAGTGCCATCAGTGAAACTTTTAATAGGTTAAATTAAGCAATTTTATCAACATCAACAAATTTTAGCATCAACAAATGATGATAAAGATGGGGCTATAATAGAATGATATTTGATTATTAAACAAAACACTCCTGAGCACTCTTTGATTATTGAATCAAATGTAATGGTACCTTATATGTCGCATATTGTTCGCTGTTTGGGAGATAGGTGCTAATAAAAAATATTACAGACATGCATACATATGAGATACGCACCAAAAAATGTAACACTTCCTTAGCGATCAGGTATCTCAAAGACTGACTGAATTTAACATTGGTTGAGCAAAACTTGTAGCCCATATGTTGCCATATCAACAATTAGGGCTTAATTGAAAAAATACCTAAAGTAAGCTTGCAATATTCCCATCTAGTTACCTACACTTTTGAGTAATTACAGACTAAAATATGCAGCGTGTCATAAATTAAACACTATAAATAATAAAGTACTTTGAAGTTGTCTCGTTTTTGTTAAAAGTAAACTAAAGAATACCTAATTGTTGGTCTGTAATAAACCTTAATTCTCCGACCTCACACGATACCTTACAATGTAACCTCCTTACATAAACGTTTGTATATAAACAGCAGTAATGTTTACGACTGTTTATGGCGATATTGCTCGCAATAATAATTCACTCCCATATGCTATATGGTAGATATTAATGTTTATATACTTCCGATAAATATTTAATTTTTATTGTTTAACTGTTATGGCTGTTGTGTAGTGGATTACTGAAATTACGTTAGTTAGTTAGTGCAGTTTTAATTATAGTGAAATTGTAAAAATGACTGCCATTTTGGTTCAGTAGTAGGTATCCGGGTCGATATAAAATACTTTCTTAATATAGAAGTAGACTTGCCCCCAATTATTTATTATTATGTTATGTATTTAAGTTAAAGTCTTACATGACCACAGGTAATATAAAAACAGATACATATGTGCCTATCAATATAGGTTTGTATAGGTACATCCTCACAACACAAAGGGTTCCTTTTCAAGCCACAGGCTAGTCTCATATAGCCTTGTAAATTTAATTTGAACATGCCATCTGTCGACCAAACGTCTGAAGGGCCTATCCAATTATAAATGCTGTGTGTAAAATTCCTTTGCAAACCCCTTTGAAAATGTACACGGCATAGCAACTAAGAAGTCTTCAAAACCTTAGACACGAAGCACGGACTTCAAAACAAATATGATCTAAACGTAAATGTAAAGTATTCATGGGCTTTTTTAGGGCATATTCCAAAACAAAGTTTACTTTTAGGTATTCCCCACAAATAACTAAACCTAAGTTTAAACATATTTTTGAAATAAAGTATCAAAACTGCTTTTTTTATAACGATTGAATTTTGAACTACACTGAGGATACGAACCCAAAAAATATTGTTCGATAAAGTCATGCTAGAGCTACCTCTAGACCACCAAGGCTGTTCATTACTATGAAAAGATCTTTGCAACTCATGCTATACAAATTATAATTAATTGAGTTCCTAGTCGATAATCAGCGACCACGTTTAAACCAACATTGAAAAATCGATTCTTCTTTTTACGAGACATAGTAATTGCGAGTGCATCGCTCTGACACAAATTGCAGTGAATTGCACCTGGTTGCGTCGACGCCGCTGAGCTATTTACATTGCAGTAAAATAAAAAACTACTCAAAATAATAAAGTTGTAGGCCATCCTCTACATTGCAAGTTTAAAATCACGAGTGAAATTAATGTAGAATAAAGTTATATGTACGCGTCTGTGAATAGAATCGTCAAGACGGCCTTATCGCTTGAAGGTCAAGAAATTGTATAGAAATAAAACGCTTTGATGTTTCAATTGGTAGTGTTGTGGTCAAGAAGTTTTCTCTGACTTTTAACTTTAAGACATGAACAACGAAATGCTGTTCACCTAAAAGTTTTATGATACGTTTTATATTTATTAGTAAGTGTCTAATAGTAGATAGTTTTCCTTACACTCATACGTGTTTTTTTTGTATTAGTCTCTGTTTGTACAGTCAGCCAATTCTGTCTACAAATTGAAATGTAGGTAATTTTAACTTATCTGATACCACACATAGTCGCCCGTTATTCTATAACACTGTCTTTCTTTCATATATTTTTTTTAATTATCTTTTTTTTCCATACAAAGTTTTGTATTTTAGGTTACCTGCGTGATTTAAAATTCATAATGAAAAATTTAATAATATCAAATAATTAATGCCGGAGTTATTTGTTTTAGCAAAATAATTTAAAGACTCTACTTATCAATATATTTCCAGGTTCCTCAATTAAAGTATTATTAAATTATAATGACACGCCTAACACGACTTAAAATCACAGCAGTAAATGGAATAATATCTGCCTTTGATCCTAATTATATTCCAAATATTTTTAATATCTGCTACCAAAGGTAAACAAGCAAGCCTTCCCAGTTATAATCCAACCTCATCATTAGCCAATACTTGTTTATCAATTATCACGATTCAATAACCGTAAAATAATTTCACTTTGTCAGTACCATGTCATTTATTTGCGGCGAGTAATTCCATAATGATAAGAGTTGCAGCCACTGGTTTTAAATGTAATAAGTTCAAATTATTCACCTTTATTACAATTGCATGGCTGTGTAGATTAATTGCTACTGTATTTTGAAAAGCCTTATCGATCTTCTTTAGAAAAACTTCGTCTTACTTTCATCGACATGTGCCAGTCGACGATCTTTTTAGACCTTTGCCAGGAGGTCCACTGGTCCTACCTGCTTTGCCGCTATCTTGATCTGGTGGTGTCCGAGTTCACTTAGTAACTACGTGTACCCAAATTCTATATCCGAAGCCATTAAACTTTGAAAAATCTTATTGGCCGCGCTAGTTGGGGACTGTGCCCAAGCAACGGCAAAAGGCTCGCCCCCTATGAAACCTAAACATAAGGGCGTGAAGGGCGTGAAGGCTATGAGCGTCGCCAGCCTTCTATGTGCCTCATATTCACTAGAAAATAAATTCATAGACGTGTTCAAAGTACTGAATAAAAGTAACGAAATCACATATAGCTGTTGCCGGCTGTGAATGTTTTAATAAACAAACAAAACGTATGTCCATAAATGCTCTAGCTAGGATCTTATTTCGAGCTACTCCGTAAGAATTTTCAATTTAAATTCGCAATTATTTTTTTCTCAGGCGTACACATTTGTTTCTATCCAAGAAGGTAATAACTAGATTGTAATTAACAATATTCTTTTTGTTTGCCAATTATTCTGTGGCATTGCTGACATAATTTAAAGTCAAACTATAATGATTACTCCTCACCTCGTTTGAAGTCGGTCCATCATCAACCGCAGAACATTAACTTGTAACCACAACCAACATCTTGTTATAGGGGACAATTTGAGTTTATTTTTTTGTAAGTTTATTTATAAGTAGTGGATACGGTTGCTTATAGAATAGTTTTGTTTTGTTATCATTTTATGGAAGTTAGGATTTCTGCCGTGTTCTTGCCCTTGCTTTTAAACCTATGCAATCTAAATCAATATGAATTCTCACAACTACTTAAAAAAGTTTGCTAGAATAAATGGATGGATGGATTATTATTACTCTTTTATGAAAATAGTAGGGTACTTACGTACTTTTTAAATTTGATCGATGACATTGTTTTGGGTTACTTGGGGTATCACGTAAATTAAATTGGAGATAAAAGCTTGTCAATAACATAAATCTATTGAAGGACGTCATAGTATAGGTACTATGACCAAGACACAAAACATCATACTTTAGTTTAAAGTATAAAAATAGTCTATATAAAGTATAAAAAAGTTATGAGAGTTACAAATCTTCTACATAGAGATGGCCAAGTATCTGTAGAAACTACTCAAGAAATTAGATAGCAGAATAATATGCTATTACGCAAATGAATAGACACCCAATATTTACCTCCTTCTAAGTACTTCTGAGGATCTATTTAGCGTAGTGTATTCGATACACGTGAACCTGATAAAGGGATCTGTATGATATCAATAATATTTTTACGATACTATTTATGTACTCAAAGAAAATAAATCATGGAAAGTTCCAGATACAAGCCATCCTTAAATCTGCAGATAGATGACTAGTCAAGCCCTTATTTGTTTCAGATCTGACACAAGTCCTCTATTTCCATCACACCACACATTCCATCAACGGAAATGACGCGCAGGTGTCAAATTTTCTTCTTGTTTTCTTTATAAACATACTTTTGCTTGCGACTTTGTGATATACCGAAAGTATCAAAAATTGTATCATTCACATAATAAATTTGTTAAATTCACAGAGCAGTCAAGTCCCGCCGCAGCTTTATACCCTAATAAAGAGGAAAAAATTAACGTGTTATTTGGATAAAAAGTACTGTATACATTAAATTATATAATAATTTATTTGTTCTGCCATATTGCCATGAAAGAGTAACAAAGTGTCATCGATATAGTCATCCTCACAAACTTATTATCTGGTAGTAAGATTCTGAACAGAATGTATATCAAGTAATTGGTGCAAATATTCGTTGGTTTCCATTCGGATGGTTTTCGCTACGTCATAAGAACTCGCTATATTCATAAGCAGAATCATCAAAGAGCTCACGACGTGTTAGGTTCAAGGAGTTAAGAGATCAGGATAAAAGGATATCCTGTCATTTCTAGAGGTAGATCTTAGTTTTATGAAAGTATTCCTTATACTTAGGTACTGTTTTGTGTGCCACGACACCTTCATAGTATTACTCTAATTGCGTCGCGTCGTCTTTAATGGTATACTTTCGTAACTCAATATACCTAGTATTGTATATTGATGTCTATTTTTAAATTACGTTTTATTGTGTGTTAAAATTTATGCACACAAATTAAAACATTAGGTTCAAAGTTATTTCCTAGCAAATCATAGGAAAAGTTTTTAGTGTTAAGTTAGTACGTAGCAAGATTTTATCTGTATTTTTTTTTTGTAAAATATGTATCTTATAATTATTAATACAATACAGTGTAGTACCATTATTACGATAGACTTAAATCACGGCCTTATAATGTTATCAAAAATTACTCCTCCACTTAACGCTTTTTGGTGTCCCACTGTTGGGCACTGGTCTTCTGTCAGCTATCTTAAGAGTTCAGATAGTTAAGGCCTTAATCCATACACGTATGCCAGGTGCGGGTTGGTAGAAGTCACATGGTCTCGAATTATTAGTCCTCAGACATGCTGGTTTCCTCATGATGTTTTGCGATGAAGCAAGACACACATAGATGTGTGGGTACGACCGGGGATCGGACCCACTACCTTATATTTCAAAGGCGAGGCCGATATCGTCGTGCCATCGCTGCTCTGCAAAGCTCTTCTCTAATTTATTTGTTTAAGAGATTTTCGGGCGAGTTGTACAGTTTTTTTATTACATCATTTAATAACTATTAAGAAGCTTTTTATTGACCTTCTAATAATACTGAAGTTGATAAAATTGTAAAGGTTATACCTTCATAACGTTTCCATTTGACCTTCTAATGTTACTAAAGTTGATAGATTGTTCCAGTTGCATCTACAATACGTTTCTATGCTTATCCATATTTTATGAATCCCAGTAAAACCCTCGACGAGTTGCGTCGCTGTGAAATATTGCGACTGGAATCGTCGCGACAGTCAGACCAACGCTTATTTATAACGTGTGAATGTGCTGTTTGATGGAACGAATTAAAATAGCGGACTTGCTCGTAGTAGGAACTTGTGACATATGGACATATCGATTTATCTGTCAGCATCAATTAATTTTTAAACGAGTTTACGGAAACCAGTTAATAATCTGCTCTTTATGGTGCTATAATAAGCCACTCTGAGTTTAGTTGACGCCATTAGTCCGGATCTCTGATTTGTTAATTAGATAGAAAATGTCTAACTTCGAACTTAAATTTGTCTATTTTTGGATTAATGGTGACTGATTATTAAGCAATAAGTAAAGCAAAGTCATTTCCCAGTCGCGCATACACATCTTTTTGTGAATTGTTACATAGCCGCTACTCAATATTGGTGAAGGAAAACTAATCATTCGAGGACATGTGGCATCCACCAGCCCGCACTAAGACTTGGCCAGCGTATGTGGATTGTGGCCTAAACTCTTTCAACTCCTAAGATAGTTAAGAGAAGACCCGTGCCCAGTGCGTGCGAGTGGGTTGAAGTGAAAGTAAAAAAGCAAAATTAATTCTTCATGGTGGTTTTCTCCAAGGTAAGGGTACCTATCATAAAAAAAGTTTTTGTTAGTTTTTGCTTTATCATCGGAAAGAAAAAATATCAAGATAAAACGCATTAAAGTTATGGAGCGGGAGTGTGCTGAGCTATACCTCTGTATAAAACTTACCTGGGTGTGAGGTCATTCGAGATTTTGCTTGGACGTATCGCCTTAATCTACGTAACACATAAAATAAAATAAATAAGTGTCCAATATATTTATTTTTATCTAACTAACGGCATCATCCCGAATGTATTGGTCTAAGTTCTAACACAATGATTGTTTCCTCTCGATGTTTATTTTACTGGTATTAAAACAGCACCATACTTACTAAAAATTACGTAGTTAGTGGAGAATAAAATTACTTAACATCGCTCCCATACTATATTTCAGTCAAGCGTAATTTCCACATTGTTTATACTGACGAGAATTACATACGACACATTGATTGCTCGCAAGTTGCGCGGGCGCTGCTTAGCAGGAAGAAAGATTATGTGAAAGTTCGTTTCGCGTATACTGTGTGTACTATAGTTCACGTTTTTAATGAAAATTATGTTTGCTTATTGTTTCTACTGGAAATACTTTCAACGAGTTAACTCTTAAAAACCGGAAGATAGCGAACTTTAAAATACGGAATAAAGAAACAACAACAACAAGAACAAGTTTTAAAAGGAATGAAAATAAATAAGAATTTTATTATTTCTCATTGTTACATGCAGTTTACATCTAAATGTGTAGTTGCATTAACAAAGTAATTACAGCTGAATTTTAATAGCAAATTGACAATATTAATTAAATACTTCAAGATTTTTTTAATACAGTGTTATGTTTATTATAATTTTAATTATTGTTATTCAATTTGTAGCCCTACCTCCACAAACGTATTAGCTCTACAATTTGGCATACCAATAGAAAACTAAATAAATAAATAAATAATTCTTCAACACATACTGAACCTAACACACTGGTAATTCACCCCAGAACTACTTGTATATAATTTTAACAATAGACAGCGCTTGAACGTAATTCTTGTCATTAAATATTACACGCGCTCTGCTACTAGAATTGACTAAATTAATCAATCAATTCGAATAGAAGCATTGTTCCCTCGTTTTGTTCTGAATCACAAAGACTTCACAATGTCCGTGTTCTAACAAAAGATGCTGAACTCTCACCTTAAACTCATCACACACCTTTTGTATGCACTTTTCTGGATGAAAATGGAATAGCATACTGAATATATGCACAATGTTCAGAATATCAAGTCAAGCTAGACGTAAGTGGTTGGTAAGATACTTGCTTTTCATGCCGCAGGTCGTAGATTCGATTTCCACGTGTGACAGAAATGTATATGCATGAACATGTCTGTTAGATTTGAGCCTGGGTGTAATTTGTCTATTAAAAGAATATGTTTACAAAAGAAGAAGTTATCAGGTTTTCATAATACAAACTCTGCTTAGTTTGGGATTAGATGACCGTGTGTGTTAATGTTCTAGAATATTATTATTGTTATTAATATCTACAAAAAACGAGTGGTCAAAGTGCCAAGGAAGGCGTGAAAACAAACATAAAAACTTAAAATTTCTAAAATTATTTTATGCAGTCCAATCTATGTAAATAATTATAGACAATATATTTAGAGAAAATCAATCAAGGAAGATACAACATTTTCATATTAATTGTAACCTGATATTATTTCGTTAACATTTTTATTTTCAGCAGAAACATTTTATTTTTCTTGTACGCAACAAACGAAGCGTGAAGTTGGCAGTTAATGTTCTTAAACACATATCACTTAAAAAACAAAGAAACTGGCAAAATCTATTATTTTACAGAAGCGTATTAAAATAGAAAAGCATGTCTTAATAAAATCTAAAACCTATTGCAATATAAGGCACATTTAAAAAAAAATAAGACAGCCCAGATTCTATATATACCTATTTACAAATAGCACTTTTGAACTTTGTCATGAGCCGATAATTTTTTTTTACTTTTCTTAGCCACGGTTACGCGCTGCTACAAATTAAACATTTATTTTCTCTACACAATATATTGTATCGAATTATATAATTTACTTGTAATAACAGTAGTTTGTAAGTATAAATTAATGTCAGAAAGTGCACGAACGGTTTGAGAGAATAAGGTTTGAGTATTGACCATCACTAAACTACATTCCTGCGGTTAGTTATAACTACTATTTGGGTCATGTATTGGTTTGAATAACTATTTACTTATACATTCGGGTAAAATAGCCGTGATGTTATGTTATGTCATTCTTAGATATTAGGGCACGACCGGTGTCGAGAATTGGGTACCAAATTTCGAACACGATTTTTGTTTTTTAAAGGTTCGCCGAAAAAATCCGAAAATAGCAATACCTGCGTATACCAAATACCTGCGTATTCAAAGGTAGTGTAATAAATATGAAAAGAATCGCCTCCTTTAGTTTCCTAAATAAATTGTATATGATCCGAGTGTATTCCAGCAAAATGGTCTGTCACAATTAATTACCTCATCCAACATGCATGACAATCTAATAGTGGTGATCTGGCTGCGACCCGTTTTCCGCTTTCTCTAGCACGAAGTCCTGACTGAGGATTGTGTGGGGCCACTCAAACTGCTTACAATCAGCACTTCTTAAAATTCTAGGTACTTAACTTAATTAAAATAGTTTATAAAATGTAAAAAGGAACTAGTTACCATCTAAAAAGTGAAAACAAATAAAAAAATTAAATTTCAATTTTTTACCACTGCTATATCATTTTAAGGTTGGCTCCTCACGATACAAGCTTGCCTGGTGTGAGGACCACTATAAATCTAATTAATGTAAGTAGATGATGTTGACAATAAACATTTTTTCATTCTTCATTTCTTTTAAATTAATATTATATTTACATTTCTTAATTGAAGTCGGTGCTAATAGCCTAGAAATCTTTGTTTTAATCCTAAACTTACTCGTACTGTTTAGTCTACCGATTTAGCACAGTCTTAAATTAAAAAACGTAAGTATTAACTTTTATTTTTCATTTTTAGAATTAGATTTAAAAGATATAGCGTGTAAAACACATGCTTAGTTTTAAATTGTTACTATGTTAAAGGTATCTTTAAAATTCATCACAAGTTTCTAGGAGTCCGACTATATTTTTACTGTTACATAATTTTGTAAAAAATAAACTTTAAATTGCTGTACAGTAGTACTCTTAAACGTACCTACATGGTCCCTAGACAGTAGATATGTGCTTTATGAGGTTTAACTCTACGATGACCGACTTTTTTACATAAGTATCTACCTAATTAGATTTTTTACGATACATAAGCCGAATTTTAAATACAAAATATCACGTCAAACCTTTTAGTGTCCCACTGCAGTGCTCGTGAAATAGTTGAGAAACTATCTTACGGGTCGAGAGAGTTTAGGCCTTAATCAACACACGTTGGCCTAGTGCAAGTTGGTGGATATCACATGCACTCGAATGACTAGTTCTTGACATGGTGGTTTCCTCACGATGTTTCCGTTACCTATATTGAGCAGCGGCGATAAAACAATTCACACAAAGATGTGTGGGCAAGACTAGAATTCGAACCCACGATCTTATATTTCTAAGACGCGGATAGTACCGCTACGTCACCGCTGCCATATACAAAATATAGATACCTACTAATCCTTAAGCGTACCTTATCTATTTTAACTAATATAGCTATGCATAGTATTATATGTACATGTAAAGACCCTAAATCTCAGTAATTCATTCGCAAATGGGTCCATAAAGATTTTAAACCCAGTAAAATATGTTACGCTGAGCGGCCACAGCTTTTCGACAAAACCGCTCATTTTATGACTTCAAAGTGAGGTCGTGAGTTGAACTTAATTGGACCCCGGCCGGGTGACACGAAAAGGAGATGCATCGCTTAGCTATGAAACGCATAAATTCCAACTTGAGAATTGGACCCTATGGCATTTCTGCAATCTATTATGATTTGTAAGTCACCAGAAATTGTATTAGTTCATTTCGAAATACTGAAGTCAATTTCAACCATTACCGGCCCGCTTTAGTCCACGGCTGCATATACATCATCATTATTTAATTTTATACAATTAAGTTAGTAAACCAGCAACGACCCACCTGATGATGAGCGATTTTTTTTAATACTAAAATATGTTTGCACTTGACTACAACTTTGATGTTCAGTAATCATTGATATCGCCTGCCCAATATACCGATTTACTCGTGATTATAAATGATATTAGGTGAGATGGTAGCTGTGGAATGAGGCTCCATATAGTTAAAAACCATCAATGAGCAACAATTCCGACCCACCCTTGTAAATGGTGTCACCAGATATTGTATCGGAACACGGCAAGGCCGCTTGGTGGTGCGGCTTTATCTAGTGAGCGGTCAATAAGAATGGCCGAAGCCTACCACTAGTTTACTGTCACCTGATTTGCACCACATGGGTACTAAGTGTCGGGGATCTGATAAAAAGTGCTCTCCCACGGACGAAGGTGACTCAGCCCTGCTTACCGAAACCTGTGACGCTTGCAACACCTTCTTTTTACATCCAGGAACTAATCTAAAAGATATTAAACTGTGTGTATTCTGCAAGTGGAGTGTCTCTAAGTCGGGTTACTCATAAAGAGAAAAAAAAATTGAAATCAATTTATAATCATATCGCTGGCTGGCTGGCATAATGGTAAGTGATCCTGACTATTTAGCCGGAGGCATTAGGTTCAACTCACAATAATGCTCATCCCACAAGTCTTTGTGAAATGAGCATAATTATAATAATAATAATATTTTGGGACATTCACACACACAGTCATCTGATTCCATTCTAAGCAGAGCTTGTGTCATAGAAACCAGAAAATTGATAATACATATATACTACTTTTCTTTTCTTTTTCTTTACATAAGTACTTAAAATAAATAATTGCTTAATTTAGACCTAAATGGCGTTGTGTGCATCAGTGAATGTATTATTATTACTATTACGTATACAGCAGTCCGCAGCTGGATACAAGTCACTCCCTTAAGTTTTTTTTATCTTTCTTCGGCTGGACATACGCCTCCCTAAAACACTGAAAATGCCCCAATGATGGCCAAGCATCAGGTGTCCATTAGCTCCACAACGGTAAAGTTTAATACGGTCGAAAAATGTTTATTTATTTCTTGCATTTTACAGACGAGTAAAAAATAACAACGAACTTAAACTCTCGATATAAAATGCACAATAAGTCAAAAAAGCGACAATAGACAGATAGTGAACGTAAACGAGAAGGAACGTGAGCTGTTGACACATTTGTAGATAATGCGAATACCCCTCTGACAGGAGTCAGGTTTAAAGTATAAGCGGATAGCTGTTAGAATAGCCTTCAGAGAATTTAATGTGAAGAAAATACAGTGCTCTACATAACTAAAGTGTGGTTTTGTGACAATTGCATAAAAATCATCATTAAAAAAAATGAAAATCGTGGCTACTAAACGATTTACCTAAATTTTTAATCGAATTCAAAAAAGAGGTAAAACAATCTAAATAAATCAATCTTCTTTTGTTTCAAAGAGGTTTATTTCCAAATGATCCCATGCAAATTCAAATTCGTTTTTGGTTTTTTAAAAAACTTCTTAAAATACTCCGTTGACGACCATTTAAGTAAAAAAAATGGAAGATTTATTAAATTTTAAGTTTGTCAAGCCATTACGTCTTCCGATTCTCGCGATAAAGATATTTCGATTTTCGAACTCGACATGGACGACAAAAATTGGCGAATGTCGATTGCTATAGACTACTGGTTGCATGTCGTGCGTTGAGTGGTAGGCTTATTTTTAACGTGAAATTGTGAGAATACAAAAAAAATGTTTTTAATTATCGTTCGCCACTTTCTTCGACATATGTTCCAAATAAATGTCTAAAGTGCAAGAGGGTCGTCAACAAAGACATTATCAGCATCAATCGGACTTAGTTATGAATCACAAACTTACTTTACAAGTCCTACTCGAATAAAATGTTTTTAATTAAAAAGACACCGACGACAATAAAATGTTTTTAATTAACACGAGAGACGCGTGAAAGTAAAATCATATTGTTATTATTGTCAGAAATACATTTAGTCTAGATGAGATTAGAATATTTTTCTAATAGCAGTACTCTGGTGACTTGAGTACAGTGCACTATACTCATGAATACGGAGCGCAAAAGGCGCCGGGTAACGAGTGTGCATTTACATTTCATTTACTACAAATGATTCGGTACATTGCACAGGTTGTATGACACCGCGGTCACATTGACAAACTATCCGAAAGTAGGTACTAGGCATATTATGGAAGCTAATAGCTACACTTCTCTAGTATGCCCCAAGCCCCAAAGTCCATCGTAACCAACAGCAAATATTTAGATAAAAACCATCTTCCTGATTGATCCGTTCCGAGGAATTACTCAACGACAGGGAACGAAATGAACTCGGTCGCTACGGCGCGGTATTTTCGTTTCGCAGCTCGAAGTCCACGCACTGATTTTTCACTGTCGAAAATCTCTCGTAATCACTCACATACTTCACTTTAGTTCTACTGCGTGGTATTTTCGTTTTACTATTCCAAGATCACTCACTAAAGCTGATTTACGGAGTTAAAGCAACTGCGAAACGATTTCGCGGAACGAGTTTACTTTACGAAATGAGATTTGATGAGTCAGTTCCTTATACGTCAATGCCCAAGTTTAGTCAAAAATAGACAAATTAAACCTAACCTCCATGGTTGCGACCTGCGTCCGACATAAAGTTCATTGAAACTTTTCCGTTATCCATGATTATAGCCAAAAGAATACTCAAAAATATTTTTCGCCAGTAAATAAAAATCTGCTGAACTAATATGATTTGGAACAAAAATATTATCTCTCTTTATGCCTGTAAATGTGTAAGTACCTTACGTGTATTTCCTAACCCCATTTAAATAAAACACTGTTCAATACTTACGCAAACTGGAGCAAATCTGATGGAAGTATTGAGGGCACTTCCCTACATTTTCATCTAGTCCATGTTAAGTAATGACTCTTGTTCGCCGATGTTTTACATATTATCATTAATACTCTCCGTACTTTGCTGCTTATGTAAATTTATTTTAACTCAACTTCACTGTTCCACTGCTGGTAAAAAGCTACTTTAACCTCCTTCTTCAGCTTTCCATATCGGCTATGATTGGTCGCCCATATTATTTATACATTTTCCAACATTTGTATCGAATGCATCCAGATCGGTCCGCCATCATTTTACGTCAACTTCTACTGTCTAGTCTAATATGAATTGTGATATACCACCAAGTAGGCAAACAATTAAATGCTCCATCTGATGGTAAATAGTCTTGTGGACGATTTCAACCACAGGCATTTCTCGCACGTTCGGGCATCGTCTTCCTTACCCACACCCAAGGACACAACTAAAACTTATTACGCTGCATGTGATTTGTAGAATTCCCATAGCCTGAAAAATAAAATACTGTGCCTTACCTTTTAAGAAAAATTCCTAATTAACCGCACATATTTAAAATTTGCAATTTACTCAAAAAAGATACCTAATAACTAACAAATGATAATTAACCATTACTACATTTAATTTTGAAATAACATACCTAAACATCATTGTTTGTTACAGATTGTGAGCACTGTGGTGCGCAATGCCTTACAATAAACGTGGAACACATGATCACTGGCCACAAATCTATCGAAAACGAATAAAAAGGACAAAATGCTGCATAAAGATATCCTTGGAACAAAGTGAAGAGCCTTCATCCTACTATTATCACTACATCACTATATAAAAATAAAATCCCTTGCCACTGTTTGTATGTTTGTTCGCTATGATTTCAAAACTATTGAACATATATTCATGCGGTTTTCACCAATAGACTATGTTTATGTAGACTCGTGATTAAAAAAATATATTTTCATTTCATTTCATCAGCTCATACTTATAGCAGTTTGGTTGAGTGCTTCTCTAACTAAAAATTGATGAGAAAGGAATAACTATGTTAATAACTTATATTAAGAGTTAGTAAATCCAAAAAAACGTTTTCGAAAACTATATTGAACTTGGTAAAATGCGTTTTTAAACTATTATTTTTTTCATATAAAACAAAATAAAAAGAAAGAGCAGAGAGGGCCTCGCTTTAGAAATATAAGGTCGCGGGCTCAATTCCCAGTCGTGCCCATATGTTTTTATTTATAATTATTTCGTCGCCGCTGCTCAATATTAGTGAAGGAAATCATCGTGAGGAAACCGCAATGTCTAAAAAATAATCCTTCGAGGAAATGTGACATTCACCAATCCGCACTTGGCCAGCTAGTGTGGATTAAGGCCCAAACTGTCTTAATTCGTAAAATAGTTGAGAGAAAACCCATGTCCAGCAGTAGGACAATAAAAGGATTGAAGTGAAATGAAAAAGAAATGGCTAGAAATAGAATAAAATTAATTGGAAATAGAACAGGTAAATAATTCGTAGAATTTCTTAACGTTCATGACAGTATTCCAAACGCTTTTTTCATATTGACACCTCGTACTCGTGCAACATCGAGGCGGTTTCCTACTAAATTATGAAGTTGCTGAAAACAGGTGCAGTAACAGATTTTCGATATATTTTTCATCAAAACGTTTCAGATAAAAAATGCATACATGTGGTATTTCTACATGGACAAAGTCGCGAGCGAAAAATGGTGTATAATATAAGGCAGTTATGTAAATGTAGAGCTCAGTTTGTCCTAGCGATGGACTTGATGTAAAAAAGCTTTTGTTCTCGCGTTACAAAAAGGTTTTATTAGAACTAGATGAGTTTAATGTAAAACATAGTAAAAGTGAAATATATTTTTCCAGAAAAAGATAAGTAGACTATTATAAAATATTTTAAGAATTTTGTTCCAATCTATACTTACTATTATAAAGCTGAATAGTTTGTTTGTTTGGTTGAAGATATTAATCCCAGGGACTACTAGTTCTTTTTAAAAAATCTTGCACTGTTTGACATTCTATTTACTGAGAAAGTCTATAGACTACTTTTGATCCCAGTGATGGGCGCGATAAAAATGTAGTTCTCGAAGGCGGAGCCTCGCCAAAAAAGCCATTGACATTTTACTCTTTGGTTATAAACAAAGCTTCCAGCTGGTGGTTAGTAAGATACTTGTTTTTGACTCCGCAGGTCATGGGTTGGATTCATACCCTGGACAATATATGGTTGTGCATGAAACGTTATGTTTATCTTGAGTCTTTATACCTGTCATATGTTTTAACAAAAAAAAACAATCAATTATCTTATTTGGCTGTACCTAGTTTAGGAGCAAATGACCGTGTGTGTTTTTTCCTATGTAGGTATGTATCTTTATTTAAATTTTTGACATTGCGATAGATTTTAAAAAAGTCAAAAATAGAGTCAATAAAGTCAATAAAGGCTATATCGCTTTGTAAATATATTAAATATTGATTCCAATAAAAACAAACAACTACAAAGAAGCAATCAAACTAAAACACATTAATCTACTCCGGAGGTACCTAATACAATTACACTGGATAGTTAATTGTTAATGTTTATATTGGACTTAGTTCGGTCGTAAAGTAACTAAACGACTTAGTTTATTACATAGCTGTTACATATAATAAAACCTACCTTCCTTAGTGACGTTTCGATGTTTTGAAATAGACCTAGTACTCACAGTACCATAATAATCTATAAATCCATGCTTTTTATTTTTAAGAGCTTCGCTCTTGTCGATAGACTGTTTTCCAACTGTCTCTACTCTCTGCTAACTTATTGACTATCTGATACGACTCAATACCTTCTCCGTTATTTGTTCAAAATAACTTCTCTTCGGTCTCCCTCTTCCTCTCTTTATTTCTATGATGATTAATGTGACGGGTCGTATCAAATAGCCATCACTTTCCATTCTTGTTCTCTTTAGCAGCTAACAGGTTTCTCTTTTATATTATGTAATATTTTGACTTGATGCAATTTCTTATATCTAATGTTTATTGTGTTAAAAACTCTTAATATATTCATGTATTAAATTTGCGTATTACTGAAGACGAAACATGCAGCACTTATTTTATATCAATACCTATTTTTTGCAAATAAAATTCTGTTACTGATTCTGTAATCAAAATAGAATTTTATCAACTGAAACTATAAAAAAACCAGTTTAAGTAAACTTGTAAAGTGACTTTTTATTTCAATTCAGGGGCGTAGCTACCGCCGTATTTGCCGTATCAATTATACGGGGCCCCGGGCCACGGGGGCCCCCAAAGTGTGTAAGGAAAAATAATAAAAACTTTCTAATTTATTTTATTTTACAAATGACAAAATTCTATAAAACAATTCCTTTTATATTTGTAAATTGGGTAAATTATGTGATAAATAAATATTTCTTCTCACAATATTTTTATTCTTTTGTGAAAAATCTTTACCTCCATATAAGGGCCTCCAAAAAATTTTTATATGGGGCCCCGACAAGGCACGCTACGCCACTGTTTCAATTATTTATTTTCAAACATCAGCGGTGTAGCATAAACCTGATTACATTTTAATTTATAATAGCCATAAACAACCGTTTTGCTACCACCAAGCAATTTGTTAAACATTGTTTTATAGATTTTATGTAAAGTACCAATTTCGTAAACAATATTGATACTTAATATTTATTATTAACAGCCAGGAAGATGTGTGAACACAACAAAGTAAACGCTGAACTTAAAATACATAGAAAAGTACAGTGGAAGCGTCTGTTTGTGGAATTTAAATGTGTGATACAACTTTTGATCAAATTCAGCCTTAATTTTATTAATGACTAACGAAAGAAAGACGAAAGCAAGGTTTTACTAGTGTCATGTGTGTAATTTTGTCTGTCATTGACTGTATGTTAAAAATTTGTGGCATATCAGAGTAATTAAACTGTTATTCATTTATTATTTTAAAGGCTGATGTGATTGATATGGTTGCTAGCTAAGTCCAAAGGTTATATGAAATTTTTAGTTATTTCACTTACTTCAACCCTTTTCTCAATTATTTTACTAGTTGAGAGAGCTTAGGCCTCAATCCACACACGCTAGCCAAGTGCGGGTCCGTGGATGTCACATGTTCTCGAATGATTAGTTCTTAGACATGCCGGTTTCCTCACGATATTTTCCTTCACCGATATTGAGCAGCGGCGATGAAACAATTCACACAAAGATGTGGGCACGACTGGGATGTTTAGTTATTTAGCTTTACTTTAATAAATAATAATAATATTAGACATTTTTAGTGACCCTGACTTCTAAGTCGTAGGCCAAATATTTGTGTGATGAGCACGATTGTTTGTGTGTAATTTATCTATAAATGTATGTATATACAAAAAGAAGTATTTAAGTAGTATATCCGTTCCTAGTACCTTCATCACTAGCAAATGTAATTGCTTAATTTGGGCCGGCGTTGTGTGTTGTGTATGTGTAAAAATATTATTATTATGATATTTGAGTTATACTCGCGTGTGTAAGTACATGAATTGTTTCCTGTTTATAAATTGTCTATGAAAATATTTTTGTGTACAATAAAGAATTAAGAATTATAATGTTTATTTATTTCATAAATATGAGATAAATTGGACTTTTATGGACGTTTTGACGCATTAACTATTATTGTTGCGGATGGAGCCGCGAGTGTTAGGTAGCTTTCAGTCAAGAAACGGTAAATCTTTAAACACTTACGTCCTTAACGTAATCCAAGCAATTTACTTTTATTAGTACATTCTACCGTAGTATCCAGTATCCCACAGTAATGCTGGAATATAATGTAGCCGATAGTAGCTATAGTAATATTAGTTATTATTAGTCATACCAACGATTTCGTCCGCGTGATATTTGTATCAAAAATCTTGATACATAGGATAAATATTAATGTGTTTAAATTACACATTATGCGGACTAGACGTTATGCGGGTTCTGGTTAGCTCGAGTTTGTTTTCAGTGCCGAATAGTTATTTACAGGTTTTGTCTCTTTCTTACTTTATATTAAGTGAGAAATACAAAAGTGAATAGGCTATTCGATACTTAATAACAACTGGAGAAAATAGCGTTAAATATTTTAATAAATTTAAAGATAACTTTTTAATGTTAAGAAATCAATGAAACCATAAAAATAGTTTTATATCTCCAATTTGTTTTTCATTTACCCTATAACAATCACTTATACAGGTCATAAACTATATGTGTGTTAAATATCTTCGTTGTTGCCGCGTTTTGCATTGATAGAGTAACATTATACATCCAATCAAACTTTTGCATTTACAACAGCAGTAGGATTCTTAGATAATTTTCGTGAAATTGAACTGTCCTACAGATAGAACATAACAAGCATATTCACACAGGTACAAAATGGCTAATCCTAGTTAATTAGGGAGTACAGAACATTGGTTGGACCTTGTTGAACATCCAGTGAGGGAATATTAGAGTAGGTATGTGCAGTTGCTTTGTGTTGCACTAAGGGTGTTTACAGAACAAATATGACTAAAATACGAAAAAAAAAATTCTTGATACTTTTCTATTTCCTGCTGAGATTTCTGACTTATCATGACGAAACATGTGGGAGGAGTAGGATAGATGGTCTTTTTATGAAAATCCATGAGGGCTTGAATTAAACTGGCTTCTTTATTTTACACTTTATACCTAGGTATGTCTTGTTACAATCGTCTTAAATTACATCTTTTTATTTCCGTCCTATCAAACAGTTTCTCCTTCTATTTCTTCTCCATTTATCCATGACATTCACTCCTTAATAAATTCCATTTTATATTAACTTATATAAGCGTTCTGTTCCTATAGCTTTAATTTTTGCATCCAACAGATATTTTATCAACGTAGCAGCTTGGAGTAAGAATTGAGGCTCGATAATGGCAATACTCATACATTATTACTAATATAATTCTACCCATGTCAATGCCCCCTTTAGCGCAATGTTATTGTATCTGAAGTATCAATCTTGGCACGGATCACCACCGCCAAGACTCAGAGAGTTTAGGCTTTGACGTTTATGAAGAACTTCTCCTTCCTTTTTCTTTGTTGTATTCTCATGTCTGAGCGGCTTGATTGTGACGTGCAATCTGTACAGCCACTCTTCTTCAGCTTACGCTATCCTAGAATACACATAGGATAGGTAGTTACTCGATCTTAAAGGCATTTAATGAAAGAGGGAAAAAGGTGTCAGATGCTATCATTATCTGCTGTTGGAGTTTTTGTTTTTACACATATTGTGCTCTTAGCTTAACCTACTTACGACTGTATTTAGAATGTACTAGCAATATTGTCAAAGTTCTGATTGCGTTTAATTTCAAATGTAATTCAGATTTCTAGTTAGCTGTAATCAGAGTATTGCACATTGTAACGAGCGTGTTAATGTAATCAATACCCGTGTGCTTTGTGCATAGAACGTTGTTAACTGCAAATTGGACACAATTATGTAACTTGTTTGAAAAGCTACTAACTTTATTAGGTTTGTTAAATTTGGGAGCTATAATATTCATAGTTTTGTTTTGTTACTAGTAAAATAGTGTAAAACCATAGCCACAGATTATTACCTACATACTTATATGTACAGACACTAGCGTTCCGCCCATGGTTTTTCCCGTGCGACCCGCATTTTATAGCCCAGCAGTCCTTTAAAAAGTAGGCTATAGCCTTTCTAAATAAATGGACTATATAACAGTGCAAGAATTTTTCAAATCAGACCAGTAGTTTCAGTAAAATTAGAGTAAACAAAGAAACTCTTCAACTTTATAATATTAGCTTAATTAAAAGTTTACTTAATATAAAAGGTCTAGTCTATTTTTGGACCTTAAGTTCTCTTCGCTTGTCTAAACAGGTAGCCTTAAGCAGCAACATAATAGACTCGACTTCCTCGGCACAAAGATATTGATTTTTTTTCTAAACCATTGTCAATTATAGATATTGTAATCTTCTGTCTTGTAACCGTCAATGTGCTAACAATAAAATAAATAAATTAATAATAATAACAATTGAAACGTCGGGATCTAAAATAAACCTCGATAAAATCCGTAATAAAGTAGTTTTATTTCAATGTGTGATATTCGCGTAAATCTAAGACAATACTACTATATACTAGTAATTGTAATGTTTTAGTACCTAACGTTATGTCTACTCTATAATTTTATTTCGACATTTTCTTTCTAAATTCTTAGATTCTAGGTATACCTACGTGGTTATTTGACGATATTACGTTTGATATTTTACCTTCAACTAACATCAACGTACAGCCCTAAACAAATGTTTATGAAAAGATGCTTCTTGAAAGTAAGTACGTAGGTATTATTAATTGGTTGGTTAGTTCGACAGATAAAAAACTATTAAGTTGGTTAATTGTTTGCAGTATTCGGAAATAGATATAATAATTTTCTTTAGGTACATTTAGTATCTATTTAAATATAATAATATAGAACAATAAAAGTCTTTAATATTTTATCAATATTAAAATCAAATTAATATACAAAAACGACGTTACATTAATAATTAAACATAAACGTGCAAGAAACAAAGATTTAAAAAAAAAATATTCAAGCACATTGAATGTACGGTAGTTTCCCTGTGCGACATCTCGCGGAGCTAACGAGCTTTATTCAGGTTACGCTATTCTTCGATAGATGGCGGGACATGCGTCAAGATCTATAGATTTTATTATTTTCATTTTTACATGTTTTTTGGAAGTTCTTACAGAAACAAGGATTTTTACGTAAAGTTGTATGAATATGAAATTATAATTATCTTTTTAGGTTATAAAATTAAAAAATTAACCTATAGCCAAATTGAATAGATTTAGATACACATAATATTTAATATAGGTACCTTACTTAAACATCTAAACGCTAAACGTTTCTATAGTATTTTCATAAATTTACGCGAATATTACACATGGAAATATGTACACAGAAAAAGAGGTTTTATTTTGGATGTTTTCCTTACATTTCAACTTTCTACGTTTCCTGTAGTAATTACATTTTTGTCGTAGTTCTAATTATGGATTTAACTAAGTTTGAAATCATTAAAGAAAACCTGAAAAATGCAAAACAAAATGCAAGAACGTTTATAACCATGAAGATGCAATTAAAAATGTAAGAACGTTGAATAATTTGTTAAACTAGAATACAACATAGTGACTTCATTTTAAGTACCCTCCTACATGAATCATGAAAGTTAACAAGAAAAGTCCCATCCAAAAAGTATGTCGTAATAAAACATTCCTTGACCGCAAATTGCCAAGCCTGGTACACATAATAGGTAGTAAATCACTATTTACTGTCCTAGCTTACTTATCAAGTTGTTGCGGCAACAATGTCCTGAGGTTCTGTAAGTACCTCGGTTTATTGCGTTTTGTGAATTTAGGCAGTGAATAGTAAATTTTACGACAGTCTAATTTGTGGCTTACCGTGTTCAGTGTGTGCTTATAGCATTGATGGCCTTAGCCCTTAAAAAGTAAAGAAACGGTTGATTATAGATAGCTGATATTAAAAAGTCTATTGTATCTTACTGACAGCCTTATCTTATTAAAGGAGCGTGATAAAGCCAGAGCAGTTCAACTTATTGGGATCTTATGTGTTTCCCCTTGATATTGAGACGTTTTTAAATATTCTTTTTCCGGACAGTTTTCCATGACTTCTGATACTTGCCGAGGACACGCTATTGGCGTAGATATGTAGATATACATAAGGGGTAGGGGAGTCCAATCCTAATACATACATGGGTTTACCCAGTATGTAGTTTTCACAGAGTAGGCATGTGTTCCATCACACAGGAATAAGTCTTTTAAAAGTAGCCGTTTAATTATGTCCCTAGCGGAACTACATATATCTTTGCAGAAATTTTTTGGTACATTTCAAAAGTTAAGAACTAAAACTATGAAAAGCGTAGCATCTGATATATAAAATTCTCGTGTCACGGGGTGCGTAATCGAACTCCTCCGAAACGGCTCGACCGATTCTTATGAAATTTTTTATGCATATTCAGTAGGTCTGAGAATCGGCTACTATCTATTTTTCATACCCCTAAGTGATTTTTTTTTAATAAATACGCGGTACGAAGTTCGCTGCCGCAGCTAGTTAAAATATAAAAGTAACTTTAACGTAGTCTAAGTATAAAATAAGTAGGTAATTAACCATTTCAAAACTCCCTAACGTGGACTTATGTCTTGTTTCCTTGCCTTTTAAATAAAACTCAAGTGAAGGAATTAAAAAGTGTCTGGAGAGTGTTTTAAAAGCTACGATCCTTGTCGTTGGAATTAATTACCCTTAGCTAAGCGAGCATTAGATTTGAAATAGACGGTTACGTTAGTAATGGGAGTCTATTAAAGTCTACGATGTTTGGTCTGTGTTATATGTACTTACCTACCTATAATTTATGCATCGTAGACAGCACGTAATTGGGATTAGGCAAAAGACATACATTAACAATTAGCTTCGACCCGTGACTTCATTCGTGTAATATACATACGTAGAGCATTCTCGGGATAAAAGTACTCAATATCTCTACTTATGTGCAAAATGTTATCTGAATAGCTTCACCGGTTTTATTGTTACTTACAAATTGTATACAGAATAGAATTTTGACTTGCCGCTAAAGTTAGATAATCTCGTAAAACGAATTAAAACATAAATATTATGTTTTGTAGCATTTAAAAATACTAATAGTACCTACTCTTAACAAAAATGACGCAAATATAATAATGTTGACTGCAATTTACACCAAAATTGGTAACAGTATCTGTATTTTACACTCGTGACATAATCGCCTTAAAAATTGTGTGAAAATCGTAAAATGGCGCGCGAGGGCGGTTCGTATAATCTATCAATAGATAGCATCAGCAATAAAATTTGAGACGGCAAAGTATCTGGTACAATTTTATTTGTTTTAGCTGGTGACATATTAATGTTTGTACTTAAAAATAACGCTATAATTTTTTTAATAGGCGACTTGTGTAGTCATTAACACCTAGTGCGACATCGCTTAGGTTAGGTTAGGTTATACTTACCAAAAAGACACTACTTGCGTCGGCTCGGTGGGCGGGTCGTACTCTTCCCTACAAAATGAATGAAGGCGATGGCTCTATCAAGTCAAGCTCGTGCGCAGGTGCTGCTCAAGGGTGACCGGTCCGAAGACAGCGGAGTTGAACAAAGAAAAGACGTGGATGAAATCACAAGACAACGAGAGAGTACAGCAAAATCAAAAACGACACAAATATTACCGACTATAATGACCCATCAACATCAGAGTGCCAAATGACAAAATAAGGTATAGGCTCCCGACAACATCAGGGAGCCCACTAGCATTGTAATTAATAATGATAAAAAAAAGGATAATGATGTATATAAGTTTAAAATCGTCACGTATAAAAGGATTGTGGTGTGTGTGTTCTATATAAAAAATAATAATATCACCATCTTCTTTTTACTGTTTAATTTTAGTTCTGGATTCTTCTTCTAAAGCGAGCAAGCTCTTAGCAAGATTTATGTCAACAGTCTGCTTGCTATTATCAGTCATCTCGCCGTGACACGAACTATTTACTCGAATTATATACGAATTACGAATGATTTTCGGCGAGAAGGTGGCAGTGGAATGAGCCTCCATATAGTTAGAAAACTAAAAGGAGCAACAATTCCGACCCACCCTCTCTGCATGGTGTCACCAGACATCGCACAGGAACACGGCAAGGCCGCTTGGCGGTGCGGCTTTGTCTGGTGGGTGGTCACTAATCACGGCCAAAGCCTACCACTAGTTTATTGTCACCTGATTTGCAACACCAGGGGACCACGTGTGGGGATTCAATTAAAGTTGTACACCCACGGACGAAGGTGACTCAGCCCCCAGAAGGTACATTTTTTAGTGATTTTGAGCGTTGAATTTTTTTCAGGTGCAAATTGTTGCCGAGTGCACCATGAAATTGCATCAAAGTACTTCAACATTTACCGCAACATCAATTATCGAGATGACAATGTGCAGACGAATTAATAGTGAGCATTCGTACCACTAGTAACTACTAATCACCACTTCAGCCAAATTGTGTGAAAATTTGAATGCATCGAGGATCGTTGTTGGAGAGTAAAGCCTGTTCTATAGAACTTATGAAAGGTATGGTTAATTCCGTTGTTAATTAACTACCTACGTAAAATTTTGGCAATCAGTCTATCGCAAATTTTGGCAATAATTTCCGTATTTACTGGAACTTTTTGATTTGAATTGATGATAATATTATTGTTCTTCAGTTTTATTGTGGCGTAGCGGTTTTTATCGGTTTTTATAATAATATTATTCATTTATTACTTAATTAATATTACCGGTTCCATCTTTAAACGTAGAGAAACCTCTCTACGTGAATGAATTGTTTTATCACCTCTGTTTGATGGCATGCCTGTCTCTCAACTATTACAGTAGTTGAAAGATGACCGTGTTCAGCATTAAGATACAAAAGAGTACCTTTTAGTATCCTATTGCTGAGATTAGGGTATGTAAGTATTTCATTATATTCTGTATAATTTATTTACATAGAACTTGTCCTGTCCTTATTTCAGTCATATAAGTAATTGCCATATTAAGACATCATCGCAAGTTATTATGAGCCTAAAATAGACACAGGAAAATTAAGCCACATACTGTTATGGTTACCGCTTTGATGTTAAAATTAAATTTAATAAAGGAGAAGACACCCTAATAATGCGTATAAAACAAAAGAACGGAAATGGCAAATATCCGCAGATGCTGGTATCATTACCATAATTTTATTTAAACTAGAACTACTATATAAATACTGTAGTAATTTCTTATAGCAAACTCAATATTTTATAAACACCAAATTTAAAAAGCGGTGATAATCTTGTGGTATTAACATGTAATTAGGACCCAAAACACATCTCGGAGGAAGTTCAAAGTAAATTAAGCCTCATAACATTATTCTTACTAATATTCAAAATGTGAAAGTAACTCTGTTTCTGTTGCGCTTTCAACTACTAAACAGATTTAAATGAAATTTGGTATGAAGATAGTTTAAGATTTCAGAAAGGATACATAATAGAGTTTTTACCGGACTGCAGAAAGAGGTTAATGGTTTAGCGATAACTGACATACGCGCGGGCGGAGCCGCAGCCAATCGAATCTTTTACGATTACTCCCTACTTATTCATTTGTGGGTACTATTAAACACAAAAACATTATAGCGCTTTTATTATATCTGAAGGTGAAGGCCACAATTGAATATCACCCATGTTCCTCCAGCTAGATTTAGGTCCATTAAGTTGTGGAGCCTATTGACAATCTTCCTGCCTTCTCTGATGCTACGCCGACTCTCAACCGTCTGCGTCATAACAAGGTTTATATTTTCCAAGGCTAATGTAATTTTTTTTTTACTAAAAGGATTCTAGTCTAAGAGGTCGTTAAATTCATCTTAAATTGCTTTTTCTTTATGAAGTGGCGTACTTTGTTGGGAAAGTAAGTTTAAGTTTAAATCAATAAGCAGTGTACAAACAAGGCAGAAGTACATTATTAAACCCTTCCTTTATCTTGAGCTTAAACTACCCACTGGTTCACTGAATAGGTACATTTTCTATACAAGGGTTCCTACTAAGTATTATATTTGGGATATTCACAGATGTTTGGTATAAGCTTTATTACGTTATTTAATAAATAATAAGGCAATAAGGTAATCCTCATCGATTATGCCCAACATAAGTGTCAGGGGACTAAAATAGAGAATTTCATGTCCCCTAACTTTGCACTGATATTTTGATGAAATCTGTGTGGAATTGGTATTTGATTTGGTTCTTTTATTGAGTCGAGTTCTGGGGTGGGCAATGTAAATTCAATTTGGTTTTTATTGTGTTATGCAAAAAGTGAGCTGAAATTAGATACTTACAAATGGAAAACAAATCCATTTATAGTTGTTTTTACGGTATGTTTTGTGGTATTCTTACTATTCTTTAAGTTTTACTTACTATAATTTTAAATGTTATTTCTATAACAGCTTCACAGATATTTATGTGTTTTACGTATTGGGTAAACGTATTTTAATATGTGTTTGTTTTGTCTATCGATTCAATTTCAACATAAAGTTTATCCTTAACATCAGTGGAAGATCTTTTATTAATATGGGTCATACGCTGTCAAGTGCCAAGTTGGAATGTCTCCAAGTGTGCTTCATCGACTTTGGCAAGATTTCTGATAGGACCAGCTGTCACGCACACATACACCTGCAGTTTCCGAGCCATTGCACTGTTCAACATGTTGATGGTGGCCAGAATTTTGTTGGTCATCTGTTCCATTTTTATTGAGTTTCTACCTACACTAAGTATTTATTTAAATGAAACTGATTTATGTTTTTTTTTACAGATATTTTTTATTTTAGTTTTCGAATTCCGATGCATTGATTTAACGCCTGATGATCGCGCATCTGACAAAAGGATTTCAGTAAAGTCTTATAAGCCAATTGGCTTTAAACTCCATCAAGTGTCTCTTGGATGGGACAAAAAAAATTATCGGACGTATAAACATAAATACCCCAGGCCCAGCGGTGGGACACTAAAAAGGGTTGAAATGTGTGTGAAGTGAAACATAAATAATGCGACCATTTATTTTTTGACTCAAATCATGACATAAAAAATAGATAGATATACTAAAATATAAGATTCATTGTAACTTTAAATTAAATTAAGTCTGATGCCAAGTTATTCATATAACAAGAACAGGAACCTATATTCACCACATTTTTTATTATTAATGTTGATATCTATATATTTCATAGATAGCTTTTATGACATGTCTACTAATAGTGAGAGACAGGGCTTATAATTCGTTTATCTTTGTCTGTCATCTTGACATTTATACTAGTAAAAAAGGGAGAAAGTCCATTTTAACTAAAGTCTTAGAAGATTTTCATGAATAAAACCGTAAGTTTTATAAGCAAGTCAAATGGGCGATTTTACTTCTGTATCGTAAACTTTGAGTACGTATTCTTTGCTTAATATTACACGTTTCTAAGAACAAAGAAAAAATTCTTATACTTCTTAAGTAAAGTTCGTCATTTCATGTCATAAAGAACAAGATATAATTTGCATAAGAAATTTGAATGGGCAGGGTTGAAAGCTGTGCCGCGTCAGGCATGTGATGTTTTTATATTTGTGCATATGTTAATATGGACTATTTTACTTTATGTGAACATAGGGTACAACAAAAACTTTAGGTAAATCAAAACTTTGCTAATTTGAGTAAAAATAATAATATATTGGGACATGAATACACACGGTCATCTGATCCCAAACTAAGCAGAGCTTGTACAATGGAAACCAGATAACTGGTAATATACTACATATAATACTTTTCTTTTGTAAATGTATACTTAAATGTAGATAATTACACCCAGACACACGACAAACAGACATATTTAAACAAATGTTTGTCTCGGGTGGAAATCGAATCCACGACCTGCGTCGTGAAAAGCAAGTAGGTACGTGTCTTACCGACTACGCCACCGGCCCGTTAATTTTTGTACTATACTTAGGTACCTACCTACTTATCCTATTAATGATTATGCCAATTTACGACATGAGATTTTGCGACTGCTACTCAACTAATCTTTTACTCAAAAGACTTTTTTCTGCCATTATACAAAGTAGACAAACAACCATAGTGTAAAAATAAAAGTCATTTTCAAATCAGTTCTATAAGTACTACGGCAAAAATGCGGGTAACCATAAAGTTAATGTCTATTTTAGAACTTTGAACAATATTTATGTTTATACCCATCAGTATTTTCCCCACGAGACCGGGAACGAATAATCAAATACCGAATAATAAAAGAGTGGAATTTTTCAACTTTATGTTGTTCCACGGCGCCACTGGTGCAATTTAACGCGTCATTCAACTGAAGATTCACGATAACGATAAACAACGATGTAAGAGTCGTTGTGTTTCTTGCTTCAAATATTTGTAAAATAGCACTCATAGCGCTCATGCCTGTATTACCCTAAGGTGTAGGCACAGGTAGATATCAACCACTCTTTACTGGCTAGGTTTAGGTCATATACGTTATAGGGGCCGAGTCTATTGCTGTTTAACGGGCACAATCCCAAGGGCACAATCCCAAATTTCGACCTGCTACTAAGATTTTCTAAGTATATTAGAAGTCTTTATGCTCGCCTCGGAATCAAACCCTTGCCACTGAACCACTAGGGTATGTTCTAAAATCTTTGCTATAAATTGTTGGATATTTAAATATTTCAGCTTTTGTTTGTTGTATGATAAACAAACAACTCCTCCGTTCTACTTGGCGGTAAATGTCAATGAAGATAAAGATGGTACACATGGAGTCAGTAGGCAGTTGTTCGTGGCCTAACAGTCCCAATCCATTAGACCATTCATAACTTCATAACACATCACGTCAAAAGAAACACGACGAGGTTGTTTGGCTACTTTTTCTTTCGTGAGTGGTGATTACAAGAGGTCGGAGCATACCATAGCGCTTCAGTATGTAAATAATGTATTATACAATACTCCAATACCCTTATTGCAAAAAAAATTAGCTAAAAATTGACCCTACTGCTTCTGATGGCCCTAAAAGAATCTAATAATTGAACAGAAGTTTTAACCATGATGAAATTGTTACGAATTTAATAACGATTTTATTTTGAAATCACAAATGGTTAAAACTTCCGTTCAATTTGAAGTTTAAAGCAATCATAACAATAGAGTGGATCCAAAACTGGACAGATTTAGATAAGAATTCAATTTATGCTATCTAACCCTCTTTACCGAATCTGTTTAAAATCAAAAGCTCCCTAAAGTATTCGGTTTCGGATTTGCAGATCACAATCTCAAAGTAATTCCGCCCGCAGATATTATTGAGGGAAGTGATAAAAATCTATCAAAATAAATAAATTATTGCCATGTTCCGGGAAAATGATCTGGTTTTGGCGCGATTGATGATATGTATTGTGTGTTTCGTCAGCTGAAGTAGTTTAGACTAATTTGTGTGGGAGAGTATTTTATGATGGGTTGCAGGATCTATCACAGAGGTTGTGGACATCTTTGTGGGAGATTTTTAGTCGTACTTCTATTCTAGTGAAATCGGCATGTCCTAGAACTAAACTACCGGGGTATGTAACATTCAGGGTTGATAAAGGTCATACTTTACCCTTCATTTCTTAACATAGAAAAAGTGGGACGCTAAAAATTCGTCACTTAAAATGATAAGGTAATAATTCTTGTAAATGCATTTTATTGAAAGCAAAATCAATATTGCTAATCTAATTTGGACCTACAAAACTATTTAGTAAGAATGTATGAGTACCTTTATTAAGTACACAATATCAGAACCAAATCTTTATCACCAGTAAATAATTTTCATTAATCATCAACATTTTCAAGCAAACTAAACTAATATTTTACTTTAACACAATTCTAAACACCCAAATTTCCTCAACAAATTCTAATAGCAGTAACATAAATTAGTACAAAAAGCTTTCCTCTTGGCGATCTGATATCGCTATTGTTTCGACCAGTTTAGCATGCCACTCGTATCAAACAGGAACATTAGAACCACAGTCAAATGGTGCAAGGAACATTTCTGTGACAGATTTACTATTGGCCTATTATTTTAAGGTATCACAAGTAAGGAATTTGGTTAACTTGAACATCTGAAAATGTGCATCTTTGATAACAGTGCTTAGAATGTCTGAATGCCTTAATCTAAATTCTACATAATATAATTAAATCTAAATATTGTAGACTGTAAAATATGTATGGAGGGGTTTTGTTGGTTCATAATAAAAACTGCCGAACTTAATAAACTTTCAAATATATTTAAGACTGTATCTTTCTACAGAAACTTTGGCAGGTACTGTTTTATTCAGAATTCTGTGCATTATGCAGGTTAAACTCCTTGCAGACATGAGCAGTTGTAAGTTTGACTCACCATACAAACTTGTAGACACTGCTAACTGGCAGTTGCTTTCAAACAATTTCTATATTCTACTCAGTAGGTATGTAAGACAATGATGCTATTTGTGCGAAATCAAGCGTTACCTGCTTTGTTGGAAACTACAAAGAACATTTAAGATGAGAATCAAAATTAATCATAGGTACTTAAGTACCTATACATTTCACATTCATACAATAATTTCATGGAAAAATCGTCAATGAATTTCAAAATTACGCACGGCTCCTTATAAATAAGTAGCTAAGCCGTGCGTCGATCAACACGTATACTTGCGATCTCTTTAAATTTATTGCAACATGTTCGCTGAATATTAAACTTCTATGTCACGTGTTTCATAGTACACGTTCAGTCTATCAACAGAGAGATCGTCACGATTCAGTAATTTCCATATAATGACTACTTTAAAAGCAACTAACATGAATTGTCTGGTTGTTAAATGTATATCGTGTAAGATGTCAACGCTCAATCTTTGATTGCTTTATCGCCGGGGGATGCTCAACGAATTACAAGTTCATGAATAATTCTTAAGCAGATTCTACGGTGTATAGGTGGTCTTTAATTTAAGAATAATTACATGGTGTTTAAGGACTAAACGTAGCTGAGAGCAATGCAGATAAAATGGTGGAAACGTGACGGTTTGTCATTGATTCAGGCTGCAAGGTGTAGAATCAGATATTTTTGGGATGCTCGTTAGCTTGATATACTATACTTAAAATGCAAATTGCGTAAAATTTTGGAATTCATATCGTTTGATTGCACCGTAAATATGAGAAATCTGCAAGAACATTTCCAAAATATGCAACATTGTATTTGATCCCCGAAGCGAAGTAAGCTAAATAACTATTTCTACTGTGATTATATACAGTTTTTGAAGTTATTTTTATTAGAATTATACTAATTTAGTAAAATTTTAGACTACGTAGGAGTAGATTCAAATATTTTGAATTCATCCTTTAGGGAAAGGACTACGCCATTATGTATTTAAGGATTTCACATTTGTCACAAGAAATACACCTTAATTTTGTTGGTACATAAATGCACAACCAAAATCATTTTTGCAACTTCAATAAACATATCAGATACTTGCTAAATAAAAAGGCGACGGGAACTCGTTACCATATGCATGTTGTTGATAGTATGATACCGTAAATACACAACTCATTTCCGTTCTACGATCCGTTACGATGTAATGCAAAATGTTTCATAGTGTAGAACTATTTTGGTGTTATACACACTAGCTTGCCACTAAGAATTTTAGAGCATTTTGTTCTCATTTTGTTTGCAAACTATGCTTCGTTAATTAAGATATCGAAGCTAACTGAAGTTTTATTAGCAAAAGTCTATACAATTTCTGGATGACAAATTGTTGCATGGTTGTACCGATTTGTTAATTTAGATTAGTATCCTCTACATAATGATGTATATTCTGGTAATGTTCATTCATATATTGCTCATCCTTTATAACTACTATATAGCAGCTATGCCTGGATTCAGACCTAAACTCTCTCAACTAACTTATAAGTTGAAATAATTTAGGTCTTAATCCACATAGGCTGGCCTAGTGCATGTATCTTCACGAGGTTTTCCTTCACTGATATTGATTAGCGCCGATGAAACAATTCACACAAATATATGTGAACATAGCATTTCAAGACCGGGGATCAACTCAGCGACTTTATTATTTCAAAGGACTTGTAGACTTCTATTTGTGCCCAGTAGTGGGATACTAAAAAGGATGGAACTGAAGTGAATATTATATAGTCAAAATGGGGTCACGATGGTTATTGCGTAATCGTAACCATCGTTATTATTGCATCTAAAGCAAAATACAGTCTGTAGTTATCAATAAACCACACAATGATCTGGTTGAATGGAGGGCTGGACTCTACCATGCAATTATAAACAATGTTCCTTTGGAGACCGCTTCACGTCCATTTAGAATGTACCCTATAATCTGAAACCCGGTCATTTTCCGCACATACTTCACCCAATATACGTTACATTGTAATCCGTCGGCAGTAAGGGCTTTTGATCCTGTCATAGGCTTCAAAGACACGAATGCACTGCATTGTAGAGGATTTCAACTGTTTAGTACGGTTGCGCTTGTAAGCTGGGATTAGCCCGACGTGTCATGTAGCCACTAGACGTTGGTAACTAATTGGAGTGGTTCGAGTAATGTAGGTACAAGTGGATTAAACAACGCAAATCCATACGCATAGGACATAGGACACTTTAGTATTACAGTCACTGAAAATTTTCATTTATGTTTGAATAATATAACCGTGATTTGTTTCCATACAACAGAATAATATGACTATCGGCATTATGGAACATAAGCAATCCAGTTTTGGTCACAAGTACCTAGTACATATATTTCAAAAATATATTTTTCATATTTATGAAAAATATATTACAAGATTACATTACATTACATTACATTTACATTATTATTATTATATATATTATTATTATATTATTATATCTATTATATACAGGCAATTAACGCTCTCACCTTTAATTTTTTAAGTTTCGACACTGGTTGCACCTGTAGTGGTCTCTGTCATCAATGGAGCTCTTTCGCTGGATCAGTCTGCTTGCGACAACGACCGGTGCAAGCCGTGTCGAAATGTAAAGCGAAATGAAAGGCGAGCGCCCTTTATGATAATTAAAGATACTACTAATGCTCCACGAAAGATTAAGACTTAATATGTTTTTCAATAAAAATTATTTATTTCAACTACTTTATATGTTGTAATATACTACACATTATGTGTACCTATATCTGTAGTATGGAATAGGTAAGAGTAAGTACCTGTATGGCTCCCAGTCTCCCTGCTGTATCATTTTCCCAAATCGCAATTTCAAACCGTTCATTATTAAGCAAAGGATGTCCTCCGAAAATTGAAATGTCGTGAAATGCTAAACCTATAAGCTTCTTTGATATGCACTTGCACATAGGAGCAGAGAGTAAAATTTACTAACGTTATTCCACGAGATTAGAAATATCTCTATTAATCGAATACCATGAATTATGACTATTTAAATTTTTAAAGGCTTTGCTTTTATTTTGTCTATAAAATTTAAGTATAACTTGTACTTATTAAATCGTATGCAATTGTCCTATATTCCTTTTTAGGTAGATGCTTTTCTAGTTCCTACTAATTTAGCTTACTGAATGATTGAACGGATTGACATTGTCTGCGGGTAGTCGGCGCACCCAGCATGGCCGGCACCATTTGTCAGCCTACATCGTTTGTCGTGCGTCGAGCGGGTACATAACTAATTGCAGCTGTAAATCGTCGGAGCATGCGACATTCGCCGACGCCTGCTATCGAATGAGTGACGCGGTGACGCGTCGGCAGCGATATTTTTTCGTTTTTTTTCTTTTTCTTATGGCCTGAATGAAGAGCAGGATTATTATGACATTATGTGTGGGTAGATGTGGTGTTTGTGTTTGAAATAAAGATGACCGGGGAAATTATGGACAACATGATCGAACTCTCTCATTCTCGAAGTGTTTTAAATTGACATTCAGATAACAATCAACTGAAGGTAGGCTAGACTGATGGCACATATGCATCGTCTGTTTAACAGATCTACCCTTTTATACTGTGTTAAGGTAACTCAATGGAATAGCATTCAATGGAATGAACACGGGTTTGTGAACAGGCTTCTTGCTGCATGTGCTTACCGCGCCGTTTAACAAGGGCAGTTTTTGACGAAGCTATAGTGAAACCTTCGAAATATCACGTGACAATCTTGTGTCAATCTAAAACATTTTTGCTAACACTTCGCTACGTAATTTTTCTAAAGGCTCGGTTCTAAGGAAGGATGGATGTGTTTGCCTATGTTCATGTTCACGCTGTTTTGTACGCGCGATCTCTCAGCATAATTTTCCCGAAGTGCTTATCGAGCTGCTTGATTGGCAGCACGCCACTCGTGTGATCAGATAGCTTGGCCCGCCTGTATTTGCTAATCTACTTGCCAAAGCGCTTGCTGAGATCTTTTATTTTCACCAAAAACTATTTATCATAACTATATTTCATGAGTATGAGCAAGGCTTATAACAATGACACAAGAGTTTTAACCTTCTAACCACCCGTGTCATATATATGCGATAAAAAACATGCATGTGTTTTTGTTCCATTTTTATTCATTGCACCCACTCATAGTAAAATTTGGGGTCAAGCGCTACAATCACGGCCCTTGTTATTTAAACGGCAGTTAAATACTAACAGTCTTATTCATAAAAATCTTGTAGACCTCTTAGTTAAAATGGACTTAGTCTCTTTCTTACTAGTATAGATGTCAAGATAACAGGCTAAGACTAACGAATTATAAACCTATTTTAGCTATAAAGAGCTTATAAGGCGTTCATGAATACGGGGGTAAGAGTTAAGACTCCAAAACTAGGTCTATGTGCCTGTTTCTTAGGTGTCTGTGGTTCGGCGATATAAACAAAACCTATATGGTTTTGTTTATGTCGCCGAACCACAGACACCGAACATTTAGGTAACGTAAATAGAAAATGGCGTATATGTCACAAGCAATGACAAATGTGATCTATTAGTGGTGTGATAGACACATTTCACGATATATCGAAGCGGCTGAACGTGAGATATCAATCGTTCATCGAGATCATTTATTATTAACCAGTTTTGTCTGCAATCAGCACGGATTGATAAATCGTTACCGATTTAGTAGCAAGTTCAATGCAAATAATATCATTTTATAATATTTAATATAATATATATAAAAATCAATTCGTGTTCGTTAGTCTCACTAAAACTCGAGAACGGCTGAACGGAATTATCTTATCTTGGTCTTGAAATGTTCGTGGAGTTCTAGGGAAGGTTTAAAAGGTGAGACAAATTTGAAAAATTGCCGGGAAAACCCTAAAAAACAGCAGTTGATTGAGGCAGTACGAAGTCTGCCGGGTCAGTTAGTATTAGAATATAAAAGTTACTAGCTTGTGTCACCAAACTAGTCAAAGTATAGGGATGACAACTTTTGTTTTGTAACACAGAAAGATAAGTTACAAACACTGGACGTATAGGTTTTCTTCTTTTTTTAGTGTGACCCAAAGGTTACGGCGGTACTTCCTAGTGAAATCTCGAATGGCGTCACACATAAGGAAGTTTTATACAGAGGTATGACGTAGCTCTCACTCTATAGCTTTAATGCGGTATATCTTAATATTGTTTCACTTCAATGATAAAGCAAAAAATACGTGTCTTACATTTTTTTTAATCCTACTGATTTCATACGTTGTTATGATTAATATTCATGAGGTAGGTTCGCAGACAAGTAAGCTATCCTTAGTAGATATTCCTTAAGGAGTTTTCTAGTAAAGTAGGTAAGTAAATTATCTTTTTTGTGTAAACACCTTTAGTTACGTCATGAAGGTAAAAGATTCGGTAGAGGCGTTGCACTGGCTTTGTCGAAATAAAATGTAAGGGTAGAGAAGATAGCCGATGTCATGGCCACTTATTGTCAAGTACATACCGCTAACAACCCTTAAGATTGTACTTAACCTCTTATATTCGAATAAAAACAACTACAAAATATAAGACCACACAACGGGGTACAATGATCTTCGACATTATTTCGGATGGAAGTGATAAATGAGGTTTATTTGTACGCGGTTGACGGTGAGACGCGATATTTAGTGACGTGTCACTGATCTGAAAATAGATGCTTCACTATTTTCTTGATAGTATTAATAGTATAAAAATAAATTGCGAAGGATTTGCACGAGAAAAACATAAGAAGAATAAGAGTAAGCACTGGCTGCTTGACTGTGGTGGTACCTTACAGAATATACGCAGAGTAATAATTTTAGTTGTGTTTCTGAGCGTGAATAAGGCAGCTAGGGCTCGTGATCTATACATATCGGCAACGGGTGATGTTTCTGGTGTTGCAAGCGTCCATACGGTAGCGTTTAACGTGTGTACAGTAAGTACACGACCGCTGCACACATGCGCCACTCATGAGCATTTCGGTGTAGCGAACCCATAAGATTTTCCCCTACCAAAAAGTTCACAACGCCGCGAAAGAAGTTTTCACTTCAAAAATAACATAGTTAATATGAAACTTAATAGCTCTACCTAGGTAAGTCTGTTTAAGTATGGTCTAAGTTTCGCCACCATATTTATAATGATCACATATTATAATCAGAGCTCTGAATATAATATTTATTATCATTATATCTGGATCTATATCCAGATGGTTAGGAAGCATACTCGTTCTGAACTCAATAAAAATAAATTTTCGCTAATACCTACCTATAATATTAGTTAAGGTACCGTCTGCACAAACTCGTATAAAATTATTTTTGCATCGGGGGTTAAAAATTCTTTATTAAGGTAATCTACTTAGAAATTAAAGTAATTTAGAGATTATAGTACGCAAATAATTCAACAGAATGACTAAAACAGCGATATTAAACACATTATTATCGATCTGCAATAACTAATCCAATCCAACGAAATTATACGGTTATTTGCAACGAATTTCCGAATAACCCTGTTTATCAGAGGCGTTTCGAATGGAAAATTACAATTTTAATTAGCTAATAATTAATTGATGGTTTGATCAAATGAACGCGAGATCTAAGGGTGTTTATTTTGAATTTGTTTCATAGAATTAGATAAACAGAATTTGTGTCAGTTGTTTAATAGGAAGTAATTAATTTTAAATTTGGTAGGTAATACTGTAAACTCTCTCAACTCGTAAGATAGAATTTTGTAAGATAGATTGGGAGAAGACCCGTGTCCAGCAGTGGGACACTAAAAAGGGTTGAAGTGAGGTAATATAAAGATATAAGATAAAGAACCAGACAAAAAAATTGCTTTGTTGTTCCAGTGATCGTGTTCGCTTAGTAACCGCGAGATCTCGAATTCGAATTTCCGGGTCGTGAAAAAATATATTATAACTTATACGTCTGTAGATTATACTTAGAATTGTACTAGCAGCTTGAAGTATTTTTTTTAAATTCCTATTACTTATGAGAATTAAATATAGCCGTCGAAATGTGGCTAATATTCACCTTAAAAACACTATGTTAGAAAGAAAAGAACAAAATCTGATACTGATTTAGCTTTTATAGGTAATTACGTGTAAAATTTCATCCCTGTAGCTATACTTAGACATTGTTTCTTCAAGGTAGTTAGCAGACGGCACCAAGCGACATCAAGTGAAATATAGTCTAATTAACGCTTACAAGTGATTTAATTATATATTTACAGCTTCATTTTGTTACAAATAAAGTTTGAAATTGATAAGTTTCGTACAGATAAAAGTGTTTGTGTGTGTTGTTTGGCAAGTATTTCTAAAAGTAAGTTACTCGCAAATACAGATTTGGCGGTGACCGTAATATCTAGAATGTATCTACCTATCTATTGTAATATGTAATTAATAATAGTTACAAGTATGACTTTCTAACACCATAATATGAGTAGTAACCTAAAGCGTGAATTACCTAAATTTTACTGCAAGTCGAAGTAACTATTGTACTATTTTAGTGGTGTCTCTGGTGACACCATTAATGAGAGTAGGTCGGAATATTTGCTCCTTTATGGTTTCTAACTATATGGAGTCTCATTCCACTGCCACCTTCCCACCGAAAATCATTGGTAACCACGAGTGAATCGGTAAATTGCCGCGTCCCATCGTACTCGTACACTACATCAGGCAAGTTGTAGTCAAGCGCAAACCAATTCCAGAATAAAAAAAATCGTGTACTGCACTTAGCAGTTTACAGGTACCTGCACCAACTTTGCATGGGTACCTATTGGAGCTTAATTTCTCACTAACTTTTTCATGAATCTCATTTTCCGCTAGATTTTAAGATTATCCCAAACATCTCTAGAATACCTATATAAAAATCAATGCCACTTTTCGTTGTAATTTTATAACTTAAAAACTGGCTTTCTATTCAAACCAAATGTTTAGGCATTGTTTGGACTATTTAGTAGATGGTTTATGTGAAGTTTGCACAAAATCTGTTGAGCGGTTCTTTATTTATCACATTTTTTGTAAATTGTTGAGTGGGCTGAAGCTACCCGGGTGAAGCTGGGGCGGGCCGCTAGTATTATATACGTTGACAAAGCAAGACAGTGAACTGCATAGGTATGCCGACTTCAACACAGTTTTATGTCTTCAATGTGTATAAAACAAAAAAGTGGAGACAGCCGGCCGATATGTAAAATAGAAACCCTTTGCTATGAATAAAATTTCAAGCACACCCATTAATAAATGCAAGCAAATTCCGCCTATTGGTCGTCATGGTCCGATGCGAGACATTTAATATGCGCATTTAATGCACTCATCTGACTAGTGATCCGGAACTGTAAATATTTATGCAAACACAGCTGGAATGACCCTTCGTTCAAATAATTGGATAGTATTATCTTGACTAGTCTCGCTCACTATTTTGTTCGCATGGACTCCAAATGTAAGACAGTACATACTTATGCTTGACGGAAAAATGTTCCTAGTATTATGAAGATGGCTCATACAAAAATTTGAAATATAATGCATAACATATTATTACTACCACAAATAATATAATACTATACTAGTTAGTACCACGTGGTCAGTGTCCAACAAATTTCTGACTGCGTTATTTTCTTAGTATTATAATGTTAGCAAACGCAGAAAAACAGAAGTAAAAAATGCGTCATGCCCACATTACTCGAAGGTGTAGGCAGAGGTGAATATCATCCACATTTCGGCGGCTATGTTTCGGTCCCATAAGTAATAGGGAGCGAGCCTATTGACGTTCATCATGCACAATTCTAAATTACGTGTTGCAACTATGGTTATACAAGTATACTAGCTGCCCCAGCGAACTTCGTACCGCCAGCGGACAAAATTGTGAATCTAAACCATTCCCAGATCCCCTTGAACACACACAAAAAATTTCATCAAAATCGGTCCAGTCGTTTAGGAGGAGTTCAGTCACATACACACGCACACAAGAAATATATATATTAAGATTAAAAAAGACTTTTGCTCGACCCGGGAATCGAACCTGGAACCTTGCGGTTACTAAGCGAACACGCTTACCACTGGATTACCGAGGCAGTTAAAAACACATTAATTCTGATTGTACTAAAGAAAAGATAGTACTTTTATAAAAATACTTTTTTGTGATAGTGCTCTTAATGTAATAACTTAGTATATAACTACCTAACTAATAACATAATTTAATACCCATATTTTATGCGCCTCTCAAAATGGTTGTATTAGGGAGAAAACACGCACTGCAATGAAAACGTATTATCTTATTTGTAAATTGGGCTTTTCATGTTATTATAAAGGAAAGTATGAAACATACTGATATAATATGTAGAAATGATGTTATGAATACGAATGCTGTGTAATAAAATGTATTATAAGTTGTTGAAAAGCTTCTTTGTGATACGATCACAATTCTGTTCTGTAAGTGGATTGAATCCTTTGAGGACGGTTTGTAATGCTTTTTGTCCTTGTTTTTTTTTGTCAAAGATATCTAGAGAATTGGGGCGTATTTATTTTTTCTAGATCATACTCTTTTCTTGTAGTAATCTAACTTTAAGTTCTCTAAGTGTCTCGACGCTACTATAAAATACCTATTATCTTTTATTTGTGTTCACTTCTAATAACTGGTTAGTTTTGCTTATCTTGTTGAAAAGGTGACCAGTTACTAGAAGTGTATTTTTATGAGAAAATCGTTGTTGAAAAGGAATTGATTATTGACAGCATTGATGCCCGAAACACACATAGTCGCAAACATGACAAGTTGTAAGTTAATCGAAATGAAATTGTAAGATAAATGCTCAATACAAAGTCACAAAGTACTAACAGACAAAAGATAATGCTAAAGATTTGACACAGAGTAAGGAACTAGACAGGCTTTAGGGAATATTTCCAATAGAGATACTGGCCCAACTATTTGTGACTGTGAGTTAGAGACCAAAAACAATTTAATTTGAGAGATGTGATTTGATAAAGGTTGTTTTTATTAATTAAGAAATAAGTTAAGAAATAAATGAACTTTAAAAATAAATTACGAAAAATAATTAAAAAAATGAAATACAAATACTTAACTAAATAGGACCAATGATCGCATAGTCACATGGACGACAAGTCTGATATTTTTTTAAGAAAAATGTGCCTGGATGAAAACAATAACAACAACTTCGAGTGATAATATTATTTGAACACTCAAATCCTAGACTTTAAACTACAAACAACAAGATTGAATACTAAATTACTCAATAACCGGTTACCAATAGTACTGGCTAGGAAAAGAGCAAGTAAGGCCTTTGACGACAAACTGCACTCGGGGCTACAGTCGATAGACAATGGATTGTTGGCTTTTGTTCGCAAATCTTAGAGCGCTCTAAACTATCTTAGAAGTTTCTTTGAAAACGTTCCTTACATCGAGATGTATTGTCAAGTTTTACGTCTTCATGATGTTAAACAACTTAGCCAAGTAATTTTCTTTCTCTATTCAAGTGTATTATCAAAAGTCTATCGTAAAATATCTTTGTTTGATCAAGCAAAATCCATTTTCTTTCCAAATTGTGTTTAAAGATAGATTTTAAAACTATCTCTTCTATGTTTGTTTAAAAGTTATCTAAATATATTGTAAATCCTTCATTCAGAAAGTATATACTACTTCAATATTTTTAAATTTTATTAAAATTTTGAAAATAATTGTTGTTTTATTTTTGATTTATTAGGTATTAAGTGAATTTAAAATATATTTTCATCTCCATCACAATACCAAATTAGTGAAGTAAGATGTAAACAATCACTGCCAATCCCCTGCCAATAAAACCTGTCCCAGGAGGAATAAAATTGCCTCATTTGCGACACCAATGCAATCCGTTTAATTCGTTACGAGGCAACCCTCCATGATAAAGATCGAAGCGTTTGGGATTAAAAGAAAATTAAACGTTCAGGGAGTGATGTCAAACCCCACGAAATGATAACTAAACCAACCATAAAATATTAGCAGCAGCCCTTGTACATATTGATTTAAGAGCTAAATTAATTTAAACAAACGCAAACAAAAGCTGGCAAGTTATCACCACAAGAGTGTGCAACTGATTTGAACCCCTCAAGAATTTGTTCCACGTCTATGGAGTTTCTTTGGTAACGGCTGATTGTGTGGCTTAATTAAACTGCTATATACTCTACAATATTGGAACTTATAAACCTTCACAATTATAAACTTACACACTTCACTACATATTAATAATTTTGTATAGTTCCTTTCACATTTATGTGTAGGTATAATTAAAATTTCTTACAAAGTAGCTTTTGTGGTCGGTATTGGTTGTGATCAATAAGGATCGTGCAGAAAACCTTTCACTTATGAGTATTGAGTGCACATGTTTAATAAGTCTATTATAAACATTGTTGCAATTTTTGGCTCAATTTGAGCGTTTTTATTGGTTCAAAGGATGCACGTACTGAATTCAAGTTTGCTTTGGATATAATTATTGTTTGTGGCTCATCGAATAATGTTTCACCTGGCGCGGTATTTTGTTGAATATGGCACTTCTTTGTTTACAACAATAGCAGAGCGTTAAGCTAAAAAATTTCTAGAGCTCTTTTTTAATGTCACCGTAATTTGAAAATTCTAACCGATAAAATCTCAAGAAAATGCTACTGCTAATTACTTCATTCCTTTTGCTCCCGTAAGTAAATACAACTAATATGAGGTAAATTTAGTCAAAAGAAACAACTAAGTCAAATTTACTTTTATGAAAACAAAATAAAAAAATGTCCAAACTTCACAATAGTTATAACAAATAGTATGTACCCAATTAAATTGTGATTGCAGAATTTTTTTACGTACAAGTGTATCGTAGTCGATGCACGGTCAGAATATGTAAATAATAAAATTGATCAAAAAAGAAACGCTAAAATGGGATCAAACAAACACCAGATAAGGATTTTCTATGCCAAGCAAAAAAAGATCATGTTTTAAGAGGAAAATTCCTTGAAAATTGTAACATATAGGTATCTAAAGGATGATTGACACTACCCTCTTCAGTTTGAAGGAACTGTCGATGAAAAATTCTCATAAAGCCAGCGTGAGTGCGCAACTACGTGCTATTGATATAATATTTGCTAAACTATGATTGATAGTGTAACGTTGAATAGAGCTTTATCGGGTGCACACGCTTATGAGTGATTTGTTACGATATTAGCAAAAATTGGAGAATTTCCTTAAGAACTTTATTGACGACAGAGGTAGGTAGACAAATTAATATAGACCTGGACGTGTTGGTGCCTGGATATAAACATGTTATACCCAAAATACTTACATAAATAAAATGTGTTATGCAAAGTCAAGACGCAAAGTATAGATTTTGTATCAAAACAAGTAAAATTATAATAACGTTTAATCGCGATATCGGATTACTGTGTGACTCATGACATTGAGTAAAAACGCCATAATATAAACGCTGTTGTTATTATAGGTTTAATACTAATCAGTAATCTTTGTGAGGTGGCTTACTAACTCTAAAAGGTGATTGACAAAGCTGGAGACTAGTAGCCGCATTAATGTAGAAGTCAATGCATTGCATGACATTGTCTAAAAACATTTATATAAACGCGCCTAAGATAATAAAGCACCTACTTTTGACAGTAAATTACCCAGTAGAACAATTAAGATAACTCGTTCATACAAACTAGAGGCAATGTATCATTTAACATTCATAATGCACTACCAAAACTGGGCTATCAGGGATCTTAGTTTATTTATCTCATACAGACTGTCTTACCTCATTTAGTAAATATTTTGTACCAAACAAACGTTTGATGATGATAACTTATCTTAATTATTCGAGGTAGGTAAAGTACCCACCTAAATCCGTTGTCCGTTTAAGAACCGTTATAGATCATGATATTTAATTGGTTTTATAATAAAATCTATTTAAATAAAGACAACCTTAATTTAATTTGTTTACTTAGGGGAAGAAGTTGGCCTGTTTTGTTTAATGATTCATGAGATAGGTACGTATCCATAGCATGAAACATGGGTGACAATATAGTGATATTATATTACACACTTATAAATCAAAATGAAGGCGATCGCTATTAAAATAAATAATAGCCAAATTCAATGTGAAAAATCAAATAAAATTTGCAAAACAAACTGTCATGACTCAGATGAAATGACCAAATCCATTAAAAGACTTTAATTGAGTTCCTTTTGAAGTATCTGACAGTTATCAAAAAACAATAAAGCTGCGGCCAACCATTGACTCAAGCCTCTAAAATGCAAACCGCAACACTTTTCATGGTCTTAAAGATCATAAGGAAATAAAAACCGACATGATAGTAATAAACATTGTCACGTTAACATGACCACAAGTCGTAAAATGTGATACTTTTCATGTAACCACACTTAGGAATCGAATTTTTGACGCCATCGCCTCCTTTGATTTTTTGTTATTCTCTATTGATAAAATATAAATATTATCTAATAAACTGTTATGACTTCTACGAAGTAGAAGAGGTGTTTAAAAACCGTCTTTTGTTAGAATTTGAGCGAATATTTTTAGTAATTTTTAGTACAGCTTTAATAATACATAGGGGTTTTGTAGATACATCTTGTATTATTATAACAGTCTTTTAGCAAGAAAGCTGCATATTTTTTTTCTAAGGAACAACCTGTGTAATTCATGATACCTTTGCGACAGTGTAAACGTACTTAACATTTTTATTACCGTCTACTTAAGACTCAAATTGCAATGTCTTCAGATATCATATAATTAACTTTCTATCCAAGTATCTGTTGACTTTCCGTTATTATCGTAATAGGACTATAGATCAATAAACGGCTATTAATAACCAATTTCATCGTCAGCAAGTCAAAACTAAAAGTAATTATTGACCAATCAAATTCCATAACAAACTAGCTATGATCGGCCGTCGTTATCCCTATAAAAGTATAATTTATTGCTGCCGTTAAATGGTTCGATGTAAGTATGCCAGACAAGTTTGTTCCTATTAGTTTTTGAATTAACAAAGAAAAAATCGTTCTTGATTGTTTCATCGATAAAATATTTGATGGCTGAATGATTTGTGTGTTAAAATGCTTGGGTATTTTAAGATCGATTTCAGAATGTATTTCTAAGGTTATTACTATTTCCCAGGTCTTACATCTCTTTTATGGAAGTTAGACCCTCGGCTCACATCTTAGGTGCCTATGCCTACACTACTATTATTTTGGTATAACTATTCGCCATCGTTGAAATACAAATAGTCACTTCAACCCTTTTAGTGTCCCACTTCTGGGCACGAGTTGAGAGAGTTTAGGCCTTAATCCACCCACTCTGTCCAAGTGCGGATTGGTGGATGTCACTTGTCATCCAATGATTAGTTCTTAGACGTGCCGGTTTCTTCACGATGTTTTTCTTCACCGATATTAAACAGCGGGGATAAAAGAATTCACACAAAGTTGTATGGGTACGACCGGAAATCGAACCTGCAACTTTATATAGCAAAGGCAAGCCTGATACCACTTCCTTGGCAGTGATGTAAAAAGCTTCGATATCACATGTGGCGCCATCTACCTGATAAAGAGTGTATCACGTACAAACTACAACGTTTAGAAGTAACGGATTGAGTTGCGTTGTTACTATGAATGAAGTATCTACAGAACAGGTTTTCTAACAAGATGAGTGTCTATTTTCTTTTGTAGGTTGTTAATATTAGTAAAGTTAAATATGTATATTATTAGTAGAGAAACGCGAGCGGTGGCGCGGTGTAGTGGTTTAAAAATATTTTTTATTTTTATTTTACACTATTTGTTACATGAATAGACTATTACACATTATTATGACCTTGAGCGCTACTTAAGTCTTAATTTTAAAGATTATAATGTGGTCTCTTTAATAAGTACAACAACTGGAACCTAAAGAATGTCTTCACTCGAGAACTCGTGAAATCCACCAAATCGCATTTAACCAGCGTGTGTAGTTTAAAGTCTAACCACTTTCAACTCGTAAAATAGTTGAAAGAATACCCGTAGCCAGCGTGGGACATTCAAATGAGTTGAAGTGATTTTAGGTAGAAATACTCCGCTTCTTTAAGCTTCTTTATTTCTTTAAATAGCAATTAGCAATAACAACTTACCTTGGAAAGTTATTTTGTTTTACAATTAAGAGAAGTCTTACAGCTAATATGTTTTTACATGACATTATCGAAAATGGCCTGAATCACAAGTTTTTACGTAAGATAGTTAAGTAATATTACCAAAAATTTTAGCAAAATCAAGTCAAAATCAAAAACAAATTTTATTTTGACACATTTGAGGGATTGCTTATATTACTATAGGTACTCTTGGTAGAGAGTATTATGTGCTTTGCTTATATAGCAGTTTCAATCTTAAACGAAACCATGAAAGAAAGACGCTTTAAGTATAGTTAAATGTTAAGTGGCTGTGATTTTGGTTAATTTTGTCTAGGAGGCGATCACCAATTATATTATGTTTTTTTTTCTGTGTGTAATATAAGATTAAAATTTTATTTTTGTGAGTTTGGTGACATCGGTCCCCATACTAATATGATAACGGGCGACTTCCATCTTGTATTAGAAATAGCTTCTTTAGTTCCTTTTTCTAAGAACGACACATTATAGTTCACAGTAACATAAATTAATTTAGGTCACTTGAAACATGGTTGGCAAATTAATATCTACCAGACTGTCCCAAGTACGTGACAAGTGTGTAAAGTTACTATTAAATTAACTTAAATAGGTCCAAAGTGACCCAAAGAATAATTTACAGGGGCTCCTTCCTAATGAAGAATACTACCCTCCCGGCGACTATTTGTGTTAAACTTAAACCATTAAGATATTAGAACCTTGAGTTTCTCTAATAAACTACTAAATCCCCACCAAGCTGGTAACAAAATCATTGAAGGTATAAAAATCTTTTCATAACCCTAAACCAAACTTTTCAATATTTTTGGTTAAGTAGCAGTACCGAAGAGTCCATACAACCCGATTCCAATCGGCTTCCATTTAGAAATTGATTAATATCGTACTTCTTTAAAATTAGGCAAAACCTAAAAGTTTTAAATACCAATAAAAAAAATGAACCTATAATATGAAGGTGGTGGTCTCCATAGAAACATCGGTGACGGTATTGATGATATCATTTTCTTAAGTAAAAACTTTTTTGCTACGGCTTCCCTTTTTTAAATTTCTACCCTTCACCACTGGTAGGTAGGTGCTTATACAAAACCAAAAGATAATTATGACCAATGTCCATTCACCCTAAAACACATCTTACTTAATGTAAATTGTTTCATCGCCTATTCCCTTTTTTAACTAATTTACGTAATGTAAACAAAGTTTTTTTCTTATCAAAAGTAAATACTTTTAGGTAACTAACTACTTTTATGTCGTCGTAAAACAGAGGTCAAATGATATTAAAACCACATAAAATTTTAATTAAAAACTTGTCAACAATCTACACGGCAAATTAACTCATCAGTAAATTATTGAAGTCTCTATGAACAATAAATAACGATCAATTTACAAAAGCAATATTTCAATACAACAAAGCGTTTCCAAACTCGATTCAAACAAACAATTATTATTAACTTGTTATCGTATAAACATCGTAAATTTTGCCTTTTATCTTATTCACTTATACTGCCGAAAGTAATAAATCAATAGAGCTATCTCTCATTGATACTAAATAATTAGAAGTGCTTTAAATATTTGAGTTTTAACTCTTACTTTTAAAAGATAAAGAAAACTGATCTTTTTTAGGCGTTTTATTATCCAAAGATTATTTCCTAATTATTCAAATTACGCGTCTAACTGTAAAGATTATTTAATCTACGGATTATACTTTGAAATGCCTGATTAATTATGAAAACGATTGAAGTTCGAAACGTTTTATATCTTAATTGTTTTTAGTTACTTATCTGTCTACAGATACCTTGAAACCTGATGAAGGATTTTGATTACGTAATATTTTTTTCTGAATAGAACAATTAACCAGAATTGTTTTAGCCTTTAGAGAGCAGCAGTGGGGGAGGGTACGGGCCTCACCGTAGAAATATAAGGGCGCGTGTTCGATTCCCAGTCGTGCTCATATATGTTTGTGTGAATCGTTACATCGCCGCTGCTCAATATCGGTGCAGGAAAACATCATGAGGAAACCGCCATGACTAACAAATAATCATTCAAGGACATTATACAGATCGTCAAATGTAGTCTGACGCCAAATACTAATCTGACATCTAACCAAGCTCCGGTCTAACCGCCTACGGGTTTTTTGAAACCCGTAGGTCGTAATCCGATCGCAATCACTTATTTGATTTTAGTAGCTAGCCGCATCAGGATAGACTGGAAGCCGACACCAATTTAAATGGGAAAAAGGCCAGGGAAATGATGATGATTATAATTAGGTATGTACTCGTGATAACATTCATTATAGTTTCTTGTTTTATTGGAGAGGAAATTGAACGCTATCGAAGTGGTCCGCCAAATTCCACACAAATTGTTCAAAGCAAATTCTTTATACTTGTTGAAGTCATTACAATTAATCCTTGCACCCCTGTAATCGAATCCGTAGAAACAATTTCGGAAGATTCAGAAAGGGTCAACACAAACCCTACAACGTTAGAGCGCAATATGTAACAAGAAGCTCAGAATTCTAATTTAGTCCATCCCATTGAGTCCACTTGTCTCCCCAATGTCCACTTGATAATTCTCAAATTGTACAGAGTTTGGTATCAAAGGAAATCTTCTGACTAATAAAAGATTTTGGGGTAAGGCGCCAATTCACTGGACATTTGAGTATGAAACATGGGTATATATCTTATTAGTATTAAGGACTCTTCGTGTAAAATTGCACCCATAATGTGATGCGTATAGGTCTTCAAAGTTAAGGGTCAAATCTCTAATAATTGTATTATGATGTATCCACAAATAAAACACGTCTTCTGATTGATGTTGTACTGTATGAATTTACTAATCACTAAAATGATATTAATTTCAGAAAAAATATTTAATAACAACAAATAACAATACTACATATTAACAAAAAAAAAAAGATTTTCGTAACGTGTAAAACCTATTAGAATCAGTCTTAATTGATTACAAGTATATTAAAAAAATACAACAAAATATAGTTTAAAATTTATATCTCTTATCACAACACAATTTTCACACTGTTTTTTACCTATTAAAGTCATATGTGCTTTTAATTACAAAAGCAAATGTCCGGTAAATAGGTCGCCAGCACAAACAGCCCTGCCATTAGCCCCCAATCACGAATAGGGTAATCGCGTTAATTAATGCTTCCCGTCATTTTGCCGGTGTGTTATCCTGAAAGACCGCAATGGATGTATAGATAGATTCGTTAGTATTGGTCTTTGTGCATTGATTTTCAATTTTTTTAACGATATAACGAATCATAACCTGTTATGATTCAATGGTCCTTATTGCATAACCAAGTCCTTTCAAGCCATCGCATTGTAAAATAATATTAAGTTAAAATATTAACAAAAAAAACCGACTTCATGGATGCCATTCTCAGAACTAAACCAAACTGAAATGGGACCACACGGGAACCATCAGCTTTCAATTAAAAAAAAATATCAAAATCGGTTCACCCATTCGAAAGTTCTGAGGTAATAAACATAAAAAAACATACAGTCGAATTGATAACCTCCTCCTTTTAGAAGTTGGTTAAAAATTGGCACCATTTTTTTTGAAACGGACCGCCGCCGCACCCCCTCGCCGTCCCATATGTAACATTGCAAAAAAGCAAAGATTTTTTAAAGTCGTGATTTAATATCGCAATTTGGCCAACCGCGTTATTATAATAACAAACAAAACAAATACATATAATAATAACCGTTTACGAGCAACTTCTCACGTTACAAATTCAATTTCTTTCTTTAGTTGCGCTACGCTCTCTCGAGCGTCGTATAAACTTTAACGCATACTTTTAAAATAAACCGCCAACTTTCATGTTTGCATCAACTCTTAAAGGAAATTGAAACGATTTATACAACCAACGTTATTTTAAGATGGGTAATTTTGAGCTTGCCCGGTTATTGTTGCGGGGTTAGTATTTCAGCGAGAGTATAAAATAACACAGCTAAGATCTTAGACCGATATTACTGTAATCATTCCAGTTTGATGGCCGAGGATTTATTCTGTTGGCAATCTAGTGAAGGTATCTCTGTAAGTATTATTTTACAATCGTTTTATGCCTACGTTGATTCATTTCACTCTATTTATATTCTATACTAGCTGCCCCAGCAAACTTCATACCGCGTATTTCTCACATTTTGAACCTTCTTTGGACATACACAAACATTTCAAAATCAGCTAAATTGTTTCACCTTTTTCGAGTTTTAGCAGTAGGTACAAACATTCGTCAATTTTATCTCTATAAATAAAAATGAATCGCCAAAATATACAGGTACAGCTATTTCCATTACTTCGGATCAACTGCCAATTAGATCAAAAATTAGATAAAAAAAATTCAGATGTTTTTAGAAAATCGGGCCCACCGGGCCGACGGCTACCTAATTTATGTTAAACATCACACTGTCTTAAATTCTTGTACAAATTTAAACGAAATTAAAAATTGACATAAATAATCTTAAGTTATTGATTAAAACATTAACCATTTTTAAAAAAATACGTTTATAATACATGCATGACGTTTTTGTACGTAGGTAACAACAGTATATAAACGTTTGGTGTACCTGATCCATAAATGTTAATAATTGAAGGAAGCACTACATTTAAAACTCTTTGAAAAGTTATCCTAAATATTTACTAAAGAAAAGCTATACCTGATGTAGAACTAGGTGTATAAATAACAAATTAATTCCTGGGCTAGTTGAGTTCGTTTCTGATCTGAGTAGGATAAGTTATCAGTGTTTTAAATAAATACAAGCAATGTTAACGAAGTGCAGAAGGAAAGTTAAGGCGCCTGGTAAGAAAAGCAATCTACTGACTTAGTGTCTGAGTCAACGTGTGTACACTGGAATTGATTTCCTCGGTCTAATTGAATTTTGTATAGAGTTAGGTAGCTGTACCATCACCTAAGAAATAGATGGTGCTATTATAAGCATGTATTATCACCATAACCACTTGCAATAGAGTTCATATTGGCTTGTTTTATAGATCCATGATTATATTTCATTGAAGTAGGATTGCTTAAACACGGGGTGTCAGGTCGGACTACCTCCTCGTGTGCCGCGCGGTTGCAGTTTCCCTCTGATACTTGTATCCGGGGGAAAGGGCAACCGTTAGCGGCCGGTGCATCCTGGGTACTAGAGATGAACTCCCCGCAAGGGGTCTCCATCTCTAGTTGCCAAAGGTCCGACACCAACGGCCCTTTTCAGGGCCAGGGCGGGTTTCTCCGCGCCGCCTCTGTTCATCAGAGGTGGCAGCGGATGGGGCTGGTGCGGCACTTCGGGGTCGCATGTGGGAGTAAATCCGGGGCGACGGGCTCGCCGCATGTGGCGACACATGTGGCGGGCACGGTCTGATACAGACCACCGCTCGGCCCGGTCCCGTAATCCCGACTTGTCGGGGACGGGGGTCTTCGGACCGCGAGGAAGAAAACCTCTTTAAAAAATCACCAAAACCGCTGGGGGCCGGTTAAGCCCCCCCACTTCAAAGATGGACAAGACACCAGGTTTGAAAAAGTGTCCCCAGGTCCGTACCCGGTCTGCTAAGCAGGCCGGGGAGGAATCGGACCCGGTGTCCCGTGCCTCTGGCACGGGTACCGGCTGCCCCTCGTACTCTGGGGGGGGCAAAACAGGTGTCCCATCTGCGCCTAGCGCGGATGTTGCGGGGAAAAATAGGGGGGGGGGGGGGAGTTTCGGGGGTGGTCGCGGCGTCGAAAGGGGGGACTGACGACGACGCCGTGATCGAGAAGAAAGATGCCGGTGTGCTTGATCCTGGCGACGTCCAGGAGCAGCTTTGGCACTCCTGCAATGACGCCACCAAGATCTTGCAGAAGCTGGCGAGACGTACCGCGGACGACAAGGCGAGAGACGCTATCTACGATGTGGCAGACGCCCTCGAAGGTAGCGAAAAACTCGTATACCGTCTCCTGCAGGGGTATGCCTCCCATGAGAGGGAGGTTGATTTCCTGCGGAGGACCCTTGTTGTCCGCCAAAAGGAAGGCAGGGCGAAAATGAAGGCGGCCGAGGCCGAGATTGCGAGCCTCAGAGCTCGCCTCTCGGCCCTCGAGGAGAGGCTGTCGCGGTCACCGCCGGCTCCGGGGGGTTCTGCCCCCTCTCTTGCCGCGGTGGCTGCCACACCGGCCACAGGGGGCACGTCATCTACCCCCAATGCCCGAAGAGGGAAGAAGTCAAGGAGGAGGAAGAGGAAGAAGGGAAAGAAGCGGGAAGAGGAGGCTCCTGCCGCTCCCACTGCCACCGAGAGAGGCTCGGAGGAATGGGAGACGGCAAGGAGAAAGAAAAGCGGGAGAAAAAAGGGGGGGAACAATAAAGGGAAGGTGGCAGTTCGGGCCCCCTCCACCGCGGCGGTGCAGGTTAAACTGTTGCCGTCGGCGGTGGAGAAGGGTATCACCTACTCCGTCGCTCTTGCCAGGGCGAGGAGTATGGTTGACCTGACCTCGATCAACATTGAGAGCGTCCGGATCCGGAGAACGATCACGGGCGCTCGGTTGATTGAGGTCGGAGGCCCGGACTGCACCGAAAAAGCGAAGAGGCTAGAAGAGAGATTGCGGAGCTCCCTCGGCAAAACGACCTTCGAGGTCTCCAGGCCTTCGCGCGTTTGCACGTCGCGGGCCTGGATGAATCCTTCTCGGGGTCTGAGCTGAGGGAGCTTCTCGCTAAGAAAGGGGGTTGCGGCCGTGACGATGTCACGATAACCTCGTGCATCGCATGGCCCAACGAGCGTCTGACGGCTTACGTGAGCCTCCCCGCCACGTCAGCCGTCAAAATACTAAAGGAGGGGGGAAACATTCAGGTGGGGTGGGTCGTGGCTAAGGCCACGGCCATGAAAGAGCAGCCCCTCAGGTGCTACCGCTGCCTCGTTCTGGGGCATGTGGCAAGCGCCTGCGGGGCCGAGGTGGACCGCAGCGGCCTATGCTTCCGCTGCGGTAACCCTGGCCACAGGGCCAGGGATTGCTCGGGCGAGCCGCGCTGCGCAGTGTGCGCGGCATCTGGCTTGCCCGACAAGCACATGGTGGGGTGGGGGGCCTGCGGGGAGGCAGGCCCCCGGAAAACACCAGGGAAGGGGGCCGTGCGCGTGGCGCTGTCGGATGACGAGAGTCCTCGTCCTGCTCCGACTGCCGCCACGCGGACGGCACAAAGTGAGGGAGGCCTGGTACTTCGGTACCCGGCACATCCTGGGGGCCGTGCGTCTAAGCGCACGGCGAAGAACAACCGGGCCGGGGTGATGGAGTGCCAGTAATGGAGCTTCGTCATCCCGGTCCACCACCACCCGTGCCTGCGGGGCGGCGGGTATGGCGGCCCGCCGTCCGACCACGCAGGCACATGACGGAGGCGCGCGCGTGTGTTCCGCGCGCGCCCCAGCTGACTTGTGCGGAGGGGAGTGTTTCCATCTTCCCCCTCCCACACTCGAGAAGGGGCCCGCATAGCGGGCCAGCATCCAGGGGGTCGCGGTTGTGTCAATTTTGGTTCCCGTGACCCCCTGACCAAGATGCGAGGAGGAACACCCGGGGGGTTTTAGTTAGGGTAAACGCTTCACGGAGTCCCACATACCCCCTGCCCTGGCGCCATACAGGGCAGGGGGATCCATAAAGGATTTCCCCCCGGCAAAAAAAAAAAAAAAAAAAAAAGGATTGCTTAAACACAAGTGATTTTGATTAAGATCGAAACTCTGTGAACTTGTAAGATAGTTGAGAGATGATCCGTGCCAAGTAGTCGGACACTAAAAAAGGTTCAAGTGTGAGTGACTGTTTCAAAACAGGTAATTTTGGTATCCGTGTTCCTGTATTGATTATACCAAATCATGTAAGATTTAATACTATATGCTGTTTATTCTCTGTTTTCCTTAACGTAAGAGTTGACGTTTGTCTCATAAAGCAACCGTCCTCAACTACTACTACTGGTTAATCTGTACGAAAGATGTTATTTATTTCGCATTTAGCATGTAGAGTTGTAGTGAATTCCTAAAGAGTAGGTAGGTAGGTACTTATCAAGTTAGCTACTAGCTAACTTAATAAGTTTAACATAATAATTAATTAAAACTTAAAGCACTGAAATTTCGGAACACATAGTGCAGTTTATAACCAAGTCCAAAAATAGGTTAGAATGAAAGAGTTCGATACATAAAAAGCTGTTCCGTAGTAGGGGCATAGAATTTATTAATGTTAACGAACCACTCGCAACGCTATTAAATCATATCTGACCGAGCGGCTAAAAATGTCTCTTGGCGACAAATGGTTATTTTTAAGCCTGGTTTCAGATTTTAAGTGATATATCTTCTTTAGGTTGTTAGAGATGTCCACTTATTTTATGATTTTCATTAATTTCTGTTTCTTTGGTAAGAGTTATGTTCAGTCAGAGAATCTTTATACAATTTTTGTAATACATTACTTGTTTAATTAAATTATCTATGTAGGTAAGTAGTTCGATATCATTTCAGACGGATTCGATATAATATCCATAGTGAACCTCAAATCAAAGTGAGTACGGATCTAAAAGGTACCCCATAAGCTTCTGGCTCCCGTTTCATTAAGACGTGTCAATGAATTTTGACATCTATGACATCAAACAGAAAAACTATTTCAGCTTGTTCTTAGTTAACCGTTCTCAACTCATTCGTTTCATTCATATCATCAGCTTATTAAAGTTAATGAGGAACTCTAAATATATCTGAACATTTTTGTCATCCCAATCCGTGTTTAAACCAGCCGCCTACAACCATTACATTTGCTGTCGTGTATTAATGGGGTCTTACTGATCACACTTCTAGTCGTATGTTTACTGGGTTTTAATTAAAATTTCTTAGTAATGATAAAGAGGTGCATTAGTTGTGTGACGTTGGCATCTTCACTTAAATTACTATTTTAGTTTCAGACAGACATGTTTTTTATACTTAGTAACGCCTTAAACGAATTGACGATGACGAATTATCCATTGCTAGTGATAACATCACAGAATCTTAATGTTTGTTTTTATATCTATGTTTAGTATTTCTGCAATAAAAAGAATTTAAAATTCTTTGACTGACAAAAACCTGAAGCTGTTGTTAGACATACAAAATAAATATAATAATATTTTAAGCTAAAGATAAGAATAAAGCTTACTTCTCCCTGATATGTGTCGAATGATGTTCTAAGTAAAAACGGACGATACGTTACAGAATACATATGTACCTACTGTTAAAAAATTGCGTTTTGGTTTATCTTTATGAAGCTACTTTTTCGAGTGTTTGCTTGAATGGGTTGCGAAACCGTTCAAAAAAACCGACAAATAACCCACCTGATCTATAGAATTGACTCTTTCAAAAATACACAGGCTTCACAGTGTATTTTTCAATTGCTGTGTAAGTAGCCTATCTGAGGTTTTTATTCAATTGTTCTAATTGAATATGGCTTATATTTCATCTTTAACAAGCAAGATAGAACCAAAAAGGATTGACTTCGCACGCTGATTGCAACCAAGAATCTCGGGTCAATTTATTTAACTTCTGTTGACTTTCTCTTTCACTCTAGTGAAAAGTGATATATTGATCTCATCTTTATTTGACTCGACAGTTATGTGATGTGGGTATGCAAATCAAGTACCTACTAAAATATTGTATTAATAAAATTTTAGAGATGATGTATTTTCATTGACTCATTTTGCAATCTCATCACTATTGTTAGTGAGTATCGGCTAAGTTAATAAGTCATATCAAAACTAAAGTCCCAAGGAGCGTAATTTTTACAGCTGTAAATCGTGTAATTCCATTGCTGTGGCGTAAATTCTGCGGCATTCATTTTCATAAAAAAGTCCAGTTTGATTCACAAAACGACGCAAAATGAGTTGTCTGCTGACAAGTTTTTGTTAACCAATTAAGTATATAACTGTGACATAAAGTTTTTTATATTAAGGGTTGGAATAATTAGAAATGATTGTAAGGATGTGTAGGAATAAATATTTTGTTACTAATTAACACAAACAGACCACTGAACGAAACTTACAAACCATTTATTTATATGAATTACACGATAGACTTACCTTGGCTTACAGTTGTCCATCAGACATTTGCTAACAGAAGCTTGTATTTATAGATAAAGGATAAAACCAAAAAACATAAAGATGTCTTCGTCCAGATTATATCAGCTCAACCAAGGTTTACGAATATTACTTTAATATACATTTGCGTATCTAACTATATTATTGTATTTTATTCAGAATCAACATACTTACGTCCTATTTCATTCGATCTTCAGACTGTTACAACAACTGGTGTATAGTTGTAAAACCTTGACACCAATTTTGTTTATGTTGTATTGGGATCTCTTACAAACATAAATACACTTGATTTCTAATTCGCTATTATAGTACTCGTTAGTGTCAGTGTTGACAGAACAAACACGAATGAATGTCATGATTATAGGATTTGTTAATGTTGAACAGTTTTGCAGTGTTACGTTACGTTTTAAATATTTTCTTTGTAGTTTATGATGTCCTAGTACTAGTTATTTTAATTTAAAAAGCTGTTGACACAATAATAATATTTCCAAACCAAAACACAGAGTCATTTAATCCCTAACTAAGTGATTATATTTGCTTGTGTCATGGGCACTAGGCACTGATATACTACTTCAGACATTTAAAATTGTTAATATATACATATTATACATAAATTATATACAGACTCAGAACAAACAATGATGCTGATCACACAAAGATTTGTCCTGGTTGCGAATCAAACCCACGACCTGCAGCTTAGCAGTCAGGGTCACTAACCACAACGCCAGCAGGCCAGTTAAGTCAGTTTATAAAATATCGACGCGTAATGCGATGCTTAATGCAAGCAAGTAAATTTGGCAATTTATATCGAACCGACTGTAATGAAAAGTTTTTGGTACCTAACTTGTGTGTATTGTTTTTAGTAAATATTTTTTATTAATTACCACAAATGCTGTGTTGTTAAGGCTCCATGTATTTTAAAATTGATCAAAGATGATTAATAAAAAAATAATTTAGACTGATTAAAGTTACCTATAAAATTGTCTTCCGTTTTTTTGTATACTATGAAAACACGAGTAATATTTTTACATTGACGTTCATTTCATGTCAATAATGTTTTGTGATAATCGTCCCTTAATTTTAATGTTTTGCATTGCTACTTCTGCAGGTCTCTTATAATTGCAATAGTAAATGGAGTATAGTTATGTAATAAACAGTTTACTGCTTAATTAATGCTTAGTACAACTTTAACTGGCAGCATTTTAGGCTGTGGAACTATGATGTAACGCGTACTAACCGGTATCGTAAACCTAATCATAAGAACTATAAATTTAATCGTCTCATTTATAAGTAATAAAATCTTCTATAAAATTTCAATGCGACGTCTCACGCACGGTTGAATCAATGAGCTTTATCTGTTACAATTGAATTCAACGTTCTAAAACCTAAATTCACCAACTTTGAACTAGCTATTAACTGTTAAACACCCAATTTTACAAGTAAATCCTCGTTTAGATTACCAACAATTGATTTAGAAGTCGATGATATTATGTCTAAGCGGGACCGTATAAAATCGGTCAGATTGGTGTTACAAAAGATTAAGCCTGTGCTTGTCTGTTCCAAATGTATGCATAGAAATTGATCGTAAATAGATTTTCTCGTCTTTATTCTTCATAAGTTATTTTAATCTTCATGTTGACATGAGAATGAAGGGACGCATACACTGCCTTCCCCTTCTGTCCTTTTATTATTTTTAATCATGTTTTTGATATTGAAGTTCAGTACATTTTTTTTCTTGAAGCCAAATCGAAGATTAAAAATCAGCATCGAGGAAACAAAACATAACTTGAAAGGTTTTTTGATTATCGGGATACACGGGATATCTTTACGATAAATAAATAATGATAGAATGAGGAACCCGCATTTCTGAGAAATAATCATTTAAAGACAAGTGACATTCACCAAATCGCAGCGTGGAACACATGTGTTGTTACTTTACCTACGATTAAAATCTAAAAAAAAAAAAAACTCAAAACTTCTGGTTTTATGTTTGTATTTTTCATTCAAATGTAAAGCAAAAAACATATTTTTTTACTAAAGCTGAGATGAAGACAGTCACAAATTCTTGTTTATTTTTCCATCATAGCGTGGATTACGAGATCTGTTTTGAGATTGAAATTGTGTCTGATAATAATATCTAATAAACTCGCCCTATAGTAATACCCCTCAAGGTAGCTTGTTCTTAGATTACTGGGTTGTTTGTTATTACCCAGTTTACAACAAACACACTGTTATGATTCTTAAACTAGGTACATTATCTTTTGGAAAACCAAGCAATTGGGTGCTTTGTTTTATAATAATAATACATTTTATTTAATGACAAAAACAATACAAAGACAACAATGAATGTAGATTACAAGTTATGGTTACAAACAAGTTGGTACAGTTTCTCTGGACCCCACACTAGGATTCCCTGTGTCGTGGAGTCCAGTCCAGTCCAGGTGCTATGAGTATTACGGTTGGATTATGCCTGAAATTGATAATTTTGGGTATATTATTTTTTTCTGTATTTTGCTATAGTATTAAGTATTATACTTATCTATTAAATTAAGTACATTTTTTTTCAATTCTTAAATAGGCTTGCGCTTGGTGGACGTGTAGGTACTTGCCTGATGTTAAATAATTATGTAGTCTACGATGGAACGCGCCTGCATAATAAACATCAGGCTTCCGTTAGACTAAACGGGAAAGAAAATAAACTCATTAAAATTACATGTACTTTATTTGGTACCTACGAAGAGGCCGCGTGGCTGCAAACCGCAGCTACGACCTTCTCTCGTTTGGAGGTAACCACAAAATTATGCGCTTGAGCGCCTTGTAATGAGACATGGTGACAAAGCTTCTGGCTAGATTTAAATTTTCTCGGTCATTTATTTAATTATAATCATTAGTTGTATCATTGCTCGAAAATACAAACTAAATTGCAGGCTAGCTGAATTTAATTTTTAATCGCTTAAGGTCCTCTTGTTAGATGTATCAATATATATTTTTGATGTCGGGCATAACTCCGTCGTATTATCAGTTTAACTTTTGGGTTTGAAAAAATATGTTTCTTAGAAAGAGGTTTCTATAATATCACGCCTATATTGAAATAAAACTGTTTTATAACGGATTTTATCGCGGTTTATTTTAGATTCTAAATCCCGACGTTTCAAAGTATTTTCAGACTTCATGGTCACGGGTGGATTAATTGAGTGATTCACAGGTCGGTAAGGGACTTGCTTTTTACACCACAGGTCATGGGTTTGATCCCCAACTGAGACAGATATTTGTGTGATGAACATGTATGTTTGCCTCGAGTCTGGGTGTTAATATCTATTATAATTTGATATGTATAAAAAAATACTATATTACCCAAAGGATGGATATCGTATTAAGGGGCGAGCCTATTTCCGTTCATCGGGTAAATCCCAAACTTTAAGCTGCAACTAAAAATTTGTAAGTACATCAGAATCTTTTTGCTTTGCGATCTTTTTGCTGGACCCGAATCGAACCCTGGAGCTCGTCAAAAAATACAAGAAAATATAAGTAGTATTTCGGAAAATTATATTTAACGTCAAGTCATTTATTTAAACAATAACTCTGTGAATTTAGAAAATAATAATTATTGCAAAATAAATTTTAGGTTTAATTTTTACCTATCTATGTGACAAAATGTGTCTGTTAGTTGTTGTAATATTTTGTTGTAAATAACAATTATAAATTACTTTATGAGACGTTTTAGCATTATGAAAGTAGTCCTTATTTTTTGCAAAAATATGGTGCATGTAGTAAGATTTTAGATCAAAAACATATACCGCAAATGAGCGTTGGATCCAGCGAAGCAGGGTGCTTTCTATAAACAGTAATTATTGCAAATTGCGACTTACGGGTAAATGTCGCCTTATTTTTGCAAATTGCTTTTGCTTTAAGTGTGGTCATCTGTAAATTTTCTTGCTTATTTTCTACGTCTGTATTACCCAAACACTTAGCTAAACTACATAGACAAAAATACCAAAGTTGGCCAAAAGTTAAACAAATATTTATATATGACCACATAGCCGAACATTTAAACTCATAAAAGGTTAAAAGGCTACTAACACAGAAGCTGATTCGATTAAAGGATTACCGAGCTGATGTTGCACTAAACTGTCACTCGAATCGAGTTACCATCGATTCATGTTAAATCTATCGAAAATGAAACTCGATAGTTCATATTCTCGACCGAGCAACTTATGAGAGTCGACGGCGTAAACGGTAGCAAGGGATCGTGTGACACTGGCGCCCCCCGTTGAGAAACTGATTTGTTTTCTCAATATTAAAATTACATTTTCTGAGATTTTGATGGTGTGAAGTGTGTTTATGTAACGAATCTTTTAGATGCCTGCGGGGTGTCTTGAGTGTTAACTAGAGGCAAGATAGTGTAGCAAAATATTTTTAAACCGTTATTTTCAAACTTTATTTAATGATGACAACTTTATACTCTAATACAGTTTGACTCTATAGGATAAACCTTGTAGCAGCTGGTCCCTGGCTGGCTAATATTAGTGGTAGGCTACGGCCGAAGCCAGGCAAAGATACGTAGTTAAATGACCCAGTCGCGTTTCAACAAGATTCCCGGTGAAGTCATATCAGTCTGTTGGACTTGACTTTTGGGTCCCCTCGACTAAACGTTCCTTAGTTACACAATACACATTACTTTTCTTCTAAAATCAACTTTACTTTTGTTGTTTACAGCCGACAGGCATAGTAAAATAATCTTAAGCCGCTTGTAAATCATCCCTACCGTTACGTTTGCAATCAACACTTTAAAACAGAGGGACCAACCGCAGGCTCTATTTACCTCGACTTCCTCAAGTTAATGACGTCATAAAAATAAAACCAGTCGCTTATATCCCCTTCAGTCAGAAAAACTGGGACATTTTTCTCCTTTCGGTGCAGTGACGCGGAAAATTACAATTGTCTACTTATTTTAACTGAAGTAAGAAATATTATTGCTTGACTTCCTGAGACAGGGGACCTGTGGAATGAGTTGATGAGGTAAAGATATTTGCTTTTTATTGTTTTTAGAAAAGCCCGAGGAAAATGAACAAGTATAAAATATACTGTATCATTGCTGTCAGACTGAGTTAAACCGCGTTTCCATTGCCAAAGACAGAGTAATGAGTGGGGGATGATTAGCAAAGCGAATTTTATTAATTTAATATAATTTTGCGTTTTCATCAATAGACATTTAAGCATATAAAGGCGCTCCATAGATCTTAGGTTTACTTCAACTCTTTCTATTTGCTCAGTTCTTTTGGCTCAACTATTGTTAGTAGAAATACTAGGAACCATGCAGTTACCTTAGTTAAAGGACGTCATTTTAAGTTCGCACCACTCGTATTCGAAGCTTAGCCTTTAGAACTAGCAAAAATAGACAGATCGTAACCTAATCTTTTGCGTCTTCAGAAGTGTGTCCTTCTGTTTGTGAGTAGGTACTTACTTCCAATCAAGAAATCAAATTAAAAAAGCTTCTCTGATAAAAGTGACTAACTATGTTTTAGATAGTGATAGATAATACACCAAGCATACAGTAGATAAAATTAGCTCCACCTGCTGTTTCTGATACAAATATCTTAATTATTTCCTCATACTAAAGTAATATTTCCGTATTAAAATGATTATAAGTACAGCTTTATCCGTCAGTTGCAGGTGGCGATATTGAAGATAAAATAACATCTAGGAATAAGTTGTTCCATAGGTATTCCAAAATATCTAACACTAAGGTTAATGAACCTCTAAATCATTGTTAGTATTTAGCTAAATTCGAATATTAAGTTGTTTTCCTTAAAAACACTGAATTCTGTAGCTACAAATAGGGTGGTCTAAGCAATTCTTTGTATTCACGTCAAAAAACAGGTATTTACGCCATCGGTATAGTAATTTCGATAGATTTAAATGCCAATACCAAAATACCTTGGAATAAAAAGTATATCATTATCCAACACAAGGAAGACACTCATACTAATTTATAGCAGATTGAATGGAATAAAGAACGGAATAGGAATCTGATTTTCGACGTTTAAGAAAAGAATATTTTATTTAGTATTTAAATTAGGAAACGTAATACGATTTTTATTGCCTTAAAGTGAGTTAGGCTTACTAATAAATTCTCGTGTGTTTGTTATTCCTTTTAATAAAACTGAGTTGACACGATTAGAATCAACTTGGAATAAGCTGACTTGTTGTAACTGGTTTTTTTTGGAAACTATAGGTATTTTAATAAAACGGTCTCCAATCAAAGAAGACACTGACCACAATAATAATTTACGTAGCTACTAAAAAATGAGATCATGTGTGAAGGAGTAGCATAAAATATGAATGGTAAGAAAGAAACCAAACAAAAATTATCCGAATAATCCATAAAGCTGTATTAACTTGAAATTTATAAACTGTTTCAAGTTTTCTATGTTAAAACAAAACTTAGAACATTTTAAAAATTTCTTAATATTCATTTAGTGAATGAATAATATGAAATTTTAACCCAAACAGACTTTGATCAATAGTAATCTAAGAATTGAACAGAAACGCTCCAGCAATCCTGTCATTTATTGTTTTGGACATGTGACAAAGTTCACTTAATGGAAGTGATTTTTGGGGCTAACTCTTGAAAGGGGTCTTTGATATCTTCCGGATGTTGCATTTAATGTATCGTTGTGTGAGTGGTATAAAATGAAACTATTAAACCATTTCCAATAAACTTAGCATCAAAATAATTCCAATTTTCATAAAATATGGCACAGTTTCAAATCACCTTACAAATGTTTTTGCTTGAAAACGTAAAATGGGCTACGGTTGAGGTAACCAAAATACATTAACAACCTTTTATTTGTCTAACTGCTGGCCATGGGTCCTCTCTAGACGATCTTGATAAAGTGTTAAGGCGTAAATCGAAAGGCATTGCTCAAGTTTGGGCTGGCGGATGTCTCAGTCACTGAATATGTAGATAGTTATATTTTCTTGTTTCTTCACAATATTTTTCTTTTCTAATATCCATATTTCTTTTAATATCTATATATTGAGCAGTGTTGATTAAACAAGTTACACCCAGGATCGAACCCAGGGTCTGTATATCAAAGCTGAGTCCGATACCAGTGCACCACCGATGATTGAGGGAGTTGACGCTGATGACTATCGCATCAACTTGCTATATAATATTCCTTCCGAAATTATCAAGCCTATTAAAAATTATAAATTCCTCAACCTACACGCTTTATTCCTAATTCTCAGTGAATTTCTATTTAAATTAGAATTATTTAACTACCATCTTGCCATTTAAATATTTAAGTATAAAAGTATCACGTTTCATTTAGTTATCCGATCTAATAAATAGGTTGTTTTTGGCAAAATCCGGCAAATTAATTCAAGGACATCGAAGCGCCAATTCTTATAAGATTGGAATTCAAATAAGGCTACATATACCATTAATTAAAATCTAATCAAGATTTCATCTTACTTAATAATTATTTTATTCATAGTCTTAACCATTTGAAGATAATAAAAGCATGTATTATATTTCATCGGACACACACACATTCATGATTGTATAGATATCTCCATAGGTACCCTTCGTATACAATTTGTTCCAGCCTAGCATAACGAAATGATGCGCTCGTTTTGAAATCCCGGCCACGCGCGGTACAAAACTATACTACAAATTAGAACAAAAACTACTATGGCCCCAGTAGTGAGTTTAATTGAAACACTACTTAATGAATATGCATATAAGGTATAGGATTGCGTAATGCAGTTCCCGCGTGATTTTGAAGAATTTTGTCATAGACGGAACTAATTATTCCGGATACAGAAAAGATTTATGAGGGAATAATGAATTGGGTAATGCAAAACTGGATGCAAAAATAATTTTGTTGAACTAATTCTAGTACAATCATGCTAATGTGTACCAAAAATGTTCTATTTCACTCCTTGCTCTCAAAGATTTCTAATAAGATTAAAATACTAATTCGTTAATCCAATGTTTCTTTTTATTCTAAAATAAGCTTGCGCTAAGTATATTCACTTAATTACCCCGAGGGTTGAATTCCAAGTAGAGCAACAAATCGTAACAAATACTTTAGTAAATTTACAAAATTTTAGTAGCATCTCGAAATGCTCAATGAACGGCATTATATTCATCAGGCCTATTCACGTATTTAAATAAGTTCAGTTGCAATTAAGTTTCGATCAAAACAGTCCTTTTCGTATTCTCGTAATTTTGACAACCACTGTCAGATACGCTTGCGTCAAGTTCGCCATACGCGAGCGATTTGACGTTCATGATGTAAATATGACAGTAACAAGAATACCATTTCAGGTCAATACCAAAAGGCCAACTCAACCAACAATACATGCGTAAACGCTTTGTTAATAAACTTCGAAGTAAATACTCTAACAATCTAATTAGAATTGTAATTTTCTAGCAATGGACGTATTTTTGGACTAGTTTATCCAAGTGAAAACGAATATAACGTTGAAAGACGTTAAGCCATTACAATTGATGTAAAAGGTAATGACAATATCAAATTAAGTCATCTTCAAAGAGGGTCTAATTAAAGCAACGCCTTTTGATTTGGACGCTTATTTATTTTTCGCAAAACGACCTCTGATGCCTGGAGGGCTCACCCTAAAAGACAGGACGCACCATCCGTGGAGCAATTCGATTAGGGTGCAACAGTAGGGAGAAAGCTGACGGTGCAAGTAACCTTTGACTAATATGAAAATACATCGAACATGAACAAAATTGATCCTTATGCACTTACATTTAAGATTCTAAAAAAAATTGGCAGAATGCATTTGATAAAACTCACTCGATATGTCATTTCATTTCATACACAACACTCAGAAAATAGATCGGTGACGAAACCCTCTACGTACCATTTCAGAAAAATGAAATTGGTATTAGGGTGACATTTTGGTTTCTATACCGGAATGTTTATAAAAGGGCATTCTAGACAAAGAGATCACAGGTTCGTTTCATGCATTCTTATTTGTAATAGTATTTCTCTTCTTACTTGTTCCTTCACTGGTTTGGATCGTGATTCATACTCAATCGGCCAACAAGCTATCTCCATGGGTTTTGCTCCGCCGCCTGGTGGAGCGTGTAGTAAAAATATTATAGGTTCCGCGCAAAAAAAGCATAGGCGGTCCCACATCAATGAATTGCAAAATGAGAACGCAGGCCTCTCACTCTAATAATACTGCTTTCTGTATTTTAAGACCCTAAAGAGTTCTTATTTCAAGGTTCATAACATCATCAAAACATATTCTATCAAAGTTTTATCGTCCATACATTTTTACAGTCTATCCTCCCTCAAATTAAACGACATACTTCTTTATACCTATCCTACTAAATACAACATTTTTTATTTTATTTTTTTCCCTTGTAGTTTTTTGGTCTTTCATTATGTCCTGTTTTTAAAATGGACAGGTGGATGTAGATATTCTCTCCTACGCCAGTCGGATATGTTAAGTACTTCTTAAAATAGTGTGTGACTATTGTTCCTGTCATGAGATCGTTGTACTAAATCTGGAACTATGTTGCCAACTGTAAACGTTTTGATGACGCCAAATAAGGTAGAATGTTACAGTTGTTATATTTAGTTAAGCATTGTTCACGCCGAGAATAGCAGTTAATTTCATTTTCCAGCAGTTCTTAAATGATACCTATCTTATACAATGTATTTGTAAGTACGTGGATTACTGCCAAGTTAAGACAATTGACAAACATAGCGTAGGAAGGGCTCATGATGGTAATTTTGGAGAGATCCATATATGTCTAGCTTTGATCATAAAAGGATGAAGGTGTTATTATATACTTTTTCGGTTTTGAAAGAAGCTCCGTGTCCAGCAGTGGCAGCCGGTTGCTTCTAATTATTTTTACACGATATTCGTGTATAGGTTATAGTGTTTTAGTTGTTAAAAAAGTTTATGGAAGTTAAGGAATATCAGTTTCAAAATTATGTACAATATTTTTAAAGGTCTTTTATGAACATGTTGCTCTAATTTTCTACATAGATCATAGATGGCGCCACGGACAGATTGTAGATCTCGAATCACGAATCTTGACTGTGTCTAAACAACGTGGTGGGTGAATCTAACGGGGTGATCAAAGTGTAACGCACGAATGGTTTAAAACCTACTGTATGTACCATCATTGAATGGATACTTTGGGCAATCGACGATTATAAAAACAATATTGTTTTACTAGAGGGTGGTGATATGCAAATCAAGGAAATAGGGAGTGGCGAAATAATTATGCAAAATGGGGTCGGGGTCGTTAAAATTGCCTAGTTTTGATAGTACAGAAATAAGATAAAATTTAATGTATGTACATAAATAATTGTAAGGTTCAATGTTCTACGAAGTAGATCAGGTTTTTTTTACGTCACATTCATCTTCGATTTTACGTGGTGGTAAGTAGTAATAAAGACAAATATGATAAACGTGCAGTTAGTAGAGACCCAAGGAGCACACCCACAGCTTACTATAACCGTACCTATTTATGGCAACATCACATTGGAACACAACTGGGTCATTGGCAACGTGTCTTTAGCTAGTGGTGATGACTCGATGCGCCCCAAGTCAACCGCCAGTAAGTGGATAAAGTTCATATAGCAACAGCCTGAGATCAGGTGTAGGGCCACGAGGATAAAGCCAGCCACTGAGAGCTGCGAAAACCCCCACAATCACTAGCGGTTGCTTTTCTCCGGGCATTAAATAAATTTGTTGGGGCATAGTGTCCTTGATTGATTTATACCTTTCTTCATGGTTTGGGCTGGACATTTTTGTTATACAATAGTGTACAGTTCTGACCAACAACTTGTCTATCATTCATTAGGTACCTAAGCTGTACCTAATGTAAGTCCCTTGCCCTTGTCCTACTGCTACGATTCTGACACTGCGCCACTGCTGCTCATACCTAATTTAAATAAACAAATTTAACTTCAATTATTTTCAAGTGAGCCGCACAGTACCGTATCCTTTTCACGTTCACCCTTCCCTTAAAATCTAAAAATCTCCATTCCAACATCTAGATAAGGGCTCCCATCTATATTTTTCTGTATCGCCCCTACTATTTTGAGGGCGCGTTCATTTAATTTCTATTCAATCCACGCCGAAATCATTTTATAGTTAGAGATGAACTTTGATAAAAAGCAAATAGGTTGTTTGTAACTGCGGGATGTTTTTATCAACTATAGAAATGAGTAGTCAGTAATAATAATGAAGTACTATTGAATTTTTTTATGTTAAGTAGTCTACAATAACAGACGTTGTCATATGAGAATTTCATTTGGATTAATAATATACTTTCATAATATTTATCAAAAACAAAAACCTACAAAAACAGTATCTAGAACAATAGATGGTTATGACTAGAATATGATTTAAGTATACTAAATAAAACAGAAAAATGGAGAGGTATATGTTGGTCCATTTGAAACTAGTGTAGGTGCTTAGATAGATACCCCGATTATACATAAAAATAAAGTACATTTTTGGACATAACAACTAAACTATAAAAAATAAACACTCTAAATCGCAGCTCAAATCATCCGTTGACATTATGCATTAAATGCAATATGGGCTTTGGCCAACCGTAATTGTCTATGGTGCTTGTTAATCCGTATTTTGCCTATTACAGTATATTTCAATTGTGTAGGACATTCAGTTCCAAATTAATAGGGAACAGTATCAGGGTTAGAGCGTGGTTAAGTACCCAACTAATCACCTCTCCAATTATTCCTCTCATTATGCGATTTCAGGCTGCGTAGGTGAATTCAAAATTATATACTTAGATCGAGTAGACAATTATTATTTTGGAACTTCCTAAAAAAGACTATACCTAGGCAGGATACTCGATAAGTACCAAGATACAAAATCAAAGTGCATAAATGTCATTATTTCAAGTACAAGCAAATAATATAATGTAATATAATATAATATAATATGTTGGGTCACAATCGGCCATACGAACCAAGACGACACAGGAGCTTGTACAATTGAAACTAGATACTTTTTACCAAATAGATAATTTCAGAAGAACTCTTTGCTAAGTATATTATTTCTACAGCAGAAAATCAAATAAATTACTGGCAATTAAATTAAGATCTAGATAATTCTCCGGATATACCTTATAGTAACAAAACATTTGCAATCACTAGTTGTTAAACTTAAACTTTCTCATTGTTTCTTTGATGACACCAAAGATTGTTGTAGCCATTACTTTATTCCCACAAATGACAACTTAAGTGCACCCCGAAAATTATAATAGAAAGTCTTAAAAGTCACGTTTGTCTTAGTTTGCATCTGAGACTTTCCCAGTATCTGGCTTCGTCCATCTGTCACGTTACCTGATATAGCTTTGTGCAAAACAAGTCATTAGGTCAACTGACTGCACTCATTCGTCTCACCACATTATAGCCAATCGATTTTATACTTTCCCAATCCATCTATTGTGCAAAGATTTTGCACACGTGTAGGTGTGATCACAAAAAAAAAGCACCCAAAAGAGCATGCAGTCATGCAGTTTGGTTGCACAATAGCTATTCAAAATTTTATCAAGTATGGAGAAAGTGTTTATTATTTTACTATTTCACAAAGAAACACGTGGTACAATTGTTTGAAATGTTCGGAATATTCTCATGTCAATCATAACCGTGGGAATGAAGTTGGACTATTAGCAAGGTAATTTGACTTCTCATAAACTAATTGGGTTAAAAGTAGTGTCCTTCAGATGGGCGCTCCCACGCAATGTGTTGTGCAGGTGACAATGCCTGATTGTTTCCATTGACCAGATGATATGTTCTACAAAAATAAACATTCACCTGTTCCAGAATCTTGTTACATGATATTCATGCAGTGTACATATGGTTTTAGAATAAAACAGGTTGGTGCTTGATGATAACGTTAAGTTCACCTGTGCAATTTTGTATTTTAATGTAATGAACGAATCTTTCAGTTGCATAGTTCGATTTGATTGTTTCACTCCAATTTAAGTAGTTAAACTAAAGCAACTTTAAACCTATTATTAGATACCGAATCATATGAATAATAATTGCTATTGATGTACCGGTGTACGAATACAAATCCCAATGCTTAATCTCAAAATGACAAATAAAGTTAATTTCGACGTATGTTTATTCTTTTTGCTATACATTACGAGTATTACATCGGTAAAACCATAAAAGGTATATTAAAGCACTTGAAATATACTGTCTCTGTTCACCGCATACGCACGAACACATTGTGTCTACGCTAGCACATAATTTCCTTTGAAAACACACGTTAATTCAACCCCGCTTAATTTTAATTTATGCTGAGAGGAGATTTTTTAATATGTTACAAACAAAATGACCCGAAGCGACAATCCCTTAATGGTTTCGCTCATACATAAATTTGTAGGCCGTGACCGAGCTAAAACAAACTGCGCCCCAGTAATAATTAATGATCATCCACATCTATTTTACGGTCGCTAACTAAAAAAACATTATTAAAATACAAATCAGAAAAAATAACGCCGTCTATCACACCTGCCCTAGTTTTTATTATATCTCTGAAAACATTTTTTGATAAACTCATCTGTCATTTAGAAACTTTACACAAAATATTAATAACAGATTTTAGAATTTATTTTCGACATAATTTCTATAAAATCCAGCCGTTGTTGATTAATTGGGGTGAATTCAAGTTTAGGTTATTCAATTAAAATTCTTTTGGTAATGTTTGGATGGTCATAGTTTAACATTTATATCAAATTATTCGTCTTTAACCCTTTTTATAGAGTCATTGCGGGAGGAGAGAATTCCGATGACTCAAACTATGCTTTTAGTTATAATGACAAAGCATTTTAGTGATAAATTTACTCTATTGCTCCATTTACTTGTAATTTTTTTTAGCTTTAACATTTAATTCGACAGCACTTTTTATTCTTATACTGTTATTTAAGTTTTTGTAGATTGCATAAAATAAACAAGGTGTGTGTTATTTATCGGTATCGCTTTTCAAGTGGCAAATTCTATTGTAAATAGAAAGCCTTCAGCTACCTATACTAAACATATTTTTTTGCTTTATTATACAAGCCAACATCGTCAGCCTACTTTACTATGACGCTGGACATAGGCCGCCTCTTCGAAGAGGCCCCGGACGGCCATAACATTACCAGTATGGCCACTCGATAGTTCATAGGTCTAGTCTAAGGACGCCCTGCGCCACGTTTATAAATCCACTCCCCTGTACCACTATTTCTCTGTACAATCACTACATTATTCGTATATCCTTTATTATCTATCTGTTAAATCCAATGTACCTAGTGAATATCAGAATTACTTTACTAAAAAACTTTAAAACACTCAAACCAATAAGTCATTTCCACCTGTTCAAAACTCAGTAGCCAGTAACATATTAGCTAAGTGTACATCTTTTACATCAAAAGACTTACCACTTAAAATTACCTTGTTTTCGATGATCAACCAGCCTATTAAGGTACTTACTAAGGGCAAGGACATGTACTGTCAACTCAGAGCAGACAACTCCTAGGGGAACTAGCTCTTATTACTTAGGTATTAAAGTTGTAAATAATGTTTTATGTTCTTGGTAATGTTTTTTTTAACGGCTCAGTCTTTTTAATTTAGCCGTTTGATCTTCGCTGTTACTGATATCAAAGCGACCCTTAGGGCGATGTTAAGTTAATCTTGTAAAACCTGTGTATTTTTAAGATGCAATTCACAACCCCGGTTTTTGAAGTCCTTTAAAAATGTAAATTTTTAAGTATCTGAACAACCTTTGTTCTTATTATTTCTTCTTTTATACATTATGAGTAGAAAGTAATTTCATTTAGTTTTTTAAGCAAAACAAATATTTCACTACAGACATAAGCTGGTATATTTTTGAATTGACTGTAAAAAAGATACTTACTATTAAACAGATACATATCTAAAGGTGTACGTGGGTAGGTAGATATTTATTTTTATTGATATTACGATATAGAATTAAATTAATACGATTATAAAAGCCATTCAAGTTCTAATTAATAGGTGTTTTTAAATTAGAATGATTGTTCATTTTAAATTCTACATTTGCAGTACCTGTATCTATTTTTAAACCAAATAATTTATTTGAAATCTGCCACTATAAATGTTGTTTACAATTTACGACCACTTTTGGAATTGCTGGAGTCATCTAATTTAATAGAGGCATAGACGTTTATAGGTTTGTACCGATTGCAGTTACATATCCCGTAGTTTATCACTGAAAGAAGGTATTAAATCCTATAAAAAATATAAACGCTTTCATTGGTTCATTTAATTGGAGTAGTTAAATGTGTGATTTAATCATTCTGCTGATCTTAATCACACGTGCCTTTAAACACTGGTGTTGATAAAATACCTTCCTATGTAGGCATCCAAGGTAGGTATTTTATCAACTTAAAAAGAGACGAGGTTATCAATTTGAATGTGCTCCTAGTATGAACGGAATTTAAAAAACTATTTTTTGTTTGACAGACGAATTAATTTTAATCCAAAATGGAATCTCCAAAGTAAAGCCGAGCCTGTGAGTATTCTACTTCTTACTATGTATACTACTTCTGTGATTCAAATATAATGAGAGGCTATTACTAGTATTCACTATTAGTATTCACTTTAACCCTTTTCTCAACTATCTTACAAGTTGAGAGAGTTTAGGCCTTCATCCACACATGCTGGCCAAGTGCGGGTTGATGGATGTCACATGTCCTCAAATTCTTAGACACGCCGGTTTCCTCAAGATGTTTTCCTTCACCGATATTGGCATCGGCGATGTAATAATTTACACAAAGACGACTGTGGGCACGACTGGGAATGGAACCCGCGACCTTATGTATCTAAGGCGAGGCCCGTACCGCTGTGCCACTGCCACCCCCGTATTAATAAACGTCTTATAAGCTCATTGTAGCTAAAATAGGTTTATAATTCGTTTGTCTTTGTTTGTTACCAAGCAGATTATGTTGATGTGATGTTTCGAAGTATTCGGCTAATTTCCTACATTTTCAATCGCACCGAGAACTGCTGAACATAAACACGACAGAAGTTCGTAACATAATTTTCGCAAATGTGTTGCTAATAATTTTAGTACGCTAAAGTCCAGTCTGTTTTTATAATGCAAGATAGGTATGGTAAAAAATACTTAGGAGCAATAACAGTGAGGGTGTCCAATAATTACCTGATGCAGTATTAATGGTTAAGCAGAAAATATGGATCCCTAAGGTATCCACGAACCTTGAATATAACTGTAATATGTACGAGGGACGATTTTATTACCATCACTACCATAGGGCCTTTTAAAGATGTCGTAGAAAATTTATGAAAAGCCTTTTTGGGGAACCAATGGTATCGTCACCTGATAAATATCTTAACAGATTCCAGACTGAAAATAAATAAATTGATGTTACAAATAATTATACCTATATCTTTGTTTCAATATGTAAGCCTGCAGAAAGATAGTTATTAAAACAAATTGACAAAACAAAATTTCGAATTTCAGTCCAGATGATCAAGGCCTCTAGACAAAATTACAATATAGGGAAGTGAGAACAAAATGCACGGAACTGAAAGATCATCAATAACCTTAGAAAAAATAATCATTAGCATAATAATATATTTAATTTGAATATATTGTATAATATATCTAAGTACATAATATGTAATGTTAGTATGTAGGTATATGTATGTATTTAAAGTTATTTGTTGTGTACCTCTACCCATTCCACAAGTTTTCTCTACTAGAGGTTTGCTGGTAGAAAATTCATATTTGAATTAAGCTCGCCTGTGTACATTGTTGTTTCCTATTTATAATAAAATTGTATAGGTAAGTGTTTTGTGTACAATAAAGAATAAAAATAAAAATCACGTGACAATTTTATTTAAATGCCACATTTTGTTTGTTTCGATCTTTTGTTATCTTTCGCTCTGTAACGTTGTCTAGGGGTCCTGTGCCCTTAGTACGAGTTTAGTATTACGAAAAAAGTTCTCGAATACTATCTTGACCTTGTCAAAATGCGTTTTAAAATTAATTTGTTTTGTTCAAAACATTAGTTAAAAAGAAAATAGTTGATTTAAGTGCATTTTAACTTATTAACTTGAAATTTTACTAATAGCATTCCAAAACTTTTTTCGTATTGACAACCCGTACTAAGGGTACTGATAGGAAAACAATCATACTTCAACTTGCTAATCCTTTGCACTACGTCGACAACATTAGTATTTTGCCGGTTAACCTTATTTAGGATTTTATCCTTCAAAGAAAGCATAGTGCACTCTATAACACGCTGAGCGACTTTAATTAAACTGGTGGACGAGCCGCAATACTACTTAATATTCTTCTTATTATTATTATTTAGTGTGTAGCGCACGTATATATAAATCGCACGTGTTCATTGTCCATAGATACTGAATAATCAAACATCCCAACATCTCTTACCAACTTAACCAATATTTCACCCAATTCCATGAGGCATCATAATAGATACAGTATCGTTCCTGAGTACACAACTCTAAAGTGAAACATCTCGACTGTGTATTTGTAAGTCAAACTGCATAACGGTGTATGGTAAGTAAACTTAATAATTATCAACACCAATACACTCTAGAATACTGTTTACCTTGGTCTTACAGAATGTTCAACTGCAGCGCATCCAAATTTCTCTTATTGTTTTCTTTGACGATCGATTTAAATAGTTTTGTTGGTCACAGTATGATAAGGCTTGAACGCCTAAATATTATACCTTAATTAAAAATAAAAAATATTCTGGGACATTAACACACACGGTCCTTTGTTCCCAAGCTAAGCAGAGCTTGTGTTATAGAAACCAGATAACTGGTATACATATAATACTTTTCTTTTTTAAATATATACTTATAATAGATATTTACACCCAGACACAACCAACACAAACACAAATGTTTATCATTAATGTTTGTCTCGGGTGGGAATCGAACCCACGACCTGCGGCGTGAAAAGCAAGTATCTTACCGACCACGCCACTTGGCCCGTCAAACTAAGCTTAAAGAAATTAACCTTCATTTTATCGTTTTAGACCAAATGATAAAAAGTAACGAAGTTAAAATTCTTTACATTTTTGTCTAAGAAACATATCTGTATCATTATTTATTACAGATTTAAGTATTTATTTTTGGTGAACAGTTAGACTACACTCTTTTAGGATTTACTTAATTAAAAACCCAAAAATCAGCTAACCCATGAGAATCGTCTATAACTGGGTAACTTATAGCACTCTATACTCTACTTATACGGTAACTTTTCGATATTTTTTATTTTATTTTCTCAGCTTATCATAGTCTTTTACAGACCTGAATTTGCACGTTGCTTGGTTTATTTGCAACTATTTTCTTGATTTATTGGGAGAATTCGAAGATTAACAAAACAGTGAACTTAATAGGTATGAGAATTCCATATACAGAGAACATTTAATTCGGTAATTAAATAATACAAGTGAATGAGTCTAAACTTATATTAATAGTACACACGGCTAACACCAAGCTATTCAAAACCAGTATAAGCTGTTCTCTCGTTGTACAGAAATCCTATATTATGCGAGATAAGCTTATACTGGAAATTATAGCTAGATACTAATATACCTATACTAATACATATTATATTTTCGGATTGAATTAATTAAATACAACATTGTATAGATAATTATAAGGTTAAACCCACAATAACAGGACATTCAGCTTCCCTTTGACTATGTAACGTCAATTGTTTATTTTAAATCGTATTGTTTTATTGTAATTATGCTCCTATTACCATAATAATGGGCTTTGTTAACAGTGTAAGTACATTACAAATTCAAACATTAACTAGCTTGAACAGAAACTGTTCTAACAGAGTTGTTTAACTTGCAATTTATAATATGGAAAAACCTAGACAAAACACGATCAGTTCCTTTAGACCAATTACATAGCGAAGCGATGACGAAATACTTAATAATATAATAATACCAGCTGCCCCAGCGAACTTCGTACCGCGCAAAATTGTGAATCTAAACCATTCCCAGATCCCCTTGAACACACACAAAAAATTTCATCAAAATCGGTCCAGTCGTTTAGGAGGAGTTCAGTCACATACACACGCACACAAGAAATATATATATATTAAGATTCTCAGTTTATTTTAGCGTTCAGTCTAGCTTAGCTGGGTTAGCAAATCCATGGCCCGGCGCCTTGGCCCATAGATAAACGGAAAATACATTGTGAAGGCTATAGTGGGTAGTCCGAGTCGAGAACTCGTTCATAACGGGCCACAAATGGGAATCCCACGTTCTCTTAGATCTGCAGTCATTAAGGCGAGAGATATGAAACGCTTATCCCCATGTAAAAAAGCGCTTTGGCTATCTTGCCCCAACGGGGCCAAGCGCGTCACAGCTTATTTACTTTTTGGTAAAACCCTTCATAGACTTCATCCATCATTTCCTACATGTGGCCTCTGGCCTTTTTATTTTGAATACATCCAGATCGTCCTGCCATCTCATCTGTGTTTGCAAAATTTTTTATTTTTCGGATTATTTGAAGTATTTCGATTCTTTTAGAATAAATAAATACATACGATTAATATAATGTAGTAGCTTAAAATTTAACTTCAGAGGATTTGCTTCTTATGTAAATATCAGCCAGTTCACGCGAAACGAAAAATGTAGCTAAGTTTGCAGTTCCCACCTAACGTACTGATCCGGCTGCACCGAACTTATTAAAAGTAACTCAACTTTATAAGTACTCTTTAGGGTTCCATTTGCATAAACCTTGTGATATACTTCCTCTTAAAGTTGCTTAGTTTGGAAATAGTTATCGACATCGAGAATATTTGAAGTATATAACAAATAGACATGTCAGTTTCAACTTCTATTATTCAGAAATAATAAAAGTAGTAGTTTACAACTTAGGGCAATAAGAAGAAAAATAACATACTGATTTTTTTTTACATTAATAATGAATTCAATTGAAATGTGACCATTCTGGAATAAACTTCTTTTTAACCTGAACAAACGTGAAAAGTTGGAAAAATGAAAACAAGGTGAAAGGGACAGCCCTCCACAAACAGAAAGGGTGCATTCAGTTCCTTAAATGGAATCATGTCCCATGGGGAGTTTTTTCCGGAATTTTATTTTTTATTTTGCTTCATTTCAATTTACAATTACTACTCTGTATGCAGCACTTGATTTTAATGAAAGACAACAACACATGCTATGCCTGAAATGACGTGGCACGAGTGCGCTTGGTGGTAATGGAAAGGTTGGCTGTTTGCTGTAAGAATTTTCTTACGGTTGAGATACATTTCATACAGTTTAATAAAACAAAGGACGCTTATTAGATACCCATAAACTTCCTGAACTAATTTCATCCTATTATGTCAGTACGGTGTAAAAAAAGTCCATATCAATTTGAGGAGGGCAGTCACGTCCACTCGGTATTAAATTATAACTTCTGATGAGACAATAAATTAGGTATACTGCAGAATGTCGTGAAGTAGAAATTATACAAAATGTAACTTATTTCAAATATCATAAATAGAAATAATGATTTTTTATGAGCTGAAAGTTATTTAAAGACAGAGAAAAAGATATTTAAATATGGAAAAAGATTGATTGTAACTAGCTGAAACTTAATAGCTTAATAATTCAAGCAATAAGGAGGTGAGAGCGATAGCAATGAAACAGTCATGGATCCTTTCCCAGGTGTTTGGTGTAAGGTTACCATAAGTTAGTAATTTTTTGGAACTTAGTTTAACTGTTCATTATAATATAACATAACATCACGGCTGTATACAGGAGGTAGAGGTGAGTATCACCCACCATTCGCCGGCTTTGTTTAGGTCCTATACGTATTAAAGGGCCAGCCTATTGCCGTTCATTGGGCACTATCCCAAACTTGAAGTCGCAACTAAAATTCTCTAAGTTTATTGGATAGGTTTCTTTTTACTTAAAAGTCTTTATAATAATTTTTTAAAAGCATTTAAAAACATTATTACTGTTTTACTCACTTGTTTTATATTACTATGGAAATCAAACCACTTAACTAGTGTTTAAAAAGACTAGCGAGCCTTAAAGTAGTCGCATAGATTTGTTGCCATGTGACATCTCACCTTTTTTTTCGTGGTGAAATGCGTTACGCATCCCCATGTCCCGAGTGGGCGCATGACGAGGGGTATGTGAGACTCCCGTTTTCGGCCCGGGCGAGCGAAACCCCGCAGGGTCTCAAACTTCTAGCGGCCGGGCTCTGTCTACTAACTAAAACCCCATGGTGTCCTTCAACGGGCCATGGTGCCGGACTGCGGCAATCGCGTAAGCATGCACCGAACAGTGACATGTGACATCTGATCTAAGTTATAACCAGCAACTTTGACATAATAGTATCCTAACAAAAATATTTAGGTATTCTTAAAATCATAAAATAATAACGTGTATTTTTCGTTATGAAAATGCTATTTTAATTAATTGAACACCACGCGGATTTTTTCACGCACTCAAATAGCACGGGTTTTGTTTCTATACGTCGCATTTCATTTTTCGCAAATTACTCCCACATGTAAAACAAAAGGAAATATATTCTATTAAAACACTTGTTCTAATTTAGAAAATAAAAAAAAAATACCTACAGCGTGCAAAACAATGCAGTTACTAAATTAACGGCATATTGAAATCTATCAACTTTGTCCATGAAATAATAAAAACGCTTGGTGACTCTACACTCATTTCTAATTCAGTTCACAGGTACCCTACGTGTGTCATTCGGTGCTAATATGACTCGTCGATATTACAGACTATGAGCCGCCTTGTACCTAAGCATTGTCTTCATACAAATGAACGTGCATTCCTGTAAGGTGCAATCTAGCACTTACGTCATTAATATGTATGCAGTGGTGTCAATTTGTATGGGTTCAACAATTTCTAATTTGGTTCGCCGCCCTTTCAACATTTCTGTACTGTAGGTAGTAAACTGTATTTATTATTTGAGCGATTACGTTAAGCCACTCAGTGACCTATAAATTTTGGTAGCGTTATACAAATCGCATGAATTTAAACCGCGAAAACGCGCTGTAACACTTATAATCCTACAAATGTTGGTAGGCAACTGAGTGGCGATATAATATAAGATTAAAATTTCGTTCAGGAATATCTGGTCGACCTAATAGGTGAAGGTATTAAAGATGAGACTTAAATACGGTAAAGGAATAAAGGAACTGACAGAAACGTAGTTATGGTTATAATTAGGTACCTACCATCTTGTTTAATGTAAAATACACTTTTATTTCTAGAGATGTAGGCAGGTGTCTCAAACATTTCACAAACTCGCGACAACGGACAACGTTTGACAATAGATAGAGCAGGCGTTTTTAGGCGTCAAATGAAATTATTAACTAGAAATGTTTGCCGTATATTAAATCATAAAATAATAAATTCATACAACATGTTTTTATCAAACTCAAGCTAGAGATTTCTTTTCTACAATCAAATTATTCCATAAAGCTCGTGATATTCCAAATTATACCTAAGCTTCTATACCACCCAGAAAATCCCTTGCTATTTTATAGCATAAATTGACTAAAACTTTAAACCCAATATTTGTTTAGGTCCATGAAACCCCAACTAAATTTCAACCCGATTTGAGGCTTATGTAAACCTTATTGAAAAGTTATACTCGCAAAGAATAAACGCGCTTGAACTTTTTCTCTGGCTTGACCAATCTAAAAGAAGGTTTCACAAAGAATATTAAAAAGTTTGTTCAAATATGGGAGTAGATAATACGCATTAGTTTCACTTCCTGCACACTCCCTCTTTGAATTGATACTAAATTCCTAGTTAAACTTGTTTTTCACTTCAAACCTTTTTAGTGTCCGACTGCTGGGCACGGGTCTTCTCTCAACTATATAATGACGTAGTGTTTAGGTCTTATTCTACACACGCTGGCCAAGTGCGCCTTTGTGGCTGTTTCCTCGAACGATTAGTTATTAGACGTTTACCTCATATGTTTTCCTTCTCCGATATTGAGTAGCGGCGATAAAAAAAATCACACAAAGATGTGTGGGCATGATCGAGTATCGCAATCTTACATTTTAGAGGTGAGGTTGATACTACTGAAACACCGCTGCTTACACATAGTTATAAGTACGGTAAAATATAGTTCTACTAATGATGTGGGAATGTTCTGATGTCTGTATCACACACTTATGTTAGAAAACTGTAAAAACAGCAAATTAGTGTATAACACTTGTTAAAGGTACCTACATTGTTTTTACTATTAGCAACAATTCATAGAAATGTCGGCACTTTTAGGTTTCACTTTACATAACCATGTCATGAAGCTACATTTTAGGTGGCAGTTAGCAGTTGCTATTTTCACTTGTATATTCTTGTTTGATGACTATTAACTGAGTAAGAAAGTTAAGAAATACATTTGCAATAGTGCCATTATTTTCCTTAACACTAATAATGCCTCATTTCTTATAGGAAGTAGGTACATAGTTGGTAAACGTGGTTGACATTAATTGACAAATGGGTTTTTTTTTATGATTATTCGGCTTAGAACTGCCACTGTTATAATGTGGCAACATTGATTTCTTTGTCGTGAATACCATATTGTTTCTACCTATTTATTATTATTACTTACTATTATTTATCTATGTATTTTAGTTTTAAATATATATTAATTCAATATTTAATAATATAATATTATATATTATAATGCTGGCTATACTCACACCGTTGGCTATTATAAGCTGTGTTAATTGTTATAAGCTAGATTAAGCCTTCCTACCAAGAAGGCTAAATCGGCCTTCTGGGTTCTTCTATATTCTAAAGAAGAAAACGATGCGTAAATTTTTTTTGACGCAATAATTTAGGTTAGGTTTTAAAATCAGTTCTTTAATAAGGTTAACGTTGAGATTTGTTTTTAATTCTGTTAAATTTTCTTGTCAAGTATATTGTAGGTACTTAGTTCTGTTGTCAATAAGTCAATATTTAGTTTTATAAGATTTTTATTGTAGTTGTGACTACTTGACCAACCTTCGCGCGGATGCATAAGATTTAATATCTTAATATATATATTTCTTGTGTGCGTGTGTATGTGACTGAACTCCTCCTAAACGACTGGACCGATTATGATGAAATTTTTTGTGTGTGTTCAAGGGGATCTGGGAATGGTTTAGATTCACAATTTTGTCCGCTGGCGGTACGAAGTTCGCTGGGGCAGCTAGTATACTTATACAAACCTCTTTAGAAAAAAACCTGATAGGAATAATCGCATAATCCGTTATTTAGTTTTGAAATCACCTTAAAAATACACAGACAGAAGCAGTAACTGATTTGACCGATTTAATGAATTAATGACGCGCTTACAACTTATAAACAATTTATTTTGACATTACACCATAAAATTAATAACTACACGATTGTTTTGAATGTCTACACAAACAACGAGTTTTTTTACTATAGTCTTTATTCATTACAGCTTAAGGTTGATTTCAAAAATGAAGAAATCTTAAATTATGAGTTCATAAACATAGAAATAGTCGAATGTATAGAAGAAGAAACGATACGTCATTATATTATTAACTTATCTTCTCACCCTTGACAGCAACAATGGTTGTTGAAATTTAATATCGTTATTTTGAGTGCCATAGATTTTATTACCATTGGACATGCAAAAGCTTAATTCAATTCTTAACTTTTATCAATTTCTACAATCTAACAGCCATATTTAAATCATATTATACACAAACCAGCAGTGTCGCAACGGTGACCAGACTTAGTTTTGAAATATAGGCCGTTTGCAAGTCTCCAATGGTGCCCTTTGAAGCGCGTCTCCATGCATCTTTGTGTGAATGGTTCCATGGCCACTACTCATATCGGTGAAGAAAACAACATGAAGGAACTAATTATTTTATGTGTGACATAAACTAAATTTCCAATCCTCCAATCTGCACTCTTGACCAGCGATTGTGGATTTAGCCAACTCTGGCAACTCTTAAAATAATTGAAATTCTTGCCTAGACTGAAAAAAGATTATATTTTAGCTTACTTTTCAATCGCTTGCTACAAAAATATGAAGTTTTAAAATTTGGTCCTCCAATTCGGCTCTTTATCACGCCATTAATTGAAAGGTGCTGACAAGATACAATGCTATCCAAAAGCGTGCGTGTTTTTCTCTTAATACAGCCAATTCAAATACTCAAAACCATATTCTTTTACCAGATTCAGGTTTCATACATTTAAAATTTGAAATATTGCCTAAGATTTAGAATTCACACTGAATATGTATTAAGAAAGGTGTGGTAGTAGTTGCATGTGAAAAACCAAAGACAGTATGAAAAAGAGAGAATTAGGGGAGGCCTATGTCCAGCAGTTGACAGAATCGATGGTTATGAAATTATAAAAGGATTTATTCTTTAAACAATTTGAAGATGAAATTAACTTTTGATAAACACAAAAAATTTTTAAACACGAAAATTTCGCAGAGCAACTTTTCCGGGTAGAAAAAATCGAATAACGAGCGTTGAATGCGGACACAATAAGCGCATGACATGAAGCGGGTAGTTATGAAAAATTTAATACACTTTGAAGAGTTTCGAAGAACCTTGCCAAATAAACCTCTTACTGAATCGTCGGAGATATGGCGAGATTTGCATAAGAAGACTGGACGGCCGACTCCTTGGGACAGCCGATCGTGTCTTGCATCTAAATAACGTCTTATATTTGCAAATATTGACTCTTGTCCGTACCCTCAAAAGGGTTTTGATACTTGTTATCTTACAGTTTAGCTAGTGCCAAGTTGGTTGGAGCTAGTTAAGAAATCTTTTTAGCATACAGACACAGCTAAATATACGAAGTTTTATACTGCTGTCAACTATTCATTCGTATGTATATTCAGCTAGCTATCCAATCTTTCAACCATAAACAATTCAAAGAAAATTGGTCGTTTAAACAATGATTTTTGTAACTTCTTAAAGACAGGGTAAATACGAACAACGAAAATACGCACGTTTGTCTTGATAAACGAATTAGAAATTAGAAATTTATTTAAGTTGTGGTATGGAAATAACAGTTGGCCGGAAGGTTGATCGGCACAACAGAATTAGCGGGGAATTTTACTGAACTGTATTCACTAAAATTCCCCTCTAATTCTGTTGTGCTTTACAGTCATTAACCATTGATAATAACATGATTACAAATATCGTGGTCTTTAAATCAAATTTATTTACTAACGTTATTTTAACCGGGAATCGGTCTAACAGATTTATATTTAAAGGACCATTTACGACTTTATACTTATCAGTTAAAAGAAATCCTATTTTATGGACTGTAAATTTACTCACCGCACATAAACTTAAGTATAGGCACGATTTACGTTCTGCTGACTAACTTAAAACTGAATCACCGTTGACTATAAGCCTACTTGGTATTCAGGGACTCAAAGCAATAAAGCAAATCATGGCTAATGATTCACCTGCGTTTTATTCTGTTCCATTCATTTCGTTTGCCACTCCTCTTCACCGAAAAGGTTTGCAGTATGACAGCTTAAGATGGTATCACTATACAATTATGGCGAAATATTTGATGCTTACCATTATTCTTTGTTTGAGGAAAAAGTGAATTTAAACTGCTACATCTATAAAATAAATTGTAGACTAATTTATTTCATACTTCGGTAATATTATAATATCTATATAGAAGTGTATAGTGTAATGTCACATAATTCTCACTCTCTTTCCACTATATCCTAGGATGACAGTGCAGTGCCATATAAATTCATTTTAGAGCTGCAATGCGCACATATCATCAACCCGGCATTTACTGTGTGAATTTTTGAAATTTCACACGCAGTGTAAATCTTCACACTTTCAATCTACATACAAATTAAAATTATTCCAGTAAAGTACATTATATGCAGCATTACATGACAACATAATAAACTCAGTCATGTTTTACAAGTTTACAGATTGGATGTGTCCAAAATAATTGGCACTAACCAAAAATCCGAGCTTGTTTTGCGGCGGAAATATCAAATTATGTTAATTAAAATTAACTTCACTAATAATAGCATATTGTTATCATTCATGGAACAATAATCATGAGTTCATGTCAGAAGACATTTTGAAGAGATACTATAGATTGTTAAAGGTGATTGTAAAAAGGAAGACAACATTGTGTAACATGGTTCTTCTCACAAATTGTAGGCGTTGTTGGTCAGTTTATTGATGTTTGTAGGCATTCTACAGTAAACGAAGACTGACACACCCACAAACATAAAATATATGAAGCTTGTCCGGTTGTTAAAGACCATTCAAATGTTCAGAAAATGTTAGAATTGATGAAATAAATACGTCGATTTCTGATTAAGTTTAAACAACTATGTTATTGGTATGTAGCACGTAGGTAAACGATTTCAATATGCTAATCTCACACAAGTTATTTTAATACTATTACTGAGTCAACTGACGAAAATTGTCACTACTTCCTACATCAGAATTACGATTAGAATTAAACATAGATAATTTTAACACGATTTTGTAAAGGAAATAAGTATCTGATAATGTGACAAACTCAAATCCGGTATAAACCGCATTTAGAAGTATAAAAACAAGAAGTTGTTAGTGATATTTGTTTGACACGCGTCTCTGTGGCCGGATGACTGCGTTGGTTAACGTTGATAGCACATGAAGTGAACTCGTTAAAATGTTCCAAAACTTGTTTTAACCAAAGAGTTATAAATTTTAAGGTACAAAATTATCACGCAGATGTTATCTAAATATTATTTATTTAATTAGTATTGAGTTAGCAATAATTTATTTAAGCACACACCATCTGCCACCTGCTTCAACACTTTCCTCTTATTAAGTAATTTAAGATTTTTTAAATTTATTATGCCGTAAGTTTATTGAACTTATATTACTCTTTGAAGCTAGTTTGACTACTAAAGATTACAGGACTGAGTCATTAACACATTTTAGAACCACAAATTGTGTCAAATACGCTTACGCCTGGTTCACTCTCTGCTTTAAGACCTTTCTTTACTTTTCAGTATTTTAAAGCAGTTAACTTCAAGTAGAAATTCCACGTGTAGTCTCCATTGTTACTTAGAACTATAAAGACAATAATAAAATATAATAAAAATGTGTTACAGCTTCATCAACAGGTTTTATCACATATATATTTTCTGCGTACATTGTTGAATCAGCTACTATTGTTATTTCGTTTTAACATTGTTCAACCGAAAATAGTGACAATGCCTTTGCGATGCATTTGCGACGTCCCTTAAACAGCCGCCTATAATTTTATGAGGCATTTGCTCACAAAAACTCAAAAGTGTTGCCATTTTCTCTATAGAACGGGTGTATATTGGTGACTTTTTGTCTATAGACTGGTTTTACGACTGCAAGAAAGTCTGTTAAGGCAAGTCAGCTCTACAATTTAACCATTGCCAAGTCACCCATGACGTTGTCTTTGCCGACAAGGTTTGTTTCAGAAAATGTAGTTTTATAAATAAAAGCTTGTAAAAAAACATCTGTAAGGTCAATGTGTTTTGAAACTACCTACCATTTTTTGTTTGACTTAGATTTGATATCTGTTAAAGAATAACTGTTAGACTAATCACTTGATGTCTTTATTACAAATGATTAGCGGTTTTTGTTCCCGGTCATTGAATATTGAGTTTGCGGTAGCAAAGACCACCATGTTTGAAAAGCGGATCATAGCACTATCAATTTGTTGTAAATTATAATAACTGGTATCTCCTGCATATTTTATCAAGTTTCCATTTTCGTATTTCTACGAATGATAATGCCATTCTGGATGTGTATAATCAAGTAAGTTTATTATCATGTTGTAAGAACATTTGGTATTTCATGTACATTTTCTTTAGGTTTAATTTGCTTACGACTAGTTTCATTATGCCATGCTATGTCGATTTATTTACTGATTATAGAATTAACTAAACATATATCTTCGTATAAATAGAACTTACAACCGACGACCGTTAGATTAATAAGTAGTAAGTACTGCGGTAGGTAAATCGAGTGTTACCACTTAATTTGGTGTTGAAGAAATACGTTTACTTTACACATTAACACACTCCTTTCTTAATCATCATACCATGAACAGTAATAATGAAACATCAACGATCAACTGTTTGTTCAATATTATAGTTTCTCCTCTATAGCTTAATAAGGCAAGTCCTTATGGAGTAAACCGTTTATCGTCATAGGCCCACATTCTGTCAATACTTCTAACATTTCAACGGAAGTTTGATGTATAAGAATCCTGTTTGACTCATTATCAACTTCATCCTATTTTAGTACACTGGTGGACATAGCCTCTTTTAAAACATTCAACTAACCACTATCCGCAGCTACCCTCATCAACTCACGCCAGCCATCTTTCTTTATCGTCAATCTACATAGTCTGAAGTCTAAGCTGTCTTGCGCTATGTTTGCCAATTCATGGTTTCAACTAAAGTACTCATTTACCTCAACGGTTCTCTGATTTTAGCAAATATGACCAACCCATGGCCACTTAAGCTTACTTAACCGGTAGGTTATACTGACAACTTTAATTCTCTGTCAAACGCAGATAGCTGTTTGGCTGGTTCCTACTAATTAACATAAAAACAAAGCTGGATGCTCAGTGAACGATTTCTCTAAAACATTCCTTGGTGCCCACCACCCATCTATTCGATATCTGTCTCATCTAGCCCTAAACCCATAAATGACATCAGATAAGATAGAGACCACGTAAACTCAATGTATTGTTTTGGCTGAATTAAATCGAGACTTTTTGTTGTTTCTTACATAAATTTTTGTTTCGATAAATCATAAACAAATCATTTTGGTAATTTTAGTAGAAACTTATTCTACTTTGAATGAAACAAATTTGATTTCCGCTGTCTCAGAATCCACTGACTCCTCCGAAACCATGCAAAGGATTTTGGAGCGATTTTCAACATCAACATTAAAAACTTTCTTAACTGTGCTGAGAAGAGACGCGTTTCCAGTTACGGGACACTAATGGGTTGTTGCTTTTCTTTAGTCAATCAATCAATCACTTCAACCATTTTTAGTGTTCCACTGCTGGGCACGGCTCTTCTCTCCACTATCTTACGAGTTAAGAGAGCGTAGGCCATAATCCACACACGTTAGCTAAGTGGGGGTTGGTGGATGTCATATGGCCTAGAATAATAAAATAATAAAAATAAATTGTAATGATATTGAGCAGTGGCGATGAAATAATTCAGACTAAGATGTGTAGGTACGACCGGGAAGCGAACCCGCAACCATATATTTTAAGAACAAGGCCATTCTATAGTATCTATTTTTTATTTTATACATTAATTGTTTACCGCTACCCGCTCCTCCTGTGCTTGTATCACCTAGCTAGCATTATCATACGCTATCGAAGTCATCTCGGGCGACAATATACGATCAGTGACATCGGACCAAATCTCCGTTACACATCGCTTTGACTCGTACCGAATCAGTATTAGATGCTCTTATATTTATCACTGGGGCTAACAGGTTAAAGGATTTTGTTTTTATACGTACAATTTTAGAGATGAACTAGCTTTTTGTCCGCAGCTCCGCTTGTTTATAAGTGATAAAATCCTCCGAAAAAACATTTTGAGTATTTTTTTAGTAGTCTTGCGCTTGAACACAACTTGCCTGTTGTTAAGCGATGATTCAGTCATTGAAATGCGCTTACTCAGTAAATACCGATTCACTCGTGTTTTAACCAGGCAGATTATAGGTAACTATCGGAAAACATAGATGCCGGCAGCGAATTCCACAACTTGGCAGTTCACACAATAAAAGTAGGAGAAAAGCGCTTTGTGCGTATATCGGTGGCGGATAGCCGTACCTCTATTTCTCCGAAGAAAGAACGGGGATGGGAGAATAACATTAGGTAAGTATGTTAAAAGGTAAAACTGTAGGGCGTAAATTCCCAATAGGTATTACCTATTATTATTATTTTAGATATATATTTTTACTTTTGAATAATTAGGTATTCAACCTACATCTATCTTGAAGCTCAAACTATTCCAAAATACAGGATTTATCAAAATCCATTTTGTGGTTTTGACATGAACAGGTTACATACATAGTATTGTCTTAAATTTACGCGAATATCACACATTGAAATAAAACTACTTTTTAACGGATTTTATCGCGGTTTATTTTAGATTTTAGATCCCGACGTTTCAAAGTCAGAGTTTCAGTCCACCCGTGAACATGAAGTCTGAAAAGACTTTGAAAAGTCGGGATCTAAAATAAACCGCGATAAAATCCGTTAAAAAGTAGTTTTATTTCAAGGTTACATACAGACAGAGCTAATTTTATATTTGTAATATTGAGAGGTATGGATATCATCTTAGAGGATTTAGATAATTAGATTCTCCAAAAGTTTAGTTACCATCGTAAATACATTTTAGAGAATATTATAAAGAATGATTGTACAAAAAACTGTTATATTAAGAAAGTTCATTGATTCGCAATTTTAAACTTTGAAATTGCTATACTTAAATATAAATTTGATTTTAAACACTGAAAACTTTGAATATTTAAAAGCAATTGGATTTTAGCACTTCAGTAACTTTTGGTTTTAAGTAATAAAGTCAATAACATTGTAGTTAATAATAGTCTTTCTTAGGTATTTATTGCCTCCATTGAAGGGAGAGGGTCATCGACTAGATACCTACTAGACATCTCTAGAACCAAATATTGTATGATTTGTATGTAATTGTAATTGTTAAAAGTTGACGGGTATCAAGGAAGATAGCTAATTTTGGTTATTTTGTTCAAGTTCTCGTCCTTGAACGAACCAATCCAAATTAGTTTATGATAATAATATAATAATATGTAAATATAGTAAAGCCAGCGCGGGGGCCCAGTTATGCGGTATAAGCCCTCGGTCGAGCTAGTGTCCGGAAGGTCGCGGGTTCGATTCCCGCCCCGGATAATCTTTGTGTAACTATAAATATTTGTTTCGGAGCCTGGTATTTGCGGGACATTCACTCCTGGTTGTCTCCTAGCCTAACCAAACTCTTAATTAAAAAATTGATGAAACTACCTACAAAAATGTTCTGCATTTCAATTTCGATTACTTTAGCTATCAAATAAAAAAGACAGCATCAAAGTTAGTTCATTCGTTTCACAATAATAATACACGGACATACATATACCTACACACTTCAAATTTTGATACCTCTTTTTTCTCGGGAGTTTAAATAAGTAACATAGCGCTCATGCCTGTATTACCCAAACGTGTAGGCTGAGGTGAATGTCACCCATATTTCATTTACTATGTAATAAAATAAAATATAAAATAATTTCTCTCATACCTAATAGGGTGTAAGCCGATTGCCATTTATTGGAGATAATTCTAACTTCGAGACTTTCTAAATAGATTAGAAAAGTCTTTCTGCTAGACCCGGGAATCGAACCCAGTGCTTCGTAGTCATTAGAGAACATGATTACCACTGGACCACCTGAGGCAAAACATGTCAGGAAAAACGTGTATTGTTTCAACCTCTGCTACCCACGCTCATTTATGTGTGTGTAAAATATAACAAACACAAACGTCTTGTTTATTTAAACTCGTATAGGTACATAATTAAAATTAATTATGACGAATTATAATTAACATCAAGGTGCTAATGTTGACGTTAAATATTATTAAGAATTTAGTAACTTCATTGACAAGATTGTTATCATAAAAAAAGATACCAAAGATAAAAAGATAACAATAAATAGGTACTTAGTACCTAGTATATCTTGGATGGCCACCATTCAAGAATCCCGTTGGTGCCGTAACAAAAACGTGTAACTGCAATACTTATTTCATAGATTATACGCTTTACAGAAGAGCCAAAACGATATTAAACCTTAATAAGTATACTGCGTAAGTAAATTGTATACTAGTGGCCCGCCCTGGCTTCGCACGGGTAGATATTGGTATTATAGAAAATTCATAGTCATCATACATTTTATTTTTTATACAGAACAGCGGTGGCGCAGCAGTACGGGCCTGGCCTTGGAAATATAAAGTCGCGGGTTCAATACTCGGTCGTGCCCAAACATCTTTGTGTGAATTGTTTCATCGCCGCTGCTCAACATCGGTGATGCAAAACGTCGTAAGAAAACCGGCATGTCTAAAAACTAATCATTCGAGGACATGTGACATCCACGAACCTGCACTTGGTCAGCGTGTGTAGATTAAGGCCTAAACTCTCTCAACTCGTAATATAGTTGAGAAAAGGCTCTTGCCTTTGCCCAGCTGTGGGTCAGAATATACAATTAGAACACACAAAAGATACAGTTGACAAGAAAATTTCGTAATCTAAATGCATCCAACTAATCCGTCGAAATATTCTTCTGCATCGTTACCATCTGAGAACGTACCCAGAAGGCTAGCAGCAATGCCGTTTTGGATGTTGCCCGAGATACAAACCTGCTTTTTGGTCCCGTGTGTTGACAAAATAGGCGTTTTGACAACTTCTTCAAACGCGAACCTGCTTCTGGACCTCACGCGACCCGGAGTCTCGACACTAAACTAAAAAGTTTGTGTTACTAAACCTTCTTCTTCCTTTAAATTTAAGGTTAACCCTTGTCGGTGCATCTGATGAAGTTCTCTCCATTTGGCTCGATCTAGAGCAACTTCTTTCACTTCCCTGTACGACATGACACCAACTTTTTCCTTTATTTGGTTTATATAGTTTATCCTTGGCCTCGCTCTTCCACCCTTTCCTTCTATCTTTCCTCTAAGATGGTTCTTATGAAGGTGTCATGTCGTATAAATTGCCATCATCCTTCCTCTTCAGTTTTTAATTTAATTCTATTGGCTAATTTAAAACTTACATTCCTAAAAATTATTGACATATTTTTCAATATCGTTCTGCAATATTTACGTAATTCTTCTTTGTCAACTGCCCTCGTCGTAACAGCTGGCGCCATAGCGGATCGGCAAATAAACTGTTTGCTCACAGATATTAAATTAGTTTTACTACAGTTTATTGTAAGAGTTTTTGTTAATTAATTGATATGTTCCATTGTTATTTCATTTGTGACAATGTTTAATTTTGCTTTCTATTACAGACATAATCTAGTAAATTAAGAATAATTTTGGGAATGAAGGAAAAATGGCGTCTTAGAATTTCGCAGTATTTTAGTTTTTTTTACTACTAAACTTTAAAAGCTTGTACATAATACTTATTTAATGATAGTTTTTAATGGAATTCATGACCGTACAAGACCGCTTTAAGTTTTATTATTTTTTTTTACTACTAATATTTTAAAACCTTGCATACTTATTTAAATTTAACATTGGCAAAATTGCGGGATAATTTTTGCAGAGGCCATAATTAAATTAGAAAGAGGAATAATTTTGACAGTGGTATTTTAATGTTCCTTTGTTTTAATGTCAAAGTGACTGACGTGACCCGCTGACATCATTAATAATTTGAGATAAGGAAATGAATGAAAGGGAAACAAAATCGCTTTTGTAAAAATCACTAATATTTAACTTGACACTAGAATTTGCAGGTGTATTATTACCACAAAAGCCGTTAAACCAATAAAACCAATATAAAAAACTTAATTACTTGCCTATAAACATTTTTTTTTTACAAATATCATTAAGTACGTTGTATTGAATGTTAATTAACATAAAAGCAAAAGTAAAATTGTCAATAATGAACTGTCGCCCTAGATTCCTTGAGAAAGTAAAACATGTTGAGACCACAGAACAAAAATACTAGTTAAACAGTTAGAAACACATGAAGCATAATAATAAATATCATGTCAAATAAAAATACAATTGATAAAATATAGTCATCATCATACTTTCATAAAGCACACGACTATTTTCTGCTGTATTCCAAACATGAAGGTTTTCCAGTCTTAAGTTTAGAGGTACAGAGTGTAAACTTAAAAAAATGGCAATTTATATTGGCAAACGTCAATATAGACTATGCAAAAATTGTTTGCAATTATTTTACTACCTACGGCCTAGCTTCGGCCTCGCAACAAAGTGATCTAAAAATATATCTGGAGAAAACTAAGGTCATGATCAAAGAACATCTCGACACATTGTTGTTAGTGGGCACCACCTCGAAGTTGTTTCTGAATTTATTACCATTAGAAACAACTTTGAGAAGGAAGCCAAGAGGAGAATTCAGCTGGGCTGGGCAGCATTTGGGAAATTGCGTCGAATCTTTACGTCACCACTACCACAATGCTTGAAGACTAAGATTTTTAACTAGTGCGTTCTACCAGTTATTACCTACGATGCTGAAACGTGGACACTCACGATGCGGCTGGTACACCAATTTAAAGTCGCTCATCGTGCTATGGAGTGCGCTATGCTTGGCGTTTTTTTGTAGTTTAAAATCTGCAATGAGGTTAATTGACAGAGAACTAAAGCTATCGACATAGAGCAAAGGATATTCAAGCTAAAGTGGCAGTAGGCTGGCTACATCTGTCAAAGGACTGATAACGGCTGGGGAAAGCGAGTTCTTGAGTGTAGACCACGTCTTGGCAAACGTAGTGTAGGACGCCCTACAACTAGGTGGAGTCACGATCTGCGAAAGAGTGCAGTGGCTAGATGGCAGTGGCTAGATGCGGCAAGCCTAAGACAGGGTGAAACGGCGCACGCCTAAACTACTGAACCGATTTAAAATGTATTAATTTCATGGCTGTATATTTATAGGAGGTGACTTTCTACATACAAATAGGGGTCAAAAGTGTCCGTGGGTAAAACAGGCGTCATTATCTAAGTTGACGCGTTACTTAACCGCTATATTTGCAAACCTTTTAGCGCGCCCTTCGGTAAGTTAGAACAAATATGCAACCCTAAGGTTCGTATGTAATGTTTTGCCATAATATACTTAGTGAAGGGCGTGGTAAGAAAAATAAAAATATAGGAATGGCTGGGAATAGACGCTCTAGGAGGACATTCGCTGATCTCATCGGTGACGTCCTTCAAAAGAGACAGGTGCGTAGCACTTACAACCGCCGTGCATGTATGACCTGACTTATGAATATTAGTGAGGCTAAGGAAGTATTGATTGTATGTATGTATGTATGTATGTATGTATGTATGTATGTATGTATGTATGTATGTATCCATTAATCTATGGGTACTAAATTGTGATTCTATTCACTATTTTTATTATTCTCTTATTTTTATTCTTTATTGCACACAAAACACTTACATAAACAATTAATAAATAGGAAACAGCACATGTACACAGGCGAGCTTAATTCAAATGTGAATTTTCTACCAGCAAACCATGGGTAAGGAAACATCGTGTGCTTAATTACACCCTAATAAATGGTGTCACCAGACATCGCACCGGAACACGGCAAGGCCGCTTGGTGGTATCTACTTCTACTTGTTACCTTTAGAATAATGTTGTGACCACGACCATAAAAATCAGATTGATAATTAACAAACACCACAGCTAGACATTGGCCACATGATTATAATAATAATATAGTGGGACATTAACACACAAGGCCATCTGACTGATCTCCCAAACTAATCAGAGCTTGTACTATGGAAACGAGATAACTGGTAATATACTACATATAATAATTTTATTTTGTGAATAGATACGTAAATATATATAAGTACACCCAGACGCAAGACAAACAGACATGTTTATGACACAAATGTCTGTCTTGGGTGGACATCAAACCCACGACCTGCGGCCTGAAAAACAAATATCATACCGACCATGCCACCGGCCCGTGACCCGTCTGATTGTTCAATTTGAGTTAAAAAAACAACAAAATCTAACTGCATCAAGTCTTATGGTACATAATTAGAAGAAAACTCGTGCCTAACGGTGGGCCAATAAATGACAATTAATTTTCACTTGAGTTGATGATTAGTTCTACCGATTTCGGTCACGGCGACGTCTTCGACAAACTTTATCGCGGGTTTCATCCCCGGTTGTGCCCACTTATCTGTATATGCTTTGTTTCTTCACTACTGATCGATATCGGTGAAGGAAAATATCGTGAGAAAACCGGCAAGTCTAAAAATTAAAGATTCGAGCAGCGTGTGTGGATTAAGGCCTAAACTCTCTCAACTCGTAAAACAGTAGAAAGGAAACCCGTGTCCAGCTGTGGAACACTAAAAAGGGGTTGAAGTGAGTGAAGTCACCACTTCGACTTTTAGTCATTACTTACGGCGCTGGTGTGCTCGTAAATGCCTGATATAGCCAACACTAGGTTTAAAACAAGGTACAACTGAGAGAAAGCTACCACTAATGTAATAATATTAAAGATGATGATACATGCATTGCATTCAACAAATCACACTATTGTTGTATCTAATGTTAATACAGTTTCAAAGAATTTATTCCACCCTTTTTTATGTTAAAAAACTGAACATAACAGTGTATAATGTACTGTAAATTTATAATAATTGATAATAATAGATGTTAAAAGTGTGACGAATCGACTTGAGAGTTATTTATTAATGTAGCCCCTTAAACTATGATGCGACTTATTGATAAAAAATATAGTTTTAAAATGCACCGTAAAGTACCTAATGTTATTGATACAAAGTACCCTCATGCTGTAAATTCAAGTTCTGTAGCCGTGATTCCAACGATGTATTATTAACATTATTGAATTTTAAACGACTTGATGAGAATTTATATTTTACTTGCTTACTGCTTGCGTCTGCCGCCAGCACGTATTTTTGCTCCTTGTACTCGTGTTTGCGGCCGTGCGAGCAAGACCCTGGTTCTCCTGCTCTAGGTGTAGGTGTTCAAAGATATTATGATTCTATTGGAAAAAAGAAATGCGGTTATACAATGCGTATATCTTGCACATATGCGCACGTATATCCTGCTTATATCCTATATCCTACGAATCCTGTGAATATCCCTTTCTTTCAACGGAATCACCATCATTGCTTAAACACTTGATACTGTAGCAGGCTTGGTTTACCTATCGCCCATGATAAAATTATTGAGGATGATTTTTTTCCCAGTTTAACGTCGATACACTTCCCAAGCATTTATTTAGGCAAAGCTGATATATTTAAAATTAAGAGAACAAAAAATGCAACTAAATTAGATACTGCCAATCTCCAATACAATTAAACTGACGTGCTAATCTTATTCCCATCACAAGCCATTCAGCCATTAGTAACTAGTTCCTTTTGCTATTCAATTAATTTATACCAGTTTTGTTCTAACTACCAGCTAGCATCGTAATTCTGTCATGCCTAGATTAGCGTTCGCTGCAGTTCGAAACCAAATGTAGGCCGCCCACACATGATAATTAAGATTGAAGCATGCTTAATGCAATCATTCGACCGATAAACAGCTGTTCGAATTTGCATTTAAAATCGATATATTGCTGCCGTTTAGATGTTAAGACTTGACTTGATTGACTTGTTTTCAGTATTTTTATCTGTCGTTTAACTGTTGTCGATACAATAAATCTTAAGGTTTTATCGGTGTTCGATTGATTTTATGCTATTTTGCATTTAAAATTGCATGAAATTTTTTTTATCACCTATGTCAACTGTGGTACTACAGAGTAGGTACCTATTTGAAGAGCCTTCATTTCTTGTAGATTATTTTCTTAATAAGCCATGATACTATGATGGTACAAGCCGAACAAAATGGCAAAGGCCCACCTACCCGCTGTATAAGCTCTACAATTACCTAAAAATCTATAATGTCTTGCTTTCTCAACACCGAAAATGGTGTTAAATGAAGGAAACAAGAAAAACTATTCTAACTAGAAGTGGCTACCCTCAACGACCATATACCAACCACAATTACGGTGACTAGACTGCATGATTGAAAACAAAAATTGAATGTAGAGTAATAAACGGGTGTATAAAGGCGTCTCCGGGTGCGAGAATTCTCGTTCTTAGTTGCTAGTAATTCCTTGTGATAAACCAAAGGCAGGGTGAAATAGCGCGCGTTAGAAGACCAATCTCTGTTGTCCAATTGGACTGCTATAAGAAGATGATGATGGTTAATAATTTCATAAACCTGAATAATAATCTGCTTTAAAAATCAGATAGTGGTGACACAATTTAAGCTTACATCTGAATCGAACTAACTAAGCTTTTAAAGCTACTGTGGGAAGAATGCTACGTTCTGAAAAGCTTTACATACAATTAATTAACGCAATTCATGCCGTTGTTTCAATAATTAAAAAAAAATCTATAATGACAAGTTTGTAGTCCATTGGTAGTTATTGAGGCAGTATTTATACACGATTAGGATCTTTCAACTCATTATAGCTTGAAATTACTCATTAAGTGTAACGTCTTTTATTCTCTTTTATTTTTAACTGGTTTAAAAGTTCATGAAATTTAATAAAATTATTTTGCTTACCTAAATAATTACCCCCTTATTCATAAACGTCTTATTCTTAAGCTTAAAATAGCTGAAATAGGTAAAAATAATCGTTTGTATTTGTCTGTAATCTTAACATTTATACTAGTAAGAAATCAATTTTAACTATAAGATTTTTATGAATAAAAATTACTAAGTAAAAATTAAATTTATTACTGTTAGCATTAAATTTTGCCTAAAATCCATAATAACAAATAATTGCCTCCCAATTGTTTTTGTATTTACTTCTTCCTATTAGGTTAATTTTCGGTCCTAAATTTGTTCCTTAAAACATAAATAGTTAAAATCTATTCAATTTGTTTCAATTACAACAAAAATCACACATCATCCACACACGCCCGTATTCGGGTGTGATTAGTTCCGGAGCGTGGCGAATGGCGGCGTTAGCGCTGCGCTTGCGCAACGCCGCTGCTTCGTTAAACCGGAACTTATGAGAACATTACTTGTTAAACTATGAACCTTAACTCTTAAATCAATTTTAATCCATATTTCCAAAACTTTTTTTAAATTGGTTTTTATTCCTTAGCCATGCTTGTGTTTGAACAAGCGTCTATTTAGTCTGTACTTTTCTTTTCTATCGAATATCGGCTAATATTTAGGTGAGAACGAGTTGATCACCCTTTTCTAGGATATTTGTGTTTATTTCTATAAAATAAATCCTTTCTAACTAGTTAGTGCCGGTTAATACATATTTAGTAAAGTACAACTGGTTCTTTACAGTCTAGCGCAATGAAGTCATCCTTCTCTAATATTTTTAATAGGTATTTATTTTTATTAGTTATCAGTTTTACTTTTTCTTTTTGTGACTTTATTTTATTTCCTTCTTTTTATTACTCGAACTCTAAATAATAATAATAATTTTTATTTTCACACAAAAGTACCTTAAAAATCCATATACAGAAGGCCCGTACATTAGCGGTTAAGATAAAGTAGACTTCGGATAGCAAGTTAAATTTTAGTTGAATCCTCTAAAAATTAAGACAAGTCTACGAAGGTTTTTAGATGAATAACAACTACATCTGGTCTCTCAAGTACATTCTATGGGTTAACGAAATGTACCTAACAACTAAAAAATCCCAAGTCTACGGTATCTGCAGTCACACACTTGACCCCAGTCTCTGCTTACTTGTGTCAACTTGGCTCATTATAACTCGGGTAAGAACTGGAGCCAAGTGTGTCAGTATGAATTTTCCATAAAAGCGACAAAGGGATCTTTGTTCACACATTTTACATGGGACAGGAAGGAAACGAATCAGGGTTATAATGCATGCCATTTTGTTATATTCCAAAAAGCTGGAGAAAATGTACAATTTGACAGTCATTTTCAATATTTACGCTTTTAGACACTTATTGCTTTGAGAATGATTCACTACTTACAATTCACTCCATTCGAACTTTATTTTTATATGAATAAAATGTTAAAAGTTAGACATAGGTACGGATTAGATGATGACGGATAAGATGCCTGTACTTCAGACTAGATCACTAGAAGAAAAACCATCACTATATTCACTTACTTAAACCCTTTTTAGTGTCTCACAGCAGGGCACGAGTCTTTTCTCTTACGAGTGGAGGAAGTTTAGAATTTACGCCGCCTTTGGTCACACATGCTGGCCAAGTGCGAATTAATGGATTTTACATTGATAAGTTCTTACGTTCGGTTTTCTCACTTTACCGATATTGAGCGGCAGAGTGGCCACAACCAAATATCGAACCCGCAGCCTTATATTTCAAAGGCGAAGTCAATACCGCCGTGCCACCGCTGCTCAACTTTCTTATTTTTCAGAAGACGAAGCGTGTGTAGATATTATCTGTGGTGTTACTTACATCAAGTTAGAATCCATTACGATCTTGTGAAAGTATTTACTATGCATTAGGATAACAACAACATAGATTTAACGTATCGTTCTTCTATAGCTATTAATTTTGTAGGCAGATTCGAATTTCTTCCACATTTAGGTGATATTATCCTCTGCCTACATGTGGGTAATACAGAGACCTTAGCGTTATGTGTAAGGTGGCTAAAAGTCAGTTAAAGCAGCCTTCTAATTGAATAGGACGGAACAGGAATCAAAGGGAATGATTGCGTTCCCCTACATTTTCAAGGGGATGTATTGCAGAGGGTAGCATGCGATGCGTGGACAAATTCTTTTAGGAAACAACGCCATGGATGTAAGAAAAAATAAATAATATTTAATGTAAACGACGTAACTAATACAAATCAAGTAGCGAAAACAGACCGTTCTTTAAACTATCAATTTTACAGGAAACATGTTGCAAACACTGTCCATCTCTGTTGCTTAAGGATAAGTAGAAAGAGATAAACAGTCATGAAAGCTTCATACAAATATAAAAAATCAAATAGAGGTGTTACTCGATTGGTGAAAATAAGTAAACCCAAGTGGCCATATCCCACAAACTATTCATGTTTTCATCCTAAATATACTGTCTTATCTACCGATTTGTCACCGACTTTAATTAAAAGATGTAAATATTATTTTCCTATTTTTAAAAGGCGGTTATTTTTTAAGATTTGCGGATACACTCTTCTAAAACTTAACAACCTCTCTTTATTACTCCAAAACAGCGAAAACCCTAATCTTCGCTTCACTTGTAACGTTGTCGGCTAGCACAACCTAACTTAGGTCACGTGCTAAGCTAGATCAAACCGGTTAGGAACGCGTCGTTGCTTGCCCCCCGCGCCTTGTCAACTGCATCTTACGCACACATAGTTGCATGTGTAGTTGTGGCATCTCGCATAGCGTTTGTATGAAGCTTCAATTCTGGTGGTGCAAACCCACAAATAAACATACCTAATAGCCTTAAGTATTTAACGGTCGGTTACAGTTATATGTCAGTATATCTGTATATGTTAATGTGTCCACTAAAACACCAACAAAGTGTAATAGATTAAGTACTAAGAGGAAGGCGTCTGTGTCTGTAACACAGTTTATACTAGCACAGACACAGACGTTCACTCCGTCTCCGATAATAAATAGCTTATAGGTACAATTTAACATGTTTTGATTGGGATGGAGAAACTGTATTTAGCTTTAGAAAATAAAGTTTTTATTATTATTATTTATTACAGGTACCTATATCTTTAGCGCCAAAAACATAACATATCGGTGATAGATGTACTTCACTATAAAATTAAAAAAAAACTTGTTGCTTGTGTTTCAACACCGGCTTATCTTTTTCCAGTTAAATTCATCAAAACTAAGGAAGTTTTTACTCAAAAGTTAATTGCGGTTGAAATATTAGAAGTCTATAAATATGCATCTAATAAAATTGTTATCTTCAAAAATATCTGTTCAAATATCTAAAGAAAACGTGACAATTATGAAATGTTTACATTCTGCTAGATCAGATATATTTTTGAAATAACTTACTTCATATTTAAATACCTTTGAATTTATGGAATTGTCAAGTTTTGTCGACGTTGTATGTAGGAATTTTAAATTTATAATATTTATAATATTTTCACTGATGCAACAGTTTTGTATTCAAACTTCATAAATAATTTATTTTCTTAAAAGTCGTATTAATATTTTTCGTACTTTTTACCATTTTTTTCCCAGTTGCCGTATTAGTAAGTTTAGTAACTCCTGTTTAGTTTTCAACCAAACATTGTGGGTAAGATTCCGTTGCAGTAATGTCATTGCTAAGACCGGGTAAAATTGCTTCATGTAATTTGTGGACTATAGGGCAGATCCATCTTCTAATGTCAGGGCGCACTGGGGTTAGTGTGGTCGTTAATAAGTTAGGCCTATACGAGATTTGCAGTAATTGACTGGAACACCATTGGCGTTTAGTTTTCTGATTGGAGGGAAGGTAAAATTCTAATCATACATATGGGTACGATTAGTGTCGTCAATTTTAAACCACTTCAAAATTCATTTTTATTAGCATACTTTTCAAAATATCTCGTTCCTAGTGACTTAAGGCTTAAAAATTAAAGGTGCAGTGTAATACATAATCCAAAAAATTGTAAAATATAATTTGTAGGCAGGTGGCCAAAAAATGCAGTTAAATAAATTGTGACAAAGTTAACAATATTCATATACCTATGAAAGAATCTATAAAATTGTATGTAAGAAATGGCTTTGCTTATTTACTACGAATATCTTATCCAACTCTCACAAAATAGTAAACGCTACTACTGTACGCTGCTACTGTATTAATTTGAATATCCATTTTAATATGTAATTGATGCTATTACCACTAATTGAAACATTTCCGGTATTAGAATTTCAACTCACCTCGAAGATAATCACAGGCTAGCGACAAATACCTCGTGTTTCTGTTTTAAAACATATCTCTGTTTATAATTACACGCAACTAAACTATAATAAAAATATTCGATTAAATCTTAAAGGGGAGTTACGAATAGTAACATTTCATTTTTATCTCCACACATGGGTAGAAGGGTAACAGAAATGGAAGCCACTTCAAAGACAGACCGACAAAGTAAACACTTATTTTATACATAGCCGTTTTTATGAGAAGCATTTGTGATCTCTATAATGAAGCCGACGTTAAGTCATATAAATAAAAAGCCACAGACTCCAATACCGTAATTTAAGGTAATGTTGCAGAGTCCAGAGATGAAGCGAAGATATGATGCATTGCAAATTCTATACATAATGCATTAAGTAGTTGCCTACAATAGTTAAGAATCTGAAACAAAAGGTTGAATGATAGATCATCCACAATTTTAAATATCGAATTGTATCGTGTGTTCAGTAGACAAAATAATATGGCATTAAACTATAATTTGTGATAGTTTAATGCCATATTATTTATATGAATAAGTATGAGTGTTATAAATAAGTTTTCAATTTCAGTGTTGTCAATTTAAATTTATTTAAACATAATATTCCCATCGAGTTTATTTCTTTAAACAGAGACGTCTTTCCAAACAAAATAAAATAAAACCCTGTTCCAATAAATTCCAGCATTTACTCGAGAATACAATACTATTATGTCAAATATAAGATATTTAATAGACCAAAAGTGGTGTAAAATGGTCCATAAAATGGTGTATTGAATACTACACTCGATTTTTTGCAGCAATCGCCAAGCCCACGCGTGTATTAAACTCCCCTTAAATATTCTTGATCCATTGTAACCTCGCTTATGGACATTTCAACTTTTTATTGGGATACCAAACAAAGCTTATTTTCGAGTGTTATAAGAAACGAACAGTTTATTTAGCCATTGTTGTTGAGCCATTTATCTCAGTAATTTATGGTGTAGCGTCGCAAATCGCGGGCATATTTGTGTCGAAGTCAGCGGCTGATGCGGATGCATTATGCTGCGTGTGTATTTTAGCCCTTAATCGTTTTGAAGGTACTGGTAGACGTTTAGCTCTTTAAAAGAACTGAGCAATTGACTTGGCTGATTATGCTGCACTAGCAAACTTTTAACCCTTGGTTCACTTGTAGTTCATTTTTATGCAATCTAATCCCCTTTTACTGTCTTAGTAGATAGTCTATTGAATGACACGAAAATACAATGACATGCAATACTATTCATAGACTTTTAACTCAAAAGGCATAATATTTTTTTTAAAGGATTAATTTTAAAAGTAAAAAATTTCACAAAAGTTATGAAGTTGTCATTGTAGAACTTAATTTGCAAAATAATAACTCGTACCATTTTTTTTTAAATGCTGCGCTGATAGTTCGAAATCCTTTAAAGTAGAGTGGTTTATTTAACATGGTAGAGAGTGCAATTTGTATATTATGTATGTCAATGCAAAACATACAGAAACTTTAAATGTGTTTTTACCGAACCATTCCAAAACATAAAAGAATTTATTTAAATGTAAAATAAATTAAAGAAGCATATCCAGAAGTTAAAGGTTTTCTTCAAACCAATATTTTGTCTTTCACATCACCTCAGCAGGACTCATTGTTAAATGTTTTATGCGCACTGGCCTGCCGAATTCGTCACAGGGAGTAACATTCCTTACTATTGTTTAAGTTTCGTTATGCACAAAGTGATTTTCTCTGGTTGGCTTGTCGCACTTGTGGTAGCAATAAAAACATTTATCAAACTCATTGCAGTAGGTGTTAACTAGTTGGACAAAGACCACCGCGATTGACTTCTGTTTGTTAACAATTAACCGGACGTGACTCACCCGTGTGGTACTGAATTGTCTCAATCTCTATGTTGGTAAGGTAACGGTAGTATTGAGTAAAGAGTAAAGGCACATACGCCTACGTATAGCTAATTGAAATATTAGTTTAGTTGAGTATTAGATTTGGTTGGGTTTACTCTCTGCATCCGTTCTTTATGGCTATGATATTCTATTTTTGGTTTAGAGTTGTTTGAAGTCATATTTGTCGTAAATATATTGGTTGAGCTAAATTAAACAATGCGTAATGTTAACTTTACCGTCGCTAACACAAACGTTTGAATCTTTTAGCTGTTACTTTTAACGTCTTGTTAATTCAAACTTGTAAGTCTCTATAATTAATAGTACTTAATTTTTTTTTTTATTTGGCTGTAATTGGGAGTTCTATAATAGGCTAAGTTACCAACATAAAAAATGGAAGAACTGTTTGTTCTTACATCAATTTCCAAACGATTGATTGTTATGTAGAACGTATACAGCTGGTGTGATTAAGGTTTCGCATCGAATTTCACGATTCAATCTTCTCAAAGAAAGAGAATTTAATCACCGTATAAGGTAATTCACCTACTTTAGCTGGTAACAGTTTCAATAAAACCTAATGCTCTAAACGTAACACAAAACTACAATTACACCGGTCACGCCTGTGTAAGTTTTAATTAATCAGTGAATTACATTCGTATAAGAGAGAGTAGTTGAGTTATCGATGTTGTGTCGTTGAGGTTGTAGTGTAGGTACTGGTTTATGATTGTTTGTATCCATTGTTAGTAGTTAGACGATAACGTATGGTACTAGCGTCGGTAGTTGCTAAGCAACTTTATTAGTGAGTAGCTATAAATGCTTGCTTGTTTAATAATAATGGGAATGGATACCAAGTAATAGGTACTGATTAATTCAGATTAAATTAAACCCAGATCTAGCTTTATGAAATAAAGACTAAATTTAAGAATATCTAATTCATACCTAGTATTTTTGACTATAATATATATTTAAATATTTATTTTCAAGTGTGAATTTAGCTAAATTTAGCAAACGTTGCTTAGGACGTCCTATAGGTGGAGTGACTATCTGAGTAAGGTGGGTGGCTAAAACTGGACGAAAGTTGTCTCCAAACTTGCTAAGTGGTGGTAATCTGCATTTGTTACCCGTGTAAATATACTTTGATCTACATTTTTGAATACAACATCAGCTTCAGTATCTATTAAGTTTTCCTTTTGTACTGTTTTCAATATTAGTGTAGTTTTCAAATATATCATTGACCTCCCGATAAGTAATGGAAATGTATACCAGTAGGATAGCATGGTTCGTCTGTCTAATAAAGTTACCGAAGATGTCAATGACGGCTTCATTCTCCCGCCACTGATCTTATTTCCGCTTGTTTAACACGAATTTTAATTTATATCTACGTGTGTACTGCGTTTACGCAACTGATAGATCAATTGATATAAAAGTAGTTTGTGTTAGTTTTTATAACTGAAATGTAAAGTGAACCGTCAATGATTGATCACATTTTAATGACCAAAAAAATACGATTCAATGTTTTGGTTTTTAAACGGTTCATTTTCAACTAATTTATTGTTCATTATACCTAGTTATAATATAAAAAAAAACTTACATTAGAGTTTTTGCCCCCATAGATTCGGTGGTTAGTGGGACATGTTTACATTGACTATTATCGGCTCCACATATTGACAGATAATGTTGAGCTAGTTGCATTGTATTATTTGCTCCTATCACAAGGTTTCCATTGCTAGTAAATCGCATGAGAATTATTTAAGCGCTTGTGAATATGATCTTTACTCGCTCTACGCCCAAGAACCGTGCTTAAAGGATGACACATCGAAGAAACTTAAACATCTTAGTACTAAATATTTGAGGACATGTGATGTCCACCAACCCGTACTTGGCCAGCATGTGAGGACTAAAGCCTCCTCGCCTCCTCTCCTAACTTTTAAAATAGTTATGATGGAGACTTATGCCTAGAAATACAATATAGATAATAATATATGGCAATTAATAGATTGGAACAAAATTACTGTATATTGGACAACCGACTTCTTTAAGGTTAATCGTGTTGTGATTGAAATAACTGTTTTAAAACTAAATAAACGATTGCTTTCTCGTGTAGCTAAATTGTATTTCTCGCGGTATTTTGTATAACAAATTTTCCCCTTATACTGTTCATTATAGATGCAAAGTGATTGTAATCTGACCTCTGTGATTCATCGGATACCGGCTGCCTTACTCTTGACAATGTTGACTGACGAACGAATTAAAAAAAAGTTTAGCTTCTACGGGGTTAGACTGTAGAACAAATATTATGAACGTCCAATTGTATAAGCTTTATTTAATGCAACAGGATTGGCAAAAATTAAACACATTGACTTTCGACCAACTAAAATAAAACGATGCGATAAGTTGTGTGTGCCAAAGAAGAAAAGTCTTCAATAGCATAAAGAGTTATTGTATCAGCATAGGACGAGCGAGGTGGCACTTCCATCTTAATCTTAAATATTTTTCATCTCCAAAGACAGAAATCTTAAAAGAGATCTTAAAAGAGTATCCGTGATAGAAGTGGGCCGAAAACTCGTTATATTATTTTGTACAGGTTTTTTTGAGAAATATTGTTTGTTTTTCTTGATTTGGTAAGCAAAGAAAAATATGGTTATGTTGATTGTTTATTCGAATTTTGAATACCTGTTACCATAAAAAATAGATAAACTGTTCTATTTAAACCATAAACGGCTAATATGAAAGTCGTTATTGATGGCAAAACCCATAAGAGAAACAAACCTGATCTATCCTTAACCGTTATCGGTGGCTTACTCCTAATTCTCGATGAGATTGGGCATCATAACACGAATTCGATCGGTGACCTGTGATACCTTCTAAACTTTATCTTTATTAAATTAAAATACGTCTCTGATCACAAATTATTACTTATTTTATTATGTTTATTATGATCCCCGGTCGTGCGCAGCATCTTTGTGTGAATTAATTTATCACCGCTATTCAAAATCGGTAAAGGAAAACATCGGAGAAAACCATGCCGGCATCTCTTAGGAAATAATTCGAAGACATGCGACATTCACTAACCCGCACATGTGTAACATGAGTGGGATAAGGCCTATAATGCAGCAATGAGACACTAAAGGGTTGCTACTTACTATTATTTGTATACCATTAAAGTAAATCTATAACTATTTTTCGGATGCTAGTGTAGTGTATTAAAGTTCCAATCAACAAGTTCCTGTAGGATTAGACGTTTTTACACCAACGATATTAAAAAACGACACATATACGGCTATGACGTTTGCCCTCATGCAAACTAATGACTCTGGTGTCTTTTCTACCAGTCATCATCACATACGGCTGGACAGGACCAACCAGCACCCTTACACTGGCTCAGGTGGATTGGTAGATATTACGGTCACAATGTTTTTCTTTACCAATACTGAGTACCGGTGCTCATAAATGACGTATGGATTTATTTTGACTCGAAATTTCGTTATTACATCCAATCAGTCGACCGACACCTATATCGCATTTAAAGTCATTGCTCTCTTGAGCCAAGCGTCAGAACTAGTGATAAGGAACTTGGTTCCAAAATCAGACAATATTAAAAATCAGAAACTATTAAATAAACATGAGTGAACCGGTATACTGGCTAAGCGTGTTCTATCGTACACATAATTGTTTAACATCAGGTGTGTCCAAACGTAGGCTTATTTTAGAATAGGAAAGTGAAGGAAAACATCGTGAGGAAACCGGCATGTCTAAGAACTAATCATTCGAAGACATGTGACATCCACTAACCCGCACCTGAGTAGCATGTGTGGATAACGGCCTAAACTCTCTCAACTTGTAAGATAGTAGAGAGATGACCCGTGCCCAGCAGTGGGACACTAAAAAGGGTTGAAGTGAAGTAGTTCACATAATATCCCATGCAGCTAACACTGCGGCTATTTTTGTATTTGTAAAGCATTTTACTTCTTATGTAAAATCTATTGAGGTGTAGGAAGTGTATCAGAATAAATCTTACAAGTACAGCTTAATGTCTGTTACCACTTTTTATGAATACGTATCCCATTATCCTGTTCAGTAACTACAGACAGCAATAAGTAGTTTCTCAAGAGATTGAATAAACTTTATAGTTATGCGGTCGATTCTACGCTTGTACTAAAGAGTCTTTTCTACTACGGCACCATTCTACCAACAATTCATTTATACCTAATGTAAATGTTATAGAAAATTTATGTTAATTTATATTATTACATTACGCCTGATAGCAATTTACTGGCGGCATAAATATGAGTACCGCATACCGAGTAGATATTTACTAGTAATATGTTATACCGTCTTTTGTTAAATTGTCGAATCGTAGAAAGTTTTGTGATAAATAAAATGAATTTTGTGTATCTGTGTGCCGTTTATCATTCGAAATTTGTTTTCTTTGTGATGTTTTATTGCATTGTATGGTGTATTTTTGTCGAGTATGGGGAGGTGCTATAGAACTGTTGTATTTGCTTGTAATGTTAATAAGTTTTCACACTCTTCGCATAAATTTATCTACATACTCCGCTATTTTAGATAAGAAATTTTACATGTAGAAAAAAATATCTTATAAATATTTCAGAAACTGGAAGCTGTCGGGAGATCTTTGCTTAACATTGGACTTTGTAGGATATATAAAATGAAATGAGTTTGAGCCGGCTTCATTTTTTTTATTCTTCGATAGGCTGGCGCTTGACTTCAACTTGCCTGATGTTAAGCAATGATGTAGTCTACGATGAAACGCGCCAGCCCAGTATACAGATTCACTGGAATGATTATCGGTGCGAAGGTGGCAGTGGAATGAGCCCACATATGGTTAGAAACGTTAGAGGAGCAAAAATTCCGAACCATCCTCTCTACGTGGTGTCACCAGACATCGCACCGGAACACGGCAAGACCGCTTGGCGGTGCGGCTTTCTCTGGTGGGAGGTTAGTAACCACGGCCGAAGCCTACCACCAGTTGATTGTCACCTGATTTGCACCAGCCGGGGACCACGTGTGGGGATTCCGGACCCAGAAAAGGCACTAAGAAGATTTTCTACTTGTTTTCAAACTAGTCTGCAAAATAGATTTATCATTTCAAAAGAAAAATACAGAAAGAAAAGAAAAGTTACCTAATTGAATAACAATCTCAACACTAACCTGAATACGGAACTAAACTAACTAATGCCCAACTTGTTTAAGTTGGGTAATGTATCAAAAATTCGGACGTATCGTTATCTTCAGGGAACGTACCCAGAAGGCTAGCAGCATCGCCGCGTTGGGTGGCAATATTGATAATTTGTCCGAGATTCGAACCTTGTCAAATAATAATTATGGTTACACTTCTAACTCCATCAAAACTAAATAGTACCTACTATCTACTTCTGAATAATCTTCGTATTTATACTTTCTGAATACATAATAAAGTTCGGTTTATTTAACGAATTTCTTGGATTCGATAATTAACATTATTTGTATTTGAAACTAGGACATAGTGAGATTAAAGCCAATACCGACACCAGACAACTATAAACACGAGATAATTCACATTAATGACCTCTAGTCTTGTAAACATTGATTAGGTACAAGTGTGTAAAAATATTTATTTATTCGATAGCCTCATTTAATTAGATTATACTTTTATAATACAAAAAGTAATAAGTAACTTTCCACAACAGTTTTAAATGCCTACTAACGAAAATTTAATCCATGCAACTCAAATAACTGTTACTATAGCTTTCCGAACGCAGCTCCGGCCGCGCCTTTCTTGGTTATCGCACTAAATCATTAACCTTTTTTTCTCAGTCAGATCAAATAGTTTTTATTCGATAGTTTGAGACCTCGGGTCTTAAACTATCCTAAGACTTATGAAAGGTTTCTCCTCGATAAAAAAAATAGTTAGACGACAGGCTATCCTCAATCATTTGGCAAGTGAAGTTCCTTGTTGTAGATAATCTATCTAATAAAAATATATTCAAAACTCGAGAACGGCTAAACCGATTTCGCTAATTCTTTTTTAGAATATTTTAAAGTACGAGAATGGTTCTTACGCAGGGAAAATTTATAAAAAAAATAAGCTCCTTCAAAACGGCTTGACCGATTTTTATGAAAACATATATCTATATTTGGTAGGTCTGAGAATCGATTGTTATCTATTTTTGGACCCGGTAGGTGGCACTTTTTTACCGAGCTGGACGATGTCTGCGGGGTCTGTTACCTAGTGTTTTAATAATAATTAGGTAATAATTATCTTAGCTATTATTATATTCTAACTACTTGTATTAGGTACTGTACTTTCTTTGTTTTGATACGTGACGAACAAATTGTCACACACATAGTTCCTAATCCCTTGTAAAAACAAACGAATGTGAACGCTACCACATGTGATGTCACTTCTTAGAACAATCATGAGAATGATTATGATCATAATTATTATTATAGATAACCATATTATGGTGATGGGCCATCTCATACGACATGACACCTTTATAAAAATCATCTCAGAAGATAGAAGAAAAGCGTGTAAGAGGAAGGCCAAGAAAAAGCTACATAAACCAAATAAAGAAAAGGGTTGGTGTCATGTATGAAGCTGTTCTAGATTGAGAGAAATGGAAACAGATTCATCAGCTGCACCGACAAGGTATAGAGGTACCTGCGTATTAATAAAAATTAATAGTTAATGTGTATTTAATAATAATAATATCGTGGGAATAATGAGTGTTAATACAAACACGGCCATCTGATCCTAAATTAAGCAGAGCTTTAACTAAGGAAACCAGACAACTGGTAATACACTACATAAAATACTTTTCTTTGTATATACATACTTTAATATAGATAATTACACCCATACTTATTTTGGAGTCAAAAGATTCTATTAAGAGAAAAGTTGGAACGAATAATACGTAAAATATGGTAACCTAGCACTATCCTTTACTGTATAATATTTATATATAGGTTTTAATGCAGCATGGAGAAGCGATGGCGCAGCGGTACGGGTATCACCTTAAAAATTTAGGGTCCCGGATTCGATTCCCAGTCGTGTCCACACATCTTTGTGTGAATTGTTTCATCGCCGCTGCTCAATATTGTTGAAATTCGGCATGCCTAAGAACTAATCATTCGAGGACATGTGACATCCACCCACCCGCACTTGTCTAGCGTGTATGGATTAAGGCATAAACTCTCTTAACTCGAAAGATAGTTGAGAAAAGGCTCGTTTCCAGCCGTGGGACACTAAAAAGGTTGACGTGTCATAGGTACCTACTAATATTATAAAGCTGAAGAGTTTGGTTGAACGCGCTAATCTCAGGGACTCTGGTACCAATAGAGAAATTCTTGCACTGTTAGATAGCCCATTTGTTAAGGAAGGCTATACACTTAATCTTAATTTTTATCACATTACTGGGTATGATATAAAATGTAAGTATCACGAACGAAGCCGGAAAGCTACTAGGCAAATATAATTAAACCGAGGCAGTTAATATAATAAATACGGCTAATAGTTAAATTAAACTAATAAAATAATTGTAACTTGTAAGCCTTAATTGAAACATAACAGTCGTAACAACAATAAAACAGAATTGTGCCTTTATAAATTTGTAAATTACTAGATAGATATACCACTAATCTAATATAGGGCAAAATAAGATTAAAATCAAACAAATCAATTCTATTTGTTAAGTAAATGAGCGACCCGTATACAATAGGGATCGTGTTAATAAAATTCCCCCATAAGCCACGCCATTGTCTCTCGTAGATAAAGCAATTTATTTAATTAAAACACCCACAACGTAACCCAGATATTGTGGGTTGGGATAAACTGTTATTAAGAAGTTACTGTTGGAAGTTGTACGAGTATAATTATGCGCTCGAGTCTATGTTGATATCATGTGTACTAATATTACAAATTTGACGGGCCGGTGCGTGGTCGGTAAGATACTTGTTTTTCACGCTGCAGGTCGTGGGTTCGATTCCCACCCGAGACAAACATTAGTGATGAATATTGGTGTTTGTGTCGAGTCTGGGTGTAAATATCTATTATAAGTATTTGTTTCCAAATGAAAAGTATTATATGTATAGTATAAACCAGTTAGCTAGTTTCCATAACACAAGCTCTGCTTAGCTTGGGACCAGATGACCGTGTGTGTTAATGTCCTAGAATATTTATTATTTAAAGTAACTCTGTCTGTCGCGCTTTCACGCCTAAACTACTGAATTGATTTGGATGAAATTTTGTATATCAAGTTTCAGACCCGTGGAAGGACGTAGAATAGTTTTTTATAAAGAATGGTTCACCGGGATAACCGACATACGCGTGGGTGGAGCTGCGGCTAGAAAGCTAATATTACCTCAGTGAAGACAATCACAGCATGTGAAAGAGAAGATCTTTTTAAATAGGTAGATGACATACATAGCTTCACGCCTCCATTACCCGAAGATGTAGGCAGAGGTGAACATCAACCACTTTTCTTCACCAAGGGGCGAGCTTATTGACGTTCATCGGGCACAATTGCAAACTTCAAGCTGCAACTAACATTCTCTAAGTATTGTAGAAAAATCATTTTTCTGGACCCCAGAATCGAGTCTGGGCCCCGATTCTCTCTAGACATTTATCTCCAATAGACATTTGTCTAACAAAAATGGCGATTTCTTTTGTTTTTCAATGACATTTCCGCCATTTTTTTCGACATTTGCGCGGTTTAGACATTTACTCTAATAGACAAAATTTCGAAAAAATCGCGGATAACATTGAAAAACAAAAGAAATCGCCATTTTTGTTTGACAAATGTCTATTGGAGATATATGTCTAGAGAGAATCGGGGCCCAGACTCGATTCTGGGGTCCAGAAAAAATGATTTTTTTTAATACTTAGAGAATGTTAGTTGCAGCTTTGTAGCTTGAAGTTTGCAATGTTTAGAGAGAATCGGGGCCCTGGGACCTCGCAGTTATTAAGCGAACACGGTTCTGGATAAAATGAATGGATGAATTCAACTAAAAAGAAAAGGAATAGCGATTATGCCACCAATACCTTCAGACAGACCATCAAAAGTTTGTACGCTTTGAAGAAATTTTGGTAGTGTGCCTTACCATCATAAGAAAACTCACCCACTAAAGGCAGAATATCAGCTTTTACATAGAATTACGGAAAACAACCCAGCTGCAAACTGGATAGGTTTCAAGAAAATCTTCTCTGATGATTTTGTATTTATTTATCTTACATTGTCTTTACAGGTTTTCACCTAAAGCGATAGTGTTATTACAATTACAATAAGGTTTTATCGTTAAAATCATTATGGCTCTTATTTACAACAATGAATATTTATTCTAAAACTATTACTACTATTTACTTTAAAACTAACTCTCTAGGTTATGTCAAGAACACCAACGGCCAGCTTACTGAGTCGGGAGAAGAGACACTGAATGTCATGTTCAGGACGCACTTCCCAGAATCAAGCAAGCTGACAGATCAAAATGAGGACGCGCTTACTCTAGAAGAGCAAAACAGGCGCACCACCAAAGAAGACTGGACATCAGCAAAAAGAGTGGTGGACCAGGTAAAACTGAAGTGGGCTATTAACAGCTTTCAGCCCTTCAAGACTCCAGGACCTGATGGGATATATCCAATCGTGCTACGAGAGGGAGCGGACATTCTGCTGCCCCACCTTAGCCGCCTGTTCAGGGCGTGTATCGCATTTGGGTATATACCAAAGAAGTGGAGGCAGGTTAAAGTAACTTTTATACCCAAAACGGGGAAAAGTGATTACGAAGAAGCCAAAGCATATAGACCAATAAGTCTATCTTCGTTCATGCTGAAGGCGCTGGAGAAACTGATTGATAGGTACATTAGAGATGGACCACTTAAGGAAAACCCTCTTAGTGGACGTCAATGTGCCTACCAGGCAGGCAAATCAACTGAAACGGCACTACACTTGGTTATTAATAAAGCGGAATGTGCTTTGGAAGACCAGGAGGTGTGCTTAGCAGCCTTTCTTGACATTGAAGGAGCATTCGACTGCACCACTTTTGATAGTATCAAGAGAGCTGCGACTGATCATGGCATTGATCTCACTATCTGCAGATGGATAGACCACATGCTTAAAACCAGAGTCGTTACCTCGGAACTGCTAGGTGATAAGCTTAGTGTAATGACAACCAAAGGATGCCCTCAAGGCGGGGTAATATCTCCACTGTTATGGAGCCTAGTTGTCGATTCACTAATAAACGTACTAAATCAAGGACCATTATACACAATAGGATACGCGGACGATCTAGTCGTAATGGTCACTGGCAAATTTCCCAGCATAGTCAGGGGGATCATGCAAAAAGCTCTGAAGACTGTGGAAGAATGGTGTGAAATCCAGCACTTACGAGTAAATCCCAGCAAAGCAATGTTACTGCCCGTAACCAGAAAACGCATCACAGTTGAGTTTGAAAACCTGAAAATTTTCGGTTCCAGACTCAAGTGCCCCAGTGAGGTACAGTATCTAGGAGTAACCTTAGACAGAAAACTCACCTGGAAGGCACATGTGGATAATATCACAGCAAAGGCCACCAGAGTCTTTGGAATGTGCAGATCCACGTATGGGAAAACATGGGGCTTGAAACCTAAAATTCTGTACTGGATATACACAATGATGGTAAAGCCAATCATAACCTACGGCAGCGCTGTCTGGTGGCCGAGAACCAAACAGAAAAACTGCATCGACGCTTTATCAAAGATACAAAGGCTAGCCTGTATGGCCATTACAGGAGCCTTTACAACAACGCCGACTGCAGCAATGGAGAGGCTATTAGACCTTATACCCCTTCATCTGGAAGTAGAAGCTGAAGCTCGGAAAGCTATGCACAGACTGGGGCAATTAGGGCTAGTAGCAAAGAGAACAACTCGACACACTAGGTTCGAAGCGGACAAGGAGCTGGATCGAATAATGAAAATGGGAACTGATAAAACATTTCCCACGTTTATTTTCGACCGCAAGTTCAAAGTAATGCTCCCATCAAGGGAAAACTGGAAGAAAGGAATAAAACCACGGGAAGGGAAGCATTCGATTTGGTACACGGATGGATCAAAAATGAAATCTGGTGCCGGAGCTGGCATATTCCACGCGGAGTATGCCTGCAGTCAAAGCATGGGTAGACTTGCAACTGTGTTTCAGGCAGAAGCATATGCTGTAGCTACCTGTGTAAAAGAAAGTCTTCATAGGAAGGCAAAGAATCAATCCATACTGATTCTCAGTGATAGCCAGGCGGTCCTTAAAGCGCTAATGACACCAAAAATAGATTCAGGCATAATCTTGGACTGTGTTAAGTCTCTAAATGCTTTAGGGACATATAACAATGTCGGGTTAGCTTGGATACCAGGCCATGAAGGCTACGAGGGTAACGAGAAGGCTGATGAACTAGCCAGAAAGGGATCGATGGAAGCCTTTCTTGGCCCAGAACCGTTCATTGGTATTACGACCGGGACGGTCAAAAGAGAAATAAAGAAATATGCCTGTAAGAAACACCAGGAGCTATGGAAACAAACCCCAGGGCTCCTCCATTCCAAGAAATTTATAGGCGACTGGCCCCCAAGGTACTCTCAGAGACTGAGGGGCATGACCAGGACTAAAATCAGACTGGTAATAGGTGCACTAACTGGGCACTTTGGGCTGCAGAAACACCTGTATAGAATAGGGCTGGCAGAAAGTTCCACTTGCCTAGCATGTGGAGAAGCTGAGGAAACCATGGAACACATACTGTGTGAATGTGACTCTCTAGCGAGAAAACGGATGAATGCATTAGGGGTGGACCACCCTACTCCTAGTGAATATGGCCTCATGTGTCCCCGACAAATAGCAGCGGTCATGGACAGGCTATGTGGAGGAAGAATACTTGAGGCTTTATAGAATCAAGGGGAAGCACAAAAGATCCCATTGGGTCGAAGTGCTCTGGGTTACCAGCCCCATTATTAAGATAAGATAAGATAAGATACTTTAAAACTTTCTTTGGACCGGTTATCAGTATATTTTTAGCTAAATGCAAAGTCTTTCAACCCAATTGTAAGAATTTTACACTAAACTACACACCACACCCATTAAATCAGTTACGAAACACTTTCTTTTAAACAGAAGAAGCTTTTATTACCTTGATTTTGTTTGAAAATGTAACCAAACTCCGGTGGTTTGTTAGGAACTTTGATGAATCGAATCTTTGTAATATCTGGTCTGTTAAATTTAAATCATTGATTTTGGTTGTGAAATGAAGCTCTGTTTTCTTTGAAGTGTAAATAAGAATTTTTAATGTTTTTGATTTGACTCACTTCCTTAAGTTGTTATTAGGTTACTCGTTAGTATGAAATTGAAAATCACTAAAACAAACTTTACCTATTCTCCGCCTTTTAGTAGTGAAACAGAACAGATTAGTTAAAAAATAATATCAATTTTGAATCTAACTACTAATTTGAACAAGTTTTCAGAATTGACACTCGTCAACCTATATCCTGCTGTCGATTGATATAGCAAGTACGTACACATGCCTTTCAATTACGTACATACCATCCTGTCTTTAAAAAGTCACAAAAGTCTTACAATGTCCAAACATTATCTAAAATGTAAGAATAACTTCAAAACGTTCTTCAAGAGTCCTATGAGTCAGGGATTTTTTTATTCCAGCATTCAATATAATTTCGTAGAATAAACGTGAATTAACTAAAGGTTATAATTTTATCTGTCTGCGAATGTTACTGTCAGTTTGCTGATTATAACTTAGCGTTAACCCAAAAACAAAGAATCAATTGAATTGGTTAGCGTTTGGTACTAATAGAAGGCTTTATATTACCTACTTACAGTTCTTTTTAATTTATATTATTCATATTCTACATTCTTCCCCATATAAAGTATTGGATTCTATAACATCAGGATCCCAAACAACTTTGGAGACAATGTTCTCGCACCGCCAAACATTGTATGTATTATGTAGAAAAATATAACAAGAGACGGGTTCTAACAAGAAATGGCAATCTCATAACCATACCCACATCTTCCAACCAGGATTAAGTGGAGTGCATAACTGAGAAGAATTTATTTTTTCTTATTGTTTGTCGCAGCACGTCACCTAAGGTAGCAAGATATAGTCTAAACTGACGGTAAGATGTCACTTATGATAGCATTTAGCATGTTATCAAACTGACAAGGCGTCAATGTCACTGCAGGTTATTTATCGGTGTTTTTCATTGTTACGTCGGCGATAAGAGGTTACAATACATAAGAGGTTGGTTGGGTGAGCACGCACACCCTACAAATCAAATTTCAACTAAAAAGGAATCCGTTTCCATCCAAATCATTTGTGAATGTCTGTGATTAGGAATGTAATAGAACCATTATATATTAATTAGCTATCTGTGGTGCTATTATGTGTCTTATCAAGATGCATGAAGAGGGGGTGTATGTGATGATCGCCGACATGTATGTAATAACAATAATATAGTGGGACATTAACACACACGGTCATCTGATCCCAAACTAAGCAGAGCTTGTACTATGGAAACCAGATAAATGGAAATAATACTACATATAACACTTTCCTTTTGTAAATATATACTTAAATAGTAATATAGATAATTACACTCAGACACAAGACAAACAGACATATTTAAACAAATGTTTGTCTCGGGTGGGAATCGAACCCACGACCTGCGGCGTAAAAAGAAAGTACCTTACCGACCACGCCACCGGCCCGTCCGTATAATTCATATGTATAATTTACGTCGTAATGTATTTTTTTCGTATTATGTCTGCCTGACTGATCCAATGAAATATCGAACAATTTTTTTTCTTACCTTATAATTTTCCATGTAAAGGATTCTAAGTTATAGTTGAAAATATCAAGTAAAACTTAGGTAAACTTAGGTTAATTATAAAAATAAATATATACCTAAGTAAAATAATAAGAATAATAAGCTAATTAATTTCAAGAATATAAATTTCAGCATGGTTTGGTGGCAATTAAATAAGATAAGGTATTACTCAGATCTAAATATTTTACTAACATCCAAAATCGTTACAACCAAACGGCTTGTAAGCTTTACACTTGAGCAATTTGAATCTACTCGACAGCAATGCAAGGAATTCGAGAGTTCAAATGGATGACTAACATGAGAGGGCAAGACATTGATTTTTCAAGCCTCGCATCGCAAAGGGTGAAAGTAGGAAATCCAATAACGTGTAGTCACCCCTAAATTCGGATAAATTGAATAGCAATTAAGGTTAAACAGGCTTAGTAAACTATTAATTTTTTTCTTACCGTATTAAGTACTTTTTCATATCAACGTGCCCAATAAGCATACCTATACAGTATCTACTTAACATAAATAAATTTTGAAACGATAGCAAATATTTAAATAACTCATTATATGAACAAGCAATGATACAAATTAAGACAGTAAAAAATATTTATTGCCAAGGATCAATTTTAAAGCAAAAACACAGCAACATATGCAACAAAAACCACGGCTACTTTTTATGCAAACAATTTGTTAATCCGTACAATCTTCACATCATTGCTTTACTACCTAATTGTATAAGAGCTCCAATGATGCCTTATTTGTATGTTTATCGATTCAAAGTGTACCATTATTAGTCATAACCGTAAACAGAATTGCACAATCATCGTCTAAACGCTGTCCATGTGTATAATTTTAAGAAATAAAAACAAATAAATAAGTATTAATCTTTAGTTCTGTCTGTCTAGGAGTGTAATGATGATGTGATATTTTGTTTTGTAACTAAGATAACAATCTTACTAAATAGAAAGACTATTATAAAATATAGTACCTGAGATGTTTATTACCTCATAGGTCTACGGTAAATAGTGACAGATTAGGCAAGTATAGATAGTTTTAAAAAGAAATTGAGCAGCAAACCTAAAAACCTGCGACGTTAACGACTTGAGTGGCGCCGGTGAGGAAGATATGTATTTGCAAATTGGCTAGCGAAATTGGATAAGAGTAGCCTTTAATTGTATTACTAATAACACAATATAATCTTGGGCTGGAATAGAAAAAGAAAAGGTGCGACTGAAGTAAATAAAACTGTACAACAATTATAAAAGATTATTAAAGGAATACAAAAGCGACAACTGCAGTCAATATGTTAATGGTAGTCATAAGATCTACAAGGGATTTAAAATGACTCATTACTTTACTCTAACTTGTCATAGTTTACCAACTTGCTCAAAATTAGGCTATTATACTCACATCCTGTACATTTTGCGTTTGTTCAGATAAGAAGGTGACATCATCATACTCACAAAGCGATGTTATCAGTATGTAGGTAGAAACTGATACGAGGCGTTGCCTTTTGGCACAATTCTTAGAAGCCATAACGAGACCTATTCTTAAAATGATCGTCAACAACACACTATTATTCTATTTTAAAAAAATTGGTTGCCTGTAAATTCGGTATACAGGCGAAAGTTTTACGTGACAACGACTTTGAGTGGTAAAATAATTTTAATGTGAATATTCATTCGTATAGTAGGAAGAAGGATGAAACATAGTTGAGTGGGAGAGAGACGCAAGGCATTCGGCGGGCCTCTCTCTCGTTCGGTGACTCATCGTAACGTTACCGAGCGTTACACTTTTTCATAAGTGCCTCCCAGCCGCAACCTAATTTAAGACGTTGTCACGTCAATATAAACCGAAATCAACACCATATTTTAGCAGGAGCCACCGGGGGGAATTTTGGTAGGACAAGGTTTGTAAATTTTGTATTGAAACTATGCCCCTTTTGTCTTATTTTGAAGTAATTTAAATATAGTTCGAACTTCTTACTAGAGATAAGAGCACATCTAGTGACGTCCAATAAAGTACAGAGTAGTTGAAACGTAGGCTAGAGTTTAGAAAACTAAAAATTCTAAGTCTAAAAATTTTGACTATTCCAGACTCTTGAGGAAATCTAAGTAAAAAACAATTTTACAAAACGCCATTACTACTTTATCACTCGCTATGTGTTATAGAAATAAAGTTTTATCAACATTGAATTCTAATGATAACTCCAATCACCACTTTCGTTTGTTAAATGTTATTTAATCAATGTGAGTACACTAATCGTCAATTTTACAATCGGAATTATGGTTTCTCACAGTAATAGAAATCATTCAGTCACAATTCCATGTGGCACTCCATTGATTTTAATTGCACTCATCCATATAATTGCTTCATTCGATACTTTCACATCGTACACTTGATTCTGATATACCCAATAAAGATTATGTGTACATCTAATTTCACTTAACAATTATTTAACAAGCTTCCAAACTTTAATGAGTTTATATTTTTTACTTCTAATTCCGTAATTATATAACAAGCCTTTTACTGCCCTTTTTAATACAGGTTTTCTGACAAATCGTTGACCGTTAACCAACCAGTTGCTTGGTTGTTTTACAAAAATGTAGTGTAATTATGCCGTTCATTTTTATTGTACGTAATAATGTATTGTTTACTATGTTTCTTAAATAATGCCAATAAAATACCCTTTGATGGGACGGCAAATGTTTTACCGTTGCTGTTTTGTTTAAGTTAAATCGGATGCCATTCTTTACAGGTTCAGGTATTTGAAAATTAAAAAGGATTATACCGTTTTAAGTTATATTGATTGTTGTTTTTAAGTGTTTAAGTTTTTCTTCATTACTTTTTGTCGGCACCGGCACACATCAATGTCTGCCTGTGACTTTCTCTTGGGAATTCCTTCACTTTTTATATGTATTGGCATATCATTTTCATTAAAACTTGGCTCAAAAGATAATATGTTCCTACATATTATTTCCTGGATTTAAGTTTAGGGTAAGAAATAATTCAAGTTATAAAAATTTTTATCATTTTAATGCTGTTTTGTTAAAAATGTATAAAATGCTGGGTATTAAAAATATTTTTATCTTTATTTCTAGTTTAGTTTTAAAATTTAAGTTCAAGTGGTCAGCGTCAATAGAACATTCAACAATAAAGTTTAATAATATTATTAACATGTAAGTTTCAACTTAATACAACACTTTGCTACAAAACTTTATTTATTTATGTGAAAACTTAAATATTAAGTAAAGTCATAGCTATATAATTGTGATTGTGATGTGTGATTTACTTCTTATCAGCCGGTCTACTGGTAACCTTTATATGATAGTGATCTTCATAATTACCGTATTTCAAATATTTACTATTCTTGTCACAAAACAGAAATGTCATCTGAAATTATAGTTATCTACTTAACAATATCTATTTGACACCCGGGATTAACCTATGTCAAATATAGATGAACACGGTTAGGTATTTTCAAAATCAAAAATCTAACCTAAAACTAAATTAAAATTCAAATAAGTTGCATTATGTAGCAATTCTGTAAAATAAACACAGAGCTGAGTGTATAAATGACGGTGTGTGATCTTAGAAAGCGTTATATTTTTGTCAGTTTGAAAACAATCACCTAATTCCAGCAATGGTCACGGTCCATAAATTAGAAGCACTCAGAAACAGACCATATGTCACTGCTAAAAGGGCTTTCATCTAAAATAAACAATATTTTGCTACCGTCTTTATAATTGAAGGTAGCAGATGTTAACAATAGATCCTTAGGTTTTGTAACCCTATTATGTCTCGCTAGAGAAAACAAATAGTCGAGTAAAAACATAAGTATTACAATAGATCGGAAGCAACTGTTCGGTTTCTGAAGAATTAAATAATAAGGGCTACTGGTGTATTGTCAAATTTTGAAGTCCGCACAGCACGCTCATAGATTGTTCTAGAGATGTAAATTCAAGGAAAAATACGTGCGGTGACTACTGGTGCAAACAACAGAGAATTGAGTAAAGAAACAAGTTAAACAATGCTTTGTTTACTTGTGTTGCACAGGATTGATTTGCAACAGTTTAAAAAGTAAAAATTGAGTCAATTTTGTAAAGTTAAATAGCATTATTATGTAACAGGAAACTTATGTACAAGTTATTAATAATTCTTGTTTCTAGAAATTTTACCTATTTACTTATTTCTTGCCTATACTAATGTGATAATTCACTCGCGAAAATACCTTTACGCACATTATTTATTACAAAATTAATGCTTTATGTGTATGAAAAAATATAAGATAATTATTTGCATCGCCAAGGACAGTATTAGCAATTAATGGATAATTTTATTCTACCTTGATTTTGTCAAGTTTATAGATAATAATAATTGTTGACAACGGAAACGATTTCCATTTGATACTTTACCACCTAATTTAACTACTTGGTACTATTGCTAACATTCGTCAACTTATCACAAAAATCTATATTGTACTCAAATACAATACAAAGAAATAACAACGTAGAAAAACATCAGGTATATCAGATATCAATGCGCAATTTATCCTTTGTGTTGACGAAAACGACACAGTATCATTCTATAACTGTCAATAACGTGGAACACAGAGAAATTGCGTCCAAAACGCAATCGTATAGTTTGTATACAAATACAATAGAGTTACAGAAAAACGTCCGGACAATTGATTCTATGTAACTCGAATACTGATTATTATCTTCACAGACGGCTTATCTTTGTCAGAGGAGCCGATCGTACTAATCTGTATAACAGCAGCCTAATAAGTTTCCTCTCAATTACACAGTAGATTTAACGTAAAATGAAATACGCAAGAGAAAGACATTCTCTGGTTTAAAAAAACACTCCTATTATTCAAGTGATAATATCAAGGTTTGTTATTAGTATTCTTCCAAAGATTTTTTAACTAAAAATGTGGGTACCATGTTTAAGAATAAGTTGGTAGTCTTGCTGCAAATTCTGAATATTCGATTCTATATCCCTAATATGATGATTGCAATCGAAGCTTCCTTTGGGGTAAGTTACAAATGCCTAAACGAACAAAAAAAGCCAGACAATATTTTATTTTATAGAAAAAGTTATTCTTTAATATCATGCAAGTTCCTGACATTTATAGATATGTCATTCATCATAGAGGATTGTACAAAACCCACCTATAATAACATCTATCCTAAGAAAACATTCACGGTATTCCGATTCCGGGCTTTAGCTAGTTGTAGATACCTACCTAATAAAAAAAATGCATACGAAATTTCAAATTAAACCTACATTAGTATTTAATTTAAGTATTATTTATTATTCTATTAAACCATTTGTTTAAGAAAAAAGCTTACAGACGAATATCATTATGTCTGTATACCTAATTAGAAGAGCAGCGGTGGCGCAGCGGCACGGAAATATAAGGCCGCGGGTTTGATGCCCAGTCGTGCCCACACATCGTTATGTGAAATGTTACATCGCCGCAGTTCAATATCGGTGAAGGAAAACATCATGAGGAAACCGGCATGTCCAAGAACTAATCATTCGAGGACATGTGACATCCACCAACCCGCACGTGGCCAGCGTGTGTGGATTACGGCCTAAACTCTCTCAACTCGCAAGATAGTTGAGACAAAACCTGTGCCTAGCAGTGGGACACTAAAAAAAACGATTGAAGTGATACATAATTACATTAGAATACTCGCTTGTTTTGCCCGAAGAGGTGAATATCACTTACTTTTTGCCGGCTATGTTTTAGGTCAATCCCCATCCCCGTTCTTCCATCTAGAGGTACAGCTATGCGCCACCGTAATATGGTGGAAATTCTACGGGTACGCAAAAAGCGCTTTGCCTTGACTTTCATTGTGCGAACTGCCAAATTGTGGAATTCGCTGCCGGCATCTATGTTTCCCGATAGCTATAATCTGCTTTCAAGTCACGAGTGAATCGGTATTTACTGGGTAAGCGCGTTCCATCGTAGACTGCATCATTGCTTCACATCAGTCAAGTTGTGGTCAAGCGCAAGCCTATTTTAGGATTAAAAATTAGGTCCTATACGTAACACGAGGCGAGCTTATTGCCGTTCATCAAGCAAAATTCTAAACTTCAAGCCCTAATTATGATTGTCCAAGTATATTAGAAAAGTATTTGTGATCGACCCGGGAATCAAATGTTGTTAAGCACACTTACCACCGAGACAGTTACAAAATTACTATGACAAGCATCCATAACTAAACATGTATTAAATCAGTGAAAGTTAAAACCAAAACGAAGAGACCGAGGTATGCAAAGTACAGGACAAGGCAGAAATACAGGAAAACTACAGTTAAATTGCAAATCGAATACCTGAACTAGACAAGTAATTTAAAATGAACCACTAAATTCTATGGGTGTGAGCGATGAACCGTGACCACATTGATCCTATGAGGCTATTAAAAACCTCTCAAGACTGCAAAAACACTTGAAAAAGAAAATCAATGTCAAAAATTCACGCATTAAAATTGAATGGAGCTTCCCATTTAAAGCAGTAGGTGTGGTACGACGTATTGCAAATAGCCGACGATTTAAATGAAAATCGAATAGTTAGTTAACATTTCTAACGGACTCTTTGTTCGTTCGCGTGCAAGTTTCACGGTTTACGGTCGCCCGCTCGGAAACTCTGCAGCTGTCAACCATATCTCGGACCGCGACAGCGAGCCTTTGTCCTTTATAGATACGACTTCATATAAATGTAGTTTATGTGAATTTTACAAAAAGAATGAACCTCTCAAGATCTAAGTCTCACGAAAAAAAATATTCCTCTATTGTCAAACGTGTACACAATGAGCGTTGGTCGTATCGTTGGCACATTAAAAAGTATTCATGCGGTATCATAAAGGTCCACCCATGTTATTGTGTTGAATCGCAAAAATCTTGACACTTCTACATTTATCATTTTTTTCATCAAACGTTTTTAAATTGACCAAGTTAGATTCGGTTTTCCTGTCCGTGCGACTTAAAAAGTAAAAAACTAAATCGTTGCTTTGGATTTGAAGACCGTAGAAACAATTGCGAAAGTTCTAATGAACTACGGATAATCATTGATGTTCTTTCATGGTTTGAATCGGACGCTATTCTTGTTATGGTTGGTAGTCGATAAAATGGAATGATGGCTTCCATTATTGACCGTAACGGGCCTATGCATTGTCTCAATCAAACGGCAATGAGCATTGAGTACAATGACCGCACTTGCTAAATGATGGGGAACTGTCCTGCTATGATGCTTATTGGTATGCGTGGCGTGGAGAATTGATATCGAGCAGCGCTGGCAATGATTTATTAGGAAATTTTTAATGTTGTGCTACTCGGACATAGAAAATTCCTAAGTGAACTCATCTATAAACTACACAGTGCAATCGTATAAGTAGGTAAGTACTTTTTATTTGTAAAGGTCTCCAGCATCTCATTACTAATTAACGAAAATGATAGGTAAGTATTCATCGAAATATTAATAAAGCCGGAAGTTTTCCTTTACCAATTTTAAATGAGCTATCTGAACCCGACCTCGAGAAAAGTATATACATTTTAATGAAACCAAATAAAGATTGCTAGGCAAAGGAGTTCTTGGTATATTCAAGTAATAAATCAGTCCAGATCCTTATAACGTATGTGCTTTGATTTAATAACGATCAAAGACGAGTGGCTCTTGGAATCTCTGTTTCAACTAATTGGAAGATTTTAGACGTTGCCAGTAAATATTTGAAGAATTTACTAATATTGTTCCAATTTTAAATTCAGTTCATGTTTGCGTTTATTATTCGAGCTTTATTTTGTTAATCAAAGTACTTATTTGACTTAACTTACTGTCAAAAGCCTAAGGTAAAGTCACACTTATCAACTTTCAGGCAATACTTCATTACAGTTACGACTATTATTTAACTAAAAAGCTAGGCATTTGTGATTGTAGTTATTAAGTGTGCTTTGATTATTATAAATCATACTGATAACATCGGTTGACATAACGAACCAATGTGTGTGTTGGTGGATAATCAAACTTTAACCATTAATTGAACCAGCATTCTGTATTCAACGCGAGCATAAATACAATTTGCGCTTACTCGTGTAATATTCCATTTAAAATGACCCGTCACGTACCTTGAAGTACATTCCTGACACACGCATCGTCGTCGTGTGAAATTAATAAAGTGTGTGAAAACATTTTGGCCACGGATGTGGCGGGTGTTATGTACAAAATGCTTGGTGAATGTATGAATAATTTGCGTGGCATCAGCTTATCTGTGTTTATATTATATATTGTTACCTCTTTTAATTTGAAACGGACACCGTTAAACTTGCTAACAAAAAAGTTAAAATCATAAAAGAAGAAGTCATCACTTATCCAACAACGCTACTGGATACTCTTTAAACTACTTCGGAATAAACTTTCGAATACTATAAATATTTCTCAAATGTAACTGCAAATCCAGAAATGCTAGTGTAAGTAAACTATCTGCCTTAGATCTTTCCTCTGAAGGCATATAATCCGATTTGCCAAGCAGATTCAGATGACATGTTTCCTAAACTGGTAATAGAAGAAGCCGGCTTTATGACATTGTAAAGTTGCATGTGTGGGTCGCAATGTAGGTGGGTAAATCTTCACTTGTCCATCTGCATGCGTGCATCAGTTCACATCGCTGCGTGGTTTAGGGTGTGTACATATTGGCTAAAGTTTTAAAGCCACTTAAGTAATAAGATAAGTAAATACACGCTTGAGGCGAATTGAAAGTAGTGTAGAACACTGCTTAACAATTTGGCTTGTTAATATTTTTTAGAAGAATCTAAGGTCAGAGCTAGATGACAATCACAGTTTGTGTTTGTAGATGGCGAGTTTTCTGGAAAGTGCGAACAGTGCAGTGAATTGAAACTTTTGATAGAAATTAAGAAGACTTTCAATAAAGATTTCCGAAACAATGTTTACAGAAATTCTTATTTATTAAAAACAAAATAAATGTTGCTTCTAAAGCATCAGCTTTGAGATGAATTTTGAAAACGTTATCCATTGGTAGCGGGTAAGCTTACAGTTTAAATTCCTTTCTCGCTTCTCTTACCTCCTGTATCCCCAGCCTGCCCTCCACACGCGATCCAGCAGAAGCTACGTTAGGTCAATCCACTTTGTTTTTGCAGCGCCCATAAAAACAAATTACCTACGCTTCATTTATCGATCGCAATATGTGCGACTAAGTTAATAAAGGCAACACGCAAGTAGCCTTAATAGATACCCGTAATGTCTTCTAGGGTAATAATTTTATAGATAATGTAACAAATCCGTATAAACCTTGATCCATTGGCTATTAAAGAAATGGATATTCATTTAGAATGTAAAGAAACTAACTGGATGATCTTAAAACAGTCAGAGTCACGTATTGCGTGGCTCTTAGTACTTGAAGTGTCGCATCAATTATTATTTATACGAGACAGGGCATTAATTGAATTGTATAAGAAACCTAATTCTGATAATGGTAAACGCTCTTAGAGTGTCCCAATCAACGCAAAGACTTTTAAAAAGCTTGAATAAAGTAGGTATACCTATTTACTTCAGTAATTAAATCATTAAGTTTATAATTTGTGACTGAATTCCTCATAAATAACCAATCTGCTTGTGTTAGCTGATCAGGTCAATTAGTTTTGATATCGGTCATGGTGAGTTTGGACGGAATCAACGTCAGATGTCAAGTCTGACAGTTGACCATGCTTTTCTAGTGAAGGAAGTGCAGTTTATGTGCTGTAAATATTGTTTGTCTTTGATATTTTATGAATATAATGTCTGATCCCATGCGATTTAGACGTCCTGGCGAATTAGGAGAATATCTAGAAATGCCAAGTAGAGCGGTCGTATGCGCGGTTAACCCACCTTTTATCTTGGTTATACTTACCTCCTATCCTTCTTAGTTCCTATCTTTTGCACTCCTTATAGTTTCACAAGCGAGATCAGTATACGGCACTTGTATTCTATTTAACAAATTTGCCATATAGAGTACTTAGTAGTAGGTAAAATATAATATATAGTTAAAGATAGCAAAGCCTAGGTGAATAAAATATGTATTACTTTTCCAACGTTGCCTTCTAAGGAAACAAGGGTAAGCACCTACATTCAAACGTTCTTATTCTTTATTCCATACCTTATTCTCAAATACTTTGTTTTCTATACTTGGAATAACATGGTAATCCTAAGGTCTATAGTGTATCTATTTAATTTTAACACGGTACACCTTACAAAGGCCATTGAGAATTTTCCGTATCGCCAGTTTTCAGATGCGTATTTGTATTAACATGTTGGAATACGCAAGGTAGACATAGATGACCGCATTTAAATGTGCATACGAAATATCGATGTGGCACAATGCGAATAACCAGCCTAAATCGACAAAGTTAAGAGTACACTTATCAACTATCCCATCTATTGGAATTTAAACCATATGCGTAAGAATTTAAGGTGCTACTCAATGAGGCTATAGTAGGTGTAACTGTTAAATGAATACCAATGGTTAAACTCTACAATAGTGGACAATAACAGTGACATGTACTTGGATGCTAAACAGTTTATAAGTCATGCCACTTTAATATAGGTAGTTTATAGGAAGTGTTATATGCAAATTCCATTCCTGACCTATCTTTGTTTGCTAATCCTTAGTTGTAGCTTGAACTGTTCCAAGCGCTGTAATTAATCTCAATGAACTCCTTGTATTCAGATACCATCAAAAAGCAACTTGTTAATTTTTTTAAATTTTACTTTTATTATCAAGAGACATGTACAACTACTTACAATCCGTGTGACAAGCGACTAAATGTCATAACGAGGACACTAAGACTGTCTAAATGTGTTAATTGTTATAAGTTGTTGTGACAGATTAGAAATCTTTAACAAGTTTTATCGGATAATAATAGCGTATGTAACTATCATAAACTGTGCATAAAAATCCCTTTAAATGTGAAAAGAAGAATAGAAAAAAAATTAACGAATAAAGTTATTTAAATGACATTGAAAATACAGATTCATACACTACTCAACTTACTTCAAACACTGAAAATAAACATGGAGTAGGTTTGAGTAACCGGGTCGGCCGCGAGTGGGCGATAGTTCAAGATAGCTCTACAGTTTACAAACAAAAGAATTAATAGACCGATGTTAAAAACAGATAGTTTTCTTAATTTATGCATTATATTAGGTAGACCTTTTGCGTTCCGACGCAACGTCCATTAAAATAGCTATTAGAGAAACAAACAAGAACACCCTTCGCTGCGATAAAATAATTATCGCTTTTATCTGCGCCGAACCTTTAACTTAACACAAACAAAAATGGGATACCAAAACCGCCCCATAACAAAAAATAAACTAATCTAAAATCGACCTATAAAAATGATGTCAGCGAAATAGCTCAAATAGCCGCGAGCCAAAACATTTCACGTTATTTATTTAACAATAGCGTGACGGACTTTAAACAAACTTTTCAGACTAATGACTATACTTCTGCTCTACTTAAAGAGGGAGTGTTTTTTAAAAATCCTCTTACACCTGTTTTACCACCTGCTTTCTGATTATTAAACTGTAAAAAAACACATAAATTCGAATTCGTTGGCAACAATAGCCCGTCTACGTTTTTCGAGTTATTATAAATATGTAACTCGACTTATAAACAGTTAACGTATCGTGACAAGCTGCAAAGTTATAGCTAGGTAAGAATCCCAAGGTGAACTAAATCATATAAAGTTTTCTTAAAGAAAAGCGTTGCCTGTTCTTCCCCAGATACAAAAGTTTCTGAGCATAGATAGAGCAAAACGATTGAGCAGATTTTGAGAAATTTTCACTCTGAGTGCAATTTTTTTATTCAGTTATTAAACTTATTAACTGGGTAACATACGTTCTATGTATCTGGGTAACCCTTAATAATTTCCTTCAGAATATTTTCATAATAATGACACTTATATTCCTTCCTACAATACCTCGTTGGTTATTTAAAAGCATAGCAATCATATAATCATTAGAAAGTATTTAGCAAGCAAGTAATTAATAAGTAAGCATATTAATAAGTATTAAGTTCTTGTATGAGCTAAACTATTTTACCCCTTTAATGACCGTATTTAAATTTTTCTCGGTTTTTAAAATACCTTTTTTATAATGACCTTATCCATTTACCGTTTTGAAATACTACAGTGATTATATTATTATCATATGGACCAGATGCTTTTCACAATTGTTAGTTCAGTAGCTGTGGTTTGTAAAAGTACCTGCTAACTACTGTTATTATTGAAGTTGTTAATATATTTATTTTCTCAATAAGTGGATGACACGCAGCCTCTGAGAATACTCAATAATACATTTTATTTTGCTTTTTGTTTTTTTCACCAAGGATGTATATGATACTATGCACGCGTTTGATATCCAGTTCTTCGAACTCATGTTCGTAGCACTGGTGTAAATGGGTTAAAATATATATGAATATAAATATGAAATGGGCCAAAATTAATCGATTCAGTCGGTCGATTCAAATCTAATATTTTATTTTATTGTTTAACAATAATGTTCCTTATCACTAGTTGTTGAAGCCTCCTCCAAGTAATGCTTGTGTTAGGAGACTCCGCTCTCCTTTTATACGTAAGTATTAGGTATGTGAATGAATGTTTTGAAAAAAGTATCCTGATATCACAATATACTTACATTCCTCGGCCAAACACTTCAGATGGGTAAAAATAGCTTAGAGAAAAGCTAATAGAAGATCCGACAGAGAACTAAGGTAATCGACATAGCCTACCGGATTAGTAAGCTGAAGTGGCAGTGGGCTGGTCATTCTGCCGCAGAACTGACGACCGCTGGGGTAGACGAGTCCTTGAGTGAAGACTACTAATTGGCAAAGGTAGAGTAGGACGCCGTCAGACTAGATGGAGTGACGCTCTCAGCAAGGCGGCCGGCAAGAACTAGATGAGAAAAACCGCGGATCGTGCTCAGTGGCGTACTTTAGGAAAGGCCTATATCCAGCAGTGGACTAAAATAAGCTGCTGATGATGATGATGATTCTGGCATCAAACAAATATTGATGATTCAAATGTGCCGCTCCCCGCCCAAATGTATAGAGCGAGCATCATCGCAACATTCTATCACAGATCTAGTTGAAAAGTACCCTTGGTAAAGTGAGTCAGTTAATAACAAGGTATAATATACCGCAGCATTGTAATTTTACTATGCATTTAAATTATCAGATTTTCTTATCTCCATATTAGTTATTAAATAAACAAGGGATCATTATTCTCATAATAAGTAGTTGCGGGTTAATTAAGGCGCATTCAGGCAAGTTCGGCCCCGAGGTATCATTTGCTATTGTGATGGGCTCTTTGGCTCCTTCGGGGTCCGTATTGTATCCATTTAATAGCAAAAATGATAAATGTGTCTATCGAGAGAAGGAACCGATAAATATTTTGTTTGTTGTGGATATTTAAAAAAGATTTCTCGAGTGGTGATCGAGGAACAGTTGTTCAACGACGTTGGGGCGGTTAATCAATTCAGTTATTGGATTGTGTGTTATTTATGATTCATATATGCACATGCTGCTGTAAAAACAGCTGATTGATATGATCAGAAATACTTTTAAATATGAAAACAGATTTTGTTTTATTTTTGTGACTTAAATCAATTTCGTATTTTTATGTATTTCTGCTGACTTGAATAAAAACTGTAATTTGATTAAAAGTAATTAAAGATAAACAAATATACAGTCATATATCCAGACATCCATACATTCGTACAATCTTTCGAGTTCGTAATATTAGTAGGATAGTAGATAGAATTAAGATAAGATGTTTCTTTTTTTTGTATTAAGTACTTACTACTTCCCTAATTTATCTTATGCATTCGGTTAGATGGATACAGATGCATTGGACAATCGTTCTCTCCGAGGATCACACGAAAACAAAGTTCGTGTGATTTACTCAAAAGAAACGTCCAGTTAGGAGAGTTCTAAATGAGGGAGACTTTTTGGATGATATTACAGACTATTGAAAACTACCTACGCTAACTGCGTAAGCATCAAGACATCGCACCGCCAAGCGGCTTAACCGTGTTCCGGTGCGTCGCTGGTGACACAATGTAAGAGGGTGGGTCGGAATTGTTGCTCGTTTATGGTTACTAACCTTACGGAGCCTTATTCTACTGCCACTTTCTCACCGAAAATCATTCGTAATCACGAGTGAAGTTAATAATGGGCTAAAGACTACATCATTGCTTAACATCAGACATGATGTGATCAAGTGCAAGCCTATTGCAGAAAAAAATGACTACTCTTTTAACAAATAAGTAAAAACAAAGTAACCTATTATTGTACTTAACAACAAAGTAACAATCTCAAAGACTGATATTTTGCATCGGCCAACGTATTAATTAGACACCTACATCATACGGCTGTAGGCTAACTCACCGACTAAAACAATATGGCAGAAACCCACTAATTAAACTGTAGAACAAAGAAACAAAACAAACTCCTTCATAAAACCTTTTAGAACCCCCACGACGATGTTTTAAACCAGTTGAAATAGATTATAAAAAACTTACCCGTGTACATTATTCGGTGTGCGATCGACGTTGGTACTTAACTTTTAGAAAAAGCGCAACCCTCAAACTCAGATTCACCTTTTAAATCAATTGTTAACTATTTAAACATAGATCTAGATGCATTAAATTGGGTGATTAGTAGTTAGCAATATGATTAGAAGTTGTAAATGAGCCTAAATAGAATGTCAAGGTTAAAACATCTTAAGGCTCGCACACATAAAGCAGGCCACACTGTAACACATCGCATAACAAAAATCCTCCACTTTCATAATGTTCAATTAACTCTTGCATATTACTTGAACTAAGTTGCGCTGCCTGGCTTGTAGTGTGCTATGATTCATATAATATAATAATAATAATAATAATATAGTGTGACATAAACACACATGTCCATCACTAAGCAGAGCTTGTACTTTGGAAACCAAATAACTGGTAATATACTACATATAATACTTTTCTTTTGTAAATACATACTTAACTATAGATAATTACACCCATATCCAAGACAAACAGACATGTTCATTGCACAAATGTCTACCTTCGGCGGGAATCGAAGCCACGACAATTTTTAAGTGATGACGCGGCCCTGTGTCGCTTGCATTTATGTGCGCGAGCATTAAAGCACGGGTTCCATACACTTAAGTCAGGTACCTCTTTTGTATAATAAATAATTGAAATAACGGAAATTCTTATAGGTACACCACTTTTACACATTTTACTATCAACTATCGCAAATTACACTACCCAGTGTGCAATAGATTAGATAAAATTTACGAAATTGATTTTTTTGCGATGTTGCGGCCCTGTGCGGCTTGCGTTTTGTGCGCGAGCCTTAAATCACGGGTTCCTTAAACTTAAGTAAGCTTTTACTGGATGATGCGGCTACCTCCTTGTATAATCCTCTTTTGTGGCACCGCAACTCTTTTGTTATTCACCGAGCCGTTGTAAGTAATCCTCCTTTAGACTTTTATAAAACAACTAGCAATCACCCCCGCTTCGCTTTGGGTGAATAATCCAGTCGCGACGTCATACTGTAAAATCATGAAGTCTATATTACTGGGTGATATAGTTATAATTTAGCATTCTCTTTGTGAAAGAGTTTTAAGTTCTGTCAATCATCAATCGGTTTATTGCGAATCTTTTCTTGTTAAAATAATAATAGTATTTTTACACATACACAGCATGCCATCTAGTCCCATAAAATATAAAAAAAATATTGGCAAGGAAAATTTAATTAGGCTGATATTACAGTAGATCTGTCAACATTAGCTTATAAATACACTAGCTTTCCAACTGCGGCTTCGCCCGCGCATATATCGCTAAACCAATAATCTCTTTTTGCGCAGTCGGATAAAACTATCCTATGTCTTTATTCAGGTAGAGACCCGGATAATGATTAGAGAATCATTTCCATTCCAAATTTCATCCAAATCGGTACACTAGTTTTGTCGTGAAATCGCGATAAACTGAGTTATTTCCGCATTTATAATAAGTAAGGAAGGAAGGGTAGGTAATTTTTTTTAAACTTATACTTATGTACAAATGAATATTAACATAATTTTGATTCCATTAGAAAATTGTTTTTATCCTTATCAGTAATTTAAAATGCTACTTAATCACAACGAAAGACATTTATAATTGTACAGTTTAAAACAACACCAATGTAAACACATTTATTAAATAGTATAATATTAAATAGTATATTTAGGAGAGGCAGTTTTACAAGTAAAAACAATTTAAACATAAACAAAAAATATGATTGGTGACTTTTTGTTTTGTATTAATGTTAATAAAATGGTTTCAGCTCATCATATCAGATAATATCATTTTATGCCATCATTTTTTTTTCATTCTTAACATAACATTATCTTGGAAATTATTTATTAAGTTACTTATGCATTACCCACATACCTATTTAATTATTAGCATACTATTAATATATAACATAAAAAGTAGCCAAGTACTCCATTAATATTCTTCTGTCATTCGTTTCCTGTCAATGTGAACGTCTTATTCATTTGATAATTAGTTGAAGCTCAGTACAAAAGGAAATAAAGGGTTAGAAATCTCTAATCATAACGTCAATCTAAATGAAAAATATTAAAATGCATTATTGTTCAAGTAGAAACCTCTTCACATCTGACCTTATTTTAAAATAACACAATAGTTTGGTTCTACAATCTCCACATGCCGGTTTTTTGTCTCCTCGAGTGCTGAGATTCAAAAAGACATCGAAAGGGTTGGTATAGTTTTTTGAAGAAACAGCCTATCGTTTCATCGCTTTTACTATCCTTGTTATGTTTACTTATCTATGACATCGGATGATATTTACATAACCTGTTTTCCTATACCATTTTTTGTGAGATAAAAACGTTAGATGAAAGTGATCATCGATGTCCAGACCACTTAGGGTACTTACGTTAGTAGAATATGAAACAAAAAAATTTTTTAACAAGGGAACTATTAACAGTTATCTACATGAAAAATTCAAAAGGATATTACATTTTATTTTAAAAGTTAATCATTTAGTTCCTTAAATTATCAGGTAACAAATATTGGACTTATATTTTTATTTATTTAATCCAAAAATAAGGATGATCCATTGAGCCAAAATGTTACTTAAATACATCGACCACAATTTACTGATTTCATGTCAAATAAAAATAGTATTAAAAAAATAATGGGAATGTGTTCTATTCCTGATTTAAAACAAAAAAAATCCGCATTGTTTAAAAAAAATCCTGATAACGGTTTTTGTTTTGTGTTTTGACAATACCTAATCTCCTTACTCCTAATCTTAGTGCAATTTTTTTATTTATAAAATAAATTGAAAATAACGTGTCACATTATCTATTAATTTAAGTTCTCATTATTTTCAACTTTGTTATAAAGACTAACTAATATTCCCATACACGAGTGTCGTATTTAGCTCACTGTGCAAACTCTTTAGTACCTTTACACCGAGACCATATCACTTTACAGTTTTTTTCAACGTAAGTGGAACGGTTCGTTGTCCGCACGAATTACCAAAGAGCTGGTAATCGTTCATTCAGTGTATTGAATAGTCGTTTGGGCGTGGGCCACAATGCATCGCGATATTCACTGCTCATGGACATACTAAGAACACAGTCGACAATTTCAGATCATTCGCTGACATGTAATATAAATCTTTCCGGTGAAACACGACAACCTGGCCACTCCTACTCACCCTGCGGACTCAGATACGAATATTAAATTCCATACAAAGACTTCATTGAAAACTCAAACGCCCAATTTTGATTTTTATTCCTATTCGCTTAAAGTAGTCTTCAGTTTGCTATCAGATATTATTTGAATGAGAATTAATATAATAATTTGAATGCAGGTTCTTGCATTGCGCCTTTAAATTTTTGTAGCGACGTCCATCAATTTTCGACGTATGAATGTCTTGAACATAATATTGAAACATAATTGAACTGTTATTGGAATTATCTGAATCTTAATCTCCAAATATATGTGTGAGACTGGCAAATAAATAAGTCAAGTTTTATTAATGCTTTTTTTGTTTATTACATGCACAGGTATTTTACCTAAATCAAAATGTTCACCTTGGTAATGATATTATACACTATTAAATTTAAATTGTTTTATTATATGCTTATTCGTGGTTAAGGTTAGCTAATGCAAATATTTTTTATGAAGTCACAAAACATGAAACCATCTGAAACATTTAGACGATATCTCTAAACCAGAGCAAAGCGAATCTACGGATTTGTTACCTATAGGATGGCATAAAATTACCGCTTCTTACCTTTTGTGTCATCGTATTGGTTAATATTTCTCCATTTTCCGCTTCGCAACCTTGCTCTACTCCGATGGTCAAGCAGCCTTAAAGCCTGTTCAGACCGACGCAGCAGCGCGGTATTCGCTACCAGAAAATCCTAGTGGTCATGCGATACCTCCCCGCGCTAGTACAAAGTTTCGCTCTAGTCGCAAAGTTCGAAGTTCAAACAATTTACTAGGCGCGAATACCGCACGTAGTGTCCTTTAATCACAGCGGTAGCGAATACCACACAGATCTGAATAGCCTTTAAGCTGACCGCTCACGACCGACTTTTATGACCAACTCAACACGTGGTCTTGAGTTTAGTATCGAGTTGCTTAAAATCTGTCATAAAAATCGGTAAAAAAAATCAGTCATGTGAGGGCGGTATTAGTGCTTCTTTGCTATTCGCAGGACTTATCTCAATCGAGACTTATATTAATTTAAAAGTCCAATCCAACAGTGCCTACGTTACTAAGGAAAATTTTATAAAACTTAAGCCATCATATCGACAGCAGTAACTCTAATATTGATAATACAGAAACAAAATGTACACGAGGTAGATAATTTAATAACACAACACAACAAAGGAAGCGAACTGTCAGTAAGACACGCGTATCAAATCGCGCTGACATTCATGTTCAATCCATATCGTAAGTTTGACCTGAGTACCTTGGTCACTCAGTGTTCTCATTTTAAAAAGATTGAAGTATAAGAATGTCTTTTATAAGACCAATGGAGGCTTAATGACAAGAAACTGATAATGTAGATACACGAAATATGTTAAAAACAACTAAATTGTACCCAAAACTGCCATGATATAAGTAGTAAATTACATGTCATTTCAAAAAGCGATAAGTAAAAATAACAAATATAAGTAACTACTTACTCTGTTAGCTCAACAACCCTAAATGTGTCTTGGCCTCCTATAAGATTTCGCCACTACGTCGCTTGTTTGAAGCCTCTGTAGCATTATTATTACTGTTATTGGTTTGTTTGGTAGATTTTACTGGTAGGCAATTTATCTGGGATTCTGGGATCCAATGTTAACACTATCTAGACCACCGTCCGGATGCGTAAATCATAAACCATTTATTTTATTTGTAAGTATATGGTAGCTGGCAGCATAGATAAATGTTTTTTTTAATTACTTTGTAATGATGGCATACACTAAGTTAGTAAAAATGACAAAACAACATAATTATGTTATGATATATACTATGTATTAACCATTATCACGCGTGATGAGCGTACAATTAGTTAGTTAAAATTGATTGGTTTAACATTTATTTTATTGTAGATTTTTACTTTCACTTCCTTATTGAAATGTCAACGTACTCTAAGTTTCTTTTGCAAGGGATAGGGTACTTTGTACTTAGTTTGTATTTATTATGATTTATGAATTCTTTTTTTGTTCAGCGGTACAGTTGCATTGCAAATCAAATTTGCTTCAGATTACTGTAAATTTTATTAGTATAAAGTTACCTTTCCAGTAAGTTTCCCCGAATCTACTGTAATTCTGAACAAAAAGTGCCTGAATACACAGGTCTAGAATGTCGTGAATTCTATAAAAAGTAGTCTGATCTCTTTCATAAAACTGTTATAAAAACGTTTAAGACCTGATAAAACGAAGGTATTATAATAAAGCTACAGTTCTTCCGTACTTTCACGAAACGTTGAGAAAAGGAACGAAAAATTTGAAGTAATATATTGAATTAGTACTTACCTTATACCTTAACCCTTACCTTATTCATAAATGTATTTGAAGCTCATTATAGCTTAAATAGGTTTATAATTCGTTTGTCTTCGTCTGTCGTCTTGAAATTTATACTAGTAAGAAAGAGACAAAGTAAATTTTAACTAAAAAGTCGTATAACTTTTTTATGAATAAAAATTAGTAAAGGAGTCTAAATAGATACTCTTACAAACCAAATACGACAAGGAAAACAGCTGGTGCTGATATATTTTTGTACGAGTACAGGTTTTTTGTCTTCTTGAATGCAACGTTAGGTTTTTAACATCATTCCGCAATACATCTCTATTTAATTAAAATATACAAGAATTAAATGAAAGACCTAATTAAGTTTTTAATTGCTGGAACCACGCCATATACAAAATGCACAAAGAAATGCTGCAAACAGTCTGAAACAAGCTTCACTTTTCTGTTCTATAAATGGTTTACTCATTATGCCCATTCCATCTACGTCCACACATACCCTTTAGCTTCGAGTATATGGCGGTTGAAGTTTATTTTCAGCTTGTTTTACAATAACCCTATCACATTCATGTCTACGTCACGAAGTAACTGCGGAAGCGGTAAGTAGGTACTCCAGGGATTACTTCTATCGATATGTACGGGCTACAGAGTATAAGGTGGCTATTCTCGTGCACGCAAAACTACAATGACAAATTCGAATACAATTATTACGTCGTTTAACCTAAACATCAGTGTGGCAGAAAAATGCGTCCAGATCTTCTTATGCGTTAAGTACATTTAAATGATTACCACTACTTTTAATACAATTTTATATTTAAGATAAATAAATGAGTAATAGAATTCCGGCAGTTTGTTCTCGACTTACTTAATGACTTTTTAAATACATATTTATGTAATAGATTTTGTAATCAGGAAAAACAATTAAACATCTTAAAAATTGATCGAATTCGCGATATTTTTCTCTGATTAGCACTTTGCGTTTTGAGTACCTATATACGAACGGCCTCATGTTTGACGTATGTAATATGAATTCGTCGGTCGACATTATAGTTACGTGTGTGCGAGAATCGCTCTCCTGATTCTATTTGAGACTAAACGACATCGTGATGTTACTTCTTACTCTATTTGTTGAAAGCGTCTTATACTTTAGGTGCATTAGCTTGAAGTGCGCTTACTGTTCTCACGAGCTCCTCGATTGTTCCACAACCTCTTAACTACGGGGCTATCGGGCCACGACCCCCGGTTATACAATAAAAACTTATGCTTTGACTGCTTTGAGGCAAAACAAGGAGAGCTCTGGGACGAACAATATTTATCATAAATCAAACAAACTATAATTATCTTGCGATGACTTTATAGAATTCGATTCGATCCTTCTTTGATTATAGACTTGTAATTTGGAACTATTATTTGTTGAAACGAATAATATGGGTAAAACATAATGATAAAGAGTATGATATCATACTTAATAGGTACCTACATATTATTAAAGAAAATCAATGAATTATTTTTTCGTTTCTATTTATTCTAAAATAATATACAGACTCCTTGAGACAACTTTAATTTGTGCCTATATCAAATAGTAGTTTAACATGTCAACTTAAAATAATTAAACCACCACCTGCTCTGTTTCTGAACATTCATTTATCAAATTAAGACAAGAAAATTTTAATAAAATTCAATATGCACGACAAAAACTGGCAACGCATGAAGACTATTATGGAGATTGCAATGTGGAGGGCAAAGCTAGGATGATTGACAAGGTAGAGTCCTCCCACTGTGTTGGTGGCCGTTGAATACACCTTTTTTACCTGTTTTGGACTTTTGATTGAACCTTTTATATGTAACATTTTATTTTAAAACGATTAGGAAACTGCATGATCTATTAGTATAAGAAAAGGTAAGTTTAAATCAAATTAATGGTATTGAAATAAAACTACTTTATAACGGATTTATTTTTAAAAACTATGTTGTAATTTCTAAAAAGAAAACCGTTATAAAGTAGTATTATTTCTATGAGTGTTATTCACGTAAATCTAAGACAATACTATTCAAATTTATGGTAGTTTGATTTCGTATTCAGATTAAGTGGGATTATTCTTTTGAGAAAATTTAGAATGTTTTAATTGCTCCAGCAAGTTGCTAAATTCATCAACATGTCCAATGTCAAAATGATATAAATAACTCAATCATAGATTACGTTGGGCCAAATCACCAAACATAATTGGTTGTTTAGCTACTAGCCCTAGTTTCATCCGAAACTCCATGACAATGAAAGAATAAAATATTTTAGAGTATTAACAGTGTTATGACTTAATAGGCCTTTAATGCAGTTGTCATAATAGGTAGAGGTAAGATTACTTTTAAACCTAAGCACTCAAAACTGTTTTCGATCATATATCAGCAACTACATTCTTCATTTTAAAAGTTCTCTTTAGAACAGTTTTGTTGTTACAAATATAAAACTAACGTTACACGTGCTTACACTTTTTGTAACAAACCATTTTCACTCGATTAACGTTCCGTTAGCTAGCACGAAGCAATTCGCGATCGTATTTTTAGTAGGGGTAATTTTAGATACAACCGCATTATTTGCGATGGTAGTTCCTAACTACATCGTTATAAATATAACTACTCTTCCTGTTAGTAATTGAATTCGGTTTTGTGATAAAAAATATTTTAGTACATGCTCAAGTATTTAGTGATTATGCTATACATACATGAGCAACGGAACCTTGGCAGGCCTTTAATAAAGAAATGTATTACTTCTAAAATGACTTTGAATACCAAACTCAACTCTGAACAATTATGAAAGAAGTTATTATAAGGAATTTACCTTCATCTTAAAGAAGAATCTTTTCATTTTCGTTTAAGCCGAAGATACTTTGAGCCTAAATATATAAATCCAAAAATTAAAACGGTTATGCAATTAGCTAAAGAGGAGTGTCCACCGTTTTTTTATTTCTATTAATATTATTAAAGTAAATGTATTTAACGCAAAAACATAATAGTATAGTCTTGAATGTACAGATATCACCTAAAATGAACAAAAATACCTGTCATAAAGTTACGTAACTCGAAAGTTCCTAACAAGAATCAAGAGGAGTAATTTCGTGCCGTAACAAACGAAATAAATTACATGTTGCGTTTCCAAAAATTGGACACATAACTATGCGATTCTATGCTTCAAAATATGTTACTAATGTTACATCACTTTACGGTCATTACATCAATACACTGATGTAGAGTTAACTGTTATTTTTATTTCAGACATTTTTAGATAACTAAGACCTTTTTTTGTGTTTTGTGAGTTACATCTTTTGTTAGTCTTACTTAATATGATTGGCATCTAATCTATTAGGTAGGTATTTGTTAATTCCTTTATTTAGGTTAGTTTTGAAATTGTTATTCAGTTGGGTAATTTTTCTTGTCAATTATTCTAACTTTATGTTGTAAATCAAAAGTTTTATACAAAAAAGCCTTGTTGCGGGATTGCGTGTTCGTCTTTCGACCTTTGATATCGCGAGTTTAAATCCCGCGCTGGAGTAAAAAGAGTTTTATAGACTTTTCTAATTTTTAAAAATTTGGTAACGCATTTTGGAAAATAAGCCGTCAGCCAATCTGTAACCGGCCATGTCGGCCTACCCATTCTAACAGATTTTATGAGTGAGGAAGCAAAGAATGAGACAAAAGGAGTATTAAAAGAGGACAAAACAATTTGTAAATGATTTGATTATAAATATTAGGTACAAAATTAAATATGAACTAAACGCAATCGAAGCAACAAGACGCCATTCATATCCAATTGCGATATGTATTTGTAATAAATCATCTCAATTGTAAGGAAGCTACGTTTAGATTACATCCTTAATAACTTCGGTTTATTGATAACATTAATGTACTGCGTTGTAATTATACTTTGAACATTACAAACAAAGACAATGGCTAAAAGAATGTTTATAATATCAAATAATGTGGTTTGTGTATGTGTCTCTTCTTGCCTATAAAAAACTGTGTATTATTTTTATTCTTCATATACGTTGATTTTGTTTATGAAAATTATGTTTGAAATGGTTTATAAGGATTTCGACCAACAGGCAGTACAAACGAATATAATAGTCTTGACCTATAAGACTAGGTGTCCGCTATATGTTAACTTCTCGGAACTCCGAGGCAGGTGTCAATTTTTACTGCGAGCACAACACGTAAAGTATGAATTGGAGTAATTTAGTAGAAGTCGAAAGTTTGTTAAACACAGTGGATCCCAATCTTAACTTAGGTAGGAACTTGTAATTTAGATATCCTATATTTTTACATTGCATAAGTCTGAATTTAAATTTAATTTAATATTCTAGAACATTAACACACACGGTCATCTGGATCGAAGCTAAGCGCAGCTTGTGTTATGAAAACTACTTTTTTGTAAATATATACTTGTGTAATTGATAATTAAACCCAGACTTGAGACAAATATACATGTTCATCATACAAATGTCTGTCTTGGGTGGGAATCAAACTCACGATTTGCGGCGTGAAAAGCAAGTATCGTACTGACCACGTGACTGGCTCGTCAAATAAGAATTGATAATAATCTTCAAGGTAAAACGTTTGTCAAGTTTAATATTTAATTTCTATCTGCCTAATCATACGCCTAATTGACAATACATGTGATCAGAAGGCTGGTTTGTATCTCAGGCAAAGGATCAGCATTGCCATCCAACGCCAAAATGTTGCTATCCTTCTGGATACGTCCTCGGAAGTTAACGAAGCGGAGGATTTTTTGATGCATTAGTTCAAATTAGGCATTTTTTAGTTTAGTTCTTTATTCAGGTTAATACTGAGATCGTTATTCATTTATGTAATTTCATTGTCAAAAAAAAGGTAATATATACGTAAGGTAGTTTTAAAATAAAGGTAATATATACCTTTATTTTGTAAATAAATACCTGTAGGTATCATAATGATTATAAATAAAATTCATATTTATCACGATTGTTTTTTTTTTTTAAAAGAAATGGTCAATGTCGATTGAAAACAGCGAATTTTCGCATTCTCATTTTATACGTTAGAAATAGGCTTGCAAAAAGTAGTCTATAGCAATCAACAATATACGTCGATTTCATTAGTTTTCAATCGACTTTTGCCATTTTTTTTCAGAAGAAAGTTTGTTAAGCCTTCGGTTTTCCAGCCCGCCCCACTAGGCTTTGAGAGTGGAATAGAGATTGCAACTATCCTTGCGCGCTCAGTATATCTTCTATAGTCAGCAATCGGTTCAACCGTCCTTGGACGGCTCACCGAAAAAGTCCGGTGAACCTATAAAGGCCCATCCCGCCGATTGGGTAAGGTCATCAGCAAAAAAAAAAGGATAGTCAGCATATTTTATACTGACAATCGTAGCAGAAATAAGTCTAGGAGAATATTATGATCTAGATAAGTTACTAGTAAAAGTCAAATCGCCTGCAGCTGCACTCAATATTTATATTAACTGTAAACTCTTACAACACACAATAAATATTATTCTGTGTTGATTTTATGACACGATACAAATTTTAAATATCGCTCGTAAAATACGTGTTTGTAGATCATTTCCTACGGCACTGTCTATAAATCAATAAGCTTGAATCCAGTAACATTTAAACAGAGAATTAAGAGGTAACCATCAGTTTTTCTTAAACAAACTCCACGTTTGAATGATAAACCTAAGATTTTGGAGGCTGTGGACGTGGGTTTCAGTAAACTGGTTCATGTAGTCTGTTCAATTGATCATAATCGCATCAAATAATAGTTTAGCACCTTTATTTAGGCCACATATTGATTCTATGTCATTTGTGACGACGAGTTTAACATTCTAACATTCGAAATATTTGTTTTAGTTTGGACAATATAATCTATTTCAATAATAAATCTCCGAACGAAATTCTACACTGACTCAAACAGTGTACGATAAATGATAGAAGGTACTATAGTGTAAGAGGCTTTTTGTTCAATTTGCTGTAGGTCATTATACGTTTTCATTTTAAAATCCTAATAATAACTTTTGACTGCATTTTTACCAGTTTTCCTGCTATGACGCGTAACCCGAGAGTCTATATTTCAACGTTTTACTCGCACTCAGTAAATTTTTATTAGGTATACATAAGTAATAATTTTTTCAACTTTAAAAAAAGCTTGATTATCCAGCCATTTATTATTTAGCTTTCCAACTGCGGCTCAGCCAGCGCGTATATCGGTTATCGTACTAAACTATTAACCTCTTTTTGCACGGTCAGAATAAGCTATCTTATGTCCTTCCTCGAGTCTCAAACTATCTTCATACCAAATTTTATCCAAATCGATTCAGTAGTTTTGGCGTGAAAGCCAACCAGAAAAAGTTACATTTGCATTTATAATATTAGTAAGAAAGTAAGGATTAGACCCGCTTTTTGTCTTGTTTCACTTTGGATGGCTATCTTTTTTAACCTGATCCATTTTCTTTTCCTCCGACAAAATTTGTTTTAAAATCAATCACTACTTATTCTAAATAGAAACATAAATGATTTATTTTTTATTTTATTTATTTTATATTAAAAAGTAATTATTTATTTAATTAAGTATTAATGAAACACAATTAATATAAAATGAAATAAAACTACTTTTTAACGGATTTTATCGCGGTTTATTTTAGTAGTTTTATTTCAATGTGTGATATTCGCGTAAATCTAAGACAATACTAATATAAAATGATCAAAACAAAACTTAAACTAATCACTTAAACAAAAATAAAATTGAATTTATTCATTTATTATTTTATTCACAAACACAGATTCACACTTAATATGCTTTTCATGGGGCACTTGATATAATAGTACATACTATAAATAAATTCTATTTATAGTTTTATTCTTTCTTTACTATAAATTAGTTGTTGGAAAGGTTAACACGTACACTCCATTCATTTATTGTTATCAAAAAGTTCGCATAATAATCAGTAGATTTTGAATTAATTTAGACATATCACATGTTTCCCGCCTTATAACATGTCATTTAAAATAAAATTAACGAAGTTATTCGACACCGAGTAAGCAAATACTACTAATTACATATCTCATTCGTTTATCTAAAGTTTGTATCAGCTCTTTAGTTGACCGCATTTTTATTTCCCAACTTAACTATGATAATGTTCTCAAAGGTTAATAAGCAAGATAATATAAAGTTTCTTACACAATAGAATAACTTTAGGATGGCTTAACAAACGTTTTGTTTCAAGGAAACAAACGGGAATATTTTCTTAGATAATCTTGTTCTGTTTAGTGCAGTTTTAATAACAATTTAACTAGATATGAAACTACTGTTAAAGGATTTTAGAGTTGCTTTTGCTACTAAGGATGGGGAGGTGAATAATATAATAAGGAGCTTACTCCTTGTGTAGTAATGTTGTTAACTGTGACTGTGCGCGTGTGCGCGTGCGTGCGTGCGTGGGTGCGTGCTTGCGCCCGCTTAAGCGTCTACACATCTTTGTGTGAATTATTCCATCATCGCTGCTCAATATCGGTAAAGAAAAACATCGTGAAGAAACCGGTATGTCTAAGAATTAATCATTCGAGGACATGTGATATCCACCAACCTGCACTTGGCCAGCGTGTGTGGATTAAGACCTTAACTCTCGCAACTCGCAAGATAGTTGAGGGAACACCCGTACCCAGCAGTGGGACACTAAAAAGGGTTGAAGTGTTATGCACCATTAAACATCAACTTAATTCATTCAATTGCAGCTTATTTTAAATATAAGTATGTACCTACATCTCTTGAGATCAATGGGCTAGGGCAATGTCCTTTTTCATAGTGAGAACAGAAGGTCTTAATTTTAATTAATAGGGTAATTTAACCTTATAATCTTAGCAATAACATTAATATAGCTCTTGATAAGACTAAAACTCTCAAATTGGGTGCCCAATACCAGTTAGATGACACGACTTGCATTTTAAACTGCCATAAAAGTAAAAGTTTAATATTTAAAGATACGATAGTTAAGATAAAGTTGAAGTTATGCCATCCAATGCCACCTGCATTTATTTAACAAACATTCCTTGAAGACCAAAACTGAACTCTATGAGATATATCTGAGGGATAGTTATTGAATGCAAGGAGATGTCAAAAGGAATACTTGATGTGGTAATCTGGTATGCCAAAGGTATAACATAAGGGCTGCCTGCCTTACACAGTCTGTGATGTGACTATAAAACATCAATATTTTATAAGAAGGGGCGAGTTATTTTAGATTTGTATCGATGATATTAACACCTTGTTTGTTTATAGTAACTTGAGGTATTTTTATTGATAAAAAATAATCTTTTGATGCTGCATCTGCTCCGGATACGATTGTGATAGTATTATTAATGGAAGTTATAGAAAACATTTTGATTAATTAGAAGAACGTTTTTAAAAAAAGGTTTTATATAACAATGGTTATCGGTGTGGTACAGCAGTGAAATGCAAAATTACTTATAATAAAGAACAGACCGCTTCTTCTTTGATTTTTAGGCAACGATATTACAATAAATAACACTAATTTAAAAATAATACGACTCCATAAAGGTCGGTGTCTAGAAATAATTGAAATAATAATTGATACAGTTAATAAGGTAAATCAAATTCAAAGCATAAATGTATGTCCTCCTAAATAGTCTCATACACCAAATGGTTTTTGAAGTCGGAAGTTTCAATCCAACAAATGAAAGAATCATTTCACTCCGATGGCTAGTTTTCGAGAAATCGCCAGAGAAACAAACTTACGTAACTTCGTATGTGTTTAAAGCCCTTAAAGACTGTCAACTGCGAATTTGGCGCAATACATTACATTACAGGTAGAATTAATCACCTATTTTTTAAGTCAGTTAATAAAAATAACTATAAAATCGTTTATATTATGCCTTCTCAAATATTTAATTCTACGCGCCCGTTTTCTCACTATATTTTATTTCGTCAAAATCGAGCATTATAAAAAGTTTCTTTTGAAATAGTAAACTCACTTACAAATCATCAAAATAACGTACAAGAACCTATAAAAAGTTCTCTTACTGTTTAAGTTTTGACACAAATTTTCACTACTAGCTGCTACAATGATATTAAATTCCTTGAGTACTAAGTACCTAAGTACCATTAGTACGGGCTTGTCAATACGACTAAAGTTTTTGAATATATTACTATCTGAACCTTAAAAAAGTGCGTTTTCTAATTTATTTTTTTCATTCAAAACGTTTATAAATAAAATAAATCTTTTGGAAATAGAAAAAGTAATTTTTTTTTATTTTTTTTTGCACATTTATTTAATATGTTGTCAGGTTAATGATTACGATAGTGCATAATCAAAAACTTTAATCGTATTGACAACTTATATTAAAAGTATTGTAGTAGCATGTGCTCGACTTTGGATTCAAACTTTACCTTACACTTACACTCAGAAGTTTGAAAAAATAGACATATCTTATTTCTTAAGATATTTTTTCGTAGCCAAATCATAAAACCACTCACCAGTGGTCAATAGTAATTTATTGTTAGTCTCTATCATATTTTCTTTTAGTTTTATAATATAGATTTTAGCATTTTATTATTTAGTTTTATTATATTTACTTTTAGTTTTATTTTGTTTAAAATAATATTTGTGAAATATAAACTTACAACATTTGGTCATACAGTTATTTCAGCATTAGTGCCTAGACGAATGTTGTAAAGCTCTGCAATTAGCATAAAATTCTGCTGTAATAGCCATACTACTCATGTAGGTATGTTTTGTACATATGCTGTTAAGTTTCCTAATAAATAAACAAACCCAGGACCTGTAGGCTAATTCACGTAATTAAGTAAGTTCAGTTGCAGTGCAGTTGCAGTTAAGTTTTGATCAAAATAGCCCTTTTAGTATTCTCGTAATTTTGACAACCGCTGTCAGATACACTCGTGTCAAGTTCGCGTCACGCGAGCGCTTTAGACTAGATATGACAGCTAAACAATTACAAGAATACCATTTTGCACTAAGACGTAAACTTAATTGCAACTGCACCGCAACTCTATCAGCGCGTCAAGAAATTACGTGAATTAGCCTACAGGTTTGTTACAAACACAATACCAACTAGTTTTGTCATACAGTTATGTAATAAATTGTTCTTTAAATGTTACAGAACAAAATCGCTGAGCGTTTATTTTAACATCGGGTACCGATCAGATATGCGCGCTGACCTCTAACTTTACAAACTGAGGTCATTCTAAGTCATGAAATAAGAATTAAGTGAATACTTTCCAAACAATACACACACGTTTGATCTTGAGAACTTGTGTGCTCGATAGTTTTATTGTAAGGTATTGTTACTTTTTGCTATTTACAATGTAGGATATTAAAGTAGGTACAATTTTATTTAATAATATTTAGTAATTTTAAAGTTTGTAATTTTTATGTAATTTGATTAAGAAATTTTAATTAATTGTGAGTAGCTATTTATTTTACTATGATTGCAAGAAATATTAGGATTTTATTTTTTCTATTTTTATTGTTACTTTAGCTATGTACAATTTAATAATCAATTTTAAAAATCATTTTTAAGTTATTTTTGTCATTTAATTAAGAAATTTTAATGAATTGTAAATCTTTATTTTACTGTCATTGTAAAAAAATTAAAATTAATAAAATTATGGTCTTTTTTATTATTTTCCTTCAAAGGCGAGGTCGATACCTTTGCGCCACCGCTGCGCTGCTTCTATTGTTACTAAAGTGTAAATTCTATTTACTTAGGTACATGTAAGGCGTTTTAAACGTTAAATAGTTTATAAGACCAAATATTACGATAACACAAGTTATATTTAGGTAGCTACCGTTATAGACTATAATCTAAGTTTGTGCCAAAGGAGAGGTCAAAAGTGGGCTAGAATTTTGAACACCAATGTGATATACCTCATTGGAAAGCTTATTTAATAAGCTGTTAGAATTTAACTAAACACGAATTTTAGGAGCAACCATTTTTGTAAAAATCAAAAAAATGTAATAGAAAAACAAAACGCACATTACCTTTAATTATCTGTTTCCTAAGCAGTATAAATATTGCAATCACGTCAACAATTGCATTCTGTTACAGTACTTTTCTCTTGTAATATTATTCTAGCTGCAGCTTAATGTAATTATGACGAAAAATATTTGTTATCTTATTAGTGTAATAACAAAACGCGTGAAAAAAAATAAAATTACGGGAAACGTCATGATGTCATTGTCATTGATCAGTTTGATTGACAGCGTCGAAATAATTTTGATTTTTTTGGTTGCTCAATTGACATTTGACCATGGGGTTGCCAATTGCAATAATCATAATATTGCATTAAGGATTCTTATTTTGAATTTCAATTTTTAAAAAAACGGGGGGGTGTAAAATTATTTTAAATACACCAAAAAATTTAATTAATTATGCTCTATTAACCTATGTAACTCAGATTGCTGTTCAAATTTACAATTATTTTAATCCCAGGCTCTATACATTTTTTGAACGTCTCCTTTGTTCTCCCAATCTAGCCGTCCTAAAATAGTAACAAACAGCCAGTTTTAGTCTTAAGTTTTATGTTTGGTAAAGAGATGGGACAGCAAGTTTATTAGGCAGTTATTACTTATAACTACTTAGTCTTTTATAAAAAAAGTTATAAATCATTAAAATATATTCTTGCGCCTACCCTTCACGGTCATCTTCATTTGTCATTTCAAAATTATTCAAATATAAAGATACTAATCTACTCATCTATTACTCGCATTGACCATTATTGAGTGACATGACCAAGTTGGTTCAAATATTTGGGCCAAGAGGGTTATTAATAAACGAAAAAATATCGAGCACCCGCTAAGATGATAGCGGCATTATCCCTTTTCTGACACAAACGTTAGATCGGATCTCTGCCACCAAAGGGAAGGCACTTTATAAATGAAATATGCCGTAAAAATTGTAAAAGCGAACACTTTTTATGATGACCGTTTAACTAATAAAATATTTCTGTTATTAAGGACAATTTATCGTAGGGTCTCCATTAAAAGGATATTTTATTATGTAGGTTTTCTAGTGGTTAGTTAAGCCGGCTATTCGTAACGACTTCTAAGGATGAATTTATTAAGTGGGCAAAAGTGACTATTTTAAGGAATAGGCAGTTGGTTAAAATTTTGAGCTATTGAGTGCTATTTTAGTTTTTGGAAGCTATAAAAAGACAATTAGTCAAATAATAATGAAACTACTTAATAAATTGATAATCAACTAAAGATAAATAAAATAATAGGAGCAGTAAAAAATTATGTAGGCTTCGATATTCTAAAAGCACTACTGAGGCACTAGAGCTCTCTACATTATTAAAACACCAATGAAATAATAATTTATAGTACCTACGCTAGTGGACTATCAAAAAACTGATTTGATTTACAGTTCAAAAGTCTTAGTACGTAGAGCTCGAATTATTACATTTATAAATACCTTACAAGAAAGACCACACACAAAATTTGTTTTAACCAAACCATAAATACCATTTACCTAAACATGATTGTTAAATTAGAACTGACCTTAAGCTCACTGGAAACAATTGGCACTTGTACGTGCGTTATTCGAAAAACATTAACCCGTAGAATGCGTTCATACTTGGTTTTGCGAGTTGCAAACCCACCATACGCGACTTGCGACTAGTGGCCTCAAATGTAAAATGCGAAATCGGTAGAACTGGTCTTTAAAATCGGCATAATATTTGTACTATTTTGATCCATATTCAATGAACTTTATAATCCAAAATATATTACCTATAGAAGCATGACAGCGAAAAATCAGTGTAACGGTATGTCTCCTGAAATTGTGGAAAAATTGATACAAATACCAAAAAATCGCCTCCAACAGCAAATTCTATTGAAGGAGGACAATTTGAGCCACCAAAAACGAATGACTTATGGCAGAAACTCACCTACCATTGCCTTGCAATAAAACCCGACTCGTTTCAGAAAATCAGTTTCAGATCTTATGATTATCTTCAGATGATTTTAGTAGTTATGTATTGTGGTACCTGCCTTGTAGGTATGTGTTCACCTTAACCGTGTTTGCTTCCGGTAGCTGGTGGCGTCAAAATGGCATTTTATGTAGATGAAAGCTACCAAGTACTGTAAGTACCTATTATTTTTCTTAACTATTTTTAATGACTGCCAAAGCAATGTAAATCGCAAATCGCGGCGTTGTCAGTCGCTCGTGTACCGCGGCAAGCCGTTAAAATCAGCAATGGTTATAAAATGGTTTGGTTTCTTTTAGCACCTTGCATACAGTTTATTATTGAAAGTTAACAAAGAAGGAATACCTGACGTCATTAGCGGAGCCTTTGAAGTTGCCGCTTGCCGCAGTATAATTGTTTGCGTTTATGCACTAAAAAGTTCTATGTTTTTGTTTGATTTTAGATTTGTAAACAAAAATACTTACCTATCAATCAAAGATCCTAGACTTCATATCAGTTAAATGTTGTTTAATTATTAGTACCTATAAATGTTTAGTAAACTAAGGAACTCAGTACTTGCAGGATATCTTATAATAGTAGGTGTAAGTAGGTACATATATTGTCGAAAAATAATTTTCTATAAAAATAAATTATTATTATGTACTTCTAGTACCAAGTAGTAGAGTAGATACCTAATAAAGTGTACAGTAAATAAACTCTTTGAATAACGTAAAGAAAAATCACTCGGAAAGGTAACTTTGAACTTTTGCTACTTTATTGAATTTCATTTAGGGCGAGGAGGGCGCAACTGTGTATCGTTCGTCTTGCTTCCGTATTAAGTTCTAATGACTTTCCACAGATGTCGCTTTTTAAAAATATTTCAATTTTATGAAAAACATGCAGTTAAGTGTAAATTGTTTATGTATAGTAATGGTTTTTGACAAATTGATATTTTAGTATGTAAAGTCAGGGTCCTAAGACAAAGTGACATAGCGAAACGATAACGAAAGATCAAAAATAACAAAATGTATAGGTTAGATATTCACTTTCGAAAGATATTTATGTTATTTTCGAATTTTGTGGTCGCTTCACTATGTTATGTGTTGTCTTTTTATGGGATTTTACTCACCACCTCAATCCCGCCATTGCCACTCCTGTAAGCCAGTAAAGAGACCGCCGGTGCCGGATTTGAACCCAGCCCAGTCCCGGGGCATTTAAACTGTCTTGGATCCCGCATAACTTTAATCAGAAAGATAATAGGAGTAGGAAATTTACATTGTCCACTTCCCCCCAGGCAAAACAAGAGACAGCATAGAAAAAATATGTTACTTCGTCTAGGGACCTAGATTAGTTAGTTATTGCATGAATTCCTGAAGCGTCAATATTTTTTCTAGGCGTGAATTTAAACCGTTAAACTGCATACTATAAAACTCTTCATAAACAGAAAAGCCTTTAAGTAGGTAATCTCATCTTACATTATTAATCGCGAGAGCAATCTAGAGAAAGCCAATTTTTGGGAGCTTCAAACCAGCAAGAGGCCGTATGATATCAAGTCAGTATCAGTAAGTATAGAAAACTCTTATTGGAGGCCTAGATACGTTACATGTAGACGGTTAAACCAATGAAGTTAGTAGAAATCTCATATAAGTAGATAGGTAGGTACCTCCATCCGTAGGAGTGCTCCTTCAATCATTCCATACCCAGGTAGTGCAAATCAGGTGACAATAAACTGGTGGTAGATCTCAGTCTACTGCTACATTTTCATCGAAAATCATTTGTTACCATGAGTTAGTTGTGGTCAAGTGCAAGCCTAATTTAGAATAGAAAACGAAAAATGATGGCCAAAAGGGAAAGATACATTCTGTTACTCGAATTAAGATACCTATAATTACCGAAACAACTAAATAGACGTAGAACTGAAATTTGTCTATTTTGAAAAGTTTAACTTATTAATTTTTAAACAGCTGCTTCAATTATTGTAACCATTCATCTCAGTCAGAATTCATATAAATTGGAAGCGGATGAAATTTTTTGATACAAGAATATTACATTTTTATTTTACCCAGTTTGACCTTTAACAACAAAGTATATTATAAATCTAATTTAGAGCCTGAAGCTGCCACTCTTGATTAGATTTAGAATATACCTACATCTATCTACCTTCATTCATCTAATATTAGCATGTTGTTGAAATAAAAAAACGTGAAGAACAAAACAATGACATGTGACATCTACGACCAGGCTTATGACCAGTGTGTGTGGAATACCTAAGGCTTAAGTATGTCAACTCAGGTTCAACTTTTCGACTTTACCGCTTGGCCACGGGACACGGCGTCGCCACGTCGGTCGGCGCGTTTTGCGATTTCATCGTTTCACTTTGACTTTTTTTAGTGTTCCACTCCTAGGCACAGGTCTTCTTTCAACTATCTTACGAGTTGAGAGAGTTTAGGCTTTAATCAACACATGCTCACTAAGTGCTGGTTGGTGGATGTTACATATCCTTGAATGATTAGTTCTTAGACATGCTGGTTTCCTTCACCGATATTGAGCAGCGGCAAAGTAACAATTCAAGATGTGTGGGCGCGACTGGGAATCGAACCCGCGACCTTACATTTCTAAGGCGAGGCTCGCACGCTGCGCCACTGCTGACCCGCAAGACCCATGCCCAGCAGCGGGACACTAAAAAGGGTTAGAGTGAGACAGGCACGCGGGAGATATTATAGTGCACATGTGCAAACACTCTACTTCCTTACTCTCATAGTACTGTCTGTTTTCTTCTAGTGCCTACACAAAGATGTGTGGGTACGACCGGGGATCGAACCCGTGACCTTATATTTAAAAAGTGAGGCTAATACCGGAGCCCCTTCGATGGTCTCCTATGCCACCGCTGCCCTTCTGCACCATCGCTGCTCTCCAGCGCCATAGCTGCTCTTGTACCTGATTAGTCATAACCCAATTATCCAGTTAGGCGATTGGATTTATCTGACTAATTGGGTTAGGTCATCCGTAAAAATATCTAGTCCGCTTAGACTGGCCGCTGTAGCCGGAATAACGGCTAGGAGGGTGTAATTAACATTCTATTACAAGTTGACTTTCGCAGGTACCTGGTACAGTCAAAGACTTACTTTGAAACAACTTAATTGACCATTAAGTTTTAAAAGCGTGGCAGTAGGTCAATTTTCAATTACTTTACGAAGTATTTTCTTGTGATTTTCACTTAAAGGAAATCACACGCTAGTGTAAAATTTCTTTATTGTACACCGTAAAGTATTAGAAAAATAACATGACTTGTATTTTCTAAGTTGTCATGACTTTAAGTGTGTAAATACTTTTAACCTGATTTTCGTTAAAGTGATAGTTTACAAGTGCAAAGAGCGTTATAGATACATATTCAAACTTTTAAAGCAACGTCGTAGGTTTAGTACCTTAACAAAGCTAAACCGCTGAGCCAAATGTAATGAAATTTCGTTTGCAATTTATACGAACTTTGGAGAGGAACATAAGCTATTTAATTGAACTGACTGTTTTAATAAACGACTTAAACACGTTCAAAGCTACGGGTACATAAAGTTAGTTTACAAAACCAAAAAAAATACAAAGTACGAAAAGAATGTCAATTTGAGCTGGTGTTATTAAATAAATCCAATTTATGAAATAAATTACGTAATTCTATTATTATTATGTGCTTTTCTTTATTAGAAAGGAGTATAGGTCTCATAATAGAAGCATTTATTCTCGACAGCATAGGGTAAGCACAAAATGACTGACGAAGAAACACCTTCTTTACATTTAATGTAAAATTGTTGATACAATAGAATATTTATATGATCGATGCTTACACAAACTGAATATCAAAATTGAAAAGTCATTGTTTAAGCAAGAAGAGCCAAGATAGACCGACAACCGTTAGGGATCGAGGGTAGCCGTGACTCAGCAAAGTTGCCTTTTTAAAGTACCATTGATTCAAAGGAGGTTTAGTAATGGCACAGTGTTTTGTTTGAAGAGATGACTGTGAAGTACGAATGAATTAGTTTTTATATTCTAAATGCAAAATTGATTTTTGAGCGATGATATGAATCAATTTGTATATGTGGGTAAGGTTGATAAGGTTAATGTTTTGCGGCACCTTTGTACTACAGTTTTTCTTGGAAAACTTTAATGCGTCATTAATTAAACAAGTCTGGTCAACATTCCTTCACAGATACTGAATATTGTATTGCCGTGAAATAGAGCCTAAACGGTGATAAGAGCGCAGTAACTTTTGTTACGGCGATTTTCAATTATGTAGAAACCTTTAAACGATCAAGGGTAATAATAATTGCTGTATTTTTCTCCAATACATCTAACTTAATGTCGATCTTTTTTGTTTGACTAAAAGTAAACATAATAATTGTAAATTATTTTGTTTTAGTTATTTGACTGTACTGTAGAGTGGATTAAGCAGAAGAAATGTATTAAAAACTAAATAAAGTTAGAATCTCCGTAAAACAGCGGGTCAGACGTAGTCTCGCACATCCCAGAACAGAATCGAACAAAAATGTTTAGAGGTGGCCTTACCGCAAGACAAGTTGTATAAAATAAAAATAGAATACCGAACGTTAGTTGATACTTTAAATGCTGCAATTATCTTTTTTATAATGTTTAGTAAAAGTATAGATTAAGTTAGTATGCTGTCACACAGTATCACTTTGAACCCAAGTCCAAAAGTAAAGGCTTATTTTTTATTGAAGTAGTTTGGAGTCGCAGACAATCAATGTAAAGTGTAACATCATTCACGACATCTCAAAAGCCGTTGTTCTATTCTCTGTTTAAAAATTTATACACATGCATATATCCAATTTTAGCACTCGTTAAAAGTTAAAGTTATTTTATCACTTCACACGTTGAATAGTCAAGCAGTTTTCACACGGCACGTGTTTGAAGAGAGTTTAACTGTTAGTTATATGTTCCTTTTAAAGCTTGCAACATCTGCACTGATAAGGCTATCTTGTGTTAAGCGGGATAGATAACGGTGATACTGTGACGTCAATTAAGAGGTAATTAATGAGATGTTTTTCTGGAACAAAGTAGAAACTTATCAATCAACCTCTTTTATAAAAAGTATAATGAATAAAATCTTTTTACACAGAACTATTTTTAGTTAAAACAATCAATTCTTTGTTTTTTTCATATATTTACAGTCTTAATCATAAAAATCTTATATGACTGTTTAGTCAAAATAGACTTTGTATCTTTCTTACTAATATAAATGTCAAGATGACAGACAGAGACAAACGAATTATAAACCTATTTTAGTTATAATGAGCTTAAAAGACCTTTATGAATATGGGGTTCAGTATATATTTATACCTACTATATCTATGGTTTCTTTTCATGAGTTAAACTTTTTACTCGACAGTGCTGCATATGCGACAAGAAACATGCACATCTTTATTTGTTCCATTGCACCTACCTATTCACTTATATTCTATGGAGCAGCGATGGCGCGGCGGTATCGACCTTGCTTTTGTTATTTATTTATTTATGTCTAAGAAATAATCACTCAAGGAAATGTGCCATCCACCAACCAGTTGACCAGTATGTTAAGGCCTAAACTTTCAACTCGTAAGATAGTTGAAAGAAGACACGTGCCCTGCCGTGGGTCACTAAAAAGGTTAAAGTGTAAGTGTACCTGTCTCACATCACAATACCGAGTGCAAAATGTACATTATTGAAGTAGGCATCAATGTGTACGGCTAAAGCAATTGGCTTGAGTGACATATTAATAATAACCACAACAGCACAAAATGCTGTTACATCACATCCTAGTTAAATGAGGGCATATGTATTAAGCTCGAATCTTCGGAAATGTCGAATACAGTTAACCATTTGAAATACTGTCTGTTTCAATTCACGTACGAGTAGATATCGCCGCAACGCCATGTTCTAGTACGATTCAAACCGTTAATTTGTAAAATCAGCTTAGCTTGGTACCTTAGAGAATTGCGTGTTCGCTTCCAGCTGGGTTTGAATTCCGTGCTGGTCCAAAATAAGTGTTCAGACTTTTCTGATTCCTCAAAACTAGTCTGGAGCTAGGAAGTTAATGGTGCGACGTGTGGTACCCCCGTGCCTCGGAAAACTCGTTAAGACTGGTGAACGATCTTTCAGCGGTAGTGCACATCAATAAGTTTCATCGGATTTGAATGTGAAGGGAATAGAGTACACATGAGTATGTGCAAACACTTGTGCTTATAATCTCCTGTGTAGTAGTTTAGACTAGCCGCTGTAGCTAGAAAATGACTAGGAGATACTCTAAGCAACCTAAATAAGTTCTTTTATGGTGCATAATATAGAAGAGCAAACTGGCAAAATGGTATAACAACTTACCTTCATCCTTTCCACCTTTTTTCGTTCCTAGTCACTCTTACGTTGGTGGTAAAGACGTGAAGAGCCGTGCCCAATAAGACTCGGTCTTACAGGACACGGGTTTATTTTTAACAAAATGAGCTTTGAATAGTTTTGCCAGACTACGAAGACGCGTGCCCAGTAAAACATTATCTTGCTGTGCAAGGGTCTTTTCTCTCATAACCTAATATCTAGGAAAGTGTAACCTACACTATGAAGACGCATGTACAGCAAGAGAAGACTGACCAGTAAGATCGTATCTTACTGGGCACGGGTCTTCTCTCAACTAACGTAAGACCTAGGAAGGCTTATGCCACACTATGAAGACACGTGCCCAGTAAGACTATCTTACTGGACACGGATCTTCACTTAACTAGCTTAAGATCTAGGAAAGTTTAGGCCACACTATGAATACTCGTGCCCAGTAAGACAATATCTTGCTGTGCGAGGGTCTTTTCTCTTATAACCTAAGATCTAGGAAAGTGTAGCCTACACTATGAAGACGCATGTCCAGAAAGACACTATCTTACTAGGCACGGGTCTTCTGTCAATTAACTTAAGAACTAGGAAAATTTAGGTCACATAATAATATTCTGATCAGTTGCGTATTTGTGGATGACACATGTCCTCAGATATTAAATTGTAAGACATGCCGGTTTCCTCTGGATGTTTTCCTCATCGATGTTTTTGAGCAACAATGAAACAATTCAACATTGAGTCAGCTGCTTTTAATTTACGTAATAGCATTATAATAGAAATAATTGCATTTTAATGTAGGCACCAAATAGTGTAATGGCTTCAATAAAGTTCTATACAGTCAGTAATAAAATGTTTTAACCAACTAGAGCTATGAACGTAAATTTTTAACGAGAGCAAAGTTTGTCATCGTTCATAGCGTGTCGACATCACACACGCTATACAGAATATTTATTTAATAGCCTACTCTTTACTATGTATTATAGTAATAATATCTAATGTCATAATTCTAAGAAAATAACTCTTTGAATTACTTAAGTAATTTTAAGTTTATTGGTATGTATTAAGTTTTTTTTTATAGTACCAAGGTTCTAAATTGGCAAATTATCATCCAGCCCACGGTCACTTACAGCTTACAGCTTACTATACCAGACGGATCACTCGCGTGTTGCTGACTTTTTGGATTGCGATGGACATTGGCTACCTTATCTTATGAATAGGGCTGGTAGTCCCAGAGCACCTCAACATCACTTCTTTTGATTCTACAAAGCCTCAAGTATTCTCCCTCTGGACAGCTTATCTATGACAACTGCTATTTGTCAGGGACACGAGTATTCATCAGTAGAAAGCGGTCCACCCAAATTCATTCATGCGTTTTCGCGCTAATGAGTTACATTCACATGGTATGTGTTCAGCACTATTTTATAGTTTATTTCTACAGCACAAAGTGCCCAGTTAATGCATCTACTTCCAGCCTAATTTTAGTCCTGGTCAAGACCCTCAGTCTCTGAGAGTACCTTGGGGGTTAGTCGCTGAAAAGTTTCTTGAAATAGAGGAGCACTGGGGTCTGTCCTCATAGCTCATATGTGCTTACGTAAGGTTAATGCCTGGTTGGAGGCGAAAAGATACGCTTACGATCTGTTTACAAGTTGATACGTCTGCTACGACTTTAAAAAGTACGCTGAATTCAGCTATAAACAGCTATAAAAAAATCACCCAATACCATGCAACCGTTTTCTGCTGAAAGTATAATAGTAATTTGATTGATTGGCTAAACTGTTTTGAACTAAATTTTAATGATATAAATATTATGTAGGTTTGTAATATTTAATATCGACTGGTAATGGCTTCTATGTTTAACAATTCATATTGGTACACAATAGTCTAAGACTTACATAGTCGCTAAACTACGAGTAAATCTAAGTTAGTAAATGACACTAAGTTAGTATATAAAAAGTTCAAATCTTTTTAAATTATATTTACAATACCTACATAAAGTCATTTACATTTTCTTATCAGTTTTTAGTAAAACAAGTTACAATTTATTAGATTCTGAAATCAAAGATGCTACTGTTTATGGTAATTATAACAAGACCACCTTTGTATTCATATCTGTTTTAATGAAAAACAGAACTGTGTACCCACTGTACTCATATTTTTTTATCAATGCTATGTCAACTCTAGTCAAACAGTCCGTTTTATTAATTTAATCATAATTCGGCAAGCTGACTTTTATTATTTTTATAGGTCTTCTAGTAAAACCTTTAATTTAAATGTGACCATTTCGAAACATACCTAAAAATTTGCAAAATTGTCTTTAATTGACAGAAATATAACCGACCAAACAAAAAAATAATTTCCATAAAAATATATATGATGACTGGTAATAAATGTAAAATATTTTACCACGTGTGCATGATTACTAACGACTTTCTGAAAAATTTTTTTCTTTGGAGCCACTTTTTTTAATTAATTTCGCTATTTAATATTGAGCCGCGCAGTAAACATGATGATCGCTACCAAGGTGCCGTGAGACGTAGGTACCACACGTACCGCCGCGGCGCAACATCTTGTCTCTCCCTGCTCTACACAAAACCTCTAAATAGCGAATTTTATTTAAAAAGTTGCTCGTTATGTTTTTGTTGTAAAGATATTATGTTTGTATTGATTGATATCATGAGCCCTATCACGTCGTAAAATATTTTACTCTAATAACCAGTCACCCTATAAACATACTAATTGACAGTGCCCTTCATTTTAACGTCTCGGTTTCCATTTCTCATAATAAACATGTATATAATTGATTTGACTTACTAAGGCCTAATAGTTATCTTTACTCTATAATACTCAAACTTCGGTGTTAGGCATTAAATGCTTACATTAAACCCTCCTTAACTTATCATGTTACCCGAGCTAAACGTCAATCATGTGACAGAATTTAATAGACAAACAAAGCTAACCGACGTAACCTCAATCATCGTTCTACAAACACATCGCCTTATTTGACTTACAATAATTTAGTTAGTACAAACTCGTTTGTTCCCATGCTCCCATTACCCATCCTACGAAGGCGATGCATCGGAATTGGCCAGAAAATCACGATAAGTATCTCTTGGTTGTCACGATCCAATTTCGACCGAAACGCTCCCGGTCGAGATTTGAGTGAGAAGACGTGACCTTTGTACCGACTAGAACAGCTCCAAGTGTGAAACGTCTTGTCTAACCAGCGGGTGGCGTGAGTTGACCAACCGAATAACAAACTCAGTTCATGTAGTACAAAGCAGAAAAATTATAACCGCTTCGGATGGATATCAGACGTCGATCAATGTCACATCCAAAACACTAATTTATCAGATTTGATGGGATTGAGTCACTCTATATTATTGTCGAGATGTATGATTTTTTACATGACAAAAAATAAGTCTGTCAGGCGATTTGTTTGATGGACATTTTATAAGAAATATGTTAAATGGTGTTTGAGTTCATGTTTATAGTAATTAAATTGTTAGCAATTGCAAAATGAAGGATAAATATCGTAAATTTTCTTTTATTACAATACAAAATCTTTAAATTTTATATCTATTACCTACATCAAATATGTTTAGGTAAAATCCATTATAGTCATCCACATTTCCCTGAAATTGACTTTATCGTATACCAGTTCTATGTTTATCATTAATTCATATCACAATTTGCGGAACCTAACTAAATTATTCACTAATATGTTATTGAATATTAATTCAGAATCAAAGTTTAACAGGCAGGTACTGCTTACTTATAGAATTTAGCAGAGATGAATCGTAAAGATACTCAACCTGAATCGAAATGGTTTAAAGGATTTCGGTTTACTATCTGGTCAATTTCTTATCTAGTATTGGAAATGAATAGGGTATGATAGAGGAAGCCAATGATGCATTTAACCGTGAAATCCAGAGATAGGGCAAATACTCCGGATATTGATAGCAGGTATCTTGAAAGCAGAAATAGTTTTGGTAATGTATAGGAGATAAACATTGTGATTCTGTTATTGACATATTTCATTTATTGTTTGGAAGAGCAATACATAACTTAGTACATGAGGAGAAAATTGTGTCTTTTTTGAAAAAATATGTATGGATTTGATCTTTACCTACTATAGTAACTAAAAGTATTACGATACCCTTTTTATTTTAATAACAACTGAATACTACCTAGTAAATGAAAATCATACTTACATTTAATTAAGCATACTTCTCTGTAAGCTTCCAGTCACTGCCTTCTCAACTATCACGTTCAAAAACTGCCGCTTTATAAACTCTGATTAAGTAAACAACGTCAGTTGTTAGAATGCTACAGATTTTGATAAAGAAAAAACAACCCAGTTGGTCGGTGGACATTCAAAGTATGTCACACCATATGGTAGCATCAAAATGCATTTAAAAACTTTGAAAAAATCAATAAGCTACTCGGACCGTGTCCAAGAAGGTTGAATAACTAGAAACGAATACATACATAAAGTATTGTAAATCTGTTTTATAGTTACCATCGTCTCCATGACGTTTGAAATATTACCTACTCGGGTGTGTCTACCTGAAAAGGGACCATCATTATACCCACTATGGTTGTCGGCAAGCCGAAATTATTTCTAGTTTTTTTTACATAATATTTCGGTTTGGACGTAACTGATTAACGGTTATGCCGACGTCAGGACTACCAATGTTTTTATATAATAGCGTTGGCATACAAAGTCTGAAAGTATTTCCTTAAACAAACCACAGCTATAATGAGTACCTACCTACCTAATTCTAAATTGATGACTGCAAATTGTAAGGTATAATCATGTGAGCAAACTATAGTAAATGAGTATTTAAAAGCATATAAATAAACGACAAAAAAAATACTGAGGATAGTTTTTTTATTGCAATATTTTGTAACAGTCGAGCATATTATTATAATTACATACATACAAATGTATAGTCAGTTACAAATTTAATTCTAATAAGTAACATCACACAACATTATCAATGCAAATTATATTCTAATAACACAATTAGTTTACATAATTACGTGTTAATGATCATTAAACGTGTAACTGACCACAGCTTCAATCCTAACTACATTTTAACTAATGACTAGTAATACTATACAATTACTTTATACAACAGTGATTAGTATTAATCTATCTACAAAATATTTGGTAACGATGAGATAATATTTATATAATTTATCAAAATACTCATGCTAGTTTTCACCACTGATACTGGCATTATTTCTTTTAACAAAAGTATCAGTCTTAGTTGATAGCAATATATCTTTAAACATTTAAATACATTAAGGCTTCACTCTGCATAGATACGTTTACATCGTTATAACAATACAGTCTTTAAATATGACATTGTCCCAAATAGGAAAGAACAAAGTCTTGGCCAAAGTAACCGAATATCTTACAGCTATCACTTTTAATAAGGCATGGCTAACTAAAAAACAGTCAAGCCTACACATGCACTTGGAATGTGAAGTTCCATTAAGAAGTATCTTTAACCGATAATAGAGTTATGACAATCTTATCACCTCTGTGCGGCTGAATGAGTTTGAGGTAAGCATTCGTGAACAGATGAACGGGGTTGCAAGTAACCTTGTTCGTCAAGCATCGACGGAGAATGGTGACCAGGATGTTTGCGCAACGTATTAGGAGGCCTGGGCCTACCACCATACGGCTGCTCATAATTTTGTGTATCTATAGATATGTAACTATGATGTAAATTCTCTCCGTCATGAATTTGACTTGTTAATGTTGTGTTCGTCAACATAGAAGTGTCATCTTCAACGTTTAACGGTACATTAGCGGTGCCCTGTATTTGCGGGGGTATCGCGTCGTATTTATACCAATGTTCAGGCGCAGTAGGCGAGGCTGTATATCTAGACGGATGGCGTCTCCCATTTGGACAAACGCCATGAGCGTAGTTCATTGTGTCTTTATTCCAATGTAAATTAGAAATGTCTGGCATTACAAACCTAATTTTCTCCCAAAACTTCTTTTCACCCCACAATAAAACATTGCAAGTTTTTAAATAGTTTTGAAAATCAACGTCCAAGTTCAAGGCGCTAATGTCAGTTGTTAAAATAAAAACTACTCTATGCCGTCTTATTGAAGGGTGAATAGAGGTTATTACGTGTTTAAATGCTGTCTTAAAAGTAACTTTTGACCATTCATTTTGTAAAAAGTTAAATGATACAAACACAAGAATCCTTTTTGACGATTCAGCAGCGTTAGTTAATTGCTCAGACAAATAGGCCTCAGGCGCATGTTGTAAGTCCCTATAATGGAAACACATCGTGTATCCCGAGTGTTCCATTTCTGGGGCCACAACCTTAGATACGAAGTCATCGTCTAACAAACTGTACACAGCGTATCCATCATACAATCTATCTCTATCAAGCTCACTCTCCTGAATTGACGGACTTTTGAACAATCTAACGCCATATTTAGAATGGGCCCACAAACGAACATTTTGTCTGAAGGAAAACGCTAGCGCACCAAACAATAAAATTAAAATTACACTAATTAAAACTACTGCTAATAGTGGCACAAAGTTCAGTTTTATAGGGCTCACTTCGTCGTATTGATAAGGTTGATTTTCAGTCGGTATAGCATTGTCTGTAACACTTAAATCACTGCACTTATCGATAACATCAAACACAGTAAGATTTGATATAAGTCCATTATCACTAACACAAAACATATCCACAGGATCTTCATAGTACTTCTTGAACCAATTTTGCAAGGCAGGAATATTATCGCAAGAGCATGTGAACAAATTGCCTTGGACATTAACGCTTTCCAATTGTGAAACATGTGCTAATTTCTTGTCAATATCGATGATTTTATTTCCTTGGAAATGTGCAACACGTAAAGATGACAGATTTTCAAAAGTATTGTTCGGGATACTTGTCAAGAGGTTATCATTCAAATATAACTCTCTCAAGTGCTTTATTTGCGAAAATTCTCCACCTAACAGTTCAGTCAAATGGTTATTTTCAAGGTGAAGGACATTCAACGAATGTAGGCCATTCAAAGTGTCATTATCAATGGTATTTATGTTACTATTGTTTAGGTAAAGCTTGTGCAACTTCTTTTTGCCGATAAATAGATGACTTCCTAATTCACGGAAATCATTGCCATCGAGATACAGTTCTGTCGCATCCATAGGTATTTTTTCAGGTATTTCAGTGTACCCTACGTTAGAACAATCAATAACGTTTGAGTTCCAATTGCTATCGTGAAAACAGGAACAACCCTCAGGACATGTCATTTTACAGTCACAAGCTTCAAAATCACAACAGAAACAACTTGAAGAACAGTGAGTTTCATAAGAACAAAGGAACTGCGTTTCAGGAACATCCATTAAATTAGCTTTTCCGCCGTATTTATTATTTACAACTTCACACGTCACCAAGTCTAAATCTATGAACCTTGGGTACTGTCTCATATGGTTCCAAAGATTTATTTTTTGCAGCCAAATCATATGGCAATTGCAAACAAACGGATTATTTCCAATAAAGAATTTTGGAAGCGATCTATGCTTTGGTATATGGGGCAAAGTAAACGCTGTTAACTCGACAGTTCTCAATTTATTGTCTGTCATGACAACTTTTTCTAAGTTACGTTTTTGTAAAAACGTACCTGGGTGAATCGTGTGAATTTTGTTGTTATTTAAGAAAAGGACCTCAATAGAATCAGGTATCGATCTTTCATCGACGTTTTCTAATGCATTGTAGCTTACGTCTAACATTCGGATATTCTGTTGAGCGTTTTGTTCGTTTTCTAATTTCGTAATATTATTGCTGTGAATATCCAACCATTCAAGACTCTCTGGCATATAACTATAGTCAAAGTAAATAAGCTTATTGTCGGATATGTTAAGCCAGCCAAGAGTATTTAGTTTACTAAATACGCCACGAATGTCGGTCAGTTTGTTCCCGTCTAAGCGGATAGCTTTCAAAGTCGGATTAGATAAGAATGCGTCTTGTTCAATGGTTTCTATTATGTTTGAGGCCAAATTAAGTACTTGCAGAGAAGGCAATGTACTAAATGTGTCTTTTGGTATACTTATTATCTGATTGTCAACAAGACGCAAACCATAAAGCTCTTCTAGCCCTTCGAATGATGTATTGACGACTGAAGTTATATTGTTTTTTCCAATGTCAAGTGATTTTAAAAATCTAAGCTTCTTAATTCCCTCTGGTATAGTATTCAGATTATTACCATTTAATCCTAGATCTTGTAAGTAGGTAATGTTTTCAAAACAACGGTCATTTATTGTAGAAATCTGGTTATTGTCTAGGTATAACTGGCTGAGAACAAACAAGTTTGAGAAAATGTGTTCATTCAATATTTTGACTCTATTATCTGACATAGACAGTTGATGTAAGTTCTTCAATTCAGCAAAAGCTCCATTGCTTATGGTTTCGATAGCATTATTATCTAAATTCAACACTTGTAAGTTATTCAAATCATGGAAAGACTTCGGGTCCAAACGAGCCAAGGAATTGTAAGATAAATTCAATATAACAAGCCGGATAAGCCCAGAGAATGTGTCTCTATTTACCCAGTCATTGGTGAGACGGTTTCTTGATAAATCCAATTTCTCAAGTTGATCAAGTCCTTCAAGTAATCCCGGAGCCAACACAGAAAGCGAATTATTCGCTAATGAGATTTCTTTGATAACTCGTGATGATTGAAATAGTTCCGGAGGGACAGCGACTAACTTATTTCCAGACAAGTTCAGAATTTTTAATGAATTTAATCCGACAAAGGCTCTCTCCCCAATTTCATTAATTAAGTTGTTCTGAATATTTAACAGTTCCAAAGATCTAAGACTGGACAGACCGTTATTTGGTAGACGTAAAATATTGTTGTGCGATAAGTCCAGCATCTTTAATCCCGTGTTGCATGATTTACCTGGAGCAATGGGCCCCTTGCCCCAATCTGAAAAGCCAATTTCTGATATGTCTTGAATTCTGTTGTTCGTTAAGTTTAGTATCTCTAAACTGAACAAAGGGCAAAATACTTCAGATGGCAACATGTAAATATTATTGTCACCTAAATCCAAAGTTCTCAACTCCATCAATCCACGAAAACTTTCAGCGTGAAACTCCATGGTCATTGCAGGCCAGTCTGTATTGTAGGAACGTAGAGTTAAACTGGTTAAATCACGAAGAGGCGATAAAACTGTAGCAGGAACATAACGAATCTTGCAGTACTCAATGCGCAAGTCTTCGAGCTTTCGTAGTTGCCCTAAAAAGCTGCCAGTATTCATGTGCAATGAACTTTCAAAAAACAACAAATCTGTGCAACCTAATTTTAACTTGTTGATATTGTACGCCTGCGCGGTGGTAAGGTTTTTAAATAAGAAGTCCACTGAGCCTATGGTTTTAATGTTACACGTGAGAAAGTTTGATTCACTCAACTTTGTGTCCGAATAGTCCCAATGACAGCCGGTAGGGGCGGGCGGCGCAGAACGTGCGCGCGCACCGACAACAAAAACCAAACATATCCAAACTTTTAACGAAACCATTTCGTAAAAGTTTATCGTCATATTGTCACTTTAAAACTGTTCATTTGTCACTAGTATATCACTGAAGTTAAACTTAAATTCGTATATCACTAAAAATCAATGTTATTAGTCCGTGTTGTTGTTATACACTTCGTTTTATAGCGCATGTAAACAGTGAGTGCGCGACAGCGGTAAAACTTTTGACGCAGCCATACTCCCCTGCGGTCGGGCGGTAACTGACCTACGAAGTTTGAACGAACGAAAGCCGCATGGGTGTAGGGAGAGGGGGCCGGTGCGGGGTATGGAGGGCCACAATGACGACGGGTGAGACCCGGCGCTGCATCGGCAATACAACAGATGGCATGTGTGTTTTTTTAAGTACTCAAAAATATTGGTTATGCAGCCGAAGTCTTAGGCCTGCGTGATTCATTGGATGCGTCTACTTAAGTTTCATCTCAAAGGAGGTCGAACTATACAAAGTTAACTAACTTTTTTTTATATAAATAAATTAAATAACTGTAATTTTAAGAAGAAATGACTATATTAATACAAAGTCTGCAATACTTATGATGACAGAATTAGTGTTTTAGTAGGTAACTCAGATAGTGTTTTTGTGACATAAATTAAGTAGATATGATTCATATGACTTAATTTGTTAATATGTATGTTTAATTTTGAGCATAACATAGAATTTTAGTGAAATTTCAGTCCTTATTATCTACATATATCTAATGTTGGTCATACTAATGATAAATGTTAATATTAATAACTAATTTAAAGATAAAACTCATTGACGTCGATGCTTAGTTAAATATTAATTAGGTAGTTAAAAACGAATGGTTAACAATAATTTATTTCTAAAATAATTATTTGTGGTAAGGTTATTAGTGAAATCATTAAAAATGGATTAGGATGTATCAACATAAATAGGGAAAATACTCATAAAATATTAAAAATAATTTCATGATGAGCCGAAATAAATAATTTCCCAACAATTAATCTTGTTAAAAATTGCAAAAATATTCTTTAGCGGCCACAATATAAAAACTTAACATCTACAGAGAAATTTTTGCGTGTACGATAATAATATTAGTATTAAATATGGATAAAAGCATACGTAGAGTATAATGAAATGGGCGGACATTTTCTTTAAAGCAAAGTATAATGATTGACAGTATCAAATCGAAGATGAGTGCCAACAAAAGATCTTGCGGTATTCCAATTTCCTCGCATTGTGTCCAAAGTGATTTCAGAACAGATGTTAAATAATAATACGATTCAATCAACTCATATTTAACTCAATATTATGACTCTTATAACTTTAGCTACATGGCTTTACGAAGATTTCAAAATTACATTAGAGGCTTCTTATTTATCCTGTAATAAGCTTATGATTGACCACAACTTGCCTGCTGTGAAGCAATGTTGCAGTCTACGATGAAATGCGCTTACCCAGTAAATACCGATTCACTCGCGACTTGAAGACAGGCAGATTATAGCTATCGGGAAACATAGATGCCAGCAGCGAATTCAACAACTTGGCAGTTCGCACAATAAAAGTGGAACTAAGGCGTTCAAAGCAAAGGATCTATGGTGAAAGAGCACTTAATGTAGGAGTGTCGTCTTTGTCTTCATCTTCATGTCACCTATGCACCCGTACCACCGCGTAAAATTAATGACAAACCTTCTTTTAGTTACTTAAAAAATATTATGTTGTCTACGTTATCCACACCACAGATAATATGTCCACACAAAATAAAAAAAGTACGCAACAAATTTTTTTAGCAGATCTTAAAAGAATACTGTTAATGAGTGAAATCTGACATAATTCTTCCGCCGTGCTTTGGAGTACAGTGGCTATCAATTTATTAATGTAACAATTTGATTAAGGAAGGCTTTTTGACAAAAAACAAATTTAAATTTATATGTGATCATTTCGGAATGCTTGAAGTTTTTTCAACTAAAAATATTTTTTTAATACCTTCTATCCTATAATGTATGACAAAGCTACGTCCATTAAAACTTAAATTATACATTCAATTTAAGAACCACCTTATTTTTGAAATAGATAAAAATGCAAGATTCGTGGTAAAATGATTTGGTCCAAAATTGCCGTGTTCGAGCTAAAAAAATACTCGATACGAGAAAAATACTTCAAGCTAGTTAAGCATAAAAACACGTCCATTCAAGAGGGCATCGCGTCACCGCAAAGCCTAATCGTAGGCCATCGGATGCCAAGACACGTGCGTGTCAAATTGCGTCTATCGTGGGAGACAGTCTGAGGCCTTTGAATACGGACTTTCAATGCCATTACAGATACATTCTAATATTGAAAGGATTTTATTCACTTAGTCAAGCGGAAGTAATTATTTTTATATCGATTGATACTACTACTGCTACAAGTTATTGTACCCGATGAACGGCTTACCCACTGTTACTTAAAAGACCTTAACATAGCAACAGAGAGCAGCGGTGGCGCAGCGGCACGGGCCTCGTCTTAGAAAAATAAGGTCGTGGGTTCGAATTCTTGTCGTGCCCACAGATCTTTGTGTGAATTGTTTCATCTCCGCTGCTCAATATCGGTGAAGGAAAACATCGTGAGGAAACCGGCATGTCTAAGGACTAATCATTCAAGAACATGTGACATCCACCAACCCGCACTTGACCAGCGTGTGTGGATTAAGGCATAAACTCTCTGAACTCATAAGATAGTTGAAAGAAGACCCGTGCCTAGCAGTGGGACACTAAAAAGGGTTGAAGTGATTGCCAGACAGTTGTTGGTGATGAAAACTGCCTACACTTTCTTGGGACAGAGCAACAGTGTTGAATCGAGGGTTCAAGACTAGGTCATGCGACATGCCGCATTCGCTGTACGCTGTCACTTACGATATCTTTAATTAGTAAATAAAAATGTAATTAGAGTTCTATGAGTACATCATAAAGTTATTAGAGAACAAAAATGCCATGTCTTTATTGAATAAGTAACACTAAATTAGTAACGAACTGAAGAGAATGTGAACTTAAGTTGTCTAATATTCTGAGAAAGGTCTTTCTAACCAAGGTCAGGATAAGACTATTGATATTCACAGTCAATATTGAGAGCAAACATCTCACGTGCCTATGATGGCTCAATATTTACAAGAGGACACCAAACAATATTACCACTTATCTCGTAACAACTGACTCCGAAAACAACTTATATAGCGATCTTCTCTTAAGAATGTTATATAGAGACCCTACTTTTATACGTTTATCGTTTGATCGAGTGATTTTTCAAATTAGTTTTTAAGTAGCACTTAATTACGCGTCTATAAAGACTATAACTGATGTGGCTGGTAAGTTGAGGTCACACGCTAGATTATCCTTACTAATATTAACCCAATATTATAAATACGAAAGTAACTCTGTTTGTCTGTTTGTTGCGCTTTCACGTCATAACTATTGAACCGATTTGGATGAAATTTAGTTTGAGAACCAGGGTAGGACATGGGATTAATTTTATCTGACTGAGCAAAATGAGGTGCGGTCGGAAAGCTAGTTTTATAAAAAAAAAGAAATGTGGACTCCTAAATGTAACCACCACTATTTGGGCAAGAGCGGAATGACTAAGAAGTACTTTTTGTAGATGAGTATGATGTACATCATACTCATCTACAAAAAATCAGCAACTCTTTTATGCGTCAGTGTACGTTTCTATTAAAATATTATTCTATTAATAAGGGAAATGATTATTTACGAATTTGAAAAAGAAATAATGTTCAGTCGTTGCCAGTCATTCAATATGTACCTAGTTATTGCCAGAACTAGATTTGATTGTACTATAATAAAAAAAATCAAACCTTTTTAAAAAACGGGAACCTGACCGTGCAAAGGTCTGGCAGTCAGTTAGTAAGTTGTTAATAAAAGTATTTGCTAAAACTACATATGTTGTATTAAATACAGATAAGGATGGAGGCGAATATAATTTATTTTGATAAACTGCCTTTTTAATTTCATTGAGGAGGGTTTTATATTCTAGATCAATCAGAAGCCAGCAAATATTGAACGATTCATCGATTTCGATACAATAGAGAGTAGAACCTCGGAGTGTTGACTCTGCTCGGTATCGATAGAAGTTCAACACGACTTTATGTGAAAGAATGGGTTCGTTTATCTACTAATATTTATGAGTTTTTCTATCTATTACAGATTGCCTTTAAATGGATGGTTCAAAGCGAAGCCATGTGTGGGTTTCATTATAAATTGTCCAACCAATAGATATTGTCTTATCGATGAGAACAAATTGTAATACATTCAAATTATGTACTATACATACATACTTGTCATAAACAAGTAAACCTTGACAAATCAATACTTTAAAAATAGCCTTGCAAATAAAGTTCTATTATAATTTGATATAAAACGATCGGCCATTTTGATTAAAGAACTAGTATGTAATAACAAACTTGTTATAATGGACGACAGAAATAAGCAGTTACAAATGAATAGTGGTTTCATTGACAAATTGTAGTTCAAGTAACTTTATGTTTAAAATTACACTCTGTTTTAGATGAAATAAAGGAACTTTTATAATGTTTTAACGTCAACGTGTTTGTGGTAGATTATGTTACTCTAGATATAGTCCCTTGATAATAGAAAAGACAAAATGTTGAATCGGAAGCCAATGTATTGAAATTATTCGGACAAACAAAACACAATGGCAAATCGTCAGTTAAAATTGAGGCTAGAAATAACTTCTGCAAATTATAGTAACAATGACATTAACCGTGACCAGGCCATTTTAAGTTCTTGAATATCCATCCCCAGTGAGCAATGAAAAAGGACTGGCAAAAAACAAAGGAGAGCGTCGGAGGAGACATTAACAACATGGCAAGTTCCTCGGATTCAAAGCAAAAAAAAGCCTTTGAAAATTATGACCCGCAATATAAGTTGGTCCGTCCGTCTCGCTTAGACAAAGAATTCTACCGCAATTATGTTATGGGTTCTATAAATTCGTGAGACAATGATTTGGAATTGAAATAACTCTGGTTACTTAATGGCTGTCAACACCGCAAATAAAACATTTTGGTTAGCGATTGTAAATCTTTGATAGTTTTGTTTGCTTTTATTTTTAGAAATGCTTTCTTAATATTTAACAATACAAGTAGACATTAAAATAAAATATAGATAACAAAACATGTGGCCTTCTTTTAGATTTGAAAACCGAAAACATTTTCACTAAATCGAAAATTATTAAGAAGTTCGAACATACACCTTGTACAGACGAACGTAAATATGTTCTTGCTAACTTTATTGTACCAAAAAAGTTATAGTCAAAGCTATATGCAACCTCGGATTTCAAAAACTAGCCCGAGCTCTGTGCTGGGAATAAGTTCTTTCTGGTAGAATGTTTATTCTAAATTTCACCTGATGATATTTGACAACAGCGAAAAGTCTTTAAAAATTAACAAATTAACACTTTCAATTATCTACAGCAGTGTTTTCATATAGCCTAATAAATTCAGAACCTTATTTTCATTTATCAGTTTTATGTTTTTCTGGTATCTTAAAAACCATGTCGGACGTAACAAGTCGAAAGCGTGATTGTTATTTGTTAAGTGAGACATCGCATCTGTTAGAACCCACCGTTGAACGTAAAAGGAATACTTTAAAAGATAATCTGAACAAAATATTGCTGGCGAGTTGATAAAAGTGGCCCCAGAACAGGTAGAGTCGAGACACGTTTTAAAGACAAAACAACAGGATGGATTTGCTTTGTTGTAAACATTGAGATCTCATCTCACTGAAATGTTGTAGGTAAAATACAGAAATAAGTGCACAATATTGTGCACTTATTTCTGTAAATACTTGAAAATATCCATAGAGCACTCATTTTAGGCCTTAAACAATGTTCCTCCAAGCTAACTAATATAACATTCTTGAACATTTTGCTATATAAACAAAATCATGGATAAAATATGTTTCGATCTAGACAAATTACATAGCGAAACAATGAAAAATAAAAATAAAAATGACTGATTGCAGAGAATGTATATATTTTGTTCTTTTCGATGTTTACTTAGAGCTTTGTTATGTAATTTATTGAGGGGCCCTAATGAGTTTGAAATTTTAGTAAAAAGTAATAATGTCAAGTAGGTAATTGTATGTAAAGTGTAACCTTAATTATAGGAACATCATAATACACCTTACCAACCTTATAATTTTGGCGTGTCCCTGGAATTACGCATAAAATCTATGCTCGAAAATCATGCTTTACCACTCGTTTCAAAACTTCTTGCAATTCTATTTCTAAATTTATTTTCCTAACATTTAGTACAAACTGCAGTTAATCTCAATACTCGTGCGTCCCTTAGCAGCACGTCTATCTGGCGACTGTTTCCAGAGGCTTAGCACGAAGTAATCATTCATACGACTAGATATCATCGTCCCTCGTCGTGGCTTGGTTTTGCTTGTTAACAATAAAAATGTTATCCGGCGCTTAAACAAAACGAATTGAAGGAGAATATCCAGGTTCATTCATTTTATCCTTTCTTATTTTATTTGTACCTTATATAGCAAATAGGGATCGGTTTATTTTAATGATGATCAATAGGTTTCGAAAACTTCCAGGTTAATAAAAACACATTTAACATAAATAGGTATTGTTATAGTTTTTAGACGATAAGTTCACTATAGGATTATTCGCTACTGGTGAATTTCCCTGTTGATTAATTCATTGATAAATCGCGACATAATAATAACACTATAACTTACTTTCTATATCCTTAGAATTAGTCCTCAATACGAAAAAAGTTTTCGAATACTATAACAAACTTGTCAAGATAATAAGGTAAAATAAAATTACAATTTATTGCACCTATTCCATTCATGTATTTCATTTTTATAAATTTTTATCGAACGTTTTTGATAAATACAAAATAAAACGCAATTTGACATTTGTAAGATATTATTTGAAAACTTTTTTCGTATTAACGAACGCGTACGCGTATACGTAACAGAAACGTCCTTTATGCTATTAAAGATTATGCTATGAGCAGAATATGCGGGTGCTTAAATATAGAAGAAGAGCTTTATACCTTTTTCTAACTGCAAATTTTCACTAGACCCAGATTGTATACGAATGTAAATCGAATGTAATGAACTACCTAATAAAATATTATTCGCATGAAATCTAATACATAACAGTGAGTCGACATACTTAAACAGGTTACTAAGCTACTTTTAAACTATTATTAATAAAACCTCTGCTAAGCCGCTCTAGTTACTTTAAACTTATTCATAATCCCTTAATTAAATTAGTAAATGGTCTTCAGCTAACAGTTTACACTTAATGGGATTATGTGATCCAATAACTAAATGGCACCACGTAAATTGCCAATCAATAATGACCCTAAGGGCTTGTAATTAACGGTTGCATTAGCAGTTGCATTATGCATAACATCGAATCTAGTCGACCCTATTATCTGTGATGCGTATTTTGCGTATAAACATGAATGTAATTACGTTATCTACAGTTAACATTGGCATAACCTCCACGCCAAGCATAGAGTAGAGGTAAATTGAAGCCATATCTGGCTATGTATATTTATAGGGTCCCATAGTGAATACAGAGCAAGTCTATTACCGTTCATCGGGCACAATTCTCAACTTCAAGCCGCTAATAAGATGTTTCGACTTTGGTAACTTGACTTGGTAACCCAGGACTTGAATTGGACCTCGCGGTTACTAAGCAAACACGCTTAATACAATACCATTGAGGCGGTTAGATATATACGGTTGTGTTAGTATTTGCATTATGCATGATTTCGACCGCTTGATAGCTTTTGGACCCTATTATCTGTGTCCTATTAAACATTTACTTAATTACCAAAGGTATATCTACTTAATTTAATGATAATATAGTTATTGTTATAAAGTTTTACAATTCATTATAATTTTAGAACTAGCTTACTTCGCGTCTTCCTAATACTGAACCCATAGGAATTGTCTTATTTAGATAAAATGTGTCCTTTGTATCAATCTAAACATAACATTTCCATTAAAATCAATTTCGTAATCTGTATTTTTATTGTCTTAAGTACCTAAACATAATCTCATAACTCTCTGGTCTTCCCAAAACCTGTGAAACTGGTCACATGGTCTAAAATTAGTACTTATCAGTTCGTTTCTCATGAGACTCTTATGAGTTCTAAAAGATTTTTAAATACCTCACTTTTATGACAAATTTAAATTTTGTTTGCCTATAGTTGTTATTTTTCTAATTATAATAGCAAGAGATATACAACCTGTTATCAAGCAACTTCTCCGCCATCTAAAATAAAAAGGAGGTAATAAGAAACGTGGGCCAAAGTTTTTGTCCATCACTCCTTAGTCAATCTCACAGGACACGTACAATTATTTTAATCTTATTAAAATCATGTTTCTATTACCGTTTGACTAATATGGACGTAACAAATAGTTTCAAGTTTTGTAAGCTAAAAGATTTATTATGCGAAGTCGGCAAACTTTGTTTTTACAAACAACCATCGTTTTATATAATACCACCCAAAGGAAAACGTCGGCATTGGGTTTCAAAGTTAGATTGTGATACAAGAAGACAATCTAGTCCATTACTACCTATTACTTTTATGGGCCATAATTTGGTTGCTGGTAAATTATATGTAGAGAAAACTTAAGTGTTCAACGAAATAATTAAACTGTCAGTAGTAATGTGATTTAAAAGCCACGCCAGCGATTTGATGCGAAAGGTATCTAATTATTACGACAATTTATGATGACAGAATAATTAATATACAGAATTCAAATATTGATTTTATTGCTCAGTTTAAATTAGTTAATCACCCTTAACATCAAAATAATAGTTTGTTACACGAAATCGATTAAGTAGACGAGCAATTTGTGTTAACATTAATAAAAAAGTTTTGTTGTAATTAGTCGCTTCGATGATTTTATGTGAAATTAGCATTATATCTATTATTGACTTGTAAAGGAAACGATTATATATTATTAGGAGTTATTTGTTTATCAGTTAGGGTAAAATCAGGTGCTCCAATTAAATCGTCCTTAGTTTGTATGGGTGACTTTATATTATGTACTACGTTATGTTTAGGTGCAATGCTCATAATATTGTTCGCATGAAATAGTAAGTAACATCACCCTTTCTTATTAAAAACTGCGTTAATTTAGCTCTATGTCGATTTTATGAACGACACTATTTCAAGATAATTATATCTTTTATAACCCTAATATTTCCTTGCGTATGAGTAAGTACCTGCTTTTTCAAATTTGTAAAGTTTTAGTTTTAGTTTTAGTTTTCTATGCAGTGGTAACGACTTTTTATTTTCTTCTTTAACTAAACCTTATTTATTATTTTACAATATCTTCTCTTCTATAAATCTGTAAAAGAAGAAACTGGCTAACTGATATATTAACGTACAGTCTGGACTGTTGGTTCTAGAGACTCCAAATGTAGGACATAGGTTACGTATGAGGTCTAGGAACACTACACTCAACACTAAGAAAAGATTTTTCAAATTGACTCCATAAGAGAGAAACAGGCACAACGCGGGCGATACCATATTTTTGTGTGAATTATCGCCTATATTAATAACATAGTGAGAAAGAGTTGCAATGGTTGCAGTTGAAATTTCGGAGTTGAAATGGTTAGCTATGGGACACTAAGAAGCTTTTTTAGTTTTTTAACCCTCGACGAAAAACGAGGGGTGTTTTAAGTTTGAGTAGTATATGTCATCTGTGTACAAGTTTTGGGTTTTGAAATTCAAACTAATAAGACTGATTTTGATACCTATTTCTTTATTTATAAGAGAGAAATTGTTCTACTAAATATTGTCACCTGTGTAAAAGTATAGTATAACTACTTTTGTGAGAATTGTGTATGAAATAAATAAAATAAGTATAAAACTAGGTCCAGGGTTGTAATAATGGTTCTATTTAATGTTGTTATAATATTCAACAGTGAGTTAAAAATAAATGGTGGGTATATCCACATCATCCTTACGTTTGAAATCTGTCTGAAGATAAAACAGTAATAATAATCGGACACGTCGCTTGTTAGACAAACATGAAGAGATTTTTAGATACCAACACAATACGAGTGGGTGAACCTGGGTGAATATAAGAGTTTTAAGCGAACCTCTCCAAAGACGTGACCGCGAGACAAATTACCAGTCAGATGGGTCCTAAAAGATTTTGAAATAAAGTTCTAAGTACAATGTTTATTTGTAAATAGAAATATTGCTTTCAATTAATCAAGGGTATTGTTAAAAGTGTGTAGGCATACCACCTTATTAGAGAGGTATTTTAAACGAATAATTCTTGTTACCATAATAATAATTATTATTTTTAATGAAGGCAGTAGAAAGAAGTAGTATAATTTTGGAAATAAATTTGACTTTAGCTTAAGTTTTATTTTAGGAGACTTCTTACAAAAAAGATTTGGAATAAAACTCAGTTCCCAGTTATATACTGATTTCTACAATCTTTATTTGATTCATGACTGGTCTTTTACCTAGCTTGCCTTAGATTCTCTAGGTCTAGTTAATTGTGAATGGTTAACCTTCATCCATGAGAGTGCACCTGTAATCTGACACCACACACGTGTTCCCGAGTTGGTGCAAATCAGGTGGCAATAAACTGTTACCACCAGCCAAACAGAAGGAGGTATATACCTTATTTTATACTGTAAAACGATGAGTGCCCCGCTTGCTACTTGACTGGCCGCTAGCGTGGTCGATAAGACACTAAACTTCCTTTTCTTTGGGTTCGATACCCACCCAAGACACACATTTGTGTGATGAATATGTATGTTTGTTGTGTCTGGGTGTAATTTATCATTAGAAGTATATATTTTCAAAAGAAAAGTAGCATATGTATAGAATACCAGTTATCTGGTTTCCATGACGCAAGCTATGCTTAGAATGGGACCGTGTGTGTTAATGTCTTAGAATATAATTATTATATTTTGAGAGTATATGTAGGTACTTGGATAACGGAGAAAACAATATCTAACCTGAGAGTAGCCAAATCGTATTAAGAACCCTTTAGTATAAGGAAAAGATTTTACCATCCACTTTTACTTAGTAGGGTACAGTAACGATATTACTAAACTTGGACTAATCCTTTTTACCTTTACTTTGGTAAATCTTACCGCATCACATATACAAGAGAAAATAAAGGTTCGTGTAATAGATTATATTAAAGGAGAGGAAACCCAATATTCGTAAACAAACAAACTACTGATGCAATTAATAAAGAAGATTACAATAGATCGACCTAAATTATTTTTCAAAACGTCTGTTTGTTATTCGAAAAAGAATGACTGAACTTATTCTGATGATTAACCCACCTTTACTTTGTAATCTGAATTAACATAAGAAGTACTTTTTGTTTGGGATTTCCGTATATCCCGCAAACAAAGTCACGTGCAGAAGCTAGTTTCTTCCCACGTTCCATTTTCAAGTTGTAACAAAAATTCAAAATGCAAAAGGACTATTTTGATAGTAATTTTTCTGGGGCTTGCATTTGAGTACAACTTGTCTGACGTTAAATAATGTGGTTTACGATGGAATACGCTTACTCAGTATACCTACCTATTCACTGATATCAATCAATTATTTAGTCATAAAAATATAGGCAAGCTAACAGTTTACACCAAAGCAGTTATTTTATACTAATATAAACTATTAACTAACTAATCATAAAACTACACAATACCACATAAAAAATTAAATTAAATTAACAAATTTAAAAACTTAATACAAATTTAAACAATTATATACATTCCTCTTTATCACGTCATGTAAATAAAAAAATATGTCGACATTTGGGTTATTTTTGAAAGTATTTTTAAAGGAAAATATACATTTTCTGTGGTTAATCACTAACTATAACAGAAGCCTACTTCTACCTAGTGGTTGTCACCCGATTGGTAGGTACCACCCGGGGTCCACGTGCAAATGAATCTTCAATCTGAATGCCCATTGAAATTGTAGATGCATTTCTACGAACGAAGGCGGCTCCGGTGTCTGTAAATCTAACTGTACTATGTATGGACAATCCGTAAGTATGCATAAAAATATGTACAGGAAAACGTTCCAACATAGCTTTAATCAAGTCAACCGCCCATACAAATAGCCAAACTATGAAGAGGCGTTACCAAAATTACACTAACATGGTATTATGAAATGTTGACAAGCTAAGAATTAATCACAAACAAATCATTGGGCACCGGGATATGCTAATACGGTAAGGCATACATTTTTTATACCGTAACTCATTTATACATGTTTAGTCATCATCGTTTAATATTTAACATCACTTACTATGAAGAGATATCGTCTACCATTAATCATTTCTTTGCTTGTTATTCATTTCGATTTTGTTTTCACATTATGTTCTATTGTCTACGTTGTAAGGAATGAATTTGTTAGACAAATCAAGATCAAATTGCTATTCAAGAACGGTCGAGACAACAGTGGTTAAAAAGGTTATAAATAATCTACGCCTACATATTCGAGTCCCATAGGACACTCAGAGTCGATTAACTATGTAGTAAATTTTGCCAGTTATATTCATAATCGTGATCAGGTTATTTTAGTTTAATCCTTGTTACAGACTTCCCCTCATTCATAAAAACTTATAACGCGTCTAAATGCTCGCGACAATTTCCTTTGTCTTATCATATTTCAGCGAGTCTTTAGATGCGATGTTATTTTTATGATTAAGGCCTTGCACGTTACTAAGCACGATCTGCGGTTCCCAGATATAGTGGACAATTTAACTTTCCAACTCCTCCTATTATCTTTCTGTTAAATTCGTGCAAGATCTAACACACTTTGGGTATCCCAGGACAAATCCCGAGTCTCTTTATGCCACCGCTGTTAATCTTGGCTTACAGGTGTAGCAGTGGCGGAATTGCGGATGTGGGCTAAGTCACTTTGCAGAGGTAAGACCACCTAGCGTTGCCTATCCGCGGTCTCCTTTCAATAACTTATTTACTTCAATCAGTCAATCAGTATTTACTTCAATCAATTCCGCTCTAATGTGGGTTTTATTTGACACCACTGACGAAGTACGTAACTAATCCCCATGTCGTAGAATATTCTTGTAACAAATGTTTTATAATTCATAAGCTTAAAATGTTTACTGTAATGTAATTGTATTGTTAATTGTGGCGCACAATCATTACTTTTCTCTGCTTTGATTAGATCTGTTGAGTGATCAACGGTAAACAAACTTATTTCTTGTTTGAAACTCAACGCCGTATAAATATCTTTTAGGTTATGACTTCCATACACAATTGCACTCCCTTTTTTACTCCTAAATTTTTGATAATTTTTGATTTTTATATACTTTTTTAAACAGTTGCAATTTTGTAGTTAAATTCTTCTCGCTTAGCTTATTCTCACCAATAATAGATTCTGATGAATAGTGCCAAGACCACAGTAATTGATGGACCCACCAAAGACTAAAATGTTGGCATCGAGAGATTAATGAACCGAAGATAGCTAAGTTCAAACCCCAGATAATGTATCTGGTCAGTGGGCTATTAATTTAGTGTGGTTATTTAGCTTAGTCAATACCAATTTGGTAGTTCACCAGTTTCTGCAGTATTGTTATTGTGAATATTTGGATTACCTGTGTAACTATGAGGTTTGTTTAATTATACCTTTAAAAGGGCTTAGAGGAAAAATCTGTGAAGTCTAGATCTTCTTTATTTTATAAAATTTAAAAGTTAGCAGCATAGGCAGCATATGATCAAGATGTTTACTTATGACCCATACTTACAAAGCTTGGGTCATTATGGCTTTGGCCGGTAAACGTTACTACATGTTGACATAAATTTATCATATTTAATTATTAAGTATGACTTTTCCTTCAGAATATTGCATACAATAACGTCATTCATTGTCCGACACCCTTCAAGTTCATATACTAAAAAAAACTATAAAATTATTATTTATGAAAAAAAGAATTGACTAGTAAAAATTTAAGGACAAAGTTATAATTAGGCTGAATTATTTCTAGAATTAGTCTGTGAAACATTTGCAATGAACTACATAAACCATTACCTAGACAGTGGACTGTTGTCAATATGTCCTGTAATGGTTCGCTATATACATGGTCCCATAACAGATACGACTAGTATTTACGATCGTACCGTCTCGATGTATATACAGATGCCACACATGCTCTGCCTTAATTCGAATAGATGATGAGTAGGGCTGGCAGTCAATTCAAAACCGTAAGAATTTTTTTCATTTCGTTCCTCAATTAACTGACTTAGGAACTATGTTAGTATAATTACAATATAGAAAAATATACATATTTGGCATGAAACCAGCACAATCCGTGCATATTTCGTCTGTGTTACATGAAAAGTCCGTAATGATCAGCACGGACTGGAAAGCCCGGAATTTTAAATTAGGCTACGGCTTTGAGTCATATTTATACTTGATGATGGAATTAAAATGATGTACCACTAATTTAAAAAGCTAAGTAAAACTACTACTATCACGGGCCTTTCTCAACTATCTTACGAGTTGAGAGAGTTTAGTAATCTTACCTTAATCTATACACGCTGGCCAAGTGCAGGTTGGTGGTTATAACATGTCCTCCGATGGTTAGTTCTAAGACACGCCGGGTTCCTATCAAAGTTTTGCTTCAGTGATATTGAGCAGCGGCGATGAAACACTTCCAAAGACGCGTGGGCACGACCGGGGATCGAACGCGCGACCTTATATTTCAAAGGTGAGGTCAATTCCGCTGCGCTACCATTGCTCCTAGTATGTCATTACACAATTTTTATAAACAGCCTAGGTAATTTTTAGTAACTGTTAGGTAACTAAGTCAGTAATTTAAATGTCATTTCAAAACTCCCATTGTTGTCTTGAACGGTGAGAAATCAAGGGTCACCTGTTTCAGTAATACTTCCAAATGAGGTAAATCTTTAAAAAGCCGAATATTGCGTTGCCGATGCCTAAATATTCAAGGTGATGCCGTCATCAGGCTTTGTATACAAAAGTTTGCGTCAGTAGTGTTATTGTTTATTTTAGTTTCGTTATCGAAACATTGAGGGAAATTTGATTTGAATTTCAAATTACTTTACTATCAGGCTAGCTACCACCCACCACTTATTATTTTAACACTGCATTCCTTCATCCGTGCTTCACCTTCACAGACGAAACTGTGGCTTGGCGTCAAGGGGCCTTGCTGTGTTCGTGCTTTGTCTGGTGACACCATTTGAAAGTATGGTCAATCAAATTATATTTCAAGCAAATTATATTCCAGCATAAACCTACTTTAGAATAAAAAAGGGAAATGGTTTAAGCTAATTTCCCGTAAAAGAGTAGAAAGAGTAGAGAGTAACCAACATTCACATTCATCCACATAAACCTTTTATACTACTTGCAAAAGTTTGTTTGTAAGTATGAAAGCGAGAATGTGTGGATTTTTGGAAGTTACTCATTCACGCAAATACTGTTGGACGGATTTGGATGAAATATGGCACAGAGATGGATTGTGAACCGGAATAGCACAAAGGTTACTACCACGAGCAGCGGATGGAAGTGTTAGAAGAGCCTAAATTCAGACATAAGCTTCTGCAAGAATAATTTTACTAATTATGTCAGTGTCAAGTTTAAATTGTATTTAGTGTACCTACAAGATTTTTTTTCTATCGTTAATACTTTTACTAGTGCAATACAGCTGCGATGACATTGACATACAACTCAGTTATTAGTTGTCAAATAGATACAATCTTAATGTATCTGAAGTAAAAAAATATTTATATATTCACGAGTATCTTATTATCAATGTCGATATATATTTTCGATAATACAATGTCGATATTTATCTTATTTTTCTGATTTGATTGAGTCAGGTTGCCTTTGTAAGTATCACAAGAAACTTTGATATTGTGTTCAAAATATTTTTGATCCAAGTTATTCTTTAAATATTTTATCCATCTGTCACGACAATTGTACAAAAATACAATGAGGTACAAAAACTACGTGTGAAAGTAGAAGGAAAGTATTTGTATCATTAACACAAAAGACTGTTAGTATTATATCGTGTTTTAAGAACGATATAATGTTATAAAAACAAGACAGGGGCCAATTCCCATGGTAGATTATCAAACCAAAATTAGAGAATCTCTATATTTTACTAATAAGTTGCACGAGAAAAAGACCTCTGCAATAACAATTAGTTAATAGCTACAGCTTAGAGATTTCAAACCAGTCTACGCTATGCACTTCGTTATGTTTTACACGTCGCCAAAATAAGGCAAAACGTAAGGCATAAGCTAGTTTGATATCTTAGTTTATAGCCTTTTCTTGCCCAGCCTGTTAGCAAAAGATGTTGAACATGAGAATTGGTCTCACTATCTCTTCAAAATCACACACATTCAACAATTATTATAGTCGTAATTACTTGCGTATTGTTTTTATGTTCATAGATACACACGAACATGGAGCATTGTCAAGTTCTTGTTTCTCATATTAAATTTTAGATTTATATGTGTTCTCAAATAATTTACGTCTGCTCCAAACGTCGAAGCCGCGCGTACAAATTCTGCGCCTTAACAAAAAAAATAATAGGAGTTTTATATTTTTAGCACTATTCAGGGTCCCGAGTTTCGCGGTTTAGACATTTATCTCGAACTTGACTTAAGTATGTCGAAAAAAATGTCGATTTCGATTGGAAACTAATGAAATCGACAGCTGATATTGATTGTTATAGACTTCTCGTTGCATGTCGTGCGTTGAATGGTCGACTTATCTGTAACGTGACATTCTGTGAAATACGTAAATAAGTTTTCAATCTACTTTCGCCATTTTTTCGACATGTTGAATTTGAGATGAATATCTAAAGGGCGAGAATCATGATCCAGCAAGTTAGTGGTTCACCACTGCGTCCGTGGCCGTGTCGGTCAGCACATCCCATCTGACTCTCAAAAATGATCTCATCCCATCTGACTCTCAGAGTAAAAGAATAAAATACACTTAGTTTGCGCACACACCTTTGCTCTAAAATATCTATGTGTCCGTGGCTAGTCTCTTAATTATTTCCCATGATAGCAGAAATACGAGAAGAGAATAAATAATTTTAAAATAGGTTAAATTCGTGACAACCCTAGTCTTAAAATTCATAATGCTAGCTAACAAGCACAGCGCGGGCCATTGGCGATATTGATATAAATTGATTACGCCTTGTCGCGACATTCATTAATATGCGACGCAAATATCTTATCTATACTTTCATTGGTATCATACTGACCAGCGCTTTAATCTTAAATATGTAATTCAATTGATTTATAATGATGATAACTCAGTTTCTCTTGTAAAATAAACAAATGCTGTGTTCCTTGAACTCACCATGTATTGAATAAGAATTGATTACGTAGTTGTGACAAAGACATTCCATAGAGATAAGAATTTCATTATTGAAGAATACCCCATAATTACATAAGTACATAATTATATGTCATAAAATATTTAATATTCGATTAATGTACCTCATAAATATCTTATTTTATAATTAATCCAAGCTCGTTATAATAATTTAATAATTTTAATATACCTAAGCAGGCGGTTTTTACCTTTATTTAGTTGTGCAGTTGAATTTAAGAGCAAATTGTTTATATTGTACTTACACTGCAAAAATTGTTGGTAAACCTTTATATTGAATTAAATTACATAGCGCTCATGCCTGTATTACCCGTAAGTGTAGGCTAAGGGGAATATCTCCCACTTTTCGGCAGCCATGTTTAGTTCTTTTAAGCAATAAGTAGAGGGCTGAGCCTATTGACGTTCATCGGACACAATTCCAAATGTCGGGCGGCAATTCGAAGATTTTCTAAATGTATTCCGCTTACCGCTGGACCAAAGAAGCAGTTAAATAAATAATGAAATAATACAAAACAGGTATTAGTTATTTTGATCTTGTAAATAGGTAGTATTTACAAGATCAAATATCTAATAATTAACTAGTAATTACAAGTATAGTCTTAGATTTACGCGAATATCACACATTGAAATAAAACCCGCGAACCTGAACTCTGAAAAGACTTTGAAACGTCGGGATCTAAAATCTAAAATAAACCACCATAAAATCCGTTAAAAAGTAATTTTATTTGAATAGTAATTACAAGAGCAAAAAATGTCATTTCAATAGTTAAAAGCTGTTTTGTCCATAATCCAACAATACTCTTAATGGTTTGTAGTCCATTGTACAAATAAAATGCCAATTCAATATAACTTGCATATTTCATACAAATGATCGGACGAATGCTGAGGTTAAGGTCACCCAGCATTAGCCTTTTGAAGCTCATCAATTCAATGGAAATGATCTCCGACCATTCTTTAAATATACATAACAAAACAGTAATATGATAGATCACTCTAATTGACACCGCCCTTATCTAAGTTTTGTGAGAATTTGTGTTGAAGAAAGAATAAATATTATCACTAAATATTACCAAGTATACACTATTATTTAAATGTAGTAAAATTATCTTAATATTTCTTGCCGCACAAAATCAGTTAGTTGGGAATCAAAGTTATGTATAAATAAATAGATATATTGGGTCACTAACAGCTCAATGAAACAGTGCACTCACACCTGCCTTACATAAAAATGTTGGACGTATATCACCCACAGCTCACCGGCTCCGTTAGTTCCAATGCAATGTTCCGTAATATGGGGCGAGCCAATTGGCACTTGTCGGTCACAATTCCTAACTTCGAGCTGTTTCTAAAATGTTTTTTTGTCTTACACAATTATTAACGTCTCTTAACTAGCCTCGGTCAAACCCTGGACCTCGCGCATGTTATACAACGAGGCTTAAGGGTCACAATTGATTCAATCTTTTAGAAGTATCTTGAACAATTTTCTATTGGTATTTAATTGTTTAGTGTGTAGGTCTGATAAATCAGCCCATGACCCTAATTTGTATCAATCAAACCAAAACGTTCAAACTCCAATTTGACTTGTGTCAAACGATGATTGGTTGCAACACTGCCTACTCTTAATTGGCAGAATGAGTTTTGCTCGCGTGCCAGTGCGGTTTACTTCAGCTATAATAAGGTGCGGATGTGGCATCTAAAGGAAAGGCTACTGTTTTTTTAGTGTTACTATTGGTATTATCATTCATCTCAGTGATTTTGTCTGTAAAAAGCATACTGTGGCAACAATTTTTTGAACTAATAGCCCTTGATATTGGTATTGAGGTAAAGCAAAGCGTGCTGCGCCTATTGTTCGTTTATTTTTATGTTCCTACTTTATTTTTGAGAAAACAATAGTAATATTACTAATCCGTTTCATTTACCTTTAGTATCCTAAATCTCTAGTTGGTGCTAAGTTGACCATCCACAAAAACACGCCAGTTGTGTACCAACACGATGCTTGGAGAAGTCATAATGTAAACGTGCCTGTAGTTGTACTGTGCTTGTATAATAGCTGATAAACGTGTACGTAGATAGGTACACTATTAACCTCTAGTTCGTAGGTTACGATAAAAAAAAAACAATATTATTAGCTAGCATTCTGGTCTTCAAGTAGTTAGCAAGATCAAATCACCTTTACTGATACCACTCTGACGGAATATATAGTTGTCGTCCATACTTAAATCATTCATTTTACGACACAATCAAATGTCGATCGTCTGACAATTTTGTTTTTATGGTAAAGGAATTGCTATCACAGAACTCCAGTTCAGCATTTCTTGTAAACAACGTGTCGAGTCACTGGGTCACCTTCAATGTTACACTATTTTGTCTAGAAAACAAACTGGATTACTTACGGTTCACTATTTTTTGTTTCTTCAGACGTGGTTCTTTTACTGTTTACACGTGGACCTAGATTTTACTCAACTGCAAAAGATTAAGAAATAAGGAAAAGTATATTGAAACCTCACTGTTTAATTAAATTTTTTCACTTTTACATTTTGGTTTCAAACGTTTGTCTTGATTCAAATAATCTGTAAAGTAAAGCCAAAATGTTTGCTTGGTTGAACGTGGAACGGTTGAACGTTGGAATGACACTAGTTTACGTCATTAATAAAATTATATTTCATAAGCTAGTGTCATTCCCATAATTTGAGAATTCTATTTTATTCGTTTAGCATATATGCCACTTGTCTAAGAGTGCAAGTTCAAATTGAATTCTTTCATTGTTGTACAGCTCGTTTATCGAGAAGGCTATTTAAAACAATATCCTACAACCAATGCAGACGAAGTTGCACAGGTCAAATAATGTATCATAAAAAAAATTATAATTACTCGCTATTATTATTACTATTATTACTGGTACCTTACAGGCGTCGTGATCTAGTGCCACCTCCATAAATTTTACTAAATAACGTAATTTTCATTTTATCTAATATTAAAGATATAAAAAAATTGTTTGCTGTTATAAACGTACGTTTGTGATATCCATGATCACATTATGAACTTCTGGATAATATTGAATAGGCAGTGTGATTGCGACCAACACATTGGCTTTTGTTTCGAACGCATCGTGGGCCCATCTATCACAGCTCTACGCCAATTTGTAAGTCTACGTCATTACGAATGCCCAGGATACCGTACAATAGTGGATGTTTTGTTTGCAATGTACTATTAGATATGGCACCTATAATATTTTATCGTGTTTATTCAAATTTGAAAAGCAAATATTAAGATAGCTAAATTAGGTGCTGCTTTGTTTAGATTGGTATGCATATTTTTTATAGTTATCGAGAGATTTTAGGTTCGAATATAGGTCAGATAAATTGTACTTCTTAGCGCTGGAATATCAGGTTAAATCGTTTGATACTTAAGCTGATATTACAGCGCTATTTTGGCGAAATTTCTAGAGCTTATTTATTATATCTGAAATTTTATTAATGTATTTTGTTTACTTTTCCTTTACGGCTCAACGTAACTTCAAACACTCAGTATGCCAATAAATAACATAAGAACGAAACCATTTCTTCTAATATCAAACGAATATTCCCCTTGCTTCCTGCCTTAATTCTTTCTCTGATCACACAATTTTATTTCCATGAACGCTATAATCATAAACTTTTTATTGCTATTCATCCAACAAACACTTATAATACGGAAAAAAGAAGCGTTACCTCTCAAGAGGTTACAAGTATGAGAGATCCATGTCAGTTTTGATCGGCCGTTCAAGTATGATTTATTATTCTGAGATATAAATTGTAAGGTCATGTTCGACATTCGTCAAACAGACAGCTAGTAAAACTTGCTATTCGTCATACACTATATATACCTATTGACAGGCACAAATTTGGTACACGAGTCAATATTTATTATAGTTTATTATGAACAGATCTTTTTAATCTTTAAGGCGTTGAAGACACTATACCTACATTGGCAGTTGCTTATAATAATCGCAACATTTGAGACTAACCAAAGTAGAGACCAAAACATGTAGTTTCTGATGCACGTAACATGTCGGATACATTAGTATTAGTATCTACACATAACATACTTGCTAGTTATCGGTTCGACCGTCCTCGGAGGGCTCACAGAAAAAGTCCGGTGAACCAATACAGGCCCTTCCGACCGAATGGGTTAGGTTATCATAAAAAAAATACTTGCTAGTTTGGGTAGTCTACGAATACAAGGTGCTACATGTAATGTTGATCTATTCTTGATATTTTTAAGAAAATGGGACATCTTACGAGGGAACTTTCTGAAAAACTAGTAATATAGGCATACAAAAGAAATTAGCGTAACAGAGATATGCTGATAAAAGGTTAACTTAAAGTGGGAGTGGACTGGCTATTAGTATTGAATGCAACCACAGATATGGTCCCGAATAGCCACTCTCTGAGCGCCGCAAGACTATAGACTTTGTCGTGGCAGACCGAGATAAGGACTACAAATGAAGGGACGATCTTTATGCATTCGACAGGAGAAGATGAAAGACTTCAGAGAAAACTTATGCCAAGTCGTGGTGTCCCACTGCTGGGTAGGGAAATTAGGTAAGAAAATACTTAAGTAACCTTAGTTACCTACTTCAGCGAGGAAAAGGATGTATTATAGTAAAGAAAGTTGTAAATAAATATTTTAAACTATTAACTGCTTCAAATGTGTATAGCACAAGTTACTTTTTTTTCGTTTCAGATGTTCGTATTATCCAAAAGTAAACTAAACTCTTTGATGTGAAGTGGTTTTTATATGTACTCAATGATAGACATTGATTATAGTTTTATATTAAAACGTTATAATGATCTGAGCTATATTTAACTAGCTTTTGCCTGCAGTTCAGTTTGAGATAATACACATAGTATAGTTAATAGTAAGTTTAAAAAGCCATAAAAGCCTAAAATTATCTTTTCTTCTTACTTTAATACTAGTTAGGATTTTAACGAATCAAGTTTTTATACTCTATGGGTATTCAAATTAAGTATCCACAAGTTATTCGATTTGCTACTATTGCGCTCAACAGAAAATTATTATACGATGCAGGGATTAGATATGATATCATATTTCTCTTTAATTATCATAATTGAATGAGTACTTTTTAATAAGGTCTCATGAACTTTATGTAAGTACTTATAAATCACGTACAGAATTTATTAAGATCTTTGTCGCCTTCACTACCGACCAAGCTACCTTTTGTAGACGATCTAATTACCGACAAGCCGAGAACAATAATAATGTAATCTGAATATTTATGAAGTGAACGATGCATCTGTGAATTTGATGCAAGTAGTTACACAAGGATGTTTATCTCGAACGAAAATTGACTGTGTGCAATGAATAATTTATTGTAAGCAACCGGTACTGACGTTCGCCATATTTTAATATAAATCCATCTACCATATTGTATGCAAAATGCCATTGAATGCAGTGCAAGGCAGGATCATTATTCGAATACACTGCTGCGATATTCATCACACGGTCTGTGGTTGCAGTATTTTAAACAAATCATCTTTAAACGAAGATGGAGTCAGGAGCATACTTCAACTAACCCTGTACCACGAGATCTTTAAGAATTATACTTTCTGCTATCAAGGAAATTTTGTGTATGCATTTAATAGCAACGCAGCCTGTATTGAAGTTGCTATAAGTTTTCATAGTAAGGGGGTGATCCGAACGCAATGTGAGCTCGGAATCGATTTAAATAATGTTGGTTACTTAGGCACTTTAATACGTTTTTGTTCTCCCACGTTTTTGAAAAGACATGTCTTGAAGATTTCATGGTAAGTGGGATATGCAGTCGATCATTCAAAAAGAGAATTTCATTTAAAATGCTACAGCATTGTGAATAGCATAATGTATTTCAGGCATAATGACAAAATTGCTTCTGAAACTTATTTCTTGGAATAGGTGCTAGAGAAAGTTGTATCTTAACATCTAATAAATTGCTTAAAAAAATAGCACTACATTCTTAAGTGGAGACCACTAATTGAAAAATTTAGTCTAGGAGAACCTTAGACAACAAAGAATGACAATCTTAGCATGGTGGCTGGGATAAACTGGATGAGGACTGCTTTAAGGGAGAGTTATGTCCAATAGTGGCAGAAATCAGACTAATAATGATGATTAATCTTAATCGTAATAACTAAAATATCATTAGTTTCACAATCACCTATCAACACTTTTAACACACTTTGAGACAAATTACTCTAATGATAATAGTTGAAGAAATAATGTAGTTACATGCTATATTAAATGTATTTTCTGAGATTGAACGTTAAAATTAGCAGTCGTTAACGTAATGGTTGCTCTAGATAAAGCTATTACAATAAATTTCTTAATTGCTTCTATTGTCTGTAACAACGCTGAGATAGTGGGTGATGTAAACATAGATTTTACTTATAGTTGAACTTCACGTTGCAGTTTGTTATTGTGCAATGAATGTGGATCTTTTTAAATAAAGTATAAAAGTAGGTTAATTTGTTTCTGATAGAACACAAAGCCGTTGTTCTGCGATCAATCACTAATTGATCATGTCGGTCAGCCCTTTCCACTGGACTGCAGTGAAGGTAAAAGAGAGTGCACCTGTGCTTAAGTACACACTTGTGTAAAAATATATCTTGCGTATCTGCAGCACAGATTAAGCAGCCGTACCCTAAAGTCATTATCCGTCGCCGTCGCTGGGTACAAGATCTGTTACTCTGCCCAGGGAATGAATCTTTATGAATCGTCTAAATACAGTTAGAAGGGGATTTTTTATATAGTGTATATATTTAGTAAAAGTAATAATAATATTTTAACTCATACACAGCGCTGTTTAGTCCAAATTTAAGCAATTATGTTTGCTTGTGTTATTGGTACTAGGTACTAATGTACTATACATTTGTTTTTTGTTAAGAGAAAGTTCAGGAGTTAAATAGAAAGTTCCCAAAGAAGTTTATAAAAACTTTTTCCATTACAAGAGACCAATGTTGTAAAAAATCTATAAAATATTTTTCATCTAAAAAAATATCTAAAAGGATAGTAATAAATCCGTGTCCAAACTATTCCAATTCAAGCACGTGGATGCGAGGTATCAATTCCAAATCTTGTAAAAAGTAACTTCATCAAAAATACAAAAATTAAAACGCTGTCGCTCTGACAACTTCCTGGAGTTACGTAACAAAAGTAAAGCCTACCTACACGTACGAGTAAATAGAACAGATGGAATAAAAAAATGTCTATTTGTGTTGCAATCAATCAACAAAGCTTGCTCCGAGTTCCCAGTTTCAAAAGCTAACTTTTCGAACCGAGTCCGCTATTATTTAGTATTGATTTTTGGCGTCTATTTTATTGGTTCTCCAAGCGGTCCAATGTTTATACAGATTTCCGACGACAGTACCTACCTACGTAACTATGATTTTGTTTGATTGGATTTTTAAAAATGTTTATGTTTTCACTGAATATACAACGATAAATTCGGTATTTCGAATACGATTCGCTGAAACGATCCAACGTGCACCGTTTAATGCTGTTTTTATTTTGCGACCCAACGTGTAGTCTGGCTCAATCTAATCTAACATGTACAGCATCGAAAAATTGTATTATTTTTTTACATTTTTACTAAGGTATCTAAAAATATTATGTTTTTATTACGCCATTTTGTGCGGTTTTTATATTTATCGAATTTATTTTGGGGCACGGTATTTTGGTATAATATGTTGCGGTAATTCTGAAACTAAAAGAAACTTCTAAAAAAAAAATTGGTTGCCTGTAAATTCGGTATACGGGCGAAAGTTTTACGTGACAACGACTTTGAGTGGTAAAATAATTTTAATGTGAATATTCATTCGTATAGTAGGAAGAAGGATGAAACATAGTTGAGTGGGAGAGAGACGCAAGGCATTCGGCGGGCCTCTCTCTCGTTCGGTGACTCATCGTAACGTTACCGAGCGTTACACTTTTTCATAAGTGCCTCCCAGCCGCAACCTAATTTAAGACGTTGTCACGTCAAAACTTAAAAATTGATACTTTGAAAAACTTTGATGTAAATCTCCATTAATATTACAGACACAACATTATAACGGCAACAGACTTACCCCCTATAACATATGAGATTTAGCTAAACATAGAAGGCAAAATGTGGGTAATATTCATCTATTTGGGTGACACAGGCAAGAGTTCTATCTAATATTTTGTTACAAACTATAAAGATGAAGCATTATTGTTTAAGATCGTCAGAGTTACTTTAGCCGTCCATAGGTCTTGGACACAGCAAGAGTTCTATCTAATATTTTGTTACAAACTATAAAGATGAAGCATTATTGTTTAAGATCGTCAGAGTTACTTTAGCCGTACATAGGTCTTGGACACGGCCTATCTTTTAACTACAGTCAGAACTGAAAGCTAGTCTTGAGATAGCTACCCATCCAAATATCAATCGCACTAACCGCTGCCGATTGACCTCACCGATCAGGTAAGAATCGACGAACCGATGCAGATGTAATAATGCGTTATCATGTAACACAGAGGTCACCAATTAGATTTATTACAGGAAAAAAATCTTAAAATGTATAACTCACGTACCTAGTTCATTGCCACCTTTTACTAATAGGTTCTAAAACAATATTGTCTAGTTGTATTCTATAATTATTTAGTGCCAATTTTACACATCATTTATACAATTAGGCGTTATAAGGACAAAACCATATAAATTGCCGAGCTCAAATCGATTAACACGACACAAATTAGATTTAACAATAATTGATCCATGATTACCATTTTACAAGTTAAGGCCAATGACCGTATTATTACTACTGCCATATTGATACTAATTTGATTTGATCACAATTCGCAATCAATAAGTTTTTCTATCGTACGAGTATAATGTAATATAATAAAAACTTGATATATTGATAGGTTTGTTACTTCTGAATTGAGATACACATGGCTCTAAATGTTGTCTTTCAAATCTTTGAGCATGCTGGAATCTTTGAATTCAATAACCAATGTATTTCATTACCAATAATACCTATCTAGGTTAAATATTAGAGTTGGTAATTTTTGTTAGTTATAAGTATTCCTTTTATGATATTTTAATACAAATTATTCATTTATTTAGGTTTAAACTTTTACAATTTCTTTAGGGCCTAAGAAACTTGATCACCGTTCCATTAAGCGATTACGCATTGTTTTATTTGTTGTTCTCTGTCAATATTAAATTTTGATTTTATTTTATGCGAATAAACTATTTTATATGTTAAATTAAGTTGATTGTTAAAATGCAGATTTTTAACCCCGACCAAAAGGATTGTTATACCCCTAGGTTTAGCGATTTAGATATTTAACTGATACAATACAAAAATAACTGCTCGAATCTCAAAGATCAGACACACTGCTCTTTACATTGCGTTCACTCTTTACATTGCGTTCGCGTATTGAGAGAGTTTAGACCTTAATCTCCACACGTTGGGCAAGTGCGGGTTGGTGGATGTCCCTCGAATGATAAGTTATTAGGCATGCCGGTTCCCTTACAATGTTTTACTTCACAGATATTGAGCAGTGGCGATTTAACAATTCACACAAAGATGTTAGGGGACGACCAGGAATCAAACCCACGACGACATGTCTAAGGCGAGGCCCATACCGCTGCGCCACCGCTGCTCAATACATTATGTGCTTATGCATAAACATTTGGTCGGTCAATGTAATTTCTTTTATTTAGCTTTTACAAGTTGATTGGCTAACAATTCTTATCGGCTGTGTGTTTCAGGTTTAGTACATCGCACCGCACACAATGGGGTCTTGTTCAAGAATTAACGTTGAAGGCGGCCAATCAGGAAGATCATCGGTTAACTGATCAAACACAACAAAATGCCCACACTCAATCAAGGCACATCCAAAGAGGTGCTATGCTAACACCATCAATCATTAAAACGAATAGGCAGTGCTTCGTTATCTCTAGTTGGGGCCGAGCCAAAATTGTTATAAAGATGGTCTCGTTAAACATTTGATGGTTTGGCTGTGGAAATTAAAGAAAGTTATTATAGTAGTTGACAGGGATTTTGAAATGAGAAATTCTTGTTTTTTTAACGTGAGTAGTTTTTATTAGATTTATTATTGTAGCGACCCATTAATGTCCCACTTATGGGCGAAGGTTGTCTCGTAATTATGTAAAGTTAAAGTATACTATAACCACTGATACTGGTAGATGTGAAATGTTCTCGAAAATCTGGTGTATGACGTGATGATTTATTCAAGATTGGATTGATTTTTTTTTGGGCTGTGTCGCCTTCGTCCGTAGGTGTACACCTTTCATTGAATCCCCACACGTGGTCCCAGGTGGTGCAAAACAGGTGACAATCAACTGATGGTAGGCTTCGACCGTGGTTAGTACCCACCCACTAGACAAAGTCGCACCACCATACGGCCTTGCCGTGTTCCGGTGCGATGTCTGGTGATACCATGCAGAGAGGGAGAGTCGGAATTGTTGCTCCCACTAATGGTTGACTCAGTTTGGGATAGTTTATAATATCTTTTTAGATTTCTTGACACTGTACTAGCTTCTCATCTACTATCTATTAAGTAACCTATAGGTTACCTAGGAACCCTATAGGGTTCGTTGTAATAATAATAAATTGAATAACGATTCTTACTAGATCCGTAGATTATTGCGTCATTCAGAAACCTGGTCAGAAAATTACTACGCTAAGGGCTACCATTGTTTATATTTATGTGATGGTTGATACGTGGATATATTCGAACGAAAGTTTTATTTTACATTCACTTACCTAATTAGAGTAAAAATATACGTGCTGTTCATAACCATAAACAGTAAAATGAGGCTAAAAGTTCGAACATAAAATCCTTAGGTTCATGTTGTTACTTCCTTAGATGCGAAAAATATGTTTCGATAATGCGTTTCGGAACTTTTTTGTGTTTCACCCCTGTTTATGTGGTGAGCCAACGTAAGCGTATTTTCAAAAGTATTATTTTATGTGAATAGATATTTATGACCGCTTTTAGGTTCATACTAAAACATATTGATTTGCTCATTCTACTATAAGAAAAGACATATTTTAATTTCGCAATGCATATAAAACAAGTTATATAATTAGAAACAAAATCACCCTATTAAATTTTGTTAATGGCGCTGGTTTTCTGGGTACGTTTCTGAAAACGTAAACATTTTTTTTGTGGTAACAGTTTAGGCTCAATACATAGTTGTTCTTCATTTCAGTTATTTTAATAACATTGTTATTCAGGTCGAATAAATGCTACCTACTTCTTATGTAGCTATATCTGGGAATCATTCGATTGAGTCTATAGACACAACAATGTTAACTCATAACCAAAATTAACCATAGCGCAATAAATCAAAATTAAATACGCAAAACGCAATTAATTAACTTTAAAATACCGGCACAGCAGTACGAAGCGTACTGTCTAAACAATACGCCGGAGATTGCACGATGATGACATCATATTAAACATTGCCAGCGTTTTTTCACGTCTCATTAAAATGGAGTAGCGTTGTATGCAGGTTTGTTGCACCAATATTATTAAGGTTTACTTTTTTTGTATACAAATGTATTAAGGTTGCAATAGAAGAGTTACGATAGTAGGTACTCGAAATTTCGTTAAGCAGAAAGAATTGAGGATATTATTTCAATAATTATATTGTTTTCGAATACCATATGGTCGTCCTTAATTATAATAAAAACTATAGTTCATGTGATTGCAAGAATTTTAAACTTAGTACTGGATACTTTCTTACTTACGTACTAAACCAATAAAATACATAAATATCAACACTGAAGGCAATGTTTGTATAAAATTAAAGCTTTAAAACGCAATCAGAACCGTGTCTACGGTTTTTTCGTTCTACCCCACCGGTAGTCTGTCTGTGCTAATATTTGCGTTCGTGCATTATACCAGAGATAGCACAATAGACTAGGTATTACCTCCGTAGGTTTACTCAGGACATCGCCTGAGATCTAAATGAGTAATTTCACCTGGTAATTGCACTTTTCTGTTTTACTACACTCGAAAGAGCTTAGTTTGTACAGTCCTGTTTACTTTTTCATTAATCTTTCAGATGGTTAGTAGAGGTTCACAGTTGCAAGAAGATTGGGCGGATTTAAGTTTGAATAGAGCATTGCCAAAAATATCATACGTTGTGTTTATGAAAGTTAAAAATCACAGTGGTAATTTACATTTATATTATGTGCCTGATGAATGACATTAGATTCGCGTTTTATTAGATAAAGCCTGCACATTTTGCAAGCCACATATATGCATCAAGCAAAATATGAGGCATAAAATTGACCTCTAATTTATTCAGGCAGCAATAAATTAGAAATCATTTTTAGGCCCACCGGAGTAAAGCGAGGCTGCGGAGCGGAGAAACAGAAAAATATTAATGTTAACCAATATGACGGCAAGAAGAGGAGCGGAGGATTTGCGCAATCCTAATGCTTAATATTTCTCCGTTTCTTTGCTCCACAGCCTCGCTCCGTTCCGATGGACAGGCGGTTGCTTACGGTATGAGAACGATTCACCGGCCGTCGAATTAAAAAAAGTAGATTCTGTAAAAGATGATGATGATGTATGTTTGTATTTACTCAGTCAAGATCTTCAGAGATTGTCTGATTAATTTGGGACTATATGGCGCTGTATGTATGTGTGAAAATATTATTGATTGTGGTCTATCTCTCTAATAAATAAATTGAAATATGTAAACTGAAGTGAATACTCGAAGAATAAATAAATATATCCTAAATAAATATATACTAAGTAAATAATAATAAATAAATACAAAAAAATAATAGCTAAATATAGTTAGCTTTTATTTTTTAGTTATGACAGCGATTTTTTTATTTAGAAATAAATTGTAAATAAACAAAACAGTTCCTCTAACGACGAAATATACGAAATCTGAGACAATTTAATAAAGTACATTCAAAATATTCCTACCGTTACCAGGTCTAAAAGAACTGGTACAAAAACCCATTACTTACAAAAACAGTGTAAGCGTAGTAGGCTGCATAGTCATGTCAACAACCATCTTACCGGATAGCGAAACGTATGCATTCTTCATGAGACGCCTTCCAACCATCACGGTGACATCTTGCTTTGCATTCGTGTAGCGAGCTCTTAGTCTATTTGAAGTGAGATACGCTTTATAATCCGAGAGACTGTGAGCATTTGGATGTGGCATATATATTTTTTAATAAGAGGAGAAACAAGGAAAATACATTGCAACTTAATTTTAATTTCAGGCCCTAGACGAAAATACTATTCTTATGTGTGTGTAAAATAACAGTAGATTAGATTTTGATATAGACTTGTTTTGTACAAGTGCAGGTTCGATAAGAAGGCTTCTTGACAAGGATTTCTTTAAATGAACCTCTAAACTTCAGATAATGTGCACAAAGTTACACAGACTTTATGCATAAATAGGTGTCAACGATGCTTTATGCAAAATATTGTTATTAGCAATATTCTAGCCTAGTAACTAGGTAGGTATATAATGATATTTTGTCGGTAAGCTTTGCTAATCCAATTAAAAAAAACTTGTGGCATCAAAGCGCCCGAACGAATTTATCGGTTGAAATAAGATTTCTTTTATTTATTTATTTTATTAAAAAGCTAATGTGATCCAAAAGGGAACCACTTATAGCTAGTTCAGGGGTTACATTGAAAGTAAGTTTATAATCAAAACAAAACATATCGATGTTTATAAAAACAGTTACAAACGCAGCTAATTATTTTCATTTATAACCATAAATTTAGTTTCCAATTATACTATTTGCTATTTAATTACTGACCCGAGTTTAACAATGTTACCTCGTTAGGCCCTTGATAACGACATCGTTACGGCGATTTGAGCATTTAGCATGTGTTCTTTTCTGTTTTAATTGGCAAAGTTCAATGAAAACCTACTTCGTTATAACTAACCATTTAGTGCGTATTAAATGTTAATAAAATACTGTTAACCGTTAACCTTTTTTGTTAATTGCTTTAGATACACGTAATAGGTTCAATGCTATTGTTAAAGTGTGCCAATGTCAAGCTAAAATTGGAAATTGATAGTATAGTGTCAATACAATCGCCTGTAACTAAGTTGTTGACCTCTTTGTTGAAAGACGATACATACAAATAGTTCTTATTTTAGAAATAAATAAAGGCGATTTCTTCATTACTTCACTTCAACTCTCTTAGTGTCTCACTTGTGGGCACGGGTCTTACGATTTGAGAGAGTTTAGGCCCAGTGATGAAGCGGTGTTGGTCTCGCCTTTGAAATACAAGGTAAGGTAATATGAGGTAATGATACATTTCATTTATTATAACAATGTGTGTACCCACAGACAAACTATGAAAATAGTTTAGTGGGACAATTAAATATTGTTATGTTGTCAAATTTGATAATAAAGACATACATACCCGGTATACTGGTGCTATAACAACAAATAAGAAAATCCTCCGGATCCTCGACTAACATTTGACTAAATTTTTAAGTAATTTTAAAATTTTTACTGCCGGACGTATCTTCATTGTAAGTTTAACTGCAACGTAGACATCTAGAATGCATAATAAAAATCGTAATAGCTACTTCAATAGTTCATAATAATGTGTGATTAATTATCCACAGAACATAATATTGTTAATTAACTCCATTTCATTATTATTAAGAAATTTGTATGAATCACGTCAATATTGCTTTGTTAATTACTTGGTCTGTTAATGAGGTCATAATTGCAGCAAAATGTTTTCTAACATGTTCCAACGTATGTGCATAATCACCGTTGGAATGTAGGTCGGATGCATACACTCCGCTCATATCGAATTCTATTTTTTCCATTCAACGATCTGGGTTGCGCGAAAAATTTCATATCGCCACGCGTTTAGCAAGTAAAATCAGATAACTTTTGACACTTCAATTACGTAGTGATGGCCGACTAATTTTTTTTCCGCCTCGAAACATGACACGTCAGGCGCATACAAGACGAAGTTTCCAGAACAAAATCATTTTCCCAACTTCAGCTAGAGGTATAGAATAAGGAAATTAAAAAGTTTTCCGCTTTTAATATTAAATTAAGTGGAGATCTCTCATCGCAGGTGTACTATTGAGCGGAGCGAGTTTGCTAGCCATGCCTTGGAGCCGTTTTCTATTGTTTAGTTTGTCTTAATTTACACGGTTTGTTAAGTTTCTTTTAAGTTTTAACAATGTGAAGCTTGTTTTTAATTAATTTGTCACATAGACACGATGAATCGTGTATGTATACAAATCATCACTTTTAATCCGACTTTACTTTAGATAGATGAGGTTCTAAGTTTAGATAGTTATTTCTGATCCATACCTATTTATATCTTTGTCATATTAAGACGTATTTGAAATGTTAGTTACATTTTCAACCGACTTCAAAAAGGTTATCAATTTGAATGTTAGTTTTAATTACATATATGTTACGCGATGATTCCGCCAATTATACATCGATTTTGATAAATCTTTTTTTTTCTTTCTATGTAGGGAGTTATAGTAAAATTTTATCAGGTTAGAGTTATTGTTAAAACATTGAAGTCAATGTGTATTTTTTAAGGTTATAGAGAAAAAGAAGTTTATTTCGAAATAGGTTTAAATAAGAATCTAATATTAAATTTGATGATCTTTTTTTGATTCAATTAATTTAAATATAAAGCTACTGCCATGTCTTCCTAGATTCCTAACTTTTACTCTCAATTGTTTATTGTAGAAAATAGTTTGTAGTCAGTGCATCATGTCGACGCGAAATCAGTTCAAAGCGAACCATAAATTATTTGATTTCTCTTCTCTTTTTACGTTGGCATAAAGAAGAAATCACACCATTTCTGAGACCACACTAAAGTTAACGGACAGTTACAAATCTTCATTAACAGCTCGACAAAAAGTCGCAGCTGCAAGATGTAAATCTAACGATACTAGTACCTTCTCGATACGTGACATATTAAAAAGTAAAGTTAAATCCAAAATAAATTTAGATTGTGAAAGTGATTAAATAACATTTATTCAATTAGTTTGTATTGTTGCCTTTACTATGTTTTTTTTAATTTACATTCATTGTTCAATTCAAGACTTGATAAATCTACTTTCTATTTTGTATTAGTGTTTATGTAAACACGAAATGTACTTGATACACGAATGTTACTATAAATTGGTAAGTTAATGGCGTACATTAAGCTTCTCGATGACAACTTCAAGTGTTTGTATATCGATTTATAACGATCATGTCACTTCACACGTCGACAGACCAACACTACCATTTGATTAAAGTAAAATAAAATTGTATATTTAACCAAAGTATTCATACTTGAATAAATAATTACGTAAGTTTAAAAATAACTCGCGGCTAGAAATAATGCAACTGTACGAAATCTGTAAATTTATTTGATAATATGTTTTTGACAACTCGCTTTGATTGTGTGTAATTTAATCCCAAGATCGTCATCGTACACAAACATAAGTTGTTTAGTAAATTTTTATAATTGATACAGTGGTTTTAGAGTATATTCATCGTAAATAAATACCAATGTTGATTGTGTTTAACCGTAGAATGTACAATATTTAAAAATAAAACATAGTAAAAGTAAGCTCAATATTTAAAAGCCCATTTTGTTGTAAAAACCATTCGGTTACAGAATAAATTTTTAATGAACTTAAATTAATGGAGCTTTGGATGTAAATTTGTCGCTTTTACGGTCATTCCGAGTGATTTTTGGTAGCCAGGATATGTGCGGTATGTCAGGAGTCTGCGTGTTACAGTTAACGTAAGCCTATCCATTAATTTTAACTTAACATTACGACGATGCGTGCGGTGATTTTGTTGACAAAACTTGTTTTTTTAATTACCATTTATTTCTATCACCCTGTATTAGCCTAAAAATAGTGTGTAAAACTGTTTCAAACCATTTAATAGCCAGTAAAATCTGTAATATCATGTACTACCTATATCACTTTATAAATTAGTTATTTTTGAGGAGTAAGAAGGCGTTCTAAGTGTTTACATTCATCTCGTGTGCCTCCACGTGAACCCTGACGCCTGTGGGAATATGTACATTGCTAAAAATCAGTGCTGTGGGTCACTTCTAGTAGGTACTCACAGCGTTTACTGAGCAATGTCCATGTTTGACACAGATAGATTACACTTTTTCTTTGTTTTTTTTTTCTCTTTTCATGTGTTTTTTTATTTTATTCTGTGTGTCCTGTCTCTGTTAAATAAATGTTTTTCTTTCTGTCTGTTCTTTCTAAGACTGTGGCATTGGTGAAGTTATCAATGGTGTACCAACGAGATGACTTATGATGGGATGGGCCATGAATGAGAGCAGGTCTGGTTGGCTGTTTACTTACAGACTGCAAGAGCATTGTATTCACTTTCACTAGCACGTACCGTCAAACAAAATTGATGACAAACTTGTATCTACATGTAAATCATTGTATCAAATAACCTTAATCCCTCACCTATTCATGTGAAGTTACAAGTCACTGAAACATACCTACTACTGCGAAAAGTATTTTTATGTGAGTTAGAATTGAATTGATATAACAACATAAATCCACGTCTCTCTCTTAATCCGCTAAAGTGAAATATTATTATTAACTGTTAGACGATTTATCACATAATTTATCATATCATAGATAGGTTGATTCATTAGCGTGATTCATCCTGTAGCTTGTTGAATTTATAACTCATGAACACATTATTTGACAAAATGAACCATTAGCTGTTACGAAACATTGTAAACACGCCTGTCCGACATCCGAGCGATATTATTCTATGACTAGTTTATTTTGTAAAGAATAACAAGAGAAAACTAGTAAGCAGAGGCTCACGTCAATCATATTTGATATAGACTTATTTACATTTACTGCCGCGTTAGGAACTAATAAAACTAATTTACAAAATTAGTCCGACTTTAAAAAGGTCGAAGTAAAGGAAAGGGTGAAATAATTACTTATACAGTTAATGAACACAAATAGTTTTTTTAAGGTCGATACCAACCTTTGAGCAAATAGTTTTTCATTCACAGATATTATTGATAGTCTTTTTTCACTTATAGTGGCCTTTCATATGATTTCCTTAAATAATATGATTTCATAGATATTTGTATCGCTAAAACTCGAGAACGGCTCAACTGATTCGGCTCATTTTGGTCTTGAAATATTTTTAGAAGCCCAAGAAAAGAAGGCGAGAAATATACGGCACGAAATTCGCTATGGCAAATAGTATATCATATAAATTGCCACATAGTTAGTAACAAAACTCTTTGCCAATTTTTATTAAATTTTGTGTGTAAATTCAATAGGTCTAAAAACAGATTTTTGCCATCACTACGTACCAATGACACCACAGGTACTTACACAACCCGGGTGAACCGTATTTAAATTGAATACAGTTTAAATTTCAATGCTTTTATTTATTCCTTTACTGGATTTTTTGGTGGGCCGTCCGACGACGACGGTCGAACCGATTCCTAAGTCTATCTTAACGATAATATTTGTGTTTTAGAAGACCAAATTAATGGGTGGAGTTTATTCACTTTTATGGCTTGCCACCTTGGAATAAGCGCAATTCCAAAATAGCTGAACAAAAACGGTCCTACTACGTTTATCCATTAATATCTACGCACGCTACATTTCTGCAGGGTTTGTAGAAGCTAAAAATATAATAAGTATGTATTTACAAAGTAGTATAAGTGTGTTATGTAAAACGATACGTTGAGGGCACCCGACTATTCGATGTGATCCAAACGATAGCGACATTTAATTTACCTAACAGCGCCATCTAGTTGTAACACGGAGAACTAATGATTCTTAGAGTACTTGCTTGATCAGCTCATAATCAGATATAGTATTTACAAAATACTTTTAAAAAAGTATTTAAACACAAAAAAGTTATGGTACGTGTAGGTATACTATTTAAATACAAAATACTTTTGCTTTTTGTGTTAATTACTTAATGCAAAGTCAGTAGGTATTTTCAAAATTATAATGCATATAAATTAATGTTCTTTATATTGAAAAGCAGCGGTTCCGCCCGCCTGAATATCGGTTATCGCGCTAAACCATTTAACTGTTTTTGCTCAGTCGGATAAAAACTATCCTATGTCCTTTCTGGGGTCTCAAATTTTTTTATTCTTCGAAAAGCTGGCGCTTAACTGCAACTTGCCTGATGTTAAGCAATGATGTATTATACGGCAGAAGGCGCCAGCCCAGCATACCGATTCACTCGTGATTACGAATGATTATCGGTAAGAAGGTGGCAGTGAATAAAGATAACATTTGGTTAGAAACCTTAAAGGAGCAACAATTTCGACCCACCCTCTCTGCATGGTGTCTCCAGACATTGCACCGAAACACGTCAAGGCCGCTTGAACTATCCCCAAATAGATTTCATACATATCGGTTTAGTAGTTTTGGCATGAAAGCCTACCAGACAGTCAGAGTTACTTTCACCTAAATATTAGATTTTATACTATAAGTACTAGCGGCCCGCCCCAGCTTCGCCCGGGTAGCTTCAGCCTACTCAACAATTTACAAGAAATGTGATAAATAAAGAACCGCTCCGCCGATTTTGTGCAAACTTCACATAAACCATCTACTAAATAGTCCGAACAATGCCTAAACATTTGGTTTGAATAGGTAAGCCCGTTTTTGAGTTATAAAATTACAACGAAAAGTGGCATTGATTTTTATATATATAGATTTGAATAACATTAGATTTGATTTTATCTTTTACTAGCGGACCCGGCAGACGTCGTTCTGCCCGGTAAAGCAGTGCCATCTACCGAGTCTCAGACCTACCGAATATAACCAATAATAAATAATAGGTATCTAACCCAGTCTTCGGCACTTCTTCGCTTTCTAAATTTTCTTTTTTTTTTAATTTTTCTCTGCGTAGGAACCATTCTCGTACTTAAAGGAATATTTTAAAAAAAGAATTAGCGAAATCGGTCCAGCCGTTCACGCGTGATGTCGTGACAACGGAAAACGGGTTTCATTTTTATATATATAGATAACATTAGTAACATTACAAGCTCTTTAAATGTGCATCAGACATGTTGCGTCTTTTTGGATCATGAAACATTTTTTTTTGGAGTATTGTTTGCTGCAGTAGTCATCATAATTATCATCATCAGTCTATTTTAGTCCACCGCTGGGCATAGGACTTTCCTAAAGCACGCCAGTGAGCACGATTCGCAGTTACTCTCATCCAGCTCGTACCAGCTACCTTTCAGAGATCGTCATTCCAGTCTGTCTCCACTTAAGAACTCTTTTACCCCAACGGTTGTCGGTTTCGCATATGACTGCCCCACTGTCACTTCAGCTTACTAATCCGGTGAGTTACGTCGATTACACTGGTTCTCTGTCGAATCACTTCATTGTGTATTTGATCTTACAGCAGTATCTTCCACCAAATTACACAGTCTACAAAACAAGTTCAACATCTCCATTATGGTAACGCATCATAAATAGAATCGTATTCAAGACCAAAGCCAACACCATCCAAAGATTATTTTATTCGCAGAAACAACTATCTTATTTGGCGAACAACTTCAAGCCACTTGTAATATTCATCATTCCGTTGGCTCCGTTGACTTTAAACGGTGCATGTCCGTCTTTTTTTTAATTTTTCATTTATTCTCGCCTCGATTGTTGCCAGAGAGCAGTATTCATAAAACTATGTTCCTTGTTTTACACACTCTTTTATATTTCAACAGCCATTCCAGTTGAGAAACAGGCGACATTTTATAGTGCAGCTAGTTTTTACTGTACAACATCCAACCCTGAAAATGAATATTACACGAAAACTTAGCTACGTATTGCGAGGTTTATTGATGTTAATACTTCGCTTTATATGCCATAACTAAACTTGATTTTTAATAAGCGATATGAGTACGCTTATCTAACAAAGATTAATACAAGTTACTAGCGACTTATCTTTACGATTATTTGCCAGTGTAAACGATTAAGAGACTGCCCAAGTTGCTTTCAGTCAAGATTACAATGTGTTGGAAATGCGACTCTAATTCTCACTTGAGGACAATTGCATGCACTCTATCGTATGTATATTTATATGCAATACTACACCGAGAACAATTCAGCAATAAAGTTGGTACACCAATAAAATCTCGTAGGTGTGTGAATTACGAGAGCAGGTTCATGAAGTTTTGGATATGAATAAGAACTAAAATTGCGCAGTGTGAAGAAAATTACTCTAGTTGTTTATTCTGCAATTGCAAAAATAAAATATAGAACTGAAGTCAAAAACTCAGGTAAAACTATAAGACATGCAAATGTTATCCTTTAACATGTTATTGTACCACTAGTAGATAATAAGTACAAAGTTAATAACATTATAGAACAAAATCTCAGAGAATTTGTAAGAGTGATATAGATATTTTAGTAAATGGTTTCAGAAATGTAATCTGATTAATACAAAAAGTATGCTCCTTTTCATTTCCAAGGACCTATTATTCGTCGATATGATAATAAATAAAACATACAAACGAAAATAGGTTATGAAAATGAACAAGCCACATCTGAAACTAATAATATAACAGACGCAATATCACTTACAAAAATTACAGTTTTATAAGATCGCACCCATAGGAGTTATTTAATGGAATGTGTTTCACCACAGGCGTCGTAATTCTATCACACATAACCCTGAATATTATTGGTAGGAAATGCTAGTTCGATCATAATAATAACAAAAATATTGAAGCTGCTGATTGATACGATAAGTGAATCGACTCTTACAAATTTATTTTTGAAAGATGAAAGGGTGTTGTTGGTTTTGAAGTTATGTGATGCGAATCATTTGTGAAAACAAACGTTTGATGTGTGGAAAAAGGTTGTGGATAAACGGTGAATCAATTTTAAAACCATTTTAGTTGGTTTTATTATAACCACGCAATGCTCGCACGCAAAGAAATATTCAATTGATTTTTGATGTTGGTTCTTACCTACTTAGCTATGATTGTTTTTAACACAAAACCAAAAACTTTGTAAAACTGGCGCTTTACTACACTATGTTGGTTTTTCATAGCCCATGTAGCAAAAAATTACCAGCATGAAAGACCGAATATTCAATAACGACATTTAAAAAATTTGGATTCATAGCATAGACTATTAAGGGTAATTTTATTTAGGCCTTCATCTACCACTTTTTTGTATCTATGTATAATTTTTCTTCTAGTTATGAACTAAATAAAAACAACATAAGTAGGTATATAGCTGGCCGCAGCTAGTAAAATACTGAACTAATGTCTAAGCTAAGCAAATGCTTTAAAAAAAATTCCGCAACGGCATCTTTTGAGAAGTAACTAAAGCTAGCAGCATTGTTTCGTTGAACGGGGAAAAAATAGGTACCAGGTTTCAGTTACAAATATATTCAACTGACGCACGTTTCAATTTTATTTATACGCTAACGCATTTATGTCTATTTGTATGAGAGATACTCTAGTTTATGACCTGTAGTATGTTTACAGAGTTCGGTAGAGATAACAATAGCTGATGTGAGCGTTTGAACCAGAAATAAAGACGTTCCCAATTGTTTGTTTAGAAAATACCACAGAATAGTACCACATACTACTCCGACATTTGAAGAGCTATAAATACTACTAAAATAACTTGTGTCGTCTTCTATTCGTAACCTACTTCTTATATGTTAGCTAGCCTAATATTCTTAATAGATCTAGCTATCATAATTATCACTTGAAGTTTGAAACCTTGATCAGTTGTCACGTACAGAGCAAAAGGGCGAGACAGTACTCTCGGTTGAGTACTCGATCGTACAAATATAGTAAGCCCATGTTTATAGGTCCAAGTACTCGCCCGAGAGCCCAGTCTCGCCCTTTTGCTCCGTACGTGTGATGAAGTTATAAGTCTCCAACAGCTGGGCACGGGTCTTCTTCTCTCAATTGTCGTACGGGTTGAGAGATTTTAGACCTTAATACAGACAAGCTGGCCAAGTGCGGGTTGATGGATGTCACATGACCTCGAATAATTAGTACTTAAACATTCCATTTTCCTCATGATGTTTTCCTTGATATTGAGCAGCGGCGATGAAACAATTCACACAAATACGTGTAGCCGCGACCGGGGATTGAATCCACGATTCGAGGCTAATACCGCTGCACCACCGTTTATATTTAATTTTCTCTTTAAACTATCTTCAAACCTAGCATGATCTACCAATCAGGTCTTTTAAATACTTTGCAAAAGATATAAAGGCCGCTGAATAAGGCTAGGCATTGTAACCTATATTTGGGGATGTAATGGCGCAGTTTAACCCTTGAAACTACAGGTGCACAATACCTACAGTTAACACTATATATATAATTAAGTATACCTTTAATTAGCAACCACGTGCGTCGACCACAGTTGGTAAGTAGCACTTGTTGCATTGTCCAATACAGACATGTTTATTACGTCGTTGAACTGAAAGCGGTTCACAAACATTTCCAAGGTTAAGTTTGATTGTTCCAAAGTACAGGCCGCCAGTATTCCAATTACTACAAATCACAATAAAGCTACATAGAAAAGTCGACCGTGTTTTTTAAAAAACAAAAGCGAAAATTGTCTACCACGCCCAGTGTCTAGCGAAACGATTTATGTTACCCATTGTACGTAAGATCGCAACGCTTACTCTAAATGCGGTTTTGAGGTTAAACTCCTATTTGCTTTTACGTGATTTAAATAGGTCAAAGTACAAAAGGATTATAAGAACGAAAAAAACTTTGAAGTTTTGGTAGGGATAAGAATTTTTGTTACATTCTGTTACGTTTTAGTAGTACAAGAGATTTGGGGCAATTTTATAGAACTAATATATCAATACTTACCAGGTTGGCAAATGAACACGCGCCATGCGGTTCAGTATAGGTATGGCAAATGGTCATAGTATCTTATGGACAGTTGCAACACCAGCAAAAGCTACTGCGTGTATTCTGTAAGATAGAGGTAGCCTCCTCAGTCAGGTTGTGCAAGCGAAAAAAACTAAAGAGTTTCTGTCAACTTGGCATAGTGTTTAAAAAAAGCGTATTATTTTAGCAATTATCCAAATAAATTATAACAAAATGTTATACAAAGAAAGACGCCAGGACATCATATCTGATTAAAAAAAAATAGCCCATAAACACTGCATAACTAATAATGTAACGCATTTGTCAGATACTGTACTAAACTACCAACAAATATCAATTTGTTAAATTAAAACTAAAAGTTACCAGATGCTGGTTGACATCTGCGTTCATTCCCAAATTTAATGATCCCCAAGGCGGTCACAATAAACAGCGAACATATTCTAAATTTAAAGAAGCAAATCGTTCAGTCGATACATTGAAACGGAAATAGAAGATACACGATCCCGCGGGAAGTCAAACAAAAAACGTAAAGGAGAAACACATGACCTCATTTGTCGCGAAGCGAGGGAATTATTTATTACTTTTGATACCTCGTCGTCGGCTCCCTCTTTGTCTTTGTGAGAATCGTTGTGATTTTAATATCCCTTCTGTTTTTAAAGGAATTGGTGATTGTGATCATCTGTAAAGTATTTCGGTTGTCATACGTCACTTTAAGTTTTCTGGAGCAACTCTTAGGTTTAATAGAAACACACATCACATATTTTAAAGACTAATCCATGCTTCACAAACAATACAAGATGTAATACTATTTACCAACAGATTTAAAATATGAATAGAATAAATAATAAAGAATCGTAAATATGTATAAACATAGATATTAAGTCGTAATATTATGTCGATGATACTGATGCACGGTAAAACTCGAACGAGTTTATGTGGCATTTTAAAGATTATGAACTGTACAATTTTTTTTTAATAAATAAATAATAATAATAATTTAGCGACATATCGGAGGTCACTTCAACCTTTTTTAATGTCCCACTGCTAGACACGGGTCTTCTTCTACATATCTTACGAGTTGAGAGAGTTTAGGCCTCAATCCTTACACGCTGGCTAAGTACGGGTTCATGGATATCACATATCGTTGAATGATCAGTCCTTAGACATGCCGCTTTCTTTACGATGTTTTCCTTGACCGATATAGAGCAGAAGGAATGAAACATTTTACACAAAGATGTGTGGATATGACCGGGGATCGAAACCACGACCACGAGTAGAATTATTATGGAGCATGAAGTACCAATTCCTTATGATTTGAAAGGAATTAGTGAATGCAATCATTCTCAAAATTAAAACAGGAATTATTGAAGTCACTCCTAAAACAAGACGAGTTCTTACTCGCTGGTATACGTATGTAGATAAGACGTTGAGATTAAGATAGTATTTTTCCAAATTTACAATTATTTTGATGAGTATCGTATGTTTCTGTGTGCAGCAAGAATTCTATAGATTACTTTAAGAAGATACGAGTACTTTGTTTACTTACTATTTCCGTGTGATATACACTTATTGTAAATATTTACTTCCCTGCAATTGATTAGACTGGGAATTAGATCGTAAGGTAGAAATGTGATCAGTACATACTTCTGCATTCATATTCTTGACCTATTTTGACGTAAGTTAAATTGATTGAAGTCTCACTGAAGTATTGTCATTACCTTAAACTGTGAAGTATAGTATATTTATTTTAGGTGCTGGTGTCGACTACTATGAAACTAAACAAACATAAATTACTAAGGGATACAAAGAAAATAAATAATTCTGTAATTGATGATAAACCCATAAACTACGTGGTTAAATCTGACAATATTTTGCACTTAAGTGTTATTTAGCTAAACATGACACAAGAAATGGAGTCTAAGATTGTAATAAGAAAGCCAATTACAAGTTTTCACTTTAAGAATATACAGAAATTGTAAGTTATTATTCTGTTACAATCTCAGTATTGAGTATAATGTTGTCTTGGCAATCTTGTCACAATTTCCGATGAATAAAACATACTTCGTATTGAATTTCTAGAAATGTGAGCTTAACTTTTTTTTCAACGAGTAACATATCCAACAGATGCGCCTGCTACTAAAGTGTCGACTAATGACTTGCCAGCGACGATGTAAACACTCGTCGCTACACTGTCAAAGTCATCACGACATTAAAAAAAGAGCGACGAAAAATTTGTACGCATCACGTAAATATGTATCACTATTCTAAAAGTGATATTAGGGTGGAAATTTATATCTCATGGGCTCGGAAATTTGTAATCACAGATTAGACCAGCTACAATCCGTGATTTCGTCGGCATGATATTCTAAAACTAACCCAAGTAAATATATTTATTTACGAGATAAAAATTATCAATATAGTAATCTAGATAACAAACTGTGTAGGTTTGCGCAATGTTTCATCTAAATCGGTATTGCCGTTTGGCCATAAAAAGATTACAGATATTCATCCATCCATAGTCACAAACTTTGGCATTAAGAACTTAAGAGCTTGGGCAAGAACGAAAAACCGTGCTAATACTTTTGAATCACAGAAGTACAGAAACAATGTTTGAAATTAATTTTAATTCTGTAAAACGTTTGCGAAATTCTTTGACTTATGAATAAATTAATATGTGCCATCACAGTAACATAACAGACTATAAATACAATTACTAACTTCACTTACTACTAATTAAACCTTATTTTATATTTGATTTTACTCTATAGCGCTTATTACTTATTAGTTTCAATATTTTGGCTCAAATGCGTGGCTTACATGATTGTGACCTCATCTCTCATAAATTATTGTTTACAGCTAATAAATATTTATAATTCAGCAGTAGCTCACGGCCTGGATTCTTGAATCATAAAGGTTACGTCCAACGAAGCTCATTAAAATCACCATCAATCATTCAAAATGCTGAATCACAACAAATTGATATCGTAAAATAAAATAAAAATATTTCTCATTTTAGATGCCGAAACGTTGTGGACAAAGGAAACGTGTAACTCGATACAACTCTGTTAAATGTTTACAAATGCTTTTGTTTGGCGAAATCAAATACAATTTGAGTGGCGTTCCACCAAAATACAAGGAGAAGGAGGCAGTAGCAAAATTCAATGTAAACAATAGTACAAAGTCGAGGTAAGATTATTGGAGAATTTGTTTTAAGCCACTTCAGGCGGTTGTAAATATTTGGTAAGCTTTCGTGCGCCTTACGTCTGCCAATTCACCTGCCTTTACAACGTTACCGTTTAATGGTATTTGTTTTCCAATAAAATATTTAGTCGAGAATGGATAATACACATAGGGGAGACTGAAAAAGGTAAAATTACACACGGCTTTGAGAAAAAGATAGTTTTGTATCTAGCTACCTTGATTGACGGGCCGGTACCGCGGTCGGCGCTGCAGGTCGTGGGTTCGATTCCCACTCAAGTTAGACATTTGTGTCATGAACATGTTTATTTGTCTTGAGTCTGGGTGTAATTACCTATATTTAACTATGTATTTACAAAAAAAAGTATTATATGTAGTACCTACCTATTTACCAGTTATTTGGTATCCGTAGTACAAACTCTGCTTAGTTTGGGATCAAATGGCCGTGTGTGTTTATGTTCCACTATATTATTATTATTATTCCTAACTTTTCCTTGACAACGTTAACACATAGAATACTGGTCCAGTACACTAATGATGATCAATGATATGAAAAATACTTAATTCAAAGGTTTTATAAATACCTAAATAACAACTTGGCGAGACTCTGCTGGGCCTGCGTTTTTTCAACTCTCTTTAGAATTGAGAGAGAGAGAGTGAAAGAGAGATGTCGACCATTTGCTACTATCACAATTTTGTTCTGTTACTAACTACGTCGAATCTTAACATTTTATTTGAACGCAGAAAATTTTATTATGTTTAGTCTATAACATGGAAATCAACTCGATTATTATCAGAGAAGCACCAATCTGAATTGCTATACCTCTTTCGTTTTTGCCCTCCTAAAAGGCCAAAATGAAAACATCAATTACAATCGTGATGTTATGACATATAAATGCCTTGTTCCTAACCCGACACATGTTATCAATCTGAATGCAATGCTTCAAACCGTAAATGAGAAGCAACAGACAGACAGTCATAAAGCTCATAACGTTGGCTTATTGGAAACACATTCTGATGTTCTTTCGTTCATCCGTGGGGTATGCATGCTTTTAATTAAAGATATTATGTACCGCAAAGGAAATAGATCGTTGCAATGCTGTTTTGAAGAGACAAAAACATTACCACAAGGTTTAATAAAGAAAATTGCATCAAATGATCATGCAAGCAATTATTGCGTAAGAAACTGTTGATAATGCCTATACGAGAATACTTAAAAAAATTACAATGTCTTAAGTAAAACTTGCTCATAATATGTGAACTTTAAAAGTAATAAATCCATATTTATTTCCTTTAGTTAAAATATGCTTCCAAAACAATTTAAAATTTAACTTTGATTATACTACATTTTTCTTGATATGGTAGATAAGTACGGGGTATCTTCACGCTATACATCAGACACTGGTATTATATTGTCGGTAATAAGTTATCTTTGGCCTGCCACGGTTGCCATATTATTAACGTGACAGCATTGATATAACACGCGGCTGCTTTCCGCAGACATGTCTTCCAAACCGCACGTAGCAATCATCATTACGAATCAATCGTCGAAAGGCAGATGTGTAACAGTTACACTTCATCAGTTGACCGTGTAATTTCATTTTGAAAATGTCTAATATACATGGAACCTTCAAACGAAACAGTCACTTGAGTATAGCATGCACAAAGTTGAAATTTGTGAATAGTAAATCTTGAATATCAGATGGAGTAGGAAAAGGGTTGAACTGACTATATATCGGCTGACTATCACGACGTCATCCTGGATCCCTATATTTAGAATGTCACTTAATAGCGTACAATTTTGCAGGCAATACAGTCGATTGTGTAGGTGCATTCATAGGAAAATGCTCGACGGAACGGAAAATTTGTCGCTGCCATTATTCGCACTAGCGCTTCGGACGATTAAATTCGGCTCACCCACGAGTTTAGTACTGGTGTGCATGGAACTAGCTTCAATTGAAACTAGACATTTGTCTAAACACAATAACGTCGCTCTTACTTCCATATTCCATATTTAAGTTTCAATAAGACTTTGAGAATAGGCACATTATTATCTATAAAAACATAATGTCTCACCAAAGTATCCATAAAAGTTGCAAATCAACAAAATATTATAGAGTTAATAAGTTTATGTAAATCAAAAGTATTGTCAGCAAAAAGCATGCTTTCGATTTTTTACTAAATAATTAATAAGAAATTAAGAATAGTTCTGTTATGTAAATATTTGTAAATTGTGACCTAGAATGTAGCTGACAGAAGTTAAGTTTGATTAGATAAAATAGATAAAACGTAAATGTTTAACCTCTCAAACGTTGATTTTATCTTTAATATCCCAAAGAAAATAACAAGGTCAGCAAAAGATTCTATAGTAAATAAAGAGATTACGAAAGGAGGTTGGTCGAGCCCACTTTCACTCGTGTACCTTTTTTATCCTAACAGACAATAGCAGTCTTAAGTTCGGAACCGTCTTCATTGCAGTAAGACTCCCGGTATTTATTCCCAAAACGACGTAAAGTAGATAAGCCTCTCCCTTGTAGAAAAATTCCCTTTCAGATTTATCGGTAATCTCGTTTGTTGCTGCTTTTATTGTTTTTGCGAACATTAATGAATTAGACTTACTCACATTATACGTATTTGCTTAGGCCGGCGTCATTTTGTTTACTTTGGATTCAGCTGCATATCCCATCAGAGGGAGAGTAGGGTTAACTTAATCAATGCTGTGGGCGTTCTATGAGGGGATACCTAGATTTATGTGCTTTGTTTTGTAACATTACCCCCATTTCAGTTTCTATGGGAATCTATAGACAAGTTTCCTTTGTTCCATCCATTAAAATAACGTTTCATCGACTGAATCTCGTTATGAGAGACTTTGATGTAATAAAAGAAAAGTTTCTAGAGAGAAAAAGCAATGTTAACATTCCACACGATGTTCGCTGCCATTTGATCACTAACGAGACGATTCCCGGAAGCTATAATACTTTGTTACTTTTGTAAAATTAGGCTGTTATAATTCACATAAGTTGGAACGCTTTAATTAAAATGTCTAACTTTGTTTTCAACAACATATCTCACACTATTTATTTTCATTTTGGTTTGGTAACAAATTATTTATTTGTAATGTCACTTTCCTTTTCACATTTTTTCCAGAAGCTCTCAGAATTGAAAATACTGAAACCTACAATTCTTGCTAAAAATATTGCGCTCACAGTCTTCTAAGGTTTCACTTCACATACTTCAATTTTTTTGTATGCTAAGCTGGGTTCGGGCCTTCTCTCAACTATTTTACGAGTTGAGAAAATTTAGGCCTTAATCCACACACGCTGGCCAAGTGCGGGTTGGCGGATGTCACATGTACTCGAATGATTAGTTTTTAGACGTGCCGGTTTCGACGATGTTTACCCTCACCGATATTGAAAAGCGGAGATGAAACAATTCACACAAAGAGGTGTGGGCACGACTGAGAATGGAACACGTGACGTTATATTTCTAAGACGAGGCCCGTACCACTGCGTCACTGTTGCGATGCTTCTAAGGTTATGGCAGAGGTAAATATCACCCATATTTCACGGGTTATGTTATTATAACGTATACGTAATAGATGCGAGCCTTTTGCTGTTTATCGAACATTATTTCTAAATTTAAGCAGTATCCTTAGTAGGTACGAGTTAGCAACACAAAAAAAGTTTTCGAATACTATCATAAACCTGTAGAGACATTAAGTTAAAATGCACGTACATCTACAGATTATTTTACATATTCTGTTTCTAATCCATTTTATTCTATTTCTAGCGCTATATTTCCTTTTTCTAAGAAACATCATTCTGCTCAGCCAGGGAAGCTAACACACTTATGCGTAAGATTTTATATATTTCTGGGTCCCTATTTATATAACAAACTTAATACAACCGTTAAGATACCTATGTATCTATATAGTTCACCATAGTAAGTAGGTAGTACCGTAATTTTTATGGTCAATAAGTAGGTACTTTAAAGTATGTATTTTTTGATAATTATTTTAGTCTAGAACTTAGTCTCTAGCATAGGCAGACAGCTGGCCCGAAACAAAGGTTTACCAAACCTAGATCGGGCAGGCCGTTTAATAATTTTAGCTAATCCCATTTATACCTGCTACCTTATTCACTCATTTTAGTCACATACACTAGTTTTTAGTTTTACAAAATACTGACACCACAATTATGTGTGTACTAATCCCTAAATAGCTAAGCCCTATGTGTGTGACATTATTTTTCAATATATATTTCTTTGAAATAAAACTACTTTTTTAACGGATTTTATCTCGGTTTATTTTAAATTTTAGATCCCGACGGGATCGACACGAAACGTCGGGATCTAAAATCTAAAATAAACCGCGATAAAATCCGTTAAAAAGTAGTTTTATTTCAATGTGTCATATTCGCGTAAATCTAAGACAATACTATATATATATTTTTTTTTTCATTTTTTTTTATTTACTTACCACTGGAAGTGTTTTGTACAGTCATTTTTTTATTACAAATTATGCAAAGACTTCTGTGTATCCATTAGTATGTTGATAAACCAAAATTCATCTGTCTCTTCTAATGACCTGCATACATTTTGGAGGCGTGTTACGGAATGCAACGTTACGACATTTGGGCCCAAGCAAGCTCATTAGCGTACAACTAACATCAATAATCCAACTTATAACGTAAATTTTGACTAGAGTCAGATAATATACCAAATTAGAATAATAAAATATCTTAATCTGCTTACTAATTAGCTCAGTTCAATGTACACACATCAAAAGTGACATCGAATCTCTTTGGAGACGTATTGTTACAATTTATTGTATATCTGTTAGGTACTATAAATCTGTGTAAAAATATAAGAAATACTAGGAGCCTCAGCAAACCTCGTACCGCATATTAAAATTGTTAAATTACTAATATGGCTATTAAAAATAGGGGTGGATGGTAAAGAGGTGAAGGTCTCACGATGTTTTTTTACCGATATTGAGCAGCGGCGATGTAACTTTCACACTGTGTTGGCTGGAATAGGAATCGAACCCGCGACCTTTTATATCTAATTCGAAGCCCATACCGCTGCGCCAGCGTTGGTCAAAGATTAGGAAATAAATATAATAAAACAACATCTAAGTACCTAATGTGTAAATATACCTAACTGTAGTTTAAACCATGAAGTAACCTAAGCAACCAAACCGCGTCAGAAATTTAATTTAATTTTTATTCACGTTCATAGTATGTAAGTAATATTAGTATGTAGGTGTGTGTATATATTTAAAATTATTTGTTGTGCACTTCTACCCATTCCACAATGTTTCTTTACCCAGGGTTTGCTGGTAGAATATTCACATTTGAATTAAGTTCGCCTTTGTAATGTGCTGTTTCATATTTATTAATTACTAGCTTCCCGACAGCGGCTTCGCCCGCGTGTATGTCGGTTATCGCGCCAAAACATTACCTTCTTTTTGCGAAGTCGGATAAAAACTATCTTATGTCCTTTCTGAGGGCTCAAACTACCTCCATACCTAATTTCATCCAAATCGGTTTAGTAGTTTAGGCGTGAAAGCAAGACAGACAGAGTTACTTTCGCATTTATAATATTAGTAAGATTTATTGTTTATGTAAGTGTTTTGTGTACAATAATGAATAAGAGGGAAGCTCAACGAAATAATTCACTTAAATGTAAACATAGCAGTTTGTATTGTGTACAGAGCAAATTAATTTAAGAAGATTGGTGTCCACTGGTGCAGATTAGATTCAGTATGAAACTGTTTAAACAGTGCTTCTATGTGCGTCTTTGTTAATAAGATGTTAAAGGATTTTATGCGACTCGCTTGCTTGCAAGTGGTAAGTGTGTTTGCGATGTCTGAATTAGAACTTGACCTACTATCAAATTTTATCATTCACTGTGTTCCAAAGATAGCGCAAGTTTAAATAAAAAAAAATTTCTTACCGAGGCGGTAACACTTTTTTTCTATTAAAATTGCCATTTTTCATAATCACAATTTATTATACCTAAAAATGATTTCACATAATCACAATTTAGTATTTAAATCCGAATTAGAAAGAAATAAAATAACAATGCTACATAAATCCTCGCTGAATCGACATAAATATCACCCCGAGCTCGTTGTCTGTACTCTGTCATTGTGATAATTAGGACGTGCCGGTGTCAACTGTGTTTCCTTTGTGTCCAAACATTTGGTCATGTTTAATTTCAAAGCTAAGTCTTTGCCAATTATCTTGTTGCCATAAACATTTGACACTGTTGTAATAATCAGGAGAATTACATACCGAGAATTACATTAAAACTGCGAAAGTAGCTATGTCATTCTGTCTGTCTAGTGCCTAACCTATTGAACTGATTTAAATAAAATTTGTCCCAGAGATAGTTTAGAGCCTGAGAAAGTCCCAGTCGGTTAAACTTGAATAATAGATACATATAAATTAATTAATAGGTAAGTAACTATTAATTCCAAGCTAGGCAAATGGTAAGAATAATTCTAACCGCACATCATATTATTGAAGTATTGTTTGAAAATAATTGAGAATTAATAAGAAGAGAAACATTAATATATCACTTATATTATGAAAATTGAGGACAAACCGATTACCTATATACTTTTAGTATACGGTATTCTTAGAACATTTAACACAGGAACTGCTGCCGTATTATGAGTGTTTAAAAATATTTTGATTTCGTTGAAAGACAGGAATGCTGTTATGTAATACGTATATCCGCATCCTTTTCTTTAAACGGAATCACAATCGCTTTTAACACTCATAATTCGGCAGCAGTAAACCGCACGCGTTCCACTCAAAGCCGGAGTAATGAACAGTCTGTGCATGTTTCATGTCTGGGTGTAGTACGTGTGCAGTTGTAAAGACGTTTCAACTTCTGTAAGAATGCGCGTAAGTACCTAAAGTGTGCTGTACGGTAGTAACCTCCCCTCCAAAAAACTGGCAGAAACCATTTAGTACTATAGGCCGACCGTTTAACTCGCATATCGCCATCTGAGGTACAAAGTCATAAAACAATTAAATCTCTTAAAAAACTATTTAACCACAGATAAAAGTAATGAAAGACTATTCCTCACTAATATCCATATCGCTTGAATAATCATCACTGTCTGTGCAGCTTGAGGAGTCAGAATCTTGGCGAGAGGCGATACGCGAGTAAAAAGGTCGGCCTATAGAAGTTGCGTATAACACTTTCCGTGTTAAATGTCCTAAGACGGTGTTGAAGAATTCAATGGAGTGTTATATTAAAAATATCTACCTCATTCTAAAAAAGAATAATTCTTGTATATGGATTGATGCATCAACGCGGCGATACAAAAGAAAGGTACCTATCGTGACGAAACAATAATTATATTTAATAATTATCTCATCAAAAGACGGTGTAATTTGTTTTGGGCAGATTCAATATCGATATAATTCGGTTAGTCAGCTGTCTGATTGATCAAAGGCCAGAAAATAATGGTATCCTCGGCTTCATGGTAATTAAGAATCTTAATAAGATTTTTGTTTTTAACCGGCTTAAAAAAAATAGAACTTATCAATTCCAAATTTGTGTAAGTAATATTGTTGGGTTTCTACCATTTTTACAGAGGACAGTTTATGTGGGCTTCTAAGCTGTGCCGAATTTCGTAACTGTATGATCTATGTAAGTATGTACTTATGTTTGTAAAGTAATTGTTCAAAAACTGTTTGTTGTTCGAGTATATTCCAATCATAAAAATGCGAAAAAAATAAAGCATGTTATAAATGCGAAAGTTTGTATGGATTTGTGTATTTAAGGATGTGTGGATGTGGAGATGGATATTTGTTACTCTTTCACGCATAAACTACTATACGGATTTGGATGTAATTTGGCGCAGATATATGTACATATATTATATCCTGGAACAGTACATAGGCTACTTTTTATCCTAACACCACGCGGGAGAAGCTCTCCTTCTAGTTCAGTAACAGAATGAATAGAGCATCTAAATCGATTCAGAAGTTATCAAGATCGTTGATATCTTTATATAAGTAACAGTGATGAGCAGCGGTGCCGTATGGGCCTCGCCTTAGAAATATATCTAAGGCCGCGGGCTCGATACCCGGTGAAGTAAACCGGCTTGTCTAAGAACTAATCATTTAAGTTTATGTTACATCCACTAACCCGCACTTGGCCAGCGTGAGTGGATTATGGCCTAAACTATCTCAACTCGTAGGATAGTTGAGAGAAGACACGTGCCCAGCTGTGGGACACTAAGAAGGGTTGAAGTGCTGATCTCTATCATTATTTGGATTTTAAAAACTCTATTTATCAACAGCGGTACCTAATGTATAAATTCTTCTGAAATCCTGGATCAAGCTAAAATACGTTTCTAATATACCTACTTACCCCCTTATTCATAATCGTCTTAAAAGCTTATAATAGCTGAATTAGGTTGAAAATTAGATTGTCTTTGTCTGTCATCTTGACATTTAAACTGGTAAAAAAGTTACGTACATATAAGTAGACAAGACAAGAAGTAGAAGTAGTAACCTAAATATTTCTACTAATTGTTAGAGGTAATTTATTCGAATCGAATCGAACAATCTAAAATACCTAAGTTACCTAAAAGTAAAAAACAAAAAATCGTTTTTACCTCAGCTAGCCCATTTAATTGACACACAGGAGCAATTGCATTAAAAATAACAAATCTATCATCAGGTGTTCCGCCATATTTAATTTAGAATGACGTCACATGCCTAACCATGCATTCTCGTCTAAAATAAACCTGTAATGTATACAAAAGTATCAGCTCAATGAAGATATCTGCTTCAACATTGAGTTGCAAGATTTCATCCAAACCAACATAAATTGCATGTTGAATAAAATCTTGTAATAATTAAATTCTCGTTAGCTCTAGATAGTGATATAGGTTATCACGTTTATCGCAGTGTGACGTCCTCCTAACCTAGATCTTTTATAGTTTCCTGTAGCAAGTTCTACTTAGGTTTATGTGATGACGTTACGTCTGTCTGAGGTTCAGCATCTATAGCAGATAATCACAGATGAAAACTATCGATGTGTTCTTCATTCAAGTATTTTTCTTTTTTTTAGTATTTGTTTACCTCTCTCACCTCTTCTCATGCACATTTCTGAATAAGATCTAAAAGCAATTCTAATTCAGCTCTACCTATCAGCAGTTAAATCCTACTAATACTTAAAATGAATAAGTTTGTAAATAATAAGTTTGTTTTTCTCTTTTACGATAAAACGGCACAATACATTCAATTCAATCAAAATTTTTAACACATTTAGTTTATTACCGGAATTACAAAAAAAAAAATACTTTTTAGGAATATTTCTGTATGAAATTGGTGACCTCGAGCTTGCAATATGTAGGTACTTACTATTTACGGCATTCAAGCACGATGATTAGAAAAATTACTCAGGTGGGAAATTGGGAGGTCTATAAACCAGAAGATCCCGGTTGGAATCCAGGTGGTAATTTATTCTTCATTCTTATTTTAGAAAAATAACTACTGTGAGCTCTTTATTAAGCATTTACCTAATTCGTATCTAAATATTATTTCCAAAATGAATACCGAGCAAATACAATAACCATTTTTAAGTGTTCAGCAGTTCGATTTGGGATTATTCTCTAGTTTTTCTACAGAAACCAGGAAAAGCTATTTAACTTTGCAAGCAAATTATGCTTCTCTGTTGCTTTGCAATTTGCATGCGTGAACGTGCAGCGGCAGAGAAACTCTGCCAATTCTCTTAACATGAGTTGTATTGGATTTTGAAATAATATTACCTATTTTATTTATAGTTCATTGAACTTTTACTTTGCTTTTTTATTAGGACTTAACCTCTATCGCAATCCCGCCACTGTTACTCCTGTAAGCTAAGATCGACAGCGACTTTGATCCCGGCAAAGTCCTGGGACACCTAAAACTATTTTGGATCCCGCACGAATTTAATAAGAAAAATTTAATTTACTTACCTTTAGTCACAATAAGCGTAAGTAAGTGTGTGCAAAGGTATTTATCGCCCATATTTTGCCGGCTTTATTTTGGTCCCAAACGGCTAAGTTTCCAATGCAGAGTTGTACTTGTATTAGAAACGTATTTTTGAGATAGGATCCAAACTAGGGTCTCCGCGGTTATTATACGAACACGAGTACCACTGGACTAACATCCAATTATTACTAACTATACTTACTGTAAAGCTACTACACACCTGGGCCCACTGACAAATTACATAGTGAAGCGATAACGAAAAATCGAAAAGAACAAAATGAATGTGATTGACATTCACCTTCGTAATGTCACCTGACAATTTTATGTCATTACCGTAATTTTCTTCTATTCTAATTTTCACTATCGCATCGCTTTGACATTTGTCTATCGCGGTCCTGATTTTCTCATATTAACCTCATCGAAAAGTTGTAAAACATCCGATTTTGATGTTAGTGAACATTATTAAATTTAAAGTTTTATCTTATCGTCACAAACAAAGTAGTATTAAAGTTACACATATTATTATATAAAATCACAATGATTTATCCCTCCCTTATAATCATAGTCTTAACAGTTAAATGTATACTAGAGAAATAGTAGTACTCTGAAATGAAATTATTCTGAAACGAAATTCAGTTCATTCGTTCAAGAAAGACTTTCTACTTAATTACTGACAAACTTATAATAATTTTGTTAACTCGAAGTGGCTTTTAGTGAGTGAATGTTTTTGCAATTGAAAATTCCTGTTCAGATTCGCTTTAAGACGTTGCGTCGCTTTGCATACTAAATGACGAATGACTTGAATGCAAATTAAAATTTCCCACAGAATGAAATATTATTAAAGGGCTTATTTATAGAGGGTATAGCAGAGCATAAAATAAAACCAAGAATTAGGAACTAGGATTGTTATAGGCTTACGGTCTTATTTATGAAAATTTATAAATGTCAAGATGATAGACAAAGACAAACGAATTATAAACCTATTTTAGCTATAATGAGCTCATATGACGTTTCTGAATACAGGGGCTAGGCTTAAATTCAGTGCCGTTTTAACACATTCTAATAGCATCCTAGGCGTTTCTCCGGCCTCGGCGGCCAGTCTAATCTTACTATTCAGGAACGCACAAGATGTTAAAGTGCACAAGTGTGACCGCAAACACTAGTGCACTTTCGATTCCCTTCACTCTTATAGTCCAATGGGGTAAGAGGACCGCGACACTTGAAAGAGCCGGTGCAGAGCCGACGGCTTTACCTGCTCTCCGAGGCACGGGGGTATCTCACCACTAACTTCCTGACTCCGGACTAGTGTTGAGAACTTAGAAAATATTCAATCCTTTTTTACAGCAAGTGGCACCAATCTTATCTGGTACCACGGTACTATTTGACGGATCGAGTATTTTTTTTATTTTGTTACGGCGGCTGGCATCACAGGTTAATTGTTAATTTACAAGTAAACTTGCTGATTATGTGAAAAACGTGGTGCCACTTTCCGTAACCCTCCACATTCGCCCTAACTATGCACGGGTAGTTGAAGTTAATCACTACTATCTACACACAATCCTTCCGTATTAATCTCTCTCTCCAATTGTGAAAACTTATAAAATAAAAACCTATTGTAGTTTTAGAAATCATCACGAACTTAGTACATGCAGACGCGGCGAGGGACTTTATTTCGCCAGTCGCAGTTAGAACAACTACTTAAAGATACTTACATTATAATTTCATATTGGCTGAATGGTACCTAATATTTCTTTTTTACCAAAATACTGGAACCGTAGGTATAGTATTATTGTGGCTGAACTATACTATTTTAGTATACTCGGTAATAAATCGGTACTTTTCAATATTAAATTCATGTCCACTGAAACAGAAAACAAATGCATTGAATAGAAAACCGAATAATTGATATACATTGTTCAGTCATATCATTAATCACGTTAACAACCGATAGCAGTATCATATTGTGACTACAAAATCGGAAACAAAAGGTAAAGTGACCACAGATGTAGCAACACCTGGATAAGTATTAAATTTGATGTAGATAAATGACCTGTATTCACTGGTGGTAGGATTTGGCCGTGGCTAGTAACAACTCAACAGGCGTTTTTTATACTTTAATGTGCTTGTGTTTAACCAAAACTAGCCTGTTGACAAGCAATTATAAGTCTACGATGAAAAACGCTTACCGAGACAAAACCAATTCACTCGTGACTTGAAGACTGGCAGATTATAGCAGAGATGCCGACAGCAAAGGCCACAACTCAGCATTTTGCTCAAAAAAGCGCTTTGTGCGTACTTTGGGAATTTTCACCTTAAATTGGTGGCGTATAGCCGTACCTCTACTTGTCCAATGATGTGAGTGACACACTCTCCGAAGTTTATCCAATAGAAGACTGACAGACTAGCAACCATGTGGCGATGCTCGAGGCTTTACAATTGGCCTTGACGAGGGATTCGTTGCCAATAAGTCTCTCCACGTGGCCAAATAACCCAGTTGTATTCCAACGAGACTTGTGGCGAAACCATACATGGAAGGGGTCTAGAGGATAGTACTTGTTGGACCTCAACAAATTAAAGTTCTTCTTTGTCCGTCATCTTTTTATTCTTATTCTTATTCTTTATTGTACACAAAACACTTACATAAACAATTTATAAATAGGAAATAGCACATGTACACAGGCGAGCTTAATTCAGATGTGAATTTTCTACCAGCAAACCTAGGTAAGGAAACATTGTGGAATGGGTAGAAGTGCACAACAAATATTTTAAATACATACATACACCTACATACTAATATTACTTACATACGAACAGTAAAGTATCGTACCGTCAGTCAGTTACCGCCATGTAAAATCGAAGACAATTGTGCTGTGTGCACATTGGCATTTTCTTGACTAAGTTACTAAGCATGAGTTGCGACTACTCTCATCCAGTCGTTACCAGCTCCCTGAAGGTACTAACGCGCCACCTAGTCTGAGGCACCTTTGAATCCTTGATTTCTACTCAAGAACTCCTTTACCTCAACGACGGTAGGTTCTGTTCCATATATTTTTATATAGATACTAGCTGCCCCAGCGAACTTCGTACCGCGCAAAATTGTGAATCTAAACCATTCCCAGATCCCCTTGAACACACACAAAAAATTTCATCAAAATCGGTCCAGTCGTTTAGGAGGAGTTCAGTCACATACACACGCACACAAGAAATATATATATTAAGATGTCAGTTTTAAAAACAGAAATAGGTCTTCAATATAACGAGAATTTCAAAGCTTAACTACTGATAGATACTACAAGTAATTTATACTTACAAGTAGGAGGTAATTCAACATAAATAACTGTATTTATTACCCCTGTGACGTAGTGGGTTGAACTGTAGGCACTATATTCTAGGGGTCAATACTTACATGTCTGTTTTCCCTCATTTCAATGACTTTGCGAAGTTTTCAAGGACCATTTGCTGGGTTTACGGCTCATGAGTTTGAGTGTGAAGGGTTAGAGTATAAATTGTTTTATGATTCCTTGCATACAATTACTGTAAGTATCTGCAATATGGCGGATTTAATTACGGTGCGAGAATTGGGAGACGCCTCCTCCCAATAAAGGATACTGAATACGGTAATTCTGATGATAAAAATGATAATATCTAGAAATAAATATGCATGTTGACCACAAAAATTTGGGTACAATTTAATTTATTGTTATTATAATCGACATATAAATGTCCATTCTTAGCGGCAAAACATAATGTTCTATGAAAATAAGGCTAGAGCAGCGGTGGTGCAGCGGTTCGGGCCTCGCTTTAGAAATATAAAGTAGCGGGTTCAATTCCCAATCGCGCCCACACATCTTTGTGTGAATTGTTACATCGCCGCTGCTCAATATCGGTAAGGGAAAACATTGTGAAGAGACCGGCATGATTAATTATTCAAGGACATTTAACATCCACCAACCCGCACTTGGCCAGCGTGTGTGGGTTTCGGCCGAAATTCTCTCAACTCGTTAGGTATTTGAGAGAAAACCAGTGGCCAGAAGTGGGACACTAAAAAGGGTTGAAGTGAACGCTACAGCAGCAGTTTGTGGCTTAAATCCAATTGACAGACAGACGGTCAACCAGAAAGCGGAGGCTTTCGCTGGCATATCTAGGTCATAGAACTCTAAAAAGCAGACGAGCGCCTCTTGCTACTATCTAAACCACCGTGAATGTATGTCCACTGTCCAGATGTTTCAGCATTAAGCCCGAACATCTGGTCAAACATTCGCGGCAGTTGTGAGTGCTTTGTCAGTCCCTTTTGAAGGACATCACCCATGAGACCAGAGAATGTCCTTCTCGGGCGTCCTCTCCTTGGGTTTCCACTCACCTCCGCCGTGTATATACCTTTCGTCAATCGTCTATCACCCATCCTCTCCACATGACCTAACCATAATTTTTTTCCACCTTTAACTTCAAATTTATTTTTAATATTAGACCATTTTTAACAGATGTCTTGGGTAATATACTTCTTCTCATAGCTATCTAAATATCTTGTAAACCTAGAAACATCTGTAGAAGATCATAAACATGAACATTTTTTACAACATGCACATAAAAAATACAATTCACCAAATGCCGCACTGATTCTATTGTCACCACCCTCAAGCACCTAAAATGTTTACCGTCCATTACATATTGGTATCGCGCTAATCATCGATATTACACAGATGACTGATTAAGCAATTACCCGCTCCACTAAACACACGCAGACATTGGCAGACGCATTTTATTACAATATATTACTGAACAATATGTAATTTAGCACACTTCCTATAAAAGGGGACAGGTATTTATTGTACTTATCAAGTGGACACGCTAAACAAACGTTCACAGAATTATTTAATGGTAATAGGCTGGTTTTCACCGTAAACGAGTAATGAACGGAAGATGGTTAAGTGGAGCGAACGTTGTTTACCTATATAAAATAATGCTGTTTACTGACAAAAAGCCTAATAAATAAAAAAATTAGCTTTTATTTTATCTGAGTTTAATATTTGAACTAAATGTATAAAATAAAAAACTGACTTATCAGACCACAGCTCAAGCTGCTAAGTTTAGAGACCCAGCAGAAATTAGAAATTTAGCACATAGGTTCCGAATAGGGATTTATGAAAGATTTTTTCAAAACTCACTCCCTGAGGGGGTAAAATGGGGGAGAGGAGGACAAAGCCGTGGGCTAGTTGTTTCATATTTTTGACAAAGTGTCAACTTGAAGCATTTACTGTATAAGTAAATGCTTCAGTTTTAGTTAAATATTTCTGTTTCATATATCTAGCCAACAGATTCTAGTGCAGTTACTTAATAGAATTTTTTATTTATTTAATAATAATTGTGGTTAATAATTATTGTTATACTTCGATTGTTTAATATTTATTTTATATGTAAAACAATTTTCACCAGTATCTTTGTTAAATTTAACTTCATCAGTGGCATTTATTATTTTTTTTTACGATAGAAGTATTTGTAAATTACTTTTTGCAAAATAAAGCCATTAATGGTAGTTATTTCAGAAAGTATATTGAAAAAGTTTCTTACCTTGTTACGTTTCATATTTCTAAATCATCGTACAGCGCAGAAAGTTGTGGTGCTGCGACTTAAACATAAAATTTAATTAAAAACTCAATATTGAAATATTGGATTTTTAGATTAGATACGCACTTTGTTTCTGAAATATTTTTTCTCCTTAAACTTCATTAAAAATTGATAACAGGAAATTAATAAGCACCTCTCATGACTAATTAATGATCAAGGAAAGAATTTTGAGACTTTGCGTCCAGTTTTGATCACTTTTCTTTTATATTACGACTTAATTATGATGTTTTTCTTTGTTTGTTGGCATATTTCTAACTTCAATATTTTTTCTAAAAAATATTTAAGAGTATATATAAAATTGATCGTGGGAAATCCAACATTATTTCATTCCGTAGTTAAATTTGTGCTTTTATTTTTCTCCCATAGGAAAATAACCTTATTTAGTTTAACTAAAGGAAGACCGTTGAAGTTCGCGCACGTAGCGTATTGTGATCAAAATAGGGAAAGCGGGTAAGCAGAAATAGTACCGTCACATGATAAATATGAACAGAAGAATTAAACTATACTTATGGGCCGAACAAAAGCAATCGTGAATATTTTTTTTTTTTTTTTTACAGAAATTGAGATAGAGCTGAGTGTTGGATTTGTAGTTCATGTGCCAAATAAAAAACAATTGCAAATATATCAAAGACAAGTGCAACTGCAAGTTGCAAGTTAGCCCAAGGATCGATAAAACTATGGGGTGCCAAGTCGGGATACCTCCCCGTGGTGCACCCTGGGCATTGGAGATGGATCGCCCCACGCTGCTCTTGCCAGCGATGTCAATAACAGCGCAGTGGGCGGTTTACTGTCTCCAATGGCTAAAGGCCCGACACAGTGGGTCTCTCCGCTGCTGCCTCTGCCCTCAGAGATGGCCTGCGGACGAGGCGGGTGCAGACCTCAAGGGCTACACCGTAGTAGAAATCCGGGGCGACGGGCTGACTGTTTGTGGCAACGCAGCAGGCAGCTATGGTCTGATGCAGACCACCGCTCGGCCTGGTCCCGTAATTCCGAATCATCGGGGGCGGGGGTCTTCGGACCGCGAGGAAGAAAACCTCTATAAAAAATCACCACCAAGCCTAAGCTTCTGCCACCCGGTGAGGGGCTGCATGGCCGGAGTGTTGCTGGCATGTGAGGGTGGCTCCGCGGGGGCCGGATTAGTCCCCCAATAAATAACGATGAAGAAGACCGCAAATGGAATGTGTCCCCAGGTCAGTACCCGGTCCGCCGGGGAGGAATCTGACCTGGTGCCCGGGCCAAAGAACGACTCCTTTGGCACGAGCACCAGCCGCCCCTCGTACTCTGGGGGGGGCGACAGTTGCAGCTCTTCGTCCGCAATGGCGGGCGTCGTACCACTTGCCGTCGTTGATGGCAACAAGAGCCGAGGAGGCTCCAACCCTACTTTAAACAATCCACTTGCCGTCGTTGACGGCAACGAGAGCCGAGGAGGCTCAAGTCCTGCATTGGACACACCGCTTGTCGTCGCTGACGGCAACAAGGGCCAAGGAGGCTCAAGTCCCGGTGGGGACCAACCGTCCAAACAAGACCAGAGCGGGCGCACCTCCAAATTCTGGAGAAAACGTCCGCGCCATGATGGCCCAGCATTGATGGGTGACAGGTTCTCTTCTAGCGAAGAGAATCTGTCGGCTGCTAAGGTGCCAACTACAAAGAGGGGAAGAGGAAGAGGTCGCGCTGTGGTTGGTGGCACTCCCTCTCAGATGTCAGAGCGTGATATGCGAGGGCACTTTTTGCGCCCTCCCCGGCCCGATACGTCTGTAACTATTCCGCGCGTAGAAAGCGATCCCGGGCCCACGGCGGAGGACCTGAGCGGGGAGTCTAGCTCCTCCCTATCCTTGGGCACGAACAAGGCGGAAGCGAACGCAGCAAAACGATCACAGCGACGGACCGTCGCTGCCGATGAGGTCTCCGAACTAGCTCGAAAGGCCCGTGAGCGCCGCTCTGCTCAGATTACCGATGGGGGGAGCATGTCAGCAGTGGCACTCAGCCGTCAAGTCGCAGACGGTATTGACATCGTCTTGAAGGTTGCCACCAAATCCGGCAATCTGAAGGGTACGTTCACACGTGCTCTAAGGGAGGCGGCAGAGTCCATTAAGGAGGCGACCGAGGTCCTCCTTCAGCGGACGAGCACAGAGGAGACGGCAAAGTTATGGGAGGAGAACAGTCGTCTCCATTCTGAGTTGGAAGACCTCAAGCGGCAGTTCGCCGCTCTGAGAGCGGCTCCGGCATCCTCTGATTCATCTCCCAGCGTGGCTTTATCGCAGGTCCAGTCTAATGCTCAAACCGCTGAAGCGTCGTCTCCGATCTCTGCACTCCCCGATGCAGAGATTGAAAGAATCGCGCGCATCTGCATGGTGCAGTGTGGCCAAATGGTTGGCGCCCGCATAGAAGCAATAGAGACGAGGCTCCTCCCAGCTGAAACATGCCGCCCACCACTCGCTGTTGACAAGCGAAGAAAAGAAGGACCCGCCAAACCGGAGACAACAACCGCAAAGGCTGGGCCTAAAAAACCAAGGAAAAGGGCTAAAAGAGCCGTCACAGTGGCAGAGGGCACGTCTGACCGGATAACTGTTACCCCGGTGACTGTGACCCCAAACACGCCCCTGTCTACCACGGAGACCTGGGCGACAGTAGTCAGGAAAGGCCGCCGTCGCAAAAAGAAAAATTCACCAGCGGCAACCGCCTTGGCATCGACACCGGAAGCCAAAACGGCTCAGAGACCATCTAAGGTCCGAGCCCCACGCTCTGCGGCTGTAGTAATCACGCTGCAGCCCGGAGCCATCGAGAGGGGCGTTACATATAAGTCGGTGCTAACGGAGGCACGAGCCAAAGTCGCGTTCCCCGACCTTGGCACACCGACTGGCTTCACAATGAGGCCGGCAATTACGGGAGCGCGACTACTAGAGGTGTCCGGTGCCTCTAGCAACGAAAAGGCAGATATTGTGGCCGCTAAGCTAAGGGAGGTCCTCAACCCAGAGGATGTACGGGTGTCCAGACCCATGAAAACTGCTGAGCTACGCGTCAATGGTCTGGACGACTCGACGACCCCAGCCGAGGTCGTGACGGCCATCGCCCATGCCGGCGGATGTCCGCCCGGAGACATACGGACAGGTGAGATTCGCACCGATACTTCCGGGCTCGGCGCAATCTGGGTGCGGTGCCCGGTGGCGGCTGCAAACAAAATCGCTGGCAATGGTCGCTTGTTAGTGGGGTGGGTTGCAGCGAGAGTGAAATTACTACAACCTAGGGCCCTGCGGTGCTACCGATGCCTGGAGGCTGGACATGTGAGGGCACGGTGCACAGCTGCAATTGACCGCAGCGAGCAGTGCTATCGCTGCGGCCAGCCCGGTCACAAGGCGGCACAATGCTCCGCTGCGCCGAACTGCAGCCTCTGTACAGCAATAGGGAAACCCGCTGGGCACAGAGCAGGTAGCAGTGCCTGCGGTGCGCTTCCCCAGAAGAAGCAAAATAGATCCAAGAGTACCAGGGTTTCTTTACACCCTCCTCAGCCTGGTGGTCTTTTGGCCGATTGTCGGCCTAGGAATGGTGCGGAGGGAATGGATTGCGCATAATGGCGCTCTACCATTTCCTCCAGGGCAATATCAACCACTGTGCCAGAGCTCAGGACCTCTTGCTCCAAAGCATGGCAGAGTGGTCGATTCATGTGGCTGTAGTCGCCGAGCCATACTCTGTTCCCCCCAGAGATAACTGGGTGGGAGACTTGGATTGCTTGGTGGCAATAATCGGCGGGGCTCTTGTCAACCCAACCCGAGGTCACGGCTGGGTCGCTGCCCTCGTGGAAGGGATCGGTACTGTCGGGGCTTATTTCTCACCTAACAAGAGTCTCGCCGACTTCGAGAACTTCCTTGTCGAGCTAGGTGCCGTCGTAGGCCGATTCCACCCTCACCCGGTGTTGCTGCTAGGAGATCTCAACGCTAAATCTGCGGCATGGGGATCTCCAGTGACCGACGCTAGGGGTGAGGCGCTGGAGGAGTGGGCCATCGCGACTGGCCTGACCGTCCTAAATCGGGGTTCAGCTTACACGTGCGTGCGGCAGCGTGGTGGGTCCATAGTGGACATCTCACTGGCTAGCCCTGCTGTCGCGAGTCGTGTCCGCGATTGGCGTGTCGCCGTAGAGGTGGAGACGTTATCGGATCACCGATACATCCGGTTTGACGTCTCTACCCGAACCGCTGGCGGCCGCAGTTCAACGGCCCCGCGTACGGACGGTCCGCGCTGGGCGCGTAAACGCATCGACAGGGAACTTCTCGAAGAAGCTGCTATTGTACAGGCCTGGATCCGGGAGTCAGTGACATACGGACCCCTCGACGTCGAGTTAGAGGCGTTGTGGTTCCGCAGGGCTATGACAAACCTTTGTGACGCATCTATGCCCCGAGTCCACACCCTGCCATCAAAGCGCTGGGTGTACTGGTGGTCCGCTGAAATCGCACAGCTACGCGTCTCGTGTGTCGCGGTTAGACGCGAGTACACCCGATACCGAAGGAGACGTCGTCGGGTCCCTGAAGAAGAAGCCGCGCTGTACGAGGCATATCGCACGGCTAAGGGGGCTTTGTGTTTGGCTATCATCGAGGCGAGAAGGCAAGCCAGGGTGGAAATGTTGGAGACTCTAGATGGAGATCCATGGGGGCGCCCCTATAGAGCAGTTCGAGGAAAACTTCGAGCCGCGGCGCCTCCACTAACAGAGAGTCTCCAACCTGAACTGCTGGAGCAGGTAGTTGCAGCGCTCTTCCCATCAAGAGCGGAGCACACCCCGCCGTCGATGGTTTTTCCTACAAATGCAGAGCCTTCAGATGAGACTACCATCAGCGTCCCAGAGGTGACACAAGCAGAGATGGGGGCGGCCGTGAGACGGCTCCGGGCCAAAAATGTAGCTCCGGGGCCCGACGGGGTTCACGGCTTAGTATTAGCCCTTGCTCTAAAGGAGCTAGAGCCTCAGCTGAAAAGACTCTACACAGCGTGCCTTGAGCAGGGCCAGTTTCCCACTTTGTGGAAATCTGGCCGTCTGGTCTTGCTCAAAAAGGAGGGGCGCCCTGCGGACTCACCGTCCGCGTACCGACCAATCGTGCTGCTGGACGAGGTGGCTAAGTTATTTGAGCGAATAATCGCTGCCCGCCTCGTCAGCCACTTGAGCACGGAGGGACCGGACTTGGACGAATGCCAGTTCGGCTTCCGACAGGGGCGCTCCACCATCCACGCATTATCGCGAGTGAGAGTCCTGGCAGAGGAAGCGGTGTCTCAGGGGGGTGTAATGTTGGCGGTGTCGTTGGATATCTCTAACGCCTTCAATACCCTTCCCTGGAGCTGCATTAAGGAGGCATTGCGGTACCATCGGGTGCCTGCTTACCTCTGCCGGACGGTTGAGGCCTATCTATCAGACCGGTGTGTCACCTATATGGGTCGCGATGGTACAAAACAGCGCCAGATGTCGTGTGGTGTTCCACAGGGCTCAGTTATAGGCCCGCTCCTGTGGAACATCGGATACGACTGGGTGCTAAGGGCCGGCTTCCAGCCGGGCGTGGATTTGACGTGTTATGCGGACGACACGTTGGTCACTGCCCGGGGGACGTCGTTCAGGGAGGCAGCGTTGCTGGCGACGGTTGCGGCCTCGCAGGTGGTGAGTCGCATACGTCGCCTAGGCCTAGAGGTGGCCCTCAACAAATCAGAAGCCATGGTATTTCATGGCCCCCGGCGAGCACCGCCGCCCGGCGCACACATCATAGTCGGGGGGGCCCGAATCGCTGTCGAACCAACTATGAAATACCTCGGATTGGTGCTCGACAGCCGATGGGATTTTGGGCCCCACTTTCGGCAACTGGCGCCTAAGTTGCTGAATACGGCTGGGGCGCTTTCAACGCTGCTTCCCAATCTGGGGGGTCCGAGCGTCTCTTGTAGGCGCCTTTATATGGGGATCGTGCGATCAATGGCCCTGTATGGGGCTCCGATCTGGGCGGCTGACCTGACGGCCGGTAGCATTGCTGTTCTGCGCAGACCGCAGAGAGCTATGGCCGTCAGAGTCATCAGAGGATATCGCACGATCTCCTACGAGGCGGCTTGTGTACTGGCCGGATCCCCGCCCTGGGACCTGGAGGCGAAAGTACTCGCGTCATTATATCAGTGGCGTGAGGAAGCGCGGGCGCGAGGCGAACTGCTGACACCGCGACACATAGAGCTGCGACGGTTGCAGCTTCGCGAGGTCCTAGTGGCGGATTGGCGGGACAGGCTCTCACGCCCTACTGCCGGCCTCGCCACTATCGAGGCGGTCCGGCCGGTACTCAACCATTGGCTCGGGAGGGGGCACGGCTCCTTGTCGTTCCGAGTGACACAGATGCTTTCTGGGCATGGTTGCTTTGGAAAGTATCTGTGTCGCATAAACAGGGAGCCGGACGCGCGGTGCCACCACTGCGTCGACTGCCGGGAGGACACGGCGCAGCATACACTTGTAGAGTGTACCGCTTGGGAGGAGCCGCGCCGTGCCCTCATTTCAGAAGTAGGCAGAGATCTCTCGTTGCCGGCCATTATATGTTCGATGGTCGGCAGCGAGGAGTCCTGGGACGCAGTGGTATCCTTCTGCGAAACAGTCATATCGCAGAAGGAGGCTGCGGAACGGGAGAGGGAGATCTTGTCCCCTCACCCGATTCGCAGAAGACGCACCGGGCGTCGGCGGAGGGACAATGCCCTCTTCCAGCCCCCTTAAATAGGTCCAGGGGCGATGGATTAGGGTGCGTCCATCGTCCCCCATATATCAGGACCCAAGGCGGCGGCGCGAAGTGTTCCACGCGCGCCCCTAATGATGTTGCAGGGGGTACCTCCCCCTGACGTGAAGAGGTCCACAAAATGGGCCACCACTAGCCGGGGGTTGCGGAAGTATCACAAGTTCCCGCGACCCCTGGCTTAAGTGTGGGATGGAACACCCGGGGGGTTTTAGTGGGTACCCTTAGGGAATCCTACATACCCCCTGCCCTGCACCCACTCAGGGCGGGGGGATCCATAAAGGATTTCCCCCCGTAAAAAAAAAAAAAAAAAAAAAAAAAAAAAAAAAGGATCGATAAAACTAGGCAAATTAGAACAATGCAAGTTTGTTCGTATAATAAACGGTTGGGGTTATATTTTCTACACTTTGCATACTGAGACTCGGTCTTCACTCTAGAACTGGTTTATGTCAGTTTATGTTTAGTTTCTTTGACAAATGTTGCTAGCCCACTGCTACTTTTTAGCGACTTCAAACGTGTGAACTAGGAGAATAAACGAACTTTGCCAATGATCGCCCGCTATATTTGGATGTTAATCAAAGACTGAAAAAAAAATAGAGAAAGTATTAGCGAACTTTTAAGTCAACCTGGACTGATATAATAGGATGAAGATGATTCATTTTCTAGCAGTGTGTTAACCCAAATTTACAATTTGACATAGAGTTCGCCTTCTGCTTTTCGTATTTAGTAGCACCGGTAGCAAAATAATTGTTGCAGAGATCGCAAAACTTAAACGAGGAACGCCATGCCATTAAACTTTGCGTAGAAATGCACCGCTGTTGGGCAATTTGCATGCGCATTGTCAAACCGTATCGGGGCTCGGAATGAACTGGCCACTGGCTAGCTGACTGCAAAACTAACTTTTGTCATTTCAGTATTTTGCAGATTGGCTAGCTATTTATACGGACGACCCATATAGTAAAGCAATGGATTTCGTTTTAGTACATGTTGTATTTCTTATTAATCTAAAACTTAAATTAAACAACGTCACAATTACGACTTCTGTAGTCAAAATGTATAAATAGGGTTATACTGTGCCCGAGAGGTCGTGGTTTTGATTCCCGCCCGAACAATCTTTGCGTAATAATGCGAAAAAGGCAAGGGAAATAAGTATGGAACGTAACATTTTTTAAATTGGTGCAGAACTACAATGATGAGACTTTATAATTTCATACTTATTGTCAGAATTAGCTTGTAGGTTGCTTATTTTTAACCAACATTGATCCTTGTCGTGTACACACTTCTTTGTGTAAATTGTTTTATTGCCGCTGATCAGCTAATAACTAAAAGAAAAAAAAATCATGAAGAAATCTGCATGTCTTAGAACTAAACATTCAAGGATGGATGTCAACATCCACCAAGTCACACTTGACCAGTGAGTGGCTCCCTCTGCACTGATAGTAGAAGACCTGTAATAGTGGAATACTATAGGTAAAGAGTAAACAGTACCTTTACAGTTCATTAAAACAACTAGGTTAGAAAGCAATTTTCTTAACAACCACACGACAACTTTTAAAATTTAAATTGTACCGTTCATGAGTATAAGCATAAGTGTATATAAAATGAATGTGTCAGAAATGGAATGGCGTAAAAGAAAGTTTCTTTTAAACTGTGTTCGCTAAATAAACTCCGGAAATAAGTAAAGCGCTGCAAAAATTCTAAGTAAGTACTACTTAAATAAAAATTATATGCAGTTCTTAACTTAAAATACACTTGGCAAAATCCTGTATATATCTAGTTTGGCTTAATTGTGTGTCCTTATAAACTAACTGTCATCATCATCTGCCTTGAAATGTCTACTAAGAACATAAAGTTCCCTTATTGTATGGCTTCCATCAGCTTCCCGCAGATATTAAAATGTCATCGTTCCACTTCGTGGCAGATTGGCCGACGACGATACTGCGGGGCCCAGCGCGTGAAACTTGAGAAACCTTTTTTTTAACTACGAGTATAATCAATCCCAATTGAAAGAAAAAAGAGGTCTGAATACTGATTATCAGTACTGCGTTGATATAAGTCACATAATCCTTATATGTTTAGATCATAGATATGCCAAGCCAAATTCATAACAATTTTTTTTTTTTTAACTAAAGTTCTATTACGATAGCATGAGAATAAATTAAAAATGTTGCAACAAAGACGTGTGAAAATTCTAGAAAATTCCTAACAATTATGAAATAGTCGATAATTGAAATACCAAAGTACGGCAAGCTGGCTACGACGTAGCGATTGACGTTTAATTTTAGTACGCAAGAACAAAACCGTTGGTCGTGAACAATAAGCAACTGTTTTGTCCTTATTTTTTAAGTTACTTCATTTTCTGGTGAAAATTACGTTTCACCTTTATTAATTTTTAGTGTAACTATGTAGTTCATACAATTTATATTAAGTTAGAATTTGTATGTATAAATTGTAACACTGAAATATACTGTACACGTACAAGTATAATAGTTACACTGAAGATCAATAAAGGTGAAACGTAATTTAATTTAAATATTTTTTTATTTTACACGACTGCTGGATTTCTGTGATTTATAATACTTTCATACATTATATTAGCATTATATAAGTATATTAAACACCCGACATCACAAATGTAAAGGTGATATAAATTATAAAAGACTGTTGCCAAGTATTAAATGATTTCTTACAAAAATTCTAAACTTCAGTTTCAACTATGTTTGTGGTCAAACAAAAAAATTGTGAAATGTGAACTGGACTCACACATGCGGCGTTCCGAGTGCTTTGATCATTTGAAGTTGCTATAAAAATAGAAATATCTTCAGAAAAAATAGATTTGTATCTACTACTATTCACTTTAGTACTGTTTGGGTACCACTTATTGTACCTACGGAATACTACAAAGGCCAAAAATGAAATAAAAATATTTTTTTTTTGTAAAAAGCATATAAACGGAATACGTCCAAAAAAAATAGCCGAAACAAGAATATGTCCAATTAGGAAAACGACGAAAAAATAATTAATCGTTGTATTGTGATAGTAATAGAACATAGGAGTACAATAATTATTAAGATTGAAGTTCTGTGCTCTATCTAGGTCACTAAACAACTAGCGCCTGTCTCCTGCAAAGAAACTCTACTATTTGAGTTCTTACGTACAATAACTGTAAGTTGTGAAGTTAAGTTACCTACAATTTTATCTTGATAACTAACTAAAAAGTAAAAGAAACTTTAGAATCGGGGCTAACTCCCCTAAGAACTGAATAAGAAATGCACAAATTCTATTCAAAAAGAGTCATTCAAGCCAAAAATTTATCAAAAACAAACTCAGACAAAATTCCTACTCGAGGCTGCGAAAATGTTTTCCTAATCAAAGCTTCTTCGAATCTTTTCATAGCTACTTTGAATCAAAGAGGTGAATCAAATGGTGATGAATGCTAATTCACATGAAAGCTTTAGGTAACTTGTATCTAATTACATTTTACAACTCTTCTAAGTAGCCCAGCACTTAGTGAATTTGTTATTTGTACTGAGTTCAACGTATTTGTGAATTGGACTGATTAAAAGGAGGAATGAATAAAGTTAATCAAATATGTTCTTTATTTAAATTTACTCGTATTTCTTTAACATAAGATATTTTTTTTAGTTTAAGTATGTATCTTTATATCTATTTATTTAAGAACTTTAGTCATAGCCTATTTTTGGGTATCTATAGACTTCCTATAAAAGCTTTCAATTATTTTTACTAATTAATGATACTAATGATGATGATAACATTAAAATAAATTGTAGGTACCAAATAATGAATCAAAGTATAGACGTCAATGTGACATACAGAAAAACAGTTGCAAATTTAATAGAATCTATAGAATTGTAAAGATTGTAATTCTTTAAAGTGTGTATGGACATAAAATCTTTATTGATAAAAATATGTAAGTATCTCACATTTTTATAACTCTCGATGCGGTTTGCACTTTTTATTCCGTTGTTGCTATAAGAAACTGGGTTCTACAATGCGACATCTATGAATAAATATAACCCAAGTTTTTAGGTTAATTTTAATAGGGTTCATGTAAGCTACAAAGTGAAAAGAATGTGATGCTTTTATACCTTAAACTATGCAATCAAATAATATCAAGCACTACCTAAGTTACTTATTTAAATCAGACGCAGCTTATTCACATTTTAAAAAGCAATTTCATAAGCAAAAAAAAAATAACTAGTAGGAAAATCCAATAATGCAGCATTTTAATATTAAAACTTCAGAAACAATTCGTTTCAATAATGGAGCATTGCCCGCGGGCAGCATTCAACAAAATAAAGTATTTAGAGTGGAGCCTAGCACAGTTTATTACGAAATTTATCGTTACTCAAAGTTTGGTTCGATTTTTAATTCTGTCTTAAACCAGTTGTTTAACAAAAATTTGTGAAAAGTGGCGAGCATATGTTTATTTTGCTGACTCATTATTTGTTACAAAAAAGACTTTTATCATCATACATATAATGTCACATACAGCTGAAGTAGACCAAATAATGACAGTGAATTTCCAAGACAAGATTTTACATTTATTGACAAGAAAACATTCTTGTCAATAAATGTAAAATATTCAGTTGCCATTCCACCTCAAAACATAAACATTTTACTATGGACCAACATGACCTCCCTTCAATATAAGGGTATACCGTAAAATTTTATTTTATACCAGTTACTTCGTCCATTGGATACACCTCGTATTATGCTAATACTGTACGATCACAAAGGCGAGACTCCATTGTGGACTTGCCTACAAATTTGAATAAATATAAACAGTAAACGGGGTAGAATGCATTAACGTTGGCTTAAATTTTAAAAACGTCTCATAGAGTGTTATGTATGGGCTCTTAAGCGCATCCTGAGATATCATTAGGGTAGTCGCAGCGCCAGCGGGATTAAGACTTGTGTTATTAAGATGCCACCACAATGCATCCTTTCTCACTTTGTAAGTTGAAAAATTAAAATGTAGCTTGAATGGTGAAGCCAGTCGCAAAATTGCAAACAGCATTAACCATGCACTTTTCATTTATCTGTTTCAGGCCATCAGTAGTAAGTAGCAGAATTTTATAAAATTAGTAAAACCAGTTAAATCTTTTAACGACAGTCAGAAAGTCATTTAACCGTAATTGACTTTAGTATTAACTATTAAGTCACGTGATGTCATGAGTGATCTTAATTATTTTCGTCTCGTTACTAAAGCAATTTCACACCATCAGATATAGGCACAAATGAAAGCTTATCGTGATAAATTACTTCATTAGTCAACAAAACTCTAGCATTCGAATTCTTTTGAACCCAATAAAACCATACAAAGGTCGTTAATTTCGTAAACAAACACGCATACAAATGAGTCATTACTAAAGGAAAATCCTTCAGTATTTAGATTATGCACAAACGGAAATCACGACTTACAAGACACACAGCTCTCTTGGTACTAATCCCAGTAAACGCCTCACTGTTTATCTTGCCTAGAAATGTCTGGCTGCCTCCAAGCATAATCCCATTGCATACAGTAGTACTAAACCATTAAAACGCATTAAAATGCACGCTAGCTATCTTAAACTGCGGTGGGCGTTTTATGCAGTGAAGAATGACCAATTTGTTACTTCTATGGAGGCTGTCCGGGCACTGGATGATGAAGATTTTATTGTAAGAACATAAACGCTAACGTAGGTGTGTGGATCTGTAGCAATAAGTTCTGAAGCAACAAAAGCTGCCACAGGCACCCACGCCTGGCTTGGTTGTCTTCGTTGGAAGATAACTCAAGTACGCATATGTGGTGTAAATTAAACCAGTCATGTGAATTGTAAAGATAATAAATAAATTTTAAGAATGATTGGATTGATACTAAAAATTCACACAATTTAAACATGTTTAAAAGATTACCATTAACAACGTTTTTAAAATTAAAAATAATGTATTAAGCCTTTAAAGAGTAGAGAGACTTTGTAATTTAATCTTATAAAGAATAAGAGGTGAATATTAAAATATCCAATAGCAGTAGACATTGCAATCCGCAAAGTTCAATCTCGCGAGCAAGCTGAATATCGAATTGCAAATGGCCGAGGAAAATGTAGCATTTAACGCTTCACCAACTGCGGACGACTTTCATAGTGCGTGCCACCCGTATACGACGAATAATACAGGCTATTTATATACAAAATTTATTAATTTATTTATGGCTGTGAGTCTTCGCTGAAAAATAATTGCATTACAATTTTGGCTGTTAATATTATTATTCATTTAAGTTTGGGTCGTTGCATTGTAAAACATGTTTCTTGGTGTAATATTTACTAATGTAAAATGTGTAGGTTAACATAGTATTTTCTTAGATTTCATTTAAAATCATAAAAATAATTTTTATTCAATGTGTAGTTTAATTTATATTTATTAGTTTTATTGTGTATTTAATTTTTTTACTGCTCTGTCACAAAAACTATTAGTAACAAAAAGACAACGAGTAAAAGCATGCATCCAAATTATAAAAAAAGTAAAGCCGAATTATAATTACTTGTTCAAATAATGTAGTTTTCTCAAATTCAGCGTTTTCAAGATGCACTTTACCAATGCTTGCAATCAGGCAGACGCACGCGACACTGCGGTTGCCACACAGGCTAGCGCTATTGGAGTGGTTTAGAATAACCAACAATACTTAAGAGGACGTGCTGGCTTTCTACACGAGCGTTGTACTGCATTTACCAGATGAGATTTCGTTATAGCTACTTCGAATGCAACAGTTTTAGTAATGGAAACTAGATCAGTACTCGGAGGATTTTCACTTTGTATCGACATATTTAAGATTCTATTCAGGGATCTAAGAGAACTCAACATTTACTGTTATTTCTTAACATTATTGGAATTTCTATTTCTAGTTGCAGATCAAACAGAAGAAATCAAGGATTAAATCTAGTGTTCGTATCTGTAAGTTTGCTTTTAACGTTTAGTCTTTCCATAACATTGTGGTGAAGTCAGTTTTACCTTTATCTAACATTTCAAAACCAAAATAAAACTAAGAATGTGTTCTTAGATCCCATTTGAGTAATTCGTGGTCCACAACTTCAGCCTTAACTGCACTCATAACCATTCCCGTGAAATTTCCTCGGAGTTACGCATTAAAATAATATCCGACGTACTGGGTAAGGAAATTGGCCGCGAGATGGCGCTCAAAGTCGAAGTTGAAATAAAGCCGTTAAGACTTAACACATTATACCTTTCTATAATAATCTCTCGTTACATTTGCGAGAACTTTATTTGTGCCGTGTGGTATGTTGAAGGTATAAGTAACAAAAGTTGAGGAAGTTTCAGCCATAAAATTTTATGGGTTCTTTTCTAACAGAATAAATAAACGCAAAGTATATATTTACGTCATATTTTATTTCCTTGCTTTGTTTCTAAACTTACTTTCTTTAAAATCGGCTTTAGAGTTGCAAAATAATGTCGTCCAAAATAAGTATCACCACAAAGAAACCGCAATTCAGTTTAGAGGTCACTGAATCTGCCTAAGCATAAGAATGTAGTTACAAATCCGCCGCAAGCACCCGTTTGCCCTCACTAATATGTTTATATCTTAAATTATGCCTGATTTTAGGGAGATATGATCCCCTCAGGGATCCTACATAATCTTTGAACGGGCCACTTTGCGTTCAGAATCTTTGTCTAAGGGCCAATTGTATTACAATGGCTAAGAGGGTTATAATGTTGGGGTTTGGAAGTGGTGCTACTATAAAAATGTTTGAAATACAGGTGAAAATATAATGGGATAAAGCAAATGTTGATTCTTTTGGGCCTTTATGTATGCAAGCTTTTTGAGCAATGAGTAGACCCTCACCTATTCAGTTACTGAAACATAAATTCAAACTGACATTGAAATTATGAAGTTGCCTGTGAATTACTTTTGCATGATGGATATGTTGCTGGTTTTTAAAAAGAATGTTTCCGGAGTTATCCAATTTAAATAAGGTATAAAAAAATGAAAGAGATGCAATGTTATTGTTTTATCGTAGGCTTTACTTATGTTTTAAGTGTTTGTGTATTTTCTTTATTACAATAACATGAATAGAACCCTGAAGAGTTTATCAATAATTTTAATTGGTTCATTACTACCAAAACATGGTAGACCATTTTCGAAATGGGGAAACGCTCGGGTCAAGAATATCTCGCTTAAACAAAACACGTGCATGTCACGTGACTTGCCGGATTAAGCCGCAAGCGCTCTGGATAATTAACTGCACAAAATACTGCCTATCGTCCACGATCGATGGCGTGAATATGGGTAAGAGGGATTGGGATACAAGGGCAGAAGTAATGAGACCGTTCCTGTAAGTCGACTTTTTGTGAAACAAATTGCTGTGAAATGGGGTAATAGTAGATTTATAATTATAGGAACTATCACCCACGTTGTTTTGGGTGAAATAAAAACCAGTAGGTATTTTAAGGCTTCATAGACTTTCTACATTTATATAAAACTAGCTTTCCGCCCGCGGCTTCGCCCGCGTGTATGTCGGTTATCGCGCCAAAACATTACTACTTAAGCAAACTAAATTTCTGTCGTCATAAATAAAAGGCAATAAACTTACTATAAGTACTTAACTCTTCAACTATTGAGAAGGTAAATTAAAATGTCAGGCATACATCATTCACCCATAAACCTCAGGATGTCAACAGCCCTGATGTCTCGAGTTGCTAAGCCTACCAGTTTGTAACGTAAGAACGTTGTCGACATCAAGTGTAAGGTAAATCCCTTGATTGACGAAATTTCGTCCCCTCGCGATGAGGGGTTAAAGGGGTGTCTCGTTTCTGACAAAGTTTTCGCTGTGTAGGTTATATCGTTAAAAGTTTCCGGATTTGACCGAAAAAGGCTTTAAGCGGGTTACAATTTATATGATCTATACGTCTATTGATATAATAAAACTTGTTTGTTTAATCGTTTCAACACAAATCTTTGAAACAATCAGTTAAATTTGAATTTACTTATTTTTTTTAGAGACGATGAGATTAAATTATTGTTCACCAAAAGCAAATATAGTAACTCACTTTAACCCTTTTTTAGTGTCCCACTACTGGGCACGGGTCTTAGGTTAGGCCTTAATCCACCCACTCTGGTTGTGCGGTTAGTGGATGTCACATGTCCTCGAATGATCAGTTCTAAAACATGCCGGTTTCTTCAAGATGTTTTCCTTCACCGATATTGAGCAGCGGAGGGAGATGAAACAATTCACACAAAGATGTGTGGGCACGACCAGGATTCAAACCCGTGACCTTATTTTTCTAAGGCGAGGCCCGTACCGCTGCGCCAACGCTGCTCAATATCGAAATATAGCTATCTAACTGTAAGTTTAATTAAAATTGATTTAATACTCATCATCTAAAGAAAAATAATTGATTTATCTTTCCTAAAGAGCGATAATATGGGTACTAGACAGTTTTTGTTTAGGTTTTCCAGACATTTGTTTATAAAACCCTTGCCAAACTGCGCAATTAGGCCAAGACGCCTTGGAATTAAAGATAAACAGTATTGGTCCAAATACAACACACAAAAATATAATTAAGTAGTAAGTAGGTACAATGACGTAAGAACAAAGGGAACTAGCGAAAATTGTGTTTCATTTATTTTTTTATCCGTCTATGACAGTCACACAGAGTTACATAGTCGGGTGGGTTTAATCTACAATGTTTACGCGTCGTTTGAGTCCAACTACCGACATATGTTGAAATGCTGCCCTTTTCCTGGTTCATTTTATTCCGATATTCCCAATTATGTCGACCGTATTTCCTACATAATAAATATCATGTATTTAAAAAAGGTCGAAGTAATATAATGTTGCATGAAAGAAATACCTGGATATCAGTTGTAAACATTGATCTAATTTGAGATGAGTACAATAATATATACTTTAATATATGCTTGAACATATACTTTACTTTGCATAATGTAAATTTATGTATTTCATTGGACAAAACAAACATGAAATAAATGACAAACGGGTATCTAATTAGAATCCAATTTCGTTTCTAGTTATTTGACACTTGATAACATTAATTTGATTAATAATACCCATTATTAACAATATAATAATGCATTATTAACTTTATAAAGGGAACATAAACAGCTAATGCTTGCATTTGTGCCGCCATATTCGTTGTTTACCTTTCAAAATGAGTGTCAAACGAGAAAATACTGTTATTATTAGTGTAACGCAGCGGTGCATCAATTTATTGTGTACGTGGGTGAAAGAGTCATGTTCTAATTCTCTATGACCGTGGGAAAACATGAAAATCTCTATAAAAAGTCCATAAAACTGAAGGGTTAATAAAGTGACCTCCAATAAAGTTAATAGACATAAAAAAGATATAATACTTACGCACTTTACATACTTGTAAACTTATGGATTCGAATACATTTAAAAGGGACACTAAAATTTTAAGATGGGTATATTTATTACATTTATGTATAACAAACCAGTAGTATATCATAAAAAATAGATTCTTACCGAAGTCATTACAAGACAGGAAGAGGCAGGTATGCTTACCTTATGATAATTATAAATTATCTTTTCTTCAAGAAAAATCTTGAGCCAAATATTTTATATTAGGGCATGCAATAACATTTATTTATTTATTTATTTATTTATTTATTCACCTAATACAACCATTATTACAGTTTCTAACTAATGCAATGGGTGCAGACATTACTTAAAACTACCTATATTAATTTTAAGTACCTTTAATACTATACGTTCGTACATAAAATACAATAAGTGGCTTTTGTGAACTCACTCAATGTGCACGAAAACAGATCTATTTTATTGGCCACTGTGTTGAGAATACGCAGGGTACGCGTCAGAGGCGTATGCTGGAGAAGGTTGGTTCTCGCAGATGGTACGTTCAGTAGCAGTGGCCGCCTCCTTCGTCCAATGTAGTTATCCGGGACATTCAAACAGACCGTTTGCAAAACGACATGGTCATGTTGCATCCCCCTTAAGACCTTAAACACATACATTGCCAGAGCCACCTCTCTTCTGATCTCCAGCATGTCGAAGCCTACCATACCCAGAACAAATAAAGTAGGGTACAGCAATGGATATCCAGGGTACACCCCATATTGCAACATGGAAGCAACAATATTAAAAATGTATCCACAATAAAAGTTGTCTGAGTAAACTTCTTTTAAATCACGTTCTGCAAAATTCAACAACAATATAGTAGATTTTAATTAAGATGACAGTGACTATATAAAACGTCTGATTGCGGGCGGTCAACGGGCGTTTTTAATGGCCATCATATCTTTGAACGAGGATCCTAGTGTGCACATAGCCGGTCTCATAAAAGTGTTATGAGTTCATTTCGAGGCGCCGCCGTCGGTTTCTCTACATGTATTCGTACAAAGCTGTAAAATTTTGACGTTGCATCGCGGAAATTAACAAGCGTCTAACTTAATTGTGCTGTACTGCTACTTTGTTCGACTTTGCTGGACAGTTTTTATATGGCGGAATTAAATTATGAGGTTTCACAGCAAAATTGCAATTCGTAAACAAGCTTTATATAGTGGAAACAAAAACAATTTTTAAATATTTGCACTGAATGTATTTTGTCGTTCATTCCAAAGTGGTTAGATCACATTCAACTGTTTACATATCGGTTATAGAGACGGGTACAGCTCTCCACAGGATCTCTGTATGACTGCGATCTGTGCCTTTTGGTAGACAGTCTGTAGCAATCGGGTAAGCTGTCTTTTGTAGCGATTTTCATTCTGCCAGTCCATCGTATAGATGACCCTCAGCGTGATCCGGTACACTCCACATTCTGGTTATATCAATAATAATATTTTTGTCCTACTTTAAGCTGTCTACTTGCTTGAATTTCAAAACAAAATTATTGAATTGATGACACCAGTGATGTAACTCGGAACAAGAAAAGCCGCGGCTTTAAACTTGAGCCACTGTAAATGTGTCGAGGGGCAGATAAATATATTATTTGTCCCTAAAAGCTCGAGATATCCGAAGTTTTCCCCTTTACGACGGGTGATGCCCCGCCAATGTTTCTGCTTCAATGACATGAAAAACTTAATAAATTCCTTGCTCCTGTAATTTCAACCTCAATAACTTTAGTTTAGAGCTGATAATGTAAAATCCATAGTTGTTAGAAAAATTCATTTGTGATAGAAGTCTACAGCCGTTTAGCATATCTTAGTTTACGACTGCACGAAACGGCAAGAAAGACAACTATTTATAGGGATGTTAAATGTATGGCAGATTGGGAGGTTTCCTTTATGTCCTATTTTATTTGTTAGTTAGAAGTTTTGTGTATAACTGTTTAATGAAACGAAGTCACTAATCCCATTTGCTTGTTATGTTATTGCAAGTAGATTCTTAGGTATGTGCTGTCGTAAAATCGTTATGATTTTGTCACATGATTTTACTACTGCATGTATGTATAAAAAGTTATAACTACTAACCTATCCCGTCCTTGTACGGGTGCAATGTAATGTATTTACAAAAGAACAATGTATATAAACTTTCCTTGAAAATTAGCTACCTAACTGATGGTAAATCACAATGAAACATATCACCTTTTAAACCTTCCTTAAAATTGTCAAATCACTAATATCGCTATTACAAAATAAGAGTGAGTGGCAAAGAGATGTAAATTTAGGTTTTTGTGTATTGTTTTAATACAACATAATCATTGTTTTTATTCGAAAACTAAAAATAAAAATTTAGGGGTGGACCACTCTTATGACTTAGGCGTACGAAAAATAGATCACGACCGATTCTCAGATTTACTGTATTCGGTAAGTCTGAAAATCGGTACATGAAATGTCATAAAAATCGGTCAAACCGTTTTGGAGGAGTTTGGTTAAAACACTGCGACACGAGAATTCTTTTTATTAGTCTAGCTTACCCGCCACGAATCTGCCCGCGTGAATTACATTTTTATTGTGACCAGCAGTGGGATAAAAGGTAGGCTTTCTTCATTAATAGGCTACCTAACAATGAAAGAATAGAACGTTCAACCAAACAACTCTTCAGTTTCTCTTGACCCAAAGGAAGCAAGATCAAAGAAAACGTTAATAAAAGCTTGGAATCGAGTTTAACGCAAATATAAATAACCTTTGCAATAAAGAAGATATCATCGTTTTAGAATAAGTCCTCTATAAAACAAAAGAATAAGTTCTATTTTTAAAGACAAATGTTACCACTGACGAGCTGTTTTGTTCTACTATTTCAAAAGCAGTAAATGTTTATCACGTTTACGGCTGTGTTTTGTCGAAAAAGATTTTATACGATAGCGTTGGAATTAAACAAAAATATTGGGAAATAAGTACAGTCAGCTGCAAAAGTTGATAAACAGATTTAATATTACAATATATCTTAACAGAAAAAGATTCACTTATTTATTAAGTGTCGGGTGACTGTTCATTGTCAACTATGAGCTTATTTTCTCTCGACACTTATTTTCGCAAAATTTCATTTCAGTGTTAACATTGTTTAGTAATAATAAATCTGAAGATCAACTTTTGTAGCTGATTATACATTACTTTGAGGACTAGTTTCTACCCTTGTTATTTTTAGTAAAATTAAGTCAACAGTGACAAGAAATATCCAACGCAAAATCTGAGAGTAGGTTAAGAAAGTAGTCCACAAATAATATTAAGTAATACAAACGCGGGTCTTTAATATTTTGTTCAAGTTATAATTGTTCAATTAAAAGTTAGTTTATACAGATTTTCCTTTCATTAATTACATTAAAAGCAAAATCCTTTTCTAACAGAACCAATTAATACAATTTATTTACAAAACTTCAATTTGTTATCGCTTCTAAAGTTTGTAGCGCTATTGTGCCGCCAGTTGTTGTCGCAATTTGTTTTAATGACCACCAGCGCCCCTAGCGGTGTTAAAGGAAAAACTGGCAACGTTCCGGAGACGGTAATTTTTCATGTCGTAACCGCGATAAGCGAACGGTCAGGTGTTAGAATGATTTGTAACCGTTGACGGTCCGCCATTGCCTTCCTGATATTGACAAACACTGACCGAATTAGTACGGGAGCCGTCTCTTTATATTTTCGTTGATAAGCCGTTTATCTTTTAGATAATACTGTTTTGGTTTGTCTTCTTTGTCCCTGTGATCGTGCCGCAAGTTACACGTTTGTTAAGGCTCTTACGCTGCGTTTATTGCGAGGATCTATTAATTTAATGTTGAAATCTTATTACCATTATTGCTTACAACGTTTTGTTTTACAGCGTTCATATAAAAGTCTAAGTTTTACAATCGCTATAAAACCATTGTTGAACAAACTAACTGAACAAAGTGTGCTAGGAAATAAACAACAAATAAAACTGGTTCTTTGGTTGAACTCTAGTTTTAATTGGGGGTGGAAATTGTGATAAATGTCATCAGATAAGCGAAAAGTCGTGGCGGTAACACGAAGCAAAGAGCAAACCGACTTCGAAACACATACACATTAACCTAATTCGTTTAATTGTTCTAGCTAATCATTTAGCTATAGTATTTTTTCGTACTTTACTTTTGTGATGTGTGTACTACTTTTGAGGGTGATTAATAAGTACATATTTAGCCTTGTGGCACGTTATATGAAACTGAAGGGTGAAAATATGTTAGAGATCAAGTAATAAATACGGTCATTTTTCGTAATGCCTAATTAATAACTTAAGTTTCCCCGGCAGCTTCGACGGTGTGACTTGCATCTTATATCAGGCCCAGCAGTGGATCAAAAAGTAGTATTTCTCAATAAATGCAACACTATTTTTCCCCGTTATTAGCGCATTCAACCAATCAAACAAACTCTTCAACTTTATAATATTAGTTTAGATTTAGGCTACATAAACTGCCTAGCATAGCATAGAGCAGGTACCCTTCTGCTACTCAATCTACCGCCGCATATACTTATATCCTGTTGTGCGAACTACCAAAATGTAGCACTAGTCATATGCGACTACTAGTATTACTTAGTACCAATCATCACTTACCTATTCTACATTTACTACCATTGGTGGACAGCCATAGGGCGAAATAAATTACTAGAAGGCTAGGTTATGTTAAAACTGTGAATAAACAAAACACGCGTGCCGAGCTAAAGAAGCAAGCATGCGGTGACATAAGGCGGCGAGCGCCAGATCTGAGATTATCGGTGTTAATAGTCTTTTTAAGTGCCTCTCTTATTGGACATTATAAAAAAATCCTGATCATCACTTGGTTCACAACATAATTATGTCGACTCGTCCGTAAATGTCACACACAATAATATTAAGTTAAACTTATTTACAAGTGCGTAAATTATTTTATAGTGGCACTAGTCATGAAATTTACACCCTTGAATTGTAATTATGTTACTTACTTTTGACCGCGACACTTCTTGAAAAAAATACGGATGCATTATTTTAATTTACATGAATTTAACTAGATATTATTATTATTATTTTACTCGATTTTCGCAGCACCTATAGTCTACATAAATCTATTAAGTAAAATAGTTTTAAACTAAGTAGGTTCTAAGTGCGGGTCCAAAGTACCCAGTCAATCAGGTGAGCCGACCCGCTGGACTGTTCGGTGAATGCACTAGCGAATTCCGCAACCCGGCACAAAGAGTGTAAGAAGGAACACCAGGGGATTTTAGTAGGTAAACCGGGCCCGGACGTCGGACCTGGAGATTTTGAGGGATTTCGTTCGCCCGGGCCAAGAACGACAGTTCCACATACCCCTCGCCCTGTGCCCAGGGCGTGTGGATGCGTAAAACATTTGCCCAGTAAAACTAAGGTTCTAGTTGACAAGTTATGAAGATGCGCAAAATGAAAACATGGCATCTAAAACACAAAGTTAATGTTTACAAAAATGTATGTGTTGACCATAGTACCTATTGCCTAGCACAAATAGAAAAAATAAAATTTTGTCTATAAAGCGCTAAAAAGTACATGTTTCTCTTGCTAAGATAAACTATGCCCTTTCATCTGATAACAATTTTGTTGGAATATATTAAAAATAACTAGTCATCTTGGATTTAGAATGACGTTACATAGTTAATCATGCATTTTCACCCAAACTAAAAGTGCCTTAGCCTTTCAGCTCGTTCATTTGAAAAAATATGATTCAAAATTGAGTTGCAATATTCTACCCAAACTAACATAGTTAAAACATGTTAGTTTGGATAGAATGTAGTTACATTTCAATTGATTAAAAACTTGTAAAAACAATTGACTATTTCAGCAAACTATGATTTAAAGAAGCAGTAGACTGTCAACAGTTTGTCAGCATAACCATAAATCTATTAGATAATTTTCAAGTATAATGAGTTCACTTAAGTATTTACGGCTGCAATGCAAAAATATTTCACTTAACTGTTATTGGTGAAACATTAGAAATAAATAAGGCATTTTGCCAGAATACCGATAATACTTCAAATGACATTCCTTTGTAACAAAGCCAAGAGTCACGAAACGAAAATAAAGCTTGCTATAGAAGCCGTGACTTAAATTTGCAGTACAGAAGTTGATACGTACTTACTCGTACGTGTATCTAAATACTGTAAAAACTTACTACCCATTAAAAAAGACACGATGCACAATCCAAACTGCGGGTCCTAGTACATAGGGTGACTGGTTTGATGTTAAATACTTTACCACGTGATAGTGCCCAATCACCCTTTCTTCTAAATATAAATGAAGAAACTGACCGACTGACATATCAACGCACAGACCAAACCAGCGATCTAGAGACTTGAAATTTGGCACATAGATTGCTTTTGCGGTCTTGGAGGGTACTAAGAAATAATTATTTAAACAAAAAGGTATTGAAACGGGGACCGGAGCGGAAGCTGGTATATTTTAAACTAAATTAACATGATGTGTCAACATAATTTTTTTTGTGCTCAGTGTAAGAGCCTTACTCTAAATTTAGCTTAGTTCAGCTAAATGTATAAAATTATCCATATGTTGTATCTAATAGAACTTAAATTAAGTACGATTAAGAGATGATCAATTTGCACGCAAAGCATTTAATCGTATCATGAATGGTCTGCTTTCCATTCCTCCATGTATACCGTCGTCGCCTAGGCTACACAAAAACTAGCGGCCAGCGATATGCTAAGTGACCGCACTTGATAACAATGACGTGTTTGTACACTTGCATGACCGTACGTAACGATTGCTAGCCGTATTGGATTTCGTGTCGTATAAATCAAAATATTTTAAAAAACATAGAAAATAATTGGAGAATAAGCGTGTTAAGTAAGTTTTCATGTTAAGACGACTTTTATGAAGATAACTATAATCAAAACACGTACACATACTAACGCAAATAAAAAAATAAGCTTTACAAAAATAGAGTAACATCTCATAGTAGGTATGTATCTTTACTTAACGTTTAATTTACTTTGCCAATAGCACGATTTAATTGTATTACTAACATGTTGACACACTTTATTTTTTTCTTTTTTAGTTGTTTATTTTATTTTTCTTTTTTGTTTGATTGTGTGTGTGTACTCTTTGTGTTTGTTTCTTCTTCTTTTTTAATTTAATTCCATTTTATTGACATTTAATTCCTATATGACTTGAGACAGTGATTATGTTCGTAAATTTTGTTTTGTTAACTTTTGTTGCGCCACTACAACCACAATCAGTTACTTGTAAGTCAAGAACGACAGCAGGACTCATGTTTTGAAATCCAGTCAAGATACAGGACACCTAGACTGTCTTGGTTCCCAGACATTGATCAGAGAATAGGAATTGAAAAGGTATTGGAGAATTGAAAGTTACTTTCTACAAAATAAAAATTATACTTACATACAATGAGTTGTGTTTATTGTTTCTACAATCTAAGTTAATTAGCCAAATATTTATTCTAGCATGTGCCTTACTTCTACTTAAACTGCTAAATGACCTTTATTTGCCTAACCCAAATGAACAATATGAGTTTGATCACACTTATGATTTCACTAACCCTAATTGCGGTTATTTGTTAATATGTTCACAACTTAAATGTTTCTAGATTAACATGTACACACTTTGACCTCCAAAATACTTTCATATGTGGAGGTCAGAATTATTTAAAACAAACAATTACAAACAAGATTTAATACTGAATGTCACAAATCATAGCAATTCCATATTTTTTTTTATATTTCTGCTATTTTTGTCTTGATGAGTTGGCTCCATGATGTTACAGGGAGCCTATACCTAACTGCCGTGCAATTTATAAATGCAGTAAGTACCACCCACTGCGTGTGTTCTTTACTGCGTTTGTAAATTGTGCCTCAGTATATTTTTCAGTAATTTGTACTCCTTGAAGCCCGAAGTCTATATTTAGTTGTTTGCTGGTTTTTTGTCGGTCATATATCCAGCTGACTCCTGGCGTTATTGGAAGCGCAACTGAAAAAATGGTAGTATTCAATTAAAAAATATTATGGAAACATCGACCTAGAACCGTTTTGTAGTCAAAAAGTAACAAAGATTCTCACATAATTTCACTTTTATAATACTAGTAATGGACAACTAAAGTGGCCTTGTCTTCAATAACACTTATTTACTTAAAAGTTATAGAATCATTAACCTTTGTGAGACCGATAAAATTAAATCCCATACTTATCAAAACTATACAGTTAATAATATCGTTAAGTTTAATCGTTGAAGTTCACGTTTGTATAAATATTTCAAGCATTTAGGAGTATATTGTTATTTTCAAATCGCGTATGAGAATCTAAATGCGTTGATATACGTAAAAATGGAACGTGATACATAGCGTAGGTACTGAAATAAAATTGCGTAGACTGAAAATAAATATTTATAAGAATAAGCTCGAAATAATAAAAAATGCTTCTAAATTAATTAAATTATCCAACAGGATCTTATTTATCTAAAGGCCTATTCACACCTAAATGTATTTGCTACCACTATGGGGAGCAGCGGTATCGCAGCGTTATAGGCTTTGCCTTTGAAATAAAACATTGCGGGTATAATGTCCAGTCGCACCCAAATCTTGGGTGAATTTTCGCGACGCTGCTCAATATCGGTGAAGGAAAACTTCGTGAAGCAACCAGCATGTCAATAAACTAATCATTTGAGGGCATTGTGACATCCACGAACCCACAGTTGAGCAGCGTGTGTGGATTTAAACTTAAACTCTCAACTCGTAAGATAGTTGAACGAAGACCCGTGCTTAGTAGTGGGACTCTGGAAAGGGTTAAAGCGATGGGAAAGTAATTCCACACTATTGCTCGTCAGTTTCGCTACCGCGAAACTTTACCCAAACGTGTACCGTGCGATATTTCCCTGTACTCACAGCAAAAGCGGATAGTGCTCGAGTCTGAATATGCCTTAACTACGTAATTAATGAAAAACAAAAGGCAAAACCATTTCCACCACAAGGCTCAACACAGAAAATTATTAAATAATATTGTAAAGGTTGTTATAATCGTAAAGTACAATTTCTTACTAATTAAAACTTCTCAAACCTGAAATATAATTAAAGGACATTATTATTATTCTATAGCTTCTGAAACAATAAAAACGACACTTAAATAAAGCATTGTGAACAATCAACAGGGAAGTAAAATTATTCAAACAATTCATTAGTGCGAACCCCTGCAGTGTAATGAGAGCTTAATTTGAATATCTTTATTTTTCAAACAAACAGTGAAATGTTTGACGGTAATAGTGACGTGCTACACGTTTGAATACTCATAAACTAAAATAATAAATGCAAAAGGAATAACTTGATATTTTTCTAGAAACTAATTCAGGAACTCTATGTAGTAGCCGCTAGCCCAATCAAAAGATTTAACGAATTGCATCGCGTGGAAAAGTTATATGCTAACTTGCTTAGCACTTTTAGTTTTTTTTATTTACCACTTCTCATTTTTTATAACTGTTGAAGAATGTTGAAACCAATCCAAACCCCTATTTGGCTAACACTATGTTAATTTAAAAAGAAATCTGCAGACAAATTGAAATCCAACATAGCGATCAAAGTAGGCAAGTTAAATGACAGTCGTACAACCGATGACCGCTGGGAAATAAAGGTTGAAGAGTGGAGACCATGAAATGGGCCGCGCAGCGTTGTGGGCCAGCTCGCCATGGCTGCCGAGGTGGACTAATGACATTGTTAAAATTGCAAAAAGCCAATGGATGCTAACAGCCGGCAACCGATCGCTGTTGCGTTAAAGAGGAGGCCTTTTGTCTAGAAGTAATGCACCATGCAGAGAGGGTGGGTCGAAATTGTAGCTCCTTTAAGGTTTCTAACCATATGAAGACTCATTCCACTTCTCACCGATAATCATTCGTAATCACGAGTGAATTGGTATACTAGGTTGGCGCGTCCCATCGTAGATTGCTTTACATCAGGCAAGTTGTAGTCAAGCGCCAACCTATCGCAGAATAAAAAAAAGTGGACGTCTTTATAATGATGATAATGATGATGATTTTAACTTAAATCTATTCCGCTTTTAACTCTTATAATGTAGTAGAAAGAATTTCATTTCAATTTGTTGAAATGCATTATAATAATAACGAATAATTCACTTTCGTAAACATCGATAGGTTCTTTTTATTATATTTATAAAGTCATTACTTGTCAGACTAGTTGCATAATGTCAGTTTAATTTTGGGTAAAAATTCATTTCTAAAACTGTCCCTATAGCAGTATAAATGTTTGTTTGTAACTCTAGTGTAGCTGTAACACCTAAGCTGGTATGGTTTTATCATGCAACGGATTTTCGGAAAAACATTCTAAAATATCGGCGCAGTAACTGGTTGCCCATCTTTTACGGATTTACGTGGTTGTATTCGCACCGACTGGTCGAACGTAAAAATAAATAAAAAAAATCGTCTGAATATTTTGTGGTGAGAATTTTCTGTATTGAAGTTTAAATTGCGGTTCTCTTTGTAATGGTAAAATATTAATGATAGTTGATTTAAGAAGAATTTCTATTAAAAATGTTCTATATGTTCTAAAATAGCACAAATAGGAAAATGTGTTTTGGTCTCTACTAAATATAATACCTGCATAAGTATTTACAAGTAGGATACGATTGCTTAGACATAATTTTAGGATTCTTGCCCTTAAAAAGAAATAGTAGGTAATACAAGTAGTTTATGCAAGTGACGCCATTGGTGGTATTATTATATGTATTATACTATGTATTATACTATGTTTTATATTATGTAGAAGCCTGTAACGCAAGACCTTCATCGTTTCATAAAAGCTGAAATTTTGTCAGCGCATGCTCCCAACTAAAAAGGATGAAAGTAAGATAAAAAGATGGACCAATTAAGTTTGGGTCATCGTGACTTTGACCAGTAAACTGTAAATAAAATGTGTAATAGAAATTCATCAAATAAGAAATTGTGTTTTTTTACACACCCTTACAGTTGTACAATATGATAATTATATTAACTTTAACGGATACTTTTGGCTTTAATAAAATGATGGAGGACTGATGTTCACAGGCTCTTGCTGTGAGCTGTTATATTAAAATGTCTAATAGTCCTTGGGTTTTCGACTATTAGCCCATGGTACATCATTTGCCTAAACTGTGTTTGATAGTTAATTAACTAAATAAATGCTGGTAAACTTGGACAGTCTGGATATAGCATTCTGACAAACAGTACCAAAGTGGCAATTTATCTTAATGAGTGGCCCTCATTTCAATTAAATGTAAGCAAATCGTATGTCAAAGAGATTTAATAATGCTCTTGTATACACTGTAAATACTGGTTACAGATGGTTAAATTTTAATTCCGTTTAAACTGCGGAAGCCATGGAAAGACTGGCTTTCGTACCATTTAAACCCATTTGTAAGAACAAATCAACGGAGGGAGTATATTAGATACTCTTTCATGTAAACCTACTGGATTTAATTGTAAGAAAATGTTACATACTATGACACTAACACACATATGGTCATCTGATCCCAAACTAAAGCAGTGCTTGTGTTATGGAAATCAGATAACCGATAATACTATAATGCTTTACATATTTCTGTAAAGCAAGTATTGAAAAGCGTACGCAAACTAAAGAAAAAAACAGCAGAAAGATACCCCAGGTAAAGGAGTTATCTTTTCTTACATTATTTTACTTTTCTTTTTCTAGGAATTGGACAAAGTGACTGTCAAAGTACTATTTGATTAAAGATAAATGCTTTAGATTCGTTCAAGTATTAGACTTAAAATCTATCTATAGAAGCACTTAGCATGTGCCGAAAACTAATCAAAGAGAAATTGTAATGTTAAAAGTAATACTTAATTCTTTACAGTCGTATTATTCTATCTGTCCGTGAAACGCAGACACATTCTAATTTATTATTATTTGCTTCTATCACGAAAACAACACTGTCCAGAAAAGTACACGGAGTGCACCGGACTTCGTCATAATATAATTGGATGTTTCTCAGGTTTGAGGCCAGATTTTCCCCACATATTCATGTGCTGTTGTTGCTGCATTGCTGTTGTTGAGCAGTATCAGTGAAGAAAGTCATCATAAGAAATATCTTAGAAGTAAAAATTCAGGAACAGAATTATGTGTCTAACCAATCCGCACTTGACCAGCGTGAATGAAATAACGCTAAGGTAAATAAAGCAGCGCAATATTGGTGAAGGAAAGTATGTGACATTCACCAGCCTTACACTTGGCCACTGTGTATGGATTGAGGCCTGAACTCTTTTAACTCGTAAGATAGTTGAGTAAAAACCCGTGCTCAACAGTGGGACACTAAAATGGGTTGAAGAGAGAAATAAACCTTTACATCTTAGTTATTTGAAAAAAACCGTGCTTAAAAATGTATACGGAGATTAACTACACATACCCAAAAATATAACCTGCTCCTGTACGATCCTTCCTTCGAACAAATCGAAAGGCCTTCTAATATTTTCATAATAATCTAGGTCTTATTCGACGACAATTTATTAGTTAAATGATTTCTCAAGGATTTTCCAGCAAGCCATTTTAATTTCATGGTGACTTTCTATTAAGGCACTACAGTTGACTTACGTGACGCATTTCACCATTATAGAACTTGTAGATATTTAAATGGGCAATAAACATTGATTTATTGGAGTTAGTTTGAATTTAGGCTTTCAATTGCTGGATAAACTATGTATTTTAGTTTCTTTTAATTCTATTTGCTTTTTAATTGATGGGTTAAGTGCGTGAGGATGCGGTCTTCATTAAAATGGAGATAGTTGTGACTACAGTTATGTAGTTTAAAGAGTTCTAATATGCATAAAATAATCGTCGCTGTTGCCCAAATATTGCTTACCATAGATGGCATAGTGCTTATTTATGGACAATAAGGTCTAATATTCTGCCACTTAACTAAACGCGGATCGCCAAACGTAAATGTAGTGTCAACGAGCCAATTGCTAATTTAATGTTGTCAGTGATCTATAGATATCTATAGGTATAGGATGACTTAAAGCATATGAAATATCAAAATTAAATATTTTTTATTTTTGTGACTAATAAGTCTACCTACTTAAAATCATGAAAATGTCCAAATCCATTTACTATAGTACATGGAATGACTAAGCTAAAACTAAACTACTGTTTTCGAAAAAACATTTTTTGTCATTATAAATCGGTGTCGTATGTGTCTTTTAAATCGACTTAAGTTTAAGAAGTCTAGATGGCCAAAATTAGAAGAAATTGTAGACGCATTATAGTCTAAGGTGGCCCCTAAATAGAATTATGATGACAATGATGAACATGACTGATATTGTGTTATGTCTGCGATGGTAGTTTCTTAAAGGCTCCAGGAATTTAAATTACCTAGTTTTCATATGTTTTTTGTATTATACAATTACTTTATTTATACTTCCACATTGTACGCATTTCCATATTATCTATTTACGTGTTAAGTATATTTTTTTAACAAAAAGAAAAACTAAAATAGTTAGCTGTTTGAAGGTAAACTAGTTAAACAAACACATATCGCGTGAGGGTTCAGATAAGGGGTGTCATAAGAACTGTCGACGGCTCGCCTCCGCGTCGCCACCGCCCAGTCTACTTCATTACTTTATTGTTCATCCGACTATAAGGAATAAAAAGTTTAAAACGAAATTAAATTTTGATGTTTCGAATTTGGTGGAGTTATCATTGGTTTGTTTTAATATTAAAACGACCAAAAGACAATAAATTAGATAAATGCTAGTGGTAGATAGAAAAATCTTTGGTTGGAGTCTGGATACTGTTAATTTCTATTGATAAGTGTATACAATACCGCCGCGCGCCGTCTTTCCATCTCAGGTCAATTAATAATAATGTACGAAAATGGTGCCTACCTATAAAGCATGCCATTTTAAATATTTTTTAAAGTTTAAAAAATTATAAATAAAACAAAGTCTTTATTGTTTTTTCGATTTCTAAAATTAAAGATCACTAGCCATTAAGATTCTTTGTATCTTGAAGGGTAGTCTCTTTCTATAGGTACATACGCTACGTATACGTGATACGTATATCAGTGAAGAAATACGTGTGAAATACCAATAAAAAAGCTATTTAATTACTAAAGATTAACCCTCAGTATCGGTATCATTGCGTGGAGTATTAGTGTCACCTCGATTCGATAAATTCACCTTTGTTTATACAGTGGGGTTGGCGTTTTAAGGCCAGACTTAAAAAAAATAGTAGAAGTCTATTATCAAAACTATATTTAAATCTCACTAATTTTACATTGAACAAAGTTTACTGATGTGGAATTACTTTTTATTCTGACAAAAAAATTGTAAAAGGATTTTATGGGTTTTCATAATTCGTTTGTTTTAAATTTTGAAAGTTATAAATTTTCAGATTACAATAAAATTTACTTAATTATAGTCTATAATTCTTCTGGAATATTTATAAGCAAACAGCGCTCACACCTATATTAGCCAAAGGTATAAGCAGAGGTGAATATCAACTACATTTTGCCAGCTATGTTTGGAATTCATACGTATTGGGGGCGAGTCTACACTGTTCACCAAACACCATTCTCAACTTTTTAAGTGCTACTGAGTTTTGTATTTTTGCTTGACATGAAATTCGAATCAGGAAAATCACGGTTATGAAACAACACATTTACCACTAGACTAACAATACAGTAGATTGGAAGGTATCGAAGATTTAACTTCATTTACGTTCAGCATTAGCACCCTTAAAATTTTACTACTAACAAATTAAGTCAGCAAAATTATCCACAGTATGGAATTGAGGTCAAAAATTCCAAGACCAAACTTTAAAATAGGGCCTTTAAGTTACATTCTAAGTACTAAATGTACTCTGTCTGCTTTATGTTTGACGCAAAACAGTAGCAGTGAATCGATTAAATGAAAACACTCGAGCAATCCTATCAGTTAAAAGAGTTCTTATAGAAAATGAATCAATTTGATAGATCTATTGTTCCACAGTATGAACGATGGCTGCAAATATTATTGTAATTAATATAGAGATCATAATCCATCACTTTTGTTTAGAAGTTTGGACGAGTTTCTGGCTCGACTCTTAAGTGGGTCAACAACTCGAGTGTTTTTTGTTGGATTGCATTTTAATTCATTATTAGTTCCGCAGCAACTGATCCACTATCTGAATTGACTGAGTCAAATTATTCATTTATGTATGCAAATATAATACATACCTAGCTTTAGCCTCTTTTTTCGCAGTTTGATAAAAGCCCAAAGTCCTTTCCCGGGTCTGAAACTACCTTCAAACCAAATTTTATCCAAATCGACTTACAGACCTGTATAAACTGAGATAATTTCTTTTGCATTTATAAATATCAGTAATGATTGAAATTATAAAAGTATATTTGATTCTACCGCAGTTAATTTAAATTTTTCTTTTCTACTAAAACTAGCCTAAAACTCTTAGCGTTTTGTTGTTTTGCTACATCATCATCATCATCTCGCCACACTGAGGAAGTAACCAGTTTAAGGAAAAAGCATGATAGAAAAAATAATTGAGTAACATATCCAACTTGCATTTTGTTAGTGAAGGGCCTTAACCTAAGGGTCTCTCTATGAAAAGCCCTTTTCTGATGCATTAATAGCATTCATGATTTTTTAGAGTTATCCATAGCTAGCCAAATTTTCTTAAATGGACGGTTAAAAAAAGAAAATTAAACTACATAGAAAGAATATCAGTAGATATATCTAAGCTATTAAACAATTTTATTTTCACAAAATTGTGGTGCTTGTCTGCGTTACGCTAGAATCGGAGTATCAAAAAATTTGTACCAATTCATCGATTTTAAAGTGACCTAATTTTTTACCAGCGAACGAAATGGAAAAATAACAGCAAACTAATTGGAACACTCCTGTTAAAACCCTTTTCATTGGGTTTTCAAGTTGTCGGGGCTAATTTAAATGGTTTGCTTCGACTGCGAATTCCGCAAAATTCCAGGGAACTTTTTATTGGAATAATTAATCTTTTGCGTTCAATGTTTCTCGGCATTTCCAGGTATTTTTGAGTGTTATTGTTTATAATTAAGCTAATTGTTGAAATTTTTTTAATTACAGTGTATTAAAATTTCAACAAGTAATGAAATCCATATATCGTCGTCCTCCAACAAGCTAAGAAATGGAATACAAAGTAAATACATATACATATATCGCTGTAGCTTAGCTATATGTATAGCAGTCAATGCTATTACTCCCGCCCACCTTCCCCCTCCGACTATACGTAAAATCTAAGCAATACTGCTTGTCACCACGATTCTACTGTGATTCTACGAGGAGTTCTGTTCTATATCTCCGAAGTGGATTTCGGAAATATAAAAATATTCAGAATAAAAAAATCAGTTGGACCAACTTGAAAGTATACTCTTTCAATAAAAAAAAAAACATCAAAACCGTTTCATAATCGACGGAGTAAGCGGCGAACATACCTATATAAAAAACATGCGAGTATAAAAATATTTTAACTCCGGCAATAATATAAATATAATTGAATTTCAAATGTAGATAAAACCTAAATAAATCGACGTTATATAATGATGGCGTTATCGAAAACTCGGGTTTGACTGCGATCGCGTGCAAGTCGCCCGCTAGTCGGAGTTTTATAAGATTTAGCCAGAAAATAAATTAGCTACGACGAAAAAGTTTTCGGTAAACAGAATAAGGGATTTGTTCTGATGTAGAAATATTTTGTTTGATGCGGCATTAAAGAATAAAAAATATTTACCTACTCTAAAATCTAGAGTAACCCAGCAGTTCCACATTTAGTAGGTACCTACTTACCTACTGCTGAATGAAATACTGCTTCGCAGGTCCAGTGCTACCATGGGACAATAAGGTTCGAATTCAACCTGTTAATAAAAAAAATAGTCCAAGTTGGGCATTGTGACTAGAGGTTGGAAACGATAAATGGGCAAAACCTGGCCGTTTATGATGTATGAAACCTGAACATTATCCTATCAGCTTGCCTAATCAGCTGACATTCACCTCTGTCTATCCATGTTAGTAATACAGCCGTAATATCTATGTTATATGTTATGTTGTGTTTTGATACTGCGTAAAATTTATGTTTGTTATAGTGGGTTTAGAGTACCTTTGTAATCATTAAACCATGTTTTCAACTTTCTTTACTTTACTTCTATTTCAATAATATCTATATTTTCTGTTGCTATGCAATAATTTTACTGTTATATCGTATCCATGTTTATTATCGCTTCAAATTGTCTATTGTTTCAGGGTTGGCCTAAGTTAGAGCAACTTAATCGCCGCCAGCTTATTACAACCCAAACAATTCTTTTGGCGTCACCTAACGAGTTGCCTTTTGAACTGTAATGTTTTAATTAAATCAATTTTCTTTTTAAAATTTAAGACTTAGAAACAAAATGACGGATAGTACTTACCTACTCATTGTTTTATCTTTTTTCACAAATATATAATTTTACTCATTAGACAACTTTTAATGGACAAATAACTTTGTAGCACATATAATTCATAATTTTTCTTGCCTTTTTCCGGCTTCTATTGGAGTCGGTCGGCTCCCAGTCTAACCTAATGTGGCTAGCTACCATAATTAAACGAGCCATGAGACCTCGAAACTCGTAGGTAATCAATAGTCGCGATGATTAAAAATCCTTATTATTTTGAATAAATTTATTTTTATCTTTATAATTATCGTTTTAAACTATCATAATATTTGGTTAAATCCATTAATGCCACTGCATGGCACGAGTCGTTTTTTTTTACATCTATTAGGAAAATTAAGTGTAAAACCTTATTCCGCACATGGCTCGCTGCAGCGCTGTACAGACAAGGTAGGTGTCATATTGTCTTCAAATGTTTAGTTCTATGACTTTTGTTTTAGATATTCATTCATTCATTGTTACCAATCTATTCAAACATCTTCGTAATTTTTAAACACTGCAGATTTCCTTAAGTTCATGTTGACTATTCGTAAGCCTTTGTTGCTCTCGTTTCGTTATCTTTTTGGCACTACCCCTCGTCTACAAAGTAGGTAATCTTGCTGTTTTAAATAGCTTGCAGTTAGCATCTCATTATTCGTTGAATATTTACATCAAAGAACAAAAGTGTGCTAACACCCTCAGCGGCTATAAACATTTGTAATCTTTTAACAAAGAATGCAATAATCTTAGGGTGATTGGAAGTTGCATTTTGCATAATTGTGTATTAATAGTAGATGCTTATTAACTTTGAGTTTGTTTGTGGAGGTATTGATACATTCTATTTATACTAATCTATATCAATATTATAAAGCTGAAGAGTTTTGATGTGCTAATCTCAGAGAGAATAATCCAATTTGAATAATTCTTACGCTGTTAGATGGATAGGAAACGAAATGAAAATATGTTTTATTTTTATTGACACGCAAATCTACATAAAAATTGTCTAATTTATTTTCTTACCGTGCAGTGAATGACTGGCAACTACTGAAAAACACTACCAAAAAAACTTAGTAGGCTTTTTTCTTTTTTAAATGAAATACTTATATCTATTACATTTTGTTTGTTTAGTGTGTTGAATTAGAGCGGCTTAATTCAAAGTGTTTTTATCCGTTAAATAGTTTGAATTTTATAATGAGCTTACTTAAATAACGTAGATTTTATAATTATTTTAAATTTGGTAATAGTCATTTCCCTAATATTATTTTTTGGATGTTTATTTAGAAACGTATACACTGCCCCATAAAAGAGTAACGTTCTGATTTTGTGGAGATGAGTTTGATGTGCTACAAGAACGTTCTTATATCTAGTGTTCTTATTGAGGCAGGCTATATGCTTCTTTTTGTTCCACATTTGTGGGCATAATATAAAATGTAGAGCACTCGGGCAAAGCCGCCCGCGGTAAGTTAGTGTACGCTTCCATTGTAAATAAAGGCACATATTAGTACTAACCATTTAATATTTAACCTAACTTCACTTTCTATTGCCATAAATTATACCTAAAGCTCGATTGTTTGATAAAGTGTCAATAGTAAAGAGTTACTTTACTGAAGTAATTTGAACGGTGAAACACGTGCGGAAAGTAACTGAAGGTGAACGATTACTTTTTTAATAAAAACGTAGTTTTTTTAATGTTTCAGTTTTTTATCAGATGGTGTAGTAAATATAGTAATAATAATATAGTGGGACAGGAACACACACGGTCATCTGATCGCAAACTAAGCAGAGCTTGTACTATGGAAACCAGATAACTGGTAATATACATATAATACTTTTCTTTTGTAAATATATACTTAAATATAGATAATTACATTAATTAATAATTACCCAGACACAAGACAAACAGACATATTTAAACGGATGTTAGTCTAGGGTGGGAATCGAACCCACGACCTGCGGCGTGAATAGCAAGTATCTTACCGACCACGCCACCGGCCCGTCAAGTATTATAATTATGTTTACAATCAAATCTGCGATTTAGATTTTAATGATTGATCTTTAACAAATATACTTAGGTACTTAATTTTGTACACTGAAGCTAATTTTGTTACACAAAACAAACCCTTTCTTGTGTAAATAAAAAAGTCTGTGTTTACCCGCGTAGGTAAATGTTTCGAAATTTTACTATAGGTGATTGTCGAGGGTCATTCAAATTTAAATTTTCGTTCTCTCGCACAAATCCCATGGGCGAGGGTGTCTACAAACGTAGGGGAGTGAGCTAATAAAGTAAATTAAAGATTAATAATATATTGTCTTATACAGGATTTTAGGTATACATATGCAAATATAGTTAAATCTCCTGATATCTAAATGAGGGATTTTTGATTGAATAATTTATTATTTTAGTTGACATTATTGAAGGGGAAGAACAAAGTACTCTAGAAATTATTAGTTACTTACCTAGTATGGTATTACTCACATCAATTAAATGGTACTATCGACAAGAAAATTAACCTATACAAAGAACTAAACAAAGTAGGTATTTAGCTTGAGCTAATGAGTCGAAACATTCTTCGACATCGTTATCTACAGAGAACGTAGCTAGATGGCAAGTGGCCTGAGACATAAGCCCGTTTTTGGATCTTCTGATCACGTGAAGGGCTCAACTAGAATTTATCGTCTTAGTTCATATTTCCATTTAACCCCATCATGGGCTCCCTAAGGGTCCAGCCTCATGTTTCTACTAGCCACTTACGAGACACTTCCACCTCCAAGCATGTCTTCTCTTACGACTCCACTCAAGTCGGCCAATACAGGCAAGCACCTCTGAGAAATCTGTCCCCCGTCAGGGTTAACTCCAGCCGGCCGGTGAAGGTAAGCCGAGGTGAAGAACAGGAACTTCTTCCCGGAGCATTGGGGTCCACATGGAGTTACGCTATAACAGCGCACCACAAGCCGACCTATGGGTTTATTATTATTTTTATTTTTAAAATACTAACTACGATATTTTTTATTAAGTAATTTCAATTTATTAATCTATCTTACTGAAATTTCTCAAACTTAGTTAACTTACGTACCCTAAAAAATATTTACCCCGCACTATTCCCAAGGGAAATTAAAATTTTCATCAAATACCAGCGTTTAAAAAGTTTAGTTTTTATTTTACTTTAAACCCATAAATATATCCGCTCCCGTATATTGTGGCCAAGATTTAATCAACATTTAATTACTGCACGCCTCGAGGCTAATGAATAAAAGAAAAAACAAAGTTCGCACGTTAAACACCTCGTCAGATAAGGGGAAAAAGGAGGTCTAACCAACTAAAATGTTCCATCATTTTTAATCCCATTTTAGTAGCAACTAAAATTAACAAGTTCTTGGAACTTAATAATGATTCTTAAGTAAAATTCCATAAAGTTGAAAATCGTGCAAAATTTGTGATGAAGGATGAAATAAATATTGTTGTCAACTCTTTGGATGACACGCCTGGCCACCAACCGACGTTGCACCTGTAGAATGCGCCTATCGCGGCAAAAGATTCAAAGCTCCAACGCGTCGGACCGTCCAACGCTTTTTAGGGAAACAGAAAAAAAATCGACGTTATTTTAATTGACGTCGGCCCAGTTAAAAAAGAAACATTGAGTGAATTATTCGAAGGCTGCTACTGGAATGAGAAATATTTGGACCGCGCCTACTGAAATGCTATGCAAATAATTCAAAGTGACAGTTTGAGTTGAACCTATTGTGGGTTTTATATGTTTTTTAGTATCCGATGGGACATGGTTTTCGTCGTTTTATGGTCTGGGAAATTTAGGGTTGATATAAATTAAACTCTTAATGACCATTAGAATTATTATCGTCTTTCACAGATGTCAACAACTTTTAATAATACTAAATAAATGCATATGCAATACATTTTAAAGTAAAGTTTACATAAATGTAAAGTTTAAATGGTTTTAGTTGCTTCATAATCTTTTTAAGCTAGAACTATCCAAATATACAAAGGCACAAGGTACCATATAAATTGTATAAGGACCTATTCTACATTTTTCAAGATTAGCTAGTTAATTATCTCCTAGAGTTGGCACTTCATAATATCTCATAATATTCATATTTCTGGCAACAATTTGTAATAATGGCATCTTCTGTCACCGGCAAATCCTTTTTTGTCTCTTTTTCTAGTATGATAGTGGTCATAAACCCGTGTGTACTGTGTAATTAAAGTACTCCAAAGTTTTATTGACTTGCCCCTATAAATACTTTGCTCACTACATTCATTCAGCTTCTAATTACAAATAACACAACAAACTACCAAGGTATTTTAACAGGAATATTAAACTTAAACAAATAATTAATTTATAACTCCACATAAATATTTTAATGCTTACTTGGTTACTGCAAATTATTCAGTTGTATTAGTTTACTATTGAGCAGTAGAAGTTAATGCAACAAATAAAAGGGAATCGTTATTTTTATTGTTACTTATAACATACGGTTGAGTGAGTATAATCTCCTGCCAGTATTAAGAAAGTTATAGAAATCTTAGGGTAGGGGTAACTAAGTTTCGCACAGATATTGCGTCCTCAAAAACTTTTGCTATGATAACTTTCTTGTTTGGATAATAGTGATTTTTTTCGTACATATCACTACATATTACAAATTACATACCTCTTACCTTATTAGATCTCCCTTTTAGGTCCGTTAAGATATACTAAATCAATGCGGTATGTTGGAATGTTTCTCTTTTATAAATCTAAAAAAAAGTCGGTAAGCGTGTTTCATCATAGACTGCATCATTGCTTAACAACAGGCAAGTTGTGGTCAAGCGCAAGCCTATAACAGAATATAAAAAAGTAAGCTTAAAAGGGATAACGTTTTTTTTTGTTTTGTCCATCAGATAGTTTAATAAAAAATATTAGATGCGTATTTTTGTGTGTCTTAAACACACGGCGATACGTCCAACTGAAACCTCGAATAACATCAAATTAGGTAAGTTTTGTACAGAGGTATCAAATAGCGCACTCCTACTCCACAACTTATAGGTATGCGTTATATCTTAAAATTGTTTCATACTTAATAAAATATGATTTCTCATACTTTATCGTCATCCCTATTACATGTAATATTTTAAAATGCTGTATGACATCTATATATATAAAAATGAAACCCGTTTTCCGTTGTCACGACATCACGCGTGAACGGCTGGACCGATTTCGCTAATTCTTTCTTAAAATTTTTTTTTTTAATAACGAGGATGGTTCTTACGCAAAAAAATATTAAAAAAAAAGAAAATTTAAAAAGCGAAGAAGTGCCGAAAACCGGGTTAGATACCAATTATTTATTACTGGTTATATTCGGTAGGTCTGAGACCCGGTAGATGGCACTGCTTTACCGGGCAGAACGACGTCTGCCGGGTCCGCTAGTATACAATAAGACATAAAAATCCTTATAAATTAAATACCTCGTTAGTAACTCAAGCTTTTCATACACATTATAATATTGAAATAAAACTATTTTATAACGGATTTTATCGCGGTTTATTTTAGATTACAAATCTCGACGTTTCAATAGTTATAGAATAGTTTCATTTCAATGTGTGACATTCGCGTAAATTTAAAAAAAATATCACATTAAATTAGCTCTTTAATCCATACAATTGTAATGAAAAGCTTAACAGTTATCATAAATTAAAGACAAGGCACGAAAATATCGAGAAAATTTGTACAGAATAAAATACAGACAAACAACACAACCTGTCGAAAATTACCAAAACTAATTAATAATCAAAAGAATACCTGCTGAATTAATTTTAACTTTACGTATTAAGAAACTAGCAATTCCACGCACTGTGTCCCTCTGCAACGACTGCAACTGAACCAGAAACTCTAAAGGAAAACTTTTAATAGTTTTTCTTTATTCAATCAACATATTTTCTCTCTAAGACACTTCTCTCGTTTGCCAACAATTTGTTTCGGTGACTTTTTCTTTCACTAGATGTTCACTAACTCACCGTGTTCTAGACAAATTTGATCTCGGGGGTGCTTTAAAAAGTTTTTGCTTTTCTGTGCCTGATCTAGTCTAGACGGAATGTTTTAGTATTGGCTATCGGTGATTTGTAGGTTTTCAATTTGCTTTCAGACTCTTTTTGAAAATGTAGTGATACAACTGCAACTGTTTGCTGAATTTGTACTTACATAATATGTCACAAATCAACAAAAATGTAATATTCATTCGAAATTGTTTAAATAAATTTCATCGAAGCATACTTTAGGCAGTAGACAAAATGATAATGAGGATGATAATAATTCTGCTGATAGATGCGTAAAACTCAAATCCCAAAGTCTCCAACAAGTCATTAAAAGTATGTTTATGTATATTATAATAAGCGAAACAAAATATTGTATAAGCGGAACTGTTACGGTAATTTTCATAGCTAATTTAAGGCTTCAACGACATTAGCTACATCGTTAGGTGTTTTTAATTATGCTGAAATAGGATTTTGGCTATAATTAGATGTAGAATGAGAAATGTAACAAAAATGAATGTTTTTTATGCGCATTTGAAAATGCTTAAAATTCATGGGTTTATAATAAAAAAATAGTTAATGTAATCGATGTTGATGATACTGAATCTAAAATTTTAGGAAGAAAATGTAATCTTTCAAATGAATATCCCCATCATTGAATACAAACTAGGATGGTGTCGGTTCAGCAAATTATGAAGACAAATTACCTAGTGAAATAGTGCAATTGGAATTGAAAGAAGTAAAAATCAGCGCTGAATCGGTACTGCAATTCGTGACTCAAATTCCAAATGAGTAATTTTGAGATTCCCCGAATGCCCGTGCACCAAGAGCAAATGTCAGCTCCTAATAGCATTGCGAACATGATACGAGCGTCGAAGTGCAATCGTACTAGTTGGTTTGTTATTTGTTACAAAAAGTTTGTTAATACTTGTTACGGTTTATTTTTCAATTTTGATCAGGCCAAGTTCTGATAGACAAGTTAAGAGAAGAGTGTAAGTACTTTTACAGCTTACAGTGTAGGTATCTTTAAAAATTGCGAAGATAATATCTTATGCATCATATTTTGGTCTATATTGAATCTGAAAATGGTTATTAGTTAATTAACTTAAAAAGGTAAGTAAAAAAGTTTTGGTAGGTAATCTTTTGCCTGTATAATGTTTCCATTAAGAAAAATAATTTCAAAGTAATTATCTAGGATTCTAAGAAAAATGGAAAGAGACGAAAATTAATGAAATTCTTTCCAAAAACATTATTAGTTCCACGTCAAACTAAGAATGTCTAAATTAATACTTAAATTCTAATATGATGGATGCTTCTCTACCATCTGTTTAGTAAAGTTAAGCAAATAGCGGAACAGATTGTCACGAAATAACAAATTTTAACAGAAAAAAATGTTCGAAGTAAAAATGATTTATATTCATTTTGGATGTGTCGGAATATTTGTTCAGATAGAGGTGAACCGGGTGTAAGATTGCTAGAGCACCAACGACGATGTTTGTTTTGTAAATAGAGTGAATTTCTATTAATCCCGTAACAAAAATGTTCACGAATCAAATAATTTTAACTATAATAATATTAATGAACAATTTATGTATCGTGAGCCCGTAAATGTACTACTAACTAAGAAACAGGTAAGAGAAAGAGTTTCCCTAAAAGTTGTTAATACATAATTCACACAGACATTTCACGTACTACGCCACCCACTTTTATCGATATTGTTACGAATAAATCGTCTATAAGTTTTTAATTTTATGTAGAATAAAAAAATGTAAATAAAAGTATTAAATAGATAATGGAATCATTCGTTCTGTTACTGGTACAGAACTATCGAAAACTTACGACTGTTCCTTTTTTCTTTTTTCCAACCTAAATAAACTGATTAGATTAAAGTAAACTTTTCATATAGGTATCGAACATCACTACAAAATTACATTATATCTCCGTACCATTTATAGAAGACATAAGTGAAACTAAACCCTGTCTCCTATAGCCACGTGCACGACATGTCACACGACAAGTCAAAGGATTTGTTGAACAAGTATCAGATTACTTTCAGCCACTGTGTACTTGCACCAACTCTGATTAAACTTGTCCGAAACCGAACCGTTTGTTTAAAGAAATAACTAATGGACTTTGACAGTTTATTTAACTACTAGCTTTCCACTCGCTGTTATGCCTGCGCGTTTGTCGATTATCTCACAAAATAACTAACCACTAGATCTAATCGATCGAGGACATGTGCCATCCACTAACCCGCACTTGGCCAGCGTGTATAGTGTAAAGACTCTCTCGACTCGTAAGATAGTTAAAAGAAGACCCGTGCCCAGCAGTAAGACACTAAAAAAGGTTGATATGAAACTATCTCCCTAAAAAATTTGGAACAAATAGATTCAGAAGTTATTTACTTACAGACAGAAACAGAGTTACTTTCGCATTTATAATATTAGTAGGGATTTTCATGAATGTATTTGAAAGTTGGTGTAAATAATTTGAACAGTGGATTTGTAGAGCAAGTTTTGATGAAAAATAAAGTTTTTTGCTGGCTAATTTGTACTGACGTTTGAACTTTGTTAACTAAAATTGCGTTTTGTGGTTACTAAAGGCTTTGAATTTTTACTTATTGACTTTTTAATGAGTTATAAAAAATATATATAAATATTCTGGGACATAACACACACGGTTATCTGATCCAATACTCAGCAGAGCTTAAGTCATAGAAACCAGATCTGATATTTAAAATACTTCCTTTTGTAAATACATAGGTACTTGTAATAGATTACACCCAGACTTAAGATAAACAAGTGTCTTACTAACCATGCCACCGGTAAAATATACGAGACCTTGTATTTTTGCTTGACTTGAGACTTCAAAGTTATAAATGGTTACCACCTATGAGGCAGTATTAAAGATTTTAAAACTTTTCTAATTTTCATAGCCGCAAAAAATTGGGTACTTACTTACTTTCTATCAATTATATTATCTATTAATTATTGCAAAAACTACTAAAATTTGATTGATCTTTTACATATTTATTTATTCAATATTCTCAGTTACTAAAGTCATTTAAAAAGTCTTACACGTACGTGTAAGACTTTACCTATTTGTGTGGACCTATTTGTGTGTACGCTCTGTTTTTATTTTTGACGAGGCACACTTCAATTTCATACTTAAAGTTGCAGTCCTTTTGTGACCCACTACTGAGCTATGGACATTGGCCAGATAATACACTTATCTCTAAACACTTGTAATAAGTATCTTGTAATAAGTATCGGATCTGTAAATATCACAAATCGAATAGAATAACCAAGATTTAGTTACTTTTCTATACAACTATGCAATGTGCGATCGAAGCACTAATTTTTAAAAACTTTTGGAAATTATGAGTTTACCTTGAATGAGTCGCTTCACCACATTTTAATGAAATTTGCAGTCAGAAGTTTCTAGACGCTTTAAATTATATGATTTTAACTCTAATAGTTACCCACTTAGATGAATTAATATTCTAATCATTATAAACATACTTCAAAAAGATACTACAAATAATAAATAAGAAATGTTTAGCTATATATAAAATAAACGCAATATGTAGGTAGGTACTTATTGTTAAAAGGAAGGACCAAAAAATTGTTGAAGTGATGATGATGATGATTAACTTAATTGACTGGCTTGTTGGCGTAGTTGTTGTCCTGACTATTAAGCCGGATGTCGTGGGTTCGATTCCAACATTGGACAAGTGTTTGTGTGATAAGCATGATTCTTTTTTAGGTGTCTGGGTATCTATAGTATATACTTACAAAAAAATGTATTTAATATAACATAGCGTCACGCCTGTATTACCCGAAGGTGTAGGCAATGGTGAGTGAACATCACCCACTTTTCGCCAGCAATGTTTAAGTCCCATACGTAATAGAGGGCACGGCAATAAGCTCACCTATTGCAGTTTATCGGACATAATTCCAAACTTAGAGCTTCAAATAATATTCTCTACGTTATTAGAAAAATATTTCTGCTCGACCTGGGAATTGGATCAAAGACGAAATGTATTTAAGTAATAAGTTTATCAGTTCATAGTACCCATAACACCAGCAAACAGCTAATTTTTGACTAGATGGCGATGCGTCTATGTGTGAAAATATTATTATAATTAAGTTTCGCGTTATTATAAACATCAAGTTAATACAAGCATGTTTATTCAACGATTTATCTCTCGGAAGATATAACCTAAATACTCTTAGAGCTTCAGAATTTGCATAATCATTAAGTATCGAACACATTCACTCAAAATCACTACTCTTATTGCAACGAGATAAGAGTCAATTTCACTTTGCTAGAGGCTGCAATATTTCGCATTAGTTCGAAGGCATGCGACCATTTCAGTAAATTGCCTCTCTATATGCAGAAAGCTGGCAAGCCGATTTTCATTACGCCCTCAAAGTCAGTTTGTCTGACAAAGGCGAGTGGTCACATAGATGTTGACTGTCTGGCGAGTTTGTATGTCTGCGAATTAAAACTCTGTTGTATTTTTTGTGCAATTAGATACTTAAAAAATGTATTTTAAACTATGGCGTAAAGTAAAATTGAAAACTTCGACTAGTGACCGTAAAACTTATGAAAACAAAAGTTAAATCAAAATAATGCGTGCAAATTGTTTAACACATTAGTTTGTGTTCAATTCCTTATTAATATTAATATTGAAATTTTATACAGTTGGGTCACTATTAATTTACTCTAAATCACTTCTCACTTCACCCTTTTTAATGTCCTACTTCTGTCTTTTCTTAACTTTCTAACGAGTTAAAAGAATCATTCTTGCGAATCACGTGACGTACGATAAAACCAACATCCATGCAAACTGCAGTTACCTACTGTTTTGCTACGAAGCACACGACGAGATACATTATTAGAATCAGTTGCCGAAGAAAGACAAAAAAAAAATATTATTAAAACTGCAAAGAAATTGGTCAATCCATTTAGGCAACGAGGCTACAAACTTGTACACAGATACACACGTCACACTTATAACTTCCACCTTTGGGTTAGGGGTTAAGTAACTAATATTTACAATACAAGTGTTAACTCTAACAAGTCAGCGCTGCTGGTAGTCATTTTGTATAGAGGCGTATTCAGAAAGAAAGTAAATTACCGATCCGGTCTACTAGCGCTAGTAATTGAAGGCGGTTAGCTAATTGGTTTCTATTCTATAAACAGTATAAACGCCTCTTAGCGATAATTTTGTCTATTTCGCGTTTTATTTGCAGCATCCGCACATTCATACTTTTGACTGTCTTGACTTGTGTAACAAGTGTTTTTTCTCTTCCGTGGTCTTGACAATCAAAGTATGAATGACAGACTCGTTGTGATGTTACTAATTAAAGCAAATTCACATAAATTTCGTAATCATGTGAAATCATGTGTTGCTATAGCTAATCTAATTGATAATTTGTAGATAATTGATAATAATGAGATCCCTATATGATTTATGTTAATTTCGAATTAAGCAGCAAAGTCACGTGAATCAGAGAGATATAGTATGTGGTTGCGTTCGACAGAGGGCATGGTGCCGGTTGCGGTGTAATGTGCATGCTAAAGAAGTAGGTATGGAGCGAGTGGTGAATTCTACTATCGAAGCTTTCGGATGCTAACAATTAGTGTGAATGCTAATTTATCCATTACTACTAGACCGTCTCAAAAGAATGTTCGCTTTGTTTTTGACGTGACAACGTCTTAAATTAGGTTGCGGCTGGGAGGCACTTATGAAAAAGTGTAACGCTCGGTAACGTTACGATGAGTCACCGAACGAGAGAGAGGCCCGCCGAATGCCTTGCGTCTCTCTCCCACTCAACTATGTTTCATCCTTCTTCCTACTATACGAATGAATATTCACATTAAAATTATTTTACCACTCAAAGTCGTTGTCACGTAAAACTTTCGCCCGTATACCGAATTTACAGGCAACCAATTTTTTTTTGCAGTATGCGCCAGGACTAAGTGTAGTAAGACACTTTAGTTGGTGCTAAACTCAACAATTGTGAGGTCTTGCATATTAATACAGTTATAAAATTATCTAAGCAGTACGGGACATTGGTTTTATACGTGTTGCTAATGCGTTTGGTGTTTGTAGTTATTGTTGCAGTAAATGGGATTATTTTAGATGCTCGTACAGAACTGCGTTTAGTTTAAATATCAGATATTGTTATGTTATTTCTGTGTAATTTTAATTAGGCTAATTGGACCGGCATCGCGGCAGTGGTGTATTTCGTGGTGTTACAAATTTCTAGATGCTCTGAAGTATTTCTTGCGTCAGCTGTTTCACTACTGTCTACCTGAGCGTTATGTCTTTTTAAAATATAATTTTTAAAATTATTCAGAAATATCGGAGTTATCGTGTAGGTAATAAACCTCCTCTTACCGTAAGATATATATCTGTATCTCCTAATATTAGTTTATATGTTCTGCCATAGTAGATATTACATCATTGTCTTTTTTTTATTATGTCCGATTGGGGTGAGGACCTGGTGATCGTATATAGGTTGCACCTAGAATAGACACCAGCTCCTGACATACACCAAACTTTTAAAATATGTATGTTGAGCTTCTAATTAGTTTTTTTTTTTGGTTCTTGTGTCTTGTTTTAATAAAAAGAAATTAAAGATGATTAAATTGTTACTATTAAATTATTTTTAAAGTCAGTAAAAAATATAAGTACTACGATTGATACATATCTAATAATATCAGATAGCTACTAAACATTTTCACGAGTCCCACATGTTTTTAACTTTCAATAGGACCCTTATTGTAACCCGTGCCATTCTGTTTAAAAAATAGACCACTCGAGGGTCCCTCGTGCCCTATAATATCAACAAACCAGTTCCACTTCGTGTGCATGAATAACCATTGAGAGTAATGTCGCACCTTTCGATACTAATTTCACCGTTAACACAATAGTCACCCCTAAATCATGAATTAACATGAGCCTAATATTAGCTGTATAGCAAGGGGTGACATAACCCGCAAATGTTGCGAACGTACCTATTGTTGCATGGTATCCATAATTCTAGGAAAGCAATTACGATTGAGTTTATAGGCAAATTGGATACACGTGACCTTTTTAATGAAATACTTAATCTTTTTTTACACGATCACGGCGACACCCACTGGAGGTTAAGATTTAAAAAAGGAAGAAAAAAATTCAATTACATCAAACAGGTAACAAAAAGATATAATATTATATCGGTATGGTGTATAATTAATTTGGGTGACAGATAGTTTTTATACCAGATCGGTATAAAAACATAAAGATAAATTTATTAAAAAAACAAAAGATAACAGTATGTTATAGTGCATTAACCTCCACACTAAGATTTCCTGTATTTTGGAGGCTAAACATATAGATAGTTATTAATTTTGGTCTCGATTTAGACCAAACAAATATGACAGATGTCATTAGCTGCACTCATCCAAATGTCACAACGTGTGCAAAAAATATAAGGGTCTGGGACCACCAAGCGTAGTTAATCCCATGGATTGTCTAGTAATCCCTACTATGATCGTTGGATGGTGGGCCATATATCACTAATACCGAACATGTGGCGATGAGTCGAATGTGTCACGAACAGTTACGGATATCTACATATGTATCTTTCGCTGTAATCCATTGTATTGGGTTATTTGTATCCGATGCAATTATGCACTGATAAACAGTTAAGACGCTGTCGAATTTACATTAAAGCGCTTGCACATAAAGCAATTCTCTTAGGTGCGTTAGTGTTGGTATTAAATTCAAATAATAATGACACACACAGCGCCATTTAGTCCCAAAGTAAGCGATTATAGTTTCTTGCGTTATAAATACTAATTAAATACTTTTCTTGTAGTTGGATACACATGCCATGACTCTTATTAAAAATTTTAATGACACCCCTGACGTCTTGTAACCTAGTAAGACCTTATTTCAATTCTTATTTTAATTTAACAATTTCCATTGCGACTACTAAACAACACATGACTCGAGAAGCCGCTTATGAGCTTGTTGGCTGAGACGGGTGACCTTTAGAACATATTATTATAACATGGTGTATACAAATTTTGGGCAAGGCGAGGTAACCACGTACAGCACACTTTTACATGGTCACGCACACTTACAAAAAGTTAAAGCGTCTTTTTACTTTAGAGATATCTTCTCAGGACCTTAGAAAAGGAGATTTTGGTTAATAGAACTATCCTCTTCATTCTCTGACATAATACCATAAACAGCACATCAATTGTCATTTAATAATGTCACTACTTCAAATTTTATGTATCGGTTATGTTATAAAATTAATAAATTTTCTTTTTTGTTACATGATGGTACAGAGTTCGAAAGATTACTTTTTGTATTTTGCATATGGAAGCAATCTTCTTAAGAAAAGAATTCATGTGAACAATCCTTCAGCAGAATTCGTTGGTACCGGACTTCTGAAAGTGAGTAATATTTTTGACAGTAAATCAGCAACTCAAAACACCTGTGTTAATTTAGTAGTTCAGTATTTGTTAAATTGTTTTTTTTTTACTTATTACAAAGAAAATATATACCAATCAAATTGCGAACCTCGAAGTCGTGATATCGGGTAAAAATAGATAATATTCTAGTTTTTCATGGGACATAAAATTTACATGGTTAGTAAAATGACTTTGGCCTCTGATCTGGTGGATATCATTCTATTTAAAAAGGTTTTTATCTTAGTAACTGAAGTCAAATACCTAGCTACTAAAGTTAAAAAAACAAATGCTTTGTATTTTTTTTCCGTAATGAAACAACTCATAACAGGGCTGATTTGTAACAAAGCCTGTACCATCAAACTGGTAAAAGTTATATTTTAACAGGTTTGACGGTACAACGACGGTACATTTCCAATAAGAATCCACAAAAAGTATGTTTTAAAACTTTCGCAAGAAATGCTTAAAATCTTATCCAATAAACTCTTTAAATAATTTAAAACTTCATCAGCCTCATTTATTTTAAGTATCCATCCAAGGTATGAATTCCTAATAAATCTGTAACAATAGAATAGCAAATCTGAAATTTCCTTTCAGGATCACCAGCTAGACTTTGTAAATTATTCTATGGACTGGCGGGGTTCAGTGGCTACTATCGTCCCAGTGGAAGGCGAACATGTATGGGGAGCTGTTTGGAAACTGAATAATGTCGACCTTCCTGCGCTTGAAAAGTAAGTTGAAGCCTTTAATATGGTAAAAATGATTAGTATTAATATTATGATATCAAAAGTTTTATGATTTAGACCAAGTTATTTTTAGAATAGATTCTGCTATACTTATCCGAAATTACATACACGCATTTCATTGTATTTTCTTTGATTCAAAGGCAAAATATTTATTTGCATTAAATAATATGGTTACAAATGTGTGGATTTATATAACCCATGTGAAATAAAATTTTATTGAGTAAAAGGAGTTCTTAATTTACTTAATCGGCTTTTTTTAATACTTTTGCCACACCCAAGATGTTTTAAGAATAATTTTATTATTTATAACAGTTTAGTCCAAAATTTATCTAATTCGATAAGTTACAATTGATTTTTTCTCATTGTTGCTGCCTGCAATTAGCTCGAGGGACAACTCGTATTTACTTTAGGTTTTTTTAGGTGTTTAATAATCTTGAAATTTAGTGGGCTTACTTTTACTAGGTTTTACCTACTTTACAGCTGAATATCCTATGTAAAACTTAAAAGGTAAAAAATTAAATTTGTTCACAGACAAGAAGGCGTTCCCGATAAAATATATTTTTCGAAAATAGTAAAAATAAAAACGTCCAATGGCATAAAAGAATGTAGAACGTATCAAAATACAACTATTCCTCCTGCTCGGAAACCTGATGAAGATATACCTTTTGACAGACGACCCTCACTTACTTACAAAGATTGCATTTTGCGAGGAGCAATCGAATGTAAATTACCTGAAAATTATATTGAAATTTTGAGAAAAATACCTGACAATGGACACCACGCTGCACAACATCTTATCGATGTTTTATAATTTAGGTTTTCTTGAAGTGTTTATTTAGAAATTTATGAATTTAAAGTTTTAATAATAATCGAATTCTAATTTTAATTTTGTTGCCATTTTGTTATATCGGAGCCCGTTCGTATGATTGACTGGTCACACATTGTTTAAACTGTTTGTTACTGCTATTTTATGCAAACCTGATTCTGATAAAATATTCCATACTCTTTATTAGTTGTTGTTGTTATAATAATATGGGTAATTTTATCCCTGTTCTATGTTTACTCGGGATGATTTCCATTATATCCAGTTGAATTGCAGGCATGAGACATTTCATAATTTGACGATTTATTGTACTCAGTTTCTTACATCAATTAACTCTCCTACATTTATCCTACCTTGTAACGTTTCAGATTCCAAATGTTACCCTGTGTCAATGTAGAAATTGAATTAAAAGTTTCGTATCCACAAACGACCAAATACAGCCGCCTCTAACCTCATGCATGCAATCACTTAAAATTGGTCAAGTGCTCATGCTTTCACACAAAGGGTTCCGTATTTAATAGAAGTTAGCTACCATAGCAAATAAACAGTCGACACACATTTTATGAAAAGTTATACTCTACCTGTAGGTACAACAACGGTAAATAAGGTACATACAAACAGGTACTAAGGATTTAATAAAATTAGGTTGTAATATCTTAGTGTTTCCCTTCCGGGTCTTCTTTTAACTTTCATATTTTTATTTTATTGTTACCAACACTACTTTCAATTTAAAATTTTACCACTTGCATATCATCTAAAGGGGTAGGTCTTCCTAATACGGACCTCCCTAGTGTGAGAACTACTACTAAATATTTATAATTGTACATATAATGTCGACAGTAAACATTTTTATTTTGTTTTTCAACTATTTTGAGATGGCCTAAATCAAATCACTAGTACCTACTTACATTCTATAGCCTAAATTCATCCACTCTACCCAAGTGTTGAGTGGATGTCAAATGTGCTCGAATGTTTAGTTCTAAGATATACTGGTGTAATCACGTCTTCTTTAAAGATATTGTGCTGCAACGTTTACACCTTTGTAAAAGGGGTTCAGTTGTCACTCTTCAATTACGGAATCCTAAAAAAGTACAGAATTATTGGCAGAGTTGTTTGCACAAACCCTTTGGGTTGAAAATTTATGCACCCTTGCATACCGTCTATAATAAGTGTAGGTTACATGCCTCATTTGAAAGCTTCCTGTTGATTTTGAACATAAAAGATATAATCTACCGCACTGGTGTAAAATAACCGTATTTTTCTTTTGTGTTATGATTCTGTTCGCCCTTCTGTAATGGCGGGTGCGCATTCGGATATTGTTCTCATCGGATAAGTTTATTGTGTGGCTTTACAAATTATAAAAGCTACTAGGGTGAAGTTGTAGTAAGTTTTATTATTACAAGACAGAAAGCCTTTACAAGTATCTACACACTTTTCAATGCTCTTGTAAACTCTTCATAGGTGTTTCTTTTCGATACCAAATCTAAAAGAAGTAAAGATCTGAATAATGGTGGCTGAAAAATAAATACAGTATTCAGAGAGTCATGAGATATAAGATGAACAAAGCATTTTAATACTACTAAATTATACACCACATACAGCAAATATTTTACATTAAAATGTGACATTTCTTGGATTATATTTACCATTTTTAGTATCGATCAACTTGTATGATAAACGTAGTTTTCTTAGTGTACTTTATCTCAAACCCAAATGAATAGATAGTGGGAGAATTGGAGACAAATTCCTTCACCAATATACTCAGAACAGCGGCGGTGAAACAACTCACACAAAGATGTATGGGTACGACCAGATATCAAACCCACGAACTATATCAATTTTAAATGCGAAACTGTTCCTTCAATGATTTAATTCAATTCAATGCCTTAATGAAAATTAAATTGTACTTCCCACGCAAGTAGTGTACTCCAATATCTACAGCTAGTATCTATCTAAAACTATTCAATTCACTGTAACCACTTTACTGCAATGAATTTATGCATTTGCACTAGTACACACAAATAAACACGTACAGGAACGTTATCGGATTATTATGTGTGAAACACTTGGGCGGAATTATGAGCGTCTTAAAACCACTCGGAATGCGCATCTATCGACACAATATGGTGCGTGCTTGTATTATATAGAGATGAACTTTATAATGTTTTAAAAAATTGTTTAAAAGATTTTCTTTTATCCACAACAGAATTATATTTTAATTAAATTTAAAAACTTATGTAGTTAATGCAGTTTTTACCCGTGTAAGTTCTGAACCTAGAAGAAGATTAATGATTTTTGCGCAATAACTGATTATTGCGCAAAAATCATTAGGTACTCTTCTTTTTGATACCATATGTATCAAAGTAAAAGTTTCTATTTATACCTTCACCAACAAAATTTATTTTAAATGAATATTTAAATATTCGTATAATGTTCTAAAATCTACTAAAATTATAAACACGATAGTTTGTAACAATGTATGTTGTTTGTTACTCTTTCACGCGAAAGCTACTGGACTGTATTGGGTGAAATATGGAACAGTGATAGATTATGGTCTGAAATAACAAATAGGTTATTTAGGACTTTTAATCCCTCTACGTGGACGAAGTCGTGGGCGGATGCTAGTTTTTAATAAAATAAAGTGGGACACTACAGGGATGTTTATTTCATTTTTAAAGGTTTATTTTATAATACAATGCGCTAATTATGAAATTTTAAAAAAATGCACTTTGTTATATTAAGCGGTTTAAAAAATCCATATGAAAGCCTTTTCCATACTTTACGCACGAGAATAGACACAGTGAACTGCGGTATAAAGTAATTATTGCACTGAAAGATGCAGTATCTACTGCTTAGGTTCATTTCCGATTTTAGAATGCGCTTATATTTACATATGGAGGCTTATATTTATATATGAGTTTTTATTAGTCCATCATAATATAGTATGTCAATAGACTCTCCCATGGTGTAGAGATGTTCGTCTGTAGACATTAAGATTAACTCCTGTACAGGTCAGCATTGAGCAATTGTAGTCAGCAATCATGTCATGGTGTAACACCCTTCGTGCCTCGGAGAGCACGCAAAGACTTCAGCGCAGAACCGCCCGATCTCTCAATGTCGTGTCGTGTCGGTTTTTATGAGGGTAAATGGTTTGGACGTATCGCCTCACAGCGGCACCGGGTAAGGGAGAGACCCTGTAGGGTCTCAAGCTACAAGCGGCCAAGCACAGTTTACCCACTAAATCCACCGGATGGTGTTACGTGGGACACCCTTTGTGCAGGGTGGCGGGATTCATTGCATCCATCAAACATCCCCAGGGATCGGCCCGCCTGTCCTGACTCAGCAATGCGGCAAAGAGGGGTCTGCATTATTCACCAAGACTGGTCTCACGCTGGGCACTCGCCCAACGTCTGCAGTGCCGTATCCTCCGGAGCCCCACAACGGTGGAAACCGGGTGTCGGCTCTCATCCAATGTGATACTGGTACTTGCCAAAATACCCATGGCCCATAAGCACCTGTATCACTCGGAAGCCAAGGACGATATGACACCTCTAAAACACTCCGAGAGTATGAGTCTTACCTCCACGCACGTAGCGTACCCTTCGTGTTGGTTAACCAACCACACGCGACCGACTTTACCACCAATTTTTATGACCCATTCTGTGCAATTTAATATTATTTCATAATATCTTCAATTTTGTAAGTTAGTCTAAACCTGATGACTACAGTCACAACGCATTTTTTTAAGGAAATATATAACACATATACCTACCTACCTTTACTAAAGGTGTGCCAATATCATATTGAACTGTTCCCATTAGACCACTTGTGTATTGTAGCTCAACACCAATTTATCAAAACGAAACGTATGTTCCCTCTGGCAATATTCACCAACATCCTTCCGGGGACCGATGTGCCAGCCTTCCTGTTTAATGATCCATTGGGACTGGTACTTGTAAATGTAGACCGAGATCTCGAGAATCAGAATTATTTTATAGTGAAACTAAAACTAATTCTGTCGATTGGCCTGTTGGCGACCCTGTCGGTTTTCAGTAGTGAACTAACTTATTATATTATAACCACTAGGTCAAGTGGTTAGTGACTCTGATTGCTAAACCGGAGGTCGTACATTCGATTTTCACCCAGAAGACAAATATTTGTGATGAGTATGATTAATCCGTTGAGTCTGGGAGCAGTTTGTTTAAAAATGTATTTATGCGGGACTAGATGTCTAGGTTAATTGCGTTATTTGGAACTAGATGGCGCTGTGTGTAAATATGAAAATATGAATACAGTAGCTATACTAATTTTTGACCTTTCATGTACACGCTATGAAGTGTTCTTCTATACTTCATAGTTCATAGTGTGTATACGAAATCTCATACATCAATAATTACAAGCACATTAAATTGATACTAATTCTATTTACAATATCTACAAAATACCTACATAATTAAAACAGTATTAGAAACAACCGTTATTTAGTACCTAGTATCATATATTTTATATCATATTGCAATACCTAATAATGTAGGTTAAAATTCAAGATTACACAACCTTATTTTTTGAGTCCACGGGCTCTCCGCCTAACGTATTCGATGTCCATATAATATTGGTGGACATGACTGCAGCCTTAGTTTTGAATGATATCTTTGTTTGACGCACGTGCTTGTTATTAAATATTTAGAACCACTTGATGGATCAACACTTCAGAATGTATCAATAAACAATAACATTATTGTCAACACTGTTACTGTTTAGTTTTTAATAACTATAACTCAGGGAATATGAGAATTAAATCGCCCAAAAGTTGAAAGCAATACAAATGCATTGTTGTGTTATAGAATTTTTTAAATGTGTAAAATAGAGTAGTTGTACTATTTTTTGGTATTGTGAAATTTATTTAGCATCATACAGGTGTTTATAGAGTACTAGATTTCTGACCGCGATTCCGCCCGTGCGTATGTCGCATAAAAACTATTCTATGTGCTTCCCTGGATCGGAAACTTTCTCCATACCAAATTTCATTAAACCAATTCAGTACTTCTGGCGTGAAAGCGCGACAGACAGAGTTACTTTCGCATTTATAATATTAGTAGAGATGTTCCTTCGTGATAAACTATTTACTGAAAATATAAAAAAATGTTATCTTATAAAATGACCCAAATATTAGTTCAGAGAAATAGACAGGATATGATTTTACGATTATAGTTTTACAGGAAGTGCCACTTGATATGTGTAGATTTTGACACTAGCCAAAACCATAAATGAACTCATAAATCTGTTTAGTAAGTACGTAAGTGTTTCAGAGAGACCCTTGAGACTTTTTTTGGCAACATCTGCACACGAAACTGATGCAACCACGTGCTAATGTTTAAAAACAAAAAAGTCATGGTTATAGACTTGTGTGAGTAATTAGCTAGTTAGAAACAGTTGACAATCTTTAAAAAGCAACCTATCAAATATACTGTACCTAATAATACTAACGGTACTACTTTACTTATAAATAAAAAGGTACAGGATTCTTGCGACGCATGGTCCTTTTTTGTTGAATTTAGAAGAATTCGGTTCATTCACAAAGTGTTGAACACTTAAATAGAATGATGAATATTGGACACTTGAATAGACTTGACTTGAAATAAATTTGCATTTTAGATTTCTACTGCCTTGCTATGACACCGTAAAGTATTACATATTATTACAGTCGTACGACAGAGAAGTTGCTCTACACATTGTATAGCTGCATCCTTCTTACGCAGCTCCAACAATACTGCTGGTTTGACATCTGGTCGTGTAAATTATTTCAGTTATTTCATCGCCGTTATTTAATGGCAATAAAGGAAAAATGTGAGGAAATTGGTACGCTAAGAATTAAATATTCGAATAGCTACACGTGGTATCTTCCAACACGCACTTGACCGTCGTATTTGATTTAAAATCCACACTCGATTAAACTGATCCAAGTCTATCCGTAGGATAAACTTGGACTCTAGATATCACTTTACTATTTACAAGAATATTAAGATACTTAACAACTGAAAAACAACAATAATACAGGGGTCTATAACAACTCCTAACATAACCAAAACAACTTCCCATGTAAATCAGAATTTTGGACTTGCAAAATTGCTTTAAAATGTATTCGACAAAACAAGATTTCTCAGTAGAGTGGGCACAACGAAATTATGCAACGCAACAAAGCAGCATGCGGGCCCTGTAACCCTTATTACAAAGTTACATCAACTGCCTCTATGCAACCTACAATATTCCCGTCCGAGTTGTCTATTATTTCGCCTGGAGCATGTTCAAATACGTACAAACAATACGCAGGTAGCACCGCTAGCTGAGCTAAGTTAACACATTACTCGTTTGGCGTTGAAACTAAATTTCGTTTGAACGTTCAAACCTCTGTTGAAAGAAATATTTTTAAAAAATATTGAGATTTCAACTTTGGAAACTTTGGAAACCCAGACAGTTAGATTCTCAAAAGGTATCTGCTGGACCGTATTACGAAGCTCCTGCTGTACGTTTGCCTGTTTTTCAGGGGACTGTCATAAGTAGCACCTCAGTACAGAGTTGAAAATTTGACATAATGTGTATTTCTTTTGCCGCCATATTAACAAAATTATAAAGGTTTAGGGAACCTTTCAACTACAACTGCTTCAGTTATCGAGATTATTGCCAACTGCGATTTATCAACTTGACGGTGCTCTAGATTTTATGTAGGCCTGTAAGTTTTCTTAGCTCTCAGTATGACTTCCACCTTATATGCATTTCGTTAGTGTTGTTGACAAAGTTCTATTCTTACAATATGAGCTGATAGTAGTAAAACAAGTAGTTTCTTTCTTCCATGGTAGATAGTGATGTTAAAATAAATTTACAGGTATAATTTGATCATCAAAAATAATAGCAAGCTAACAAGATGGCAACTGTAATTGCTTAAAGAATAGGAAAAAATCTTGTACCAATCCTTAACAATGTTATAACAATGAAACGTAACACGCTGAATAGGATTTATCAGAGAATAAAGAAATGAGTTAAAGCACTTTGCTCCAGGGTCAATAACATTGAACTATCAAAGAACGGATTTAACAAACACTGTTTCACCTTTTTTACCCGTTACTAGGGTTTTGTGTCGTCACGATAAACGTATTCTAAGTTAATATAAGCCGGAGGCAGCTCTAAGTATTCGTGTATGTGCAAATAATGTTGAAGTAGTATTCCATTATATCGGATCCTTGCCTGAGGCGGGGGCGCGTCCGGTTCTAATAAACAAGACAATATTCGAGCAACGCAATAGAGATACTGTGTTTATTCAGCCTTTTATACTTATTATTATTCGTTCTTAAGTATTATAGTTGAGCTGTTGTTTTACAGCTGTAGATATTATTGTACAGCATGTTGAATAAGATTTACGTTGTAATTTTGTTCAAAGATTTACTCGACGCTTGCATTCTCGAGGAGGTTTGCGTAGATCAATTCTAACTTACTTCTATTATAATTACCTGAAGTCAGGAGAGGAGAATATAACCCACATTTTGTGGCCTATGTTTAGGCTCCATGCGTAATAGGAGCGAGGAAATAGTCGTTCATCAGACTTAATAAACAATATATAATAATAAAGCTGATACAATTTTAATATTTAAAAAATGTCTTGGTGATTAACTAGGGCATTGAACCGGAAACTTCGTAACCATTGAACTTATGAAGCAATAGGTATTACTTTTATTATACGAATTGAATGTAATTACTAAATTCAGATAACAAACATTGCTTCTTCAATTTTTTCTCAAAGAATATTCTGAGATCCGTTTATGAATATTTAAACAGCTGACTGATGGAATCCCATGATTTTTATAGGTATTTCATTTTTTCTGTTACATCTAAGTAATTTACTCATTTATTTAACTACCTAGCTATATATTTTGAGACTACTTATTCGGAAATGTGTACATTATTTCTATAACAATTAATTGACATCTATGTTTGTATTGCAAAAACTCGAGAACGGCTTAACCGATTTGACTGATTTGATCTTAAAATACTCATACAAGTCTAAGGAAGGTTTAAAAGGTGTGAAATGCGCGAAGTGAAGTTTTTATGGGGCGGCTACTTAGGTATTTATTATTATTATCCTATAATAGGTTTGCGCTTGACCACAACTTGCCTGATGTGAAGCAATGTTGCAGTCTACGATGGAACGCGCTTACCTAATAAATACCTATTCACTCGTGACTTGAAGACAGGTAGATTATAGTTATCGGGAAACAGAGATGTCGGCAACGAATTCCACAACTTGGCAGTTAGCACAATAAAAGTGGTGATTCAAGCGGTAGATAGTACCTAGCGGTAGGTACCTACATTATTTACGCTACATAATTATTAACGTGTTTTGAAACCTACTTGCCTATTTAAAACTGAAGGAAAAATATTGGCGTAAAAACAGATCTTAGTATTTTTATGCTCAAGTATCCAGGCGTTACGAGAATTAGACGATTTTGTTAACTAGACGTTTTGCTACATAGATTTTTCAATAGTTAGACATTTTGCTACAAAGACGATTTGCGAATTGGACGTATTGCTAATTAGACGTTGAGGGTAATTAGACATTTTGCTTCTTAGACCTATTGATCGTAAAGCAAAAAGAACCTGTATGGATTAAAAAAAAATACAGAGTCAAAATCACGGGTGAAAACTTGTTGTGATATTTTTTTTTGTGCATAGTACAACCATGCGTCTGTGACGTCACCGCCCCCAGGTCTCATGCGCACGGGTAGTAGCATAACATTGTAGCAATAACTAAAAGTACAATAACTCAATTTTGGTCGATTTTGTGTATACACATTTAAATAAATAAATCGAGATCTACAACTATCCCGTGGAATAATGAATAAATAATGGTTAAAAAATATTAGTCAACAAACTAAATCATTAAACTTGTATGTAGATCAAGGCCTGTCCCATTAAATAATCAGAACATATTTTTAATACCATGCAACAAAATGCCGAACAACAATATTTTATAGTTTCTCGTAAAAAATTAAAGTGCCGCCAATATTTTTACGGGAAGCCGCCCTACGAAGGTCTATCTATTTTTTCATGAATCTCGGCTCTAACGTCTCTTCTCTCATATCGTATTCATTAGATTTCATTTGTCAGCGCCTAGCCTGTTTATTTGATGAATTATTCAAGGCACATGCAATTTGTTTACACCGTCCATTTGAACTATTTTTGGATAAGTTAGACATAAATGTATACGCTTGATTACTCTCTGTTAATTCGTCTTACTTGTAGAGGGTTCTTTGTTCTTGTTTTAGATCATTGTTTTATGTTCTGAGAAATCTTAATCAGTTGTCGAGTTAATTTCTCAGGCTTGTTTCTTGCAAGTAAAATGGTTATTAAGGTTTATAAATATTTATCTTTACCTACTATTTTCGTTAAAGTATGGAGGTGAAGGGTTGGTGGATGTCATACGTCCTCGAATGTTGAGTTCTAAGATTGGCTAGTTTTCTCACAATGTTTCCTTCAACAGTCTGGAGCAAAGGTGGTAAAACAATTCAACCACAAACTAGGGCTGAACCTGCCAATTACATATTTTAAAACCACGTCCTATGGAGCTCCACCATCGCTGTTGCCAGGCTACCCATATTAAATCCCCAAGTATTTACTTAAAAATAAAGGGACAATATGCTACAATTTTCTTTTGTATCTCAGAATAAGGTAACTATTTTATCTAAGTAAAAAGGGCAAACGAATAATGTCAACAAGAAGGTATTGTTACGTTGCTTGTTAAGCCTTATTTCTTTTTAAGTGTCTTTTAGCCTTGATTTGGGCCCACGTTTCTAATATATTTTTACTTCGAGTATTAAAAAAGATGTTCGCAACTCGTTTGTACGATTTATTTTGGGGGCTATCTCATTTATTCTTAAATAAACCGATTTTTGGATGTCTTACACATCTAGGTCAGGTCAATAATTAATCAGCTTAAGGGTGCTTGCAGCTAAATTTGTGTAAGTTAAGTAACAAAATTATTTAACTGTGGAGACTGGAGGATAGGGGGGTATTGACCCTTTAGTGAAAAGGGAAGTTCTTCCAGCAGGGCGAGGTGTGACGCCCGGCGACCGCCGTTTCAACGATACTTACTTGTCAAGAACTTGTATACATGCTATGTAAAATCTTTTGAGTGTCTTTTGGTATGTGACGCCTCTTGTATAACAAGTTCTTCATTTAGTAGTGAACCCGCATAATCATTTTCTTCTGTTATTGCCCTTGCTCTTTCTGGATTTATATTGGGGTTGGTTTCCAGTATAACCTGATGCGGCTAGCTACCTTGAAATTCGTAAGGAAATAGTAGCCGAAGTGGTTGGACCATGTAGGCATAACATTAATTAATAGCACACGTCCTCCGCACGCATTTTTTTATACAAAGAACTTAGCTCGGTAAAATGCCTTTCTACTAGTGATATGTCATATGTTGTGAAGGTATATAAAGTGTGCTACGTGGACAAATAAACATGATTAGTAACTATCAAACCCAGCCATTACCATGTATCATACCAATGAAAAAGCATCTTAAAGAAAAAATGGGTAATATAAAATTTTCATAATATTTTTGATATTTATCCAGCACGATATCTTATTGCATCTGCTTTATAATACACAGTGAAAATCACCAGAAGCAGTGCATTCTCGTTATTTATTGCCACTAAGAGAAGAAAAAATATCGTATCATAAAAGCAGGGACTTAAAAGTTGATAAGTTTACATAGTACTTTCTTAGATTTACGCGAATATCACACATTGAAATGAAACTATTTTATAACGGATGTTATAAAATTATTTACAAAATGTCTACTTTTGAAAGAAATATAAATTCATTTCAGACAAAAGGTAAAACGAAGTATTTAAAACATCATCATAAGCGTAAATGTCCTCAGTTCACTCTAGTTCTGAGCACCGTGCTTCAGCGGTCATTCTCATCCAGCTCATGCCAGCCAATATACTGAGATCGTCAGTCCACCTAATTCGCCAATTCGTGGTCTCCACTCAAAAACTCGTTGACCCAATCGGTGTTTGGTTTAGCAAAGCATTTGAGTTTTAATAAAATAAACTAATTTAATCAAATAAATTTAAATTTAATTGTTTTCCGAAGCTATTTAAAAACTAGTCAACATCACAAAGAGGGCAAATCTGTAGGCGTCGAAAATTATTTTTATTATAATCTTAGAATAATTAAGTTTCCAAGTGTTCCGGTATTTAAACTGGTCAATTATATAAATTCAAATGTCATAAAATTGAACTGAGTAATAATGAACAGGCGGCGCGTGCAGTAAACTATGTAGCAGTTAATATTGAGTGCGAGACTTATGGGCATTTAGCTATTTGGCTTCCCGTCGTCCATTCCCATTAAATAATGTGGCCTCACAGCCTCATCGCTCAACATTAATTTAATTCACTATAACTAACAGTTATCTTAAAAAGCGATATTAACAAACAGTTTTAACCACCGTTATAGATGATACTGAAGTTTTTATGATAGAATTATACTATTCATTTCTGACATCCAAGTTCTGAGTTACTTACTAACCATATTTTAAGCTTTCTACCTCATAACTAATGTAAATAGAATCACTTTTTACTTAATAATCATAAGTTTATTTAAAATATTGAATAGCCTATTGAATTTGAATCGGAGTAATATGAGTATCTTTTATGGAAATGTCGCAGTGTATAATGTGTCTTCATAAAACTGGAGAGTAACCTATGATAGTGTTAATATCCCGGGAAGCAAGACTTATTGGTCGTTTGCTGGTACTGGAAAATAAATGGCACAGCCGCCTAGCTCTACCATGAACGTACTTGATCAGTGGCATTACGCAACACGCTGTTTGGATGACTTATGTGTTTATTCTATTTCCATTCCAAATGTTAAGTTACTGAGAATTAATATGCCGAAGGTTTTGTCCTAATTGTGACCGAATATTGTTAACATTTCTTGTTTATTGCTATCATACAAAAAAAATATCTACAAAAATCAAACATTTACGAAATGTTTGATTTTTGTAGATATTTTTTGTAATAAACCTTTTTAAACAAAAACAGAATTATGCAAATCTCTCTTGAGGTAAATTTGCAATGAACACTGATATTGATATCTGTGACGTTGTTATTCCCATTAAACTCACACTGCTCCTTTTTGAAGTTAGTTACAATGAATTTTAGCTACATACATTTTAGGACGAATATCGGGCACCAAAGAATAGTGTTGTTATAGGAAAATAAATGTACATAATACATTCGTACCTATTTGTTAAAAAACTAGACATTACTTGAAAACAATGAAAACATTTTAATGGTTGGTTACATTGAAATTATTGCAAAATTTAAATTTATTTCTTTGAAAATTAAGTATTAAGTCCCTTGCTGACTTAAATCATACTAATAACAAAATTTCTACAGCTTATTCTTATTTATTATTACGTATTTATAGTCACAAAATTCAAAATCAGGAAGCTATCAAAGCAATAAGGCCTTCGCTTAGGACGGGCACAATGTCGCCAACTAACAAACGGTTATAGTCCATAATAGTCCATAATCGCTCCAACAATAGGCAACTCAAAATTTTGACTGATTTCTCTGTAGACAACAACATTTATTAATGTATTTACTATATTATACAGTTAAACAACGGGTTTAATTTCACTCAATTATCAGTGTGCTCTATTGTGAATATCGTGTAAATATTTAATAAAATTATTACACCAAGGAGTTCAACTAACATGGTACGTGGCTTGTTAATTTTAATTAATTAAGCTCATATGAAGCTTGAACATGAGGCGTTAACTCCGGTTATTCTGTTTCTGCTAACAACCACTCCCGGGGCGATTTAGTTAGTTTTATTGTTACAACATACTTAATACAATATTAAATATATAAAATACTTTTTGAAATTTTTGCGAATAATCATTTGAACATTACGAGAAAACATATTTTTCTCAAATACTCGTTCAAAAACAGGAAATCGTTTTAATCAGTGCGAAAATTTTTTTTAGTGATCAGTAATAGAAAACATTTCCTATAACTATTATAACATTTTTTTTTAATCTTCATAAAATCAGCAAGTTATGGATTATGTATTCGTAATAATATCTATGAAAGTGCGTGGTGTAAAATTAGCGGTCAGTGACTCTAGCGAGCGCACAGGTGATATGGCGGCGGAGCGTTGGTGACAGTACAACCAGTATTAACCTTTCGTTAAAGATTACCTAATTTTGTTAAAAAGTACGTGTTAATTAAAATTTATAAAAGTTTATTTTCTCAAAGTATGCGCACAGGGTAAAAAGATTTCCCGTAAAAAAAGATGGATTCTTGATCCCGTTGTTCACGGCATTATTTGAAAACAGCAAATCAGTATAGAAAGTTTTCAGTCATGGTAATTAAGAAAAGGAGAAAATGCAGTTAAAATTTGCATTGTAAATGATACCTACCATTGTCCTTCCTTATAACCTACAACTTAAGGGATGTGTCTAAAAATGCCTAACCTTCCTAATGAATCCATTTAAATTCTTTATAATAACAATTTTCAAAAGGTCTTACAGCACAAAACAAAAGACTGACGGTCTACTATATAAGTTGCGTAGGTGTTTACCGCATTTTCCTCAGTCGGTATTTGAGCTCAGTATTAAAGCAGGGCATCTATTATTTGGTGCTCATTGCGGATAAGAGCTAATTACTCGCCTTCATCTTGCTTGAATACTGACATTCTTTAGGACGTAGAACTACTATGTATACCTATATTCTAGAGGAGGCATATCAAACTTATTTTAACGGTTCAATTTTTGCAACATGTTAATTAGAACTCTCCTTCTTTTCGTCCTAGAATAACCGATTTAAAATAAGTAACGTTTCAATTAATATTCTCTGTCACAAAAAAAATAGTCAAAGCGTTTAATATCTGTAAGTTCAACGTATTTTATTACCAATCTAGGTGATACAAACTTAAATCTACATAAAGCTACTAATAAAAGCTAGAATTATTGACTGATCTTCAACTTCATTCATTCAATATAATACAATATTTAAATAAGTAGAATACCTAAACTAACAAGTATTTGTCATTAAAATAATTTAAATAGTTGTTAATTGCTCAACTAAATTTACGTTAGATTACAAATGTTTGGTTATTAATAGTTCATACCTCATATGGTGCTAGGATCAAAATAAATGTATGCGGCATGAATATCATCATTACAATTCGTTCATTTTTGCAGGGTCCACAAAAAATTTGTTTGTCTGCATGATATGACCCTGTAATCTATTCTAAACAATGATACTAATATACCTAATAACACATTAAACAGGATATAACACACTTAGTAGCTAGCAATAAAAAAATAACAGTAGAATTCAACATAAATTACGTATGCTAACAAGCCAAAAATCGCTTCTACTCCTTTTGTTAGTTGTTTCCCAACTATTACGCTCTTTAACTGCATCTGATAGATATCTACCACATTTACTAGCTTTTATAGTTTTTTTTTGTTTAAATAATCATAGCGTTTACGATTGTACGTACTAAAATCATTGGTATGTGAAGAGGTACCAAGCGTTTATGGGCAACTGGATGCCAGTCACCCATGACCCTTGCTATAAAAAGTATTCCCAATGTGGTTATTCTTTGTTTAACATATTGTACCCAGTGATTAGCAGGTTCTTACTGTACCAGTTAAGTCATTATTTTCAACCATTCTGTTGAGGTCCGGTGATTAGAGGTTGCATTCGTGTACGCCTGATAAGTATTGTTTGTATGCCGATCGTTCATCTTAGAATAGGTGTTTCCGTTTCACATTAAATATAACAATTTAAAAATTACGTTGTTAAATTTCCCATAATTTTATGTAAAGGTGAAATATTGTCAGAATCAGACGATTATGACTTGAACATGTTAAGTATACAAATATCGGATATTTAGTAAATAAACGTTATTAGGTTGATAAACTTGGTATTGAAAAGCTTTATTGAAATGTAGAAGGTAACTAATGAAAACACGGAACACATGAGAACAAGAAACACAACAGCATTGGGTGATTACGTCATGTTTGTTGAAAAAAATACTTACTAATCTGGGATGAAATTTGGCGCTTAGGTAAGTAGTTTACTGTCTAGTTACCGCGTTATATTATTTTTCGCTAAATAAACTAAGTTCTGTTAGAATGCTTTTCGTAATTAGAAGTTAAATATTTTATTGCAGGTCTCCTATATATGTATTTCCTACATTCATGGCCTACTTCTTGCGGTCTGCTCGGAGCTCATAGCAAGGCGCTGCGTATCCCGGTAACATAAAGCCCTGAGTTTAGATTTGATGGCGTGGAAAACGTTAAGCTTTTGAGGTATGTTGATTAACATCTCCTATTACATACATTTAGACTGTACATAAACCTTGAATTGCAAGTTATGAAGTGAAGTGAAGTGTGAAGTTCCTATGATGGATAAGAGTTGCCGCAGATGTTCTCTGCTGCGTGCTTGACTACTTCTGATAACGATACAATGATGAAAATTTGTACTAAGATAACATTTAGCTAATTATATTTAAGTAATACAACGGCATTGAAAAAGCCTTAAAAAAACAAAAATTTCAACTTTTTCTGTCGATGAAAAACGGAATTATTTATTTCTAAACTATGTACGATATGTTTGATTTTGGTATAGTTACATATATGTTAAATGCGGGTCTGCGGTTTAAAATCATGTGAATTGTTTAACCCTACCTGCATTGATTAACTATTTAGAGGCTCAACAATGAAATAATATTGACCTTACGAACAAACGATGAGTACCTACTTAAAATCGAGCTAAATCATGATTTTCTTTTCTCCTTAATAATATTTCGTAATCTTATGACGTGACATTATTTGTAGCTATTCTCAGCTTGCTATTTGTTTATCAGTACGGAAGCTTGTATTTATTTGTATAAAATATTGCTCTTGTAATTTTAAATTTGTTTTCATTTCAAGTGCACAAATAGTTAATGAAAAGTAGCAAGATGTTGCAGACGCTCCTGAATCACCTACAACTTTATTAAAACTACTTGTTTAAATATTTCAGTGAACTGCCTCGAACTCGAGCAATTTGCTGAAACGACTAATTCTATATGTGCCTCACGATAGCCGGGTTATTTGGCCGTGTTTTATAGTGTTCAATACCCTTTTTGCTAATGAAGGACACGGAATTTCGATACATAATTGATACTAGGTAAAGTGATCTTTAATGGTAAACGTATTTCCTTAATTTTGTATTAATGATTACGGTGAATCAAATTCTAAATAATCTACTAGAAAAGATACTTCAATTTATTCTTTAAGTAGATATCTTTAGATTTATTTAGATTTTCCTGTAGGTACTATACCATATGTATTAAATTCTTCATGTACTCGTAGATATGATTCAAATGAGTGTTGGGACTATTAAAATTTTTCAGTAATTTGTAGTTAGGAACCTAGTGGTAAGAAATACCTGAACCTCGGAGAGCACGTTAATCCGTCGTTGTTGCGCTTGGTCTTTCACTGATTGTGTTAAACAGCCTAGCTGTCCAATCAGATTCAAAAAGAGAATGCAATAGGGGGTTCACATATGTTTTGTACATACTTGTGCAGTATTGTTCTTTCTTCTACGTACCTTTATTTTAAATTACCTTTTACTCTCTTAATGCTGTCCCAACTTCCTTTTCCTAATTGTAAGTCGAGTTCAGTATAATTTTTAGGGCAACAGCTAGCGAGTACTAAACTAATCAATATAAAGGATTAGGGTGACGTCATAGTGATATCACATTTTAGATGCATGAACCGTAATCCCGTCGCGTCGTCTTATGCAATTAATTTAGTTTTCATGGTGATGAGCTCATCGCGTCTTTTGGTATTACGTGGGCTCGTTTATTTAATCCCTACATATTGCTACGTCACAAATTGTTTAATTTAAAACAAAGATTTATTTTGTAGATTAAAATTAAGGTTTATCGTTAGTTTAAGAAAGTAAAACAAAATCATTTATTTTTTCCATTAATCCATACATGTTGGTTATTATATCGACGAAACTTTTTGCTTGAGCTACTGGGTATGATTAATTAATAGTAGATTTTATTTAAGTAGTAAATTATTGGTGCATCTTCAAATCATACGAATGGTTATCTATACCTACCATCAATTCATAATGTCAACAGTTTAAAGAGCGTGCTAATACAAAGAAAATGAGCCTAAGTTTAATAGAATTTTCGTGTATAGTTGAGGAGTTCTGATTCCACCAACTGACTGCATCACTACGATTTTTTGTGTCATATTATTGCACTGTCATAGGAGATACGCAAGTATGCTTAATTTAGATAGAATTGGACGTCAGAAAGTGGTTCTAGATCTGATTTAATACAGGATTACAGGATACAAGTATATTATACGGCAAAAATAAAACTTATTAAAATATGACATCATAAGAAATATACAGTAAACAAGACATAGATGCCAACTACACATTATATGATTATTTAATCTCCTAGCTTACTTTACTCTACACACGTCCCGCAACCTAACTAGTACAAAAGTATAATAATTAACAAAGTTTACGGCGCAAATGAGATTGCAACTAGCAAAGCCGCTAATATACTGCAACCTATGATGAGGTTATCAAAATTGCATTACACAGCACCCAAAACACCACGTGACGATATTCGCGAGGCGCGAACCTTAGCGGGTAGGCTATCAACAAAGAGTAACGATTTATTAGACTCGTCTATTAGTTACACGAGATTGATAAATCAAATTTGAGCTAATTTCTAGGAAATGATTATCTTTTTGTTAGTATATCTTTGATTAAATTGTCTTGTGTCTTATGTCTTGGAATCGAAAATTATTAAAAAAATACTTTAGGAACATTACATATAGCGTTTTTGTGCAAATTGACAGAAATTATAATTACTTTCCTGTCAATAATTATTGTCCTATGGTACAATTACTTTTAATCCAACGGTAGTCAGATGTACCTATTCATATCTAGAACTTGAATTAAATGAAACTCCCAAACTCGAAGTATCCCAATCACTTAAGTTTTGAATGAAGAAAACCGTATGAAAATCGGTCCTTTCGTTTATGCGACACGATAAAATAAACTTGTATAAAAATACATATGTCAAATGACACCCCTCTTTTTCGTTGGGGTTTTTAAATACTTTATGTCAACTTAATAAAATAATATACTTTAAAATAACTCAATACTTTTTTAAAATTGAGAGTAACATATTTTAATACCTAACCTCCATATTCACAAACATCTGATTCTTATTAGCTTATAATAGCTACAATAGTTTTATAATTCGTTTGTCTTTGTCTGTCATCTTGATATTTCTACCAGTAAGAAGGAGACAAAATCTATTTTAACTATAGAGGCTTATAAGATTCTTATAAATAAAACCGTAAATTTTAAGTCTATTATCTTTTCAACGATATCGATGATTCATGTTTATTATTTTTCTAATAAATCCAATCCGAGACTGCATGGAGTTTTTATATTGATTTCTTATTCATTAAAATTCTACAAGCATGTTATAAGAGTCTAGACGCTATTTTGTCGGGTCTGTTTCTTGTTAACTCTATTCAATGTTATAATGAGACTGTATAAGGAAGGTGTCTTATGAATACTAGTGACTATTATACTCCCCTACAGCTTAACTTGTCAGCGATGTAACAAATGAAGTGACGGTGATAATATCATTTTAATATTTAATTATGACAGTAAATACTAGGGATTATTTAGAAAATATCTGTCTAGACTAATAATAATATGTTAATGTTACGCATAAAACCTTATTGCATGCAGTTCAACATTTGTATATTTTAACCCCTGTATTCATAATCGTCTTGTAAGTCATTATAGCTAAAAAAGATTTTAAATTCATTTATCTTTGTCTATCATCTTGATATTAATACTAGTAAGAAAGTGACAAAGTCCATTTTAACTAAAGATTATTTTTAGATTTTTTATGAATAAGACAGTATATTTTTAGAGTATATTTATACATGGTATTTATTGAAGTAGTTTGTGCTATTTGTTAGCGATAAACTCAGAATCTACTGATGGATGTTTCATGATGTTTTCAACAATAGACAGAGTGATCCATGACATAGGTCTGAGTGAATGATTTGTGCCAATGCAAAGCCAGGGCGGGTCGCTAATGTATCAGGTATCTGGTTTTCATAGCACATACTCTGTTTAATTTGGCATCAGATGATCTGTGTATTATTGTCCCAAAACATTTTTATTATTAAGTCCTAATTACTTCGACACTAAACTTTTTAGTGTCCCACAGCTAGGCTCGGGGCTTCTGTCAACGATCTCACAAGCTGAGAAAGTTTAGGCTTTAATGTACACACGCTAGCCAAGTGCGGGTTGGTGGATGTCACACGTTCTCGAATAATTAGTTTTTCGACGTGCCTAATTTTTTTTTCTTCACCGATTTTGACCAGCAGCGGTGAAACAATTCACACAAAGATGTGCGGGCACGACCGGGAATCCCAGTGGGTCGAATCTCTGGGCCTACCAGCTCCAATACTTTGTCTTAGAGTAACGTAGATAATACATAAATTAAACTGACACCATGCTCTATAACTATATATCTCTATATACAGAAACATAGAGCAAATTTAGGTATAGAGACTAATTTACCTTCATTTACGCATCGCAATACGTCAGTAGGATAATAGAAACCTTAATGATTTCTCATCTAAATTAATGGTTAACATGTCTCTCGAGGATTACGTAACTAATTAATCTACAGCTTACATCTTAGGTTCAGTTAATAGTTTTGAATAAATTTCATTTACATACGTTCATATAATTTGCTTGTCTTGAAGCACGATTGAATTCGTATCTGCGTAAGTGCGTTCCATGTTAGACAACTTCATCACTTGGTAGCCTTTTTTTTTCCGAGGAAAATCCTTTATGGGTAGTTCGGGTAACCATTTCATGCGACCCATTGAATGCTGGCTCGCCCTTTCAGACCAGCCCCGTCACGTTTCGTGGAGGGGGAAATCTTCGCACACCTTCACCGTCACTTGATATCCTAACTTAATATAAATGCGGTAATATAAATAAATTATTATATGTCTGACTGTTGCGCTTTTACGCCAAAACTATCTTTATAATTATTAATTATCTTTATACAAAAGTACAGAGATAATTTGAGTTTTGGAAAAGGACATAGGATGGTTATTATCCTCAAAAAGAAGTTCTAATAGTTTAGCGCGATAACCGACATACGCGCGGAGGGAGCCGCAATCAAATCCAGCACTTAGTATTTCCTTAGATTTACGCGAATATCACACGAATGAAGTAAAAACTCGACGTTTCAAAGCCACCCGTGACCATGAAGTCTGAAAAGACGTTGAGACGTCGCGATATCAAATCTAAAATATACCGCGATAAAATCCGTTAAAAAATAGTTTTATTTTAATAAATTTCAGCACTTTTGTTAACCTTTAATGATTTTGAAAAACAAACAAGCCACTGTACCAAACTGAACAAATGACAATAATTTACCTTAATAATTGACTAAAATAAAACACTTCTCATGCAAATTGTATGTTGAATACTTATATTGCTTTATAAAATTTAGTATCACGTGTTCCCAAATTGTCGTGTAAATTCGATGAATCCGAATCCAGTTCGCAATTAATCCGCAATTATACCGCAACGCTGTTAATTAAACGTCGAAATGATTTCAGTTCGACTTTAATTCTGTTTTGTGCGTCCTATTGTCGCGTTTTCAACAAAGATTTACATTGATAGGAATGAGTCTGTGAATTTTGCGTAATTAACTCCATAAGTTACACCTCGTTGGCTACAGCTAAATTATTGAATTCGAAAATTCAATGAGAAAATATAATTTTTATATTTGATTGTGAAATAAAACTTATCACTTCTCATCATCACGCGCACTATACAATCTACCTCGTTTGAATTTAGCACATAACGTTGCCTCACGCTGCCGGCAATAATCCCGTTGATATTACTATGGCATGATCGAGACAAGTGTAGTGTTCCCTACTACTCAATCGGTTTCAACTTTCGGCCATGGTAGACGTCGAAATATTTACTGCATCCAGTCTTCTCGCAATATTTCAAATTTGAAAATATTTCACACAGCCACGCCTGTATTACCCAAAAATATAGGCAGAGGTAGCTTTGAAATATAAGATTGTGGGTTCAATTCCCGGTCGTGCCCACACATGTTTGTGTGAATTGTTTCATCACCGCTGCTCATTATCGGTGAAGGAAAACAATTAGGCACGCCGAAGAACTAATTATTCTAGGACATGTGACATCCACCAACCCACACTTGGCCAGCGTAAGTGGATTAAAGCCTAAACTTTTTCAACTTGCTAGATAGTTGAGAAAGACCGTGGAAGTGTACATTACGTACGGGCGTACACTTGTGATCCTTTTCCTTGGCGGGTACACTGTGAACAATTTTGTTTGTATGCTAAAAACACTTTTAATCTTTTGTAATTTTGTACATTACATTGGTACAATTGAAAACGATTTCTGGTGGCTGCTGCGCGGAGGTCCTTAATTCCAAATTAATTTTAAACTGTACAGCTAAGGTATTTAACCAAAAAAGGTAGGTTGGGAAACAAATCTGCAAGCAATTTTAATTTCCAATAGCCTGAAGGCGCAACAAAAAAGCAGCCGTTTCATATCTATATATCTACAATGTTTAGTTTCATAGAACATAGCGTTGACAAGTTATAAGCGAAAGCGATTTGATGTTAAATAAGTATAATGTAAGTAGCGGACCTGAACACACGTAGACCGAATTGTAAATTCTCGAATCGACTTGAACACTTACAAAAAAATTGATTGAAATCCATCCAGCCGTTTAGAAGTGTTCAGTCTCATAATGGGTGCACAGCTTTGGCTAAATACTTGATACGGATTTTAGAATGTAACTTACTCAAAGATCATAATAAAAATAACAGTAACAAAAAATTCAGTCAGCTGTCGTGAAAGAATCAAAAATCGATTCGTCCCTTTTCACAAACGTAGAACTCTTATGTTTTTGATATTAGCGACTTAAAACATGTAAGTATGTATAGTTAGAGCCACTCTACATTGTTACGCTATAAAATCATTTTAGTGTCCAACTGCCGGTTTCCTCTCAATGTTTTCCTTGACCGACTTGACCTTGACCCGGAACCTTATATTTGAAATGCAAGGCTAATACCGCTGCTCACTGCAATAACGTATAACCCTACCTAAATTTATAGGCCATCGGGTGAATTTCATCGCATCTACTGATAAAAATTAAAATACATTCAAATACATTGTGTAGAAAAAAAAATCGCTGTATCTTTTAATTTTAGGCATAAAGTTTTGCACTCCCAAACTGCGGGTTATTATTACGCGATCTGAAACTCTGACTTTTTTAAGCTTCCTTTCTTTGTGTACTTAACTACCCCACACCTGTTGGCTCCGAGGCATTGCCCTTTTATATTTTGCTAGGTAATATAACAGTAAACTGTGGTTTATTTGAAATCAGAGTGTGTGCTTCAGTGGACTTAGGAATCCGTATTGTAAATTCAGTGTTCACAAATCCTTTCTTGATTAAACAGATTTGTACTTCTACTCTATAACAAAAGATATTAAAAAAAAATTGTATTGAAATAAAACAAAATACGTTTCGAAACGTCGAGATATAAAATCTAGAATAAACCGCAATAAAATCCGTTTTATAGAAGTCTTATTTCATTATTATTTTTTATAAAATATATGTATATTTTTATTTGTTTGTATTAAAAAATACAAAAATCTTTCGGAAATTTATAAAATTATTTTACCTATAAAATCGTATATATCTTATCATTCGATGAGTAACTTAAGTAATATACATTGTATCCTAAGCAAAGCGAGAGCGCCTGCTGGTAGAAAGATATAGCAACAACTATATCTTTATAGTTGAGATAGTAGGTATCTACTAATATACTCAGTTGCAGTATTTAGAACAATATTTTAGCCATACAAACGTGAGTGTTTGTTATTATTAGTTATGTTAAGTAGGATTTATTTTTTATTAATAAAATAATTAATTAATACAGAACCTTAGAGCTTTTAAAAATTCCCTTGTCGATTACAGTAACCAATTTTTCCAGCTCCTTTGTTGTGTAGCATTTTTATGTTATTTTGAAAGCCCTTCAATTTTACGCTTCAGCCTTTGATTAATCCTAAACAAACATTATCTATAACGTTGCATTATTTTTGTTCGTTTTGCAGGTATTTTGTATTTTTAATGTTGAATTTATGTTTCTAAATTAAAAGTATATAATTTTGTACTTAAATAAGAACATTGTGATATTTTATGTAGGTACGATGAGATTGTTTGAATGTTGAGCCACTCCGCAGTCAATCAATTTTGGTAGGGTTATAAAAATTGCATTAATTTATTCTGCAAACCCGCGGAACTAGCTATAACCATAGTAAAAAGAAATAGGTCACTTGGCTTAATAATAAAAAAATGAGTTTACTTTGATATTTTTTTTTATTTTGTTTACTAGCAAGCCTCTCAAACACGTTTCATTCTTATTGCTATTAGTTCCTTACATTATTTATTAATGATCTTCCTTTTCACGTACGAACCACGTGTGTTACACATCTAATTTATGATTTATAAAACATTACTCTAAAAGCTTTGAGAAAGTTGGTTGTGGAGTTACAAAATTGCACTCAAGGGATTCAAAGAGAAGGAATCCCTTTATTTTGAAGATGCGTTGGGAGGGTGTGTAAACAAAATTGAATTTATTATTAATTTTCTGGGATTTATTACAGAATTTGAAGTTCTTAGGGATTTTCGGGGCTGAGTGACCTTCGTCCGTGGGAGTGCACCTTTTATCTAAATCCCCACACGTGGCCCCCGGGTGGTTCAAATCAGATAACAATCAACTGATAATAATTAAGTTTACTTGTAATTAACTGGTGGCTTCGGCCGTGGTTAGTGACCACCTACCGAATAAAACAAGAGGTGGAACACCTCTTGATTAGGAGAAAAGAAAGGTTTAAATACAAGGAAATAAGAAAGGTACCTACCTACTAGAAAACATTTAGTTATGCTAACATTGTAATAACTATCAAGATTGAATAAAAAAAAATTGATAAATATTTTTAAATTTGAGAGGTCTGTAAAAAATAATACAAATGGTACCTCACTAGCCTTAGTAGTAAATACGGACTTCTGTTACCTACACCCTGTATAACCGTTAATCATCAAAATTAATTTGACTCCATGTTCGCTAAACGCTCTTTATTCATTTCCTCTCCGTAATTAAGCAATCTGTTTACAATGAAGCAATTAATTGGCATTTCCATTGTTTGAATTTTCTCCAGTATTTTAACCCGGTCTTCTGGAATTGGCATTTGAAATTGAAACTGTTAATTTGGGACAAAAATTGCTTCCAATTCGATGATTTATTTTAGATACTGTTATAAACACGTGACGCTTATAAAACGTATTTGAGAAATTTATTTCATATTTATTTTTATATAGGCATAGGCTTTGTATGCGGGCTGTCTACTTGCGACGGTGGTCGCAAGGAGACTGTATATATCTCCATTTTTTTAATTAATGTGCAATACGGTTTCATCATTCATACCTATTATGCACATCACTGGAGTGTCCCAAACGAATACATAGGACGAAGAAGGCATCCCCTGCTGCTAAACGTACCATCCGTGAGAACCATTTTCTCCAGCACGCACCGTTTACGCGTACCCTGTTTTCGTACATATTGAGTGAGTTTGCAAAAGTCACATATTGTATTCTAAATACAAACGTTTAGTAACTCAAATTAGTATAAGTAGTGGCTGCATTAATTGCATTAGTTTTAAGTAACTGTAAAAATGGTTCGATTAGAGATAGTAAATAAATAAATAGTAATAAAATGTAGATTAATTTACTTAAAATTGCAACAGCAATTACTACTTTCATCTTCGAGAAAAAAGAAAGCTAACGTAACGTAAGAATTGTAACAAAACATGTTCTAGGTAACCCAATTTGTAGTTCTTAACAAAATAAAGAAAAACAAAACTACGTTCAAACTATCCGTAGGGCATTTTACTACCAAATGACTGTGGTTGCATGTTACTTGGCCATTTATAAAAACTCGGGCGAGAGCTCTTAATAGCCTGATGACAGATAAATGTCACCGTACATTTATTTGCTTGTGTTAGTTTATTAAATAATACCTAGTTATAAATTGTACGTAACTGATAATCCTACACCGAGCTGAATAATGCAGTAAGTAGGTACCATGAGATTGTTTGATTCTTGAGCCACTCAGTGAGATATGAAATTTACTAAGGTAATAAATTATGAAGTACTGCGATTTTCATTCGCTCTTGCTCGTTCTTTTTCATTTATTATATAACTTACTAGGCATACGATGATGTATCTCTCAAACATATCAGCCAATTTTTCCAGCAGGGATTCAAACTTTGACTAACTGAACTTAAATGAAAGTTATTTGGCTTTTAAATACGATTCATTTTTTCAAAGCCTTTACTTATCGAGCTTTTGCTAAGTAAACAAAGCCTAGTTCTAAAAGTTAATTTAGTAGTCCGTACTGCCCGTACTCACGATTTGCGTGCCAATGTTTAATCCGGTGCGTTTCTGTCGTATAAACCATATAACTACGCCACACGCCAATTAAAATGATCTACAACACCGGCTGGTCGTATTAAGTATTTATAAATTACCTTCAGTTTAATAAAATGCCCAAAAGTGTTATTATTAATGAAGTGAAAATGTGCGACGGTTAATCATTTACGGCGTAAACCTTCACCCAGCTAGTTAAGGTTTTCTATTTGGTTAACAAGTTTATAGTTTTGTGAAGGAAATGTGTATAAGAGTTTGTTTTTGGTATTATTAGTGGGTATTTTGCGTGAGGAATCACATTTAGGTAACACCTTGACGGGGAAAATACAAAATGCACTTGAACCCGTTATTTTTATGATTCACGAAGTGCGTGATTATTTAATTGCCTACGTGAAGAACTTCAGCATCTTGCTTTAATGAAATAAATAATATGTATGTAGTTACTTTGCTATTAAAGATAATAGTTTAAAGCCATTTTGTAGGTAATATATTAAAATTTCATCTTTTACTTGACTAAGACCTTTTTTACTGAGCTCGATATTGTTATCAGAAAATATAAATAGACGTCTAAAATAAGTTGACCTTTAAGGTTAAACAATCCTAAAAGTTAACGATTTCAGTAGGCTAATAAGATAGGCATCACAATAGGTAATAATTACAGTATCACAGCCATATTTAATGAAATATGATTTACTTGGTACATACCTAATGCAACATCACCAACGATATTAATGAGTTTTAATAATGACATTAAGAAATGAATTTAATGAAGACTCCTGAAAAATCTTGCCTGTGTTTTTTTTAATAAGATGCCGGTTTTAGGTTAATGAGTTAATTATTACGGGGATCGTATCCCCTTTTTTGTAACCGTTGTATAAAGATCACCTAAAATTGGGTAGCTAGCTACTTTTATAAATACAGATGATGAAGATAATGAAATTTTTTGCTGTTGTTTCCTTGCGGTACTTTTTACAACTACGATGTAATAATAGTCTTCTAACACAGAAAGCTTCAATTAAGTAGGCGTAGAATAAGCTTGAATACTGATTTTTTTTTTAAATTAAATTAGCGAAAACAGAGCAAAGTATGCTTTGTTTTATTTTTTGCAAATTTTAATTACTTTTTTAATTATTAATTAAAAATTGTGAAATTCAAATTTAATAATTAAAATTATTAATTAACGTAAGACGTAGCGTAAGCGTAGGACGCCCTCAGACTAGGTGGATTGACGATTTTTGCACAAACGTAGCGTAGGACGCCCTCAGACTAGGTAGATTGACGATCTTTGCAAGGTGGCTGGTAAGAGCTGGATGAGAGTGGCCGCGGATCGTGCTCAGTGGCGTGCTTTAGGAGAGGCCTATGTCCAGCAGTGGACTAGGATAGGCTGATGATGATGATGATGATGAATTAATAATGTTAATTTTGTAATTTTATTTTTCATTCGTTTCATTTCGTTTTATTTAATAATATTATACTTATCGCGGTTTATTTTAGATTTTAAATCCCGACGTCAAAGTCTTTTCAGACTTCATGGTCACGGATGGACTGACCAATTTTACAATGAACGGTTTAATTTTGTGATTTATAGCAAGAAGCGACTTCCCGTCGTTTTTTATTTGTTTGGTAAACATTAAAGATCTAGCATTAAGTATGTTGAGCGATGCACAGTTTTGTGGCTTAAAACACAAGAATCAATCAATGACATAACATAGACCTTTTTATTTTGCAAGCAGTGTTTACCGTTATATGTATATCTAATGCCAGTAAGAACCATTGCAAATAGATTTAATTACCAGATTTTTAAGGTGTTTAATAAAACGTGTGGCCGTTATACCAAACTATAAATTACATTTTATAGTAAAATTAAAAGACAGTAAACCTCAAAGAAGCAGCTCCTTAAACAAAGATTTGTCCTAACAGTAAGAGGCGAAACAAAACATACATTTTAATGCAGTCGTTTTCAAGTTCTGGCATGATCAAGAGCAGCATCTTGAGTAGGGCTCCTGTGTGACCAAGGCTAACCTCCAAGGTATTTATTTTTCAAGCCCCAATGCCTTTCCACTCGCTGCCGCTTTTAACTTATAACTCATTCCAAATCACTCCTTCATCATTAGGTCAAGAGAATGAATGTCAATAAAATTTATTAACGGATATAAAACAGTAGCTAGTTAAAGGACTGTTCAACTGTTTTTTTTTACGCTCAAGTTAAACTTCACACCAACATTTTTAATTTAAAACTTTCATGCCCGCGCTGCGGTTTTATTGAAGTATTTTCGGACTAATTAAAATTTTCAACTTGATTTTTTAAGTTCGGGCTTATGAGTTTCGAACATAATTAATTTAAGAACTATTTTATAATTATTAAGACAAAAGATACTTAATTTCATTTATGCTTGGGTTCTTTAAAATAGTTTAACCCGCTGAGGAAATATATTGCAAATATATAAAACAATATACTTATTTGAAAGCAACTACACCAAAATTAAACTGCATCGATGGTGCAGTGGTACGCGTATTCGCTTAGTAACCGCGAGGACCAGGGTTCCATTCCCGGGTCGAGCGAAAAGACTTTTGTAGTATAGGTACTCGATAATCATAGAGTATTGAATTGAATTGAATCTTAATTGCAGCTCTAAGTTTGAGATTGTGCCCGATAAACGGCAATAGGCTCGTATGGGACCTAAACAGCGAAAGTGGGTGATATTAACCTCTGCCCATACTGGTTGGTTGGTTAAGTGCTATATTGTCAGAACAAGGTCTGCGTAAAAGAAAATAAAAAATCATTAGAAAGTACTTAAAAGCGGGTGACGACTCTGCTTGTGTAAAACTATGGGAATGTACTGGGCAAATAGTTTAAAAATAATTTAAGTATGAGACCCCTAAATACCTATTTATCTCACAACCAGTCTTGTATTACATATAACTTCACTTCTTCCTTTTTTTAATGTCTTATTTCTGGGCACCTAACGCTAAACTTCACGCAACTACTCGTATCTTACGAGTTAGGTGAGTTCAGGCTTTATTCAACAAACGCTGGCCAAGTGTGGGTTGATAAATTACACATATCCTCAAATGATTAGTTCTTAGGCGTTTTCCTTCACCGATATTGAGCAGCGGTGATGAAACAAAGGTTACGCTAACATCGCTGTGCCACTGCTCATTGTCCGAATAGTTATAAAAATTAAACATGCTAACTTCTCCTTCTTAAAAGCGGTTAATAAAATGTAAAACAAACCAAATATACTATCATACGTTTAAACACTAACAATAGGCACTACGTACTCATCATTTGGATTCAATCATTATTTATTTCGAAAAGCCGTTAGGTGTGGACAACTGGTTCACGTCGGTTAAATCAAGATTAAGTGCGAGCATGTGAATATACCTCAAAATGTGTCAATAATAAATCAAAGCTTAAATAAGAAACCCAGTCTAATCCTGTACAACATCAAAGTGAAAAGTAAAGGGTGAAAAGCCAGCTCGTAAATGTACGTAAGTACTCAAACTACCATAAAATGGTAAATCACTAAATAAAAAGTTGTGTTTTTTTAATGAAACTACCCTAATGGGAATCGTAACAAGTTATAAATATGTTGAATAGTTGAAATTATGATCTGAAATTGTAATTACCTGTCGAGTTACTGACTTTTAGAGTGAAGGCGCAGGGTTATTGGTTTCGGCTGTGAAATATAGATTGCGAGTTCGATACATCTACAATCTACATACATCGTTTTGGGAACTATTTCATGGCCGCTGCTCAATATTAGCGAAGAAAAGGTGGTAAGGTACACTTTGCAGTGTGCGGACAAATTGTGGATGGGCCTACACTTTCCCAACTCTTGTTAGACCCGTGCCCAGCAGACGCTGTGAGATGACAAAATGTTACTTTACAATACTATACACTGACTTTATTATGACTTGACATGCAAATCTGATTTTTATATAACTTAATTAACTAACATCACTTACTAAAATCGATAAAGTAAAGGATGTATAACCACAAACTTCCTGATTTCCTCCGATAGACCTATTTATAAAGAAGCCGTACTTATGAAGTTATTATTATAAATGCGAAAGTAGTTAAGTACGTTACATTCTGTAGGAAGATATTTTGATATCCGGGTCGGACACAGCCTTTCTTTAAGTGGGCGTCTGCCAAAAATTGCTGTTATTAGGTTAAAAGTCTGCAAATATGTATTGAAGTAGTTCACAGAAAGAACGATAGTAGGCGCTGCGTTTCAAATTAGAATATGTTATCGTTACAGATGTAATATACCTACAATACATATGAGTATATACAAATTGCCTTTCTACATCTATTTAGTACTCATCGATAACCGAACCAGTTTAAGGAGTCGCGGGCTTAAAACTAAACTAAAAACTGTAAGTTTTTGGTGTAGGTCTTAGTCTAACAACAACTTAAACAAACAAATAGCCAACCATGAGATTCTAATTTTACAAAAAGCCATTTAGGGTTAGATCTTTGCGTGTTTTCCAGAGGAACACTTTGATAATGAGGTCTTCTATTTTTTCCTTAGACTGAACTAATTCCATTTGTACGTGACTTTGTTGAACATGACAGTATTGAACATTTGAAACCAAATAATCTTTGTTATACTAACACTGTTGTAACTATTATTACAGTAAATAATAGTTGCTATTTGGTAGAATTAGGGACTTCTAATATTATTGAATATACTTACTTTAGAAAAATTATACATAGAAGATAATTTACGCTTACTGATAACAATATTTAGTTGTTTATAACCAATTGTTCTACATCTGAAGAAAAATTTTGACGTTTGAACTGTCTGTCATGTATTGGAATATCTGTCACAATGTTCAAAATATTCCGTCCCCGAGCACCCTGAATTATAAAGCTAGTATTACATTATTATAATTATTTTTCTAAGTCAGTGTTCTACGGGGTACTCTGGGAACGAGGTACTCGGTGAAGAAAGTAAAATTTTTGGTCTTATTATTAAATAAGTTACAATAAAGTACTTACAAAAATCTAAATGGTTCTTCATTCTTATCAAAGTATAAATAAGTACGTAAGTATATTTTTAAAACGATGAATTTTCAAAGTTAAGGTATATCCTAAGAGACCGACTCAAACTTCCTTTATCAAATGAAAACTTCGTAAGCATTAAACTTGGTCAAGAAGTGATATCCGTAAAAGATACTTTTCCCCAGATAAAAACAGTTGTGACTTTATTTAATAATCGTTTCCTATAGGCATAAATCATTGTAATCATTTCATGAATGTGATTCATTAAGCGTTATGTATGCGTATGTTATGCTTAGCATCCACCTGCGATTTCGTCTTTCCAATAGAAAGTATTACCGGGACAGTAGTTATTATAGGTTAATCGTAGTACTTTATTTCAAATTCGCTTACTGGTTTTGCCATGAAACAGTAACAAACATAAACAAACATCAGTGTAGCATCAAAATGTTTCGTTATTCTCGTATAGCAGGATGTTTATTATAACAATACATAAAATTAACGGTTTCTCTCCATCAATTTTGCACCAATCATTGAAAGGAAATTATTCGGCTTTTAATAACAAGACAATAAAATTTAAAAGCACAAATTTAACGACGCATAAAAATCGATTTCATAAATAATACAGTCGCTGGTAAAACTCAACTCGGCCAGTATCTTGTAATGGATCACTTAATTTCGATTAACTCCACAGGCCCGATATGAGAACAATACGATGCCGGATATTACTCGTTTTCGCTTTTGATCGTTTTTTACATTATTTTCGATACAGCCCGCAGTGGCGATCTTAAACAAATACCAACAAGACCACCTTAAAAAGAACCCTTTATTTGTACCTGTGTGTGGATCTTTACATGAAAACTTGTTCAAAGAATGGGGAGTGATAGGCCATTATAAAGTAGGGACGATATTTGTTGAAGAAGCCCCTACGGCCTTCCATCAGTGAAGCGTATCGCTCAAGCTTGTGCCCATTATTTTAATGGCCAATCAATATATTCCCCATAGTTACACAACATATTTTACGTCAGGTATTCAGAGGATATACTAATTAAGTTTGTTTGAATATTTACTTTGTAAATTGTTTGAGTTGAGCCGTTATTAAGACGATGTTTGCGGTATACTAATTTTCTCGTGCGGTTGGCGGCTAGCGAGTCTTGTTAATATCTAACAAGAAATTTGATTCAAATATGGGCACCTTAATTATTAATGGTTACGGTTAAGTACGAGACTATGCTATTATGTACCGTTGAGAAGATAATATTATGATGCTAAACCACCATGATGATAAGATATCTAGTTATTACCAACTACCTAATCCTAAACTTAACAAAACTGCCTGCCCTGTATTAGCAGAAGGTGTAGGCAGAGGACATTCATTAAATAGAGGGCGACCTACTGCCGTTCATTGGACACGATTTTCAACTCTGAACTGCTACGAAATAGTTTATTGTTAATTTTTTAGTAGAATTTGTATGATAAAAAAGTCAGAAATCCTCAAAACCGACGGTTATAGTTCCATTGTACCAACGAGGCTCTTCTCGAGAACCATTTTCAACAAGTCTTTTAAAATTAAATTAGACAAAACCTTAAGAACATAATGTTATCTTGCATCCCTGATCGTGCTTATGAATTGCATTATGCTTCAATAAAATCAAAAATTCTTAATTCAGACTGCATTTTAATTTCAAACCAAATTAGACCTTCTTTTCAATACAATCAAGTTTAAATTTATTTACTACTGAAGATACTGAGTTCCCAGTGTCCAGCACATAAGAGAAAAAAAGTAAGATTCCTCCATGTCTGACCATTTCCGATGGCTATTATTCTGTCTCCCTCTATATCCGTTTCCGCCTGTCGACAAACAAAATACTGCTGCAGACAAAATAGACGTACTAGTAACGCTATTCAGTGTACGAATTTCATTATTGTCTACCCCTTTTACATATTTATAAATAATTATAAATGCTTTTATTTATATGTAGAAAAGGTAAGAAAACTGATCTATTTTTATTGGTGATTTTTTTCTTATGTCTGAGATCTCCGTGGTACGTTGAAATTTTAGGATAGCGAAGGCATGATTGAATTAATCTGCTTCAACATCAACTTTTCCAACTGGGTTGGTGGGAGGTAGACCTCGTTGACTGACCGGTTAAGAAGTATCATCATTCATGGCCACAAAATTCCTTACGAAGCTTAGTTGGAATTGCTGGTCAAGAAAAGATTACGGAGACAGAGTATTTTCTTTTAATCTAAATTTTTGTTGCAGTTCTCAACGGTCGCTGAGAAATAAATAACCACTTTTTAGCCACCAACTCATCATGTGCCTCTTTAACACTTAGATCAAGATGTAAAGGTATAATATTAAATGTACATATCTATGGAGATAAACCTTTATTTAAATTTTTGTTATTGAACAAAAAAATCCATACACCCAGCAGAAACTCTCAATATCTATCAATGTACTGTACATTAAATGTACGAAATTTTACGTTTCCTCGCAAACGAAACGAATTGGACTAAAAAAACAACACTGACGGTAAGTGAAAAGTTCAGTTGTTTGTGCTTTTAACCGCCCCTAGAGTGTAAAAAGCAACCAATATGTATAAACGTGAAAATAATTTTATTTGGTTACATGTAAAAAGCAAAGTTGGAGCAACTTTTTGAATTACCTAATTTTTCTCGTAAATTATGTTGATTCGGGTCAATATTATAACGTGAATAGGTATTATACGCCATTTATTCCAAATCATATTAGTTCAAAACTGCAATAAGCTCATATCACTAATATTAGAATGAGAAATGGAGATCCAAGGCAACACAACACTTTAAATGCTGCGTAAAACAATCCACACCCTTTTAATCATATCAAAAGAGTAATCTTCCGGCCGAATGAAAGTGGAGACATACTGTATCGACTTTCCCACCCTATTTTAAATAACATAAGTTTCAAAATTGCTCGAACATTAAGTACGTCTATCTGCGAGTTATTTCCAAACTTCTACGAATAATGATGATCTATCATATTACAAATTCTGTGTTGATTCTTGTTAACCGAATATGGAAGGAAAGTCTTCAATTGACGTCACTTCTTTAATCTTCTGTAAGGTTTGAGTTACCTGGTATTTTAATTAAAGGCGAAGCTTTTCTTGTTTTGATTCAAGTCATATTATTTTATGGCTGTATTTGGTAACTTGATTGACGTGTCTTTCATGTTTCGTCTGTAAATTATCGCTTGAAAGAGTAGCACAAATTATTTGTTATTTTAACGAGAAACCTTGCGTTTATGTTTAATTTTAATTGATGTTTTGATTTTGAAAACTTGTAATATGTATGAGTGTATTTAAATTGATTTTAGGCGACCAACTATGATACTTTTAAGGTTACTTTCCTATCATCAATATAATTAGACTGAAAAAATCAAAATACGTTGCGAATTTCAAACCCAAGGCCAGGAATACTAATGCCACGGTTTTGCGTCTAGAACCAAACAATATTGATTAGGTAAATCAGCAAAACTGTTAATAAAATGATTATAGTAAACAGAAGAGCCAAAACGGATTTTAATTTCACCCTTGTAATAAACCCTTGACCTTTAGTGAATTAGGCTCCAAATTATTCAAGTTCGATTACATCTATAAATCCTCTACTCAGTAAAGCCGTTCATAAACTTCTAATAACTAAGCTGCCGCTATTCCCATCTCTTTCACTTTATGTAAACTAAAAAGAGACCATAATACCATAAGCAAATCCAATAGAAATTCATAGGCAACAGCATAATACTAGCATATTATCGCTGTTATTACACCATAAAGTTTACTTACCATTTTATCGTGGAGGCTTCCCCACAATGTACTAGACATTCATATATTAATAAATATTAATATACGGGTATTAATTTTATGAGGCCTAAGAGGTGGAAACAAACGGGAGCCAAGTGAATATTTATAGCTTTGCATGTTTCCAATGTAAAATGTTCTGAATGAAGTATGCGCCGGTATTTCACTTTGTGAAAGAATTTTCCTCAGTTTAAATTATATAAACGCTATGATGACACATTTATAGCTTTAAAAGGTATTCTGATAAAAAAATACAATATTCACACTAACACAGCGCCATCTAGCCCAAAATTAAGCATTATATTTGCTTGTGTTATGGGCAGAAGGAAAGAATAAACTAGTTAAATACATTTTTTTGTAAATACATACATAAAAAAGATAATTTACACTCAGACATAGAACAAATAATCATGCTCATCGCACAAAGATTTATCCAGGGTGGGGATCAAACCTTCGGCTTAGCAGGCCAGTCATTTATTAAATAAAAAATTTATTATTAAATTTAAATTTTAATTCGATCTAGTGAGCCCTAAATAACTTGCCATAAGGTATTTCATCATTATTTTAAAAATCTTTTTGTGCGCACAGATGGTGAATCAGCAGAATAAATTTAAAAGATGTGAACGAAAAATTTTCGTAAAAGTATTATAAAGTTTTGAAAATTTCTTTACACAATAAATGCAAATGCACGGGAAAAAAACATTGAAACAATAATTTAAGAATAAAGTTATAAAGAAATAACGCAAGAAATACTCTAATAGTATCAATAAAAGAAGACAAGAAAACAAGGGCTTTTCTAAACCAACATTGAAGGAAACGATGATATCCATAACTCAACGACTACGGGACTAAAAAGTTAACTAAACAAAAATAAAAGGCGGTGTTTGTGAATCGACTTCCAAGTTTATTTTCAAAGGGCCATAATCATCGAGAGGCGAACTTTATTACGTTTTACGAGAATACTTAGACGTGAAATGTAAACACTGGCACGGGAACATGCAAAATGTAAACAAATTAACGAACGAGATATCTCCTTGTATTTCATATAAATTGATGCGTAAACTTCCTTTTCATTTCTTGTTTTTCCGCTGTTTATGTTCTAATATTATTAATTGAAAATAAATAACATTTTATGTAGGTATTGCAAAAACGGAGCGTTTATATATATTTTTTCCTTTCTATATAAGTATCTACTACAAGTATAATAACTACGTATAGTCTTTCAATCTAATCGAAAACAAACATAGTTAGGGTCATCTAAATTAGGTTTTAACACACTCAAGGCCTCGATTCTCGAACAAAAATGGCGATTCTTTTTGTTTTTAAATGATATCCGCCATTTTTTGACATTTGTTTTTAGGAGAAAATGTCAAAATTGCGCATATATCGTAAAATGATGGATGTAATGAAAAACAAAAGTAATCGTATTTTTTTTTTGACAAATGTCTAAAGCGCATGAATCGGGGCCCAGGTGATTTTACTTATGTAATTATCTCTCTACTCATAAGTACATTACTATTTTACTACTACAGGCAATCCTGCAAGTCAGAAGCAGCAGCGGCACGGGACTGGCAAACTGTCTTGGTTCAGCACGCAAATAAAAGAGAATGAGTAGGAAAATTATGTTGTTCACTTTAAAATTACCTAGTAGTTTAAAGCACCTATACAATAGACCAAGCACTTCGGATATGTTTAAAGGACATATCCAAGCTATTAACTGATCGGTACTTATACCTACCTAGCAAAAAAAATTCATTCGACTCCGTAAAATGTAAACAAATAAAAAAATATTACTTATTAAGTAGAATCAGCATATTTTCCTAATAAATCTTATGATGCGAATAACAAGAAGTTTCCTTGTAATACCATCCACAGTAATAAAGTCATCTGCACTTAAATAATAAAAAAATATAAGCAGAACATTTAACATCTTCACCCATGTGTCGAGTAATAGCTCGAAGGCGTCAAAAGATATGCAGATGTATCTTGTAATTACACTTTTTTTTATCTCAAGGCGAAATGGTACAAAGCGCTGACGTTTTTATGCTAAAATATGGAGATGGAGTCATTAGCAACGTTATTTTAATGAAGAACTGTCATTCGGGTTCAAATAAGCAACCCTAGCTTCTGGTTCGTCAGCGATTTTTTTCGCAACGCTAGGATTTTTGTAAAATTTACTTTTTATGCAATCTACTCGAAAGCCGTTAAAGTTAATTGAAGTTTGTCCAATTTTTAATACATCGCAAATTGGTTTTGCACAGTGTTAAAACAAAAGAGAAGTCTTCAGTAGAAATATACTAGTATTTAAATCATTAATACAATGAGTTCTTACAAAGTTACCTGTAAATAATTTCACAAAGCACATGATCATAAAATGCCCCTTTACGTATTGTTTCACTTCGACCCTTTTTAGTGTCCCACTTCTGGGCGCCGCCGGTGTCTTACTATGAGTTGAGAGAGTTTAGGCCTCAATCCACACACGTTGGCCAAGTGCGGGTCTGTGGATACGTATCGTTTAATCAGTAACAACTTTCATAATTCAAGCAACATATTCATAGAACTGAATCTCTTTAACACTTTTAACTAAGCCTTATTGCCCATGTATGTAATTATTACATTCAAATCTCCATATAAATGCCAATCAATAATTTCACTCTCATGACTTTTACGACCGTTCTAACAATGTTTTTACTCCCGTCACTTAGTGGTTATATTTTTGGTGGCACACTGTTATTCTAACGTCCCCGACGGATGCGTCCTCTTAATTTCCAGTAAATCGTACCGCTCTGCGATGCCCTGCATCTGAATAAACATTTCTAGAACCGTGATTAAGGCTTGGTGCAGAGCCACGACATGTTGAATTAAATTTATAATGAGTTCACTGCGACTTTTAGAATGAATATTTCTACTATGTAGATTAAACTATGTTTGTAATAAAAACCCTTCATTGCAATATTTTTAACCAATTGGTAGTCAAAGAATGTGGCCTTTGGGATTCGTGTAGACATGACTTGTATATCAATTTCATATCGCTCATTATGTGAGTGATTTTGATAATCTTGACTGCAATACTGAAACCAATTGGGTTATTTTTACTGTCAGCAATTATTAGAAAACAAATGACTGTTTTAACTAATCGCGTGTATACGCCGCACCTATTTTCACGTTGGCAGCCAATAATAATCTTATCGATAAATTAAAAGTAAGCCGCCTGTTGGAACTTAAAACAATTTTATTGATTATTACGAGAAGGAGCAGGTTATGTATATTGTTAATAGATAAAACAGTATAAACCCTTAGAAAGAAGATTTAAGATTTCAATGAATCCGACATCTTTATGACCATCCTTAAAAATAATGGAAGCCATTGTATTGAAGCTGGCTATCTTGACATTTTTTCCTATCTAGACGGTCAATAATTAGAACACACATTACTGGAGTGATTTTGTAATCTAAATGCACGTGAGTCAGTTAGTTTGTCACTCCTAAAATGTTACGGCTAGGGTTGTGTTATTTACCTAAACAAATGAATACTACGAAAATTGTACTTGTAACTCATGCCTTCATTTATGTGTTTCTACAGTCACAGGACATATGTTTAAGATATGCATTATTTTCTTATATATGTATTTTCCTTTCATAATTACGAATTTATTTTGCAACTTTTTAGTTACATCGTTTCTGCAAACTGAACTGGTACGCATCCTTTAATTTTAAATCCCATAAATATCGCAGGGCATTCAGCAGCTTGCGCCTACGCAGCATGACTCATAATTTGAATTTATGCATTGTTATATTTACTGACGTCTGTACCAACTGTATTGTGTGATAAAACCAGGTCTCTTTTTTTCTTTTTTCACCCCACGGCTTGTAAAATTATTATTAGCATGCTAAACAATTATTGTAATAAATTTTTATTAGCAGCTTTAACGGGTGTGCATATGCTAAAACAGTAGGTAATAACTGAATAATAAATTGTGCTGTCGGATCTGAAAATATCAGTCAGCCGAGTTAAAAATGCAGTCAAATCCAATCTGAAATGATAACTCATTCATTTGATAGTATCTACATATTTTATTTTCGTTTCACAAATAGTAAAGAATACCTATGCCATCTTTCGAAGTAAAATTAACATTTCTAGATACACAAATTAATAAAACCTTCCTTTTTGGAAGTTCGACAGCCAGATTACGGAATGATGGCGCCAAGCGGGAGAACCTTACAGTACATGCTGACTTACAAATTTTCTCAAGAAAATCATGTTATTTTCATTGAAATCCCTACTGATTGACACATTTTTACCGCGCCCCGGCAACCCTATCTTTAAAAGGATAAGGCCATCTTAGCTTAACGCGTTTTACGGACACTTTACTTAATGACTTATTTCATTAAACGCATAGTAAGACTAGCTCAAGCACTATAGTGATATCGATAACGAAAACCCATTTTGGAAATGGTATTACTAAGGTTACGGACATAGATAACGCAGAAGCGGTTAAATAAAAATATAACTTGCAGTATAAGTACACATATACTAGCTAGCCGTCTCGTATGCCTTTGATTATACCTACACGTCCAGATAAGGCAAAATTGTGGAATATACTTAAGCTAAGCAGATTTGTAATGCATGTGTTTAAAACACATGCATTACAATTAATGTATAAATGAAGCATTTTTGAACTCTAACGGTTAGTAAAGCTAAAACGGTTTTTTAAGTACTTCAACAAAACAAATACTATCAGATACATTTGAATTAAGGAACAACTGAAACTTTTCCAATCGTTATAAGCAACCACGAGATAATTTTGTGAGCTATTCTTAACAGGGTAATCACTTCCTTATAGTGAGAGCATTGCAAACTGAGTAAGTAAGCGATACCCAGTTCCGTCGGTCACCTCACACTGACAAAATGCACTTGGTTCATTCTGATGGATGAAGTACGCTAGAGACGACAAACACTTTACACTTTAGACAGTATGGGGTACACAATAAGTATTAAAAACTGGCAAAAGTGTCTAAAATAAACAATTGGAAAAGTAACCGGAGAAACGCATTGTGAAAGTAGCAAATAGACTGAAACGGTGCGTATTAGGGATGGTATACATAATATTGTCTAGCAATAGACTTTTAAAGACAGATGATAATGATTTTGATAAAATTGTGTAACATTTTAAAGGTAACGCAAAAGAATGTGAAATAGCCGTAACTTTTTAGTAGAACTAATAATTTTAGGACGTGCCGTACATCTTAAAATAGTTCAGAAAAGGCTTTATTCGACAGTAGGTTGTAATAAGTATGCGCCGAAACAGAGAATGGATTGATATTATTGAAAATATAAATCAAAGCAATACTTAGTTTTTTGATATTGAATATAATTCAAAGATTCATATTCAGAACGCTCTTTATTCTTACTAGTAACTTTGAATATTTTATTGAGGGCATCAACTTTTTATTTGTGAATAGTGATCGCAAAAATTTCCTTATGTAAAATTGATGCCGTACCTTTGAAACAAAAAAATTATGCTTTTTCATTTAAATAGCATAACGAGTTTTACTCACGTAGGTATTGAATACAGTTGTATGCGCTTTGCTCAGACTATTTCAAAGGCCAGCAAAATTCATACCAAAATATTTGAAAAATGTACCCAAAAGCATTGGAATCTGTGCAGGAACTTTTATGCGAGATTTAATGTTGCATATTTAAAAGCAACTGAGCAGCTGTATTACATTTTGCTCTAATTAATTGCAATTTTAATTCAGAGCCTCATATTTATTAAGTACTTGACTTGGCTACTATTTGCTACATTCATTTTATCAAGTTTCTATAAAAGTATTGCCACCGTTACTTATGGTGGTCTACAGTTAATTAATAGTTCTTTTTCAGTACCTACCTACCACAAGTATTGTTAAATGTTATTAATTATTATAGCTGCTAAAATATTTTCTATTTGTAATACCATCAGAGGTAGAATCACAAAGAAAAACATTTAACGAAACTGTCCCTTATACAAACCTTAATGGAATGAAGAACAATAAGAAATCTGATATAAGTGGGATCTACGAATGTTATTTCAATGGAAACGTTCGACTATTTGTTTTATCTTACGTGTGAATTGTTCAATATGAGACCGTCTAGGTTCACAATTTGGTCCAACGAGCAGAGTGCAAAAATAAGAGGCTGTTCGGGAAATCGAAGCCTGAATAAATATTTAAGAAAGGCTATCTGGCTGCTCATTTGTTTTCATTAGCAATGAGCATAGCTTTTGTCAATGTTGAAATTGTTATGTAATTTGGAAAGACTTCAAAAGTAAAAATAAAGTAGCAACACTTTAATGTCGTGCCACTGCTGGCCACGGGTCTTCCTCAGAAGTAGAAATACCGGTAAACATAGTTTTGTCACGGCCGATGACAATTGCGTTGTTTCCATAGAAAGTGTTCGTACCATTGATAGTAATAATATACAGATCGTATTGATCAAGTAGACAATCATACTTTCCAACTCCTCCTGCGGGATCCGAAATACTTTAGAGTCCCAGGACTTGGCCGGGTTTAGATCCCGAGTCTCTTCACGGTATCGCTGTTGATCCTAGCTTACAGGAGGAACAGTTCCGAAGGTGACAGAAACCACATGTGACACAACCGGGACCGTTACTTATGTAAATACCTAACATTTATCTGGGTGTCTGTCTGTGGATTATTGCAGCACCATAGCTATCAAACTAGTGGTTTTGATTATTTTTGCCATAGCAGACTTGATCGAGTGTTCTATGCATGGAAAGTAAGCGAAAAGTGTGATAAAATGTATGATGATTAAAAATTGTGTCATAACTATAACTATAGCTAGCTCCATCTAAGCTATTGGTAGGAACAAAGGGATTTGTATAACCCCTCGGTTATTAAGGGTTAATATTACTGTAACAGAAACAGCTATGTACTTAACAAATAGTCCCTCATAAATTTTAATTAAACATTTGATACTCTACTGCCGCAAATCTATTTAAAATTAATGATATTGAAATGTATTACGTATTCATATGACATTAAAGTGCTGAATTTACTCATGTTTTTAGGAAACATAAGTTGCAGTAAAAAACAATCGGAACTTTAATTTAGTTGACGCCTGTAGTCGCATATGGTGTGATTGTAAAACTCATTAAATTTTGATAGATATTAGGGCGGTGTTGGGGGCTGCCTCGTTTCTGCAGGCAACAGGAATGTTCGCAGTGGCGCGCACCGATTGCTTCCACGCAACCGTGCAAAAGAGGTGCGCGACCCTAGTACGCGGAGCTCCAGTGCTGACCTGACGATGATTGTAGGTCGTGTGGACTTCCACTATATCCGGCACTGCTGTAGTAGACTTATCATAATATGATGTAGTGATGTAGTGATGGTAGAGAGGTGGTCATTTAAAAATCCATTGTTACCTGAAATAAATAAAATTTAATTATACTGCTTAAAAGGTGCTCATACACTTGACGTGAGAGCTACAGGCAAGTGTTTCGACCTAGCACAAACTATAAACTGTACAACCAATCATGTCGTTTATTTCAGACTAGCGATCCGCTCTAGCTTCGCACGGGTGCAATGTGTTATATTTATAAACCTTCCTCTGGAATCTCTATCTATTAAAGAAAACCGTATCAAAATCCGTTGCGTAGTTTTAAAGATCTAAGCTTACCATAGGAACATAGGGACAGAAAAAGCGACTTTGTTTTATACTAGGTATGTTGTGATGATATTAACATTAAACGATGCATTCAGTAGTTCCACCTTCTTTCTTTCTTTTTCTTCTTTCCACAACCGTCTTACCTCGCAGGAATCAAAACCGATATAAAGAAAATATTTGCTAAAAAAAATTAATAATATTTGCTCTGTAATATTAAAAAAAATCTTCTGGCAATAAATCGTGGTATGAGTTTTATCTAAGGCAAGGTTCAAAATATTTCATTTAGATATTGAATGTAACACGTGCATTGCTTACACAGGACTCATTTACCTTTATCTTAACTAAAATTTGAAAACATAAAACCCTTATATTTTAATCACAAGGAATTCATACAGCGATCACGTTTTTTCGTAAAAGTACCACTTTCATTTTTATAACACACACAAAAAGCGTGACTTGATCAAATAAAGTAACTAGATTATAAGAGCTATTAAATAACTATATTTTCTTTGAAGGATTAAGGATAAATAAAAAATAAGTGCATGTGAACTGGTTGAGCACGGGTGGTCAACAATTTGATTCATTATACCCGTAGGTGGGCGCAAGAAGTTTGGACAAAATGACCCATAATTCCCTTGTTAAGGCATTGAGATATAGTCTAACGTATTAATCTAGAGTCATAAATAATAGTTTTTTCAGCTATGCAGTTGAATAAACATATTAACTGAGATCTCGTAAATCTTCCATCAAATTAGCTAATTGAAGGTCTTCGGTTAGTGTACTGTGAATCATTTGCTAGATAAAAATAAAATATGTTTAAATTATATGGACACCTAGACGGTATTCAAATAAATTTTTGAAAGGGTTTGTGGGTTTAAAATTCGACCAACTACATAAATTGTCGTAGAACCCCCACTAATTTTATCAGAAATATAGTGGAGAGGTTTAATAGTGTAATTATTTACAAACCATCCAACTAAAGTCACCGGAAAAATTAAACAAATAAGTAATATCAAATTGACTGAGATTGTTCCGTAATAAACACACAGCAGCCGATGGAGGGTTTGGATGATTTTGGTAATTAATCTATTTAAAAAAAAATAAAGTCTGGTAATCTGGTTTATTATGGAATTATGCCAGTACAAACATAACAAAATAAAAATTCGAATTAAGAACTTACTACTATTTATTTAAATATATTTAAAATAGTGCTATTTAAAGTAGTCACTGTCACAAACATACTCGAATGAATTACGAGCGTTACTTACCTTTGCCGTGTTACATATTACACAGGTGTTACTTAATTTGCTATTTAATAGAACCGGTAGAATAGAAACCATTCAAATAATAATTTCCTTCGACAATAAAACCGGATCTGATTTAACCCTTGTAACTTTACACGTGACCTTATCACAGTAGCCCGGTGAGGTGCAACAACATTATATTACGAGTTTGTAATATGACCTAACTTTTGCAAAAAATAACATAAAATCGAAGTTATAAGTAATGAAATAAGAATGTTAGTAGGAAGATTATTGAAAGGCACTTAAGATGTTGTGGAATATTGAAGTAAGCCTCGTGACGTAACTAATATTGCCTCGGAAGGCAAGCATGGAAGTTTTGATATGGCGTATTAGCTTGCAAATATGGAACCCGTACAAAACACTTATTGATCGAATGTTAGTCAGTGCAAGTTGCAAACTGAAATTTATGAGCGAACAGTAAGTAAGAGCTCTTTGGATCGGTTACTTTGCTTCAGTTTGCGGGCTTTGTTTATTGCTAGCCTCAGATACACCGTCTTGCTTATGAATATTGATAAAGCAGTTGCTCACAGTTCAAACTTTTTGAAAGACCGATATTAATATATGATAGCGGGACGTTTTATACGCTTCCTTCTCACTATAAACTGGGATGGGTTACATTCTAAGAAAAACTCGAGCGTACACCTTTCAAGGTACTTGAAAAACTTTTTACTGTTGAACTGGGTAAAGGGCTGTCTCTAATTTTGGCAAAAAGTTTTGCCATAAATTAATTCTTTTGTAACATTGGAAATTTTGCTTTCATCAAATTCTGGTAATTTATTTACCTGGATTTGGTGCTGCAATGTTTATTCAAATATGTGGTTTTACTATTTTTGTCTTTTGCAATGAGATTTGCAGTGATGGCACAGCGGTATCGGCCTTGCCTTTGAAATATTAGATCTCAGATCGTTCCAATTCACACACAGATGTATATTGTTGTGTGAATTGTTTCAGCTTAATATCGGTAAGGAAAGCGGAAAGTTATTTAAGCGACGACGTATAATTTATATCATGAAATATGACTATTGACTACTGAAACCGGAATGTCTAATAATTAATCATTTGAGGACATATTATTATGTGACATCCACCAACCCGCACTTGGCTAGGGTATGTGGACTACGGCCTACTCTCTCAACTCCTAAGATAGTTGAAAGAAGACTCGTACCTAGCAGAGGGAAAAGGGTGGAAGTGAAGGTGAGGTCCGATCTATTGTAGTGAGTTTCTGTCAGTAAGTAAATTATCATTTTCACTTCAACCCTTTTGCGGATTCCATTGTTACAACTAAATTACACTAATTATTTTAATTGTTATGTGATTTTTTTACATTACTATTTATTTATCCATGGTGCTTGATATATTTTAAATAAAAATTAGCATATCTCATTTATTATTTGCTCTATCTTATGTTGCTTAGAGTAAAGTGGTAAACTAAACTACCTTACTCCTCCTATGTGGGATTTAAAAAAAAATTAGCTGGTACTACTTGACTGGGTTTCAAAATGGTCGCGCCGTTGTCGGCCATGACTTACAGAAGTAGCAATGACTGGATTGAGTTGACAAGTTTAAACCTAAAAATGTACGAATCATTTGTAGGGGAAAACTAAATTGCTAGAAAATACAAAGTTTGAAGTGGATACCTACTGTTGTTTATTTACTGTCACTTTGATCCCCTAAAGTAACTAGTAACTGGATTGCTTCAAACGTTTAGATGCGAATAGAACAGTTGTGGATTCGATGTTTAATCGTTTATTTTGCAACTTCGTACAAATAACATTTTGTAAATTAACTTGGCTGTTTCAAAGATATCATCTGACGATTAGTTTTTCTTTAATTCCAGTTTCCCGTAATTCCAATTTCTTCCTTACTATGTTTTCTGTTTAACTTTCAACTAAACTGTAAATAGTAAAATTTTATACGTAAGAATAGTGTATGTCTTTTTCCATTGTTATAACTATATCTGTACAAAATATCATCTAAATTGGTTCAATAGTTAAAATGCGGCCATCGGAGAGGTGTACATATTTTTTTTGTTTGCGGTAGAAACGATGGGCCCGTGGAGAGCTGATGCTAAGAATCTAGTGCGGGAGCTAGCCAGACGCTTTTTACCACCTCAGGCGACCCAAGTGCTGGCACGTACTTCTGCCGACGCTTAAGTTTGACTATTCAGAGAGGTAACGTCGTCAGTTTTCTTGGTATCCTGCCCGCAAGCAGCGACATAAATGCGGTTTTTTATTTGTAAATATCGAATTTCATTTTTGTTTAGTTTTAGTTACCACATTAAAGGTAGAATATAAAATCTGTAGAAATGAACTATACTGTAAGTGGCATTGTATTGTGTGTTGTAAATAAACATAAATACCTTCAATGGTTTAAATGTGAAACTCAACATATGCAGACCTATATAGTTACTTTGTTACTAAAATGGTTCATTTTAAAATGTTTAATTTACTTTTCAATACATTTACAACGAGCATTATCAATGGTAAGTTCTTACAATGGTCAAAGATTATGTACTTAATCTTTGACTTTTTGGACAAAAAATGGAAACAAGTATATGTTCCATAATAACTACATTATTACAGTTACTACAATAACAATTACTTGCTGATTTCAACTAAATATTCATATCTACTCTCCGTAATGATATGTACTACGCTACAGTATAAGGTAGTGAACTATTATAATTTTACCCCAGAATAGATTAGGCGAAATATTTGAGTTGTTCAAGATGTTATCTAAATAGATATTGGATTAATCCCGTCTTCTGATCGCGTGATAATATATTCTGATTCAAGCACCCTTCTAACTTAGTTGATACCACAGAGCTCCAAAACTGAACAAGAAGCGCGCTTACCCATTCCGGCATGCATGCTTGAAGGTTCTGCTGTGGTGGTAAGTAGCAGCAATAAAACAAGCTTAGAGACGCACGTCAACGCGTTATAAAATGCTTGTGTCCACTGCAAACACTACACGAATGTAAACCCATGACTATTGTAGCTGTAGTATAGCACTCAGCAGTCCCAACTCCTGCAGTGAAGCTACGCACGCACTGAGTTGACAGCGTTAAACTACGTGGTCGGCACATATGAGATACCTACGCGTATAGTAATTACTTACGTCATTTCGAATTGAACGTGTGGAGTGAAGGATCCTGATTAGAGTTGGATGAGAGTTGCTCTCCTAAAGGGGAGGCCTATATCCAGTAATGGACTAAAATGTGGTGATGGTGATGCCAATCATGTAAGGTAACGTGTTCCTTGGTTGCAGTAGACGCTGTCACAGTCATACAGATGCAAAGTATGCGTACTTAGTCCTTCCGTGCGCCGCAGAAGTCATGTCATCAAGAATCGCGGCAATATTATCGTCATTCCACATATTTCTATACACTCTTTAAGTATAATAATCGCAATTCAGAGAGTGTATGGAAATACATGACAATACAATAATATCGACGCAATTCTCTCGCTCGTGGAGATGGTCCCTTAGTTTTATGAAAAGTCTTAAGCGTACCTACTTAGGCATCTCTAGTATTCGTCCGTGTACGAATACTTACTCTATGGTTGATATCCTTGATAGGCGCACAGTACGCGTACAGTAGTATTTCATTGATCTTGTTGGGATCATCAAATATTTAAGTGGTTTAACTTGAGTGAAATAGAGACGCGCGAGGAAGTTTAAAGCTGCATCGACTTTTAAACGCGAATTCCTTTCTGAGTAATGCAAACAAAATGTTTAATCAGTTTGTAGAATGTGGAGTTAAGACAGCGCGGTTTAAGACGCAAGGAGTTACGGCATCACTTAAAATGCTTTTAACTGATTGAATTCTGAGGAAAAAGTTTACTAACCACGAACCTCATCACTAAATCTTACTAACGTACGAAAAAATATTGATTACCATTGAAAATAAAATTCGAACCCACGAACTATAATTGAAAGTCGCTGCGGTATTGCTGCTATGTTGTAAGCAGATAAGACCAACGTTGACAATTCTACTAATGTTATTTGTAAGAATGTAAGGATGTATGTTTGTTACGCTTTTACTCAAAAACTACGCGACGGAATTGGATGAAATTTGGCACAGAGATAAATTATAGTCTGGATTAACACATAGGCTCTTTTTTATCCCTCTATGTACCATGCGGATGAAGCCGTGGCCGGAAGCTAGCAACTGATAAATATATTCCATTATCATATTATATTTACTTATTTTAATGAGCGGCACTCTTAACTATTCATTTTCATTATCCGTTTATTTGCACTATAAAATTGAAAGCCCGACGTATTCAAACAATACCAGTCTTTTAATTCATTTATTCACTCAGTTATTCATTTACTTAACACTCAAGATAGCGCGCAAACAAAAATTTCACCATTTTCAACCCGTTAACGCGAATGCTTGGGTAAATTAGTTAAGCCATCCTTAAACCAGTGGGTAACTCGAATCTTTATTAACCTAATTGCTACATTTGCATAATATCCATACGTGGTCCAATTAAGGACTCATTGGTCCAAATTATATTGTAAAATAAATAGATGCCTGAAAAACCACGAGCTTAATTATCGCATGTTTTTCGACTCATAAAATAATATTTTCCATTGGTTATACGGACAGCTGGTAGACGGGGTTGGGTTTTTACATCATAATTTACACGTTTGAAAATAATAATTATTTAATATTCCTTAAACAAAGGTACGTTATCAACATACTTTTAAATAGGTACGTGTGTTTTATAATTATATCAGCTTGCTTTGTCCGCATATAATTTTACTCACCCAAAAACTTCACTCACTTTGCGAAATCGATAATCTTTGTATCAAGCTATATTGATATGTATAGATAAGTACTGGTAAGATGGATGGTTTGTTTCTCTGTTAATTACACCAAAAATGGATTTAAATTAAAATTACCAAAAATTACTCGCATATTATTAAGCGGATGAAATCTTATATGAAAACTATTTTATAATATTAGGATAGACAGTATTAACCGCCTCGTTATTCCAGTTAGGATCGAATCCCTGGACTAATAAAGAGACGTTTTCTATGAACAAAAAAACACTGCAGTATCTCGCAGTAGATCATTGTACCCGATGTTCGGCAATAGACGTCTCCTATTACATATGTATGGACTTAAACATAGACAGCAAGTTTTGGTAAAATTAACCTTTGCCTTTACCTCCGGGTACAACAAGAATGACCGCTTTAGTATAAATGAATGTTTTTTTTTTAAATTCTGAAGTAGGCTTGCGCTTGACTATTACTTGGCAATGGAACGCGCCTGCCCAATGTACCGATCAACTCGTCATTACGAATGATTTTTGGTGAGAAGTTGGCAGTAGAATGAGGCTCCATGTGGTTAGTAACCTTAAAGATCAACCATTCCGACACACCCTCTTAAATGGTGTCACCAGACTTCGCACCGGAACACGGCAAAGCCGCTCGGCGGTGCAGCTTTGTCTGGTGGGAGGTCAATAACCACGGCCGAAGCCTGCCATTAGTTTACGAACTACGTGTCCCTGTCCAATTCAGATCAAAGAACCACTGACGAAGGTGACTCAGCCCCCAATCCCATGTGTTCATAGACTTAAAAATATACGTGTGCTAATCCTGAATAGTCCGTTTTATCCTCTAAAAATATAAACAGTCATATAACAATCTTTGCGAGTTCACCATTTGGGCACGGCTAATGCTTTTAAAAGTTAATAAAAGGTGCAATAGTGCTATTCAGTTGCCTCATTAAAAATATCACGCGGGAATAAAAATAAGGTTGGTTAGTATAAATAACCACGACCTCAGTATAAATCTTGGTTTACAGCTGTTTTTAGGGTTGCCAAATTTGTTATTTTAGCATGATTATTGAAATAAAACCACTTTTTAACGGATTTTATAGCGGTTTATTTTAGGTTTTGGATCCCGACGTTTCAAAGTCTTTTCAGACTTCATGTCCACGGGTGGACTGAGGTATTTGAAGTCAGAAAAGACTTTGAAACGTAAGGATCTAAAATCTAAAATAAACCGCGATAAAACCCGTTAAAAAGTAGTTTTATTTCAATGTGTGGTATTCGCGTAAATCTAAGACAATCCTATTTGGCATGATTAATTAAATTACTAAGTTTTTCTAGTCCACTGCCTGGTCATGGGCCTCTCTTAACGCATGCCACGTTCACGTTCCGCGGCTTTTCTCATCCAGTTCTTGACGGTTGCCCTGCTGGATCTCAATACTGCACTTGGTTTGAGGGCGTCCTACGCTGTTTGCCAATTCGTGGTCTTCACTCAAGAACTTGTCGTTTATGCTAGCAGTTGTCAGTTTTGTGGCAGATATGATCAGTTCACTGCCACTTCTGCTTACTAGTTGGGTAGCATATGTCGATTACATTAGTTCTCTGTCGGATCACTTTGTATTTGTAAATCTTTATAAATTCAAAAATTTTGCTCCATTCGATTTCCTTTAAAATTTAATTCATCAAATCGTTGGTTAGTAAATGTTTTTGAACTAGTATTGTCTTAGATTTACGCGAATATCACACATTGAAATAAAACTACTTTTTAACGGATTTTATCGCGGTTTATTTTAGATTTTTGATCCCGACGTTTCAAAGAAAAAAAAAAATAAAAAAAAAAAAAAAAAAAAAAAATCCGTTAAAAAGTAGTTTTATTTCAATGTTTTTGAACTGTTAGATTTAGTTGGCGATGGCAATAATACATGAATTTTGAGTGCAAATGAAAATTTTCAATAATAACCTATTTAATTTTTTATTGATTTACCCAATGCCCCTGGATTTTTTTAATTAAATTAATTCTTTTTATCTTTTATTATAACTAATAATTGCACTAAAACTCCAAATTCATGTACTAATGAAAACATAATTAAAACATATAAATTTGACCAACTAACTACAAGTAGTAACCAACTTTATTTAACACTTCGTACGTTTGTGGTTAGCCCACAAACGCTTCGTCAACCCTTACCAACTTAACTTGGCTACCCGCAATGAATACTCGAGTTTTCTACCCCACTGTGGGGTGGAAATGTACGGCAATATAGAAATAAAATTCAGGATTTAATCTTCGCACACAAGTTGCCATTTAATCTTGTAGAAATGGCATGTCCAAATAATGAATTGATATTGCCCTGGTTATTTTAAAAATAAAATTTTCACAAAATCTACCATTATCCTTTAACTTGCTTCCACCTGCAGCTTTGTCTGCGTGGTTCCCGTTTCAACCCCATAGGGACTGAGTTTTGAAATATTCTTTCTTACTGCAACCGACCTTATACGGAACCTATGTGCCAAATTTGAAGTCTCTAGACCTAGTAGTTAGGGCTCTGCGTTGATATGTCACTCATTTTCTTCTTTCATTTATATATTTAGAAAAAGAAGCAATGATTAATATTAAGACAAGTATCTAGTATCAAAAGAAGCGGCACTAGAAGCTGTGCTATTTAATTTTATTAATCCGACATTTAAAAACAAAGTTAAAAAATAAGCACAAAATTAAAAAAGAAGTCAGTGCGAATTTTTGTGTATCATATTGCTATTTGTAGAAAAATAATAAATAGGCTTCGTTTACTAAAGAGCGTTCATTGTGAGGGTAAGCTAGTTTAGTCAAGGGAGCTTAAGCCTCATTATTTAGACAAGTTAATAAGAATTCCTAAGTCGTATTTACGTCAAGACACGACGTAAGCAAGACTAAGAAACATTAAGCTTACAAAGAGAAACATTTGAAGGAAAACCATTTGTTTTAATTATTCTGAGAGGTCTAAAAATTTAATCCGCATTAAAAGCTTTGTAATAACGTTACAATAAAAAATAATAAGAAAGTTCTATAAAATTCAGTTGCAAAGTAGAAAATAACTGAAAACCATAGATGTTATTTATACTTAGAGAAAATTAGTTGTAGTCGATGTTTGGAATCGTGTCCGATGAACGTCTATAGGTTCTACCCTTTTACCCTAAAATTATAGCCGGCAATAAGTTGATAATATTCGCCTCTGCCTACACCTTCGGATAATACCGACGTGACACTATGTTTATCGCTATGTTCATATCTGTTAAACTGCGTCGATACTGTAGAGACTGCTTCAACTTACTTTGTATGAGCAAGTTCTATGCTCGGGTGAAGAGTGTCTAATATTAGTACAAACTGCAGAACAAAATTATCCGATAAAATTATTTGTCATTGGGTTAACTCAATATCATTATTATTACAATTATCTTGTAACTGCACTTATCTCTCTATTATACTAAATTGAATCACCGTGCATTAATTTGATAATTCTCTAAAAAGAGATAATAGCAAACACAGTAAAAACTGTGTCTGTTATCAGGAGATGGTTTGTGTAATTAAAATCGGGTACTTACACCAACCGAGCGAGCTGGGGCGGGCGCTAGTCTGAAATAAATTCTAATTATCAATAAAAATATTCTCCATCAACATAACAAACGTAACGATACCAATCATCAAATCTATTAATAACAGTACAGACATTTGTAAAATAAAAACATTATTTAGTATTACCGCCTACGTCATCGGAAGACAATGCTCAATTACTTTTGCCACCTACTGTTTAAGGATTGGCCCGTGTTCAGTGAAATGAGAAACATTAATAAATTGTGTTATTCATCATGACCTGATGACTTACTGTATGTTACATGGATGCAATTTGTTTTGAATAAATGAATCTGTGAAACAATGTGTTAGGTAGCAAAAGTTCTTAGGAATACTGTACACTGAATTAAAACCCTCACAGATTAGTAAAGATTTGGTAACAGTTGCTGATAAAGTTCTAAATAGTCTTTATGTAACTTATCAACCTACTAAACTTACTTAGATTAACAGCATAATGCCAAATTTGGTGTCACAAGTTTATGAAAAAAATATCTGCCACTTAAAACCATAAATATAATAAACTTAATTTTAAATGGTAGATAGTGTCAAATGTCAGATAGCTATCGAAAACTTTATCAGCAACCGGTGAAAAAGTCCCTTTGACTTGTTTTTTTCTTGTCTTTAGATACTTTGAAAACATTTGACGCCGACAAAACGTATTTACAAAGCAAATCTAAATATACCTGTATTTGTTTCTTAATAGTCTGAATAAATTATCAGCTAAACGTTATAAATTTATCTCACAAAATTTACACAATAATGTTGATATGTTTTATCCTATTACAGGCTTGCGGTTGCCCACAACTTGCCTGTCGTCAAGAAATGATGTAGTCCACCATGAAACGCACTTACCCAGTAAATACCGATTCACTTTTGACTTGATGACAGGCAGATTATAGCTATAGGGAAACAGACCTAGCGTAGCTGCCAGCAGTATAGCATTTAAGATAAAGTAAAAACGAGAGAAAAACGTTAGGTATATATAACGTAACCAGGCGCCCCGTTAAACGGGTTGACCTTTTTTTTTAATTACCTGTTCCAGTGTCCCCAAAATGAACTACGGGTCGCAAAATTGTCCCGTCTTCGTAAAACCGCGTGAAAATTGACTTATTCCAATTCTAAAGGAAATGTTTATACAACATGTCAATGTTTTATTCTTACTTAAAATCATTACGCATCATCATGAGAGCAGCGGTGGCGCAGCGGTACGGGCCTCGCCTTAAAAAAATAAGGTCACAGGTTCGAATCCTGATCGTGCCCACACATCTTTGTGTGAATTGTTTCATCTCTGCTGCTCAATATTGGTGAAGGAAAACATCGTGAGGAAACAAGCATGTCTATGAACTAATCATTCGAGGACATGTGACATCCACCAACCCGCACTTGACTAGCGTGTGTGGATTAAGGCCAGACTCTCTCAACTCATAAGATTGTTGAGAGAAGATCCTTGCCCAGTAGTGGTACACTAAAAAGGGTTGAAGTGAAAATCATCATCAGCTGTAGTACCTACTATATTATTCGTAGCTATAATAACATTCATTTATTAAAGTAACTAAACATTTTGGATGTACATATTTTGAATTGACGTCGGTAAGATACTTGCTTTTCACGCCGGAGGTCGTGGGTTCGATTCCCACCCGGGACAAACATTAATTATGAACATTCGTGTTTGTGTCGAGTCTGGGTGTAAATATCTAATATAAGTATATATTTACAATAGAAAAGTATTTTAAGTATAGTATATACCAGTTATCTGGTTTCCATAACACAAGCTCTGCTTAACAAGGACCAGATGACCGTGTGTGTTAATGTCCCAGAATATTTATTTATTTATTTTATTTATTTGTATAGGTAACTTTTCTATAGGTTTAATTTTTTTTAAAGTATTTTTATTTTTACATTGATTAGTTGTTTGATTGATCTAAATAAACCAATGTCTCGTTTTGAGTCAAAAAATAAATGGTTAAGTTAGATAAATAACGTTTTTACTTTACCTATACTGTTATACTTTTAATGTCTGTAGGAACTGCTGAATACGTCTCTCAACTCTCAACTATATTAAGACGTATGAGAGTTTAGGTTAATCAACACACGCTGGCAATTTGTAAGTAGCCTAATAGGAGTCCGTCCGAAAGTAAAAATACAGTACACATATAATAAACCTGTTTTGCATTACAACAAAACAGATATTATGTGAGAAAAAAAACACACAGCGTTAGTGAAGAAGCAATTGAGAAAATACCTTTAAACATAGAAAACTTTTAGTAAACTCACCCAATTGTCCATGGTTTGTTACCTGTCACTCGTCCTTGTCACTCTCCAGCAAGCTCCGTCTCTATAGAGCGAGAGGTTAGCGTCCAAGCTTCATAGTGTCTTCAACTAACCAGCAAGAGTTACGCTGAAACGCTGTGTGTTTTCTTTCTCACATAATATCTGTTTTGTTGTAATGCAAAACAGGTTTATTATGTGTTGTGAAAACACACAGCGTTAGTGAAGACCTGTTTGATATCTGCTGGTGACAAGTTCAACGCTATGATGAGCAATGAATTTTTGAAAATTAAAAGAGTTATTCTATACTCAAACCTTAACACAAACAAATATTATTAAGGAAACTTAAATTAATTAGGCTAATTAATTAAAAGAAACCATAAGTAGGTATCATTATGATAAATAATTATACATCTTTAATAAGCTGAATTTGATGTAAAACTTTATAACAGGTAGTAATATACATCCTCTTGACAGGAGTACTGCCCTGTCCTTAGAGATTAGAAACACTGTTTCCTTAGTATAATGGTTGTAGACAATGGCCTAGCCATATAATAATATCTTTACTTGGAACGGACCTTGTAAGTAGAGTGAAGTAAATAGTAATGTTAACGATATTTTTTCAGTAACATCTATTTTGTATTTTATAAGTCTTAAAATAAGATACTTGTTCGAACTCTGAGTCTCTAAATATAGTCGCATGAAATTAACTTCAACTCTATAAATGGGAAGAATTGAATATACGTATGTATAGTTTGCAAGGTGCAAAACCACGTTATAATTAGATAATTCAATATTACATATTTCAGTAGTACATGCAGTAGTTAATTCATTCTTTTTATTTTTTTTTATACTATAACATCAGATGTACTTATTGTTCTCCGCTCAAAGCAGTCAATGGTTTGTGACTGACCTTTTAATGCTACAAATCTAAGTATGTCAAGTGGAACATTAGTGGTAACTACCAAACAATGGTTTTTTAGGTAGGTAGGTATTAAATCTCCTGATTAGGATCAGGACTAATTTAGTAATTTTAATAAGCTTAATCAGCTTCTTGAAGTGTTATGGAAGACAAAAAAGAGAAGATGGTTACCTTAATAGGTACCCAGTTCCGACCCCAACATTACTTGTGTACTTGTATTAATTTTGCTGACAGATGGTCACAAAATCATCTCATTTCTTATATTATGGATTCAACACCTAGAAGCTATAATCACAATGAGCTAGTCCGCCTAGCTATATCCTCTATATTTGATTGATTTGAAACCACTAAACTAACAATTTTGGTATTCCAAACGAGGTCGCCATTAGTAAGGGTTGGATTTTCAAAGCATGAGCAATGAAAACACTGTTTGCAAATTGAATTCGATTCTATGTTGCACAGTGTATGACGGGTCGAATTTTACTAATAAACAATTTAATATACATTCGACGACTAAAATTTGTTAGTTTCTGTAAGTGACTTGTTATGGTGCGACCCTCCCCCTTACTTTCCAAGATAAAAGAATATGAGTCAACTTATTGACTTTTAGAGGATTGTGATTTGAATGAAAAAACCACCACTATAAATGGCTGCTTAATTGGTGAACTGGTAGTATATATTGACCTAACGTTTTTCGAATGTGAACACCTCTATGCGTCTGTCTCTATTGGCTCCGTGCCATGCCTCCGCGGCTTGGGGTTATACACGAGTGACTCCAGTGGACATATAAACTACTAGTAAACAGTTGTGTTATGAATGACCAGGACCCAACCCACTGACATAAGTAACTATAAAAAATGTCTGATTGAGTCAGCACATCCTTTTATTATTTCTTAATAAATCTACAACATCTATTCATATTAAAATTATAATACCAAGCTAATAGTAGAAATCCCAAATCTTAGATATAGGTAAGGTATTATACTTACTGTTAAGTTTTCTACTCAGTTTGCATCTGCTGCATCTGAGGTTAGAAAACGACTCATCATTTAGTAGTTAACTTGGAACTGTACTCCACAGACCAAGCTATCCATAATACTACATTCTACCCAGCTTGCCTGTGCGGCATCTGAGGTTAGAAAATGAGTCATACCTTACTTATCCTAGACTTGGAGATGTGCTCACACAATCTTCCACTCAGTTTGCATCTGCTGCATCCGAGATGGAAAATGGGTATACCTAAGGTAATTTTAGACTTGGAGGTATGCTCCGAAGTCTTCTACTCAGTTTGCATCTGCTGCATCTGAGATAGAAAATGGGTCATAAGTTAGTTAAGTTCTAGACTTGGAGGTATGCTCCGAAGTCTTCTACTCAGTTTGCATCCGCTGCATCTGAGATAGAAAATGGGTCATAAGTTAGTTAAATTGTAGACTTGGAAGTGTGCTTCACAGTCCTCTACTCAGCTTGCATCCGCTGCATCTGAGATAGAAAATGGGTCATAGGTACTTTAGTTATATTTTAGATTTGGGAGTTGTGCTCCAGTCTTTTATTCAGTTTTTTACACTTATTGTATTGAGTTAGAGATAGGTGCAGTCTTCAGTCACTAGTGACTTTAGTGAATGAGATAATTTAGAAAACTTTAGGTGTCATGTGTCTACCACTCTGCATTTTGTATCTTATTGATTTTAATCTTACCACCTCTGTTAAAGTTATTTGTTATTTGTTTTTTTTTTTAATTTTTTTTTTAATATTTTTTTTTTTAATTTACTGTGAGTTTCCCACTAAGTTGAGATAATCAGTCAACTGGGTTGGTTCATTATCCCTAATAAACATTATCCCTAATAAAAAAGTAAACCCTAATTAAACTATTCAACTTCCTAGATAAATTTGCAACTCAAATTAAATTATAATTTATTTAGGTACTAAAGATAACTTAGAGCATTGTTACCTAGTGATTTGGCAAAATTACTGTTATTATTATTTGCAAATTTTTGAATTAAGCATCTGTAGCCAAGCATATCTGCTATCAGCATCCATTACTCTAGAGAATTAGGTACATGTTATCTCTTGGTTCCCAACAACCTCAAAATTTCCACAAGTTAAGAGGTAATTTTTTTTGGATTCCTGTCGGTCAGAAGCTATCTTTCAGATACACAAATAGGTACTTGGATAACATCAGTATTTTGGGATTTCTGCAATCCCATATTGAATATTCTAGGTGCCCACTACTGTGCTAATTGTATCAGTCTGTTATTGATGCAAGTCCTTTTTATGAGATACCCCTGAGTGGATCTATTTATCTTAGTTTCTCTTACTTTTCTTACCAATTAATTTATTTAGCTTTTAGGTAAGAAATTTGCTACATCAGTGTAGACTGATGGTGTAGGTGTAGACCTGTGTATACCATAATCTACTAATTATGATCTTACGATTAAGAGCGCTTGATAGGATAAAACAGATTTATTGGCTTAGTTTCATTGCATTGAAACTAGAGGATAATGGTTAATATGTTAGACCCATGTCTGCAACGTTTGTAGCAAGTTCTTTACTCATGCTGAAATTACGGGGGTTTTTCTATTAATACTATACTTAATTTTACATAGAAATAGTTTACAGAAACTTTTATGTAATAACTTTACTTTATTTTTATGTTAAGGAGTCATAGAACTATGACATCTTTCTTGAAATTCCTGGTTAGATCACTCTTATTACTGATAAATACAATGGTAATTAATGCTTCCGAGGCATTAATATTGTAGTTTTAATAAACTTTTAATAATACCTTAGATAGGATTTATGTACAATTAAGTATTGTTGAAGGATCCGATCCTTCTAAATTACAACATCATTTTGCTTTAAAATTAAAACAGTCAGTCCTTTTTCTACTGAAAATAAGACAGTTGAGTTGTCTTACAAGTTTTTCATAATAGTAACATAAGCAAGTTAAGGTTTTGTAAGTTTGATGATCTATCAATCTATAATAGGCGGTTTCCACTCATATTATCTTAATAATAGGCTTAATAGGCTCCCTAAAAATTGATTTGCCTTTGTTTTTTAACCTACATATTAACTCAACTCGCACAGATCTTAATTAAAGCTTGCAAAATCACCTTTATCATAATAATATTGGTAAATATTATTTAGGTATAACCTTTACATTCTGTAAAACGGTCTTTTGTCTGCAAGTAGATTAGTTTAAAGCCAGAACTGTTGTAATATACTTATTTACATTAAGATCATAAATACCGTAAGTGTTATATCGATCAATCTATTGCCCTTTGCCAGTTTAAACAAGTTAGAACTTGAAACAAAATAACAAGGTATGATTACTTACGTGAACGATTTCATCATAAATTGGGTGGAATATTGTGTCATTTTTCATCTTCCGAAGATGATGTACTTACTTTGAATAGTAGGTAACCTTGGATTTCGAAAGAACTTTTAAATTTTGGATCCACCATCTTTTCACACGGCAAGTCCACTTTGGTAAATTTCGTAATTTTGTAAAAGACACATTAATCGATAAAATATGAACACTTCGATCGGTATAGATTAATTACACTGTGTGCTTCTTATTTATTGCAAGATTTCTCACGTATTTTATATTTTTCCAAACTTTTCTTAGATAGGAACAATTTTGACGTTCTCTCGGCAAAATTTCTCAACGCTATGAAGCTTGGACGCTAACCTCTCGCTCTATAGAGACGGAGCTTGCTGGAGAGTGACAAGGACGAGTGACAGGTAACAAACCATGGACAATTGGGTGAGTTTACTAAAAGTTTTCTATGTTTAAAGGTATTTTCTCAATTGCTTCTTCACTAACGCTGTGTGTTTTCACAACACATAATACCATCTACTAGGTAGAATACTCTTTTTGCTGTGTGTTTCAAATAAACATTCAGAAAACTTCAATTTTTAAAGTCAGTTTCTAACCTAATAGTCATGATTTACTACTGTCAGTCTGAAGATAAGTCTAAAATTAAATCGTATGCACCGCAGCGCATTTAAAAACTCGTTGCTGTAAAAAAACAACAGAGAAATTAAGGATCATATTACTAAAATCCATTAGAGTAAGTAATAAAAATAGAATTGCCTTCACGTGTAAAAGACCCTAAAATCAGTCACTCGAAATAAAAAGACGATAAAAAGGAGGAACATAGATTTGTTGATAAGATTATAAATAAAATGTTTATCTTTGGTTCTGTAGCAGGTAAAATGGTTTTACCTACGAATAATAATAGGTAATTCGTAGGGTTTTACAGATTTAAAAAAAAATCAAAAGATATTATTTTATTTGACGGGCCGGTGGGGTGTCGGTAAGATACTTGCTTTTCACGCCGCAGGTCGTGGGTTCGATTCCCACCCGAGACAAACATTAGTGATGAAAACATTTGTGTTTGTGTCGAGTCTGGGTATAAATATCTATTATAAGTATATATTTACAAAAGAAAATTATTATATGTATAGCATATACCAGTTATCTGGTTTCCATAACACAAGCTCTGCTTAGCTTGGGACCAGATGACCGTGTGTGTTAATGTCCCAGAATATTTATTTATTTATTATACTATATAAACTTTTGTTTTTGCTTTAATTATTCAGTTGGATAACTACATAGCCGTGGGTTGATAATTTTAATTTATCTATTTACTTGTGGTCCACTTTGGTGACCATAGACGTAGGGTACAAAAGATGTACTTACTGTATGTGTAGAACCTACCTCTTGTGGCTTGATATTAGGATAAGCTTGCCTGCCCACGGCCGATTTTTCCAACGATTTTGTGCAACTCAATACTAGAAACTCAATGTCACGCGTTGAGTCGGTCACAACATCGGTTATCGGCAGCGTAAAAAATAGCCGAAGTGCTAGAGACTATGATCTACGTCTGTGTTAAATTTATCAAAATTAGTCCAGTAGTTTTTGCGTGAAACAGTAACAACAAGTCACATCAACAAGCATCAAGACTACGTGTGCTAGCTTCCTAGAAATTCTTATTACTTTTTATCGATAAATATTTGAATGGAAGTAATTTCCAATCCTTCTTTTGCCAAAGCTTAGGTACTATCAGACGTTGTGTGTAAAGGAGAAATACAGTCACATCTACATAAGTTACAATACACATAAACGGCTATTAGGTCTATATAACAATACTAATCCACTAAAACGCAAACAATTTCAGCAATTCTTTTTCAAATAAAATTAGCATTTTCTTCCATAAGTAGCCTTTTTGTATACATTTAGTTAGGTAATTCCAGGTTACGATACAGTAAACAAGTTTCTTAATTGAGTGAATATAGAATGAAATTGATCCTACATAGTAAGAATGTGGTCAAAAATGAGATTGCACCATATATGGGGACGTAACTGGACGTACTAATAAGACTGCCTACGAACTGTGCTAGCCAGGAGTATTATTCTGATATGGTTGATTAAAATAATTTTGTTTATAAAAGTATAATTATTTTTATATTGGCACATAAAGAAAAGATAGAGTAAGTTCGGGTAATATGGCACGCCATAAGCCTTTTTGGGAATAAAACAAACACTTTTTGAAATCAATCAGTCTTTATTTTATATTTCAGTCTTAGAACTTATATAGAATCAATAACTAGAATTTCAAAACAATAAACATTAAGAAATAATTTACAAAAATCAAAATCTGAACCTTCAACAATTGTTAAATTTCAATAATGGAAGGGCAATATGGCCTGGGCCCTATTAGCCACAAATCAAGTGAGCCATATTGCCCTCCAGAAATATAACAGTAAGTAATAAATTTTGTGTTACTTTGCAGAGCAAAATTAACAGAAATAGATATCTGTTTCTACAGTCCACAATTAGGGGAAAGTGGGGGAAACACGAACACCTAAGGGAAAACGTAAATAAAACAGTGGAATCAAATCACAGAGTTTCTTTAATTATTGAATTATAAACTTTACTTATCTATCTACCATATTACTAATCAACATAATTATTTTTTTAATAAAATAAAACAAAATGACCAAAAAAACAAAACCCTTAGTGTTCGGTTTTACCCAACTGATGTCGGGTAAAGCCGAACACCAAGTGGGGTAATCACGTACTAACATTTTATAGGTGTCTTCTTTAAATAATCATAAATTGTAGTTTTTGGAACATTTTAAGTATTTGGTGCTCTGCCAATGCTGAGTTTCTTGGTTTGAACATCGACTATAGCCTTTTTGAGATCCTCTAGACTATATTTAGTTTCGGTCTTTCTTTTATAATTACGGGGCATCTGAAACAATTAATTTGATGTTTAGCATCATCGAAATCACCCGACAACATATGTAATTGCCACAAAGAAATCAACATAGACTGGAAAACACCATACTCTATTTACAAGTGGGTAGTTCAAAAGGAGATAGGGGTAATGCCGAACGTTCGAGATAACCCAACATGAAGCGTTCGCCTTTACCCCACTGGGTCGAAAAAAATTAAAATGGGAAAAATATTTTAGGTTATATAACTTTTACCAAATGCGTTACTGTCATTTGAATGATTAGTATGTAAGCTTTCCACTATGTAAAGGTTAAATAACTACTCTCAAAAGAAATAAAGCCACACCAAGTTCAATTTATCAAAAAATTACATCAAAAACATTGAAAATATTCAAATTGACATACCTTGAAAAAAAAGTGCGTCCGCGTCTCCCGTGTCGTTGACTCGCACTGGTGGTGGCGTGATCTCTGAGTCACCGGCAAGTGATATACGACTTTCTCTTTCTAACACATTAAAACTATTGGGTTCGGGATTACCCCGCGTTCGTGTTTACCCCACTCTCCTCTACTACTATTACAATTACACTAGGATTAGCAGTACTGGAGATTCTTCAGTGGGTTTCACGTGTTCTAGAAAATGCTGAAACCATTTTGTGAATGTGTTGGCTTGAATCCAACCTAAAGGGTGACATTCATGTATGGCTCCTGGAGGCGCACCCTTAATCAAAAGTGGGTGACTCTGTTTTCGGGAGAATATGATCATAGGTGGAACAAATGACCCTCCAGCGCTCATACAAATTACACAAGTTATAAGGGAACCTCGTTCAGATGATGTTAAAGCACCTATTCGACGCTTTCCTTTTTGACTTAGGACTTTACTTACGTGTATTAAAAACGTCGTGAAATATGTAATGAAATTATAATTTAATAACATTAAATTTAAAAAAAAATCGGTCAAGTGCGCGTTGAACTCGTGCGCCTCGCTAAATAAAATTGTATTATTTTTATTGGTTCTTTTTTAGCTTTCGGAAGCTTGTCATGAATAAAAGTTGCTGTCAGAATTTAGAAAATGTATTAACAATTTAACTATTTTGGAAATAAATGTTTTGAACTGAGTTATCTGTGTATGTGCGTACCAAAGATATTAAATATTATTTGGTGTGTACCTAAGTACTCCAACCCTATAAGATTTTGAAAAAAAAAACATAAAAACGTATCTCTTCTCTATTAATTAAGGTCTATTAAGTAAATGGATATTTATTAACACTTGTACTTACTCGTATTTTAATCGCCTTCTTTGTTAACAGAATACGGCTGCGGTGGTATAAGGCTATATCTTCAGAATCAACACGAACCGCCCACAGTATAATGTTGAACAAGATTCAAGCCAATGATGGCGCACTAAATTAGCCATGTCGACTTTTATAGCCGGACATTTTTGACTTTGACGTTGACTGGTGCTAACGTGGACTCAATAGATGTGATTGCTGACAATGGCTTTTGTAACAATGGAACTAAGTGATATCTAAGTGATGGAAGGTCAATGGCCAAATTAAGGGAATATGTAATAAACGATGTCAAAAACCTACTAGATGACGTTCGATAGACAGTATATTTTGTCGTTCGATGGACAATATAAAGAGTCAACCGGAAAAGGCACGTAGAATGCCTCCAGATGACTGTGTTTATTAATGTCCCAGAATATTTATTTTATTTATAAACAATGTACTAAAACGCCCATTATAAAGTTTCTAGGTACCTTTAGTAGATGTACAAGATAAATGCTGTACTAAATTACTAAAGAATTTTTTGTTCTCACAGATATTGCTAGTCACTCTTCATAACAGCTGAACCAAACCGAACTTAGATTTATTTCAAAAGAAGATTTATTGCTTGATGACTGTCTATTTATTTAATGACTTAGGTTTGTAGCCAAAATATTTGTATTGACTGCCTTTTAAGTCTATTGGTTTTTCATTTTAATTCACACTAGCATCTGCTATCGACTTTACACACGTGGTAATTATACGAAAATCATCCTTAAGATGTCTTCTCTGAAGAAGAAACTCACTGCCTGACTGACATTTCGACGCACAGCTGGATCTGGAGACTCCGAATTTGGCACAAAGGTTCCGAGTGAGGTCTAGAGATGCACTAAGAAAGAATCTTTTTAAACTTACACCTTACTTAAGGGCGTGTAAAGGGGGCCACGCGGGTTAAGTCGTAGGAGTTAGTGCCAAATAAAAGCGTCCTGTGTGTCCACGTAATTGGGAAAAAAAACTAGGGTATTATTACAGTTTACAGTGCCGAAATCTACATCCGTCCTAAATCCAGGCGCCAAATTTTATCTACATCCGTTTAGTAGTTTCGATATAACTTAGTAACATAACTTGTTATTTAAAGTCATCCGCTACGACTGCCTATAAATATGTTTATGTATGTTCGTGATCTCGAAGGTACCTAGTACAGTACCGGCTAAACGGATTGGAGCAACGATGGCGCAGAGAACAGCTATAAAAGGTCGTGGGTTCTACGTTGTATTGTACGTGGCAACTATCTAACGAGTTGAGATCGTTTAAGCCTTAATCCACACACGCTGGCCAAGTGCAGGTTAGTTGATGTCACATGGCCTCGAATGATTATTTCTTAGTAATACAATCTTGGGGGAACCCCAAGATTTCCTTCACCGATAAAAAGCAGCGGCTATGAAACAATTCACAGAAAGATGTGTGGGCACGACCGGGAATCAACCCTGCGACCTTATATTTCTACGGCGAGGCCCGTATAGCTGCGCCACCGCTGCTCTGTGTATTACCTATAGTACATAGTATCTATAAGGTCGCTAACATAAAAAAAATGGGGACTATACCACATATGCGAGGCTAAAAAGGTGATAGTATAGGAAAGGCTATAGTTGCAAGCATAACCTGCTTTTCACAAAAATAATGATTATCAAACCTAGCCTACTTGAAACCCAACAGGCTTATTTATCAATCCAAAAATTATGGTGATGACAGGTCGATCGTATTTACATTAATATTAATGAAACATTCTCCACTCTAATAGGGCAATTAATATGCCCATGCGCATAAACAAGATGGCGCGGTGGGTGTGGTAAGATGCGTCGCGAGCGTTCATTGGCGCTAGTTATCATTTAATTATGATCCGAATAAAGATGTTATGATAAGCTGCTACTGAATACTTTTTATTGATGAATTATCTTTTTATCCTTCGACGAAAAAGAGGAGGTTTTAAAGTTTAACGTGTGTATCTTCTTGTGTACAAGTTTGTGTCATTAAGGTTTAAGAATGGACCGATTTTGATGATGTTCACTTGACTCCAATTAAAATAACAGATTTATTTCGTAAATGAAACTTTTAGTTAGAAAAGTGCGCCTCGATTAATATGATTTTGATATGTATGGACCATACCAAATCCCAGATCAGCCAGCGTCTAGATGCTAACCCACGGACTGACAGGTGGACATAATGAAACTATAGGGATCCTAGTTTACTACAGAACCCTAAAAAGGACTTGCTTATTTGCTCATTAAAATTGTAAGTAATCAAAACTACCTGGCTGTTATTAGAAAAAATATTTGCATTTCAACATGATCGCACTTACCCTTCATAGAAATAGTTAACTTAATGAGAATCATAACAGCAGTTTTCAATATAGTTAAATACTTATGACTAACAATATTTACGTTACCGCCCATAGGAATAAAGCATCATTTTAGATCGGATGGATTTTTATTAGGTTTCGTTTCAAATTGCATTTTAAAATATCTGAAGCTTTTTAATAAAACTGTTAGACATAAGTAACTAAATAGATATTGTTTGATAAAAATGCTGAGTAAAATTTCTCGCACCATCGTATTAAAGTCTTATTAAAAGTTAAGTTAAGTTTAAGCAAAGTCAAACCCGATAAGTTTCAAGTAATTAGTGCCAATAAGCGTTCATTAGCATAAGATATTTTTAATTCAAAGTTTTGCCTCGACGTTGAAAAAAATCTTTAAAACTCGTACGCTTAATTGGAAATTTTCTTAATACAAACAACAGCTTCAGATAAAGTTTATTTAATTAATTTTTATCTGAAGTTGGCTTATTAATACTGGTCAAGAAAAGTCTATTTGATACTTTACCGAGAGTTTTCTACTTCAACTGGAAAATATAAAAATGATACCATTCTACGTATCATCATCATCATCATCGATCATCGGTCTATAGCATGTAGCTAAACATAGGCCTCTCCCAACAAGCGCTAATCGCTCTCACACACCCATCTTCATTATCACTTATCACTTTACCTATCTGGAGGGCATCCTACACTACGTTTGCCAAAACGTGGTCTCCACTCGAGATTTATCAGTTCTTCGGCTAATATGGCCAGCCCAGTGTGACTAGATTGCTAACCCTTTGCGCTATGTCGACAACTTTAGCTTTTCGGGTAATCCCATTGCGATTCTATTCTTTAAAGAAACGCCAAGCATAACGCGCTCCATAGCACGTTGAGCGATTTTAAACTGGTGGACCGGCCGCATTGTGAGTGTTCACGTTTTAGCACAATAGGACTTAAGTTCATAACTGGCAGGACGCACTGGTTACAGATTTTAGTCTATAAGCATCGTGATGGGTGTGTGCCATACGTAGGTTGGTACAAAAATGCAGCAAATTTATTTGCACTATTATAATAAAAACAAGAAAAAACATAATGAAATAAATTTATAAAATTAAACAATTCCTTCATTTTCTTCAAAATATTTTTTGTTATTCTAAAAAACATAATATCTAAATTAAAACTTATTAAAACTTATCTTATCTCATAAAAATACCAACCTCTGCGATCTAAATCCTAAATATGAATGGTTTATGAAATAAATAAAAACCAAGGTTAAACTTGCTCAAGGAACGTTTATTAAAAAACAAATAAACAGTAATTTAAAAAGACGTAACAAAACAGACCATGAACTTTGTCAAGGTCAACATTTTAATAGAAAAATTGCTTTAGTTTTTTATGACGCAACTTTATTTGTGTATGCGGAATTTTGATCCCAATATCCTTTATTATTATGGTCAAATTGGCGTGAGTGAATGATGACTTAAAGAGGGCAGATGATAGGCTTGTTACCGCTTTCCAAAAACCAGACCCGAACCCTCCGGGCGGAATTGATAATTTACTCGTTCGAAGGGCTATCATTAAGCTTGTTGGGTAAGGAAAGATTACTGGTTGCATATACGTTTACTGAGTAGACGGCGGTCTGAGAAGAACAAACAATGTTTCGGATCGTTAGGAACGTAATTATAGCAAGAGTTATTATGACGTAACAGCAAATTGTATGATGATGTTTTGCAGGTGGATCAAAGTTGAGCAAATGGTAAGAATTCGACAATTGATGTTAAATGAGGGTTATTTTTTGTTCGCCAAATTTTGTATGTCAATTAGTGAGGCAGTAACAGGAAACTGTTCGTATGAAACAAGGTAATATAAATCTGATGGCGATAAACTTAGTAATAACAAACAACAGACCACATAATGGTGAACTTTTTGTTACTACTGCAATGATTAAAATTTACGTTAAATGAGTACTAAGCACAGTTGTTTTCTACTTGAGAATCTAGATTAAATCGTTAGTAGGAAAATAGTAGCAATTTAAAAGCACGTTTTTTTCACGGAACACAATGTTGCAGATAATAAGTACATGTGGTGATTAATACTTAGAAATGTATCTATGTAATTGTAAAAAGAATTATTGTAAAGCTTATCTTTTGCGCATTGTTAATATTTCCGCAGCAATACATTTCCTATAAAAGTACAACAATCAAACAGTATTGTACGAAACTAAATTCATTGTAACTTTTTATAAAATATGTATACCTTTTTATAGTATCGCTCCATGACTTGGATGCATTCTTGCATTAGTGAAACTTAAGATACGACCTTAACTTTCAGCATTAAGGTCAAATATCACATTTTCAAATGCATTTCTAAATTCGATTTGTATTTTGTTTGCGATGTATGGCACAATTGTTGCAAGCGGTTTCCTGTAAAGTGATATGCAGTTCAGCCCTGTGGGTGGTTCTAAATGTATCGAATTGCCTTGAGGGTTGTCACTGTCTCGTGGTTAAAGTTCGATCGACAGAATTTGTGCTCATAAAGTGTTTTCGTTTCATTGCCAATAGTACATCTACCAGAACATAAATAAGATATGTCTCTTAAAAATAGAACTCACCTTTTAGCTTTTGATCCTTCAAGTCTACCAATAATTAATTTTTAGCTAAAGTTATGTAGAGATTTTCAAAAGATTTCTATTGTAATGACTAAAAGGCTTGTAAATGTAATGCCATGTAATTATTGTTGATGATGAGAGCTACGCTGTAACAGAACAAATTCGTGCCTACAATGAAATAATAACACCTACAATTTTCGAAATTATTCATTAAATAACAACCAACGTCGTTTCATAAACACAAAGCTATACTGACACAAAGGACTGGTGCAATATTATATTGTACCAATTGTCAATCGCAACAACTTGGCCTGTGTCGCACTTGCATTGTGCGATTTCTGGGCCGAACATAGTAAATACTACGCTTCGTTACAATTTAATAAACACTAACCAGGCAAGTTTGAACTTTATTCACTACGTCATAAAGATGAAAAATAATTACATAACCGTTTTATTTTGTTGAAAAGTTTGTTCTAAGTTAAAGCCAGTGTGGTCGAAAGTGGTCATTAAATTATGTATTTGGTATATTGCAGCTGTTTGTAAGTTAGCTGATTTTTAATTTAAAAGGGAAGTTTTGGGTTCAAAACTAGGTTAAAATTCTCTCGTGTTACATATTTAAGTTGGTAAAAAATTTGAAATTAGAGATTACTATATTCACATAACAATGAAAAGGTTTAGCCTTGAAATGTGGGTTTCGTAACTTTCATCAGTTTGACGTAACAGACACAATTTATTTGTATAAGAATGATTCAATCACGAAAAAGGCAACAATAACCGTCTCGTTAAGTAACTTTGGAGTTTCATTTCTTTGAATTTGGTAATCATTGTATTTTATTGTATAACTATAAATACATTTTAAATTATGCCTATCACTTGCACTTTCATCAAAATATAATAATGTTACTAACTTTATTTACGCTTCATTTACCAGGTCGTATTCGATAAATAGTGTGAAGGCTAGTGATTAATTTAATTTCAGAAACTGATAATTTAAAAACAATAAAGCCTTTTTTACTTTTTTATAGTTTTGAGAATACATAAGTATATCAGTTTTAATGAGAAACTTAAACATGGAACTAATAAATTAATACAATAACAAAAACATGAGTTTAAGTACTCATACATACACATACATAGCGGTTACCCGAAGGTGTATAGGTGAAATTCACCCAGTTTTTGTCGGTTATGTTTAAGTTTCAACACCTTGAAAATATGCTGACACCCGTAACTACAAATTATTTTCGATGAAAAAGTGGCAGCAAAATGAGGCTTCACATGATAAGTAACCATAAAGGGGCAACAATGCTTGAGGATTCTTAAGAAAATCTTGCTCCTTTTGGACAAATTTTGGATCGGAATTTGGGATTGTCGTTAACTACAATCCTAAATTTCTAGTAAGTAGACTGCTTGACCCCGGAGTCAAATCCGGGACCCCGTGGTTATCTATATAGCAAACAAAGCGGTTTTTAAACTGATATTATACAACTTCACAATAAGACAGGTGACTACCAAGCCTGGATCTTTTTTCGTTAGAATATGATTTCTGCCAGTATTCTTTATAGTAAGCCGAATAAAATTTCGTTCCAAAAAAGTTAACTTGAACCTTACGTTCCTTAAATAAATTAATAACTTAACTTTCGAAGGCTTGTCGGGTGAAAGAAAAAGTAGGATGCTTACGCCTATGGATGCTTCTAAACCAAACACGTTTAGACACTTTTGTTTTAAAGCTTCACCCAAATGCTTTAAGTAGCGGAAGCGCAGCGGTGTCGGCTTCACTTTTGAAATATAACGTCGCGGGTTCAATCCACGATCATGCCCACACATCTTTGTGTGAGGTGATTCATCGCCGCCGCTACGTAACGGTGTAGGAAAAAGCCATGTCTCAAAGCTAATCATTCTAGTAATGTTACATCCACCAACCGCACTTGGACAGCGTGTATGAATTAAGGCCTAAACTCTCTCAACTCGTGAGGTAGTTGAGAGAAGACCCGTGCACATCAGTGGGATGTTAAAAAGAGTTGAAGTGAACCAAATTGTGCTTAATCACTTACTTGACATAAGCTACTAAGTAAATTACCATTAGTATTGTCTTAGATTTACGCGAATATCACACATTGAAATAAAAAAAACGAAAAACGTCGGGATCTAAAATCTAAAATAAACCGCGATAAAATCCGTTAAAAAGTAGTTTTATTTAAAATTACCATTAATTATAACTCATAGTATGTATCTGTTTGGTGTAATTATATCCTGTTAATGAATCATGAATGATAAAGGCTGAAAATAATAATGGTACTAAAACATCGTATTTATCTCATATGAGTTTTTCTTCTTGTCTATTTTTGGTGTCTGAAATGTCCGGACAAAAGACTAAGCCACATTGTCCGATGACAAGAGTAACAATATTTTGAAATCTCAGAGAATGTAACAATGTTCCATTCATAGCATGAGCAACATTTAAAGAATATGGAAACGGAAGTTGACATTATGGTGAACCAACATCCAGACAACGGTAGTACGACCTTTGTTTGCCAAGACTTCCTTATGAACGATTAGATAAAAAATAAAAATAGATTTTGGCCTGCGGCTTCGTTTGAGGCGTTTGGAGAATAATGATGGTGTGTACACGTGTTTTGGTGGTGTCAATGCCCGTTTTTATCTTTGCGAACGGTTACAATGTTATAAGAGTTAGTAAAACAATATACTTATAACTTTGCTATATGTTGCAGGTTTGATCTTGGGTCGGAAATCTCATCATCCAACCCGGACTTGGCCAGAATGTGTGGCTTAAGGTTTTTCAACAAACCGTCGAGCAAGGTCTGTAAGCTCTTTTTGAAAAACTCAAATATTCTACAGTTATGTTTCCTCCTTATGTGTCATTGCTAAAGGTAGGTATCTAAATCTTAATCAACGAAAACATACTGTTTTCTACTATTTTGAAATTTGATGTATAAAGCTCATCCTTATTGAATTGTTATACTTCGTCACTATTGTGATTGAAATTTTAAGGACCAATACTTAGTCCGAAAGCTAAATTCGGCCTTCTCTGTTGAATGCCTCGTTATCCCCATTTGTAGTTACCCCTATAAGTAGGATGACTTGCTAGTGATGGCTATGGTATTGTGCTGTCAAAATAAACCCAAGGTTTCACTATTAATTTATTTTTATACTGTATTATTATTATCGAAATTTACTTTTTTCAAAATTCTTCATAGTATAAACCATTTATGTTACAAAATATTACTTCCGAAATTTGGTTTATCCCAAACGTAGGTGATAAAAATAGAAATTTACGAATAGAATTGAAAAAAGTCCTACAAGCTTTGTAAAATATTAGCAATCAGTCCAAAATTCAACTAACCGTCCATATTCTGTCAAACTGACGTGAACCAACGCTCCCAATTTGACATACCTATCTCTCGTACAATCTTGCCTATTACAAATATTAAACTTGGTACAGAATTTTGATCCCTATTCCTAGTATGAAAAAGATTTATTTAAGACGAAGCAAGAATTTTGTAGGTCCTAAAACATACGGGCGTTCATTCACGAGATTTGACTAGAGATTGTGGTCCATCCATCAAGCCGAATGTCAAAACTAATACGGAACGAGGTCCCGTGAGAGACTGGATTCGTAATTATGTGTTTCAATGCATCGAACGTCATCCGATTAAAATTGGCATTCGATAGGGGAGATGCTATATTTGAATTACTTTGTTGGGTATCATGATTCTCTTCTAATGACTAAGGAAAATTAAAATTGATAACATCAGATTGACATGTAGAGTGATAGGAAGGGTTAATTAAATCAATCAATGTAATATTTGTATCAAAATATTGGATTGCATTTATTGTACGAAGTTGCTACATTAAATTAATTTAACCTTTCAATATCCATTGCACCTACCTATTAATTGTAGGAATATTTTATTGATTCGTCAAATTTTGGGGTGACGACGTGGCAGTTAAGTACATTGCACTGCTCGACAAAAGCCTTCACCATAACTTTCCGATTCTCTCCAATGTTCACGTTTTCCGTCCGATTTCTAATAAATGAACTGTGATCGTCACGCCATAGTTTTCGTGGTCTTCCAAGACGACGACCATCTTTTGGGTTCCTTTTAGAGATTCAAGTAAACTTATCAAGTTATTATTGTATCTATTAAAATATACTTTATGCAATTTTTGCTTTACCTAAGTTTTCTCTTCTTGGAGTAGTAGTTGACGGCCACGACTCATACGATGTAGAGCTCTTTCTTTAGGGTGCATAAAATAAAAATATTTTCGCACACACAGCGCCATCTAGCCCCAAGTCAAGCAATTACATTTGCTTGTATTAAGGTAGGTACTAAAAGATATACTACTTAATTAATTAAGCATACATATTTTTATAAAAACATAATACTGTATACAAATTACACCCAGACCTAGAACAATAGATCATCACATATAGATTTGTCCTGGATGGGAATCGCAACTACAACTCCTGCTTAGCAGGCAGGGTCACTAAACCTTACGCCAACATTTTCATTTTCTCTTATTCCTTCATATTCAGTAGGTGTATGTCATTTGATTTCACATTCTGTGCCCAATAACTATAAAAGTACTTGCTAACCAGATATATCAACAATGTCACATAACTATTTTCAGAAAAAAGTATGTCAACACATGTTAGGTAGAATATTCTTTACTCTTATTTATTCTTTTAGTATGTTTAGCGGGAAATTAAGGCAGTTTGATTTTTAGTTTTAAATTGCTTACGTGAAAATTGTTGTGAAAATGTGCTAACTACAAAAGGATCTTAATAGAAAGAGCTAACGTTTCCAACGCCCACCCATTATGATGTTGGTAAGTATTGGTATATTTAGAGCAGCGGTGGCCTTACCTTTGAAATATAAGGTCACGGGTTAGATCCCCGGTCGCGTCCATACATTTTTGTGTGAATTATTCCATAGCCGTTGTAAGTTGTTGTAAACATAGTGAGGAAACATAAAGGAGGAAGGAGGCATGTGACATCCACCAACCCGCTCTTGGCCAGCGTGTGTAGAAAGCCTTAACTCTCGCAACTTGCACAGTTAACAGAACACCCCAAAGTTATAGCAAACCTAACAGGTAAGTGTTTTAAGAAATAAATAGTTCAATAAAATCTTATAATGTTCTCAAATAAGAACCAATCTTAATAATAAGTTACGTATCGATAGAAAAATTTACTTATTGAAAAAAAAACTGGTAAGTAGTGTAGAGATTATATTAATTATTATATTAATTTAAACTTACAATTTATATATTAATTTATACTGTAACCGACCTAAATCCTTGGCAACTACCTATATGAGCCAGTCAGAGAGATATAGTTATTTTTATCGTCGGCATAAAGCAGTCCATATCTGGACGTAGGTCTCCCCGAATAAGCATCATTTCACTCTGTCTTCGGCTTGACGCATAAACTACTACGAGTAACCTTTCGCAAACCATCACTCTACCTAGTTGGACGGGGGCGCAACAGAGTCTTACGCTATGCTTACAGGGACGTGGTCTCTACTCGAGATATTTATATTTATCATAACGGGCTGCAATCCGTGACGAAACGTAAAACCAAATTAAAGATGAGCGCGTTAATTGCCCGTTATAATAAATATAAATTAAATATTTTTTTAAATATTAAATTTTTTTAAATATTCTTGGACATTAACACACACGGTCATCTGGTCCCAAGCTAAGCAGAGCTTGTGTTATGGAAACCAGATAACTGGTATATACTATACATATAATACTTTTCTTTTGTAAATATATACATATAATAGATATTTACACCCAGACTCGACACAAACAGAAATGTTCATCACTAATGTTTGTCTCGGGTGGGACTCGAACCCACGACCTGCGGCGTGAAAAGCAAGTATCTTACCGACCACGCCACCGGCCCGTCAAATATATTAATAATGCGACGCGAAAGATTAAAAGTCTCGATTAAATCTACTCGAGATCTCGATCGCTCCAGCGATTATCAGGTCTTTGACTGATATGGCCAACTCCAGCCACTCTAGCTCACGGGATTAGTAAATCCTGTGGGCTACAGGTAGCGTGTTACTCTGTTGTATAACATAATTTATTCATTTAAACTGACAACTACAACTTTCTGATTTAATTCCGATATAATTTTTAAGCAATTATTAATAACGTTTAAAGTACAATATCCTGCCAAACATATAGACAAAATAGTCCATACCAGCGAGACAATAGCGTAATCAACGAACACATGAACAATAACGTTTATGATTAACTTATGCAAATATTTATCCGTGATTAACTCGATGTTGACAGAAACTACCTAGTTAATGCGATGCTTTGATGGTTACGGAATCAAAATATCCTCAATTCCAGTATTAATAGGCTGTTTTGCAGCGAAATGACGACGTCCTATAATTGTGTTAATTATCGACAGTATCAACATTATTACTTTCGCTGAAAAACTATTATTAACTCGGTGGTCCAGTGGTAAGCGTACTATGTAGTAATTAAGAAAAATGGGTTTGATGCTTAATTAAATCATAGCACTTCGGATCACCTCTTCGATATCACCTGTATAATATCTGGCTCAATCTTTTGAAACACATCTAATTTTGAGTTTCGTTTATTGGTTAACCAGACTTTTAACCTAATCTTATTAGTTTATAGTAAGTACTATACTTAGTTGGAGCACAGATAATATTATAAAACCAACTTGATCTAGCAGCAATTGGAACCACTTTCGTCATTCTTATAAGACAGGTAAAAAATATGTCAAACTTACAGTTTTGCTGAACCTTTGATCATTGCAATTTATGCTCCTAATCATAATATTAATAATAATAATTTTCTAGATTATTGACAACATAACATAATTTATAATGTCTTGAAACCAAAATACCATTTCATAATTACTCTTTTTTGAGTTCAAATTATAATATGTTTTACCTTTCTCACTTTATTACGGAGAAAAAATAATAAAAAACAATATAATATTATCTGTGAAAACCAAACAACTCTCTGATAATTCCATGCTTAAAACTAATAAAGTTTTAAAATAACCAAATTAATAAATAGGTACCTCTCTATATTTTCTAGCAAGGTGTCTTTGAATAAGTATTCTAGTTTTAATGTTAAATACCTACTCGTAATAGCTCAAGTATGATAAATAAATACTTAAAGATGATTTAAATAAATCCGAACGAAATCACAAACACAATCAGCATAAATTAATGAACAATTAATTAATTTGAACATCGTTTAGTAGGTAGGAGTATCATCTCCACTGATTAAATTCAGTTTGAATTAATTTTCCTTGACAAAGCCATTACGAATTAAATTAATTATTTTAGCAATAAATTTATTAAACTCAAATAATTTTAATACGCAGATTGCTCTTTTTAATACGCAGTTATTTATCTTTAGATACATATATAAGTTCGATAATAGAGTTCCGTACTTCACAGAGAAAAAATGGAACCTTTATAAGATCATCTCTTGTGTATGTATATTCTATTCTTTGCTTAGTTACCTATACCTTAGTTATCTTTGCTACACAAACAGAAAGCAGCGCGGCGTAGGTAAGGTACAGAATCTGTACCTTACCTACGCCGCGCTGCTTTCTGTACAGATACGGCGCGCGGCGGAGATTGAAAAAATTGTTCGTGACTGAAGGCGGCGAGCGGACGGCGCAAGCAAGCCGCTCGCCTGCGCCATCCGCTCACCGCCTTATTAAAATATTAGACCCCAAACACATAAGATTTTTAGCTTAGAATAGTATCAAAATTGGTCCTTAGCGTCGCTGGGTAGCAAACTTGTACACAGATACACGCGTCAAACTTACAATAATCATAATTTTTGCCGAAGGTTAAAAACAGGCGTGATTAAAAAATATCTTGGAACCAGTCTTGAGAGCTAAATTATAAAAAGAAAAGCGTAAGAAGTGCCAGAGCATTGGAGCCAGCTCCAATGCCGTCCTGGCGATGATTGCAGATCGTGTGGACTGCCACAATATCCGGCACTGCTGTGGCAGACATGTCATATGCAGTGCTGGGTAGAACGACGGTCATTTATATATTATTTATTTTTTTATTACTAATTATATACTGTATGGTTTCATTGTTACCTGAAATAAATGAATTTTAATTTTATTTTTATTTAAAACGTTGCTAACTATATCGTATGTCAACTGTATCATTATAATACCTATTAAATAGGCCTCTATTGTAGAAATTTTAATTTACAGTAGAATTTTTAAAAGGTGTTCGAAATTATTGAAATGAAAATGCCGATATTTGAGCGTTTTCTCCTAATCTAATAAAATATGTATCTATTTAGGTATCTAGGTATCTATTTAAAAGTATCTTCACCAGTATACATTATAAGAAAATTTATAAGTATATGCATAAAGTAAATAAAGAGACCCTCCTCCACGCGCATAACTCGCACTTACCCAGTTTTTATTTTGGCGTTAGGTATGTAAGAATAGTTTAAGATTTCTTAACTTATTTAATTTTATATGCTAACAGGTCCTAATTAATGTTATTTAAACACATTATAATCATTAGAATGTGGTTCTAGTTAATATTTATGTTGGAGATAATAATATGTTTAGTGAGACGAGCATTTGTAACGGATAGCTTGATGATAATTCTTGACCATGTAACGTGACGTAATATTTCTCTTTATTGGTTGATATATTATAAATAGCATTAATTATATTTTCTTATTTGTAGTAGTTGACAAAAATATTTGCATAAGAAACTGTCTGGGTCTTGTCCAACTGCCATAAGTCTTTTCTTAGTAATTCTACTCATCGTCAATTAATATCTTGGATCTTAGAAGAATAATGAAAAGCTGAAATAAGTATCAAAACTTCAGTATAATTTATTACGTTTTCAAGATTTCTTTGTACATTTTTATACAAAACAATAATTTCATTATGACTAATAATTACAATCCAAAAATTACATTTATTTTCAAGTTTATAATTATTAAATCTAATATCACGATTTAGCTTAATTATATTAAAATAGGTACTCAAGCAATACATCCAAGTACGCCAACAAAACGATAACAATGCAAGATAATATATTAATTATCGTTATATACATTTTGTTATAAGTAAGCACATAAATGATTGGAACATCATAATAATATACTTTTATTATAATTAATAAACAATTTTTCAATTATAATTACCATTTATAAAATGAATAATAGGTACATAAATATTCATGTAAGTATTTGCAAGTTTGAATTGTTAGAATAGGTAATTTTGCTTTTAATTATATGTAAAAAATGTAGCTTATTTATTATAAGATTACCATGACACATTCATACCCAATAATATATTATTTTATTTTTAATTAACACATTACCATTAATAATTATTGTGATTAAGGGAATAATAATTTTAAACGTCCTATATTATTTGGTGTTGCATTACAGTGACTTTTCTGTGATACCTAAATATTTCACAGTATAAACTATGTTATACAATTAATAATATTTATTTTTTAATCTGAAAAATGTTACTACAATCAGACTCAACATTTTCACACATACTTTGTACAAATATTGTTTCCTTAAAATACTCGTTTCTTATATAAAGTGTCCAGATTCCCGTAATTTATCTTACGTATGTATGTGAAAATTGACAATATTTACGACAATAAGTAACAATTTATTTACATTATGAAATAAGATACAAAATGTGGATAGATATTATAACTGTGCATGTGTTAATATAAAGTAAGGGAAACATAACCTTACTATACAGACGAAATACTTTCAAACAAAATACGTACGTCCCTTATTCGAAACACTTCCAGCTATAGATCGCGGTACAGTTGGAGAAATATCATCTACCCTAGAATATACGTGACCACTGCTTGGGGATAGCCTCAGGTCGTAATTAAACCGGGGACAAGTCCTATTGTCAATCGACATGTAGCTATTGTTCGAATTGTTCCCTTCTCCGTACGTGTTGTTATCTGACGACGGTGAACTTTCGTTCTGAGACGATTCTCCATCGTTCCTTTTACAATACTGTAAAGAATTTGTAAAACTCTGCTTTGAGCAAACATCGTTTGAGACTGGCATTGTTGTGTACCTTAACGTTGGAGTCTGTCGTAACGACTTCTTGAAAACGTTATTCTCAGAGCCTTTTACTGTGATAATTGTGTCAGTTGAATTGAGTAAAGTAATGAATTTGTCCCAGAATCGTGGGTCATTCCATGATATATTTTTAAATTTATCAATAACAAAACATAGTTCATCGCTTATCTGATTGTTGTCAATAATTTTTATGAATATAACTTTATTGAAATCACTACGGTTCAGTGATTTTAAATAGCTTATGAAAATATTTTTGAAATGAATGTCAGACAAATCATTGCGTATAAAATTTGCAGTAAGTACTACAATGAGCCGTTTTGTCAATTTTGAACATTTTGAAAAACTGTCCAATGTGAGAATATTTAGCGAAGCTTCGGCGACTGTAAACTTTTTTGATGTCATTTTCCTGAACTCTAGTTCAGATAAAATGTTATGATAGACAAAATTTGTATCTTTGGTATTACATATCACGTAGTATTCATGCATGTTATTTGGATTACCTTCCAAAACATGGTCGACATTGGGACATGACTGACCTTTAAACAGAGGAACTCCATACTTAGTATAAAACCAGTCACTAATTTCATATCGGAAAGCATAGAATATAGCACCTATTAGACAGATAACCACTATTATAATAATTACTCCACATATAATTGCAAAGTAATTATCAGGAAGAAATATTGACTTCGATACAATTTCATCCCGGGAGACTGTTGGGTCGCCTATTGATCCCATGTAGTCTTTACAATGGCTCAATACCGAGGCAATAGTTATTTTAGTTGGTTTTCCTTCAGTATCTGTACACAACATTTTCTCCGGATCACCCGGATCCCTTCTAAGCCAAGAATCTAATTCAGCTATACTCTTACAGTCGCAAGAATATTGGTTGCCTTCAATAGAAACATGGGCTAAACTTTTGGAAGACGAAGCTAATAATTTCCAAGGAAAGAAGTTAACAAGTTTGTTGTCATCAATTTTGAGCACTGAAAGGGACTTCAAAGAGGAAAATGTATTATTTGCAACGTGCACAATAGCGTTATGGTCCAAATACAGTTCATTTAAATTATTCAAATGCGAAAATTCATCTCCTTTTAATTCAACTAATTTATTATTTTCTAAATGTAAAACTCTTAACGAATCAACCCCTTTAAAAGTTTGGTTATTTACTTCTTTCAAATTTGTATTATTTAGGTACAGAACCTGAAGTTTCTTTTTGCCTATAAATACATGATTCCCTAGATTAGTAATATGATTTCCATCTAGATATATCTCAGTAGCATCCATCGGAATACGATCAGGTACCTCTGTATAACCGGCATTAGAACAGTCAACAACATTTGCGTTCCAAGTTATATCATGGTAGCATCTGCACTTATCGGGACAAATCATTTCACAGTCACATGCTACAAAGTCACAACAGTGACAGAGAGCAAAACAATGACTTTCGTATGGGCAGAGAAAGTCGGAAGGCGACATGTCTATAACCATCTTTTTTTCTTTTGCTCGCGAATGAACCAGGCTACATAAGGCTTTATCTAAATCTAACACGCGTGGGTATTGTCGATTGTGACTCAAATAATTAATGCGTTGAATCCATTCCATTGAACAGTCACATACAAATGGGTTACCGCTTATAAAGAACTCTGGTAAGTCACTATCTTCATCTATTTGATCTAACCTAAAAGCGTTCATGTCAAGTTGTACTAGTTTGTTATTATTCAATGTCACAATCTGTAGCCTTTGTAGTTTAGAAAATGAACCGACCTGAATCATTTGTATGTTGTTATCATTCAAATAAAGTTTTTCTACTGATTTTGGTATAGAAGTTACAGTTACTTGACTTATGTTATTAAAGCTTAGATCTAACAATTTGATATTTACGTTGGAATACATATCGTCGTTAACAAAATTTTCAATATTGTTTTTATGTAAATCCAACCACTCTAAACTGTTTGGGAAACTACTAAAGTCAAAAAATGATATTTTATTTGCTGACATATTAAGCCAAACCAGGTTATTTAATGTGTTAAAAATCCCACTGAACTTAAATATTTCATTTCCATCCATTCTGAGCACTTTAAGATTTATATTTTTCCTAAAGCAACCAGGGGCAACATGTTTGATTTCATTAGATGCCAAGTTTAGTATTTGCAGCTGAGGCAAGTGTTCAAATGTATCTTCGCTCAAATATGTGACTTTATTATCTACTAATCGTAAGCCAAACAACTCTGATAGTCCTCTAAAATTTTCATGACTTAAATGCGTAATATTGTTGTTACCAATGTCTAGAGACCGAAGAGATCTAAGTTTTCTGATAGCAGATGGTATGGATGATAAAAGATTATCACTCAAAACTAAATCCTCAATTGCAGTCATGTTGTCAAATGCATTCTCTTCAATATGTTTTATTTTGTTATGATCAATAAACAATTCGTGCAAAACGTGTAAATCAGTAAAAAGATGGGGGTGGATATGTACTAAATTGTTATTTGAAAGTGTAAGGGAATGCAAATTTCGTAACTCGCCAAACGCATGTTCATCAATACTCACAAGGTCATTATGCTCTAAATTTAGTTTCTGTAAACTATACAAGTCATGAAACATATGACGGTCTAATTTATTTAACCTATTATAAGATATATTAAGAATAACCATACGAAGTAAGCCTATAAATGTGCCTTTATTTATCCACTGACTAGTAAGTTCATTATGTGATAAGTCTAATATTTGTAACTGGTCTAAACCTTCAAACAATCCCGGTGGTAACGTATTTATGGTGTTGTTGCTAAAATAAATTTCTTTCAATGATTTTGTGTCAGAAAATAGATCAGGAGGAATAGAATTTAAAAAGTTACTTGACAGATTCAAAACCTGTAGACTGAGCAATCCTTCAAAGGCACCATCTTCTAAAGAGGACAACGCATTATTTTGTAGCAACAATTTCGATAAGGAACGTAACTTTGTAAAACTATTATCAGTAATAACGATCAAGTCATTGTACGACATATCCAGAACTTCTATGACTAAATTACAACTTCTTACGCTTAAGTTTTGTTCTCTGAGTGAATCCGCAAATCCGAGAGTTTTTATATTCTGTAAGTGATTGTTTGTCAAGTTCAAAGTCTTCAAACTGTACAAAGGACAAAAAGTTTCTGTTTTGGTACTCCAGATGTTGTTATCACTTAGGTCTAGCTCGATTAACTCATTTAAACCGGCAAATGCTTGATCATGTATCTCCATTGTCATAGCCGACCACTCACTGTTGTGAGTTGTCACGTGCAATCTTTTCAGGTCTCTGAAGTTTTCAAAAGCACGTCCCGGTATTTTTCGTATCTTGCACTTGTCTATAACTAAATCGCGTAGTTTTGAAAGACTTGTATATTTACCCGGTGACTTGTCATTTTGAGCAATAAGAGTACTCTCGAAGAATAAAATTTCACTGCACTGCACATGTAACGATATAACGTCGTCAAAATGTGTCCTACTTATATTTTGTAGTAAATTATCCAAGCTGCTTATAGTTCGAATTTTACAAAATAGTACTGCATTTTCCGACGTTTCTTCCTCAAAGCTGCGGTACGCGCATTCGTGCGGCATTTCAGCCGCAAAAACCTCGGCAACATGATAGTAGAATAGCACGTACACTAATATGATTCGATTAAAAGTTCGCCGGTCGAGTCTTTTCGCGACAATATGTTTTATTAGCATTTTACACTCATAAACTTGTGGCGGTGAAGCATCGAGTGTTGCAGTGCCATTTACGAGGCTACAAATTAGTCAATCGCGTCATAAATATTCACGCTTTGAAAGTGACATCGCGACTCGCGTGACATAGTAGCGTTTAGCGCAGTCACGACAGGTGTGTAACGCGGACGGCGGCTGCCCACCGACTGAGCGTTGCTTTGTAACTCCGCCCCACGGCTTTGTACGCCCCGCGTGCCGCGCCTCCCCGGCATCTAAACTTCATCTCATATTATCAAGGGTGCATAAACCGGTGAATTATCCCCTTGCGGGTGTATCAAGCATTAATTATAAACAAAGATCTAGTTCCTAGGAGGTGTTTTAAAGTTAGAATTTTACCACTTGGCTTCTAGTAAGATTTTTATTTTGGTCAACTTGCTGAAACGTGTTATAATCAAAAGGAACATTATCTTTTATTGTTGGACGACTGAGTTTTATTCAGAAAAGTTATAAGATGAAAATGTATCTCATGAGTGTGCTGGTCCATTTGCATAAAACAACTTGGAAAATAAACGTTGTAAAACTTTTGTCCATTGAATAGAAAGTAAGTTGCCTTTTCTAAACAATGTTCTTAAAAAGGAGCTAATACCGTTATATTACGAACACCTGTTGTTGAAAAACTTTGATAAACTTTTTACTCAGGCTCTTTCGCGAAAATGGGATAAAAGACTTGCAAAATAGTTTTCTGGAACACCACATGGCTCATATGTTAACGTGTTCTTTATGAAGTTCCTTTACGAAGGCACCATCTTTTAAAAAGTTTTACATGTTCCCAAGTTTTAAGCAATTTACCCATTGTGTGGTGAAAATGCTTCAGATTATACCGTTTGGCGTGTGATCAAAAGTAATTTATTTGGTCGGCCTTATGAATAAGACTATGAAAAGGAACGTTATAGGAACTACTTACTTCTTACTTCTGTGTGATTGTTTTCAGCATAAGGTTACAAATCTTAACAAAAGTAAATATGATAAGAAAGAAAAATAATTATTAACACACATTTTTTTTACTGATGTTTTATTGGCCGGTTGGAGTAGCGGTTCGTTACTCTGATTGCTTAGCCGAAGATCGTAAGATCAATTCCTACCCAGGACGAATATTTGTGTGATTAATGAAAATGAATGTTTGTTCTGTGTCTGCGTTTACCATTGAATGTACTATGTGTTAAGGAGTGGACAGTGTTAGTTTTTTTCAATGTGTAATATTCGCGTAAATTTAAGAAAAGACAATTACTTTTATTTCTTTACTTTGACGTTTCGATTGTGTGGCATTAGCCGTGGTCACAAGCTGACTTTATAAACATAAACCCAATCAAAACAAAAACCAATGGTACGGTGAGCCCATTTTTTTCTGTAAATTATGATTTTCAGGTAGGTACTGTTCTACGTATCGCTCATTTGAAGCGTCAGTAACATAAATGCAAATTTGGAAATTTTATAATACGCTAGTTTTAAGATTTTTTCGTAACACTAAATATTATAACTATTTGTTACAGCTAATCTCTATAATATACAAAATATAGAGATGAACATTAGCTGTAACAAATAGTAATAATCTTCTTAGTGTTACGAAACAATCTTAAAACTGGCGTATTGTAAAATTTACAAATTTGCATTTATGTTACTGTCGCTCGATGAGCGATATTATAATATTTTAATTCTTCTTTATCAAATAAGTTTAAGCTCTCCCCTTTTCGACACACTGACTTATTTATAATCAAGTTGCATTTCTCACGATATCCAATCTCTGAAATTGGTATTAATTATGAATAAATAAAATAAATAAATAAATAAATATTTTTGGGACATCAACACACACGGTCATCTGGTCCCAAGCTAAGCAGAGCTTGTGTTATGGAAACCAGATAACTGGTATATACTATACATATAATACTTTTCTTTTGTAAATATATACATATAATAGATACTTACACCCAGACTCGACACAAACACAAATGTTCATCATTAATGTTTGTCTCGGGTGGGAATCGAACCCATGACCTGCGGCGTGAAAAGCAAGTATCTTACCGACCACGCCACCGCTTAATGTAAAGTAAGTATTATGACGTCGGATTGAGATAATTCTGATATTGTTTTATTATTCTTAAAAATATCCCAGATTAGTTGATTAAAATACCTTAAACACTTTTTTTTCTTTTTTTAATGTTTGTAACTCTTTTGAATGTTTCATGTTTGAATTTGGTACAGAGATAGACTATAATCTGGAATAGTTCATAGGCTTCTTTTTGTCCCAATACCACGCAGAGGGGCTGAGTCACCTTCGTCCGTGGGAACGCACCTTTGATCTGAATCCCCTCACGTGGTCCTCGGCTGGCGCAAATTAGGTGACAATAAACTGGTAACAACGGTTAATAACTTGTGGTAGGCTTCGGCCGTGGGTAGTGACCACCAACCAAACAATGCCGCACCTTCAAGCGGCCTTCCCGTCTTCCGGCGCGATGTCTGATGACTCTATTTTAAGAGGAGCCTCATTCTACTGCCACCTTCTGACCGCACGTCATCACGAGTGAATCGGTATATTGGGCAGGCGAGTTTCATCACTGACTTCATAATTGCTTACCATCAGGCAAGCTGAAGTCAAGTGCAAGCCTATTACAGAATAAAAAATAAAAAAATGTGCTGAAATAATTGGTGACATTCGGGTGAGGGGTTGTTACAGATAACCGGCAATTATACGGAGTAGCACAGGCTCTGTATTTCATTCTGCAGCACCTCATTTTCTCTTGACGACGTCGCGATTATCACTGTAGTGATGAAAATAGTGGACGTATATACTAAACGAGATATTGAAGAAGTTTATGCATTTGTTTACTCTATGTATTTTCTATTCATTGGTTGCTGTCGCAATAATAATTTTCTATGCTCTTGTGTCTATCCACTTAATGAAATAACTACTTATTGAGTAAACAACGTTTCGGCCCAATTACGGAAATATTTTTTTAATTCCAATATCTCTTTCAACTTGGATTAAGTACACTTCTTACACTGAACTGAACACTAATTCTTATCTGTTCAAGAGACGGTGGACGCTATAGACATTTTAAAAAGTGAAGTGAACTAGGTAAGTACACACAGCAGACTAAATTAAAGATAAACATCTACTTAACTGTCGACCGGATGCTAAAGATTTTGATTTTGTATAATACTATCAGTTTGTATGTAAATGGACGGTAACAATTTGTGGATGCTATTACTTGCTTCATTTGGTTCCGTTGGTATAAAATTTTAGAGCATTTTCTGTAAAGGATTTTAAGTTATTTATATTCTGTAAGTACCTGGAATATCTAACCTACTAATTAATGTTAAGCGAGACTAGTAAAGCCTAAAACTATTTTGATATAAATTAAATAAAATTAAAAAACTTAACGAACTCACGAATCTCTCTGTAATTTAGTAAAAATGGAATAAAAATTTGGTGAGCAGTTTTTGAGATTGACAGATAGAGACGGTTGGGAATTTTGTTTTAAAACATTAGTGTAGTGACTGGTTAAGGTTTAACCCATTTTATATACCTATGATTGTTCGGTCTAAGCGATTGTAAGCAATCGAAATTCTACATGCGGAACTCTAAAAAACCTTCGAAATGATTTAAAACTAACATAGGTAATTACTGAGTTCGGAGTTGAAGAGCATAACCAGATTACGAAACCTCTTAAACCTAAAAGGCACTCTAATTTGAGGGGGTTAAGAATGATTTTTCTGTGTGCCCAGGTGTATCCATTGATGTGATGTCAGCTGGACCGCTTAGCCGCATGGGAAAAGTTTGTTTGTGTATAATTGGCTAGTGCGTAATTGAGCTATGTAAGCCTGGATGCACAAACGAGTATGAGGCCATTTGTAGTTCATGATAGTGAATGGACCACCCAGTAATGGAAACTATACAGCCAGGTTTTTAACTGGAGTCATAACTATTTGTGGTTCCTTTTTTATACGGCTGAGATAGAAATTTGACAATTTGATAGTAGATTTGTTTTGTTTTTAACATAGATGTTACTACAAATAAGTTTTTTGTAATGATAGAAGCCTTGGAATAAACAGTTGAGTTAAATACTTTTGTGTTTTACTTTTCTATCTCTATCTCACTATGTAGTCTTAATCTCTCTTTTCTCTTCAGTAGGTATGGTAGAAATGATTAGAATGAAATAAAGTAATTTAAGTTGTCGATTAAAGTATGGTCTTTATTTTTATCTAGACCTTTTTACTTACTTGCTTACCTACTCAGTGACTGCCTCGTCATTACGTCATTCAGTTAACAGAACGGAAAACTTCTTAAAGAAATGGTTTTAACTTTTCACAAAAAATTTACAACTAGATCTAAAACAAATAATGAATGAAAAAACCTGAGACGTTAGTTAAACTTAACACTTGGTTGCCCAAAGTTCTTTGTAAAGATTTTTTGATTTATTTTCCCATGAGTTGTTTTTGAGATAATTATATTCACCGCTAGATCGCTGCACAAAGCAGTTATCGAGTGAACTCGGCCCGCCTCTAGCAATAATCACCTTGTTAACGGAGTAGGTAGAGGAATAGTGATGTGATTATTCCATCGATAAAATTAATAACATGTTGGAACATTATACACACACGGCAAGCAACTGTTATACTATTACATATTATTAATCTACTTTTATTTTGTCAATATAATTATACTCTGGTTCATTTAGGGAATTACACTAAGAAAAACAAATCGCTAATATAATTTAGCTCAAATATTTGCTTTCGGTTAGGTATTTCAATTTGTATCTTTAGTTTATCTTTTCCCAAGTCCTGATCCAAATAGACGTACCCAGATGTATATTTGCCCACGCATTCCCTGCAAGACATCCTTTGCTAGAAAACAATTAAATAATATAAGTATAAAATTATACAACGACATCCACAGAAAACTGAATATTGCAGGTTTAAACAACTACAAACTTAAAATTCTATCACAGACTGGCTTCTTGATATGGACTACAATAAAACTGAGGAGTTGCTGACATACTCAACGTTACCTCCATAAACAAAAAAACACGCACATTAATATAACACGCACCTACACACACTAACACGCGCACGCAATTATTAAAGTTTTTATTCATTCATTTTTATCATTAGGTACGTTATTTATTAATTAGCTGTTGAGTTTTTGCGTCAAAGAATAACATTATATTCAGACATCCCTACAAACTGTCGAATTTTTAATGTTAGTAAGATAAGGTTTAAATTTTGATTGCTTGATTTTGCTAAATTCATATTACATTTTATAGATATCGATATTAATACTAATCTCACCTCTACAAACACAAAATGAAGAGTGTATAGAATTTGATTTGCGTGTTTAAACAATATTTTCCATAGGTAATTTGTAATTATTATGTCCGGAAAATAGGGTGGTGCAGTTTAATGTAACATTTAAACATTAACTTTGTACTATTCCTTGAACCAATACAACAGTAGGTACCTTGTTTTACCAAAACTACGATTTAAGACAAAATAATTGTGTAGTTTCTGCTTAGCTACCTTAGTTATTCATGCATAACATAATCCGTTTGATTACAAGTACTTACTAGAACTAATTAATACTATTGGAGTCAAGTACAGATAAGTTTTTTGAGTTATTAGGGTCACTGATAAACCTATATTTACTCACTGATTTTTATCCCTGACTTCATCCACGATATTACCGGCGAGCTCATAGGGCCGCGATCACCAGATACAAATTCGGTTTGCACACACCACGTGCTCACCCAACCGACCTCATAGACATTGTCCCCTGATGTACAAATGACAATCACAGACAAGCAACCTGAGTGTCGTTGACGTCTAGTAAGTTTGACAACTGACAGGCCTTATGCTATCACAAGTGACAGAAGTAACACCTAATCGTCTGTTTAAGCTACAGCTTGCTACGTTTAGACCATAGACATATAGATCCCAGCTAACACATTCATGTGGTTCACTTCGACTCTTTATAGTAGTCACACTGCGGGGAACAGTTCTTCTCTCAACCATCTTAAGCATTGAGGGAGTTTAAGCTTTAATCCACACACGCTGGCGAAGTGCGGGCTGGTAGATGTTTCCTCACCGTGTTATCTTTCACGATAACACGGTCGATATCACGATATCACGATAACACGGTCCGATCCCCGGTCGTCCCAACAAGAGATGTGTGGGGACGACCGGGGATCGGACCCACGATCTTATATGTACTCGTAATATATAGGCCAATAACGCTGTACCACCAACTCATACGGTCAAAAGTGTCCAATATTTCCTATGTCAATCCCGGTAACAAGCTATATGTATGCAAAATGTCATCATTCAATTCAGTCGTTTTGCCGTAATATACGTACTAACAAATATCCTCACAGAGTTTGACTAAATGCGGTTTGTAGAGGTCTCATATCCTAACTTAGTGTCACGTCGTGTACGTATGTATTGCCTTAAAGTTAAGGCGGACGTGAATATTACCTACTTACCTGTAGCCCAAACATAGCTGGCAAAAAGTCACATACCTTAATTTTATTTTTATGTAAGGAGTTAAAGGCCATTTTCTTACACTTCGACCACCCTTTTTAGTGTTCAACTGCTAGGCGCGGCTCTTATTACGAGGTGAGAGTTGAGGCTTTCATTTACACACGCCACATGCGGGTTGGTAAATGTAACATATTCTCGGAATTTGCCATTTTCAACATGTTTTATTTTACTAATATCGAACAATAATAATAATAATAATATTTTCGCACATACTTACATACAAAGCCATCTAGTCCCAAATTAAGCTATTTTAATTGCTTGTGTTCTGGGTACTAAGAACGGAAATAATACTTAAATATATATTTTTTTGTACTTACAATACACTCGTGCTCATCACAAAAAGATTTGTCCTGGGTGGGAATCGAATCCACAACCTTCGGCTTAGCAGTCAGGGTCACTAACCACTACGCCACCAGGTCAGTCTAATGACAGTGCAACAGTGATGACTCTACACGTCGTACACACACAAGGATGTGTGTACGAGTAAAGATTTAACCAAATCAGTCTAATACAGCTTTGCTCAAAGCAGACTGAACTAGCGGCTCATTCTAAAATAGAGCGTGAGTTAATGCTGTAATAAGCCCTTGTTAAAAATGATAATTAATACATTTTTACTTCAGTATTTAAGGTAGGTACCTTGTCTTCATAAAATCATTGTGTTGTACGCAAGACTATGTTTCTCTCTCCTGAATAAACTTTGATGTCGTTTGTTACACAAGATAGGACGCTTCTTAAACAATATGCATATTTAAATACGACGACATCCAAGTTTTTTTAACTTTGGATAGGTACGCAAGTTCTTTATTCTTAAAAACTTGGATGATTAGATGTTGTTTTCTTGAATAAGTAAGTAGATTTTTTTCAAAAGAAATACAACTTCTGTTTTATTATTCACATTTAAAATACTGATTATGAATACACCTACTTACATAACCGTAGGTGCCTAAGAACATACCTTACAATAATATTAATAATAAAATAAAAGAGGATAGGTTAGGTTAGGTTAGGTCTTAAATCATATTTTTAACGTTTATCATCATATAAAATCAAAGAATAAAAGGAACTTTGGATATTGCTTTCAACTCTACCTGTAACTTTTGTATTGTTTTCACTTCACAGTACAGTCAACTTTACAGACAAAGTTTTCTATCCCTAACTTGAGAATTCTATTTCACACATAAAAGAATTGGTGACGCCAAACAAAACATACTAAAATAGAACACTTCCCCTCCTATTTCAACTGTTTACTTATACAATTCTTAGCTAGATGAAAAATTGAATCGTACGTCTGAAATGACAACGTAACGTGTGTGAATCATCTGAAACTTGGCTAAGAAAACTTTGTAGTAATCAATAAAAATTTCCACTTTAATATCTTAAAAATAAGAACTATTTTTGCTTGTAGATACGAGTTGAAACTGCAAATAAGTTTTGTATTTAATAAAATAAACACAGTGTAAATTAGTGTTGGGAGTATTCAGTACAATTAACATGTAGAAGAGGCGTGTAGGATGCGACATGTCATTAGTCATGTTTTAGTGATAATCTTTGAATAATAACCGTTTGTCATTCGGCCTTGTGTATCTATTGTTTTGTCAGCTTTAAGGAATTTGTACAGTGTGTATAAATTAAACTAACGGAACACCCACGGTTTCGCTGACATGGATTTCGCAGTTTTTGCATGTTCCCCATTTTGCATCCATATTTTATTAGCAGACTACTCTTGCCTCTAATCTCCTTCCAATTTAATTTTATCTTCCTAGGTATTTAAAACTAGACCTTATTCAATTTTCGCTTAAACTTTGAAAGCGAAACTCGATTTGACACGCGCGTGAGAGTTTTTAAATCAACTCAAAAACACTCGAGAGCGTTCTTAGAACAATCTGTTTCATTACAATCTGATGAATAATTTAGAAATGCTTATAGGATAAAAATACAAAAGTTTATATTTATTTTATACTTTTGTTGTTACGGGCTAAAATTACAGTTTTAATTATTTAGATATAAGATTAATAGTCATATTTGTCGCAGAACTGACAACCATTGAGGAAACACGTTCTTGAGTGAAGATCACAAATTGGCAAACGTAGCGTTTTCTCCAGGATGGCTGATAAGAGCTAGATGAGAGTAGCCGCGGATCATGCTCAGCGGCGTGCTTTGGGAGGGGCTTTTGGCCAACATTGGTCTAAAATAGACTGACAATTATGATGAAGATTAATAGTTTGACGGTGTGACAATATTATCTTTAAATGTAAATTTAATGGATGATGCGATCACTCTTGCAATCGCTGCTAGAGTAGGTAGGGACCAAAATAGTACCACACAACATATGTCGAGATATCGCCCACGCCGCCGTGGGCCGAGCCGCACATCCAAAGTAGGCTCCCAGACGATTACGGTTTTGGTCGATCGCTAAATGCCCCCGATCCCCTAAAACTAGAGTGTCCGGCAACATCCTGAGCCAAGGTTCGTCCTCACATGGGGAGCTCTCATGGCAGTTGCCACAGTATTTGATCGGTTCGACCGTCCTCCGACGGCTCACCGAAAAAGTTCGGTTACCCAATAAAGGCCCTTCCGGCTAATTGAGGTCGCAAAAATAAAAATAAAAATGTAAATTTAATGGAAAATAGTACGTAGATTGTGTGCCCATAAATAAGTTGTTAAAAGCTTCAGCATATCGCAAATGTAGTCGCTATTGGAAAAACGTAAACTGTAATTCAACTAATTGGCTTATATGTTTTAACGGTGCTGTAAATATTTTTACTTACCTACATGTATTTTTTTTAACTCTGACCTCTTTAATACTTATTATGTACCTGAGCAGCGGTAGCTCAGCCTTTTCTTTGAAATATAAGGTCGCGGATTCGATCCCCGGTCGTGTCCAGACATCTTTGTGTGAATTGTTTCATCGCCGCTGCTCTATATTGGTGAAGTAAAACATTGTGAGCTAACCGATATGTCTGAGAACTTATTATTCGAGGACATGTGACGTCCACCAACCCGCACTTGGCCAGCGTGTGTGAATTAAGAGCTCTGCCTCATTAAGACTCCATGGTGACGTCGCCAGCGGCGCATGCCTGGCTACTTTTGGCATCCGAATGTCGGAATCGGAAATATCTCTCCAATTTCTACGCTCTATATTTACTCCTTATGGGAGTAAACATAGAGCGTAAAATAAGGATAATAGTTACTTCTGCCTAAGCCTTCGCGTTATGCAGGCATGGATGCAACATTATGATATAAGGATATTTGAACATTTATTAAACAATCAGCATTACTTTTCTGTATTGTAAATTAAGATTCATTCTTCGTATACCGGCCCTTTAAAATTCTACTCAACTCGACATTTCCTATCGAATAAAATAATTAATTTACCTATTTATTATTTAACGTGCACCTATAAAGACATAAAAAGGTAACAAAGTATTCTAAACTGAATTAATTATACATAAAAAACGAATTTTAAATTATACACTTATGATTATCAGATAAATTGTTTATCTGTGTATTTAATTATTATTTTTATGATAACCCATAAAACGTTAATAAAACAGCTTTATTCTTAAGTAGTAAACAAACAGATTACCATATTACAATAATGATATACCTACTCGTATCCTTTATAGAACATTGTCTTGTGTCAATCACCTCTTTATAGCCCTCTTTAACTACAACTTCGTTGTTAGCAAAAAATAGGTTTCCGAATGTTTGTGTAGAATATATTACAGCGTTCAAATAGAATAATATTGTTTAATAGTAGGTATTCATTCTCATGTTCTACTTACTCTTTACAAAATAGAGCAGACAGGCTTTTATTTGATTTGAAATAGACTAGAAATAGTATATTATTGTTGTCTTATAACATTCTCTGAAAACGTCTCTATTTCTTGACAATACAATTGATTCTAAAAATAGATTTTATTATAAACTAACTAGACCCGCCTCGTTTTCGCACTGGCATAAATTATACACCTAAACCTTCCTCATGGATCACAATATCATTAGGTGAAAACCGCATGACAATCCGTTCAGTGGTTTTTGAGTTTTTCGCTGACAGACTGCGGAAGCGACTTCATTTTTAAGGAAGTGTTCTTAGCTATAAATAAATAAAGGTTGGGCACACTATTTAAAGGCAAAGAATAGAATAAATAACGATTAAGTATTTGCTAACACAATAACAGGCTGAGAAACTCTTATTTAATAAAGGAGGTTTTAATTAGGTATTGTGTCTTTTACGTCTTAATGGAAACCATTTTCAAAATAGTTTGTATGAAGCCATTTATTAAATTGTTCATAGGAGAACAGCTTTAATAGAATAAGTTAAAAATAAGAGATAATTTTAATTCAAAACGAAGCCAAATTTTCTATATCAATCAAACAGAATCCGAAACTTTTTTATTCAAAAGAATACGATTGAGTTCATGCCTTAAAACTTGTTCAAAACAGATCGTCAGAACATTGAATAAATAGCTATTAATAATAATAATAGTATAAAAATAATGTCACACATACACACAGCGCCTTCTTGTCATCATCTTGTCCCTAATTTAGCAATAATATTTGCTTATTAGGAGCTCATATACTACATAAATACATTTTTTTTTGTAATCACATAATATTATATTTTTCAGTTTACATGCTCATCGCACACTGATTTGTCCTGGGTGGGAAATGTACCCATGACCACAAAGGTAATAAGGTATGTACTAATTTGTTATGTCAATCTATTCTATCTTAGACAAACTGAGGCAAAATCTCTTCTCAATAGAAATCCCTTATTATAGCACAAAGAGTAATATCAGTGTCTTTTACGTCCCAATCGAAACTTGTACAAAACAGTTTATAGTCTAATCTACCTGTAACCTATTGAATAGCCTATAGGAATAGCAAGAGCACAACAAAATGAAATCGTTACCCGACGCCGGAGTCTTAAATTAACGACATTAAAACAAGCTTCTCTCATTCAAGATAAGACCTCTGTAAGGGAGAATAAATTGGATAAAGTTATGCAAAACTGAGGAATTCAGTTAAGGAAAGCTGGTATTCTGTCTCGAAAAGACTGTAGTCAGATAATTAGTGGTACAGTAGAATGTCTGTTTCAGAAAATTAAAATTATTTTTTGGAATAATCCAAGAATCCATGTAAAAATGGCTTAAAACTCAGTGGTTTGTTTGCGTAATATAAAGTGAGCTTCAGCTTACGTATCTGGCTTCAACTTAAAGGGTAAAGTAGTTTTCTTTGAGATTCCAGAAAATTCGTGACGTTTAAAAATAGGTTTTTATGTAAGTCATTTTATTAGTTATTTTTCATATTATGAGTATTAGGTAGATCTTAAGAATAGTAAGAGTAAAAGAGTATGTGTCTACCCTTTAGTGTCTCACTTTAGGGAACGGGTCTTGTCTCAACTATCTAAAGTGTATACCACACACGCTGGAAAAATGCACATGTCTTCGTATGGTTAGTTCCGATATTCAGCAACGGCGATGAAATAATTCGTACAAAGATATGTGGGCACAACCGGGAATCAAATCTGTAAGCTTATATTTCAAAACGAGGCCGACACATATTATAAGATAAAATAATCTAATCACAAGTCTCCGCTTGTTACCGCAATATGTAGATATAGTTGAGTTTTGAAAAATCCTTCTCAGTCAGTCAGTCTTTTATATAATTTTGAAGATTCAGTGCTGCATAACCCTATCTACATTGTTGGTGTATGATATTCTTAAGGTCCTCCAACAAAGTACCTCCTAACTCGAGTCACGTTCTGGCTATTAGTCCGAGGTACTTATACTAAAGTTTCATCGCGAACCGATCAATGAACCATTTTACCGTTTTGAAAATATTTTATACAGGGTTATTGCGGTTGATGTTTATTCTTCAGGTGGTCAAATTGTTGAGTGGAATGATTATTGGATCATGAAAGATCGCCTGAGGTCAACTGAGTTCAATGTTGCGGTATTTGTTTGTAATAAGTGTATGATTAGTTAGTGGTTTCAATTGGGTCGATCGATATTTGAAGAGCCGGCTTTTGCTAGACAATTATTTAAATTGTAGACTCTTTGGTTTTTCTTTGTTGCTTGATATACCTAAGTGCTTTGCAAACAAATTATAGGATCCGACAATCTATTGGATATCTTGCTAGAGGTTGTTTCTGTGGTACTAGATGATATTTATTTTCCTAATGAGGATGAAAGTTACTTGTTTAAGACGATGCAAACAATGATAAAACTCAGTGTTCAAGATCAACTCGATTCCACACGGGGTAGGATCAGTTACTACAATTTTATTATCCTGTGCAGGGGCCACAATAGAAACCTGTTAGATTATATTAGCCTTGTCATATACCTACTCATGTTTTAAATGACAACTGGGACCGACGGTTTAACGTATTCTCAAAGGCACAGAGAATAGTCCCTCAACCAACCAGACACCAAAACAAATCTTCGTTGTTACACAAAGATTGTCCAAGGCGGGAATCGAACCTGCGACCTCCCGGTTACTGCATAGCCCAATCGGACGACTTACAACGCTTGACCGTAGTGGTCGCCTTACCTACTTACATATTGTGAAATTTTTAATTCCCTGGCATCTATGGTTCATAAGATACAGCGATGAGATACAGCCCGACAGACGGACGGACAGTATAAACACGGATCAGATAGATTTCAAATAGACACGGAGCCCTTAAAAACTACTGATTGTATAGTTTTACTTCGCGGAAAGATTGGCGTAAATGAAACACACGACGTCTCTCGTTCAATCAAAATGAAAGTATTCGATCGTATGTCCCTATTCGTTGTGCAATAAATCCGCTGAAGAGCTCTGGCGAGGAAAATAATGACGTCACAAAATCTCACAATCAACAAAAATGTAAGCAAGGAGTTTATTACCTTATGCTAATAAAAATTAAAACTAAATAGAACAACTTGTAAACGGGCTATTTAATTTACAATATTAGATAACTTTGTCAAAACTCTGATCTTACGTCCTAGCTACTTTACACTTCGCAGCTTGTTCAGGACTTAAGTACTAATTTATTCATTCATCTAATTTAAACTTCAGAAACTTTGTACGCTATATTCAAAACAAGCTTTATGATGCAAATCAAACGTTTCCCAAATATGGTATGAACTCGTAACTACTGAGTGGCAGTAGTCAGTTAGCAATGACAACCCTTCAAAGGTCCCTTTATCTGGATAAAGTTAGAAATCTCTCGCTAATAATCCGTATTCACCCCAATTAGACCTCCTTACTTACGCTATTACATGATAACAATTTTATTAGACGCTTTTAGTTCCATTGCCTATTATTCTATGAAATAATTGGGAACTTCAAAATACATTCGTCAGTGTAACTAAAAAAATACGATGACATCGTGAATCGAAACTAATGTCCCTTTGTTGAACGCCGACAATGTTTTTTGCTAACAACTTTGTTCCTTATCTGAAAGCCTGAGGCAGTACCTAGTTAGGTAAGCTAAGAAAGTATACAATGACCTTTAATAAAAGAAAATGAATATTACCTAGGTACAGAACGTAATGTAACTTTTCTTTAGTAGCGCGTATCACAAGTGGCGCAGCGGTATAGGTCTCGGTTTTGAAATATGAGTTTGCGAGTTCGATCCTGGTCTCTTGTCAATTTTTTGATCGCCGCTGCTCAATATCGCTGAAGAAAACCATCGGCGTGTCTAAGAACTAATCATTCGAGAACATGTGACATCCACTTACCTGCACTTGGCCAGCGTGTGTGGATTAAGGCCTAAACTCTCTTAACTTGTAAGAAACTTGACGGTGCTCAGCAGTAGGACACTAAAAAGGGTTGAAAAGCGCATTCTAATAACAAAAACTGATTAAACATAAACACAGAAGATATTATACTGCATACATTTTTGATTAATATTTTTCTTTATCATAACGTTGAAGATTTTTCCAAATTAGGTACTCCTCAATTTAATCTCTGCCAGCTTTTTGACCGCCAGATACCTTCTTCTTTATCTGGTTGACATAACTTATCCGGGTAAGTAAAATTCTATATATTTAAAGTACTTATTGAAGTAGGTATAAAAAGTCAGTCGGCCAGACATGTTCAGCCAATTGAATTTAGGTTTAAGATTAAAAACAGCGATTAATTGTTACGCTGGCACGAATCCAGAAGAACAATTTGTAGTCTCGAATAGTTCATTGCCTTGTGATTTTCTACTTAACGAATAATTAATCACGTAATGTATTAAGCTCGACTTGTACCTACTTGATCTTTTTGATTTTCAACTGTAGGTACTTACTTATCTAGCTACGTGTAGGCAAAAGTGGATACAACACATAATCTATACTAATCTACTTGTGGGTTCTGAATCACCTTCGTCCGTGGGAGTGCACCTTTAATCTGAATCCCCACACGTGGTCCCCGGGTGGTGCAAATCAGGGGACAATAAGCTGGTAAGGACTGGTGGTAGGCTTCGGTCGTGGTTAGTGATCACCCATCAAATAAATTCGTCAAACTGCTAACTGGCCATGTTTCGGTACGATGTCTGGTGACACCATTTAAGGTGGGTCGCAATTGCTCCTTTATGATTACTAACCTTATGGAGCCTCATTTTACAACCACCTTCTCACCGAAAATCATTCCTAATAATGAGTGAATCGGTAGATTAGACGGGCGCGTTCCAATGTAGATTACATCATTGTTTAAAATCAGGCGAGACAAAGTTAAGCTCAAGCCTATTGCAGAGTAAAAAAAACTAATATTATAAATTGAAGAGCATGTTTAGTTATACACTTTAATCTCAGGGAGTACTGCCCAATTCGAAAAATTCTTGCACTGTTAAATTGTGCCCATTTATGAGTAAAGCTAATTTTTACCCCACAGCTGGGCATGATATAAAATTTAGATCGCGCGGGCGAACCCGCTGGCAGACGCTAGTTCGTCATATTTAGTTTGCTGACAAAAGTAGGTAGATACAGTGTTACATACATTTTCTATTCGCTTACTCTCAGAGTCCGATGGGACGCTCAAACCAACTCTACCGTTCAGATATAGGATGCAGGACTGATATCCGGGTCCAATGCACGAGGGTATGCCACAATCTTCCTGAATAAGGACTAGTGTTGAGAATTTAAAAAAGTCTCAACACTGTTTGTCAGACTTCGAACAGCTAATACGCTATCCCCTACGCCAACACAAGACATATAGGGTAGAATTAGCAGTCGCAATTACATCTGCGTGTGCTTCCATACAGGGAAACATAAAGAGAGCTATTATAGTCAAGTTTTTGCCTGAAACATATTGATGTATTCGCATTATTATGCAGATTTATGCAAGGCGAGGTTATCTCACAGTCCGTTTGCTCAGTTAGCACGCTCTATATCTTAGTTGTCGATTTTGATGTGCTCTGTCTGTGGAGATGCTGTCATTTCTATGAATTGAGATTGGAGATGTTAGTGAATATGTAAAGCGGGTATGTTAATGTTAAGATGGGCCTTTATGCATGTATCTATTAGAATGTCACTATGATATGAGTTTGAATAATTGAAGAAAAGTACTAATGTTCTTATTCATAGAAGGTAAAGGCAAAAGTAAATGTCACTCACATTTTGCTGGCTTTTTAGGTACCATATGAAATAGGGCCATTCATCGGGCACAAATCCTAAGTGCGAGATGCTACTGAGAATATTAAGTAGGGACATGCAATAAAGCAAACACTATATACCTACCATTCAGACTAAGAGAAGACCCGTGCTCAACAGTGGTACACTACAAAGTGTTATTATTACAGTACTGGCTTACACTCGCGGCTTTGTCCGAATTGTATTAGGATAAAATGTAGCCTATACGCTTTTACAGGCTATAATCTAGCTTTCTGCCAATTTCATCTAATTCCTTCTAGTAGTATTTGCGTGAAAGAGTAACAAACATACATTCATACCTTCTTAGAATATTTTGGGTTTATAAAATAAATATTAGTAGGCTAACTAGAGTCATGAGAAAAATATGACTATGTAATAAACGTATAGGTTTGTAATATACGACTATGTTGCGATGATACGACTAAATTATATCACAATTAAAACGAAGCAACGTTGACCATTACCTATAAAAGAAATCCTCAGTCTATTTGATTCTAAGCAAAGTTATGCAATAATCATAAAAAGTCATTATCAATTCAAGAATCGTTAAAACAAAGGGCGGGTAAACAATTATATTGTGTCCCAGAGGATATTACTCTTTAAAACTACTTTGTTAATTTATCTAAAGCAATTACGCAAATGCGCTATCGTTGGTACGGAAATTTTATTTTTATACGCCTCATATTAACACTGGAAATATACTGATAAGAATCTTAAGAGTAAAACAGAAGCATTTGCAAAGGATCATAGACGACATCGCCCGGGAGGTTGCGGTTTCAATTCTCGCCCTGGACCATCTTTGTACAAAGATTTGCTTCGGTATCTGGTTGCTTGAGGGACTACGCTCCATGCCTCGTAAAGCATGTATGTCCTGGTTGCCATTTAAAACATTTATAACAATCGTAACAGGTAGTCAGAAGATTAATATAATCTGACCTTATCTAACTATCTTGGCCACTGGCACAGGTTTAGAGGTCGCATGACTGTCGCTTGTTTGGTAGCTAGCCGCATCAGGTTAGAATGGAAGACGACACAAATAAAAAAAAAACCGGTCAAGTGCGAGTCGGACTCGCGCACCGAGGGTTCCGTACAAACCTGCAAGGTTTACAAAGTTCGTTCATTACGACAATCGAGTCATAACTATGGTCTTTTTATTGCAAAATGAAATTCTTCAAACTTCAAAAGTTCTTTTAATGGTTGTACTTTTGCGTTTTGCGTTTTTGCGTTGACTTAGAATTTTTTTTTTCACGGGTTAAAGGCAATTAGATCTAAGTATTTGATATGAATTTCCACTTGATAGCTCTACGCGTTCATGAGGAAAAAAGTAATAAGTTTATATTTATTAAAAAATATATATTTTGTAATGTAACTAAAAATTTAAGGTTTTCGGAATTTTTCCTTTATGTGTGCTATAAAACGTTGCTTCATGCCAAATTTCAAGATTCTAGGTCGACTGGAAGTACCCTTTAGGTTTTGATTCCCTTGCGAGTACTTGCGAGTTTCAAAATATGCAGCTTAAATTGCTGTTTCTTTTGATTGCGTTGACATAGAAGTTTGATTTTGTTACAGCTTAAAGGTATTATAGACCTGAGTATTTGGTATGAATTTCAATTTAATACCTCTACGCGTTTATGAGGAAATGGGTAGTAAGTTTAAAATTATTAAAAAAAATATATTATGTGATGTAACTAAAAATTTATGGTTTTCGTAATTTTTCCTTTATCTATGCTATAAGACGTTGCTTCGTACCAAATTTCAAGATTCTGAGTTCACGGGAAGCACCCTGTAGGTTTTGATTCCCTTGCAAGTGTCGAAAATTTGCGGCATAAACGGCCGTATCTTTTGATTGCGTTGGCTTAGAAGTTAGATTTTTTCATAGCTTCAAGGGACAGTAGACCTGAGTAATTGATATAAATTTCAGCTTCATACCTCCACGCGTTCCTGAGAAAAAGGGTCTTGACAGACGGACGGACAGACGGACAACAAAGTGATCCTATAATTGTTCCGTTTTTTCCTTTTGAGGTACGGAACCCTAAAAATGGGAGAAAGGCAAGGGGAATAAAAATTTTGCGAAAGGATACACCTGGAAATATAGGAAATAAAGAAAAAACTTACACAAGAATAATTATCAGTAACCAATAGTAATTTTACTGGTGAGGATTAAAATATCTAGCAGCTGCAACATCACCATTTAAGAGAATGTGTAGAAATTGTTTCTTTTTTATAGTTCCTAACCATATAACCATATGGAGCCTCATTCAATTGCTTCTCACTAAAAATCATTCGTAATCACGAGAGAATCGCTATATTGGGCAGGCGTGTTCTATCGTAGACTACATCATTACTTAACATCAGGCAAGTAGAAGTTAAGCACCAGCCGATATAAGAATTAAAAAAACACTGCGATCAATCTGTATTCATAAACCTAACAAAACTAATTTTCAAACAAGTGGAGGAACAATGAAATGCTACTGAACGGAATTGATACGCTCGCGTCGCCGTCGACGTCGCGTAGTCGGATGGAGTTGGGAATTTTCTAATTACGTTTTCAAAGACACCTCGTTTGTTGAGCATGTAGAATGTTACATTTGGACTAAAAAGGTCACATACAGAACATTGCAAATCGTTGGAAAAGTGGTCCGAGGAAATTTGCCTTTTTACTTTCCTGTTAAAATCTCATTTATCGAATCGTCCACACGTGTCATGTTATTTCTACTAAAACATTCTTGTAAACTAAAATTCAGTTATTTAAATTCATGATAGTTTTTAACGCTACTGCGGACAGTCTAAGCTGACTAACCAGGTACACAGGCGATATTTATAGTGCACAAGTGTGTACACAACATGATTGCACTCTCTACTTGATTCACTTTCAGAGCTAGGTGGGATCGACTAACCGACGACGGCGAAAGATCAGACGCAGAACCGACGGCTTTGTGTGCTCTCTACGGCAGCATATCATAACAGCAACTTCCTGGCTCCTGACTAATGTTGAGAAATCAGGCATGTCACACTCAACATTTTTCTTGATCCGGCACGGAATTCGAACCCACGCCTACAGGTGAACACGGTATCACAAGCTACCGAGGCAGTAGGATATTTACCTGTTATGTCATTATCACTAACGTATCTATATTATTTAAGGTACCTGCCGCATATCTATTTACCGAATCAAACAAATTGTCAACACCATAAGCAATTTAATTAAGATTTTGTAACAAAGTTTGTCACACGAAATTTTCTTTGCCCCCGAAGAGACACCATCTGCGCATCCCTATCGCTAAATAATTAGCTTTAAGTAAATTATGCACCCTTTGAACTGCATAAAATTTAGGCAAATAAAGTCCGTTTAAAATACATATTAGAGGGCCACATGGTGTTTTAAAATAAATTTTCTTATGAGTTGTATTACACTCCTAGTAGGGAGGGAGAAATATTGATATTGTGCAGAAGTTCCCTGGCAACTGTTTTTATTATGTGTGCTCAAAGCAATTTTAATCATACTAATATTATAGTTGTCTTTATTTATGTAAGTTCAGTCACTTCAGTAGAACACTCTTAGTGTAGGTAAGTTTCATATCACCTAAGTCGTATTGGGTTATGAACTTTTTCTGATCTATCAACTACGAATTTTTTGTCAAAATTAGCAATAAATTTTACATTGTTATACATACATGATTGCTCAATTTAACCCTTTTTATATAGAGCGACATGGTCGCTGTGCGACAAAGTTCTTTAAATAAAGAAAAAAAAACCCTTTTTATTGTCCCACTGCAGGGCACGGGTCTTCTCTCAACTATCTTACGAGTTGAAAGAGTTTAAGCCTTAATTCACAAAAGTCACATGTAATCAAATGATCATTTTGATTAGTTTTTAGATGTGCTGGTTTCGTCACGATGACATTGAGACAGATATTGAACAGAACTGATGAAACCATTCATACAAAGATATGAGGGCACCACTATGTATCGAAATCGCGACCTTACAATTCAAAGGCGACGCCATTTGCACATCGCGACGGGCCGGTGGCGTGGTCGGTAAGACACTTGCTTTTCACGTGTTCTATTCCCACCCGAGACAAACATTAGTGCTGGACATTTGTGTTTGTGTCAAGTCTGGGTGTAAATATCTATTATAAGTATATATTTACAAAAGAAAAGTATTATATGTATAGTATATACCAGTTATCTGGTTTCCATAACACAAGCTTTGCTTAGCTTGGGACCTGATGACCGTGTGTGTTAATATTTATTTATCTTTATCTCACGTAGTTCAAGAGTCATAGTTAAAAACAAATTAATATGTAGAAATTTTGTGGACATTTTTATAAAATGTTATGTTTTAGAAAAATGTCCACAAAAAATTTCCTAATAAGATTTTTAAGTTACACTAGGTGGTTTGATAAAATAACATCAATTTTACTGCCACAATGACATCCATAAAATACAGTATTATAGATTTACATGCATCAATCGCTTCCAATTCACACGCAATATATTCCTCACATTCATAACTGTCATAAATCGAGTAAATTGCACCACTTTTCTTTACTGAAGCCAGCAAAACACTTCGAGCGACGCGTGCCGTACAATTGACCGAGTACTCACAATTATTCGTACGACGGAAACTGTGGGGCGGTGTGCGAAAAAAAGAAATATTTATTCAACGGTTGCAATCATGGTGAATAAAATGGTTACACGGTACGTTTGAAATGGCTAGAGCTGTAAGCTATTCCAGTTACAAAAGAATCAGTACGAATTGAAAAGATATATTTTTAAGCATAAGCATTATTATTGTTATTATTAATAACAAACCGTTAAAGCGTTGTTATCTACTGCTAAAACTATTTGGCTAGCTTTGTCATGATTTTTAGGTCAACCAGCGATTTTGATCCTTGCGCTATCAGGTTAAAATAATGTTACGAACACTCTTATTTACACTTACAACACAAGGATTAACTTTGATTGGTATTTGTTTTTGTTTAGTTACATCAGAGGTTGGGTCAGAATTGCTCCTTTATGGTTTCTAACCATATGGAGCCTCATTCCACTGCCACCTTCTCACCGAAAACCATTCATAATCACAAGTGAATCAGTAAATTGGGCTGGTGCGTTCCGTCGTAGATTCAATCTTAGGTAAACGTTTAAAAATTTATTTCAGAATAAAACAATCAACATAATAATAAAACCACAACTGCAGTGGTCGAAAATAACTTGATGATGCTTACTTACTGAATGACGAAAATCGTTGGCAAACCACTGGCCTCAGGGTTGGAAACTAGCTAGGTGGCTATAAATATAATGACATTATATTTTCAGGTAACAATAATAAATCGAAATCAAAGGTTTCAAAGGCAAAATGTATAAAAACCATATTTCTAGAGCAACTCGACAATTTGGTCGCTAATGATGACAATAAAGACGGTTACGACAAAAATATCGACTTAAAGAAGTTTCAATAGCGTAGGCTCCTCGTTAAAGTATTCTTGTTATTCCATATAAACCTTGTATGACATATAAATTCCATCGAAGCAATTACTTTCCTTTTAGGCAAATTAACAAACCAACTGTAACTGTAGAATTCAATCCGACCAAATCTGTATGTAAATGTATTGTAATTGTGGGGCCAATATTCGAATTACAATTTCTATGTTGATTAACCATGTAACAGAGGCATTTATGTTCGTTATTCCAATGTATGTTTGTGTAGTATAAGTTTGTTTATTCGCAGCCTACAATATAACATAGTACAGCATAAATTTTGTATGGGTTATTGAAACTGAAATCATTTTAAGACACAAATTAACTGTCTTCCATGTTGTAGTCCAGTCACATGGAATGAAATGAGCTATTATGATTATAAAGTACAGACTGACAATTATTAGTGTTCGAAAAAAATACCAAACCTTTATCATCCGCACAAATATTGAAGTCAAGGCTAAAATTTTGATTAATCATATTACTTTATGTATGGTTTATTTTTATTCTGAAATTGGCTTGTGCTTAACGACAACTTGCTGTTAAACAATTGTGCAGTCCACGATGGAACGCGCCAGCCCATTATACTGATTCCGGCCGAAGCCTACCATCAGTTTACTGTCATCTGATTTGCAACACCCGAAGACTACATGTGGGGATTCAATGAAAGGTGTACACTCATAGACTAAGGTAACTCAGCCTCGAGATTTCTATTATATCAATCTATCCCTGACTGCAATCTCGTGCCACCAGTCATCTGCCTTTTTAAATGGGACTTCCCATCAGCACAGTCCCGCCATGCTATTGTTACTCTTGTAATCCAGAATTGACAGAAATATAGCGTGTCTAATAATGTAGGACGCATTTAAGTAATGGACGTATCAGATAATGTTGACCTTGCTGTCTGTTGTTATCAGAAAACCCAAATTACGCCCACAGCCACACGCTATCAGAAATTATATCGAAAAGTACTTTATGAAAACCTTAATTTAACATACCCACTGATAGGCTTATCACGAGCCTCCCGTTATTATACTTTATGAGATGTTTTAATTCCAATACAGTAGCTACTTTGATTCAAATGAGTTGACGCCTGCAAATAGTCATCATAATAATTTCTTAAGCACTTAGGTCCACAAATATACGTAAACGCCTTCTTTAACGCGCCACTTATGGTCCCGAATACCATAGCTTTATAGATGTTATCTATACATATGTAAGGCATTTCTTAGTGTCAAGGACAGTGCTGATATACTTAATAACATGAAGCTTTAAATACAAAAAATGGAAAAAAATCTTATTTTTCGCCGAAACCAATCACGTTATAACTAACTGTGGTTTACTCACGACTACTATGACATACTATGATGTCAAAAAACATTACTGTTGCAGTTGTGTCATCATGCCTGCGTTGTAAATTATTCTCAAGAACAAACAAAAGGCAACCGGGCGCCGAAATTATTTAAACAGAAATTTACCTTTTAAAGGACTGAGTCATAAGTAGACGTAAAAATATTATTTGTAGTATTTCAAAAAGGGTTTCAAACCTTTTGTTATCTGTGAAAATTATAATTTCCCCGAACGACGCAGGTACTAGGAAGGTACCTAATTTTTTATTAACTAAGTACTTAGTATGTGTTCTTTTAGAATTTCTATGGCCACTTTTTAAATAATTCAGTAGAGTAGAAGAATGACCTCCAACATCAAAATTAGCCTATTTCAATCCATTGCTGAACCTCCTTAAACACTTCAATAAGCACGATCAGTAAGAACTTTTATACCCTATCACCCGTCATGCTGAGATACCTAGACATTCCGACGTATTTGACCAACGGTTTTGAATAAGGATTTTTTAAAACAGCTCCGTTTTCCTTTAAAGTTTAACATAGTGTCACGATCACGCGACACGGAATTACAGCGATCAGGCAACAGCTAGTATCAAACATATTTACTAGCTTTAAATCCTATAATCGCTGACCAAAATTGGTCTGATGTCACACTTAAAATAAATGACTGTCCCCACGCAATTTCACACCCTTTGCCCTCCCACTAATTGGACCAAAATACACTTAAATTTTCTTTGTGTCTAGTGTAATTTTAGCTTTAGATGGGGCCACATAGACCACCCCATCGCAATTTAACGGGTTGAACATTCCCTTCCTGATGTCAATTTGAAGTTTCTTGAGTAAAATTAACAGATTATTTGGCGTAAACTTATGAAGATTAAGGCTGGAATTCACAAACTCCTAATCTAAAGTTTAATAGAACACCCGATGTCTTGTAAGAGAATGTTATGTTTAAAAATAAAACAGTTAATTAGAAATTCTGTGAAATTGGATAAGTAATTAATGTTTCAGTGAGCATATGTACGCGGCGCAGATAAGAAATCCGTTTTAGTAGTTCATGTAAGGCAAGTTTCACGTTCCTATTAATAAATTCCTAATTTCATGTAAGTAAAGTTGATAAAGAAGTTAAATAACAAGATAATGCAGATACTTTAGAACAGATTACAAGTAGATACGTACACCTATTTACAAAAATGGAAAATTAAGTAGGTAGTAATATGTATGAAGTAGGTACATATATCAGGTTTCCATAGCACAAGCTCTTCCGAGCACGGTGGCGCAGCGGTAACGGTCTGGCCTTTGAAACATAAGGTCGCGGGCTCGATTTCCGGTCGTGCCCACACATCTTTGTGTGAATTGTTTCATCACCGCGGGTCAATAACAGCGATGAAAACATCGTGAGGAAACCGGTATGTCTAAAAATTAATTATTCGAAGACATGTGACATCCACCAATCGGCACTTGGTCAGTAGTAAACTCAACTAGTAACACAGTTGAAAGAAGACCCATTCACAGCGTTGGGACAGTTAAAAGGTGTAAGCTAGCTTTTCTTAAAGGCTGAGAGTTTGTTAATACACTACAATGTTACAACGAATAAATGACAATCGCAAATTATTCTCAACGCAACAAAACAAAACTTAACATTAAACAAAACATAAAATAATAAAACGTCGGTCATGTCCCGTATTTCCATGTTTATATCGACTCACATAGTCGGTTACGCCATCTGACGCACTTGTGTAGTTGTCTGTACAACGTAGTTCTACGTAAATGTATGTAAACATTGCTTCTTTATGTATTTAATTTGAACACCAATGGACGCACGCATAATGGCAGCAGCATGTCGCCGCGGTTTGGCGAATGTACGTGCTCGGATATAGAGGAGAATTAAACTGGAAGAGCTATGGCTACTAGATACTCACTCCGTATATTTTTAATGAAACTACTCCAGTGGTCCAGTGATAAGTGTGTTCACTTAATAACCGCGAGGTCCAGGGTTGAACAAAAAGGTTTTTCTAATATACTTAGTGAATCGTAGTAGCAGCTCGAAGTTGCGCACTGTGCCCAATGAACGGCAATTGGCTCGAATTATATATGGAACCTAAACAAAGCAGGTGACATCACCTCTGCCTAAGTGCCTACCCCTCCTCCCTCTTATTTATAATAAAACGATGAATTGAATATGGTAATGGTATTTAGATTAATAACAATGATCAGCTCATTCGAGTATGTTAAATCTTTCGCCTGTAATTTTATTTACAAGATATACTCAAAGCATCCCATGAAAAAATTAGTCAGTATAAAAATCTTATAAATGTTTTAATTCAGGCAGCGAAATATACGTGTGCGAAATTTTATCTAGATCTGTTTTCTGATAAAGAATACCTCAACCTAATTATCAAGCAATTACGAAGAAGCATTTTCGCTGAAGCGAAAAAACCTTAAAATAAAGAAGAAAAATCAAACGTGTAGTTTTTTCCTTCGCAAATAAAATTTTTCACTAAATATCTATAATATCAAAAACAAATTACGCTAAGTTATGGAAATTAGGCCCGCTGCAATCTACAAAACATTATTAGTATCAAATCAGTCTTGACTATAGGGAGAATGGTCAGAGTAACACATCTATAAATTTTATCTCTACGTTCAACTCTATGGCGTTAGTTAAAAGCTATGTCCTCGCTGTAGTTCTACGGGTGCTATGTATAGGAGAGCTAACGTGTTATGTAGCTATGAAAGGGATTTCTACTATCAAGAATTCATATTAAATAAGATATTGTTTTAATCGTTTTTGTATGGTAATGAAAGCAAATAAACTTATACTAAACCGTAACTATTAATTATTATAGTTATGGCTGCCTTGATGACGTAAGGATTTTGTATTCGCCTGATCCCGAATCGTAACAGTAAAGGAGTTCCGACGTTTCTTATCTCTTAGCACTGGGCCCAGACAAAGTGACAAAGCGATCGATAGCGGAAATTCGAAAAGAACAAACGGTGCAGTGAGCCGCGATAGTTGAAATATAAGGTCGTGGGATCGATTACCGGTAACCCTTTTTAGTGTCCCACAGCTGGGTATGGGTCTTCTCTCAAATATCTTACGAGTTGAGGGAGTTTAGACCTTAATCCACTCACGCTGGCAAGCGCGGGTTGGTGGATGTTACATGTCCTCAAATAATTGGTTCTTAGACATGCCGGTTTCCTCATGATGTTTTCCTTCACCAATATTGAGCAGCGGAGACGAAACAAATACAAAAAAAAACGTTTACAAATACAAAAACGTTTAATTTCAACGAAACAATTCACACAAAGATGTGTGGGCACGACTAGGAATCGAATCTGCGACCTTATATTTCTAAGGTGACGCCCGTACCGCTGCGCCACCGCTGCTAGATACTACTCTGAGTTTCCTAAAATATTTTGCTTTTTAAAACTGTGATTACCATTTTTTATTAAAATGGTAATCACAAATGATGCAATCATTGTAGGCAAAATTTATCAACCCTTTAATGGTATGGCGAAATTAATTAAAAATTGGGTGAGTTTCGGTACAAATTAAACGGTCTTTTGGATGCACTTTCAGCTGCTTTTATAGTGGACAAACAAACATATTGATTACCAACATGCATTGGATCAATCATTTTAATTGGTAAGTAAACGACCAACACCAGAATTTAAGTTTAGGTGAAAAAGAATAATGTTATTTTACGACATTATTAAAGACATTATTATTGACATTATTTAAGTATAAAAAAAATTAGAAATACCTGGCACGATTACAATATTGAATCATGTTTTAGCAAATGTTTAAAAAACACCAAAATTTTGTTAGTAACAAGTAGCTTTAGTACAAGTTGTCAATACGAAAAAAGTTTTAGATTACTATCATAAACCAGTCATATCTTGAAACAGTCTTAAAAGTTGCAAAACAAAAAAAAAATATTTTACCCCACCAATTTCCAATTAATATTTTTTTTCTTACATCTTACCTATTTTCTTTTTACCAACCGTTTTATATGAAAAAAATAATTTGAGATCGCATTTCAACAAGTTTAAAATTTTAACTAGGAGTACAGAATAGGTATTGAAATATCACAATGTGGAAAAAAAATCGAGTTTCTTTGACTATGACATAATCACAAAGTAGATTCAAGAAAGCCCGAAATCAAGCCCGCTAGGCTTGATTTTACCCGAATCGACGTTAAGTGTGCGCCTGTATTGCGTGAGTGGTGGTCTGGCGAGGCTGCTGCTAGCCCAGCTATCTATCTACTATAAGGATTGCATTATATCTAATGCAATCCTTTAGTTGACATTACTGGAAAATACCTACGTTTAAATATACTTTTTCTCATTTTCTTTGACAACTAACATGAGAACGCATCGCAAAGCTTAAGCGTATATCTTGATAACCGACTATTTCAATAAAACCTAGTTCAGTTCACAGTGAAACAACCAAATGACGCAAACAACCGTAACCATTCCACGTATCGTCATAAAGGCTATTTTTATTGCTTACAGTTAACATAAAGTTTATCCGGCTTCATCCCCTAACGTCTCTTAATGCAATCCAAACGCAGTGGAACTAGGAATTATACTAGCATTTACTTTCAACGATGCACTCAAGATATTTTCAAGTGTGTTGAAGTGGGGGTTAAATGTGAAGATATTTTTATTTCAATAATATTGCAGCTTTGGTTATAGTATAATTTAAACTGTGTATGACCCTGGCATGGAGGGTTAAAGAGGTCACTTCAAGCAGTAAAGAAAATAATTATATTTTGTATGAATTGAATTAACAAAGCATTTGTATTAAGAAGTATTGATTCAACAAGCTATTGTTAAGGTATTATCATTATTGAGGACGCCGAGCCTATCTAAATAGATTAAGAATTAAGTAATTATTATGTACATATTTTAAATAGGATTAGGATTAAAATAGTATTTGTTTTTAGATTAGGCATAAAAATTGTAATATTTTGTACAAATAAGGTTCATTTTTGCATGGCGGCTCCCAGCGGCGTTATTTGTAAACTCGAGCGCTGTTCACTGTTATTGGAGGAAATGTAAGCGCTCCGATTGGCCGACGAATGGGAGCTCGTGTTTAAATAAGTATAAATATAGGAACATTCAAAAATGTTGAGTCAGTGTGTAAGCAGCTCTCCTACGGTAAATAAAGAAGAAATAGTAAAGTGAAAAGTTCGTTTTAATACAGTCCACAAGTACAGTCCAGAACAGTTGGTCCATCGAGTGCCGGATCGAAAAGTGATCCAGATTAGTGTGTGTTCATCAAGTTAATATCAAGATTACGTTTATATCAAGATTACATCAAGATTACGTTTATATCAAGAAATTCAAAATTATTCAGCGTTAATATGGTCATAACGCGCAGCCAAGCAGATGCCACTGAGAGGGAAGAGTCAGTGAGCATTGAAAGGGAACGCCGTAGGAGACTATCGCGAGATCCACCCGCTTCACCAAGCATGCAAGAGCGACCGGAGGATAGGCAGAGAGCCGTGACCGATGCGGCCCTCGCCGGTCCCTCTACCGCGGCGCCGCAGACTACGAGAATAAGATCGCCGGCACGATCAACAAGATCGATGCGATCTAACACAAGCGCGGCCGCGAGAGCACGATTGGCGGAGTTGGAAGCCGAAGAGAAATTAGCTGTTCTACGCAAGAAAGAACTGGCCATAGAAGCGGAGCTAATAAAGAAAAAGTTAGCTGCTGAGTTGTCTGCGATTCAAGACGATCAAGAAAGTCTGCCTGAAGAAACTATGACGGACCACCATCAAAAAGTGGATAATTGGCTACGAACGAATCCACTTAAGAAGAAAGAAGAGCGACAACTTAGATTTGAAGCAAGAGAGAGGTCAACAACGCCAGTTAGGTCTAGATCGAATATAGACGCCCTAACAGAAGCAATGGAAAGGCTGGCAAGACCTAGATTTAGATGCCCTGACCTGCAGGCATTTACGGGAGTACCTAGTGAGTGGCTATCATTCAAAGCTGCTTATTACGACTCTACGAAAATCAACCAGTTAACAGCGGCTGAAAACCTACAGAGATTAAGATGTTGCCTGAAAGGTGAAGCCAGAGAATTAGTAGCTGCCTTATTGCATACAGCAAGTGATCCAGGAATTATTATGACAACACTAGAACAGTGTTTCGGGAGACCAGAAATTATTATTGATCGAGCTCTAGATGACCTGAAGAAGTTACCTAGACCTAGTGCATCGGCGATAGAACTGAACAACTTCGCTGTGAAACTGCAAAATGTAGTGTGTGTGTTGAAGAGTATTAACCGACAACAATATTTGTACAATCCTATGCTGGCAAGAGAAGTGTTGGAGAAACTGAGCCCGCACATCAAGTCACGTTGGTGCGATTATGCAAGTGAACAAGATGGAACGGCGGACCCAGAGATCGTAGTGCTATCTCGCTTCCTTATGCGCGAGGCGGACCGAGCGCTGAAGTATAGCTACGCTCCATCAACTACCTCCGGCCAGAAGAGGGAGTACAGACCTGCAGTTACAAATGTGAGTAATAAGAAAAGGAACAATCCTATATATAAAGTGACAGAAGACGAGCAACTGGACCAATGTCCCTGTTGCGAGAAGATTCACAAGCTCCCGGAGTGCCCCAAATATAAGGCGCTTTCAACGGAACAACGTTGGGAGTTAGTGCGTGAAAAGAAATTGTGTTTTAAGTGCATCACGAAAAAACACCGTCGAAGCTTCTGCAAAAGCAAGTTGTGTGGCGTGGATCAGTGTCAACGTCCCCACCACTCGTCACTGCATCAAAAGGATGAAGATCATAAAGAATCAGTGAAATCTGTGACACAAACGGCGAGTACAGATACTGAGGCTGTGTTAACAGTGGCAACCACAACCGCCACTAACGAGAAAGCAGTTTTACTGAAGATGTGCCCAGTGACTGTCGTTGGACCACGGGGGGAGGTCAACACATACGCTCTTCTAGATGAGGGAGCCACAATATCTCTCATCGACGAAGAGCTAGCCAAAAGCATCGGTGCCAAGGGACCTCTTCAACCATTACGCATGCAAGGGGTCAACATGACGCAACGAGAGAACAATAGTGAGTTAGTCACAGTGCACCTGAAAAATGCAGACAACGGGCGATACAAACTTCAAGCACGAACCATCAAGAATATGAAGTTGCTACAACAATCAATCCCGAGCACACTGCTAGAGCAAGAACACCTACGAGACTTACCGCGGGACATCGTGTGTTATAATACCACACAACCCGGAATCTTAGTGGGAGCAGACCATTGGGAGTACATCGTGTCCCAAGAACTACGGGTCGGTCAACCAAATCAACCGGCCGCGTCGAGAACCCAGTTGGGCTGGGTGATACATGGAACGATGCCGCGCAAGATGATCAGAAACCAAGATAGCGTGTTGCATGTCTACACGTACGAAAATGGAGTAGATACGATCGAGCAACAGAACTTACGCCTTCACGAGTTGGTTGAGCATCACTTTCGCATCGAAGCATTGGGAATTACTCACAAACCACGTGTGAGTAGTGAAGACTTACGAGCAACCAAGATAGTAGAGCAAACTATGAAGAAAATCAGCAAAGGTTACGAAGTTGGACTGCCATGGAAGGAAGACGACATAAGACTGCCACCGAGCTATAATGCAGCCTTACGACGTCTTTGTAAAATCGAACAGAAAATGGATGGCGACCCCGACTTTGCAAAGGAGTACACAAAGCAGATAAACAATTTGCTTCAGAAGAAATATGCCGAACCATGCAACGGCACCGAGAAAGCAAGCCCTGTATGTTGGTACCTACCACATTTCGCCGTGCAAAACCCGAACAAACCGGGGAAGTATCGGTTAGTCTTCGACGCAGCAGCAAAGAGCCACGGAGTCAGCCTGAATGATCACCTCCTAGAAGGGCCAGATCTACTAAGGTCGCTTCAGGGAATCTTACTCAGATTTCGAGAGAAACGCGTCGCACTAACAGCCGATGTCCAAGAGATGTTTCTACAAGTTAAAATACGCTCAGAAGATCAGCCAGCACAGCAATTCCTATGGAGAGGCGACGACAGAGAGAAACCACCGCAACACTACAAGATGACGAGTATGATATTCGGAGCAGCAAGCTCTCCATTCATGGCACATTTCGTTCGTGACCACAACGCACGAAGGCACGCCGAAACACACCCTTACGCCTACGAAGCCATCACAAAGAACCACTATATGGATGATCTAGTGGCGAGCTTTGAAGACCAACAAGAGGCCAGGCGCACGATCCTCGAGCTACAAACAGTGCATGCCGCTGCGGGATTCACGCTGCGTGGATGGAACGCTAATTATAAGAGCGTGCTGCGAGATATACCCGAAGAGTTGCGAGCTACAACGCCGACCCAATTGGGAGAAAGAGAACAAGAAAATAAGATACTTGGACTCTTCTGGAACGCTGAACGAGATGAACTCGGGTTCAATACCTCCATGAACAGAGTTCCTGCCGAAGTACGCGCCCGAACTCGCGCGCCTACGAAGAGAGAAGCTCTGAGTGCAGTAATGTCAATTTACGACCCGATCGGACTCCTGAGCAACTACACGATACGGGCGAGAATTATACTACAGAACTTATGGCGTCTGAAAATGTCATGGGACGAACCAATACCAGCTGAAGAAAACGAGCGCTTCGCTGACTGGCTGGGACATCTTTCCAACCTAGCCAGTCTTCGCCTGCCACGACAGTACGCGCTGGAAGATTGTCGAGACTTGGAGCTGCACGTTCTATGTGATGCCAGTGAACAAGCATATGCAGTAGTTGCATACTGGCGCGTCACACGAACTGATGGAAGTGTCGCCCTAAGTCTTGCCGCAGCCAAAGCCAAGGTGGCTCCGAAGAAGACACAGACAATACCACGTCTGGAGCTACAAGCAGCGGTCATCGGTTCTAGATTAGCAGACACCATAAAAAAGGAACATCGCATCCAAGCCAGAAGAACAATATACTGGAGTGACTCCACAACGGTGATACACTGGATACGGCACGATGCTCGAAGATACACCCCATTCGTTGCACATCGTTTGGGTGAAATATCTGAACTCACACATAAAGAAGATTGGCGATGGTTACCTACCGGTGAGAACATTGCCGACGACGCGACGAGACTCAGCAACGCACCGATCACTGCAGAAGATCGTTGGTTCCACGGACCGGACTTTCTGTTACGCCCAGAGAATCAGTGGCCCGCAGAAAAAGTGGATGCTGAAAACGATGAAGAAGTTATCTTGCATGTTGCTGAGGAAGAACAAACAGATGACGCGTGGCTACCAGATCCCGTACGCTTCTCAAAGTACGAAATACTGGTCAGAGCAGCGGCGCGCGTATTGGCCTTCGTAGACATATGTCGCCGCCGAGCTACGAACCTGGAACATAGTCACATAGAACAGGCAGAGCGCGCACTGATACGACGATCGCAGAGAGAGAGCTTCCCGGATGACCTAGAACGAATAAGGAAGTCTCGTTCTCTCGCAAAAGGAAGCAGATTGTTCCGGCTAGATCCAATGTTGGAAGAAGGCATACTCCGTGTGAGAGGCCGTATTGGAGCAGCGACTGCACCCCAGGAGATGAAGCGACCGATCATCTTGGATGGTCGCCACCAGATCACGCGACTGATCGTACTGAAGGAACACTGCAAGGCGGGACACGCTAACAGAGACCGCGTGACGAACGACCTGCGGCAGCGATATTGGATCATTCATCTCAGACCGACCGTGCGGACCACTGAAAAGAATTGCGCAACATGCAAAGTGCGACGATCCAGACCGCAAACACCGGCGACAGGAGACTTACCTCGAGCACGCCTTGAGCCCTTTCAACGTCCTTTCTCTAACTGCGGGACTGATTACTTTGGGCCGATGATCGTGAAGGTTGGACGCCGCAGAGAAAAGAGATGGGGAGCCTTGTACACGTGTCTCACAACTCGCGCTGTACATATAGAAGTCGTCCCATCGCTGTCTACAAGTTCCGCAATCATGGCGCTGCGCAGAATGGCGGCTCGAAGAGGATGGCCACGAGTTATGTACTCGGACAACGCCACGAACTTCCGAGGAGCCGACAAGGAGCTGAAGACCGCTTATGCAGAATGGGCGCCCGCTCTACGGGATGAAGGATTAACCCACCGAATGGAATGGCGTTTCATTCCCCCTGGAGCACCTAACCAAGGGGGAGCGTGGGAACGCTTGGTACGATCCGTTAAGGTTGCCCTGATGGCAACACTGAAAGAGAAGGAGCCCAAAGAAGAAATCCTGATTACGCTGCTGACAGAGGCGGAATTTTCAATCAACGCCAGACCTTTGACGCATGTCAGCGTGAACCCAGAAGATCCAGAAGCCCTGACTCCGAACCATTTTTTGTTGGGGTCATCCACCGGCCTGCCCCTCACCGGACCATGCGACGTCGCCGATCGTCGAGCATGGAGGGCGAGCCTGGCGCTCGCTGATCATTTCTGGCAGCGCTGGGTGCGGGAATATTTACCAACCCTGGTACCCCGCGGAGAACCCACGAAGGACGAACGAAGACTGCGAGAACAAGACATCGTCGTCATCGTGGACCACACTCTACCTCGCAATGTGTGGCCCATGGGACAAGTACAACGAATCTACGAGGGTCCAGATGGTGGAGTTCGAGTGGCCGACGTCCGAACCCGTACCGGTGTCTTCAAGCGACCAGGGGGAGAATATTGAGGACGCCGAGCCTATCTAAATAGATTAAGAATTAAGTAATTATTATGTACATATTTTAAATAGGATTAGGATTAAAATAGTATTTGTTTTTAGATTAGGCATAAAAATTGTAATATTTTGTACAAATAAGGTTCATTTTTGCATGGCGGCTCCCAGCGGCGTTATTTGTAAACTCGAGCGCTGTTCACTGTTATTGGAGGAAATGTAAGCGCTCCGATTGGCCGACGAATGGGAGCTCGTGTTTAAATAAGTATAAATATAGGAACATTCAAAAATGTTGAGTCAGTGTGTAAGCAGCTCTCCTACGGTAAATAAAGAAGAAATAGTAAAGTGAAAAGTTCGTTTTAATACAGTCCACAAGTACAGTCCAGAACAATCATCAATTCACCTTACTTTTGTTTACAGTTTCGGCAAGAAAGACTCATATTATTTTCTAAATACATTCTTACTATAGCGAGTCTTTAGATGTGTTCACCATTTTCATCATTCTCACGTTCTTCTTCTAAAAAAAGCTCTTTTTAAACAATCAATGTATGATATTCTATGCACCATCATTTTAATCATGCACCTTTTTACTTTCCTGATTTACTTACTTTACTTACAATTATTGATTCAAAATATTAAAAACAATATCTCAAAACGCTGGTACAAATTCTTTCAGAAACAAAATAAAATGTCTAAAACAAGAACGTAACTTAAAATTATTTCCCTGAAATGAATACTTTATATGCTACAGCCGTAGGTCTGACCTACTCGTTTTACTTATTCCGATATTGGACCCCACTAATTTTGTTTACTTATTCATTAAAATGGAGAGCGATGGCGAATTCCACCGAAATGCTTTTTCTATTAGATTTTTAGGGGAAATAGGAACGTGAATGTGGATTTTTAAAGAGGATGCCTTTTTATTTTTTCATTTTCCTGAAGGTACATAGGGTTTGTAATAAAGTAAGATTGTTTGGTAATAAAGTAAGTGATCTTGTGGGTGAAAGGCCACACCAGGTAAAATAATGAACATTAATAACTTATAATGTCAATGTTTTTCTGCCAACAGGGCTAGGTGATAAAAGGACTGATATCAACGAATTTTAGTCTTACAGAAATGAAAAAGCTTACATGGCGACAAAATAAAGCAATGCAAATAACATATCAGAAAATGATACGAGGCAGGTGACAAAATCGTGACAGTTTATAAACAACCAAAGTAGCAGACAAATCCAGACATGTGTTGAGAAGCAGCAGACGAATGTAAAACAGAAAGATGAAGAATATTGCTCGTGAACACGGCATACGATATCCAGATATTACTTCAGATTTACGTACAAAATGCAACGGTCTGGAAGCTTGATGGACTGCCGATTCGCATCTTGAATTATTCATTCGTATCCCAAAAGTTTACCAAGACGGCCCCATTGAACATTGCTTTATTTTATAGTTTATGAAATTTTGCATCAATTTTACAGAAGTTTGGTTTATATTGGAAACTAAGAACAAATTCTTGTTGTCGTAGTATCTGCTTTGCTGGGATTTGGTTTATCTTTTACAGTTTCTTTAGTTTAATAAAAACAGTATCTACAATAATTTTCCTTTAATTTAAGAGATACATTTTTCTTGGTAAAATGTTCTATACGTCCAAATGAAACAGAAAATATCAGCCTTTTGTTTAATTTGGATCATAAAATCTATAAAGATCGATTCCATTTTTTTAGATTCAAAATTATATGAATATCATTTTACCATCCCTTGAAACAATTTTATCGTACACTATTTGGTTACGATATTTTAAGCCATATTAATTTAATTTTCTACTAAACTTCAATGAACATTTCCATTACTCAGTGTAACAATAAGTCAGCTGGTTCGGACACGTGCCTCCATGCTACATCCGTTAACTATTTGCCGACGCGACGCACAAATCGGTTCGTTTGCAAAGACAAATGGCAGCCGTCTGTCGGCAAACGTCACAGATTGCATTCTCAAAAATTACTCGGGAAAGAGTTGAAAATTGCCTATCAAAAATGCAACAGTAGCAATACCGTATTTTCTACTTACACCCAAACAATAAAATACTTTATAAACACACTCTTAAGGATGACATTTTGATGCAGCCCTTCCACAAGGCGGCATTTGAAAAGTGATGCTGTTATTGATATTCCGTTTAGCATTGTCAACGCGTTTGAAGCGTGTCGCCCTCTGTTGCTTGATTTTTGGTTTTTGTTTAACAACAAAAGAATTTATTATTATTAGAATGCGATTTAGGTTTGCTTGTCCATTGTTCGATTAGCGATCGGCACCCATAGTGTGTGGAAAGTATTCAAGTCGTGGTATTTAGCGCCGACGGTGGCATTGCAAGGCGCTTCGTTAAATGTCTGTTTAGAATCTAAATTGTAGCATTAAGGTATAATTAAGATAAATTTGGACCGATAACAGACTGGTGCGACGTGCCAACCTTGTCGCCATGTCAAAATGCTTTGGGAGGGCAAAAAATTGAGAACAAGATGCAATCGCTTTAATGGGCTTTGTTTTAGTAACGCCCAAAGTTCATTAGTAGCTCTCTTCGTCATATCAAATTAGAACTACATACTAAATTTGGCATCTTTAAGATTCTAAAAAAATAGTAATAACTTTTACAGATTTTTCACTATTGATGAAATGAAATGAAAATATGCTTTTTTTTTTTTCTTTGAGACGCGAGCCTAGTTAGAAATAGTCCAATTTATTTTCCTATAGTGCAATGAATGACTGGCAACTACTGAGTTAGTTCGTTTTGATGTAACTTTATATAAGAAGATAAAAAGTAAAACCTACACGCAACTCCATAGACTATGAAAGAAAACTAAATTGAGCATCGCACAGACATCTCAATAAGGGGTTTGGCTCTCAACGCGCCTCGTAAATTTTACACGAATTGTTTGTTTTCACACAAAAATATACTGAAGAATGAAGTAAAAAATGAAGGTAAGAAAGATATGGACATTCGAATACCTACTTCATGGATCAATAGTAAAAATATTCAAACTGATACTAAGTTAATTATATGCACAGAACAATTTCCCACGATTACATACGTAGTAGGTAGTATTGGTTTTTAAATATAGGTTTGATTTAATTAATCTAACAGAAGTTACTGATCCCTACAATTCCTACCACATAATTATTATATGTTTTAAATTTGATTTTCATACAGCTTTAGAGGCTACAGTGCTTACCTGTCGCTCCTCCTTTATCTTTCGTAGATCCAACCTCCTTTGCCGGATATAGTTCGTAAATCTTAACTTTTGTAGTATATCCGAGTGTAAAATTGTTTAGTGTTGAAACTGCACGCAACATCAATTTATAAGTATCGATATATCGATAGCAGGCATTGTGAACGGTAGTGATTTGCAAATGCGTTTCAATAATTTATATGTCTGGTTTGTTAATCTGTTTATATTTAGTGTTTGTTGTTTAGTGCGGTTCTGTGAAAATTGGTTTTAGATCACATGCGCATAGGGATTTTGTTGATCTATCTAATTTAGGTAATCTTATGTTACCTATTCAATATACTACTATAATGCTTACTATACTTACTTGTTTATGCACCTATGCCAGGAACTAGAAAAATAAGGTACATCACTAGAAATATTTTTTTGAAAAACGGTGATAAGTTTATCCTGTTAGTTTTGTTTTTAGAGCAGCGGTGGCGCGGCGATATCAACCTCACCTTTAAAATATAAGGTCGCGGGCTCGATTCCCGGTTGTGCCCACACATCTTTGTGTGAATAGTTTCATCTCCGCTGCTCAATATCGGTGAAGGAAAACATCGTGAGGAAGCCGGCATGTCTGAGGACTAATCATTAGAGGACATGTGACATCCACAAACCTGCACTGAGCCAACATGGGCGTTAACTTTACCAACTCGTAAGATAGTTGAGATAATTCTTTTTGCAACAACAACACAAAACCGACTTCAATTGTAGGTACCTAGAATTATGCGTTTAGGGCAATTGCACTAATAATTTTTGAAGGCTGCGCGCTTAGCGTAAACAATGACGCTTCTTTCGACATAGCTCAATAACTACTGGTCAGATCTTGATTTAAATGGGACCACACGGAAGCATTTACTTGCCAACAAAAAAAAGAATCATAGAAATCGGTTCACGTATAACAAAGATAGGTAACAAACATAAAAAAACATACAGTCGAATTGAGAATCTCCTTCTTTTTGAAGTCGGTTGAAAAGACAGTGTCCAGCTGTGGGACGCTAAAAAGGGTGGAAATGAATTACTTCTTTTATGAGTCCTTGGGTAAAATATTTTTAAATTGACGTTAACTTGTGATTTATATAGTTTTATGAGGAAAGTTTGTACTAGTCTTCTTAGATTAGAATTGGCTAAGTTTTATGGTTTCAATTACCAAAGACAGTTTACGGCTTAAGAATTTATGAACAAAATAGTAAACTTTAAACCTATAAAACCACAAAATACAGAATTTTATGGGTTTCTCTTAGTAGACATTAAATTATTAGTGCCACATATAACTATTTTAGTTTCTACGAAAATATAGTTACATTGCTGACTTCGCATTCTTTTTTTTTTACAAAACATTTGAAAGTCTCAGAAAAAATGAAATCAGTTTTTAAGATGTATATTTTTTTATCTATCACGTGCAAGTGCTACTATGAGTGAGTAATGAAATAGAGATGTGATTTACAAGAAACTAATGAGATGTTTCAGAAGACATGCAAGGTATCTCATGCAAGGTAGTCTAGGGCAGAGCCCTAGACTACTTTCGTTAAGACTACATTTACCAAACGTTTTACTTTCCCGTCATAAAAGTACGTCAAGAGATGACTAGCAGTTGCTCGCAAATTATAATACCGTCTTCATATTATTTGGGTATTTCATTTTTTTTTTGTTAATGTACTGTAGGATACATAACCTTTAACAAAACACTGAAAATATTAACAAATATAATTTGTTTACAAAAGTTGTAGTAAATAGTGTTTTGCTTGTTTAAATTAGCATAGACTTTGTTATACGAATAGCTACAAAATACTCGCACAATAATAAACTTCTTGTTTTTCTTCATACTCATCTCTACTGTATGCATAATTTAAAAGCAATAATCTTAAAACGATTGATTTACATTCCATATAATTTACATTTAATTTCTGTACACAAACAAAGGAACACAAATGCGGGCTTTTATTGACAGCTAATATCTGTTTAAATAACTATTGGGACGTTTAATTCGATAATAAATCATTGTTACAGTTGTTTGGTTTTTCACTAACATTTATTATGCGTACGGTTTACGGTAGCGATTGTGGAGAATGTCTTTAAATGATTGAAGTGGCTTTTTCTTTTGTTAGCATTGATTTAGTGTGTATGACAGTTTTATAACTTTGAATAGAAGTTATTTTAAAACAGTATCTTTTATATCTTTTAACTACTCCAGTGTCATTATTTGATTACAATTAAACATAAGAGATTATGAATTTTAAACCGAGCACCTACTTTTAAGAAGTTAGTTGAGCCAGTTGGGGTTTACTTGTCGCCGAAAATTGTAATTCGAAAGTTGTGTGTCATAACTTGAGTATGTATAAAATTGTAGATATTATAGATATACCCAGCTACCGAAAGTGTAAGTATCTACTAAGTCTTAGTGTAATAAATGGAATATACCTACTGAAAATTCGATTATGATGAATTCAAAATATTCCTACTGCTTCGTCAATTATAGTCTAAGTGATCATTTATTTAGAAACTTTATATACTACAGAGATAGTCAACAGTTATATGCCATAATCTTCAAAGAACACTAAATAGTCATAGCGATGTCGAATCGTAATCGTAACTTAAGCCTAGACCGCTTGAGAACTAGAGTTTGGCAGAATTCCAAGAGCTGGTGTTGGTTATACTTATTTTGCTCTTATGGGGCTTGTGTACGGGCTGTAAATAAACTATGTATGAAATGGTGTAGGTAACGTATGCCTTGTACTAGACTTATGAATTAAAAACGAAAGAGTTATTCTGTCTACTATTTGTTGAGACAATTATGTCTGAAATTAAACTATGAAAAACAAGAATTTGTTTCAACAACTTCTTCTTCTCAACTTCCTTAAATACGAGTCAGGATTATACGATAAGGAGCAAGCAACCATTTCGGGTTTCACTGCTGGGTACGGGTCTTATGTCAACAATATTAAGATTTGACACAACACACGTTAGCGAAGTAAGTATGGAATGTGTAAAAGAAGTATTACAGAGCAATCTAAAAATATTGATAGTGTTAGACTACGATGTGCCATGACTATATTGTAGTTGTAGCTGACAATGGTGACAATGGTGACCTTTGAAGGATATGAAGTATACAGTATAGTCTATTTTAAATGATGACTGATGCTCCCACATCCTATCACAGAACTGGAGCCTAAACGTATCCGACACGCTTAGTCTACCACAAAATTTGTTGTTTTATATTGACACAGTGCATAGGGTTGTATTTTATCGATAAAAGAGTAAAAATTACTTGCCGACAATTATTCAATTTCATTATAAATTCTGTTTGATATTTTTCTATTGACTATTTAAGCAATAAAATTAAGTAGATATACTCGAATACTAAATACAAGCAAAGAATGTATTTGCCTGTTTTACCCAAAAGTGTAGGCAGAGGTAAATAACAAAATTTTCGTTAGACCTGGCAAAGTGATACAAATTTAAGCGATTTTTGGCGTTTATTCTGACAGTCCTATTAACATTATTTCTAACAATGTTTGGTATATAGTATTGTCTTATTTCAATGTTTGGTATATTTAGTAAACTCAAGTCATGTTTTTTTTTAATTTTGATCTAATAATCAATATTTTATCGATAGTTTAAATTACACACATCACTAGAGCAACTATAGTGATCCTTTCATTAAACAGTGGGTTTAATTTGATTAGCTCTCCTCTAACCAATGGTCTTGTAGGTCATTGGTCAAATTTAGAATTAATAATTTATGACTTTTAAATGTGTCGAGTTAAAATTAAATTATTATTGCCTTTCTCCGTTATTATTTATAATACTATTATTTATAACACTTAATGGTCTTTGACAAATGTATAAGTACGGGTTGGTGGATGTCACATGTCCTCGAATGATTAGTTCTTAGACGTGCCGATTTCCTCAAGATGTTTTCCTTCACCAAAATTTAACGGCGGCGATATAACAATTCACAGAAACATGTGTAGGCACGACACGGAATCGAACCCGCGACCTTTTATTTCTAAGGCGAGGCCCGTACCGCTGCACTACCACTCCTCAATACTCAATACTGTCCCCTAAGGGTGTGAGATGGGGATCACATGGGTGAAACAGCGGGCGAAACCTACTTTATCATCATCATCATCAGCCTCGTTCAGTTTACTGTTGAACACAGGCCCTCCCACACCACGCCACTGAGCACGATCCGCGGCTAACAGCTTTTACCAGTTATCTACCAGAGATTGTCACTCGACCTAGTCTTAGGACATCCTACGTACGTTTGCCGATTCTTGGTCTCCATTCAAGAACTCAAGAAGCTACTGTATGAGTAGGTATTGTGTAGGATCTGGTGAGGACCACTATATTATACAACTTCTAATACAATGTGTGTTTAGTAGGGAAAATTTATGATAAAGTACCAATATTTATTGCATCTGTCAACGAGGTAACGGCATGAAAGCACCACAACATACTCTTGGCAATAAGTTTAGGAAAATACAAATAAATGTAACGCAATTGAGGGACCCTCCCCAACAAACTCGTGCATAAGTAAAAGATGTATGAAAGAGATGAGTTTCGTCAATATAAGCACGTTAATAAATTAGATTGTAATATTTTGGTGCTTGTTATGTTTTTGTTTGTTAGATGTTGCTTCCGCATTGCTACAGTTTGCTGTCGTAAACGTATCATCACTATAACTTTATATACAGGACGAAAATAATCAATAGACCCTGAAGAAAGTTTCTGGACCTTTGAATTCTAAAGGTAGGTATTAGGTACCTACTAAAAACAATCCCTTTAAAAAATATGTATAAATACTAAAGAATAAAAAATAATGACGCACCAGGAAATGTTACTACTACCTACTACTTGCTGCCCTAGTGGTTTAGTTCCCGCTTTTTATATTTTTACCCGTTTTTTTTGACACATACCTTGTCCTGATCCTAATAAACAAAAGAAAAAGTATCCATTTCGACGCAGTCAATCTGAAGTTATATGCATACATACATTTCGGCGATTTATTTTTATTTTTAAAAGATGATATAAAAAATATAGTATCAGTTCCAGTTCCCAGCCGCCGCCGCGAGATGATCTCAAACACTATTGAACCGATTTTCATGCTGTTTTCATCATCCCCTAGATTAGATTAGGTTAACGCCATTTTATTGCAACCATACAAAACCGGCCGGATCCCTAGTATATGATTAAGTACATTCCTTTCATATCTACCAACAAAATATTTACAGTCGCCCATTCTATAAAAATATAATTTTATTTCACTTCTTGATGTAGGTTTATGGATTCCTATAATAACGTTTTTACACATGTAGGTAACATCGTAAAAGAATGTGATCATAAGTAGGTCATTTCTGTGTCTAAACAAAATTGTTCCCTACATTCTAGGTACACACAGCTACACACCAAGCTATATAATTCTAGTATAGTCCGATTTCGCATAGTATACGATTGCCGTACAACGAGAGGTCAGCTTATACTGGAATTGTATAGCTTGCTGTGTTTCCGTGAGTACTAGTATACTATGCCTGCATCTCATCAATATCGGTGTTGATATTAATATCTCACAGTCATCAAGTATGTTTGGGGAAAATCTGGTGTTGAGTACCTAAGTACCCAGTAGTTTGGTATAATATGTGTTAATTAATAAGCTAGGGCTTTGGTATCGAGAAATAAACGTAATACATTTTTTTGTGCGATTTTGATTTTCGACTTAGGAAAAGTAACTTTTCGGAAATTCTTACGCGCACAGTTCACACGGCTACACAATAGTTTTCCAGTATAAGCTGATCTCGGATTGTAAAGGATTTTTGTACAACAAGAGGTCAGCTTACATTGGATTTGTATAGTTTGATGTGTGGCCGCGTGTACCTAATATACGATGCAATAGCGCGCGATATCTAGATAGAATGAAGACTTAATTTAGTAACACCTTGCATATCAGATATAGTAAGATACCGAAGTCTTGGGTCGTGAACCTGTGTAGGTCTTAACCATTTGCATAAACTTTTCGCATAAAAATATTGGCATAAATATGCAAACACCTAATTCTTTTAATTCTTTTTAATTGTATTGAAAAGCTCTTTATTATTACTTATGAGTTTTTTTCTAACACCAATGCAGCGTAAAAAAGGTGATTCGCATAATCCATTCGGTTATCGTGCCTAATTTAGCTATGTTTTTATTTATTTACTCAAAATCTGCACAAATGTTTACTAATCTACAAATCTGCCAAACTGCACAACAGTTTGTGGGTAGTAATTCTCGTGAAAAATTAAATTGCAACTTTATTCGTATGTGATTCTATTATATCTAATTCTTTAAACAAATACAGACTCCAAAATTATAGCTATAAGTTAAAAGAGAGTCTTCAAAAATTATCTCCACACATTCGTATTCTAAACGCAATCTATAAGTTCTTCATTACTTATCTTCAAACGCATCGATACGCAACATTTATTACGCTACCATACGCCAACAAAACCGTGCCGCCAGATAAATTATGAAAAACCCTTAATCTATTGTAATAAGGTCGGTTTTTGAAACAGAATAATGGTTGTAGAGTAACTATTTATTCTGTTTGCAAATGTCTAGAGCGTTCTATCACGTCAAAACAAGGAGCAGGGGAACAATGTATTGCAGTTGGCAATCTTAGTGCCCTTTCTACAATATCTTTAATGTGACACCCCTCAATATGAATAATGTGTCATACGATCGCGCCCTTTTATCTGCACTGAGGGAAACACTGAGATTTTCCTAAATATTATTATTGGGGTGGAAAAACTTTGTGTTACATGTTTCAGTCATCGTTGTTATGGCACCTATAAGGTTTCTATAAAGGTAAGTATATACTGCATCCATAAAACGGTAAATAAACTTTACCAAGAAATAAACAGCATGTTCCTAAAAATCCTAAATTTGATTAGGTGCCGCATTACATATCTACGTCGTATAGAACTTTATTCCAAGTACACCCAAGATATATAAAGTACGGTCTAAATTATTATTTTTTGAATGATTAAGACTTGTTCTTTGCTTTATAAAGAAATACCGTTTTTAACTGACGTCTGAAGCAGGATCAGATAGTATACTTTACACTGTTTTAACCCTAAATGTTGGTTAAAATAATTCTGATATTCATTTTGTATAGATACCTGCCAAAATTATATAATTTATATGTAACAGTTCGTGCGAATATTTTAAAAGCAGTCCTCTAAAGAAAACACGATTACTGGCTTAGTCGACGAACTTCCCTTGTGTATATCTAAATATTTTCCGCAAAAAACAACATTCCCATAGGTTTATTTTTAGCTTCCAATAAAATTCTCTATCATCCCCATAAAGAAGACAATTAACTAATGGTAGGTAAACAGAATTGAGGCCATAACTCGACTACCGTTAATTACAATAGACGTTTCTAGGAAAGTAATAAATAAAGAGACAAAGCTACTGAATACTGTGTAGTCAGTAGTTCAAAACAGCGATGTCAGTGAATTTTCAGGATGTCATTTGGAGAAATTTATTTGACCACGGATATCTAAGAGTCAGCTGAATAGGTACTCGTCTGATTGATTGATGGAGAAACTACTAATGTACCTCTGTTAAGGTGATAGTATTTTATGTAATCTCTAGTGAAGGGGAGGTACATACTAGTCAAACCATAAAAAGGAATGATAGGGTACAAAACCTAAGTAACCCTTTTTGATACCAACCTATATAAATGTTTTTATCGTTAGCCCCTTTCTGACTTTTCACGAGTGCAATAATATAAGGCGACTGGTAATTAGTGTAAAATACTTTACTTACCACGTGGTAATCCTCATAATTATAAACCAAAGAAACCAAAGAAACTTTTTAGGCAGCTTTTTAAATTAAATTCGGTAATCAATATTGAGTCGACCCGATGTGATCAAGCCGATGCGAGAAGCTCGTTGCGCCCCGTCGCCGAGGCTTGTCACCTTGTCCTTTCCTATTCTACACTCCATTACCGTCATCTCTACAACTGACTGACTGTTTCAATATTTATAGTGGAATTTAATTTAAAAAAGTTGCCCCAAAAAATAAGTTTCTTTGGGAAAGTTGTTTGTAATCATAGCACTATCACGCGGTAAAGTATTTTACACTAAATACCAGTCACCCAATATGTGCTCTCTCTCCCTATATTACCAGTCACCCTATATTGATCATGTGGGAACAACTATACACAGTAGTGAAATAACCATTCAAATCCGTTGCCTTTGTATTCCTAAGTCTAAAATAAGGGTAACTACATTTAAGAACTACGTTCTGCAATTTTATGACGTTATAGATTTTTAACAGCGGTGGTGCAGCGGTACGGGCTTCGCCTTAAAAAAATAAGGTCGCGGGTTTGAATCCTGGTCGTGCCTACACATCTTTGTGTGAATTGTTTTATCTCCGCTGCTCAACGACGGCGAAGGAAAAGATTGTGAGGAAACCGGCATGTCTAAGAACTAATCATTCGAGGACATGTGACATCTACCAAACCACACTTAGCCAGCGTGTGTGGATTAAGGCCTAAACTGTCACAACTCATAACATAGTTGAGAGAAGACCCGTGCTCAACAGTGGGACACTAAAAAGGGTTGAAGTGATAGGTTTACAAAAAAACTGAAAGTAACAAGTACATACGTAATAATGTTACGCTTTCTCGATGTTAACTACACTAGTTTGATGTGCGTCGGTCTGTAATGTTTTACTACTATAAAGCTTAATAAACGAACCACATTTTAATGTATACCAATGAGCATCACCCTAATATTCATAAAAAATGTGAGTACAAATACTTGTATTATTTTGTGGGGGTGATATTTTGAGGCAGGAAAAGCCAATGTTATGCCTCGCATTGCAAAAAATGCATGGGTCTGATGCAATATTTTAATATTAACTGTATTATAGGGTGCAGGGTGCATTTTTGGTATTGTAAAAAATGTTTTGGATTAGCAAGGATGCGGTCGTGGAAGATAAATTATTAACAAGTTAGTATCTATATTAAGAGAAATTGGTAAGATTATTTTGAAACGTTTTCCTACTATAGAATTGCGCAAGTGTTTGAGGATTCATGAAATAGGTACCTACCTACTTTTTATCCTATTAATATGTTGTATTGATTGAATTATTTCTGTAAAGCACGCGGACGACGAGTAGTAGGTCGTCGCTAGCAGAAGCTGTTCAGATGTAGCGCCATTTGTATTATTAAGAAATTGTGTAGGACTGCTAATTGCTAATATGTTTCTGCAGGCGTATGCGAGTTGGATTTAATGTAGGTATCTGTAACTTTACTTGCCTCGAACCACCGGCCTTGTAACTCTATTTTTCTTAGTTACATTTAAATTTTCAAGTCTGTGGGACTTTAATTAACATCAGTATATCCTCTAAAGATATTACAGAAGGTATTATTATATCGTTTAGTTTTTGTAGCCCGAAGAGGGTCTTATAAACTTAGCTCTACTGATCCCTGACACAATACTTTAAGCTTTGGGATCTCTGTAGTTATTTGATAACAGCCATCAACAGTAACAGTCAGATAACAGTCATGTCTGATTCCTACAAGTGACAACAAATCAGGCTTGGTTATCACTCAAAAAGGCACCTGCTAGTTTGAGGCCCGCCCCTTTTTAGAACAATAAACCTAAACGTACTACTAACTAAATAGTGAACTATAATAAAACAATAATCATATAGATACCTCTTGTCTCTCAATATTTAATAGATGAATAAATCTAATAGAGATAGTCTTATCCGCACTAACACAATGTTCCAATATTTACGGCATAAAAACTTTCATGCACTAACAAGGCGACTTACTGAGGCCAAAAACGGTTTGCACTCCCTGATATTAGACTAATATTCAGCTTACCCTCGGCTTTATTAAAAAACCAAGGGCCATTTGTATATATTTATAGTTCCTAAACATAATGGTCCCTGTCAACGGTGCTTCCCTATAGATTAATTTCGTTAAAACATTTTGCCTATCAATACATCGCATAGGACCCTTAGAAATGCTTCGAAAAATTCCAACACTCATGTTCTTTTATTACTTGCAGTAGCAAAAAGGATGTTTGAAAATTTTAAAGAGGCGTGGATATTGCTATTTTGAAATGAAAACGTTGTATGGGGTCAGTTTTTACTGCAGGGGTAAGAATTGAGTGCATCAGAATGAAAAATAATAATATATATAATATAGTGGGACATTAACACACACGGTCATCTGATCCCAAACTAAGCAAAGCTTGTACTATGGAAACCAGATAACTGGTAATATACTACATATAATACTTTTCTTTTGTAAATATATACTTATAAATAGATAATTACACCCAGACACAAGACAAACAGACATATTTAAACAAATGTTTGTCTCGGGTGGGAATCGAACCCACGACCTACGGCGTGAAAAGCAAGTATCTTACCGACCACGCCACCGGCCCGTCAAAAATGTTACTGTAGATGTAGTCAAAGTTTGTACAGTTCATAATAATAATCGTCTTTCATCTACAACAGTTACCAATATTAATTCGCTAAAGGGCAAATCGGTCAATAACAAAAAATCTAACAAAAATACGAAACCATTTATAGCACGTGCGATTACGTTCCTCTATAAACATCAGTCATGGAGCCACTATAACTTCGCCTAGGGATGCAATAACAGATAAAACATCAAAACACAACGATATGATTCATGCAGCTCTTATATTTATGCGCACCCTGTTTGTGGTTTGATATCTTCAGTCAAATTGGTTTGAATAGTCTGAATCACAGAGCAGTCAATGGAGTGGTTTTGCTGTTCTGCGGTTTAAACAATCTGTAGTTTGATTGTATACTTTGCGTATCGGCTACTCCAAATGTACCTACCTAAGCACTGTGGTGTAAGCATACTTTACTTTAGCCCTTTTTAGTGCCCTACAGCTGGGCACTGGTCTTCTCACAACTATCTTATAAGTTGAGAGAGTTTAGGCCTAATTCTACACACGCTGCTGGCCAAGTGCGGGTTTGTAGTAATTAATAAATAGTTCTTAGACATGCCGGTTTCCAATATTGACCAGCGGAAACAATTTAAACAAAGATTTAAGTGTGGGCACGACTGCGATTCGAACCCGCGACCTTATATTTCTAAGGCGAGGCCCGTACCGCTGCGCCACCGCTGCTCTGAGCATACCTACAATAGATTTTTGATATGGATTAGTGTCGGCGTTAATACCGGAGACGCTATAAGATTCAGCGTCAGCATATCGTCGTAGTCATCACTATCCTCTGAGTGTACGTCATCATAAGCTTCTAAATCAACAATAGCGAGGGCATGGTTGACAAATTTCGCACCGACTTCCACTTTCGTAAGCGCCGATGTGGCGCCTGCTTCCTCTTCGTCTTAAATTCATGTGATACTATTTACTTAAAATATCTAGTAAAGGTATCTGATTGTATTGAGGATGACGGAATAGATACTGTTAAACTGAATTCCGGAAATTATTGATAATATTTTAACACACTTTATACGCGCTTTGAAGTTCTAAGTTCTATTACTGAACTATGTAATAGAAAGTGCGCGTCATGAGATTGGACACTTTGTTAAGCACAATCAATAAAAATATACAAGTCGTGGAATTCATTGCCGGCATCTCTGTTTCCCAAAAGCTATAACCTACCTGTCTTCAAGTCCCGAGTGAATCGGTATTTATTAAATAAACGCGTTCCATTGTAGACTGCAACATTGTTTCACATCCGGCAAGTTGTGGTCAAGCGTAAGCATAATATATAATAAAAAAAAACACATAAGTTAAATATTTGAATACTATCCTTCTTTGGGATGATATCGATATTCTACATGGACAGAGTCACAGGCGGAAACTCTCAACGCGAAAGCAAACAATTCTAATAAGAAGACGGAAAGATTTTTATTTAATGAAGGCATTAGTAAATTTTTAAAAGAGGACGGTGTGAAAGGGGGTTCCTTTTCCAATGAAAAGGCACTTAGTGATACTCGCAGTTGACAAATTGGTCAATTTTTTGCACCCTTCGAGATAAAGGCGTTTCATAACAGTCTGACAGCGAGTGCTTATTACCGCGTCCGACTCTTATTGACTTTAATTTTCTCCTCTGTTGACGTTTCCAATGATATATACCTTTAGCGAAACGGCGAAAATGGCCCTTCGCTTTTTCAAATAACTGTAGCCCCATCAATCGTTACTGTCATTCATTTACGGTACATTCTCGTGAAATATTAGTGTTATCTATTGGACGGATTCACTGTAAAAACTAGTGGGGCTTCCAGAAAATGATTTTCTTTGATTGCTTTCTATTGTAAATAAGGGTGGATGGATGGAGTTATTGTTTGATAGCCACGTGATTGGCTTGGAGCATTGGACTATATTATTGTTTTTTTTAATAAAACAGGAGTTGGAATTACATCAAATATTAGAACAAAAATTTGACGACTACATCTAGTTTTGACGTGACAACGTCTTAAATTAGGTTGCGGCTGGGAGGCACTTATGAAAAAGTGTAACGCTCGGTAACGTTACGATGAGTCACCGAACGAGAGAGAGGCCCGCCGAATGCCTTGCGTCTCTCTCCCACTCAACTATGTTTCATCCTTCTTCCTACTATACGAATGAATATTCACATTAAAATTATTTTACCACTCAAAGTCGTTGTCACGTAAAACTTTCGCCCGTATACCGAATTTACAGGCAACCAATTTTTTTTTGTGAATTAATAATGTGGAACATTAACAAACACGGCTATCTGATCCCAAATGAAGCAGAGCTTGTACTATGGAAATCAGATAACTGTTGTTATACTACATATAATACATTTATTTTGTAAATACATATCTACCTACTTAATATACATGAATAAGTAGGTATTCAATTTTTGGTCTAAGAGCTTCGAACAAAGTTATGTCTAAAATATTTATGTTTAAGCCAATAGTTCTTGAGACGAAAACTATAATGCTGCCTACAGTTGCGCGATCTCTCAAAAATCTTAGTACTAAGTACAAGAACTACAAATTCTAATTCTTTAGCTAAATTGACCGCACTGTTTTCTATTTAGAGATATAAAAATATCTCTAAATCGAAATAGTAAGTAGTAGTGCGGTCAATACATAATTTGAGCTAAGATAAATACTTCAAACATTTATTGTGAAACTATTCAGATGAATTACCTACCTACCTAATCCTTATCCTTACTAAAATTATCAATGCGAAAGTACCTAACGCCAAAACTACTGAACCGATTGGATGAAATTTGGTATGGAGATAGTCTGAGACCCAGGAAAGGACATAGTTTTTATGCGACTGCGCAAAAAGAGGTTAATGGTTAAGCGCGATAATTGACAAATGCGCGGGCGGAGCTGCGGGCAGAAAGCCAGAGACTTTACAAGTATAGTGACACGACACTGTTAGCAAACCCTCAGCTCTAGGAACGTCATTACGTCACGTGGTATCTAGTTATCGGAATTTCCAATTAGGTCAGTCTAAACGGTTAATAATCTCAATAGGTTTGACAAAAGCATGGCTCAAAGGGACCATGATACACTGGGCGGTAGGGTGAGTAGTATTGATGTAGGCTATATATCGGCTTTTACCCTTTAACTAATGTAATAAGATTACAAAGGGTGCAGACACTTCAGCAGACGTTACAGGTCTGGATTGGACGACCGATAACATTTTTAATTTTTACCTACCTATTATAATAAACTATGGTGTCTATCCTAGGTATCTGTCATTATGACCTCAATTGTAAATTAAAAATAACAGTAATAATTAAAACAATATTAATTATTAATACAATTTTGTAATTACTTTGGTTTATATTAGTTACTTAACTTTATTATGTCATGTTGCCTAGGTATTTTATGTGCATGCTATGTTTTCCTACAATTGGCGGAGCATAGTGGAAAGTGTTTTTATCTGAAAATTTTTAATGTAACTTTGTAATGCTCTGTTGGAGATCGCATTAAATAAATAAATAAATAAATTAATAATAATTATTACCTACCTATTAATTTTACCATATTAATAATTATCTAAAGAATGTTGAATGATTTTATTCTATTTATTTAAACTACTTCCCGGTCTAGGTGGAGTGATGATCCTAGCAGGAACTGGATGAAAAAAGTCGTGGATCGTGCTCAGTGGCGTGCTTTAGGAGAGGCATAAGTGCTACTAGAAAAGACTGATGGTGATCGTGATCGCTCCCCGGTCTGTAGCTAAACTTTGGTTTACTTAGATTTTTTTAAATATGTAGAACTAGAACCTCCTTTTAAAATAATTTTAAGAGAAGGCTTCTAGGTCTCTGGCAATTTTTGTAATGCAAAATGCGATATTGACTGATGATTAAAACATCTGTATTTAATAAGACGTTGATATTATTTGCATTTACACTGAAAATGGTTAAATTCAAATTTATTTGCATTACTTAATATGTAGGTAAGTATAGTTTCTAAAAGCTAAAATGGAATTGGGCTGCCCACTTTTGTGGCATCAAGAGATAACCTTGGATCACGACGCAGTGAATTCCAGGAGATGGTCGTCATTCCGATGAAGATCACAAAAACAATGGCGTGCGATGATCAAAATTTGGCTATCGCAACTTGGACGAAAACAGCGTGTGACAGGAAGAGTTGGAAGGCTACCCGCAGCCGTGGGACATAACAGGCAATAAAAATGTTGGTTTTTTAACTTTTAACTACTTAGTAAATTTTGGATATATAAACTGAAACGGCTTTAATGATTTTCATGAAATTTGGTATGCAGTGGGTTTCGGGGCGATTAATCGATCTAGCTAGATTATATTTTTAGAAAATGAAAATGCAAAACTGCTTAAATATCATTAGAACACGAAGGCAAATTTCGCCACAATTTATCACAGGTAGGAAATAGTGATCTTGAATCCATTTTTTTTTTTTGAGAAACTCTAATAAGTACTTGAAGCTCTTTATTATACTTGATTTCTAAAATAGAAACGAGCTATACTCGGTCATCCCGATACCTACTTATAACTTAAATTGTCAAAATACGTCTCTGGAACACCGTAACGAATCACCACTGACGTTATGGCGAAGCGTTAACTGTAGACACCCTAAAGGGGTGAAGGCGTTATATTATAGCCATTACGGACAATCGTTTAGCCGTCTGCAAACAAAATATAGTCACGGTAATACCCGATCGGTCACGGGACTGTGAAATAAATTAAGTTTATTTAGTCTAGTAATAAAATACCTAACCAACTTAGTTGGGAAATTGTAGTTATTTTTAATAAGGTAGTCAAAAAAATTTCTTGCGGTCCAAGTAGGTATAGCGATTTTCTAAACAACTTTTGGTTGTGTTTCTGGGTGTTGCAAAAGGCCATAGACTAGGTAACTGTATACGATCACTAACCAATAGGTGGACCCACAGATAGTGGACCGTGAGCTAGTAATCCAGCTTATTTAATTGGATTAAAATTTTTTTAATCTCATTAAGACATTACACTTCACTTACATGAGATTGTACTTAAATAACACACTAAGAAAAATATATTATGTATATAGGTTGGCTGGGTCTCTACCTATAGATTTTGCGTCAAGGCTGAAAGTTGTCATATTTTGGTGTGTTAAGTGACAAACTTCGCCTTGGATATTTTACATTCCATTTAAAATTATGTTTGCGTGACGCAAAGAACTGACTAGCCGCAAAAAAAGAATAGAAAGAAAATTTTATAAGATAAATTCGTTATTTAACAAAAGAGCCCTCTATGATCTTTTGTTTAAACTAGATAATTGGTGTGTGCAGTCCATGCATGAAAAAATTTCTTTGTTACTATTAAAGTCGTAACAGCGCCATCTATAAAGTTGGAACTAAAATGCATCGTGTTGAAACAGTACCATCTATCGATTTTAGAATGAACTAATTGGTCTGTGGGTTAAGTAAGTACAGCGACATCTGTAATCTATTACCGAAACTGATTATTCGCTGAACTTATGCGTAATGTTTGACAGAAACCACAGATGTCTCTGTAATAAATTTATGATGTAACAAACTTTAAATTTACCAACAAAATAATATTAAGCTACGTTTTATCTCAATACCACACCGACGAAACGAAAACTAGTACAATATTTTTGTGTCCTACTAATATTAATGCGAAAGTAAGTGTGTGTGTGTGTGAATGTTTGTTACCACGTATCTCCATAACCGCTCAACCGATTTATTGAAATTTGAAAATTAAATGTAGTAGCCCTAAAATAGGACATGGCAAATAATATTTTCAAAAATCATCCCTTATGAGGGTTAAATAGAGGGATGAAGTTTGTATGCAACTTTTTATTCCTTGGTCCTATTCACATAAAACTTGATACACATAAACCCTAAGACAAATAATGAGACATGTGTTTTTTTATTTTTCCATAATTACCTCCAAGAGGTGTGGAAAATGACTTATTGGTAAAAATTAAAGTTTCTCTGGATCTGTTTGGTCTCAAGTCCGATTCACTTCAAATTCGGCACATATAAACCTTAAATCATGAAATAAATGTTTTTTATTTCCCCAAAACTACCCCATAGGGGTGTAAAATGAGATTTTTTTTTAAATTAAATATTCTAGAACTGTATAGTCCTTGGACCGATTCACTTCAAATTCGGGGTAAATATAGCTTAAAACAAAATAATGAAACACGTGCTTTTTATTTTGCCTTTTTTTTGTTTGATAACTCAATGCGATAAATAGAATTCGAAATTTAAATTTTATTTGTTCTTAGTTATTTGAATGAAAAACTGACATTATGGTCCAAGAGTTGTAGAAAATCACGCCTGGTAAAGCTCTAGAAAAAAAAACTGTACGATATGTCAATTCAAAGTTAGAAGCCGTGTTCCATATGTAAATGTTATTTATAAAATGGTTTATTAAATAATCTTTAGTAATATTATAAATGCGAAAGGAACTTTTTCTGTCTGACGCGTATTCACGCCAAAACTACTGAACCAATTTGGATTAAATTGGGTATGGAGGTAGTTTGAGACCCGGAACAGGGCAATTTTTATCCGATTGCGAAAAAAGAGGTTAATGGTTTAGCGCGATAACCAACTCACACGCGGGCGGAGCCGCGGTCGGAAAGCTAGTTAATATAATATGTTTAAGGGTCTTTTTGCCTGAAACAAATAATAAAATAATAATAGTCATATGGCTGTGACGATAATATTTATTTAAAAAAGACAGCTACTTTTATAGGTTGCCGGTTTTCGATATTGTATAGGTACATACACGTAGTACCTTAAAATATTCATTTACCAAAATAAAATTAAACATAAAATTATATGATCATGAAAACAAAATACAATTTAAATAGGAACTTTCTTAATTACAAATAATAATAAAATAATCAGTTCACCACGACATTGTAACTAAACCTATTAAAAGTAACTAGGTATTTAATGTAAGTTTATTTTATGAATATTTGCTTACCATACCGTACCCTTTTCATATTATCAACAGGGTCGCAGAAACAGGAAAAGGACATATTAGTCTGTTATGGAACGTAAAATTTTATAAGATAGCGTAATACGGTAGATATTGGGTGAAATGATGGGAAACATTTTTTCGTAGGCTATATCTATCTTCTATATAAATAAAAATCAATTGCTGTTCGTTAGTCTCGCTAAAACTCGAGAACGGCTGAACGGATTTATCTTATCTTGGTCTTCAAATGTTCGTAGAGGTCTAGGGAAGGTTTAAAAGATGAGAAAAATTCGAATAATTGCCGAGAAAATCCTAGAAACAGCAGTCGATTGAGCCAGTACGAAGTCTGCCGGGTCAGCTAGTTTGCTATATTTTCGTAAGTTGAGTTACTAGGTAACATTTTTAGGAGATATACTATAGTCTCAGTTCTCTCGATGCTCTCTTGGACTTCAACTCTAACTGTGACGTGTTTGCGTGGTTGGAAAGAGATACTATCAGTGTATCAGGAATATTGTGAGGAGAATGTGTATTTTTTTTTTGCGTATTACCTAATCCAATTAGCCGGAAGGGCCTCTATTGGTTCTCCCATTACGTTTTATAGCCGTTAACATGCATCTCATTTGGGCAGGGAAGTGGGCAGGACGAACACGATACTTCTCACACTCATGTGGCTCGCTAAATATGTACCTAAGCGGTTGTTTTGTAGGGGAGTCAAAGGGCGGGAAATCAAAATGCGTCCGTACTAGTGAGTACGTTAGTAATAATAGTCCAATAATCCAAACCACAGAAGAAAAAACAACTTGTACCAAGCATTTACGGAAAAGTTGACGTCCACCAATCCGCATTTAGCCAGCGTTGATGGTTTAAGACCTGATTCTTGTTAGAAACCACAGGGTTGTAACTTGTATTTAAACTTACCTATGTTTCAAACGTACACAAAAGTGGTCCGTTAAGAGTGCTTGTCCAAATAGGTAAGTATTTAACCCAAGAATAGTTAAATTATGTGAGTAGTATCTTAGTTAGTCAACTACTTATCTTCTAAAGAGCTAATTGTCCGTCCGGGGCCCATTTAATTAACGACAATGTAAACAACATTAGGCCAGACCACAAAAGGGTGCAAACTTTGTCTTCTCAATGCCACGAATGTACCATACTTACCTACTTAGTTGCTAAGATACTTAACTTACTTTTGATTAATTTATACTCCGACCCATACAGCTTACTTAAGAAGGTTACCCCTGTGGTTTTTAGACACAGACTACGACTTACTAGACGCCACTTCGAACAAATATTGTATGAAATTGTAATCGTCAAATGTTTGCGGTGTATAGGGGAAGATGGCTGATTAGTTCTGGTTCTTTAGCGAGCCAATCAAAATTAGCTTATGGTCGGACGATATTGTAGTTACCACTACTTAAAGTCCTGCTTTATGTTATTCGAGAGGGGTCTTGAGGTATTTTATCGATGTTTCTTTACGAGAATACCTAATGATTATGAGATAATAGTTTTGGGTTCCTGTTTAATATAACTGTTAATAATTCATGAATAGGGGCATTTTGGTATCTATAAGATATTCCCTCAAGAATATGGTAAGTTACATCTATAATATAAAAATGAATCGCAAAATGTGTTGGTAAGCGCATAACTCGAGATCGGTTGAACCGATTTCTCTAATTCTTTTTTTAGAATACTCCTTGTAGTACGAGGATGGTTCTTACGCAGAGAAAAATAAAAAAACGCCTCCGAAAGGGCTTGACCGATTTTTATGAATTCTTATAACTATGTTCGGTAGGTCTGAGTGTCGGTCGTAATCTATTTTCGGACCCGGTAGAGTTCTATTTTACCGGGCAAGACGACGTCTGCGGGGTTCGCTAGTTTATAATAATAATATTTAGGTATTTCAGATTATAGATCCATAGTAGGTACACAAGTTATTATTTTACATAGATAAAGGATGATCTATGAGACGACATCTATTTATACATTATTTGGCTATCCAGCCTGTTCGCCACAGTACTGACAAAGCTGTTATAAACTAACTAAATTAATTAAGAGAGATAGGGTACCTTCACCTTACAGACTACAAGTTGTATAATAAATTTAATTATTTTAATAAGCATGAGTAGGAACTACGGATTGGCAAACGTAGCGTAGGACGCCCTCAGGTGGTGTGACGATCTCTGCAAGATGGCTGGTAAGAGCTGGATCGAGCTCAGTGGCGTGCTTTAGGAGAGGCCTATGTTCAGCAGTAGACTAAAATAGGTTGATAATGATAATGATGTGTAGGCTCCTACCATACCCGACCGCCCCGACCATAACACGGACCCGAAAAAAATCCGAAATTAAATTTCTTCCGGGTAAAATTCGGAAGCAAGTGGCCCCTGATGTTTAAAAAACATCAGTAATGATTTTCGGTATGCAAGTGGAAGCGGACCACTTTTTAAGTAAAACACTGTTTAATAGGTACGATTTCGGAAGCTACTCCCACACAAACTTTCGGAGCAGGTTCTGCAATTACGAAATAATATTTGCATAAGTATTAAGGTGCGAAATACAACCTATTTTTTAAATGTACGCATTTTCTGTTACAATAACAACAACTTGCAACTAATTAAAACAGGAGCACGGGCTTCCTTACCTTAAACTGGCTAGGGAGTTAGCAAAAAGTTTGCTTAAGGCGAAAATATTATAAACTTTGTGTACGTGGTTTTATTCAGTAGGTATTCGAAGTTGAAGACTAGAAAATAGGTTTTACTGTTATTTTATGTACGAGTATGACTTGATTAGGAGCAGCGATGGCGCAGCTGTATCGTACCTACTCTGTTTTGGAATATAGATCGCAGATATAATCTTTGATCTTGTCCATACATTTTTTTCATAGTTGATATCGTCATTGTCAATATCGGTGAACTAAATCATTACAAAATGTTCGCGGACATGTGACATTCTTTAACCCGCCGTTGGCATTTTCCACTACGCCACTATACTGCACTCTCTGTAGGAGCTACCTGTATTTAAAAAGTTTTAAACTTCCTATGAGAAAATTCTTGTCTTTTTCGCCAACGGTACCCAAAGACGTCTTCTAATTAGCAAGTTGAGAGCTAAATATTACATTTATGATATGCAAATTTTGTCGAGCTGGTAGCAGTATGCATACAGAATTGTTGCGTATAATAATATCCTTAGGGTATAATTTCGCTTGTATATCTTGAAGATGGCAAGTTTCTTCTTTGTACAAGGGAAGACTCATTTGTATTATCGCGTTTATTTTATTAGGTGTATCTTAGTACACCTCTTGAATATTTTGCTTGTAACTTAGGGGCATTTCAAGTAAGGTAACTTATTATACCAACAATTAGAATAAAAAAATATAATTTTCCATTTTATCCTAGGAATCTTGTAGTCTAATTCTTTTATTTATTTTATTATTCTCATTCCGCGTAATGAGCTGGTACGTGCGTAGGTAGGTATATAATTTTTCACCAAAATCAAATCTGTATGGGTAACATAGAGGCAGTCACTGTTACATTTGTAATAATAATAAAAATGTTAAAATTAGTTGTGAGAAACAACAAGCAAAGAAATATTGACACAGACGCTAATGCCTAGAAAAGTATAGCGTTCGACCAATGTTTTTCATCTAATCCTGTATTTCAATAAACAGAACAATGACACAATAATGCTACATCAATTATTGTATCAAATCATAACAAAACGTTAGCAGATATTTATAGCAACGTTTCAATTCTTGATAAGGGAACAAGGAACTTTACGGTTGATATATTTATTCTATTTTATGATCTCTTTTGTTTTCGTTACACGCTTGGAGTGAGGACAATCAAACAAAATGTTGGAAAACAATTGATATTCTTAGGAGGAAAAGATAAATAATGATCTATCAAGAGAGTTGCGGATATTTTTGTTTTTAGCAGTGTGCCTAAAAAGAGGTTAGTAACTTCTTTATCCACATCATGATTGTTTCATCAGCCTAGACAGATAAATGTTTTAAAACTTTTATCAGTGCAGGCTAGCTAATTATTCGAGTATGTCGTATAATCTTCAGAGTCTTAGGTAAATCTGTATCTTGCCTATGATCTCCAATAATTAAAACTGAAAAATCTATATTAAGACTGACCGTATTCAGACTTAGCAGTAGCTGTGCTTAGCAAAAGATCTAGCACAAAGAAGCGTACACTAAACGAAAAGTCTAATAAACCATCATTATTCGTTACTGCAGTCGTGGGTTCGATTCCCACCCAAGTCAAACATTTGTGTGATTAACATGTTTGATTGTCTTGTGTCTGGGTGTAATTATCTTTATATTTTATATATTAAGTATGTATTTACAAAAGAAGAGTTTTATAGTAGTACATTACCAGTTTTCTGGTTTGTACAGTACAAGCTCTGCTTAGTTTGGGATCAGATGACCGTGTGTTAATATCCCAGAATATTTATTATGTCTACCTAAATAGTCTTGAGACGTTAGACTTCTTGAGTTATTTTAGGTCCGTTTTTTGCCTGGGAAGCCTACATTTAAATTAAGAAAAAGTCTAAATGTGATGTCATAGAGAATTTACATTTTGAACAAAATATGTTAATCAGCAGGAATTTCACAATAAATTTAACTTATTATCACTATACACATAAAACCCCTATAACCGATTCAACTTGTCTTATGCTTGCATGGTTATGGACATATAGGACCGTCTATTATGCGCTACGGATTATAGCCCATTAATACAGGATATCCTAATTTGAAGCCAGTGTGTCGTAAATGCTAATGACATGATGCGCACTTTTATTGTCCAATATCTGTTTATCTCGTAGTAACATCCGGTTGAAATGGTCAGAATTTGGAAGTTCTCTTGGCTTAGTTTGGGTTACTTTAATTGTGAACTACTGTCATAATGCAACGGTTCCTGTATTATTTATATCTCTCTCTCTATGATTCCGTGCAAATCATAAAAGGGAAAATGGAGACAATAATATTCCTGTATGTATATTTACTATCTACTCAGCTGTTAGTACGATTAGAATAAATTATTTTATCAAATGGGGCTAAAACACCAGAGTACTTCAACTTTCTGTCCTTCATGATAAAACTAAATTGAAGAGTAACTTGATGAAGAAACGAGTGCGTCACCGCTGTAAAATATTAGTATCGGATTTTACAATGATATTCCTGAGGATTCAAAAATATTTATCAAGTTGATGCAAACAGGTAAACTTTTACGGCCAAATCTTCTAAAATGTTATCAAAAGGCACACCAATGATTCACGTTAAGGATTACTCATACCATCTCCCTAGAATCGATGCAGCCGTCGATTCGATCTGCTTATTACTTTGATGAGGCCTATAAAAGGACATTTTATCCAATTAGTGTTAAGTTCGACATAATATGTCTGATTAAAATTGTGATTCACTAACTGGCACTTGTTGTACGACTAAACGAATTTCACTGTGATAAGTGGAAGAGGGAGCGATTTAAATTCTGCTTATTTTACTTATTTTTAATTTAAAAAATAATCCACTAGATTTGATCCCATCGGTTCATTTGAGGATTTGTGAAAAAGTGAAAATTATATTATTCCACATTGCTGAGTCAAGGTCTCTAATTAAAACATATCTCTCAACCGTTAGTTTTGTTATTTTCCAACACGCTAGCTTAAGTTAATTTCATGCAGTAATTATGTATTATTTATCATACCAATCTAGTCTGAATAGTTATATCTTCCTTGAGTAACCCCAACTGTGACTAAAGTCAGATTTTTTATACAGTAGTCCGATTTGTTACAAGTTCATGTTTATCCAAATTCCTATATATTTTCGGAATAAATAGTGTCATAAATGTCCAGACCGAAAGTACACTAGTATAATAAATTACAATAATAGCCGTAATAATAGTTACTGCTAGGGACGTGCATCTCCGAATCACAATGGTTTACTGCATTATACGTCTTACGATGTAGATGCACTTAAGATTTTCCATCTATAGACTCAATTGTATATATCTGTTTCTATAGATATTATTTGCCATTATACTAGCTAGTGAAGTATAACTTTATATTCATCTTTCTATTTTGTAACACTTACTAAAGGTAAATAATTATTTTATTTAGGTTTGGGTAATTATATTACCACTTCTTTTTTGAATCGTAATCCACTTAAATTGTTTGTGTTTACTATCAGAAAAGTTAATGCAACCAATGGTGCTATGGTAATTACTAATTGGGTGGCAATGACTTTACTTCCATAGGTAATTATACTTCACAAAATCCGCACTCTTATCACGGAATTTAAACAATACTTCCGTTTATTCATGCTTTATGTCAGGGTCAGAAGTATAAGTCAGTAACTTAAACACGCAAGCGTTTCACACATTACCATTAATTGGTACAAAAATGCTCATTAAAATATTTCGTCTATTACGTGGAATTCCACTGTTCCCTTTTTAGTGACTAACTTTTAAAAACTAAAAAAATCAGGATCGTATGACACATTGGTATTCTTATTACTTGTTAGGAACTATGATATCTATAACTGTAGTTTTAAGACTCATTTTCGTTTGAGGTACAAAATTTTAAAGATCCATAACAAATGTAGTGACTACAAAACTTGGCGTCAATAATGCGACATTTTACTTCAAAAAACTGTTTTACCAAGAAGCTATTATCAAGATCAAAGTAGCTAGGCATTCGAAACAATTAAAGTTATCATCGGGAGCGATTCATTAATAATGTTTGAGGAGCAAAAAATAAATGTTTTGTTTACATTTATAAGGGAAGTGCGGGGTCTCATCCATCAACTAGAGGAAGATGAATTGAGATGGGTGTTACAGGAGCGGTATATTAGTTTGATTTTCACTTTCTTCGGTACCTACTTATCTCTGTAACATAATGATTACATAAGCTCAGCTTGGGTGGCTTACTAAGTAGCTTTTAATAAACATCCTGAACTGTAAGAAATACAAAATGTTGTACAGGTTAGTAACCAATAACGTCAGGTTCTAGAAATTATTATACTAATGCATTCATAATGTTCTCGGCAGCTATAATTGTGCTAGTTAAACTAGTAAATAAAGGTCCTATTTTATAATAATGTCAGAAAGGAATTAAGATGCTAGTTAAAAGGAAACTATCAATCATCATAGAAATACGACAAGTTTCAAGCGTTTAATACCGAAATATGAATATCTTCAGAGTTTATAACGCATCCTTTATTTCCGAAGCGAAACTTTTTACAGCAAAACACCCCAACGTCGGGAAATAGGAGTCACATAACTTGCCCCCGCTAACGTTACATTATTAAAACAACATATGCCCCTTAACGACTTCTAAAAAATTACACTTTTTTGTATCTGTCCCGTGACAAAAAGCGCCAAATTAACTTTTTAAAGGAAACGATCTGTTTTTGAGACCGCCACGTGTGACATTGCTGAGATGGCGTCGAGTTCTATTTTCGTTGTCCACATGTTTGTGTTGATACTTTGTCGTCGTATAATCCCTCATCATTGGTATATCTATTTTTACAAACTCGATTGATGACTTCAAGTTCGAAGGCTTAACATGACTTTAATACTGTTCTGATATATTGCACCTCGTTACTAAACTGACATATTCATTTGCAATGACCTTAGAACATTTAACACAGGAACTGTCATGGGCATACATTCCCTCTGCCAAGGTTTGTATTTATGTGTGCATTTGTAAAGACGTTTAAACTTTTTGTAAGTGTGCGTAGGCACGTAAAAGTGTGCTATATGTGGTTACTTCACATTCCCCAAAAACTGGCAAAAACAATTTAGTACTACAAGTTCCGTATAACACTTCCCTGTTAAAATTAAATGTTCTAAGGCACTGACTGACTCAATTATAATTTCGTTACAAAAACAGCATGAGTGAAACCTTCAAATACTTAGAAAAAACTCTTCAATATGTTATTTGTGTTGAAACAAATAGATTCAATAGACAATAACGAAAGAGAATGTTGTTTTATTCTGTTTTCTTACACAAAAAGCCCTAGAGGAATATGCAAAAATATTAGGAAATAGAGGTGGAAAAAACTCGTGAGTGTACAGTTAGATAAAGGGAGAAAAGGAATGTTCTTAACTGGTTCCGACATTATATTCGCATTTGTGAAGATCAAAGAGCATGTTGTGACACACGGGCAAGGAAAAACTTCAGTTGGTGGTGAAGTGAACAGCGCTGGAGGGCTCTCAAGTAACACCATCCTTGAGGGAGCCAGGCTTTGAAACAAAATGCGTTTGCATACATTAAACTGTAAGAATGTTGGAGATAGGGAGGGTAATACTGGCGGATCCCTAGGGGAGTGTGTTTCGGCGATTACGCGGCCGGAATTTCTCAACAGTAAGTTGGCTTGGAGATAGTTTGCACGTTACACTAGCCTCTTTGCGTATTCCCAGAGTCAAAGCTGCTCTCTAGATTACTTCTGTGTTTTAAAGTATTTGAAAGGCAAATTAGGAAAACATCTTGAGAGAGTTCCTTAAAAGCCTGCTACTCGTAACCGAGGGACGTAAATATTTGAACTTAATGAATTTCAACAGTCTTGAGACTTGAAAAAACATTTCCGTTTGATATAGGTAAACCTAGCTACTTATCTATCATGGGAGGAAATACGTTTGTTACTTACTTCAAAAAAATGATGACTCGATTTTGGTTTTGTTGTACAAATAGATTAAGGCTGATGTCATATGATTATGTAATACTTACATTTTTACCCTGGTATCTAATATTAATGGTACACTTTATATGTTTTATACAGATAAAGTGGGTTCATCGCGGATGGGAACATCGCCGCTGCTCAATATCGGTGAAGGAAAATATCGTGAGGTAAAAGGCATGTATAAATACTAATCATTTGAGGACATATGACACCATCCCGCACTTGGCCAGCGTGTATGGATTAAGGCCTAAACTCACTCAGCTCATAAGATAGTTGGGAGAAGACGCCTAGTAGTGGGATAATAAATGGTTGAAATGATAAAATTAATTTTCACTAAGCTATTTAAAATTATTTAAATCTAAACAATAAGTCTTATATCACGTACGACATTATTACCAACTAAAATAAACCCTAGCATAGCTTTCAAAATAAATACCGCCATTAATTAAACCAATTACCATTTTCTCTAGTTATTATACACACGCACAGACCTGCTCATTCTAATTTAAAATAATGAAACACGCGTGCAAATAAATTAACAGTACCGAGGTACGCTTTGTAAACACACCAAAATGTGAGTTTGCAATCTCTAAGTAAACATTAATGCTCCTGGGATTCCTTGGGGTTAGATGATGCACGTGCGAATCCGTCTTGAGAGACGACAAAGAAACTTTGATGTGACGTGAAACTCATTACAAGATTACATATTGCAGAAGTTTTTGGTGAAATGTGTCTAACATTTTACGTCCAGCTAATTGAGTGGGAAGTTGAGTAATGAAAATGTTCACTTAGAAGTACATGTAAAGTATTTATTGAAGACTAAATTGTTTTATATTTCAATGGTAATATAGAAATAAATAAGGCAGTAGCTGTATGAAACAAGTCGAAGACAAGGTGAGTTGGTGCTTGTTGGGAGAGGTCTGTGTCCAGAAGCGGACTGCAATTGGCCGATGATGATGATGTGAATGAATAATATTGACGTGACAGACTGTCCTGCCTAGGGCGCGGACCCAATATACAACCATTTGAGGACCGAAAAGTGTTAAAGAAGATTCTTTCGAAATAGGTCCCGCCATGCGCTTGGAGAGATTTTATAATAGTATTTTATTATATTTACGTGAATATCTCACATTGAAATAAAACTACTTTATAACGAAATTAATCGCGGTATATTTTAGATTGTAGATCACGACGTTTTAAAGTTTTATTTCAATGAAATTTGATTATTTAAAAAAATATGACAAACTGTTTCAAATTTCGAATAGTTCAAATACAACATTAAAATGATGAATATGACAAATAAAGTTGATGCGAAACTTAAAAATCCGAATACTAATTTGATTTCGTCCCCTCCCCTAACATCAAAGATAAGGGGTTCGTTTATGTCGCAAGTCTGCGATAGCTAAACGAAATAACCACTAAAACTGCAATGGCGATAAACTTAGTGAATCTGCGCTGTCATGGGACAAAGGATCTCTACTGGCCAGCGAGAAATCGACATAGGGTTACCTACGTACTTAATATAATCAAAACACGTGCTATTGTTTTTGATTATGACTACACCCTTTCGTAGGGTAAAATTTAACAATAAGTGGCCTAACGCCACTAATGAGAATGACGCAGTTATTGTGAATAGCATGTGCTAAGTTTCACCGACGATTAGCAACGCAAGTTCCTGACAAGAACAGTCGGGAACTGAGCATCATACCTCGCCCGGCCGGTAGACCTTCCTTTTTCACTGGAGGGTCATTACCGCCCGATATTTCAGTCTCCACAGCAACTGCACTTAACTGTAACACGCGGAGCACAATATTAAATTAAACCTCATTAGTGACTTAAGTGTATTAAGTTCTAATTATTGTACGCATTGCTTCAGAATATGTGACTTTACAGTTGCTACTGAATGTGATATTGTGCTAGGATTTTTATTTGAACCTGGTAAAGTTCTGGGTCACTTACGAGCAAATCACTGTACTTTGACTTTTACCAAAAGTTAGCCAGTTAGCTAAGTGTCTATGATCTCACACGAATTATTTCAGAAAATTATCGGAAGAGTTGGTTTCATATTAAAATAGGTTTAGGATATCATAACTCTAAACTAACAATGTAATGCATATTGTTTTAGCTATAAACCAGCTCTATCACTTCAGCTTTCAATTAAAAAAAGTATTAAAATCAGTCCGTTCCTTACGCGTCAAGCTTATAATATCCCTTTTTTGTCGGGGGTTAAAAACTAAACTTAACACAGCCCTCTAAAACAAACAAGTTTAGAAATAAAGGTATACACTGAATAACAAACTCGGTAGTTTCTCACATAAAACTTACTTAGCCACTTAAAATATGCTTATACCGTTAGTCACGCAAACGGTCGACTTAAAAACTTTTAGCGAGTTGACAGCCCTGCCTGAACCAATTTAATGCTGTAAATCCATAGGGCACACTTACCTCCCTTCAAACTCATGCGATATTGCGTTTTTTTCTAAACCACAGCTAAGGGAGGTTAGCATGTAGCTATCATTATAACTTCACAAGAAATTCTTTCGTAGGTAAGTACGTACTGCGTGTAAATGTAGGGAATGTACGTGAACGTTTAAGTAAAAAGTTTTAATACGAATGTTGTTTTTACAGCAAAAACTTATGTTGATATCTACAGACTTAAATACTTAGATATTCGTGATTTTGGGTGTGCCATAGATTGGGTTGGTTGGTCATAAAAATCGGTGCAAAATTCAGCTGTGGTGCCGATTTTTAGCCGATATTCAGTACTGCCACATGAGGGAATCGCATGTAATCGGTGAGATGAAGCAGCCGGCGCGATTAACAAAGAGCAAATGTCATGTTTCAAGCCCTAAACCGCTGCAACATATAATAGCTCTTAAATGATATCTAGGTACCCGAAACATCTAATTTTTTTCTTGTTTATTGCACCCTCTACATATATCTTTCACACTCTTATTCTCATTAGGTGCACTACGTTCAGGCTATATCAAAATAGTTTATACGATTTTTGCAAAAAAAAAATTAGTCAATATTAATTACAAAATAGTTTTGTATTGTGTCTAAAAAATTCTCTATAAAATCCTTGTATTATCAAAATTTACTTTTGTACACAAAAGTCAAGAGGGTTTACTAAAATTCTACCTACATATATATACGCCGAAGAATCAGGTTGATATTTTTCTATTGTGTTTTTAGTGAAGTGCGCACGTGGCGTGAATTTATTTTGTGACTTTTATTAATGTAGTAACAATAACAATATTCAGCACTTGAAATATTATTATGTGAGTAATCATCTCTGTATTGAAATCATAAGCATTAGCTAGGTACAATTTTGGCCTCTAGGCCGCTAGGCATCTACGAATCTGTCTCCTTAATAAGCCAATTATTCTCGTTTGCGATGTGTTACAAACAATATCATTCTGATTAGAACGACACTAAAATACACTCATACGGTTATAAAAAATAACAATTTTTCAAAGTAAGTATTTAGGTAATAATTTTGTAGTGTGAACTTGAAGTCAGCGTGCTTAGATTATATCCACACATGCTGCCGAGTTGTTAGTTACATATCGTGGAATGTTTACTTCTAGGTTCTTACCCATGTCGTATAATCACAATTTTCCTAAACTTAATGACAATTTGTAACATGACCTAGGCCTGACTAGCCAAAGGCCTGACCTAAATCTACAAATTCCCTAATTACAACAATAGGTACTAAGCTTAAAAACACATTAAAAAATTAATATTTTTGCTCAAACTTTCAATTCAGACACTTCAAATAACAATCGTAAAAAAATAACAATAATTTAATATGAAACATTGCACTGCTGCCACATAAGAATAACGGGAACCTTTAATTTTGGAGAGTAATGAATAGCTCCCATAGGATTCCTGCCATATTTCTCTTAAACCATAACAAATTTCCAGATTACTAACGTCCATGATAGTCCCCTCACTATCTATTCGTATTCTCTATTTATTGCTCTCCACCCTTGGCTAAGTTATCGAAAATATAATCCCTCTTACGCACGAAAACTTCCACAGCTGATTACTACTTGCGGTGATAGCGCGCGTTAGCATATAGTGGACATACCTGTTATTTTTATTACCAACTGTTTACTCTGTTGTTTAATTTAATGGTACACAATGCTCGCTATTTTTTGTCACAAGAGACGCTAAAATGTAGTTGAAACCTATCAAAACGATGCAAAGTAAAGCAATTTTTGACACCTTTCGTGACAGCAAAATAGCGAGCTACTAAATTAAGTAAATTTAAAGTATTTATAGGTATTCTGTTTTAGTTTTAACTTACCCGCAACCATGCAGGTTGTAAGACATCCAATTAACGATTGGGATGGGTCCTACCAATATAATTTTTTTTTTTTATTAGATGAAATATACCTTCTTATCGGCAACATCAGTTGCAATCTTTCTCTCTCTTGCTCTGTGTCGAAGCCATTTCAATTTTGTGAATCTTTTTATTTAATTATATTGTGCATGCAAATATACTGTTGTGCAGTGCTTGTAATTAAGTGTTTAATTAAACTCCAAAGTCACCTACACTAATACAGTCCACCACATCTCATATCGAGGGACCACATTTCGGGCCTCATATTCTGACACTCCTGACACTCCACTTCTATTACAAGACATCTCGCTGGCGAAAGATGAATGAAATTCACCTATGGCCTATTATATATACTTTCGTGTATTTTAAGCGTGAGTTATCTTTGTCTGATTGTTAAAAGAACTATAATTAGTAGACCGCATCCATATTATGATAATGATATTAATCTGAGGTTATTTTCCAAGTTCCGCTTTGCGGTAGAAGAATAAAATCGTACTGTAATCCTCTCGAGATTAATATTATTTTATCAGGAACAATAATAAATAACGAGAGAATTCAATAGTCGAGATCAGAACGGAATTATAAGTTTTTTGACGCACTAGTAGAAAACTTTAACTGAATTGAATCTATTGGGGATTTGCTCCGAATACTTCAGACATTCGAGTCTTGAACAGGTATCTGAAACTAAGTTTATGATCATATTATTATCTTTCTTGAACTAGTTTTTGAAATTATTTGATTTATTATTATGGAATATTTTAAATTTTTCTTGTATTGTTATACAAAGCACTTAACGAGCTCGGGTGTCTGCAAAGATAAGAATGTAGGTATGGTGTTGTATACAAAGAAATATAGAAAGCTTCGTAGCGAGGGGCTTAAATATATTTTATCTTACGGCGCGCACCCTGAACGTTTTGAATATCAACTGCCTAAATGGTTGTTAATAATAAAATAGAGTTTCCGGCGTCTGCCGGTGATTCTGAGGGTGGTGTTCGTCGGCCGCCTCTATCACCAATGATATGTCCAGAGCGACACTGACTCTACAACGTTGAAAATGTAGGCCATATTGGCATATCAGAAATCATACTTTTACTACTACAGATCTCCGGTGTCGTGAGCACACATCTTTAATCGTTTTATCGCCGCTGTTTGATATCTAAGGAAAACATCGTGAGGAAACCAGCATTTCTAAGAACTATCCATTTGAGGGCATGTGACATTCACCAACCCGCACTTGGCCACTCTCTCCACTCGATGAAACGTAGTCGAGAAAAGACTTCACTCTTTCACTGGAAAACTGCTTAATGGATTTGGATGAAACTTTGCATAATTGTAGTTTATTACTTAAATTAATATTAAAATAATTATATTATTCAAGATATTATCTTTGGGTTGCTTTACGTACCTACAGTGCGTGCGGAGGCGTACCACAAAATTGAGAACGGTAGCTAAATATTATCGTTTTGCAATATACACTGATTACAAATCGTAACTTTAAATTCTTATTGTCTGTTAATGCATGGGTTTTGGTTAACGGGAATCTTTCCAGAAAATAATATTGATGTTCTATAGAGTTTTCGATATTATCCCCGGTGTTAGGCCACGCTATGTGCCTATAACGCAAAATTTAAATTTGTAACAATTTGAAATATGCAATGTTGTTAGCAACAACAAATAGTTTTTATATCAATTTGTGCCAGTCCTCTTTGTATCGTATGTAAGCCACATCGCAGAAATGAAAATGATTTTAGGTTAGTCCCATGGTCAAGAACCTAACCTAACGTAACTCAGAATCCTCGAGTCCACGAAGCTCCCGTCATGCAGTGCTCAAAATAAGTAGGTATAAGATTTAAATATCTACCTAAATTCTTCCATTAAAATTCATAAATTTTAGTAAGCTAGCTCGCTTAAATTTAAATGAAAGATTTTCTATTTTAAACGTTTTCCAGTTCAAAGATACAAAGAGATCTTTGTCTCCATCACGAATGTCTCCTTTGAGTTTCGCTTCAATACTGATTTTATTATTTTTGATGCCTTTGCCTTTTCGGTCGCTAACAAGATAGCTTTTAGTTCACAATTGACACTTTTTATTGACAACTATTGTATGATTTGAACTCTACAATAAAGTACCCTTTCTATGATAGTCTCTAAAATAGTGTTACTAATAGGCATCTTTTTTTCTTAGTATTAGTAGTTTCGGCTTCGCACGTTTGGTTGATCAGCTATACAATAACAGTTTAGTGTCTTTAACCACAGGGCCCAAGATTTTTCTAATCCATCTCAAGATTTGAGATAGTATAGTTGGTTATGGCATCCACGGAGACTAACCACTAACTGTGGGTAACGTTGAATTGTTTGTTTTACGACACGCCGGTTTCACCACGATATGAGTAGCGGCGATGAAACAATTCACTGAATATAAATGAAAAATTCCCAAAAAAAAAAGGAAATTGAACCGACTTTTTGTAATATATTCCAAAAAGTCCGAAAACTCTGCTCTACGAGCACAATCCGCTTTGAAGGAATAATTTTAGTCTTAGAAAAAGAATTTGTGTAACGTGTTGCTTCATTATTTCATGGTCTTAGGATGTAGTTAACTAACTACCTACGAGTACTTAATTTATAAGAACAAACAGGTGCGTAAATGAAATCCACCACAAAAATAAATACCAGAAGTAATCAAACAATTTGTTAGCAAAATAATGTACGTTTCCAAGAAGAACTTATTATGAAAAATTGGCAATTTTCGTGTGTCTTATTTCATGTCGTCACAAGATTGAGTAATAAATCAAAAGCATTTTCATTTGTACGTATCGTTTAAGCGGAAAATTACGACGTACTTTTACAAATCAGTAAAGTAATTTTCCATGATTTTTCGTGTGTTTTGTGTTAGAATTATAATGAACTAGGAAAAAATGGATGAAAATGAGTTAACTTTTTAAGTTTATTTCTTAAATAAAAGGAAATGAGTAATAAACACAAAGCGTCGCGCCTATATTATCCTAAGGTGTAGGCAGTGTTGAATATCATCATTTTCGACAGGTATGTTTAGGTCCCATACGTAATAGGAGCAAACCTAAATAAAAAAATAAATAAGTACCTATAAAGATGAAATTTAGAGAAGGCATTAGATACTTCAATTTCAGTTCAAAACTAATTCCTCTGCCGTTTTGTCTGTCGCTATGAACATGTCGTTTCAAGAAAAACTAAACGGGTACCTAATTCTCTATCATTTCGGTAGAACTATTTAAAAAGAAGGTTTATACATATAATTATTAAACAAGGTCATCCGTGCAAAACCAGAAAAATCAATAATTAATTCTAATTTTTAATTGTAGCAGTAGTTTATTTATTAGCTCTGTTTAAACAAATATTATTTATTTTTAAACTGATCTAGGAACCATCCACTGAAATTTAACTTTAAATACGAAAGGCAAAGCATGCTTAGGTAACAACCGCTATGCCCTTGTTTAAAAGAGCTGTTTTAAACTCAACCTTATTCACCTCACATAACACGTGGCACACATAAAAGTTAGTTCGTTCACCCCTAACATGTTTCATATAAATATGAAATGCACCCTCACTAAGACAAATTATTTCATTTCCCCATCTAAAGGGACTGCGACGTGACTGCAGGTTTCCATCAAATATATGAGAGGTGCGATTTAATGTAAATACAGAGTTCCGAATTCAGGATGAATGGCTACTAGACATGATATTGCCAAACAAGTTAATTTTTAGTACAAACTAAAAATGACTTCCAGTTTAAACGGTAATATTTCCGAATAATTTCTATTAAAAAAATAATAAATCTGTCTAATATGACGGAACAATGTCCGAAAAAACTTGAAATATATATATATAAAAACACTAAAGTGTTTGTTAATCGAGCGTCAATGTGTCAGTATGGGTTGTAGCGGTGATTTTCGTTTAAGTTTATTAAACCACAATTATTATTGCAAGTGGCTTCTTGAAACATCCAATGATGATGATGACTTGTGCGCAAAGTTTTAAACAATAAGGTCCATTCAGTTTCGTTAAGTATATTTGTAAATCTATCTAAAGAAAAACACACGTTGGTGTTTACAGAGTTAAGTAATGCCGTCTCTAGTAATGAATGATACTTTTTGGTGCTCTGTGGATGGACACGATTTAATGTAACGATGGTAATATGGAGGTTGTTTGACGTCACTGTCACGCTTTTTAGTGTAGTACTTGAGTTTGATAATAATTTGAATTTGTGCTTTTAATAACCACTTTATGGTCGTTTAGGGGTTGAGGTTAACTGGATATCGTGCTTTTTATTTTAACTAAGCTTTAATAAGTGTCAAATTTTCTACCAGTTTGTTACAAATATAGGTCTATAAGTTGGTATGATATCTTACTATAGGTACGTACCTATAGTAATTACAATAAAAATCAATCACTAAATGTGTTGCTAAGCGCAAAACTTGAAACTGCTTGAGCGATTTTTATGAAATCATAGATCACCGAACAGCTACATGTTTGACACATTACCTGCCTAGGTAATGTGTATATTTAATTAAAGTAGATACCAACTTAGATGTTGCGTGGATGTGCACAAGGTAAGTATCTCTTAAAAATTCAGTCTGCGTCAGTTTCCCTTAAGTTAATCTTTCAAGAAGTTTTTATTATCTTAAATCCCCAAGTTTCCCTGATTTACTGAAGAACTACTTATTCATAATATGTATTTCTATTGAAACTGATTATAGCTTGTAGCCAAGAATATTATAACTGTTCAACCAAAACTCTGAAAGTAATAAACTATAAAAATAAAAGGTGAGCACTTCAATTGCCAGTTAAGAGTAGTTTATTTCGCTTCGCGATTGCCGTCATCATCATATTTCAATTATTAACTTTGCATAAATAATTCCCCAATTTTGCCAGTATCAAATAGGTATAAAAGCCAATGAAGGTTTAATAGTAAAAAAATTGGTTGCCTGTAAATTCGGTATACGGGCGAAAGTTTTACGTGACAACGACTTTGAGTGGTAAAATAATTTTAATGTGAATATTCATTCGTATAGTAGGAAGAAGGATGAAACATAGTTGAGTGGGAGAGAGACGCAAGGCATTCGGCGGGCCTCTCTCTCGTTCGGTGACTCATCGTAACGTTACCGAGCGTTACACTTTTTCATAAGTGCCTCCCAGCCGCAACCTAATTTAAGACGTTGTCACGTCAAAAAATATTGTTCTATTTTTTTATTTAACTCACGTCAATATTTATAAAAAGAATGTTACATAAGAAGGCATGTCGTCAGTCACGTAATATTTTACTCCCCAAGTCCAATATGAAATTTAGTCCTGTCAGTCAATCAGAAAGGGACTTCTCACAAGGGAATTTGTGTACGAATAAGGGGCTATGTGGAAAATAATAAAGTTTAAAGAAAATGTCTGACCGACCCTTATTTACATAAAGCCTTGAGATGCCCACATAAATACAAAGACTTATCGTAAAAATGTGTTTTAATAGCAATAAAAAGTAACCTAGGTTTTTGTTGTGGAATAATAAACGTTTACGTGCGTATAATAAGATCGTCAATTTTATATTTCGGGATAGACTTACAAAAATTCTGATTTGAAATTTTAGGTTAGGTACCTAAGTGTATGATAAAACTATCCCTAACCTTTTCTACTGACTTCAAAATCACGGAGGTTCTCATTTCGAGTGTATGTTTTTTTTGTAAATGGTTATTAAGCGATAATTCCGCCAATTATGAATCGATTTTGATAATTCTTTGATTGTTTCAAAGGATATACTTTTCCGGTGGTCCCATTTTAATTTAATCAAAATCGGTTGAGCGGGTTTTGTGTTATCTTTAAAAAGTGAAGTCGGTTCGTATTTTTTTCGACGCTTTTTCACATTTTTTATTAATTTTCCCGACATGATATAATGATAGTAGGTATTTATCTAAAAATACGTCATGTTGCTATTGTTTGTAGCTTTAAGGGCTCGTTCTTGTTAATGAATACCACAGTATTCATAACAAGGAGTAGTAAATTTACATTACTTCCAGCTGTCTAATAAGCTGAGCATCTAAGCGAAATTGTTTTGCCCTCCGTCGTATACACTTTGTCACCGTCATCGTGAGGACGTCCAGGGAAATTGGGCCAGTTCAAGCGACTACCATAATTAGGGCTGGTTAATGTCCCGAAAAGACAATTTCATAAAACATCTCATTCGTACCAGGCCGAGGCTATAAAAAGAAATAAGACACTAAATTAACTTCTACTTACACGGTTGGGTAAGCGCCTTCCATCCTAATATTAATCCATACTTTGATAACACAAATACGAAAGTAACTTTATCAGTAGGTATGTCGGCATTTCGCGCTGAAACCACTGCACTGATTTAGATGATTTTTGCTATGGAGATAATTTAAAATCAGCGGTCGGACAAACGATAATTTTATTCTAATAATCAAAATTTAAGAGAATAAATTAATGGGGTTTAAGTTCGTATAAAAAGTATTAATTGAAAGATCGATAGATGGCGCTGTGCGTTACCTAAATCAGAAGTCGATAGTTTAGATTTTACTAGTATAGATTGGAACCACAGATAATATCTATAATTTTCTGTGGTTTTTGACTGAATTTCAATAATTTCTAACTGCGTAGAAGCATGGTATTAGTCCTTGTGTGTGCTACTAACATAAATACGGGAGAAAGCCACGGACATGAAGCTAGTAATGAAATAAAATGCGTTGCAGGCGTGCGGTAGCTACATTCCATTCCGCGTGAAAGAACAATTTGCTTAAAGCTTTGACTCGAATTAAAATTGCTTTGGGGCGACACGTAATTTCCCAATTCGAAATCCTGCCACAAATGATTGTGAAATTACCGTAGTCTGTGTAGCAAAGGATTAAAGGGTAACATTAAATTGGTTTTCATGTTCACACTACAAAACAGCCTCCTTGGAGATAGCTTGTTCGTGACAAGCCTTGCGCTCCTAGGAGAGAAAACTACAAAATTGCTGTAGTGGTTTATTGCTTGCTTTTGTATAACGATTACAGCAGCAGTGATGCAGTAGTATTAGCCTCCATTTTGAAATTCAGTCCCCGGTTCGATTCTCGGTCGTCTCCAGACATTTTTGTGGGAATTGTTTCATCGCCGCTGTTCAACATCGATAAAGAAAAAAATAGTGAGAAAACCGGCATGTCTTAAAAGTAATCATTTGAGGACATTGTGACGTCCACCAACCCGCACTTGGCCAGCGTGTGTGGATTAGGGTTTAAACTCTCGCATCTCGTAAGATATGTAGTTGAGAGAAGACCTGTGCCTAGCAGTGGGACACTAAAAAGGTTTAAATTTAAATGGTTATAGGTAATTACTACTACTAGGAACATTTAGGCCACAAGCTAATTTTGATTGTTTCATTCAAAAACAAAAATTTGAAAGGACCATTCAAAATAAGCTATCATTTCCGAAACCCCGCAAAATTTTGATGGTTTTAATTTCATACAATATTTGAATAAAGTAATGCCTAGTAGATATCTAGTCGGTAGATGCGCCCAACTAGCTAATCTTGTGCGGAAATGCAGAATTATATCTGCAGAAACTATAATTAAGATATAATGAAAATACTTCTTTCTCTTACTTTACTAACAACTCGCCACGTAGTTCCAGTGTCAGCAAAAGTTTTAAAATTCTTAAGCTGTGTATACAAAACGAAGTTCTAACAACTATCACAGAAATATCCTCTCCGGAATACAATAAAAAATTCGCGAACTCCTATTGAAATAGGGTTTGACCCTGTTTACTTTTTGCTGAACTGAAAAACTCCTTAAACATTATCCGTTGTTACTCAAGATGCGAAGTTTCGATATTATCGTTTATTTTATCGACACAGTAAATATTTAACCCGATGCAGTATAAAACTAAGAACGAACAGCACACTATATGCACCACAGATATATGCACGTCAAATCATAAGAGTAGGTGTATATTAGAAAACGTAGGGGGCGCAGTTCCGCGCAGCGCGATAAATGCTGTCTATCTCTATCAGACTCCGCTTCTCTTATTAGTGCTAGCAAAGTTTTATTTTTAGTACAATATTAGACAATTTTGTTGCAATTACGGAACATTTCATTGAATTAGTTTATTGTGAACCTTGTCTGTATGATACATACAGATTATTCTAAACTCATTTGGCGTGTCAACTAACATTTATTTTACTTTTCTACGTCGCAACATATCCTAAGAGCTTATTGTGTCTCAACTGCCCTGGTACTGACGTGGCATCACCTGCGTCTCAGCATACGCCTAGCTTAAGTTAAAGTAAATCACGCAGTTCAGGACCTCGTCGATGTGCGTGTTTTATACTGCTTTAGTTTGTATATTTACTGTGATATCGACCTAGTTAGTACAAGTTAGGCAGCTGTCAGATACTGTTATCTGTGTCAGTTTTTAGGGGACTACTAATTAGGGATGTGTGCTAATCTCGAAGCTTATTTGAGCTCGATGTGAGAGATAGGCATTTTAACTTTGGGTGCTAATTAAGGTTAGGTCCAGTATTTTTCAAATATATTACTGCGTGATGTTTGACTTTCCACATGCCAAAATATAGTAATTATGCTAATTATGTCATTTTTTATTATATGGCTCGTTGGCTGTATTCGCTTAGTAACCACTGGGACTAGAACATAAGGGTACCTATTACTTATAAAACTACTAGTACCCAGTGGCACGGAGTTGGAAGTTGTGCTCAAATAATAGTTGGTTTTTGTAATCATGTAGTAAATTGCTATCCACTGGAATGTACACGGGGACTGTAGTCCCCAAAAAACTAGCTTCGTCTTTTTACGGGGACTACAGTTCCCAAATGATATCGTTCTGTTTAAACATGTACAGTACTAATATAAGGTGTCACTAATCACTGCACGACTTGGAAGTTCTAATGGCTATGTTTACAAGACATAAGTTTAATTGTATAAAATAAGGTATATCTGTATTCTGACCATTACTTGAGTTTTGTAATACATTTAAGTAGAACATAGCCAGCAAATTGTGCTTTAGTAATACGGCATACCTAATTAAATTCGCTGCTACATAGGTTCCAAATTCGTACAAGAAAACCGTACTCAATTTAATTAACCGTAATATGATTGCACCAAACATCCATTACCGATTCCAGATAACGCTCACGCACAATTATCTACGGGAACTTATTAAGATAAGCTGGTCACGGATAGGGTCCGTTTTTCTTATTGTTCCAAATGGATAGATTAGTTGTCGATATCAGTGATGGACAACCCTAGATTACATTAATCCTGTTAACGTAATAAGACGATTGTGGTGTACTTAAAGTATGTTGGTCTACGTATAAATGCGGGTCTGTTATACTAGTACAGATCTTTTTGGGACTGTGCCTACAGAGATCAGTTTAAGTGATTGTGTGTTCTCGTCAAAGATCAGACACCCCATAAGAGCCCTTTAACTTGCCTAACTGGGACACTTAAAAGGTTTGAATTAAATGGTTATAGGTAATTACTACTACTACATATACGGCCACAGGCTTATTTTGATAAGATCATTCAAGGACAAGAATCTCAACGAACCTATCAAAATTATCTTAAATTATTCGCCCATACCCCGCCAACTTTTGATGGTTAAGATTCACATAATATTAATAATAATAATAATAATAATAATAAAAAGTTTATTTGCCAAAAATATTACATAGATGCGTAGCAACATATATGTACAATGTTACAAATACCTAACCAAAGATCTATGCCAAAATAGGAATACACTGTGCTCCCCAAACTAGGAGAACCTGTATCTTGGGAAGCAGTGATTCGATCATGAAAATACACAAATTAAAGATTTAGGCGAGAGTAAAGATGGAATTTGGTGTATATTACAAAACAATACATAACTATGAGCACGCGTGTACGAGGTGTGTGTGTGTGTGTGTGTTCATGCGTGTGCGTTCGTGCGTCGCGTGGGCGCACGCGCGCGCGCGCTTGTGTGTGTGTGTATTGTGTGTATAAGTAATCGTTAAGTGATGTAAGTTAGAAGAGCCTCAGTATTTGGGTAGTTCTGTTGTAAGAGCCATTCGGTGACTTTAATTTTAAGTTGGTGTCGATTTAGATTCGTAATGTTAAGTGTTTTATGGACTGCTTGATAAATGTGTGAGCTTAGTGTGTAGTACTGATGTTTAGCGAATGAAGTCTTGTGTGGTACAGCTGGCAGAAAGTTAGTACGCTTATTGGATTTAGGTGGACTAACACTGGTATGCTTTCTGATAACAGATTGAAGCACAAACTGTCGGACCGTGAGCACCTTGCAATCTGCATAAAGTTGAGCTGTTGGATACCTATAGGGCTTTTTCGTCATGACTTTTAAGACTGCTCTCTGAGCTCTCTCCACTTTTAAGAACTTAGATTTCCCAGCGCCGCCCCACACTGTGATGCAGTATCCAATTATGGATTGGCAGAGCGCGAGATATACCATTTTAAGTGTATCAGGGTCCGCTGATTCTCTAAGATTCCTAAAAACATGAACAAGCCGCCTGGTTCTATTGCTAACGGTGTCAAGCTGTACGTCCCATTTAAGACCATGGTCAATATGCACTCCCAAATATTTAACACATTGCACTTCATTTAGAGGCTGGCATGTACACGAGGAGATTTGGCTTGTGCAAGAGTGTGGTGTTAGAGAGAAATTGGGGGGAGGCTTGTTGATTTTACTTAGAGCAAAAAGAATGTAGACTGTTTTACTTAGATTTAATGTTAGTAGATTTGCTCTTAGCCACCCCATAATTTGAGTCAGAGCTGATTCAGCATGTAACTTTACAGCCTCCCAAGTGGAGCCGTAAACAATTATAGCTGTGTCATCAGCGTAAGTAAAAATTTTACAATTTGGGAGCGACAACTGGCAGAGGTCATTTACGTAGATCTGGAACAGGGTGGGCCCCAATATGCTACCTTGAGGGACGCCAAATGTAACGTTTTGCTCATCACTAAGGAAAGTCTCTAGTTTAACTCTCTGTGAACGGTTTTTAAGATAATCATTGAAGATTTCAAGTGTGATACCGCGTACACCAAGGTGCTCTAGCTTCGACTTAAGAATGGGAACAGAGACAGTGTCAAAAGCCTTAGATAGGTCTAGGAATATACCTAGGCATTTGGTTCTCTGGTCCAGATTCTTTGCGACAAATTGCGTTAGGTCAATTACAGCATCCTCAGTCGATACGCCGGTTCGAAAACCGTATTGATTATCAGCTATGATTTTGTGTTTATTAAGAAAGTTTCTAAGGTGTTTATTCAGTAATTTTTCAAAAATCTTTGACATTGAAGGCAGGACTGAAATAGAAGAAGAATGAAATATTTGAAACATATAATGTCTAGTAGGTACCTTATCGGTAGGTCTTGCTAACTGTTCATTGGCACGGCATTTTTTAGCCTGGTTACTTTCATCCGTGGAAATGCACCTTTAATCTGAATCCTTACACGTGGATGGATACCGGGTGGCCGTGGTGGTTGCAGACTTCTACCGCGGTCTCCTAACACCGACCCTTAGAGAAAGTGACATAGCGAAGTGGTAACAAAGGTTCGAGATTACAAAATGTATGGGATTGACATTCACCTTCAAAGGTCACGTGACAAACTTATGTCAATGCTATACATTTTGTTCTTTCGACTTTTGTTATCGCTTTGCTATGTAATTTGTATAGAGGCCTAGCTGAGCTTAATGCTGGAAGGGCCCAGGTATTTTAGTGCTCCACCGCTGAGGACGATTTTCTTTTAAGCATTTAAATAGTTAAGTGATTAGTTTTTATTGCACACACGTTAGCGAAGTCCATTACCTGAATCACGCATGACCTTCAATGTTTAGTTCTAAGACATTCCGATCCCCAATATGTTTTCCTTTCCAGATATCAAGCAGCGGCTACGTTGCGTTTGATGACTCAGGACAGAACGCGTGAGTTTAATACTGCTACGCCATCCGTATCTACCATGGTCCTAGTGGCTCCCACTGCTAAATCTTCATTCTTAGGTATATAAATGGGCAATAAGCTATTTCAGTTGTATTTTTAGATCTAACTTTTGAAATATTGTTATTGGTAACCTTTTTCTATGTCCAAGTAAATGCAGTCGTGTTAATGAATAATATGGTAGCACCACTGCTGGGCAAGAGTCTTCTATCAACTATTTCACGAGTTGAGAGAGTTTAGGACTTACGTACTTCAGAGCAGTGGTGGCGCAGTGGTACGGGCCTCGCTAAACTCTGTCAACTAGCAAGATAGTTGAGAGAAGACCAGTGCCCAGCAGTGGGACACTAAAAAGAGTTGAAGTGAAGTGAGTGAGTGAGGACATATTCAACACACTCTGTTCAAATGCGGGTTGGTGGATGTCACATGTCCTCAAATCGTAACCGTAAGAAAACAGATATATCTAGGACCAATCTGTTTTAGACAAGCCAGTTCCTTAAGATATTTTCCTGCACCAATATTGAGCAGCGATGATGAAACAATTCACACACAGATGTGAAGATATAACCGGGGGTTCGAACCTGCAACTTAAAATATTATAAAAGCTATTGCTACTGCTGCTCTACAGCTGTGGTAGCGGCAATCATTGTAAATCCAATTTGTTTGATTGAATAGCTGTTTCACAATTAAAATCTAACCCTACAAGTGCGCGCGTGACTAACATTGAAATATGCAACTGTCATGACAGAACCGAATGTGATGGCAGTCTAAATTGCTACATTTAGTTTTGCGCTCTACCCTGTATCTTGCTACTATATTATGTGCACAAGTTTGTGAGAACAGATAATTGGATATTTTTGAATCTTTCACGGACGATAAACTGGTTCAACAGATTCATATGAAATTTCACACACTAGCATTGAGAGTAGTTTTTACTCTGATAAAATGTTTCCTTGAGATAGGTAGGTACTTACTTTTAGTTAGGTTAAACGATTTCCACACAGACGTTGCAAGACTTTATTAAGTTAAATATGTCTAATTTTGTTTTCTAAAGTAGCGGATTCGATAATACGTTGATAAGAGTTGGTACCTAATTTATGTAGCTTGTTTTATAGACAATTAAATAATTGTAATTAGCTACCTACTATATTATTTAATATTAATTAAGGCTTAGGCTGTCATGATGAATTTGAAATGACAGCATAAAACGTAAGGATGTCAAGCAAAGTTTGTTTAAAAACGTTTGTGGTGCTAACTGGCGGACGAAGTCATGAGTAGAGACGTAATCGTATATGTTAAAAATGTTGGTGTATATTCGCTTGTACAGATTTGTGTGCCATTATCTAAAGTGCCCAAACTTTAGTTATTTAGTAAATGGACGTTTGTGATTCCGTGCTTTTGTACATAATTTGTAGCGGTAATGTGATAGATTGCACTCTGCTTTCAGGTATAAATTAAATGTTCTGGTGTTAAAACACGAGTGTTTGATTTTAATTATGTTCGACCTGAACTAAGATAAATAATTGTAGGTACCTATTTGACTCAGAACTTTAGGTAACACGAAAATCATATTAACTATTACCTACCTCATTATTAATAGTACTATGACATCAATGATTTTATTGAAAGTAATAATAATGTGTAACAATTTAATTTTTGACTACTATATTTTGACATTGAAAGAATTACTTTAATAGTTATTTTAATTTATTTAATTTGAATGCATGGTGTCCAATATTGATTGTAATAATTACAATCATACACCTTATGGTAAAACATGGCGTACTCGTCCAATTTATATATCACCATCTTGTTGAATCCCATGTTTATGAACCATAAATGAATTATGAATATAAATATATTATATTATGCCTTACTATTAGATACGTCATGTACTTTTATTATAAAATATAATTTCCTTATCCTTTTATTTTTTTATATCTTCTTACAGTGTAACTTATTGGCTAAAGTAAATGCTTTTTTTTAAATAATTTTATGATATGTCCTCACGCAAAAATTAAATTAACTAATCTACATTGGCACAAGCACGGAGTTAATTTTAATCACCAAGGAGGTTTTAATCGTACAATATTAAAAATAGGTAATTAATACAAAAGTACGTTCTCGTTGAAATAAACTATAAACATAGGTACGTACGTAGCTCACCGTTTATTCTGAACATGGACAAAAGCTCCCTGCTTTGTGAAATAAATTACGCAAACAATTAAATATCGGCAATAGCGAACAGGGGGTGCGACAAATTCGTCTGGACCAGCTACCCTTAGCTGAGTATACAGTATGTTATTATTTCCATCAGTGTTTTTGACGTGACAATTATGATTATTCATAGTACCTAATATTATACGTAAATGCGAAAGTAATTCTGCTTTTAGGGCTCTGTACAGATAAATTTATTTTAATTTAGAATTACTCCTTTGTCTTTTATTTAGCCTTCTTTTTTATTTCTACCTATTTGTTGGTTTTATACCTACACTTGAACAAATAAATGAATAAAACGATTGATTTATACGAAATTTGGTAAAAAGTTAGTTTGGAATCTAGTACCTAATGAACAAATTTTTATCCTGCTGCATTTGTATGCAAAACAACACTCGTACTGCCTGAGTCGCGGGGTGAAAGCTGTGTTGTAACGAAATATAATTAACGGTTAAGCCGCAGTAAGCTAGCGTGTGTGGATTAAGGCCTAAACTTTTTCAACTCGTAAGATATTTTAGAGAAGACCCGTGCCCTGCAGTAGAACACTAAAAAGGGTTGAAGTGAAAGGGTTAACATCGAAAATACTCTAGAGATTTTGTCAAGAGGCTTGTTTTGAAATTGTAAAGGTCTAAGTTAATTGAAATATTCAAGAGCTGATGTGAGAATTCAATACATACTTCATGTAAAACAAACGCCAACCTACTATTTTATTCAGAACCCTCTCAGACTGTGATTTAATTTTAGCAATAAATGAAGGTTGTATTAAGTTTAAACATAACTTGTGACCCGTCCCAGCTACAACAGGGTTGTAAATTATTAACTTAACCTAATAAATGTTGTGATATAAAATAAAACGAACTTGAAAAACTTAACCTACCTAAAAAAGGTAATAAAATATTTGTGTCTTCTTAAAGAATTCATGCCTGGAGCAGGTACGTTTTTCATGTGTTTTCAAAATGTTTAATGCTTCATATGTGATTGTCAATTTTGAATTCTATAGTGTGGAAAACACGAATAAATAGATTAATAAAAGTGTCACACTTGAGTGGAGTATCGATACGCCACTCCACTCCACTCAAATGTATCTTTAACCATAGTAAACGCGTGATGCCGATAAGCTTATGTTGCGTCACAACAGTCTGAGCCACGAAAGTTTATTTCTGGTATAAGTTTTATAATTACTAATACATTAAGTTGCTTTAATACTATAGGTACCAAATTGGGTTGGTATTAGCACAGATAATATAATACAGGAGTCGATATATTATATCTGGCATATGACAGACTTTATTTTGTTTATGAAATAATTTTACAGATAGTCTCTCACCCTGTAGATCATTGCTGTATGTAACACATGCACAGCGTAGTTAATGTAATTATGAGTCCGTAACATAAACGGGCATGACTTGTTCCGATTAGACACTGTCTTGATTCAGGAGTGTACCACATTTTGATCATCATATCCTCATACTATACTATCCTATATAAGTACTGTTGTCACAAATAATCTAGGGAAATAAGTTATGAAAAAGTTATACAAATAAGTTCAAAATTAAATATTCTAAATAATAGGTTCAAAATCTGAAATTCTAAAATATCTCTAGTCTAATTTAAATTCCAACTAAAATGACATTAGTTTTAACGCAGTGACAAGTTATCAAAATTTAATGTTTATTTAGTTTAAGTGTCCTAGATAATTTAAGTGTCAAAATAAGTTGCAGACTGCAATATAAAAGTGTTAAACCTGTTGTCAGTTTCTATTTTATTTTACCTTGTACCAAATTAAGATAGTATGAAAAGCAACCAAATGTTTAACACCCCTGGAAGCAAATTGGAGGCAAATGCTTGTATTCATTGGAAAAGTTAATGAAAGTCGCCCCAAGTTAATGATTCACCCTCAGGCCGATGCGTATTGTTTACTTTTGGACTTTCTAAATTATTTTGTTTTGTTTGCTTAAGTCTTAGCAGATTAAAACTGATGTAGCTTCATTTCAGGCTATTTAATTATAATTCATTAAACCTTTAAGTTTTTTATGGGTCTTAACCCACTGCACTCCTGCTCTTGTAACCCAGGATCAACAGCGACATCGTAAACAGACAGTCCCGGGACACCTAAACTGACATGAACGCGGACATGAATTCGGGTACTCTCAACTATCTTAAAAGTTGAGAGGTGCGGGTTGGTTGATGTCACACGTTTGTCCTCGAATAGTTTTCAGCAAGAAAGAAACATCTTGATTTTCAGACATTTCGGTTTTCTTACGATGTTTTTCTTCAGCGATGTAAAGCAGCAGCGATGAAACGATTCACACAAAAATGTGTGGTCACGAGCGAGGATCAAACACGCAACCTTACATTTGAAAGGCGAGGCCGACACCGCTACGCCAACGATGGTCCTACAGCCTTTAAGATTAAAATATATTAGAAATGTCACTACGCTCAACTTTAAATTCAAACCCTTTCGTATTTATTAAACTAACACGCTTAACACTGGACCAACAAAATATTTCAGATAAAATGTTTAAATTAATCCAATTAATAGTCTTCCATAATATCAGACATAATTACTTTCACTTAACTACCATGTAGATTTCCTAACTCACCAATTAACTAAGTTATACCGTAGTTTGGTGCATTTACCAGTACTGTAATGGCCTGAGTTAGACTGCAGCGGGCAATTACTTACAGATATAGACCAATTAATAAGAGGCAGTAGTAACTACGTCTAACTATTTATAGGTACACACACCTAATGATCTTAATGATATACTTCATTAAGTTTAATATAATGAATTGTGAATAACTAAAATGTTGTTTTCGTTAATAAAACAAACGCTTGAATACACAGAAAACAATGTAACCTAGCCTAGACTGGATGTACCTTGACTGGCATTGTTACGAACTGAGCTGCCAACTGCCGACAGCAAGTGCAGCTGCTGGAACAAAATCGTCATGCAGCCGTCATATTCAACATCAGAATTGTTCTGATAGCTGCACGTACTATCAGCAGTTATAGTTGGTAACTTGGTTCGGAATAGTAACGCTGTCAAGTATTAACAAGTATTTTAGAATAGAATTTGTCTAAATTTTGGGAGGCTTTTGCTAGCTTATGGCAGCTGTTTTTTGTAAAAAAAAACAACTAGCAAAATTAAGAACAACTACTTATAGTCTGGCAGTCTGTCTTTAGAAGAGTTTTTATTATTGAGACATGAAGAAGTCAACATAAATTTGGCCAATATCTAACTTCACTCTATATTGACGGGCCGGTGACGTGGTCGGTAAGACATTTGCTTTTCACACCGCAGGTCGTGGGTTCCTACCCAAGTCAGACATTTCTGGGAGAAACATGTCTGTTTGTAATTATCTATATTAAATAAAAAAAAAGTATTAAGTAGTATATTACCAGTTCAAGCTCTGCTTAGTTTGGGATCAGTCCCACACTACCACTACATTATTATTATATTCACAATACGACACGGGTTAGGAATCAAGCCCCTATTTTGGTTGTCACCAACACTTCGCCTCAAGCAATGTCACAACCAGCAACATTTGAAATTTAATTCGATTGATAATAATTTAGAAGCAGATGCATTAACTCACTATCAATTCGCCTACGGCTAGCACGTGTCGTGAGTGCAGCCCTCGATTATATTGCGTTATTTCGACGTTAAAGTGTTTTCAGATAGAATGAAATGCACTTTCATTACACATTCTTTATTGTTGTAAACTTTCTTTACCTATAGACAGAGAGCTTTATCAATAGCTATTTCAATCATTTGCTTCAAAGAGAATCCCACAAAATACTGGGATTTTTATTCCATTGCCCGCAAGAAGAAACCTATATCTTTTATCTTCTTTTACCTTTTCTTTTTAAAATTTGCATTGCATTATAATATACCAAGATAAGTATAATGTGCAAGATAAGTACCTATAATCTACTTTGTAAAAGTGTTTGCTTTAAAACCCAGGACATTATAATTATATTATAACAGATACGACATCATTAGGAAAATTTTAACAAACTCAAAATAGGAGAAGGTTTTTAATTCAAATGTTAATCTAATTTTTTCGGGCATATCTCTGTCGTATAGTTAGACTAAAGAAGTTAGAGGCATATTTTTTTAATCAATATTTTATAATTTCCCAGCACTAGTCTAAAGTCAGTAAGGTGATAGTGAGAACCCGGTTTAAAAACCCGACTAAGTTAATAAAGATGGTATCTACTAACAGTCAGCTCACACAGCTAAACATGTTAATCTCTCAGATAATATCTTAGGGTTGGGTCAATTTAGGTTTTAATTCTTAGCTATTGGGCTAATATAGATTGATAGACCTCTCACATGACCACTAATTTTTGCTAGCACTAGTTTTAGACTATCTTTGCATCACTTTCCTTTTTAACCAAAGAGAATCAACATAGATTACTTAAAAGAAAAGTAAGGCTAGCTGAGGTAGGGAATCTTACAAGGAGCTCCACTGACAAGAGCATAGCTTATATGCTATGATGCTGAAGACATGCTTTTAGTGTTTGTTTTTTTTCAGGATTTTTCTTTACATTTATAGAAAAGAGGTGACAGAGCACATAAAATGTATCTACTCAGGTCTTTCTGTGGTGAATATATAAATATTCCACTTATATTAAGCCTGATAGACGCAACGGTTCTGCAAATGAGATGCGCAGTCCCCCGGCCGGCAAATGTCACATTCGAAAGAGAAATGAGATTTTTATGCAATCCTGATCTTAGATAACACACAGAGGAGGGTGCTGAGGCTTAGATAGCTGCTTTATTTTAATACGAACCGACAACAAATAACAAATAAAATATTCGCTTTTTAGGGTACCGTACTTTGAGAGAAAAGAGGATCCTAGTTTTAATGTCTTCCTGTCATTCATGACAAATATGGCATTAGACCAGGTAAAGGGTACTTAATTATTACTGTAGAATCAGTGAGTTGGGTGAGTGGTATATACGAGTATATTGATGGTCGAATCCTGGGTATAGTAAAAACAGCTAGTTATCTCTTTAGGAAGATAAAAAAACTAATGTAGATGTACATATTATTATCATTGACAGCTGAATTTTAGGTAACGATTTATAATCGTTACCTAAAATTCAGCTGTAGCAGACAAAATATGCGCAATAGCAGCTCTTCTTTACAGGGAATTAATGAAAGCCGATGTTCTCCCAGTTTTTAAATTTCTGGTACCTACATGATATTATGTACTGCTGTTACCTAAATTGAACTATCCAAAAACTAAACTCAGAAATTTCTTAAATAAAACGGAAACCTAAATGCAACAGCCTAGCTCACACTTCACTGCTTTTTTATTGTTGAATTTAGATACGGACAATGGGAAGGGTGCAGCGCGACGAATTGTGGTCGATATTATTTTCCAATGGGTGATTTATATTATTAAACAGTTCATCTCAGCTGTACTACTATTGAATCTGGACTATTATTGAAATCACAGACTGAACATATGCAGTTTATGTAGGAGCAAATACTATAGTAGGTACTTTGATTTGATCACAAATCCTTTGTCAGGTTCACCCGCATATACAAAACTGGCTTCACCCGGGTAACCTACAAATGCTGAGCAGTCAAATAAAAAGTAGCTAATAAATGCGCTATATAACAGTGTAAGAATATTTCAAATCGTACAAGTAGTTCCTGAGATTAGCGAGATTAACCAAACAAACTCTTTAGTGTTATAATTTTAGTACAGATCTTATTTGACCAGCGAAGCAAAAAAAAAATATATAAAAATATAGAGTTGGGAGTGTTCCAAATTAATAAACTTCAAATCAAAATGCTATAATTTTAGGATGTACTTCAAACTTTAAAACAATTTTGCAAACTATTGCTACATTAAAATGGACAATGCCCAATCTAACATCATTAAAGAACTTGAACACATGAACCGGAACCTACGTCAGTTTAAAAACGGTTCAAATAAATATTTTAGTTTTCAAAAACATTATATATATATTTATCTACATTAGTACGACTAGGTATATGAAAACAGAGCAAATATTTTCCTTGTTATTAGATGACCAAACTAAACAGTGTTGTTCCCGAGGGGGAGCATTACGTTCACTAGGTACTTTACCGTTGTTCGAAACACGTGCTTCATATCAAAGTTTAAGGTCGCCACCCCTGCTTCATAAAACAATCAGTTCTATAGGAAATAAGAAACAGACGACGTTACGTCCGCTGCAAGTAACTGAAAATTCACTTTTTATAAGGGACCGAAATTATGTTCCGGTGATATATGACGACACCTCATGGAATTTAAACGTTTCTTTCCGTAACAGTTAGTTACGGCGGGGAGGTAGGACTCGACTGTGACCCTTAATAAATTCGGAGTAAAAGATCGAGAAAAATGTTTTATGATTGGTGCAATATATTGTGTAATTGCCCTTTTCAATTTAGAGAAATAAATGGGAAGTTACATAATGGATTTTATGATCAATTTTGCGCAGCAGTTGTTAGGGTTTTTAGCCAATCTGTATTTATTACATAATATTACGTCTATCACAGAATAATAAATACTTCACTACTTCTATTTCATGTTTTCAATTAATAGAAGAGCTTGCGAAGATAGATGATGTTACTCTTTGATGAGAATAACGTTTTTCAGTTCCTGTAAATATAGACCATTGTGAGAATTAATATTTACTTTTTGATTAATTTTAATAGAATCTGCATTGCAATCCAACGTGAAATTGCCGCTAGCTTTTTGGGCACGTAACTGGAATACAACGATGCGGAGGAATTTTTGACGCATTAGTATATGTTAGTCAGAACATAATTATTAGTTCTTTATTTAGGAATATTGAGATTGTTATTCATTTAGGTCAATTTTCTTGTCAATTGTATTCGAATACTGTACGCTAGCTTTCCGCCGAGACTCCACCCTCTATCGTGCCTAGCAGTGGGATAATAAGTAGCCTATAGCCTTCTTTAATAAATGAGCTATCTGACAATGCAAGAATTTTTCAAATCGAACCAATAGTTCCTGAGATTAGCACATTTTGAGGGCTGAGTTATCTTCGTTTATCGGAGTGCACCTTTTTTATTAATCCCCACACGTGGTCCCCGGGTGGTGCAAATCAGGTAACAATCAATCAACTGGTAATTTTGTTTACTGGTAATTAACTTGTAGTAGACTTCGGCCGTGGTTAGTGACCACCCACCAGACAGCTGCACCCACAATTGGCCGTGCCGTGTTCCGGTGCGATATTTGGTGACACCGTCGGAATTTTTGCTATTTTAATGTTTTTAACCATATAGATCTACATTCCACTGCCACCTTCTTACCGAAAAACATTCGTAATCACGAGTGAATCGGTATATTGGGCGCGTCCCATCGTAGACTAAATCATTGCTTAACATCAGGCAAACTATAGTGAAGCGCTAGCCTATTACAGAATAAGAAAAAATAATCAAATAAACAATCTCTTCAACTTTACAATATTAGTATAGATACTTATAAATCATAGTAAAAATACTCTTCTCAGTTCGCGATATAGGCAAAGTGTATCGTGATCAAACAGTTGGCTATCTTTTCAGTAGCAGATTCCGGTGATAAAGACTGCACGACTGATTCTGTACTTCTGACCCTAACCGTATTAGAAATCTCGTTAAATGGAACATGAGAGTTTAATTTATCAACTTGTTCCAGCTAACTTAGTTCGGCGGCATTGAAGCTTTTTAAGTTAAATTTAATTGGTTACTCCACGATTTGACCAAAAATGTTCATGGGATGTGTCATTACACTTATGGAGTTGTTTTTTTAACACGCTTAGCTTCACTTGTATGTTCGTAATAGAATTCTCGAACGCGATTACCCACTTCAAAACGTCAGATTCATTTGTGATTTCGCAGTGCAAAATTTCAATGAATCTGACGTTTTGACAAGTGTGCAAATTTTGACCGATTGAAGACCGATATCAGTACAATATAAGTATGTCGATTTTTTTTGGCATTTCTATAGTAATGTAGTGTGAATTTTTCAGTTTTATTTTAAACTATATGTAAGTTATTAAGTTTAAACAAAATGAAAATTTTAATGCAAATTTTGTCACTGACCAGATGCAGCCTTTTCAGACTTTGAAATACCCTTAGATCACAGTCATCGCATCTTTGTGTGCATTGCTTGATCGCTGGTGAAATATAGTGAATATAGTATTTAAGTAATATAGTGAAAAAATAAAAGAAATCATGTGACATCAATCAACAAGCTCAGGCCAGCGATTCTGGATTAAGGCCTAAACTTTCTCACCTTTTAAATGGATGCTAAAGGGTTAATATTAAGTACAGAAACAATTAAACAGTTGTCAGTTTTAAGTAGGTAAAAAATGCATAGAATCAATAATAATGTAGATTATCATCATATTATCATCCACATTCTTCTATCATACAAGTAGAGGTACGGCTATGCGCCACCGTTATTTGGTGGAAATTCCACGGATACGCACAACGCGCTTTGCCTCCACTTTTATTGTGCAAACTGGCAAGTTGTGGAATTCGCTGCCGGCATCTGTTTCCTAATAGCTATAATCTGCCTGTTTTCAAGTCACGAGTGAAACTACTACTACTGGGTAAGCTCGTTCCACCGTAGACACATGAGGCAAGTTGTGGTCAAGCGCAAGCCTAATCAAAGATAAAAAAGTAGATTAATACCTATTAATTCTATGCTTTGAGTTTGCTTTAAGTAGGAACAACCACAATTATCAATTTTGTTCATTTTTATTTTCTTCAATAATATTTCTCACAGTCTTAAGAATATCACACTCGTAATCACAATTTCATTTCAAGTTTATTGCTCGCATATTTTCATTGTTCCCTCAAAATTGATTTCATTCTTCTTGAATTCCAAATTCAACTTTGTTCGGTAATAGGATTGCTCGAGGCAACATCCAAAAAGTCAGACTAGCTCCGCAATCGAATTATTTTTTTTATCGATCAATGCCATGGTTCTTTTTGCCACGCGTGCCTCAGGCTGCTCCTAAGGTCCTTAATGCACTACGTCTGTCCATTTGTCGTTGCAACTAATAGAGAAATTCCATTTAAAACTTAGTTTAATGCCCGGGGGAACAAATTTTATTGTACATTTTTAATGGTGCCGTTAATTTTTTATGGGAGTATTGTGATGTTTTCATTTTAGACTTTGATCAAATTGAAACGTTGTAACACGAGTTTATTGATACAAATTAAAATGTTGCATAAATTCCTCACTGTTAATACTTTAAATGCCAAGCGCTATACATAACGCTAACGCACTAGCGGTAAATCGCGGGGGCGAGTAAGGCCCGTACTGTAAGATCCAAACAAGAAAAGTAAAGGTCTAAAAAAAACGAATGATCGTCGACGCGGAAAAAATTGAAATGATTATTTGAGAGAATCCTGATTCTGATGAAAGCCGGGCTCGTCATAGGCCATTTATTTTTAGGGTCCGAGTGATTCCGGATGCTTATATGCCCAGCTTTTACAGTTTCAATTATTCAACAAGGAAAGCGGCTAATCGTGTGGTTAGCCGTCTCCGCAGTAAATCGCTAGTGCGTTATTGCGCTAAGGAAAAACATTGCCAAGCAATGGTAGCAATATTTTAAAATAAATATCCGTATTTTCGTAAGATACCTAATTAACAACATTCGAAGTATTATTGAGTTATAAAAGAAAACATCAAAACAAAATATTTAGCTAATGATTTTATTATACACGCCCAAAAAGTAGCTTCATTATCTCTTTGACTAATTTGACGCAAGGACGAAAAACTTGTAATTGAATAATTATTTTATGGAGGACGTTCTTTTCATAATTAATATTTCTTTTCTCTTTGTGTTTTCGGACATTTCATAGTGATTCTCAATATTAATAACCTATATTAATTAAGAAACCTTGACTGTGCGAATTTTTAAAAAAATTAATCATAAGATAATTGTTTTAATAATTACGTTATCATGCACGACATAAACAGTATATGGTATTTCGTTTCTGATTTCGTTTAAATTTTCATAACTTTAAAAAAAATTCAGGTCTAGAATAAAATCTCCTATTTGAAATACATCATATACCTAAGAAAGACATTCTTCAAAAATATTTCTTGGTAGTATCAAGTTACTTATTTTACCTAACTGGACCAAAGTATCGCATACTGGTTTTTTAGCGTAGATCTGACCATAGCTTAAATGTTGCACTGGTAAAAAAGTGCAATGGTAAACGAGTTGGTAAACGAGTAGTGCATTCTCATGTTTATGAGAACACCTTAAACTGTCTGCTCTATCTCCTCCTATCGTGTCGCATTATTCTAATTTAATTAAAAATTGTATGAAATTGTAATTGAGATGTAGGGACTTAGTACGTAACTCTATGTATTTAAAGGCATGTATTGATTTAATATAGTCAGTGTTTATCCAACATTCACGCGTATTATTTCACTCCTGGGTCACCACATCACATGGCGACCCTGCCAGTCGCGCGCGCGTATCCGACACCGGCCGCCGAACGAAATTCTAAGTAGCGCTGTATAAGGAATGGATTCTGTAAACATCGTGATCTCGGAGTGTTTTAATCATGGCTAGAATAAATTATTCAAAGAGTGTTGTGTGTGACAGTTGTGTATCGTACCAAAATCGTAAGAAAAATGGGAAAACAACAATCCAAAGAGGAGAGCATTGTGATTGCTCAAAATGCAGCTGGAGGTCAGAATAGTGCGCCAATTGAAGAACTTCGTTTCCACTTATCCACGACCAATTTATTGATGCTGATCATCGTGTTCTGCGTGCTCCTTGGAATGCTGTATTTGATTTTCCGTATTTATCGGAAATGCCACTTGCGTTGGATTCGACAGGAGGTCGATCAGAGAGGCAATAGAGGACAGCGGCTATCTTTTCGACGACGCCAAATGTATCCGGAAATGAAGCTCGACGACTGCAAAGTTTAGTGGAACAGTGTGCGTATTACGTAAAAATGTGTAGTGCGTAAAGTGCAGTGCGGTTATTATACGGTACGGCTATATTATTATATTTTATGATCATACGGAAAATAAGAGTTGCGTTGCGTCCGCGTCGGTTCTATTTAATGGACTTTAAGTATTTACCTACTTATATTTATAGGAATGATTAATATTGTAATGAATACCTACTAATGTTATGCATATTACTTACAGCTATATTTTTTATTATTGGAGAAGTTTCACGAGTTTGCAATGATAAAGGTAAGACATTCTTTTGACTATTAGGTACTAAATAGTAACGATTATAATGTTATCAAGTTGATTTAGTTTTGTTTAACTTTCTGATTTCTAAGGTAAATAGAAGATATTTTTAGTAATTTTATGGCTACATATATAAAAGAATTATATGAAGAGTTGTTAGTAATAAGACAGTATTTAATTAAGATAGGCCCTTCTAGACGACAGGGTAATATTTTACAGAAAAAACTTGTTGAAGCAAAGTTAATTGGTGACCAATATAACACTTATTTAGAAAATATTGTTGAGGTGGAACAATTAGACGAAGACGAAGATATTTTAGTAAAAAAGTATTGTATAGATTTTAATAACTTATATAAGGAAATTATTAGCTTATGTAAAAGTTCTGAATTATCGAATTGTACAAAAATGGATAAATTTGACCTGAAAGTAGCTTTGAACTTATTGCCGGTAATGAATGACGAAATTTCAAATACAAAACAACTAATTGACGGTATAGAATATTACAGTTCAGTCATTAATGCGGAATCTCAGTCAAAATTGATTTCTTTTATTCTAAAGAGTAGGTTATCACAGTCTGCCAAGTTGAAGTTAGGAACAAGTTATGATACTGTTTCCAATCTCGTAAATGATATGAAAAAATTATTGTTACCTAAAAAGTCCGCTAGTGCGTTACAAAAGCAACTATTAAATTGTAAACAAAATAATTTATCTATTGATTCTTTCGGTAAAATGTTGTCCGAGATGTTTGTCGATCTGACAATTTCTCAGTCCGACGGGGATAGTGAAAAATTTAAAATGTTGAAGTCGCTTAATGAGAAGCAGGCAATAAGGCAGTTTAGCGACGGACTGAGAAATCGCAGAATTAGCACAATAATCACCGCGCAAAATTTTGACAATTTAAAAGATGCGATTCAGGCCGCGGTAGAAGAGGATGTTTCGGGTTCAGACTCAATGGCTGAGGTCATGACAATGAGGTATAACAATAATAAAAGTTTTAAAAACAATTCCAGGCTGCCTCACTACCAGAACTACCAAAGAGGTCGAGGTACGTACAACATCGGTCGCAGCCGTGGTTCCAGCAGTTGGCGACCACCTCGAGGGGGTGCCAGGCAAGGCCAGCCGTCGCAGTCACGGGGACGTACACCCCGGGGCAAAAATTCATATCGAGGTAACGGTTTTAATAATTATTATAGGGGTCAAAGACAGGCTGAAGAGCACATAAGGGTTGTCACGGATAACAACTCACAGCCTATGCCCAGTACATCAGCGCAAAATAATAGAGAGTCAGAAAGTGAGTTTTTTCGTGTCTAAAAGTTATAGTATTTTAGCTAGTGATAGTTGTTTTTGTGTAGAATTATTTTTCGATAATATTCATCCGTTTAGTTGGCTTATAGATACGGGAGCTTCATTTTCGGCTATAAAATATAAAAATGTTCTAGAATTTAACATTCCTATTTACGGAGGAAATATAATTATAAACGGTATCGGTGGAAAAGTACAGGCAATTGGATATGTATATTTACCGTTGTCAGTACATGGTCAGAGTATTAATCATAAGTTCTATGTATTTGAGACGTTGCCTTGTAAGTCGCATGGCATTCTTGGGCAGGATTTCTTAGGAAAGTACGGATCGGTTATCGATCTGAAACATAACACGTTATCTTTTTGGCCTAACGAAAGTAAACAAGTCGTTTTAAAGTTAATGAGTTCATCCAATAATTTAATTTCTTTACCAGCTAGGTCTGAATCTATGCATTATGTTTACACTAACCTTACAGAAGAATGCATAGTTTGTACAAAAGAAATATGTGAGGGAGTTTTCGTTGCCAGTACGTTAGTTAATCCGATTAATGGTAAAATACCAGTGCGAATTTTGAACACAACATCAAAAGAGTTAACTTTATCAGAACTAAAGCTCGATATTCAAAGTTCTAGGGAATATTATATTTGTAATTTTGATAAAAGTGAGAAAAATGCATCGCGAGTTAAAAGATTGTTTTCAAAATTAAATTTAATTAATTTAAATAAGGAAGAAAAGATTAGTATTGAAAGTTTGTGTGCGAAATACTCAGATATTTTTTATTTGGAAGGGGACAAGTTGTCAACTACGGATATTTATCAGCATACAATTAGATTAAAATCTAATACACAGCCAATTTTTTCGAAACCGTATAGATTACCACATGCTTTAAAAAATGAAATTAAGAATCAGATTGACCATATGCTTAAAGAAAATATTATTGAACCTTGTCAAAGTGAGTGGTCTAGCCCTATCTTGCTAGTACCAAAGAAAAGTGACCAAAACGGAAACAAAAAGTGGCGTTTGGTCATTGACTACAGAAAACTTAATAATAACATTATGGACGATAAATTTCCACTTCCAAATATTACGGAAATATTAGACTCGTTGTCGGGTTGTATGTATTTTTCTCATTTAGACTTACATCAAGGGTATTATAATGTCAATTTAGATCCAGACAGTCGCAAGTACACTGCTTTTTGTTCGGGACAGTTCCAAATGACGCGAATGCCCATGGGTCTTAAAACTAGCCCAAGTTCATTTTCTCGCATGATGACGATGGCAATGACTGGATTAACTTATGAAAAATGCCTAGTGTACCAAGATGATTTGGTCTGTTTTAGTAGAGATTTATCGAGTCATATTAGGAATTTGCAAAGTATATTTGAGCGATTACGTAAAGTTAATTTAAAATTAAATCCTCAAAAATGTAATTTTTTACAGAAAGAACTACTCTATTTGGGTCACATTGTATCAGCTGAAGGTGTCATACCCGATACTGACAAAATAAAAGTTGTTCAGAATTACCCGGTTCCTACAAAAGTAGATGAAGTGAAACGGTTTGTAGCTTTTGTGAATTACTACCGAAAATTTATTCCAAATTTTGCTACGAAAGCTCATGCTTTAAATAATTTATGCAGAAAAAATGTAGTTTTTAAATGGGATGAAGACTGTCAAAAATCTTTTGAGTTATTGAAACAAAATATAATTTCTCACCCTGTATTACAATACCCAGACTTCTCAGAGCAAAATCGATTTATTTTACAAACAGATGCATCGGGTTATGGTGTAGGAGCAGTGCTGTGCAATGGTGATGGAAGGCCAGTAGCATATGCCAGTCGAAGTCTTAATAAAGCAGAAAAACGGTACCCAACTATCGAGAAAGAGTTGCTTGCAATTGTGTGGGCTGTCAAACATTTTCGGCCTTATTTATATGGCAGAACGTTCAAAATTCAAACTGACCATAAACCACTTATTTATTTATTTGGAATGAAGGATCCGTCTAGTAGGTTGATGAAATTCAGAATTATATTAGAGGAGTATAACTTTATATTAGAATACTTAAAAGGTAAAAATAATGGTGCTGCAGACGCACTTTCGCGATTACACGTTACGTCAGAAGAGTTAAAGGAAATTAATCAAACTATAGTTAATGTAATGACGCGAGGACAAAAAGCTAGACAAGAACGGCAGGCTATTATTTCTAATGACGATTGGCTTGATCACCCAAAAGTTGTAGAAATACATAGCAAACCGAGAAATTTCACTGAATTACGTTTTATAAGCGCTTATGAATTAAATCGATATCGTAACTTAAATGAAATTAAACATGAAAGTAGATGTTTGAGTTATATACCCTCAATAAATACGATTTTTATAAATTTGGCTTCTCGATCACAATTTACGCCAGGCGAATTTGTGAGAGAGCTAAATATATTTTGTAAAGAAATCGATTTAAAAGAAGTATACTTCATAAAAAATGATAATAATAATATTTTCGTTGGAAAATTAGTCAATGAGATAAAAAATATAGGTGATTGGTCCGGACCACGAGTATGTATTTTAAATGATACGAAAAGAATTGTAGATAAAGACGAGCAACGAGTAATCTTAAATGACTTCCATCTTTTGCCCACAAGTGGCCACGCGGGCATAAGACGGATGGTTAATAATATTAAGAAATATTATTTTTGGCCGAACCTTGAAGTTGATGTAATTGAATTTGTGAAAAGATGTGATAAATGCCAAAAACAAAAGCACTCATCACATCATACTAAAGAGCCAATGACGATTAGTTCTACTGCGAATTCGGCATGTGAAAAAATATACTTAGACATAGTAGGACCTTTGGACAGGGATTGTTATAATTATAAATATATTCTAACTATACAATGTGAGCTGAGTAAGTACATCGAGGCTTATCCATTAGAGTCAAAAAGTTCAAACGACGTAGCTAAGAATTTTGTAAATAATTGGATTCTCAGATATGGTGTCCCAAAGGAGATAGCTACAGACAGGGGGACAGAGTTTCTGTCCACTACACTGAAGGAGGTTTGTAAGCTTTTACATATTAATCAATTACAGTCTACGGCTTACCACCATGAAAGTATAGGTGCCTTGGAGAACTCACACAAACACATGGGTAACTATTTACGTATACAAACCGAAAATCACCCAGAAGCATGGAGCACATGGCTTCCCTTTTGGTGTTTTTCGTATAACACTGCTGTGCATTCGGAGACCAAGTTTACTCCCTTTGAGTTAATATTTGGAAAAAAATGTACATTACCATCTAATTTAAAATCAGGATACATCGCTCCTTTGTACAGTTTCGATAACTACCCCTTAGAATTAAAGTTTAGAATTCAGACGTCACAAAAAGAAGCACACGATAATTTAATTGCAAGTAAAATAAATAGAAAGTCCAGGTATGATCGTAATATTAATCCTGTGACATATAAACCAGGTGATTTGATTTTATTAAAAAATGAAACGGGAAATAAGTTTCAAAGTCTATATTCAGGTCCATATAAGGTGTTAAATGAATGTCCACCTAATGTTGAAATTGTTAAAGACAATAAAAGTTATCTTGTTCATAAAAATAGGACGAAACGTTACTTTCCAAGTGTTTAATGATAGACATAATATGTAAGACTAAAATTGTATTTTATAAATATATTATTGATATGAGTACCTTTATCATTGTGGATACGTATGTTAGCATAATGTTATAATCACTAAAATAAAATAAAATGTATTCCATTTATTTTATTTTCTTTAAGGGAAGGAGATGAGATGTAGGGACTTAGTACGTAACTCTATGTATTTAAAGGCATGTATTGATTTAATATAGTCAGTGTTTATCCAACATTCACGCGTATTATTTCACTCCTGGGTCACCACATCACATAATCGTCAAAAGTAAGCAGAGTAGCAGGGATGCCTAATTTTAATTGGATAGCTCAATTTCTTATCCTTAAAAGAACCAATCAAAATTAACATGTAGTGGGATGATGTGAAGTGTAATGACATAAGTAAAGAGAGCGCGGGACCTCAGCTATGTGGTGTCTATAGGTATCTGGTCGCTGGTTTCCGTACAAAAATATTAAAGCGTAGTGTAACTACTTACTACCTAATAATAAGGTTGTTTTATTTTAATGTAGTTAAATGGAACTACTAGCCTGATTTGGAAAACATCCATGACTTGAGGTCCAAAAATAAAATCGGATGCTGAATGTATATTTTCGAAATAAGTGTGTAAATTGTCACGTACGCTTCCTTCTTGCTTATCACCAGTCACCCCTAGCAATAATGATGTTTAACTCTACAGACATGTCGTTGGGAGTGTATGTAAATTGGTAAATGTAATAAATTGCATATATTTATCCCGTAATGGGGTCTTAACGTGTGGGGAGGGGCAGTGACGGATCGATCCAACGGATTTGTACTGCTTAGGCATTCTGCTTTTAGGGACGCTAATTTTGGGACGAGATTTTGCTTTGACACACGATTTACGTAAGTACAGACATGATTTAGCTATTTAGAAATGGAGACCTATATTTATTTCGGGACTGCTTTATTTAAAGACTATATTATAAGTAGAGCCAAAGTATTTTTATTTTATTGTTTAATAGTATTTTTATGACAATTATTATAATGAATGTGCGAAAATTGAATTTTTAATTATGCATAATTCTGCCTGTCTTCAAGTCATGCGGGAATCGGTATTAACTGGTTATGCGCGTTCCATCGTAGATTTTTCACAACAGGCAAGTTGTGGTCAAGCGTAAACCTATTAAAGGATGAAAAAAGCATGCACAAGCCTGTTTATGTTTTGAACTAAAAACAATTGCAACGCAACCTACCCTGCAACTATTTCAAACTACAAGCCAAACGGAGGCAGGGAGGGAGACAGATAAATTTTAATTAAGGTAAATTTTGACACATTAACTGGCAACAGTTCCAAAATTATTCCTTGGATAAATGTTAATCTAAATATGTATCTACACTTACTGTCTTATTGCAGCAACAAAAAATAATCAAAATATAAATGAATTGCACTGAGATATTGTAGGATATGAACCAGGGTTGCGACATGCGGGCGCACTCAAACCTATCTGCATCTGCAATCATTATCAAACATTCAGGAGGGAGAACATTGACAGATGCCATTACATATACTGATAGAAATAACATAGAAACAAGTAAATAGGTTTTTTTTTATTCTTAAATAGACTAGCGTTTGACTACAACTTGCCTGATGTTAAACAATGATGTAGTCTACGATGGGACGCGCCAGTTCAATATACCGATTCACGCGTGATTACGAATGACTTTCGGTGAGAAGGTGGCAGTGAAATGAGGCTTCATATGGTTGAAATCATAAAGGAGAAACAATTTCGACCCACCCTCTTAATAGTGTCACCAGACATCGCATCGGTTGCTTCATAGACTGCCTAGTTCTTTTAACTAGATACAATAGGCTTGCGCAACAACCTATCTGTTGCTAAGCAATGGTTCTACTAAGGTACGCGTTTATACAGTAAATATCGGTTCACCGGTGACTTGAAGACATTCAGATTATAGTTACCAGGAAACAAAGATACCGACAGATTTTCCAAAATTTGGAATATTTTACAATAAAAGTTGAAGTAAAGCACTTTGTGCGTACTTGTGGAATATCTGCCATACAAACATTGATGCATTGCCGTGCCTCTAATTTTCCGATGGTATAACGGCAATGGAAAAACAAATTATGTTATTATTATTAATTTAAAAATAACATAATATTAACATAAAAAAGCGCTCACTCACACATTTACATTACACAAAGGTGCGGATATCACCCACATTGTGCTGGCTAGGTCTTATAAGTAGGAGTTAAGCCTATTGTTGTTTATCAGGCAAATTTACCAACTTTGAGCAAATCTTAGGTATTTCTTAGAAAAGTCTTAGTAGCACAACATTTCTTATGAATTACCTAAGATTTTTATAAGAATATAAAGGAGACGTTCAAAAAATGTATAGAGCCTGGGATTAAAATAATTGTAAATTTGAACAGCAATCTGAATTACATAGGTTAATAGAGCATAATTAATTAAATTTTTTGGTGTATTTAAAATAATTTTACACCCCCCCGTATTTTAAAAAATTGAAATTGAAAATAAGAATCCTTAATGCAATATTATGATTATTGCAATTGGCAACCCCATGGTCAAATGACAATTGAGCAACCAAAAAAATCAAAATTATTTCGACGCTGTCAATCAAACTGATCAATGACAATGACATCATGACGTTTCCCGTAATTATATTTTTTTCCACGCGTTTTGTTATTACACTAATAAGATAACAAATATTTTTCGTCATAATTACATTAAGCTGCAGCTAGAATAATATTACAAGAGAAAAGTACTGTAACAGAATGCAATTATTGACGTGATTGCAATATTTATACTGCTTAGGAAACGGATAATTAAAGGTAATGTGCGTTTTGTTTTTCTATTACATTTTTTTGATTTTTACAAAAATGGTTGCTCCTAAAATTCGTGTTTAGTTAAATTCTAACAGCTTATTAAATAAGCTTTCCAATGAGGTATATTACATTAGTGTTCAAAATTCTAGCCCAGTTTTGACCTCTCCTTTTATTAAAACAAAACTCATGTTAGGTTATATGTTTAGGTTGTATGTATAATTTTTTTTTGTAATAATTGTAAATAATTAGTTTTATACAATTGAGTTAACAATAGTAATAGCAAGTGTCATAAATGCCATCTTAACACGTAATATACCTATCGATTGACCACAATATCCAGTTATCTCATTGCATACATTTTGCAACAGTGCCCATTATTGCTTGGAACTGAGTCGTTCCCTTACACAGTGTGAAGGGGACCTTACCATGCACTGTCATTAAAGATTAGTAATAATCTCCTGTTAATATTCAAACATTTCGATAGATATTACAGACGTGTGGAATAAATTACACATGATAATTGTTGAACTTATAGGTAAATCTTTTAACTATCATAAATAATTTATTTGCTTTTTTGTTTGAATTAGTTCAATGTTTTAACTTTACTCTGTTAATTTCATATTATACGTTCCATATTTGAAAAACACAAAGAGCTAGGAACTGTTAAGAATCGCAGTTTGTTTTCTTTTTAAATGGGCTTATTCATTTCAATTCAAAATCGTTTTTTTTTCTCGGAAGTCTATTGCTATGCATACTTACAATGCATTAATAATAAATGTTGTCTACAAATCTTCACGTTGTTTTATTTGATAGGTATTTTTATTCTCTTGTCTGTATTAAAAAGGGTATAAACTTAACGCTTAGGTTTATATTGACAATACACCTGTGTCCCCTGATCGTGCCACGCGAAGTACGCCTAATATGCCAAATGAAACAAGATTTCTCCCCTCGAGGTACCAATTTATTTTGCGACTCGTGAATAATATAAAAAGGGGGGTCTTGAGCTTTGTTTTTCGCTTTTTCATTAGATCTAACTCAAAATATTTGAGTACCTATGAATATAAAACTGCTATAGGTCGTTTTTTCTTATTGTAGGTGAACCAAAATAGTTAGCAATTTGAAAACAGAATTTTTTAGATATGCAAAGGCGGAATGGGTATTCCCCCTTTGCAGGAATGGGTATTTTGGACCCACCGCGGACATTACTTTTGATAGAAATTGTTTTGTTCATGTATAAATAAGCGCCAATACAACTAAATATATAAGATTTTGCTCACATTGAATTATATCTCATGTTAGAATACCTAAAAATGTATAACGAACTATTTTTACTCTTTTAAATTAATGTCCTTTTTTTAAATATACCTTGGTATTAATATCGTTGGTATATCTCAAGCAGTTAAGATTCTGAAATGCTTAAGTATTAAACAAATTTTTACTGTAGCACACACTATGGATACTTCTTTTAGGAAAACTTTTTTCTTTCAGATATAGCTAAAGTATTTCATGTTTTAAGGCACCCTATGTGTTTAATACAAAAGAAGCTAAATGTGTGCAGAATTTTATCGGAATCTGTGTAGCAAACATTCATAAACAACAATCAAAAGGTAAGGAGTAGTACCTTTAAATGCTAAAATTTGTATGAACCTATGCATGTGTGGATGTTTGCAACTCTTTAAAGCAAAAACTTTTGGACGGATTTGGATGAAATTCGGCATAAAGATAGATTGTAGTCCGAATGACACGTGGCAGTATATAGTAGCCTTTCTTTAATATAGTAGGTATCCTTAGTTATTAGGTAACCTTGATCAAAGCTTTACTTTGTTAGGGATTAAATGATCATGTGGATACTGTATACTATTCCAACGGCATTTATTACAGAAGTATGATTATGTACAAAATGTCCTTAAAAACCTCTTTTGATAATAATCCCAAGGCACCTAATTAATTTTCAGATTTTCAGAATAGAAACGAATGGTTGTGAGTAGTAAAACATAAAAAGCTCTCAAAATTTTTTCGTAATATTTTTCTGACAAATGCTTTCAAAATTGATTCATTAAGATTCTATTACAGTTACTTTATAAAACTTTATACTGAATCTATCAGAATGGATATTTCATGTAATAACCACCGTTAACGTTTCAAGTACCTATACTTTAGAAAGGATTTCATTGTTTTATATAAAAGATTTCTTAATAACAAATTGTTTTAGTATGTCATTGTAGTTAATAAAGAACTGCCTGACTGCTAGACTAGAGGCAAACACGCTATTCTTTATCTACGTCAACGACTAGTGAATTACATATTCGTCTTTAGTCAAATTCGTTAAATACCGAGGGTCGTAGTGTTAAATTCCGTGCGAAACCAAAACGAATATTAGAACTTTTTTAATTTCTTACGTGATGAGTAAGTTTGTAGTTTGAAAATCTAGTGACTCGGAAGAAACAGCACCCACCGCACATCGAGAGAGAGAGGTAATTGAAAGTGCATCTCCTGTGACCTGAATAGTCAGCCTAGACTAGCCACTGTAGCCAGATACAGATAGATTTGAAAAATATTTTACTAAATCGCTATTAATACCAATTACGTGTTAATTTGAACTAAATCACGTTATAATATTGACCCTGGTAGCTAAATAATTGAGAAGCTGCCAGGATAACGGCAAAAATAACCGCTTTTATAAAGCCATCAGCAGGAATAAGGGAAACGTAATACACGGAAACAGGTCGGCACGCTCCCATTCATACTACACAGTAATAATAATGATCGTTCTTCCTTTCAACGCTCCATCGGAAGTATTTCACCATTGATTTTTCCACAAATAATGCAGTCTCCGAATTTGGTCGGTCTATTGTTTCCTATGTCTCCCTTTCCCCATGTCGCATGGTTTTGAGTGCATTAGATTCGCTCAAACAGATTCGGCACTGTCGGTTTCCTGAATGTTGGTTGACACGTGGCTCCAAACATAAAAGAATTCACGCCTGATCTATTCGCCGATGTAGATGTAAATGGAATTGCCCTTATTGTATAATATTAGGAGGGTTTGGACAAAGTAGATGAAAGCGCTAGTTCCTAAACTAAATCTGTACTAAAATTAACAATGACAATAGGTGAAATTTGCAGCCTTAAAATTTAAGCTATTAAAATTTAATTTAACACAAGAAGTAGTCATAGTTAATCAACTTTGACGTTCATGCAAATCTGTTTCGCTTTTTATACATAGAGCTCTTTCATTGCTGTAATGTGATTAAGTGAGCCCACAATCGGGAACCCTCTTTCAGAAGGGCGCTAAATAAGATGCGACGTTTTCCGCCTCGGGCACCTTTGATAGTACTTTTTAAAGCTGTGTCACGAATTCCGAACCTCTCTTTTATTGGTCGCCATTATGATAATTACATTAAAGGCCTTCCGTTGCCGATACTTCGTCTTTCGAATTAGTTCTGTTGTTACGGTAAGGCGTTTGCCTCTTGAATATTGAGCAGCTCATTTGCGAAAATCGCACCTATTCTCTACGTGACACTTTTATTCCACTAACTCGCCCAATTCCTTAGCCTCGAATCAAATTATCCAAAATTAAATATTCATTCTCGCTGTCGTACGACATTAATTTATATAAATACTTATCTGGAGTAAAACGCTTTTGAGTGATGAATATTCATCAGTCCATTAAAAACCCAAATATTTTACTTAATAGTTTTTTATATTCAATCAAATGTGTCCACAAACTTAAAGTGCTCTTATGAAATAGAACTAAAGTATACGAATGATTTATGATTTTTTTCAAAGAAAGTAAACAAAGGGAAATAAAAAAATAAGGAATAAATCAGATAACAAATCAAAACAATTCTACGAATTAATTTGCTTATGGTATAAGACGCTTCACAATTTTATAAGAAGACGTACATATAAAATGAGATTACTTTTCACACAAATTCTTTTCCGTTTTCAATTTGGGATATTAAAACAAAAGAATTTGATTGAAATCTAGCAACAATCAAAGCAAAGTTGTTTCAATTAAATTCCATTTGTTAACATGTACGGATAGTAAATACTTTTCAATTTTTGTAAGTGGTGAATTGTTTTCCCTGTAAAAACACACATTTCGAATACATAGTCGAATTGGTATTAGTTTTATATATTAATATTTTGGCACATTTTTGTGCTGCCCTGCAGTGAATTATTTTATATCTATTAAATAAAAAATCTAGTAACCCTGTCTTTTTTAGCTAATGACTATCTCCATCACTTCAGCTTTAGAAAAAATCTTCTAAATCGGTCCATCCGTAAAGGCCCTAGGTGGCAACTAACTACAAGTACCTATGATAATATTCTGGGATATTAACACACACGGTCTGATCCCAGAGCACAGACTGTAGCTCAGCTTGTGCCATGGAAACCAGATAGCCAATATTCTATATATCGCAGCGTGTAATCTATAAACGTTGCTTGGACGGATGGTTGGGTGTCATTTTAGTCACTTATTATAGCGTAAGGCCTGTCGGTGGTCAAACTTACGTGACGTCAGCGTTGCTTGTCTCTGATTATCATTGTTACATCGTGGGACAATGTCTAGGAGAACGGTTTGTCTAGGAGAACGGTTCAGTGAGTGCGTGATAAGTGCAGGCCGAGTTTGTCTGCACAAAAGAAGGGGTTTATTTCCATCCAACAATTTTGTGAATAATTGTGATTGAGGTGCTGTATGTAATCGTAGGCAGAAATATTTATTAGCTTTCTGTGATATTATTTTGTGTTCCAACGAGATGCACAGCAAAAGAAGTGTATCTGGTGATCACGGCTCTATGAAATACTTTTCTTTTGTACGAGTATATACATACTTATAATAGACAATTACACCCCGACTTATGAGAAACCGGTTTACCACTCAAATGTTTTGCCAGCCCGTCGAAACTTGTATAGATACATGCGTCTGACTTATAACATCCCTCTTTTTAATTGCAATAACCATAATAATATTTAGAGTTACTAAATCGTGTATCAAGCTCCTTCGGTTAATCGTCAATTGACGACATCAATCTGTCGCACATTGGTCACTTCACTCACTGATTTACATAAATCTTTCTAACCTATTTTAATTGGTCGGCGGAAATAAAAACATATATATGTCTTTGTGTAAGCTGTAGGTAACTAACATAAAAAAATCGTAAGTATTTTACACAGTTAAACTTAAAACGTGACTAAAGGTATTAAGCGTGACCCTAAGAATTTGCATTTGAAATAAAGGCGTCTCCCTAAATCACATTATCACAAATTTAAAGTCAAAATGTCGCGTCATTTGGTGAACAATTTCGACCACGCCTTTAAAATAACGCTGACTACATCAATCGCTTTATATTTTTGCAAAATCATTCTCGGATTCTATTATTGGAATGGTTATCTACGGTGCGGTAGATACAATGAAGAATGATTACTTTTTCAACCCTTTTACGCGTCATTGCTTGGAGTCAGTGTACTACTTAGTTAACTAAACACGTTAAGGGGTCGTAGGTCAAAATGAGACAGTAAAGTTTCCTCTTTCGGTTTACACTTATTATTAGAAAAGAAAAAAATATTCCTTTTGAATTGACATTTCAGACAGTTGAACCAGCTATGGATTTATTTAATCGATAGAGCGATGTTTCATCTCAGACTACGTCGCAAGCTGTAGGATAATTACTAACCAATTTCGATAAAGCAGTTGGCAATTTTCTGGATGAAATATTCAAATCTTGACTTGTAGTTTCCATCTAAAAATTTATTACCTCTTTTGGGAATACGGGATAGGGAAATGTTATTGAAGATTTATATAAAGAGAGCATCGAGTAAAAGCTTTTAATGCAAGTGCATAAGTACGACCCATGTATTTATTTAATCTTATAGCTATATTAATTTCAAGTTTTCGAGATTTTAAAATCAATGGTTCTCTTTTTGACTTATTTTTTGTGCATAATCATAACTTTTTCAAAAACAAATTTCAGTAAACCCTACAAACTTCAAAAAGAAGCACCTAAATTTACAGTCGCCAGCTTCAAACTATTTGCTTGAATTGACACACTTTAACAACTCAAACTATTTGGCCTTTATAACACATTTTCCTGAGATTCTCCCTACAAACTGTTTACAAACTACCCAATCACTACATTTATTTCAAACAAACTTTAAATCACTGTTTGTTGATAGATGCAGAGGCACGAACAGTTTTGTTGGGAAACAGACAAAAAGGTTGAAAGAGTCTTTCTATCCCTTTAAAGCGTTATTTTTCTTTTATATCAAATGAACCGTGAAACTGCGGGTGAGCGTGGCTGCTTAGTGAGCCGATCTGAGCCAAAACTTCAATGTAAAAAGTGAGTGGTTTTAAGTACTACTAAGTGGAATGAAATCCACCAAAACTATATGAGATTTCGAAAACTACGTAACCTAGTATAATGAAATTTTGCAACGTAGTAGTCATCAATCACCTTGCACAATTTCGTCTTTAGAAGATAAGTTTTCAGGAAAATATCGTAAATGGGTAGGATAACCAACCAAAATCACAATTGTAACACCGTCTCCTGGTTATAAATACAAATACAAATACAAAACATAAAAAATAAAGGAAAGACTACTACATTCTGTCAATACATGTTCTTAGAAAACCAATCACGTTTAATAGTACGAAAAAGTAGCGTTCTCTAAAGTACCATGCAATTTTTGTCTATAAAAATCACTATCTTGACATATCCCTATCAATTAATGACTCTCGGTTACGACTTTTATCTAAAAATCTATAATGATTAAAATAAAATAAAAAACCTTTATTTTACACCAAATGTAGGATACAATATATACAACAAGCCTATATAAACTTGAGTGATCAATTATAGTATAGTCAAGGCATATTGACTATATTATACTTGATTAATAAATAATGCCCTTTAATTTTAAACCATCGCAGCTCAAAAGATGCTAGATGAAGTAGAAATATTCAACTTTCCTGTATATTGAACTTCGTTAGACCAACACTGTGTAAAAGTTTCCAACAAATTTACATGAAATCGATACAACAAACTCGGTCCATTATAGAAGACTTATCAGACACAGAATTTAAACCAAGTCTTTATATTATGGGAATTCAATAATCTAGGTCTTGACGCACCTATAACTAGAATGACCAACTCATATATCGATCTTACCCGCCTGTTAGCCTTAGACATATTTGGGGATAAGATGTCTTAACTCAGGAAAAATCTCTGATCACATTAAGTATAAACTCTAGCAAAATAATAATGAATATTTTAGATTTTAGATTCCGACGTTTCAAAGTCTTTTCAGACTTCATGTTCACGGGTGGACTGAGATATTTGACGTCCAAAAATATTAATCACAATTATTACTGACTACCTTCAAACATTAATATTTAAGTTGCGTTCCGATTTAAGCAAACTGAGCTCACAGTGTCTTGGATTCTGAGTTGATTTTGCTTGGGTTTTGGTACAAGTAAATTAATCACTGGGTCCCAAGCTGGTGGTATATTCCAACCATTTTCTCTGTTAAAATTAGGATGTTTTTTAATTTCAATAGCTTCGCGGATCATTCTTGGTAGGAACCGGTTTTCTTTGACAAGGACCTGTGTTTTATCAAATCTCAAGTAATGGTTGGGGCCTTTTTGAGTATGTTCACACACTGCAGATTTCGTCGAGCGTTGATGTTTAACATCAGCTATGTGTTCTTTTACGCGGGTCCCTATACTTCTTTTTGTTTGTCCTATATATGAGAGTCCACACTCACAGTCAATTTTATAAACACCCGCATCTTGTAGAGGGACTTGACACTTGACAGATGGTAAAAATTGACTTATCTTGGTTTTTGGCTTGAAGTAAGTATTTATAGAAGCCCGCTTAAGGATATAGCCAATCTTGTCGGTCACTCCTCTTATATAAGGAAGAATTGCAGGTTGCCTTTCAACTGTAGCTGGTTTTACACGTGATCTGCGGCGACGCGGTGCTCGGAGCTTGTTGTCATGCAATACTTGCTTGACGTAGTTAAGCTCTGCGTCAAGATGTTCATCATCACAGATCCCGTGTGCTCTCTGAAACAAAGTTTTGCCCACGGTAGCTAACTGTTTAGGATGGTGGTGCGAATCACCGTTTAGATACCTATAACTAAATGAACACAGCTGTCCAATCTTTGTACAAACTACTTATTTAATGTAATTGTGTATCATTTGTCGGTGACCCAAATAAAATAAAACAAATAAATAAATATTAACTCAAACAATAAACAAAATGAAATATACATGGGAATAGTTTAGTTCGGGAAGCATAAATGAAAAGTAACATTACCTGTGCACAAAATTAGCGAAGAAAGCAATTGTCTCGCTTCCTGTTCAAAACTACAAAAGAAAATATTTCAAAACTCCAGAAGAGGCTGTTAGCAAACGAAGTAGAAGTTTATTTCCAAGTTTTAACCGCACAAATAAGTTCTTAATAACTAAAGCAATGCTATTTTCTTGGTCCAAGTAAACCAACAACAAAAATTGTCGTACAAAAGAGCTGAAGTCCAATTTAAGAGGAGACGGGAACTTATTATTCGTTATCCCATCCTATTTTTCTCAACAAGAGAAACTAATCTAAAGAAAATTTTCGAGTCCCTGTAAAGAAAATAACCTTATAAGGAACTGCAGTTTGCTTGCACGAATACCGCCTAGGAATACTGGCAACAAACTTAAAATTAAAGTTTTTGAAGCAGGTAAGAAGTCTAACATTTAAGCTTGTGGACCTAAGATAAATTTAAAAAGATTTTTTTTATCCCTTAATAGGCTTGCGCTCGACTACAACTTGCCTGATGTGAAGCAATGATGTAATCTACGATGGAACGCGCTTACCCAGTAAATACTAATTCACTCGTGACTTGAAGACAAGCAGATTATAGCTATCGGGAAACATAGTTGCCGGCAGCGAAATCACAACTTAGAAATTTGCGAGTAAGGCCATTTCCAAAGATTTCAGATATCTTCAGTTAACGCCGCGGTACACTTGAATTTTATTTGGCAATTAAGTTTTCCACACGTCATGTTCTTTGGCTATAATTTCATTTGCTTCATTATTTTTGAAATCTTCGCCAATAATGGACGGCTAATGAATTCCAAATTGGTAAAAGCATATTGCTAAAGGCTTACAAATAAAATAAATTTACTTTAAAAAGTGTTTGCGTTAGGTTATTTGCAATTACTATTTTTCGATTGAATTGGTTTTTCGATCCACAAACGAGTTAAATAGAAATGTAATTGCTTTTATTTAAAAGTATATACAAATACATTTAATCAATCCAATCATTATTAATTTAGAGTATTGATATAAGGGTTTTTAACATAAACTTAGACTAGTTGCTAAGCTTGTTGAGCACTCACGTGTATATTGCCGTTACTCAATACTCAATACTCAATACTTTATTTGCTTTTTCCACAATGTTTTGGGTTGATAGTATAAATGATACAAAGTAATATGTCACAATTATGGACCCTTTAGGGCACAGCAAATTACGAGAGGTGAAAATACTTTCTTATAAAATAATAAAAATGAAATATATATATTTTTTTTTTACTTTAGTAATTGAATTGCAATTTGAAATAATTGAATTAAAATGAATAAAAAAAAATAATTTTTGGCTCATTAGTTTAGGTAGGCATTAGATAGTTTAGGTCTTTATTCAGGTTAGTGTTGAGACGGTTAATTACTTACGTCATTTATCTTGTTAATAAATTTAAATTTAAATGAAAAAAAAATCAATAAAATAAGTTTGTAGGAACATAATATTAAAATAACAATGACAGCAACAAATTTAAAATTATTAAAATAACATGAATAACATGAATAAAATATGAAATCAATTTATGGACAACAATATTTAAAATTTTATATAAATAATTAAAACAATTTTAAAATTATTCAAAATAAATAATTAAAATAATTATGTCAACAAAATTTACGAAATGAATTTATCGTTTAAGTACTCATTAATGTTATAATAGCACTTGATTAACAGTAACTGTTTTAGATTCCTAATAAATATGTGTAGTTTATTTTCGTTTTTTAGTTCTTCGGGTAACTTATTAAAAATTTCTATTGACATTACAAATGTGCTTGAAGAGTGGATTTTAAGTCGAGAGTTTGGAAATATTAATCTATTCTTATGACGGAGGGAGTATTGTATTTCTTTGTCTTTACGCTTTTTGAATAAATTTTCATTTTTCTTTACAAATTTACAGATCTCTAAGATATAAATACAAGGAAGAGTTAGTATGTTTAATTTTTGAAAGTATGGTTTGCAACTATCTGTATCTTTTATGTTAGTTAATATCCTTATAAGTTTTTTTTGCATAGTAAAAAGTGTCGGTGCATCTGTGCTATTACCCCATAATATAATTCCGTAACTTAGCCATGCGTAAGCATTTGCGTAGTAAGTAGTTAGGCCCGTCTGGAGGTTAGTAGATTTAATTACCTCGCGGAGTGCGTATGTAAATTTTGATAATTTGGATCTCAGATTTTTTACATGACACTTCCAGTTAATATTGGTATCAATATTTAATCCCAATAATGAGAATTCGGAAGCTACATCAATTTTTTGATTTCTATACGTAAAGTTAATAAGTAATGGGGCTTTTTGGTATGGGTGAAAGCACATTATTTTGGTTTTCGAGAAATTAATTTCTAAGTTGTGATTGTTCAGCCACGTGGCGGCACTATCTAGGGCAGTAGTGAGTTTACTATTAAGGTTAACATTGTTAGAGCAAGAAGTCAAGATTGAGACATCGTCAGCAAACAGAACGCAATATTCATTAATATTTTTGGGAAGGTCGTTAATGTAAATTAAAAACAGAAGACAACCGATTACACTGCCCTGCGGAATAGATGCGGTAATAGTTTTGTTGTTGGATCTAACGGTTTCTATTTCTTTTGTAGTATAGTTGAAGTACTCTATTTCGACTAGGTGTTCTCTATTACTTAAGTAGGAAGTGAACCAATCATGTGCCTTTCCGCGGATTCCAATGCCATATAATTTGTTTAATAATATGCTATACTGTACTTTGTCATAAGCTTTCGTCATATCTAGTAATATACTAACGGCATATCTTTTATTATTGATTATATTAATCGCTTCCTGTATAAACTTATATACTGCCGATATAGTTGAACGGTTTTTGCGAAAACCATTTTGACATTCGTTAAAGATTTTATACTTTTCGCAAAAAGAATAGACACGGTTACACATTGCCTTTTCGAATAGTTTTGAAGCAGTGGGCAAAAGAGCGATTGGGCGGTAATTACTAGGATCGGTTTTACTGTTTTTCTTATGAATTGGCTTTATCACGGCTTTTTTTAAACTGTCAGGGAAAACGCCTTCTGCAAACGATTGGTTGATGAGTAGATATAATGGTAGTGTTAACTCATCCGCACATTGCTTAAATAGAGTTGGTGGAAGCTCATCCGCACCGTGGCTTCTCTTGTTTTTTAAATTTTTGATGAGCATGTTGATTTCAGAGGCTTCAACTACTCCCAGAAACATGCTATTCTCGATGGGATGAAGGACACGGCCGTCTGAGGGCAGAGGATCAGATAGTAAGGGGTTTGTTTCCCCGATCGATGAGAAAAAATCATTGAACTTATCGGCTATTTGCTTAGGATCTGTTAATAGGGTGTCATCAGTTAGTAGTTTTATATTAGTTTTTTCTTTCTTAGGTTTTTTGTTTGTTTGTTCGTTTATAATACTCCACATAGTTTTTATTTTGCTATCGGATTTTTTAAGTTTGTTAATGTTGTTTAATTTTTTTGCAGTAATAACTACTTTTTTTAGTAATTTCTCGTATTTTTTATAATTTTGTGTGAGAATAGGATTATTAATTTTTTGAGTTATTATTTTTAACAGTCTTTTATTGGTGCATGAAGTCTTTATTCCTTTAGTCAACCAGTGTTTTTTATAATTCAATTTTAGTCTAATTTTTTGTAAAGGTATGCACTTATTTAGTACATTTCCCAATATTCGGCTAAAAGAATCATAGTCGTTAATATGTAAGCTGAGGTGTTATGCTTAGGTCCTTTAGGTAAAATGTAATTGTGCCCGAAGAACTGACAGCTTAGTCACCTTCGTACGTGAGAGTGCACCTTTGATCTTAATCCCCACACATCTTAACAACTGGTAATAGCTGATGGCAGGCTTCGGCCCTGGTTAGTGAACACCAGACAATACCTCACGGCCAAGCGGCCTTGCCATGTTCTGGTGCAATGTCTGGTGACAACATCTAAGAGGGTGGGTCGGAATTGTTGCTCCTTTATGGTTAATAACGATATGGAGCCTCACCTTCTCACCGATTATTTGTAATCGCGAGTGAATCGGTATATTGAGCAGGCGCATTCCGTTGTAGACTACGCAAGTTGTAGTCATGCGCAAGCCTTCCCTTCACTTCACTCCAATTCAAGCCTTTTTAGTGTCCCACTGATGAGCACGGGTCTTCTCTTAACTATTTCGTTTTTGTGTTTAGGTCTTAATCCACGCAAGCTTATTGCAAAATTAAAAAATAAAGCTAGTGGTTCACCACGCACAATCCCAGTTTGGAACGGCTACTGATATTTATCAACACAAATAATATCATTTGCAATAACTTTTTCTAATATTACACAATTAGGCACATAAATATAATCAAATTTTAATACATGATTTTAGCCTAAACTTTTTAAGGTCTATTAAAGATTAAGTTCTGAGTTTTCCAATTTATTTGTTATTTGAAACGTAAACAAGAAGAAACTTAGGTTTTGGTCAAAAAAACCTTTTAAAAGTGTATTTGTAAATCTTTTTACACAATTTTATTGGCTTGTCTTGTTTTCACTTTGTTCATTTATTCATAAAAATTATTTCATTTCCATGTTTGCCCTCATTCAAATAAGTTTTCAATACTCCAAATTATATATCTAAAGGGGAAACAGCAATTACATCTGCAGTTGAAAACTTGTAACTAATACAGCAAATGCACAAATCGTATAGCTATTCATGCACCGATGGTTAGCATCGGGCCAGTAATGCATCTCCCTATTCGTACTTTGATATTATACATTACTTTAATGGATTGGCCATTTTTGTTATTACCTCTTTGTATATATTGGCCAATAATTTATAACTTTTTTATTATGTCTTTATTTTAACTAAGATCTATAGGATATATTAATGTTCTTTCCAAGTTTCAGAAGAACTATGTTCGCAACTTTCGCAGAAATTTGTTTTCTATAAATTATTCCATTACTTGAATACTGCTGCTCTTCTTTTGAATGTCAAGTTGTTTTAATGAATGAACAAACTTTCATAATATAAAGAACTTTAGAATATGTATAGTTAACTGGCTGTCCTAAAACAATTTTAATCTTAGAAGTATTTGGAGAAAACGGTTTTTATTTATATCGAGTATAAAAAAATAAGAATAACCTTGAAGAATATACTCAAAGAAAAATATATACGCAGTTTAGGGCAGCTCTGTGATAAAGCAGTAGGTGTGTATATATCTTATAACTTAATCAGTTAAAGGCATAAATTGTATACACACTAGGGAAATTACGTATAAACCTCAAAGTAATAACATACTTAATAGTTTTCGCTTTATTGCTGTACTGTTCTCAAGACAACCTTGGGGTATTGATGAAAATTTGAATATGCTCTATTTCAACTATTATGTTCTTGGGTTTACTCACTAGGGACAGACCCGTTCAATCAAATTCATATAAAATTATTGGAACTGTGTATTACTCGATTTCGTTCTTATTTACGAAACTTATTTTCATATATTTAAAGATCATATTAAAATTGTTGGGTAAAATAGCTACTAAATCTTGAGCAGTAGTTGTTACATCAAGACTTGATTTAATTGTGATCTAAACCTTATACCCCAAAAATTAACGTCTAGAAAAGAATCGCACTAAAAGACAAAAATAAATGTTACGTACAATTTTTTTATTCATATTTTATATGTTCCAATGTGTAATGAAAATAATAACAAATGATTTAGAAAATGGGATTCCTAAAACTGTCACTGAAATTTTATACATTATGAAACGGTGGTACCTTTTTATCAGGTCGTTTTCATATTGAAGCACGTCTTACCACTAAATTTTAGCCGTGGGCCATTTAGCGAGTTCCAACTACGCCGCACTACGTTTTACAACCTACGCTTGCATTATTGAAGAAGCTTGTGCATTCAAGTGCAGAATCTTAATAAATTCTCAAATTATTTGTGGATTTTATGCAACCACAAATTCACATGACATTTAATGATTTGTTCCGTATTCAACGTTCTACAGATTCATCTAAACCAAATTTAACGTACCTAGATATAAAACAGTCCACACCCTATTTTATTGGATATAAAAATAATTGAAGATGATAATTTAAAATTGTATACAAAGTAGATATCAAAATAAAATTATAGAACCTATTTTACTATATCTGCTTCTAATAACTAATAAAAATAGCTTCTTACATTATTTCACAATAACATTATTATAACACAAGCTGTGCTTAGCTTGGGACCAAATGACCGTGTGTGTTAATGTCCCAGAATATTTATTTATTTATTTAAAGAGATTTATTTATTTATTGTTACCAGTACTACCATCACCCCCTCAGTGAGTTGTTTGAGTAAAGAAGTGAGTTAATTTGAAAAATTCTTTCTTAGTGCACCCGCAGACCTCGTAAGGAACCTATGTGCCAAATTTGGCATCTCTAGACGACAGTCCAAACGGGCTGTGCGTTGATATGTCACTCAGTTTCTTCTTTTATATATATATTTAGAATTCAGATAAATGGTATCCAATTTTGCACATCACGTGAAATCTGGAAAATGATGAATGTGGAATACAAATCCGGCATATGGCAAGTCAGACTCATGTTGTATACACAACAAAATGTTAGTTTGTCTCTGATATGTCTAGCGTGACCTACTTGCTATTTTCATAAAATTTTATTGATTATAATATTAATAATTATTATAATAATAATAATAGTGGGACATTAACACACATGGTCATCTGATCACACACTAAGCAGAGCTTGTACTATGAAAACTAGATAACTGGTAATGTACTACACTAACCCTTTTCTTTTGTAAATACATACTTAGAAATAGAAAATTACACCCAGACACAAGACAAACAGACATGTTCATCTCACAAATGTTTGACTTGGGTGGGAGTCGAACCCACGACATGAGGTGTGAAAAGCAGGCATCTTACCGTCCACGACACCGGGTCGTCTTGATTGACTAGTACTGCTTACAACTTATTAATAACGCTATTTATACCATTTTTATGACTTATTTATTTAATTGGCAGTAATCCCAACAATACACCATTTATCGTGACTACATTACACTTATGCTAATGTTCTGAAAGCGCCATTTAATATTTTTGTATTATATTTTATTCTACGTGAAACACGCAATATTACAACTTAGCATGTCAATAAGCACATAGTTTTAACAAGTTTGTTTGTGAAAAAAATATCGTTAGCCACTAAATATTTTCACGTTAACACAAAATATTTGCACGCAATAACCTCAAATCTGATTTCATATTTACTTTTTTGCTGTTATTTCTTTGGACACGAACGTAAAAACCTTTTCATTACCAGATATTGATAAGCTTCTAAGTTTGAAAGTTACACAAAGGAGCTGTGGCAAAATTCGGATGGGTTCGCAATTTTTCCGCAACTGTATTTACCTGAGTATTAACTTTGGGCAAAGTTTAGGCCTGTGTGGGAGAGCCGTGGCAAAATTTTTTCGAGGACTCGTTGAGAACGAAACTAAATCATATTAATGTTGCCGACGAGTTGTCCGTAGTTATGTTTCTTTAATTTGAATATTGGATCCGTGCTCCGCGCTCGGCACTTTGAGTAGATTAAAATTTTATGCCAGATGCAACTGTATTTTAAATATTTGCTAGGAAGTTGTTCTCAAACAACAGTTTATATGAATGCTTAATAGTTTACTTTAGTGTATTTGGTTTTGGAAATACTAAAAACTAAATATTTTTAGAGTGATTGTTGAGTTCTAAATCAAAGTTAGCATGTCTTTATTTTTTTTTATTAACAAAATACAACTAAGATAAAATTAAATTCCAACTTAAAAAATAGATAGGGCATCATAGGATTCCTCTGAAAATTTCGTTTTAAATTCTTTGAGAATTTTAATTCTACCTTTATCTTCACTCAAATATCGGGTTTCATCATTACTACTTTGATAGATATAATTTTGAGAACTAATAGATTTAAACATAAATCTGCACTTCAGAGACGACAAAGAGCGTCCGAATGGTAATGAAAATCGACGTGTACATAGATTAGAGTTTCGATCACCGGACAATCAGATTGAGTCCAAGAAAATGCCTGTAGCGATTTAAATTGAAATACAAAGGCTACACTACCTCTCTTACTTCTGCTTTTGCCATATTGCTTCATTGCTTCAAATCTGAGTCAATCTACGACCAATCATCATAACTTTACATACTTAATCATTAGCTTCCTCAATGACATGAACGTAGTTCATAGTTCACTTATGCAAGTGGTTTGGGAATATTACTACCATATAATCTATAGCTTTAAATCGCCTTTGGTTTATTACTTAAAGCGACTCACCGTGTACCGGACAGTTAGACACGTATAATAGGAAGTTATTTCTTGCACAATTGACTGACTCCTCCATTTCTGCATCCGACACTATAATAAGATAAGAAACATGGGCATTTGGGTCACTGTGCTTATTTTGTTACGTGAAAATTGCTCCGAAAATACGCTTTTTGATTTGCTGTTTAAAATAGGTACTCAGTTTTTATCATATTTTCTCAAATAATTTAAAAGTGTATCTCTGCAGTTTCAACTTGAATAAGGTATGCAAACGAAAATATCAGATTTGATCTTCCAAGACAACGTTTGCACCTTGTATTTCCCTTGAGTATGGTTAAATATATGCTGACTCTGGATACCGGCACACCCTATTTGTTCACTTGATGAACCTCAAGACCCTGTAAGATGCTTACAAAGATGTAAAAAAAGAATTTGATACTTTTGGTTTGATTCACGTAAGAAATAAAAACCTTTGTTTGATTATTGAGTCGTAGTTTCGATTCTTACCCGGCTGACGTCTGTTTTCTTTAGTAACTATTAGTATTAGTAGTATAAGAATTTTATGGTATATCAATTATCTGGTTTTTATAGTACAAACTGGACTTAGTTTGGGATCAGATTATAGTCGCGGGGGTTTATGTTCCAAGATTTCATCTATATAAAGGTACATAATATATAGACTAAAGACTAAAATCATGTCACATTGCTAATAGTTTAACATAAGTAAAACAACATTAAAAGCTACAAATGTCAATATTTAATCTGGTAATAGCCAAATCAACGTTTTCATTCGGTTTGTTTACTCCTGAATGGTCAAGTAAATCTCACACGTTTCTCTGTTGGCCACATTGGACATTATCCAAAACTGTTTTTATTTATTTTCTTTTATTTTTCAACCATTCATTTCACTGAATTTCCTTAGTGAGGATTCATTTGACCTCCTTTCAAGTAGTATCAAACACCGGAAGCGGTCTGAGTTTCGAATTGTTTTATCAGAGTTCTGATTCTTGCGTTCTAACATGGACTCATAAAAGTAGTTGCTTTGGTAACTATTGTGTGTTTCTAACTTCCCAAGTTAATACCTACATCAGAGATGATAGAAAACGCCACAACAGAATTAGACATTTTGAACGTTGGATCGCTTGCCTTGTGTTAGGTGGCTAAAGAATTTTTATGGTCGTTGCATTTTGAGTCGAGGTTATTTTCCAGAACAATGCAAGTGCATCCTCCTTTCACATCCCTCGGCGGCTGCCGTCTTTAAAAATAAGCAAGGAAACAACCGCTTCAATTATTACTGCTGTTTGCTGAGAGTACATTTTATATTAGCGTTTAATAATGTCTCTTTGTATTCCTCATTGTTTGTTTTCAAGTATAGGGTTAAGTTTCTGTTCTAATGAATACTAATCATTTATTATTAATGTCGTTTTGGGGTGCATGTTAACATGAATTATAAGAGTGGTTGGTTGGTTTGGTGTAATAGTATGTATTTTGGAAAAATTAAGCAAATAATATTAGTAAATACTCAATTGTTTTCTCGACGTCGTTTACTACTTTTTCTGTGCCAATGCAAATATTTGCCCATGCTTTGTACATTTCATATGTAGTATGAGGTAGTAAATCGCATAAATATGTGTACATATTTGACTTCAAAAAAATACATAAGGCACACGTATGAGATTTACTGATTCACAGTTTCCTACATAAATTTGAACCGCACAAGTATGATAATTGTTTATGAAAAGAAATAAAACCTCTTTTACCTATAGTTTACTATGTCTACTGAATCTACGCATAAAACAACGAAATGGCAAAGGAACATCGTTTAATTTAAGAAGTTATGAGGCAGTAAACTGCATATGTGTACCTACTTGCACTTAAACAACAAATTATACGGTACAATAAGCGGTTTACTGCTTACTACTATACTTGAACCGCTTAATTATGATAATTGTTTTTGAAAAGAATTAAAACCTCTTTCACATTAGGTCACTATATTAAACTATTTCATCAAAAAGAACGGAATAGCGAAAGAACAATGTATTTTAACGAGCCAATATGTCTGTAAAAATTTAATATCGTAAATGCCAATAACGGAAGGAACTATAGGTGGTTTACAACTGAAAATGGCTAGAAATTAAATTTATTATTCTAGTAGCGAGAAAACGTACCTGCTCGTCTTAAAGTTGCAACGAGACACTTTAATTTCCCTGGGGTAGTTCCAGTGGCTCATAATTCATGCCAAGTTAACATTTTGTCAGTAAGCATTTACTGCGTAACACCACTACATACATGCCTCATAAAACTTTAATTTCTTCATAGAACATTTTCTAGTTGATGAAATTGAATGAGGTTTGGTAATATGTTTTTGATCCCACCAGTAACGGCAACATGGAGTTTTTCAAAATAATTTTTATACTTTCGACTATTGAAAGAGGTTAATATTGATTTAGATTCGTATCAGTTTCAGTGGTAACAAAACTATTTACTGTCTTATCATATAGTTTCTGTGTAGGTAAGAGGCTTTTCTTTTCATGGAGTACTTTGTTTTTTAAGTTACATTTATACTTATCGTGTAACTATGCTAAGAAACGTTAAAGATATTTAAAATTTCATAATTGAAAATTTCGTTGTTCAGTAAAAACCTACCTTTGACGGTGTCCATTGTATTCGAAATTGTTAAAAATGTATAATTTATAATCCCTTGTTTGAAAGACCACATAAATATTTCAATTTCATTAAAGCCTGTTATTAACGTGTCTACCTAATAATGCTGAATAATTTATAACGCACGTAATGTAAAGTAAATTAAAATTTAAAGCATATTAATTAACAATAGAACAATGTTTAACAAATTGATACTCCGTGGTGTGTTTGCCTCTAGAGTATATTAAAATAAATTTGCATGTAGCAAACAATTAGTTTATAACCTCGCTATAATTTGTGCAGAACGACAATTGCGCTCCAATATTTGCACAAGGTAATTAGTGTACTCCGACAATCTACAAACGGGCCTACTATTTGCTCTCTACCCCTAAAGTTTAATGAATCAATGATTTGGTTTGACCCTCATGTAGTGCTTTATTTATTGATGTTCCTAATCAGACAAATGGCTAATCCATTAGATACACAGACCACTAAAGCCAACGATGTGATGATACGAGCATAGAGAGAATATATCGTTTATGGACGCCGCGGTATCACTGCGCCACGCCGCGAAATGTGATGAAAGCGAAGCGCTAATGTTACGATCTCTGTTTCAGCTTGTTCATTCAAAGTTTGATGTAATAAGTAATAACATTTCTGTTTATTACCTCATAATCTAGTTACTAACTCTAACTCCATAATCTAAAAGCAAAGGGAAACATAAAACACATTATTATGCTTCAGAAGGCACATAAAACAGTCTGTTGTTCCCAGTTGTGTCTTATTTGAAGGTTGTTAGTTACAAGCCTAAGTAGAGGCTTGTGCAGACAAAGGTTTTTATAAAAACTTTCGAGGAGTCTACGAATTGACAAACGTAGCGTAGGAAGCCCTCAGAAGTGGAGTGATGATCTTATCGAGATGGCTGACAAGAGTCTAGTCAAAAAATCTTAGTTACTGACATAAAATTGCAACGCGGTTAGAAAAAAATAATGAAGATCACAACTGTAACAACTAACTGCAACGGGGACCACCTTGTCCCAATATCTGTTGCAATATTATTATCTACCCAAAGTAACATAAGTAACATACATCTAAATACCCTTTTTAAGGTATTTTAATTAAATTAATGATAGAATTGACACGATTTTACAATTTGCCTACATTTGACTTAAACATAAAACTTTTATTACCATCAAGTACAAAGTAAACTGTTAACTTTTGATAAACTCAGTTCTAAAACACAAATAAACGTTGTTTTGCTAAGAAACAAGAAAAGTACATCACTTTGCATATTAATATTATGAACGTTTTAATATTCAAATGCTGAATTTCTCAAAGTTATGAAAACTTATGTCAGTTTTTACACGGACGATTGAGTTAGCTATTTTGTTGCGTGGATTTATAGAATAACTTTATTCAAATTGTTTTTTTAAAGTATGAATATTTGCTAATAAATTTTGTTTTTGGAACATTTATTTTAGTCATAAACTGAAGTATTTTAACTTTGCAAACACATTGTGAGATAATTTTAACCTTTTGTCTCCACAGAAGCGGTTTCGGAAAAAAAGCCCCAGTTGTTATTACTAGGGTCTCCTCGTGGCTTTGTTTTGGCTCGACAAGACAGAATATGGTACACGTGAAGTCAGTAAGAGCGTCCGCTGCGTTAAGTTCATCCGTCGTGAACACCGTGGCGGCAGTTATTGCCTGGTGATATGTTTCTTAGTAGAGGAGCACCGCTGCGATTGAGCCTGGATGCATTAGCTGATGCGGTCAGCCGCGTCATTCAACTGGTTGAGCCCCATGCCACTGCGTAGAGTTCATGCGTTTTCTTACAAAAATCAAAGCACGACCAGCCGTATGCGGTACGTACGCCGCATTCTGGTCAACGTCATGCGGCGGCACAGTACGTGACGGACTATTTGTCTGTGTCGGAGCACGGTGTTGATCTTCGTGTGTCTGTGATGCATGTCCGTGATGCTTAGCGCAGCGGGCCTACTAAGTGGGAAAGGTCGAAGCCAAACGAGCCCGTTCTTATTAATGACCATAATAGCCATTTCTTCGTAAGTCGACTGGACTTTAGCGTGTGTCTTTGCTTGATGACTAGCTGCGGTTGTAGCTTATCAGAAGTGAGTAAGTGCAGCTCATTAGCACCAGCCAAGAATCACGAGGGTATATCCTACAGACGAAATCTGAATAATTAGTAAAATAAATCTAAAAATAGCACAACTACCCACGCACCTTTTACTTACTCATAAATAATTGCTAACTTTCCCTTCAATTCTCTTAATACCAATCAAATAACACTCAAAGAAAGAGCACTTGAAATTGTTTCAACAAAAACTAACTACCGATTACGGTCCAACAATAATAATTACAGTATCAATTAAAATCAGCTCGACCTCCCCAATGCCTATCGAACCGTCAAAAACGTAGACAAAGGGTGAAATTGCCGATCGTACTAATTAATAAATCAAGACTTGTCTGGCCAAACAGGGTCGAATCAGCCTGAATTGATGTTTGAGTTTCGGACTGTGAAAGCCATTATCTCTAATTACAGAACTGTCACAATTGTATCGATAGAATGTTTATTATATTGTTTCTATCTACTTATTTTTATTGGACGCCTCAGTAATGAATATACTACCTACATTTAACTTATTTATATTTAGTCACTATGATGTGTGTCACTTTAAAGTGTGTGGAAGACCGTAGAACATCGACGTTAACCGGTGTGACAACCAAGTGGGACCTTTTTTTTTTTTTTTTGACCGGGGGGAAATCCTTTATGGATCCCCCTGCCCTGTAAGGTGCCAGGGCAGGGGGTATGTGGGACTCCGTGAAGCGTCTACCCTAACTAAAACCCCCCCGGGTGTTCCTCCTCGCATCTGGCCCAGGGGGTCACGGGATCCAAAAATGACCAAGTGGGACCTATTTTTTATGAATCCTTGCAGATTTTCAAACATCTCTATATGCTGATTTTATTAATTTTCATGACTATTCGTAATTTAATTACTAACGACAACCTGTTTTTCATCAACGTCACTTTTGTGATGATAACTAAACGAATTTAGTATCAATCAATGGTTTTTAATATGGAGACTAAAATAAAATCTCTCATTTTTGCTACCCAAAAAGTTGGTATTTGCTTGTTTTTATCAAGCTAACATAGGCATATTCATAAATCTATGAGGGTTCATAAAAATTATGTCTCAATTGGTTGTCATATTGGTTGATCTTCTACGGCTCTTAGGCCAGTATCAGAGCAACAGCAGTACAGTGCAGAGGCACAGACTATAAAAAAGTGTTCTATAGACTGTGATAGAGGTAAGTAATTGGTTAGCTTTTACGTAGAACCGTTGCCATGTAAAAATAACCGACTAATTATGTTAAGTTCATAGCAATCACACTTATATTACCCACAGGAAGAGGTGTTAATCCACATTTAGTCGTATATATGTGTTTAGGTCCCAAACGTAATACAGAGCAATCCTTTTGTTGGGCACAATTCCCTAATTTGAGATATCACCACGATTTTTCGATATTGAAAACGTCTTTTTTACTTATTATATGATTTTGAAATTTAAACTTGGTACTTCAGTAAACGCTTACCTACCACTAGAACAACAAGGTTGTGAAAACGTTTTACTAAAAAATTAAATCTTTCTATAGAATCTTGTAACAATGGTAGCTATTAGAAAACCCATGTCAATGACTAGTTCCTATTATATTACCAGTTCTTAGAAATATTACCTCGACTACGTGATACGATAATTAATTAATCCCCTTTATGACACCCAGGGGTATATACGGGCTGCCCTATATTGTTCCAAAAACTACCTAACAACATTTTAGATATTTATTAATACTTGTGTTACGAACACTCTTGTCTAAAGTATTATTTGAAGCGTGAATTCATATGTAGCAAAAGTTTATTAGTACGTATTTAAAATTAAATGTTCAGATACGAATGCACTCAGGAAGTTGTTCCAATTTATTTCTAAACACATACATAACAAGTTAAAACGTACGAAGCATCATGCTTTTAAATCCACTTTCGTATCACTCGTAGGTGCCGCACGTAAGGCTTAAGCTAGACTTGACGACTAACCGCAGTAAGTATAGCACTTTATGCCGCAATAAATTCTAAATAGAATTCCCGAGAAAAGTTAATCGATGTAGGTTCAATTAAATGGTGAAGTGTACAAGAATAGACAAATTGATAGTCGTTTGAGAACGGACTTACAATTTTATTGAGGCAGCTAATCATCAGTATATTCGTTAGTATCGTTTCAAAGGACTTTACTTATTTAACTAACTACCTTTTTATTTCAATTTAAATGTAACAAAATACAACTAAGATATAATAAAATTTTAACTTAAAAAGGGGCATCATAGAATTCCTCCGAATCGGAGCCTTGGGGGAATCTGCCCAGAAGGCAGGCAGCATTGCCACGTTGTGTGGCAATGCTGATTTTTTTACCGAAACTACCTATTTAAGATCTCGGAAACAGCTCCAAACATTTGATTACAAAGTAACTAGAATTTTTTGGAGATGTTTAATTAATCTTATTGTATAGACCTACTTGGTATTTCACATGTTTTCAAATGCTGTAAAATGAGTATAAAAACAGAATAATATTGAGAGTATATCAACAGCACTTTTAGATTCGTGGGGTTGTAAACAGCAAAATATCTTAGATATTTTCTTAATTTATGTTCACAAGCACACTCTGCTGGCTGCTTGCGAACGTGGTTGACGTTGAACGGGGGCAGCTTACCGGGCTACACAGCAGCGCGCATGTTAACAGTTTGCGTAGCCCTTCTGCGCTCGGCGGGCTACTTGTCGGGCTGAGCTGCACAGCGTTCATGTAAACGTACCATTACTGTTTCATTTAAAACTGCTCTATCCATTTTAGTCCTAATAAGAAAAGCCGCCAGCGTTTTCGCAAATCTTCCAAGCCGAAGTTTATATCGCAGAGTTTCGTGCGACGCTACTTTATTCAGTTAGTTAGGCTCGTATGTGTACTTGTGCAAGTTAGATGAAATGGTTCAAGTTGCAAACTAATGTTTTGGTATTTAGAAAATGATAAAGTATTTGGATTTTATTAATGATTGAAATTGTTATATTAATTTTATTTTTAAATAACTGCCCGCTGCTTTGCAAGCATTTTCAAAAACTTTTAAAAACAAATTTTAAAAACTCGCTCAATTTAAAAAAGCGAAATCGTTCTTAGATATAATGTAAACGAGGAAACGAGAATTCAATTGAGATAAATATCATCATCATTTGAATAAATTAATCTATGATAATGATAGATATTATAATATATTATGATGGATGAAGACTAGGTATAGTTTTATTCTGCGAAAATCGGAGATCAAAGCAGATCCCAATTTTAACGCTTTTTACGTAGGGGATGCTGTTTATACTCAATTCTACTGTTTTTTTTAAACAAAATTAGGATTGCGCTTGATCACAAATTGCTTGTTATTAGTGATGTGGTCTACGATGGAATGCGTTTATCCAGTAAATACCTTTCACTAGTGATGTGCAGACAGGCTGATTAAAGCTATTGCGAAACATAGATGCGAGCAGCAAATTACACAACACTACACAAAATAAATTTTTTTTTTTTTTGATTTTGAACTTGGTAGTTTAAAAGTAGAAGCAAAGCGCTAATATCGATGAAAGAACGAGAATGCAACTATATTTCTATTCACAATTCTTACTTATCAAAATTGTAGACATTTTCAAATCCTTATGGACAAAAGCTAGATGACCAAAACTAAAACATTCTTGAAACCGCAACATAGGTTCAAACAAGATACAGCTTAGAGTTTAATGAAAATCATGAGTTCGTATCTCGAAAACTTTAGCAGCGCAAGTTATGTCTCTACGGCCGCTAAACTTAGACTATAATTTGCTGACGAACCACTTAGAAACTGGCTCACTCTCTTTTAACGTCGTCCTTCTTTTTAATTCACTTCGTGTATAACAGTTTTTCTGCCCCTTTTAATAAAGCCTTTTTGTAATCTTGTTACTTTATTGTATTAAGAATCTCTAGGGTGCTACTTGGTAATGTAGACGAAAATGGTTATACTTCTTTTTTGTAAAGATATTGGCTCATAAAAAATATTTACTAGCTACCGACCACGGCTTTTGCCCGCGTAACATTACGATAAAAAATGTACTAAACCTATCTCTGAACCGAGTTTGTTTAAATCCTTCCAGTAGTTTTTACTTGAAACAGTAAAAAACATACATCTACATAAACACACATCAATGCAAACTTTCGCATTTTTAATATATGAAGCTAGGATAGCCAATAGATTCGGATATAATGACCCTATTTGTGATCCCAAACTCTTCACCCACTAGGTAAAAACATGTCGCAAAATGCCTTAGTAGAGCACCGGTGGCGCAGCGGTATCGACCTTAGCTTTTATTATATAAGGTGGCAGGTTCAAACTCCGGTCATACCCACACATCATTGTGTGAATTGTATCATCGCCTGGCTCAATATTGGTGACGAAAATGTAATTTTGTAAACACATTAATGTAATTTTGTTACTACTACATCGTTCATATTGTATTATGCTATGCTATATTACGAATAGAAAGTAACTAATACCATATTTTAAATGTATTATCCGCCATCATTTATATTTTTAGGATTTGTTTAAGCCCTGTTATGGTGCAAATAGCACGCTTTCTATCATTGGCACGATCCTCAAACAATCACTTGTTTACAGTTTTTATTTGCACTGATAACAGTATTAAAGGGTAAAAGTAATTGTTTTATTATTTAATATATCATATTAAAAAAGGGCACAATATTACGTCTAGCAAAAGTAAAGCGTTCAAAAGCAACTGCAACTGCCGGCAGCACGTGCAGCTGGCGGAACAAATTTTATGACATTGATTGTAATGACCAGGACAGCTAACAATTTTGTTCCAATTTTGGGCAGAAGTAACCAGCGCAGAACAACTATTCCGCTGTGCACAAGAGAGGAAGAACTTCAAAGAGCTGATGGCCAACCTCCGGTAATGGAGAAGCGTTAGAAGAAGAAGGCTGTACTCGTATGTAGCTTGGTTTGCAACAGTAGCTACTTTTACTTTCTCAGTTATTTTTAATTGTAAATTGATTTAGACCAAGTGCAGAATAGAGCCTCGTTTATAGATTTAAAACTAGTTTATAACGGATTTCAACGCGGATTATTTTATATTTTATATTTCACGTTTTAAAGTCTTTTAATTTTTTATTTAAATTTCAAATACTTCAGTCCCTCTGTGACCATAAAATCTGGAAAGACTTTGAAACGTTGGAAAATAGAATTTAAAATAAAAAAGCATCAAAGTAGTTTTATTTCAAAATGAATTTAATATTATTCTATGACCTCGTTTAGTTTTAAAACATGCCAGTCTCTTCACAATGTCTCTAATCACTATTCTTAGCAGCAGTGATGAGATATATCACGTAAAACCGCACTGAATGACTAACTAAAGAAAATATAGGTACCTTACTTAGCACAACTCAATGTAACAAACTTCTTCGTAAAACATATCAGACAGCCTTAATAGGTAAACATTTATCTAAACAAAATAAAAGTATTATAAGAAATAACAAAAACTACGCGAGCACTATTATAGGAGCAAATCGAAGGAAAGTTCCATAACACAAATAATTGATTCGGTACCCCGTCGTCAAGGAAGTCTCAGTTCTATTTAAGTTTCCTAAAAGGAAATGAAAGGAAATCAGAGCCTTCGCCTTCGTAGCCTTTATCGAACTTATCGGTATATTCTTAGAAGAAAACGGTAGTAGAACAGTTTATTAAAACGACTTCAAGATCGAAATCTTTTCTTTTTGATTTAACGTTTATATTCTCCAACTTTTTGATGGCATCCAGCTTCTCGAGTGCTGATAATAATTATTCGTGTATTCCGAAGAACTGACATTCATTTGTACGATACTAAGAAACTGTATTAAGGGTTAAACTGTAGGTTAGTTAACTTGATTATCTAGACTCTTTTGGTAAGAGCCTTTCACATTGCAAATCGTACTTCGATTCCCTCCCAGAACAGACATAATTTGTGTGCATAAACATGTATGTTTGTTTGTCTCGATGTAATTATCAACATGTCAACTAAGCACCACAGATTTTATGACCGTGTGTGAACAATCTCCCAAGATATTATTTTTAATACGAGTATGTTACTCTTTGCTTTCAAACTCAATATTATTATATAAATTACAATCATACTTGCAATAAAAAAGACTGAAATATTTAGATTTGTTTTGTAGATTAATTGAAGTAATCGCATGTCAAATTATTTTTGCGAAAAACAATACGGACTTTTAACCCCCTAAAAAACAGTGGTGCTATTATCTTAGCGCGCAAATAAATAATCTGATTTTGACAAGGTTGCTTGTATTCGATGCTAAAACTTCTAATAGCCTTATCAATTCAAGCTTTATTCATATGCAACAAAAGTTTCTTGTAAGGTATTTTTTTTATGTATTTTCATAGCAACATTCAAAGTATTCACACATAGATATTACTAATTTCGGTACAGTAGGGTGTCAACTATTATCCTGTCATACGCACTCGTGTTGTTCTGTTGCTCGCGTCTTTCACAAAAAATAAGTAAGGCAGACTACACAATAACCTTTTATTACAAATTAAGTTTATTTGATTATTATAGTAAAATGGGGCACAATTATTTGAGCCACTACCACAGCGCAAAGAAAACTACACGAGTAACTACTTTAGACTGTGCTATTATTATTTTTTATGTATTAGAAAAGTCTTTTTGCTTGACCCAGGACCTAAACAGCTGGTGAACTGAGAGAGACAAATATTCGGATAATATCTTTGTTTCTGATCCCGAACATGGTTCGTGAAACCGAGCAAAGTACGCACACAGAACGCACAGTAAATATAACAAAGAAGAGATAAGTTTCTTTAGAAGGATAACTTATTTACCGGCTCCAAAAAGTAGAAGTTCGAAGTGTAAAAAAATTTGAAAAAATATTTTTTTGAAATCGTCCCATAATTATAAATTTGAAGACAGATTTGTGTTATAATATTTTTCTACTAACAGCAAAACTGATTATGTACTTTGATCAATGTTATTCTGTGTGTAGTTCCCCTAAACTTAAATAAATATTGGGTTTAGGGGATAGTAGCTAGCACTCTTACAATTGCAACGTAACAATAAGCTTATCAACGATTTGGGGGAGTCATTTCAATGTCATAACGTGTTGAAATTAGAGTTTTTGGATATAATGGGATAAGTTTTGTATTTACGTTAATATTTCGTAAATCTCTCAGATTTAGTGCACCCTCTACAGAATTTGATACACTCATTCTATCAATCTATTTGTTGGCGAACCCATAGGGTTGTGATCACCAGACACACACACCTTTTCTCATGCATCTCGATATGACACAAAATAACACCACAGACAGCTAATCAATATCTTTGTTAGTGATATAAGCATCTCCTTAATCTCAAATATGCACAAATTGTTTGGTTGGATAAGGATGCCTTATTGTGCGATCAAATTTGGTTTGCGCACACCACGTGCTCACTCAACCGACTTCTAGAGATAGTCTCCCAACGTAGCAATAACAATCGCAGACAAGCAACTTGAAGTAAAATTGACGCCTTGTGAGTTTGACAGGCTGGCAGGCTGAATTGACATCACGTTGAATTCACAAGTGACATCTAACTGTCAGTTTAGGCAACAGCTTGCAACCTATATAGGTTACGTGTTGCGACAATATTCATAAATTAATGCTGAATGTAAGTAGGCGTAGGTATGTATGAGCATATTATTAATCATGACACTCACGTCATGCTACAAATATCAGCACTTTTCCCTCACAATCTAAATTATCACTAAACGACAGTACCTACACGATTAAAATACACACTCAGCAGTACTCAATCATAAACTAACATTAGTTACTTAATAGTTTAATCTTCAATAAATAAAATAAAAATAATTTATTTCGGATAACACTGATCCATAATGGGTTAGTAGAAACTCTAGAACTATGTTAGTAATTAATTTTTATAAAAGTGTTTGTTTTTATAATCAAGGCGCTGCTGCCGCGCATTCTATGTAGCAATGAGGCGCTCTTCTTGCGTATGATAGTTTGGAAACTCCAAAATAAATAAATCGCACGTATTTATGTCTACTATGTACACTATATGTGTCTTATCACTTAAAATCTACAAATAGTAAAGTAGTGGGCGGCTAACTAATCAGCACCGCATCCAGTTGGTATGTATGAACGCAGAAAATTTAGTTAAAAGTGGTAAGGGTATTTAAAGATATTTTTATTTAAAAAAAAACAATTGTAAAGTAATATTACTGGGTGTTAAGTATGAGTTTTGTCAAACATACTTACACGTAACCAAACCCAGTCCAAGAGCGATGAGTTGGGTATTAAAACTCACCTTACTGCACCAGTGCTAAACAATGGTCGGTTGTGTTACTTACTAATTAAACTACTACTTCTTTTTTTGTTTCTCTAATTAAAGCGGTCCTAACGTCTCCCTAAACGATGAGATTAGAGGACGGATGACGTAATTGCACCTCGCCCCTAATTAATTAACCGCCATTGTCTGAGACGTGGCAGGCGTCGACATAATTGATATTTGAACGGACCTCCTGGACAGCCCTAGGTGTCGGTAATTCCCACCACATGCATAATCTCAACTTTGACATTTACCAAAACTGTTTCTAAATTATTAAGTGTGAGTACCTATCCTATTCTATTTCTGACTCACTAAACGCTCTAATATTGTAAATGTGTTATATTGTGAAGATGTTTGTTACTTACATAATTATGTACTTAATAATGGCGGATCGGATTAGGATAAAACTTTTCCTTTTTTTTAGTACAATTTTTTAATGACATACATACAATTTTTGACTAGAAAATTGGTCTAATTTATTAACAATAATCAATTTAAACTTATTTAAAGAACAAATGCCTAACTTCTAACTAATGCGTCAGAGAAATTTTTCGGAAACGCAAGCTAAAGGCTAGCAGCATTGCCGCGTTGGATGGCAATGCTGATCCTTTGCTCGAGATACAAACTAGCCTTTTAATCACATGTTCAAAACTGGGATTACCTTATAGGCTACTCTAATCTTGGTAATTTGTTCTCTTGGGATAGTTCTCCTACATGACGTAGACGAAGTCATGGGCCAGAGCCAACTAGTGATACTTACCTCTACTAACATTTTTAGATATTATAGGTGCGAGCGCTGGCACTTACGTAAAACTTTCTCTGGTTCAGTTTTCTCAGCCGCAATACAGTATCTACCATCAAAGCAGTTTATTTTGTTAATAATGTCAATTTACTAACACTTATTCGGTTGTCAATTAGTGAACGGTACCTAAGGTGATTTATTTGAAATGATTGTATCAAATTAAGTTAAATTTATTAGTCCTAGTTAGATATATTGACGCTCGTCGGTAATCGTAAATAAGACAAAATTTTTTGGAGAAAAAGTTAAAAACCGGAGCTAATTTGCTTCACGGTGGTTGAATTCTGTAACGAACTCAGCTGTCGTTAAATAACTCTATTTCATTAGATTTTAAAATGTCATCTTGTTTTAACTTCAAAATCAAATAAATTAGAAAAATAAATAATGGAATTATCTGCCGCAGAACCGACGTTTTGAAATAGACAACTTTATGAATTGAGATCACGCATTAGCAAACGTATCATAAAACTCCTTTAGATTAGACAAGAATTGGTAATATAAAAAATATCATGGATCTGATGGACTGCTGATGATGCCTTAATGTTTTTGACGTGATAACGTCTTTAAAATCGTTTTAGTCGGGTGACATGTTCAGAAACTTGTGTCACACCAAAACCTCACGAGCGCGATCGCAGGTATAACGAGAGAGAGACGGACCGATCTCCCGTCTCATCTCGAGCGCTGCCAGTCATTCCGTGAAACTTGTCACGCGGAATCCTCACGACCGGAGGCTGGCATAGCGTTCGAGTGAGTGGACCGATCTTCCGTCTCTCTCACTCTAGCGGCAACAATATTAATTCCTTACTTCCCAAAAACTTATATCACCAATAAGACGTTATCACGTAAACATCTCGATCGTAAACCTACTTTACAAACAACCAATTTTTTTTTTATAATATTGTAATTTATCACTAAAGACTATGATGCTACATATGTAGTCAGTGTAGAAACGACAATAATAGAGGCAACAGGACACTGCAAATCCATTCGAATTTTTTGTGTCACGTCGGAACACGACTAAGTTTTTTGGTGACGTACCTTTACCTGGTGGTTGATGACTTGCCACAGGTAAAACCAAGGAGGTCTGCCTGAGCTCAAGTAGCACCACGCGTGATGCTAATTGACCCTCACTAAGCATCAGGTGTAGGGTGTCGAGAGCAAATTTCACACACGCGAATTGTGTTAGCCTCTAAAACATTTTTAAACACAGATTTGTATTGTTGATATATTATCCTAGTGAGGTTTTAGTGTTAGTAACTCATTACTAGATTTAAAATATGAAATAGATACAACTTGTAAAAATGACATTGTAACGGATTTTGTTAGTTCCTAAAATACTATTTGAAGTAAATCCAAGCATACTATCCAAGTTGACCGTACTCCAATTAGAAAAGATAAATGGTAAAATTAGGGAGATCCCTGAAGCTTAACTTACAAAGGTCCAATACGGAACAGCGGACAAATTTATGTATCTCTAACAAAAACCAACCGCCCACCGCTAGACAGATACTTGTGACCGTAGAGTTTGACATCGAATAAGGTTTATTTATTATGAAAGTTGCCAACAACATTAAATCAACAGCACATCCAGAAAAAGGACAACTAATATAATCGCGAATCTGAGAATGGGATGAAACTCTTATTAGGGTGATTTCCCATCAGAAATTTTAATGTTTATGATGATGCAGAATCTAAGCTAGAAAACTGCGTGACTGTGTTCACTGATGCTATGCATGATGATAAGATGCTGTGGATATAAAGTACTACAAAAATGGGCAGGTCGCTGTGTGCTAAGAAGATGCGTACGAGTAGTTTGAGCTATGAGTTACATATGTATGCATCGAAAGTAGGGAAGGTGGAAAAGCACGCAGTCATTCATAGCACACATCTTTAAAAACGTAGCTTAATTGATATTAGCCGTTTTCACCGGTGATAAGCTGTATTTTTAGACGCATCTATAACTACGTAGCACATCCCTGGTGGAAAAGTATCCTATCTCTGACATGGAAATGATAATATTTGTTCCCAATTTTGTTAGACATTAATATGATAAAAAGTTGGACGGGTGTTTCAGATCAGTGGACAGTGAAAGGGCCAAGGAGTTTGTATAGGACAGTTTTACATGAATATTAATGGTATCTGACAAATTTTGATTTTGTTATTTTACGTTATAGGTCGAGGGAAGGTTCCTGTTACCCGCGCTGTTCCATGGATAAACAGAAACTTGTAACCTTGGCTTGCTTTAACTTTTTTTACGGTTTAGTACCCAAAAGTTCTTATTAATCGTAGTACTGATGTTTTACAAAATCTTTACTTCTCTTATCACAGTAGTAAATAAGTAATAACAAAATCGTCATTTATTTTATCTCTGTGCCGCAATAGCTATCTATAATGTGTGCTGTCTGTCTCGGACTTGCATTATTATTTTTGCCTACAGAAACCCGAAAATAAACAGCTAGTTCTGAAAAATCTCTGAAACATTGTTTTAGCGTACGATATTTAAAAGCATCGATTTGCACAAAGGCATAAAATCAATCCCTTCTGGTACTTAAGAAAGTAAGTTAATACAAAAAAAAAACAATAATGCAGTACAAATAACAATTTCAGATACATTTAAACAAACATATAGCAAGCACTTCAACACTGAATTGCACCATAAAATTGTACCTTCAATAAATAACTAAATAACTGCAATGGCTATTTTATAGCTACAGTAACTACACATTTACTAGTTTAATAGCTATTTAATGCGACAAAAGCTACGGATATGTGTACCTCACAGCTTCAAACAAACGTTACGCAGCAGGAATTTAACTAGTTAAAATTCTATATCAATCAATTTTCTATGGTAATAGTCGATTTTATAAAATTTATAACGTGTGTTAAATCATAACATCCAATATGTTTTGTTATTTTATGTATTATATACGGTAATGTTATGCAGCTTTCTTATTTTTGCAGTAAGTACTCATATTGGTTCTTTTACCCGCTGTCTACAACAGATTTTTCTTTTCCTTTACTTGTTTAGAATTCTACTAGATCTTTGTTGTTTTTATTCCAGTGGAGAACAAAGGTGATGCAGCGGTGTCGTGGTATCAGACTCCCATTGACACTTAGGTTGCAGGTTCAATTTGACACATATTTTTATGAATTTTTTACTGCTTAATGTTAGTGTAGGAAACTGGCATGTTTAGGACCTAATAATAATTAAACATGTGACCTCCACCAAGCTGCATTTGCGTGTGTAGATTAAGGCCTAAACTGTCTCTATTGTTAAGATAGTTGACAGAAAACCCGTGATCTTCAAACCGATTCTAGAGGTTGTAATATTATTTTACTCAATAGTAGAGTACCTTATTAATACACACAATCAAAATTCCCAATTGGAAAATCTGCATCAAATTGTAAATTTTCTAATCAAAATGCAATAATAATTCGCTCAGTAAAACAAAATACCTGGTTCAATTTAGTTTTCCAAAATAACTCAAATGGAAAATCCTTTGAATACGGTGAATGTGCATTTCTATTACAAAATTAATCCAATAAAATTCTAATTGGAGTATCTCAAAAACTGTAGTTCAAAGCTTCAAGGTTTGTTGCACTTACTCCGTTTCAATTACATTTAACTAGAAATAGCCATTTATATCAATTATATGGACTAACGTTTAATTTGTGTAAATACCAATTTTATGGGCATTGTACATTATTGTGGTAAGCATACGACAAAGGATTCTAAAGGGTTCTTGAAATTTAATAGCCCTGCTTTAAGTTACTGCTACAATATTATGAATGACCTTTTAATGAAAATTTATTGATTTAAATATTTAAACAGTTTGAAAACAGCCGAATGTTCGGAAATAAGTGGTAGTTATGCTATGTAAGTTTTGTCATAGTCATTTCGATATCTAGATAAATATTTTTAACTAAATTCCTCTCGAAGCTCAACATAAATTAAATTACATGTTTGCAGTTGATTGGAAGGAGATTATTGTTAGTAGTTGAAGAAAAAAAGAGAGAGAGAGAAGAAGAGAAGAACTTACGATAGGAAAATAATATAAACTATTAAAATTGTGTTTATAGTATTTTAACAATGATTGTTAGCAGCACTTCGTCGTTTTTTAATTGTCCTAAAATAAAAATAAATAAATATTTGGATATAACTACATATATATATTTCAAAAATTTAAAATAACAAAATGGTGTCCATGAATGCCATAGACATGGTTGAACTTTCTAACAATGACGAAAAACGAATAAATAATCGATATGACTAAGCATTATCTAATGTCCCATCGAGAGACAGAATAAATTGCCTTTTAAAATCGAGTCCTCCCTACAATATTAACAATAACCTCGGACGTATATCAATTGAGTTTCGCCCACCTCGTCAACTTAAGTACACAAAAGTATGGAATGCATGCATTAGCATAGTGAGGTATTGATGGTGTCGCGACGAACCATCGATGAGTGGGCCTGATACTGATCACTGAGAAAAGGTCGCGAGACTCAATAGTCCCCAAAGCTATGCTCCAAAGACGCCCCATTCAATTTTAGACTCTTTCAAAATAGAATAATGCTCATTATTCACCTTACAGCAGAACAAATAAATTGGCTTTCGTATCTTATTCCTTTTCAAATCGCTGGTGACTCATTTCGTCCGTACTAGCATTTTATGCTACAATCGAATTGAATCTTTGAAAAAAAAACTCGTTATTTGAATTCAATTTGATTACTGTAAACGATATTATGCCAAATCCTTTTGTTAATATTGAAAGGTCAACCAAAAGTCATACCAGATTATTCAGCTATGCATCAGTTTGAGCAGTGTGATTTACTAGAAGAAGTTTCTGTTTGCTATACAAAAGATGAAGATGCTCAAGATTTTCAATTTATTCAACTCGGCGAAAACATGTGATTTTTTTACACCACTTTTAGTAGTTCGATAACTATAAAATTCCAAAATCGAATTAATGTGGGTGCGACACGAGCTAACTATAAAAGAATTTCGTGTTAAAGCACCATAAACAACTATTAAAAGAAATTTATTGGATCCATAATTTCTTATTAGATAAGAAGAAGAAAACAATAAGACGCGTGAACTAACTAATGAAATACTAACCTGACATGTCACCGTTGAACTGAATCCGATTTCCGCTTTGGAACAAGTAGATTTTGCATACAAATATACCTTTCAGACGAATATACTATAAACTTGAACAAAAGAATTATGAACGAGTGGGCATAAAATTACTCATACATAGAACGCCCACGCGCAAGTACATGTCAAAATTTTGTTTAACAAGCAATGGACTAAAAAAACAAATGACTTGTGCAGTGGTGGCATAGCGGTATTGGCCTCGCCTTTGAAATATGAAGGTTGCGGGTTCCATCCTCTAACCTAACCTAACCTAACCTTGAGCTTTCACATCTTTGTGTGAATTGTTTTGTCGCCGCTGCTCAATATCAGTGAAGGAAAAGATTGTAAAGAAACCGGCATATCTCAGAAGTAATCATACGAATACATGTGACATCCACCAACCCGCACTTGGCCAGCTCAGATTAAGGCCTAAACTCTTTTAACTCTCATGATAGTTGAGAAAAACCGGTGCCCAGCAGTGGGAAGCAACGTTTAAAGTGGTTAAGACAGTTGTCTAACCTACCTCCTTATTCGTCATTATAAGATTATATTGCGTTATCGACTTATTTATAATTTTAAAAAGTTTAATCAATACAAGAAGTGAGGTAGGGCAGCAGTTCTCAATCATTTTTATTTAACTATAACCCGTGCGAAAAATTAACTTTTTACTATTACTATTAGATATGTAGTTACGTCTTTTGTGCATAATTTCAGCGCATTTTTAGTGAAAAAAAAGTTTTATACGAGTATCATTCCAAGGTAAATGGTAACTTTATTCATGAAACAGTTAAGAGCAAAGAGATAGATGTAGATAGAATAGGTAATCACAGCTTTTTAGAATTCATATCCAGTCTTTTAAGGTGAAAGGCATCAATAGGGATTGAATGAATTTTTGTTACCTATTGAAAACTAAATTTAAAAGAAGTTATTTTGTTTATTAGGTACCAAAAACATAAAATTTAAAAAATTTCTTTGTATATAATGTATGCAAGTTTAACCTAAAAACAGTTTCATATAGCGCTTTTGTTTATTAGTAAAACAATCTAATAATGACTCAAAACAAGGTAATTAACAGATGACTATATTATATTATATTAGATACTATATTATACAGATACTATATTATATTATTATTACCATAATCATTTGTATTTTTTTTTGTGGAATTCACTCATGATAATCATAAAAACATAGATCATGAACAGCAACTATTTACTCTAATTCTAAATTGTAATTCAGGTTTTTCTTAGCTTTAAAATGAGTTACTTATTGATGCTTTAAGACAATAGACAACATTTATTATGTTTTATTAATGAACCGCATATTTCATGTCACCTATCACTCAGAATGAAGGTTAAGTGCGATCTAGTCACTTTTAATAAATACATACCCGTCTTGTAACACCGGAGGCTGTGACATTGTATAATGGTAATAAGGTTATGGTAATAATATTTAAATTTTAATAACTATATTGGTAGATTTTTGCCGAGTAATGTTTGTTTACGAATGGAAACATTAATATTAGTACTTTGCAGTAAGTGTAAGTGTTAGTAAAGTAGGTACATATGGGGTAAGTGCTTTACAATGACGTAAACTAACGATGGGTATGAAAGACCAAAGAGCGATGCTTTGATACGCTACTCAAGCCGCTTCTCAATCTGCTTTCGAGAAATTAACGCTTCTCCCATGGCTCCCAAGTATTTTACTTAGAAAGAAGCATAAGCGTCCTTAATTATTTATTATTATCTTAAGTCAAGTTATCGATCTATAACTTTGAAAAACTAATACCCTGCTTAGATTTATTACTACATTTTATGTTATTATGTAGGTTGGTCATTTACATATTATATTGTCATGCTATAAGTAATTCGATTTAAAAATCTTTACCTCTTCCATACAAATGAGAAAATAATGTCTGACTAAAATACTTTTATATTATTTTGTTGTCCCAAATGAAATGCAACTAAAAGTGCCTCACGTCTCAACTATAAAGACACAGTTTAACTCACGAAAATTCAAAGGCTGAAACTACAAAACAAATTAGTATTCATAGCAACATCACTAAGAATTCAGAGAACGGACTTACAGTAGCTAATGTTTGCCAATAATCGTTATCCTAAAGATAACTACGCTAACTGAGGGCTTCACCAACTGCCTTAAGAGGCGGTTCCAAACTAGCGTTTTTTGAAACGCAGGTAAACGCGTTTATACGCATCTCTTCAATCACATTCCATAATTCTACTCATACTTGACGTAATTGGTTTGATTCGTACGTAAACGCAAAAGTAAGCTGGTAGGGTTATAGAACGTTCCATAATAATATAAATTTTCAGTAAAAGCAAACGATGGCAATAGCAACATAACTGATTGCGTTTTATTTTTAAAGGTTGAGAGACATCACGTGTTTGATTTAAGAGTAGCATCGCAGTGGGTGTGTGTATAAGGACTGGGCTTGTATAAGTACCGTAAAGCTTTAGTTCGCGCTAAAATAGACGCTAGTCTGAAACTGCACTTAAATACATACCGAGTAACTGTTTAATATCTATTTATCTATATTAAGTAGGTCTGGCTTTATTGGCCTTTATTAGCTAATGTTGTCTCTCAACAAACTTATCTGACAGTAATTTTGTTAATGAGATTATGTCGTAGAAACTGAACTGATTAAGCTAAACGTATAAAAAGATAAAATCTTACTAAAGTTTTAATTGTAGATTTTTGTGTTTCTTGTTATCCAAATTTAAATTATGTTATAATTTTACATTTCCTAGGTCAATGTAGATAGCAAATTTTAATATGCTCGTCTCTGATTCTAATGTCTACCTAAGTATAAAAATAAGATTCGATACACTATTAAGAAATGATAAAGACATCTTATTTCAAAAAAAAAGTTTTATAAATTTTAACTCAAAATAAGCTTCAGGCACTCTGGTTTTAAATGATGCTTTGTACCCGACATTTGATCATGCTAACCTCCTAGAGGTTAGCATGATTAAAGTAAGCTAAGTAAGTTGTTTGCTAATCTGGTGAAAAATAAACAGTTTTTATTTTATTATTTCTATTTTTAAATGAGGGTAAATAACGATGTATAGAAATGAAAATACTTAGTTAATTAGAGTCTAATTACATGTGAAACTTAATATTTCACAATACGACAAAACAGTATTTATTTTGCCGCGTCTGTGTGTTGTCCTCAATAATCTTTTAAAATCTGTTGAATAGATTTTCATGCGATTATCATCATAAGTTTGATAGTTTTTCACAGAAAAATTTACTGCACCCGTGCGAAACTATTTGCGAAACAAAACACAAACATGTAAACAGTTAAATCTCACAAATATTTTATCCAAACATATTTACTGCACGCCACATTAATTCACCATATTTTCGATCATCAAAATAAACGTTAAGACATAATGATAAATCAAAGGCGCAAAGGAAACATCTGTTTTGTATTTACGTGATTCATATAAACACGGTTACACAATAAGACAAAATATATGAGCAAACTTGTCCCACACAATACATAAAACTCTTTATACTTCCTTTGAAAAAATGGTACGCATTAAATTAATTCAAATTAGTTATATCGCGCTTCGCATCGCATAATATCGTTACGCTTTGAATAATATATTCGATGTAAGTACAATAAATAAGGTGGGGCGTAGGTCTCCACCTGTTAGTTACAATAGTAAACGCCCATTAGAAGGACAACTGAATGGTACATTTTATGATTGACCTTCGGAATATATGCAGGAATGTTTTAACCCATTCATGTCAAATGCGTATAAATTGTACATTATAATGTTTTTAAACTTATTTTATTGTTTTTTTTTACGGAATATAAAATAACAACCCTTTAACATAACATAGCGCTCCCACCTGTATTACCAGGAGGTGTAGGCGGAGGTGAAAATCAACCACTTTTTGCCGACTCATGTTTAGGTCGAGGGAGCTTGACTACTGCCGTTCAACGGATACAATTCTAAACTTCGAACTGCTACAAAGATTTTCTAAGCATATTAAAAAAGTATTTTTGTTCGACCCGGGATAGAACTCGGGATCTCGCGGTTACTAAGTGAACACCACTGACACATTTTTTTTACAACAACCCTTTAGTGTCCACACACACACACACGCTGGCCAAGTGTGGGTTGGTGTTCCTTCCTTCCTTCCTTCATAGACCAATTGCATTAATACGATTCACAAAAAGTGGGCAAAACCCAGTATAGAACCCAGGACTCTAAACTAATCAAACAAGCGGTTTTTTTTTATCTGGTTTCCATAGTATAAGCTCTGCTTAGTTTGGGATCAGATGACCATGTGTGTTAATGCCCCACTATATTATTATTATTATTTTATTTGAATTGTCAATATTGCGATTGATCCAGATTATACCATTAAAGAACTTTGAAATTAGTCATGTGTTAGACCTTGAACGACATTAACTAAAATCGGCCATTTCAAGACGGTCAAACAATTTGTTTAACACACGAATAAAACTGATTAGAAAATAATTTAATATTGGCTAAAGTTTCAACTTGTGTAAATTTAAACACATTTTTTGTTATTATTTATTCAGGTAAAAAAATCAAAATACTGTAGGTATTATTTTGATACGGGTATTACACCAGAAAATTATAGGTTTAATATTCTGCAGGAAACCAAATATTTTGTTAATTTGATTCTAAATTAGGATTCGAGGTAAACCCTTATTTTACTGTTTGCAAAAATTAGGTCTCTTTGCACGAACAACTATCTACATAAGTACATTATTTGCTCACCATTATGAAGTCACAAAATTCGTAAAAATCGCTAACACTTTACCAGTTTCACAGGTGTAACCTAAGTTTTAGCGTATCTTGTGACAACAGAATTACGAGCATAAGGTATCTAATTAATTAATTAGGTGGGTAAGCGCGTTCTTTCGCAGATCACTACTAGCAAGTTCTGGTCAATCGCAATCTAAATTAAAGGTAGAATAAAAAACTGCGAAGCCTTTCTAACATACATTTTTCTAGATGCTTGACCCAGATGATCAAATAGATGTTGATATTTATGCTCCAAAATTTATCTCATATTTCTAGACCACAGTTAATGGAATACTTAATGAATTTTACCAAATATTTTTTACATAGCACATAAAAGGTGTCAGCGGGATATACCCGTCATCACGTCAAACCGACTCAATTTACACCTTAATGGATTTCGTTCACTCGCCAAAAGACAGTTTCCACATCACTTAGCACTACTTCCGTCGTAATTGATATCATTTCACCTAAAATCAAAAGAGGTGTCATTCGAAGTCATTTGACACTTGATACGGTTTACCAATGTGCCAGGTAATCGTTTTACGAAACCTTATAAGTAGAGTTATTTACGTTATTATGTGGAAATAAATAGAGTGAAGTGTTAAGTTACCGAAGCCAACACATAGGTACATTAATATTCTAACAGGTTAAAATACGTCTAACATCATCGGTTTCTAATCGACTTAAAAAAAGAAGAGGTTCTTTAACATCCATTTAGTAAGATATAGATTAATTAAATGACTCTATTCTCGAATTAACAAGTAGGTACCCAATGGGCCCAAGCTCCCATTAGGTACCTACTTGTTAATTCAAACCAAAGGTCTATACTAAAGTCTCTAAGTAAGTAAAGAATTAATTATTAAAAATAAATAAATAAATTGTTTGCCCCCCGATCCTCTAACATCTAAAACTAGAGTATCCGGCAACGTCCTGAGCCGAGGTTCGGCCCCACACGGGGAACCCTCATGGCAGTTGCCACAGTACTTGATCGGTTCGACCGTCCTCGGACGGCTCACCGAAAATGTCCGGTGAACCTATAAAGGCCCTTCCGGCTAATTGGATTAGGTCATCCCCGAAAAAATACACCTTTTTTTTAGGATGTTGCGTCTATGTTATTGGTTAAATAATAATTCGTTTTTTGTTATTACATTCTCCTGAAATGTGTGAATTCGTACGAAACAAGGGGTGAATATTTTAATTCATATACGTAGGTATTCATAATTGACGTAATAAAGTAGGACATTTTATTGCACTGGGTGTGTTTATATTTGGGGCTTATCTTTATGAAAATTGGTTAATATCGTTTACAGAATGTGCCGTTTTGTTAATTTGCCTGTAAAATGTTTTATAATTAGTGGTAATGTATGACCTATGAATGTGTTACGTTATTGTCAGAGTAATGGGTTTTGGTACCGTATTGTTAATGAAAGAGTTTCGGTTTCATTTTAACTTTTTGATTCAGTTATATTATCATGCTATTATAAAAATAATTTTGAAAATGGAAAAACTAACTACTTATGTCATAATAATAATAATAATATTGTGGGACATCAACACACACGACCATCTGATCCCAAACTAATCAGAGTTTGTACTTTGAAAATCAGATAAATAACAATATATAGCATATATCTAATACTTTTCTTTTGTAAATACATAACTAAATAAAGATAATTACACCCAGACTCATTTACTCGTGCTTGCGAATAATTTTCGGTGGGTCGGTGGCAGTGGAATGAGGCTCTATATACTAGTAAACCTTAAAGGAGCAAAAATCCCTACCGGAACCGGAACACGCCACGGTCGAAGCCTACCACCAGTTAACTACCAGTAAACATAATTACCAGTAACCTTCGTCTGTGGAAGTACACTTCCACAGACAAAGGTGACTCAGCACCCAATCTAGCATAAGACTAAGGTCTTATGCTAAATTGAGTGCTGAGTCGCCACATAACAAGAAAAAATGTGGGAGAGTTTACCTCTACCTACATCTTTGAGTAATGCAGGCGTTATCGCTATGTTTGTATGTATTAGCATTGCACACTGGAACGTCAACAACAATCGAAATCAAGCATTAATCAAGTTTTGTTTTATAAAAGCGAGCAATAAAATGTTCGAACAACTATTCAGACATTTATACTGACAGTTGTTTTCTGTTTTTCACGAAATCTTGTTTGTTTTTCCTTTGATTGCTCAACAATATATTTATTTTAATCAAGCCGTTGAAATTAAACCGAGGGCATTCAAAACAAACATCGTAAAATATACGCTTGATGAGACGAAGTATGCTATCAAGTCAAATGTTTTCAGAATGTTAGATATAATCGCTAAAACTAACAAAGTTTGGAACGAAAAATTGTGTTTGAAACAATAAAGTTGGTTTACTCGTATATTTATCGCAGTATTTTGGCTTATACCGAAAATATTAAACTAGTTTTATGTTTTTGTAACTGCCAATATTTTGTGCCACAAGTAGAACGCTAAATCACGTGTCTATTTTATTATTTAAGCAATATAAAATAGCTTGTGGAACAGGTAGGTGTACTTAAACTACATATACCATACCTATTATTTCGTTTAACTAAAAATCTTTTATCTAAAATTGTTCATTGAACTTAAACTCTGGGTTCAAATAAAGAGAAAAATCTTAGTAATTGCGCAAAGTAAACAATTGTGTCCAATAATTGAGAACGAGCAGCGGTGGCGCAGCGGTAGCGCAGCAGAATCGTCCTCGCCTTTGAAATTTATGGTCACGGGTTCGAGCCCCGGTCGTGCCTATATATCTTTGTGTGAATTGCTTCATCGCCGCTGCTCAATATCGGCAAAGAAAACATTTGGCATTCACTAACCCGCACTTGGCTATTGTGATCTTTATTCAGTGCCCAGTAATGGGCCACTACAAAAGGTGGAAGTGAAATGGTGATGTGACCCTTAATTAGGTATGGGATCTAAACATGGTCGCCGAAATGAAGGTAATATTCAGCTTAGCTCACAACTTTGGGTAACATAAGCTTAAGCGCTATCTAATGCTAGGTTAAGATAGCAAATCAGAAAGAATAGTTTAAATATCATCTAAATAAATGAGTATCTAATAATTAAAGTAGGCACAAAAGTCGAATATCAAAAAATCACTGAGAATCGAATGAATATCGATAATAGATGGATCATAAAAAGCTATCACCTGTCTACCGATACTTTACTGAGCCGACGACGCTTTGTGCAAGCTGACTGGTCGTAATTAATAAAAAATAAAACTGTCGGACGATGGCCCTAAAACGCATTTAATACTTGATAAGGGTAACAAATTGGATAAAGATAGCACGACTGTCGGAGACAGAGAGATTGTAAGTGCATTGCCGTGATAACTCATGTGTGATGTGGTTAGATTAGAGTGGAATTACCTCACAATTATGCTATGAAGTTTTGTTAAGATTCGTACAAATTCTTAACGAAGTAGTTAAACCTATAAAAAGTCAAAGTAATGGGACGCAGGAGTAGCAAGCCGAGGAGGCTGTTCTGTTTGTGCAGTGGCCATGGCGTAGGATCGACCACCGCTGTAATTGAATTCTTGGGTGGAGATCTCGTTTTAATAAATTAATGTAATGAAGAAAACTTTCCAGCTAGATGGTAGAAGGGGCCTACTCGTATATCTAACGGAAAACTAATCTTCTGCAACAGTAGCCTCAAATACTTGGGCTAAGGGTGAGATTATATATATTAAAAAAAATCATTAAATAAAAAACAACAAATACAAATATTTATTACTATATTTTTTATTCATTTATTATTATATTTATTTATTTATTAAATATTTTAAGTTACTCGTTGTTAAACTTATTAAAATAAATTTTATCTAAGCATCGTAACCCAAGATCTGATTAGCACACGCCAGCTAAAGTATCAGAATATTGACAATGACAAGAGATTTAAATAAAGCTATAATTTTTAGGGCGTGCGCGTTACTTTTGGTGCGAGTATTATTAATGTAATTTAGAGGTAAAGAAAATATAGACGCTTCTTTACTGCTTTTGTGTCCGCGATCAGTTATTACTTGTTAGTAGATAGTGTAATTATTAGACGAAGAAAATCAATTGTATAAAATATTTTTTTCTTGTCTTTGAAAATTAATAGAGTTGAGCTTACCTTTACCATAGTCGTCTTTTTTAATTATAACCCACCACCGCAATCGCGCTCCTGCTACTTCTTTAAGCCAAGATCAACACAGTAAAAAAATCTGGGATTTGAACTCGGTCAAGTTTTGGGTTATCTAAACAGTCTTGGAACCCGCAATTTAATTAGAAAGATAATAGAAGAAGTTGGAAATGGTGCTCTAAAAAATATTGAAGTATTTCTTTTACTCGGACGTATCCTCACTATTCTTTCGTTTGGCCTTCACAGCCACTTCTCAACATTGTACCGGTGATGTTTGTAATCTTAAAATGTCAAAGGTATTTAATTTGAATATCATGTTTATCTCATTCCCAAGCATTGAACTTATCGATGAAATATCTATCGATACAAAATTATATCCTCTACTATTATTCCGAAAGGATTTAAAGTGACTTTGTATGGTTCGTTTTTATTTAATACGGTGTTCAGGAATAAACAGATAGTTATTGCTAACTTTGATTATGTTTTTAGTATACGACTTTACACTTAATTTATTTATGATTGTAAAGTACAAGTCACATCTGGCAACAAGAAAATTATTATCTAGCGATTAGTTGCGATAATTTAAAAAATATATATGTGCAATTTACTCGGTATGAGTAGGTATTTGTACGTAAGTAGTTAATAACTTTACAATACAATACAATATTTATAATTTTATTTGTTTTCACGCAAAGCAAAAAATTAACAGATATTTATTTTTATATATTTTTTCACTTTGTTTTTAATTTTACTTTTTCCTTTTTTAGCTGGTTTTATTTGTTTTTTTCATGTGTTTTTTATTTAATTATGTGTGACCTGTCTTCGTCAAAGAAGTGCTTTTCTCTCATTTTTCTTCTTTTAATTAAGTTAATGATATCTAAATGTTTTCTTTTCTTGTAGTTATAAGTTTACACAATATATTTGTTGAATACTGAAAATTCTAAGATCACCTAAAACATAGCTTTAATCAGCGTTTAGTATTTTATTTATTCTCCCAGTTCATAGGTCCAATAGCACTTGTCTGCATAAAACATGATATACTTACTTAAATATTTCTTAAACAATGAACATTTACAAAACGAAAAGCCAATTCAAATCTGTTCATTACGGCCAAATACATAATGAAAATATGATCCTTTTTGTATATTGTCATAAACTTCATATTAGCTCATTATATCTAAAATAGACAAAAACAAATGAATTATATTCATTTGTTTTTGTCTGTTATCTTGACACTTATACTAGTAAGAAAGGGACAAAGTCCATTTTAACTAAATAATCTTATAAGATTTTTATGAATAACACCGAAAATCGATACTAATATTAAAAAGCTGAATAGTGTCGGGTTGAACACGCTAATCGCCGGGTCTGATCAGATTGGAAAAAATCTTGCATTGTTAGATAGGTAGCCTACTTTTTGAGGATGGCTATAGCCTACGTTTTATTCCACTGCTGGGCATGATACTCGTATAAAAAGAAGGTTACGCGAGCGAATCCGGCGCCGAAAATCTAGTATAAAATGAACTCAAGTCTGAACACTGTTTTTTTAACTTTTATAAACACAAATACTAAGTTGTCCATTTATCTCGCAGCTTGCAAACAACATTAATATATCTAAATCAAAGCATTAAGGCTCTGTGCCCAGGCTATTACTTTAATAGTTATTTGCCACTAATATGCTTTTGTATAGCTTGGGTATGTCACGATGTTTATCTGCTCGATTTTCTATTGAATCTTTCTTATTGGAATTGTTATTTATAGAGGAGATACTGAAATATTGAGTTTAGATAAGAATGGTTGGTGTTTTGTTTTATGGACTTACTGGACTTAAGCGCTAGATGGAATAGATTATAGTGGATTTTTATAAGATTTGTTTAAAGTGTTAAATTTTCTAAGGTTTATAGTAAACTGGTATTATGTTAACAGTATTTATTGAGCTTAAAGATTTTTCTAATCTTAATATATATATTTCTTGTGTGCGTGTGTATGTGACTGAACTTCTCCTAAACGACTGGACCGATTTTGATGAAATTTTTTGTGTGTGTTCAAGGGGATCTGGGAATTGCAGTTTAAGGTTTGGAATTCTGTCCGATGAATGGCATGGGGCCTAAACATAGCTGGCGAAAAGGACTAACACCTTCGGATATTACATTCTTGATCGTTATAAGTTAAGAATTATGGATCAATTACACATGGTAAGTCGGGACAGAACAGCAAGCCACTAAAAAGTACACTGCAATATAAATGTGAACGCAAAACACCGAACCGGCCTACACAGGCAAAACTGTTTTGAAGCTTGTACGTATTAAGTCTGCGGCACTACCAGTTTGTGGTCTTTATGTTTGTGACCCAGCTGTGACTTTTTTGACAAAATAAAATTCTAAAATTTTATTCTGGAGGAATTTTGTATGGGTCAGCTTGTTACTAATAATAAAATTAGTCATTATTTTCACGAAGCAATAAAATTGCAGTATCAATTGATAAAAACATACTTCCTTAATATTATAGATGTCTATCGCAATCAGAATAAGATAAGATGGAAAAAATATAAGTAAAATGACGAAACCCTCATCTCCTTATCTGTTTTATTCGAACATAAGACCCATAATGTATTTAACTAGTGATGTTATATTAGAGTGAGATATTCATACTCCTATTACTAAATATATTTATTACGTCACCAATACCTATGCCTATTACTGGGTATTAGTTAAATATTAGTATTATTAATGTTTTGTCTAATACTGATATGCACTTAGCTAATGAACGCGATATATCGTATTGTCGTCTCTTTTACTCGCGTGACCTTGACGGCAAATGGGTACTTTACGTGAGTGAGTAAGAGAAGAGAAAATACAGCGCATATACCTAACATACCTAACCTCATTCTATTAAAGAGTAGTATTTGATAATCTAATATGAAAAATTCGCGTATTCTAATATGAACATGTGTCTGTTATTATAATACGTTTACCTAATAATAATATGTTCTTTACATCTCTATATTTAACGTATTCATTTATTCACATAACACTATTCCAATAATGAATCGATGCAATAAATATAGCTATAGATAAAAATATCGTGAGCAATCTTTATTTCTCTATTCCATTAAAATCTACTTGTTAACCATTTTTACGATAAAACATTACCAAAAACGTGTTCATACGTAATAAAATTTTAATATATCTGAATATAAAAATGACATACGCTAATATTATTCAAAGCATGCTTATTCAAATGCATTTTGATAAGATAGTTATTTTTGTGTACAATAAACACGTTGTTCAAAATTCCGGCCACAATCCCGACCCACTTTATTGTCATACGTCACGACAAGGAACAGTTAAAGCTCCGTTAGCTTATAAATTTTCTTGTATTTTACTTAAAATGATTTGCATATCGCCTAGTTGCCGCCTTTGGGATCGCGTGTTAAGTGATCATTACCATTACTGTAGCTTATTTAAACATTATTGATGACACTGCTAACTGGTGTCAAACAAAAATGTTTTAATATTCCCGAGTGAAAAGGATTTAAAAAATAGAATGTTTCTGTTCACGTAAAGTCTTAAAGGGTCTAATTGAAAATACATTTGTACAAAACTGATTTCTTTTCTCGTCTTTGTCTGCGTAATATTTTGAAATAATCACATGGAAACATATCCTACTGGAATAAAAAAATCCCTAGGTATATGTTACTTTAAATGATAAACTACTTAATGTGTGCAATGTAGAAAAATGACGGCAACGGTTTTGTTTAGAGTAGCAGCGGTACGCTGTGTAATGGTAGGTTAAATTGAATTTGATCTTGAATTTGATCCTAGCGTCCGTCGTGTAGGAGAATCTTTCATACGCTGCACGATAGCGAAAACACAAAACCAAAAACTTGTGACACATACTATAGGCCGACCGTTTAACTCGCGTATCGCCTATCGCCAAGATTCAGACTCCTCATGCTGCACAGACAGTGATGATGATTCATGCGATATGGATAATAGTGACGAATAGTCTTACATTACTTTTAACTGTGGTTAAATAGTTCTATAAGAGATTTAATTAATGTTTTATGACTTTGTACCTCAGATGGCGATACGCGAGTTAAACGGTCGGCCTATAATCTAACCCTTAGCCGAAAGCACACTCTCTTGCCCTAACTTAAGAAAGAAGAAGGCTTATGTTCAGCAGTTGTATGCTAAAGAGTTTTTATTCACTAAACGAAACTATTTATAGATTTTACTAAGGTTATTACTCCTATTTTTCTGTTGGTTAATAAACGAGGTTGGTGCAATGAATAGGTAACGACCGTCATCGACAATTTGCTTGTTAATTTTAATTAACAAACACATTCAAACTTTTGCCTCATAATTTTTACAGGCACGTGAATTTAAAATGCGTAAATGAAAGCGAGCAGTAGAGTCCGCTTTCACAATTTGCGTTGATACACCCTCATTTAGGTGGGCCAGCCTGAATTTAAAAGTGCCCAAAATATACATAATTTAAAACCAAAAAGCTGTTATTTTGATTGCGATATTTCGGATAATATTGGAACATGTTTTGCATAATCAGGAGGGAGAAACCTATAATAAAGCTTGTAAATTATTTTTGTTCCAAATACACGTTGCATGAAATTGAAAATAGTATTGACAACAGAGTGCGTGAAGAGGCTCGAGTTTTGAAACCCGGCCAGTCAGTACAAATCTTTTAGTTTTCTTCGTGAAAATATAGACTCCATACAAAAATATAGTCGATTCTATAGACTACTCGTAGAATGTTGTGCGTTCAGTGTTACAAATATTCCTAACGGGACATTGTAAAACAAAAGTTAGTTATCAATCGAAATTCGCAATTTTTTCGATAGAATGACATGTCGAGATAAAAGTGGGACAGTGATAGGTTTGCCTTAAATTTTTTTAATTTTTTTAACTTGTCTGAATTAGGCTTTCCCAAAAATAAGGGAAAATTATAACTTTGGTCACTCCGTTGTAGGTATGTTCAGCTTAATGAACATTATCTGTCCACAGTTTTGAATACATGAAAATATAATTTTACAGTAAGTAATTAGAACGTTTGCTGGTTTCTGATTTACGTACTTTGTACTTCCCCTTTTTAATTTGAAAGGAACACACCGCACCCTGACTGTAAACTGTACAGTACGATTTAATCTTTACGACCATTTCACTTTAAATCATTAAAATTTTAAAGAAAAATGAGAGTGTACTTTAAAATACAAAGCCTTATATGTATCATATCTAATTCTCTACGAATAAATAGATGAACAAATTTATAGTGCCGTATTCTTTTCCAAATTAAAATTTCAGAAGTAATTATGAATGTTTGCAAAAATATGAAGATAAAAATGATGAAGGTAAATATGCTAGTCTTACACCGTAACCACCTTCTGACTTCGACTGATTTGCAACACATCCCACACTGTATACATAAATCATAAATCAAACACAGACAATCGCTAACGAACGTTGTTCAAACATTGAAATTGAGTTTGGGATAAAAATGAACGAAACAATGGCGAGGAGCCTCTATCACACTTCAATTTGTCAAAATGTGTCAGAATAATACTATTACCGTTTCCTCGTTCCGCTCCAGAGACCCATCCAGTATGTCCGTACAACGTTGATGCATCGCCCATAAACGTACTAAATGTTCATGGTATCGCCAATACTTTTTTATGCTATTTAGCTGGAATTCAAGTATACAAACTACCATAAGGCAATTAGTCACTGTAGCCTACAAAAGCTTCTAACGCCTGAGGCATCACTAGATTTCGACATTACTCTAGACCTCGATGGTAATAAGCTACCTTGCTGATACCCAGGAACAAAGACAAAAGTAAGTAATGTGAGGATGTTCAAGAGCGAATAAAATCGCAGGGCACCTACCTCTCTTGGGCTGGTGCAATAATCAGACAAATTATATCTGAGGAACACTTTTGACATTTTTTTACATTCATACAGAAAAGTTTTTCATAAATTCTAATTAAAAAAAAGAAGAATAAAAAGTAAAAATAAAACCGTTTAAAATCTTAAAGATTTGTCGAATGTTGATGTCTGATGGAAAATTGCTACGAGCCAACGCTGTGCTTTCTTAGAGAATTGGTACGTTAACATTCGCTATCCATATCGAAGCCCAATTTGAATATTATATTACGAGTAGTACTATAGGAATGGAAAAAGTGAAAATTAAGGGGAGAGAAATGGCTATCCTGTCAACTGTGGCAACTGACGAAAGTTTAGTTTTAACCGATGCCTCTGTTCCAGTTTCCACGTGCTTATTCGTTTGAATAACGCTGCGAGATAATACAACTTGGCTGGGTAAATATTATGATTTCTTTGATGCGTACTTTTCAATGACAATGTTATCTATCTACTATGCTAGCACATGCTTGGTAAAATTGCATTTGTCAACGTCATAGGAAATATTAAAATATGTTTTTTCAAACAGCAAGCTTTGAAATATGCAGTCGCACGTTTGATCCCCGATTGTGAATTATACCGATTCCGCTGCTCAATGTCAGGGATAAAAATATCGTGGGGAAAATTGCATGCCTTAGAAATAACCATTCGAGGACAACTGACATCCACTAACCCACACTTAGACATCTTGTGTGGTTTTAGACCTTAACTCTTTCAACTGTTACGACAGTTAAAAAAAAAATGCATAACAGTAGCACACTACAAGGCTTTAACTTAAAACTGAATAATGAAGCTGCTATGTAACAAAATGTCCATACGTATTTCAAATAATCTAATGCATTCAAAAATCATAGTCTCTTTACAGACGAAATAAATCCACAATCCAAATAAAAACTATTTGGGATTAAAATAGGTCTTTGAACACTTGAATACCATCCATAAAAAAACATTGATAAAATTCTAAACGATTTTAAAACAATTTCATTCAAACCCGTGCAGTGCGATATTTCACGAGAATTTTTATGTTATAAATTGCGACACTCACTGCAATCTATGCGTCGCTTTAGTGAAACGGACGTTGCAATTAGTGCGCACAATATGTTAGTCAAATATCTGCATATTTATTCGAAAACTTTTGTATAAACTTTAGAACAATATGATCAAACATTTTGTTCAAACAAACACGTTAGAAAAACGAATGAAATATGAAATCGTTAAACAAAATCAATGGTGATTTAGAATGCACCCTGATTTTGCATTTTAAATCTTGCAATTTAAAACCAAAACAATTAAACACTGAATAAGGGTTACGTTCCGAAGGGGACTTCAAAATGTAGGAAATATTGTTTTCTTGATATATGAAACAATACAGTCCTTATTTCTTTATGAATGAAGCTCAGTTTGCTATGAAGTTTGAATGAATGGATAAGGTGTGATTAGTTTTTCACCGCTTTCATGAGTTACGAACTGACAAAAATCGCTTGCACTTGAAGCCTCTCGTGCTAAATTATACTTTATGGATTCAATGCATGTCGTGGGATGACAATGCAATTTGAACTATCACTTGTAAGACAATACGGTTATTTTTGCGTGTGCTGGGCGGTTAAAGTATGTAGATAATTTAGAGTTTAATGAAGCGAGTTGGTTGCATCGTCTCTGGCGGAAGATGGTTGAAAAATGCTCGCTGTGAATGCAAATTTTCTCCATTATTGTTTGTCTATTGTCCTGTTTATGAAGCGAAAAAGTGAAAATTGCTGATGCTTTTTCAAATTTATGGTTTTTAGGGAGAATGCAATTGTGTTCCCACTACAACTTTTTCAGCTAAAAGAGACGAACATTTTTGTCACAAGTCGCAGTTTGAAGTAAAAAAGTGCAGATCGTTTAGACGTTCACGTATCTACTAAGCATTATTGACAGGGTATCATATCATTATCCATAAATAATATATCCGCAACGAATGTCTATATTTATAACGTTCATAATATCGAACAAAGTATTTTGCCGAATCACGGCTTAAGTAGGCACTCCACTAAATATTCTATCGGTGCTTGAACTCAAATTTTTAATTGTAATGGAGATTAGCAGTTATCTGATTCTACATAGTGCGCATTAGTAATAACATATTTATTTTGTTCGTTTGACAGCTGTGGGCGGATTGATCAACAAGATAACATAAGAGCCGGGGCCTTTAATGCGAACTAGATTGCTTATAACAACTCACTGCAACTGGTCTTCGTTTGCTGTCTTTTGTTTTTTATAATCTCAGCTACCGAAGTGTTAGGAAACACGTTTGAAGTCGTTATACTTTCATTTATAGCTAATAGGTATCAAAATAGTTGATGTTGCTTCCGTGATTACATTTTAATAGGTGTTCCGTTAAAATCTACTACATATCAAGTACCAATAAATAAATGTGTTGAATACCTCTCTACCAGTCCAGAAAATGGGAATGTATTTTTTATATGTACCTACTGAAGAAAGATTTAAACATCTTTTTAATTCGTCGAATTCCGTACCTATTCTTTGTAATCGAAAAACATCATCATTTTTACGCGTGCCGATATTTCAAGTCATTTGGCACGCATTAACACGGGTCCTAAAACGTCCCCTTGCGGCACCCAGCCGACTTGTCGTCTATAGGTCATTAGAAAAACTGCATTTCATGTATTTAATAACGTCGTCAGTGTGCACCCTATCCAAGAAATCTATTAACGTTAACATGGACGGTTTAATAATCCATCAAAAGTTCAACCCCTTATAAATGGAAACGTTTTTCTTATACACACGCCTAACATATTTTGAAGAATCATTGTGGTTTTTATCTCTTTTAACTCCGTTAAGGTATATTTTTATACCTCTTAAAAAAATTCAAACATGTAAATTTAATAAAGACTGATTTTAAATGATTACTTACATTTTATAAAGACATCCAAGACATTAATTAAAATAAACAAAGAAGTTAATAAACCGTATACTTTAAATCTGAAAGACTTTTCTAGCCTCGATTTAAATTACTAGTCTAGTTTAAAGAAAATTAAATTTTGAATAAATGTAGTCAGTCGGTCCTGATTTATAAGTAGTGTACTAATGAAATCCTATTTTGAATGCGATGACTTCGTAAACAATTATACCCCAATGAATTGTGCAATGCAAAAGGAATTTTCTGTCTAGACGTTGTAGCTTAATGGGTGCAAATCATTGCAAATTGCATTCTTGGAACAATGTTGAATGACGTTTTTAATAACAGTAGCAGATGTTTAGGATTTATTATCTTATCAAGTAAAGAAACTTTTAACTACAAAGTTTTGTTGATAAAAACTAATAACAATGCTATACAAACCTTATAGAGTAGTTTTAGCCACAAGTTGTGATTTATCTAGGATGTTATTTAGATTTGTAAATCCTCTCTTAACTTATTTAAGTAAGGCTGAACTAAAGTTTTACTGTAAAATATTTTTGGTCTCTAGCATATCTAATGGTTTAAATTAAATCACTTTCCAATTTGATTGAAGCCTCTTTTTTGTGCCACACAATAATTAGGTACTTGCGAGTCACTGCAATGCTTGCTTCAATTGATAAAATGTTATTAAGATTGGAGTAGGTAACTCAACCAAAGATAACACACCTTAATAAGTAAGTGGTAAGTAAAAATCCTTGGGACAACACTCTCTAGATACTCTAGAAGGACCTACCTTGATATCATGGGTGATGCGCATTAAGTGTCATGTGCTTAACACCCACATTCGCCGTACATGTTTAATATCATGTTTATATAACCAATGATCCTAGCCGAGAAGATTTAGTTCATAGCAGGTGACGCTATATAGTCTCTGCCTACCCCACAAGAATAGACCGTGACGTATGTACCTTAGCATGTATAAATATGATTAACATAGTTTTGGAGTGGTAATTTTGTTTCTTACACTAATGTATTGTCAAACTTGACTGTGAAATTGCTTAAGCATTAGTCTACACTAATCCCATTAATATGCAAGTACAAAATGCTGACATGTAGGTATCTCAAATAAACTATGAATAATATTAACAGTACTAAACTAAAATTATTAAATATTCTACTAACGTTTAAGATTAATACATCTATACAACCTTTAAGTATTAAAGTTTATGTGGTCAGATATTAATTTGAATTTCGGTTGTAACATGGAATACAAAATAAACCGTATTTTATATTGAGCAAATTTTTATTATCACCAACATTACTCTTACGTTCTTTTCAATTAATCGAAACGATGTTTATGTTGATTCATGATCGAAAAGCAATGGGGAGTCGTTTGCTTCACATAAGAATACATTCGACTACCTTTATAAAACTTTAAAAATAAGAAGCAATCAAATATACAGGTTGCTTTAATATGCAGTAAAATGTGAAATCAATTTCTTTTTAAGTCATAAAACGGATTTTAGTAGGCTCTCTCGTGAATCATTCTGAAGCGCATTATTATCCAGTGCATGATTTGTCTGTATGAAGTTAGTAAGGTGTAATAAATCGGAATCGTGACATCCTTATGATTTCTTCAGATGCCTGCTTGTCACTTTCAGAAAATGTTCTAACGGATACATCTTAAACAGTATTTTAGTATTGGATTGTATCATTTACCTTTTTTAAATCTTTCAAAGGTTATTAAATACAGTCTGGGACTTTCTCCGAAAGTACCTATTTGAATAAAATAATATTATATTATGGTTTAAAAAATCGAGTTTCTTCACGTGCGCCGTTGTTGCTCCTGGCTTATGGCCTGTAATAGTAGCAGTGGTGGGATTGTGTTCTTGTAATTATAATTATATTGAAAACAGTTCTAACCATTCTAATGAAATCTAGGCTAGGTAGGTTGCCAATGTTCACAGAAAAATTGGAATTGCCTGAGGTTATTTCAGAAGCATTCACACTTCATAGTGTTGAACGTAACGTAGTGTTATTCGTAGCACACAATGCTTTTTAGAAGCTCTTCCTTCATTGTGTATCTAACACAGGTACCTAGTAAATATCCTAAGAACAGATAATACATTTTACCTGAATTCATTAGTTTCTAAGATTTTTACATAAAAGTAGAAAAGCTCGGTCACTTTACTTCAACTACTTGGTTGAACATATTCATTCAAGGTTGCTCCGTACAATAGTGTCAGATACTTCACAAAAACACTTAAGTGAAGCCGACTGATCGTATCAACACGGCTTCAGCTTTACTACTCTTTCTATCAAAATATCTATAATGCTTTTAAAATCACTTCAATTTAACCCTTTTTAGTGCCCTACTACTGGGCACGGGTCTTCTCTCAACTATCTTACAAGTTGAGTGAGTTTAAGCTTCAATACACACACGTTAACCAGCGTGCGGTGCGGGCGGAGCGGGCTGGTGGATGTTTTCCTTCTATGTTTTTAAAATAGATTTGCTTAAATCTTTCATTTGTATCACTTCAACCATTTTTGTCTCCCACTGCTGAGCACGGGTCTTATCTTAACTATCTTACGTGTTGAGGGCGTTTAGGCCACCAACCACTCACGCTGGCCAAGAGCAGAATGATGATGTTTATTTCGTAGATACGCCGGTTACTTCGCGATGTTTTCCTTCACCGATATTAAGATATTAATTCACACAAAGATGTGTCGGCATAACTGGGGATCGAACACACGAGCTTATATTTTAAAAGCGAGGTCTATAGCAACCGCTGCTGATATAATATCAAAGAAATACAAAAAAAAAAATATCTAAGAAATATTGTCTAAATATTATCATCAGACAATTCGTCTGGAATTAATACGTTGGAAGAACCTGTAACAGATATGTGTAAGTAAATAGATTCTGTAATTTGTTTTTCCCTTTACACATCTAACAAAGGCTTCCTGATTGAATAGTAAACTCTGTGTTCGACATGATTGTGTATTTTATTCTTATCTTACCTCTAATGCTGTGGAGTGGAATGTTTTTGATAATGTTTTTATGCTTTGTGGTTTTCTCGATATATTTCTTCACCAGCTGGATTTAGTATCGTAGGAGTACCACAAAGCTCCAAAACATGAGATAGCATTGACAATACATTGACAAACTTCGTGGCCATGAGAAATGAACCTGATGTACCAAAAAGTACGAAGGATGCAAAAGACAACGACATTTTAGTTTATATTTTCATGACATAATTGTTACTATAACTAAGTCAAATTACACAGCGAAACGATAAAAAAGATTGAAAAGAATAAAGTGCATGTGATTGACATTCACCTTCGAAATGTCACGTGACAATATTATGTCAATTCGATACATTCTGTTCTATGTAATTTGTTTAGAGACCCAGTAAAAAATACTGAGTTCGAATTTTTTTATAACTCAGTTCCGGAAAAATAATTTCAGATGCGGCCTTTTTACAGTTCAGGGGTCTCGCCCTTTTGTTCGGTACGTGTCACCAAGCTACACCTATCTGGGGTAGACCCTTATTCTAAACGCTATTGGATAGGTAGGTAATATAATATACCAACTTATTAATAGCCTGCCTTTGCTTCGATTGATTCTATTACAAATAGAAAAATATTCTAAAAAACCTCTTAAAAATGGTACGATACCCTGACGATGGGTCTGACTCGCACTTGACCGTTTTTCTCATAGGACGGGCCGGTGGCGTGGTCGGTAAGATACTTGCTTTTCACGCCGCAGGTCGTGGGTTTGATTCCCACCCGAAACAAACATTATTGATGAACATTTGTTTGTGTCGAGTCTGGGTGTAAATATCTATAAGTATATATTTACAAAAGAAAAGTATTATATGTATAGTATATACCAGTTATCTGGTTTCCATAACACAAGCTCTGCTTAGCTTGGGACCAGATAACCGTGTGTGTTAATGTCCCAAAATATTTATTTATTTATTTATTTTATACACAATAGGAGGTAAAAAGTATTGCAACTATGTATATCGACCAAGTTTTAAAGAGTCAAATCACTACAAGCAGGTCTGTATCACAAATTGTCTTAACTTATAATACGTTGCATAATATCAAACCCCTATATTACATAACAGTTCCAATCCTATAGGGACGATTTCGTGACAAAGCAAGTCTGCATCTGTTGTAACATTAAACTTGATGTTACGTCGATAATATGTTTTCAATTTATACATACACATCTACGTAATTGAATGTTTATAAACTTAATTAATCTAAGATTAGAATAGAAGATTAGCTCACAATTACAGCTGTACATTACTTATTGAGGTTCAAAGGCCATATTAAAAAGCAGGTTTCTCTTATTTTTGTTTTATAATGTTAAGTTAGAAATAAACGTTTCAGAGTAATTGTAAGTGCAAGCTAAGCATCGTATTATAACAGTTAACGTATAATTCCATTCTCAGCTGCACGCAGTCCTGCCGCAGTAGTGCTGCTACAGCACTAGGTTCCCATCATACTCTTTGTAGGTTTATCATAGACTAGTTTCCGCCCACGGCTTCGCTCTTGTGGTACTTACTGGGATAAAAATTATGTTTTAATTCAGACCATAATCTATCGCTGTGCCAAATTTCATCCAATTCCGTCTGATAGCTTTTGCAAAAAAAAAGTCACAAACACATCTATACGTCCAGACATCCATATATTCTTACAAACCTTCGCGTTTATAAAATTAAGTAGAAAAGCATGATAAGTAGGATTAAATTTCGAGCAGCAATGCCACGGCTTCAATGCAGTACAATGCAACACAGTTCCTGCACTGCTCTGACAGCAGTACTGCGTGCAGCTCATATATTGTTACAAACTTTCGCGTTTATAATTTAAATATATAAAAGAAGAAACTGGCTGACTGACTATCTGACATATCAATGCAGAGCCCAAACCGCTGGGTCTGGAGACTCCAAATTTGGCACATATGTTCCTTATGGTCTAGGGGTGCACTAAGAAAGGATTTTTCAAAACTCACCCTTTCAGGGGGTGAAACTGGGTTCCAAAGTTTGTATGGAGAAACAAGATTAGTGAGATCGATTTCGCGGGCGAAACCGCAGGCGGAAGCTAGTATTAAGTAGGAAAGTAAGATAAGTAGGATAAGGTACATTCCAAGCAGCAATGCCACGGCTGCAATGCAGTACACACCACCATAGTAGTTGCACTGCTGCGGCAGCACTACTGCGTGCAGCCGACATTGTAATTATACCTTTACTGTAAGTACGTGAAAGGCCTTAAAATACGCGGGTATTTTGGATTACATTTCAAAGAATAAGCAGCAAAACTTTTAGGTAATATTAATGGGGACCAGGTCTACAATTTACTTATTTAAAAACACATTTGGCTTTAAACTGTAAGTTATGTGGGTATAAAATTTGATAAAGTTACACAGTGGCAAGTTGCCAACTAGTTCAACAAAAAATCTTTTCAGAATAACGAGGCGCCACTTCTGCGCGACATTGAGATAGATTGTATTATTCTTAGATGGTTGCATTTTAAAATAGAAAGAAAAGTATAAGTAAAATAACTATGAATTAAATATTTATTGAAACCCCCTGTCGCAAGGAGCAGATTTACTCAAAACTTAGATAAGATCCATTTCGATCACCTCATGAAAACCACATAAAAATTGGTCTATTCATTAAAACCGCTACAATAATGATAAAAACTTTATCTACTATAATAACATTTAAAAAAATACGAACCGCCTCCAATGTTTTAACAGTAACTCAAAAGCCAGTAAACTGATTTTGATGTAATTAAATGGAACCACCTGGAAAATGTACTATTTGAAACAAAAAAAAGATTCCTTAAAATCGATTTATAATTGGCAGAATTATTGCGTAACATACATAAAAAAGACATGCAGTCGAATAGAGAACATCTTTAAGATTTTTAAGTCGGTTGAAAAGAGAAACGCTAAATTTTATTATTAAGTATGTATGCTATACTATACGCTTGCTAGTGCATTTTAGAGCAGCGCATTAGAACGCATTTTGCAATGTGTGTAGAATCTTTTAATACACCAGCTTCAAAATCTTTTCAACTGAAACATGTGTTTGTATAAAGAGAGTTCCACAGATAACCATTCAATTAGATGTCAGTAAACTTGAGCTTCAGTTAGCTAAGGTCACGTTTTCTTGGCAAACATTCATCAATTGATTGACATTTATTACATCAAAATTTCAATGCTTACCAGACTGTTTAACATTTGTTTAAACAGTAACGTCTAGATTATTATCGTAAGGTCAATTGTGAAGTTCAACGTTTGAATAGAACTAAAAGTGTAGAATATTTATTGAAGGTAATCGATTCGTTAACTATTTCTCATCGCTGTATTTAAAAGGTATCAAAGGTGTCTAAATCTTTTTTCTAAAGTAAAAATAACTAGACAGGTAGACAGAGTTTTTCAAGGAATTTCAGAAGGAGCAGTAAACAACTAAACTACCAATCAACTCAAACAAACATTACCCAGTCTTGATACCCAAAATTATCCGAGGATCAAAAGATTTTGGAGGTAAGTTTGTAAATGGCAATTTCTACAAATTTTGGGTTGCTAAAATCAGGGTTCTGAAATCGAGCTTAACGTGTTTGGATTACCGATACTACTCGTAGTTCGTACAATATTACGTAACTAGCAGTGTTTGCTTTATATATTCGGGATTTCACTTTACGCTATTGCCGTTATGAGGCTTTATCGGTATTAGAACTACCTACGTATCCAGTTTCTGGGTCAGTTGGTTAGAGGGGCGCCACACATGTATGCAAGTTACTCATAAATCGGCATTTTTGTGCGGCAAAATCGAACATAGTCATTGAATGTTTTTAGCACAAGGCTGCGCGGCTTAGAATGGCACGATGCGGCGCTACATGTTTGCGGACTAGCACATAAGAGCCTGAACGCATTAGCGGCTGACCAGAATGCGGTGTGTGTTATATGAATTTGCACGGTGACGGGCCAGTGGCATGGTCTGTAAGTCACTTGCCTTTCACGGTGCAGGTCATCGGTTCGATTCCCAACCAAACGGGCATTTGTGTGATAAACATGTGCGTTTGTCTTGAGACTGCGTATAATTATCTATTAAAATTATGTATTTACAAAAGAAAAGTTTAGATAGTTTATTATTTATCTGACTATAATATAGTTGCTTATATTATAGTGAACTTAATTCACAACATGCGGCTAACCCAGTTGAGTAATGTTTCTGGCCGCATCGGGTCATCCGTAAGTGCGTTCACCCCCTAATCGGCACAGTCGGTTGGCAAAATTTAATTTAGGTAGATAAATGTTCTGAATAACTAACAAAACGAATATATGGCTCAAACAGATTACTCAATCGGCACTTTGTCGTTAAACAAAAACTGCCGAAACGAATGTGCCGGCTCGAGGATATATGTGTAGCGGCCCTTAATATGTTTCTAATAGAGATTTTTGTAGCTTCCTATGTTACATCCGAAAGTTTGGATAGGTAGAGATGAATATCATCCACGTTTTTTCGCTTATATTGTGCGAACTGCCAAATTATGGAATTCGCGACCGACATCTGTTTCCCGATATCTTTAATCTGCCTGTCTTCAAGTCATGAGAGACAGACAAATTATGGTCAAGCAAGCCTATTATAGGAAAAAATTCGGTGACTTAGAAGCATATTGTTGCTGCTATTTTTGTTACATAAACCCAGTAGCATTTCTGCTAAAATAGTAAATATGCTGGTCATTATAATTTGTTTTATTTGAATAGATGTATAACTTAGAACTATTTACTAGTAAAAGTAAGCAATGAAACATGATACCTTTCGAGCTTCCTACGTAAAGTACTCACTTAAGTACTTACATAAAAGGTTGCGTTCTTCAAATAGTCGTAATATTGTAATGGGTTTTAGTAGGAACTGGATTAACCTCAGTTTAGTATCATAGCACTTTTGAAAAACCAATGCATAATGGAGGTAAGTGATACTTTACGGGCAGGTGGCGTGGTTGGTAAGATACTTGCTTTTTACGTCGCTGGTCTTGGGTTGGAATCCCACCCAAGTCAGATATTTGTGTGATGACCTAGTCAGACTGTGTAGAGTCTGAATGTAATATCTACATTTAAGTATGTACCTATTTACAAAAGAAAACCAGTTTTATTTTACCAGTTTACTGGCTTCCATAGTTTAAGCTCTGCTTAGTATGGGATCAGATGGCCGTGTGTGTTAATGTAGATAGCACTTTATTATTGTGATTATAATCAGGAATTTACTATATGTATTTTCCTTATAGCAGCCCTGAGTATAGTCAAATCTAAATTTGAAATAATGAATCTCTTCCTAGCCATGTTTACGGAGGCGGCTTGACTAAACTGACTGGATAACTGCGCAGGTGATAATTATATTATTGTGCACTAGTGTGTACTCAAACATTAGCTCTTTTTGTTTCTCAAATAACTACACAATTTTGACCTCATCGGCTCAAGGCAAATGCGTAACCCGTCATAAATACGTATGGAGCGATATAATTCAGATTGCTTCTATCGTATTTATGAAAAGAAACCCAGGTTAAAACTGACCGAAGCCGATAGAACCAAAACTGAAAATGCCACTGGATTGATTAAACGAGCAACAAACTTCATCTTTTACAAATCACTACACAAATATTATAACTATCGGAGTAAGTATCACCGTGGCACGCAACTTGGTGGGCGTATAAGTATTTACTTTGATCTTTGTACGTCTCAACAAAGCAAATACTTTTATCATTATTTACACAGTGTTCAGTTGCCGTCTACCGAATGGCTATTGAGTATTTTTTTATCTGTGCCTCTTAACATATAAGAAAACATTCGTTATTGTCTTAGGAATTGTGAATTAACGTGTGGATGTAGGTGAAAATGCGTGGGGAGGTGAAGTATAATTTAAGCTATGTAGGTTTCAATCTAGAACTAAAAGAGCCACATAATGAATTATATATTTTTGTTAGATGCTTAAATCACAAAATCATAGAACTGTTTATTGTGTAGAAATCTTCAGTTTTTTAGGTAGCTTTACTAATATGTACCTATATTTACTTCACGCGTTTACATTTTAGTCAAGGTATCTTACCTTGACTAAAATGTAAACGAAAAATAAAAACGTTAAAATGAAAAATTGGAAGATTATTACGATTTTTTGCAGATATTATTTACAAAAAAACTATATCTATATTTCTTTTCTTGATAAACAGAGCTTTTTGAAAATCAAAGACTCATCACATCATATTTATCATTGATTTATTATAAGCATATCCAAAGATCTTTAAATACTTAAAGAATTTAACTTGTTGCACGCGTCATTAGAAAATAATGGAACAATCATTAAGAATTGAATACAAAAACCTTTGTGTACGGAGAACAAATTGAGACAACTTTGAAATCACACGGCGGAAGCAAATTTAATTTATCGACATCTCATTCAAAGATGTCTCAGTTGCGACTTACAACAATTACTGATTTACAAGACAATTTAACAACCAAACCAACCCTTATTTCTTTATAATTAAAGGACAAAATGCTTTGTATTCGAGTAAAGATAATTTTGTATTAACATCCCTCGAAGTGACAGAACTTAATAGGACTTTAACAAATAGCTAAACATTTTGTAATTCGTAGAACATCTTGAATGCTTAGTTTACTTAACAAAGGGTGGGCAGACTTCCATTTGTTCGAAGCCTTGTCGTGATGACAACATCTGCCCTTTTTTTCTGAGACAATACCTGGCGAACTTGAAATAGATATTTGTTCAAATAGCCAGAAAATCGGTGGCTATTGTGAAGTGTATAAAGGTGGTAAGTGATTTGTTTGCATAATGCTATTTGGTATGGTTGCAACTTGCACATTTCAATTTAATACAATAACTCGTTTAATTTTAAAACTTTTGCCTCGTTGTTAAACGAAGTCCCAGGACGAGCAAAAATCTGCTTCTAGTAGTATAGTACATTTTTAAATATTATGATATTACTTAAAAATATTTAGTAACAGTTACAAACTGTGACTGATGACTGGCCTGGCTTGCCAGGCGCTAACTTCATAATAATATGGTCTATTAAAACTTTCAGTTTTGATCAGGGTATTGGTCTCACTTTTGAATTATTAGGTCACAGGTGCGATCCCCGGTCGTGCCCAAACATCTTTACGTGAATTGTTTCAACGCCGCTGCTCAATAATGGTTACGGAAAATATCGTGAGGAAACAGGCTAATGTCTAAAAACTAATCATTCGAGATCATGTACTTGACCAGCGTGTGATGATTTACGCCTAAACTCTCTCAACTCGTAAGATAGTAGAATGAAAATCCGTGACCAGCTGTGAGACACTAAAAAGAGTGAATAATAAAAAATATATTTTTAGTTGGCGATGTTTTTTCCAATCATGAATTCAGTATTCAGAAAAAAGCAACCGAATTTTTATGGTCTCGTTGTCGTCTGTTTCATTGTACCCCACATAAGCATTTTATAACATCTAATAACAAAACACTAGGACCGTTTAAACAATAAATAATGGGGACGGTGCAATATCTGTCTCCCTTATACTGAGTGCAGCCCATTTGCATTGGATGTGAATGCGACGAAACGGCCTCCGGAGGAATTTAATAAAAATATCTTAGCGCATTGCTGTTTCTTTAATATATACTCTACAATATTACTGAAAATGTATCTCCAGGAGGTGGGTCAGTACTTTTGCAAGAGACGGTCTGCTCTTTGTATACACAAATATAATAATATTGTTGCATAAGTACATACACAGTTAATAAGAGTTATAGTAAGTACGTCTTTGAGCAACAGTGACGCAGCGATATTAGATTAACTTATAAATATAGGCTAGGACCTATATTTATAAGGGAATATCGGTGAATGTTAACATAATGAGAAAATAATACATCCAGAAAAAGTTCGTCATTACGAAAAAAAGTTCTTCCATCAAAATGCAGATTTCAATTTTTTATTTTTTCATCTAAAAATTTCTATTAAAAATACTATGTCACGTTAGATAATCTTTTAACTTAAAACTTAACCTGAAAAAACTAATTAAATAAACTAAAACTTAACTTAAACTTAACATTACTTTTTTATCTTTTAACTTTATTTTATTTTATTTTAGATTTACGATATCCGCAAATCGACATTTGATCAACGAATTATGGTTTTTATTAAAGCTATAATTTTGCTAAAATAAAGACTTTTTTACTCATTTATTGATAGTTGAAAAAAGACAGAACCCATTCAAATATACTTAAAATTTACCAATAGTTATCCAGCTGATTTGAAGTCTATGATAAAGTAATAGTTACTATCTACCAATAAAAACTGACATATATCCATAACGCGTAGCTATGCAGGGATGAAGAAGTACCCTAACTATTTAAATTATGTGTTACACTATACACTTCTATATACTTCAATTTTCGGTATTCTTCACTTACCTTTATATTTGACTTTACTAAAAGCATAAGGTTAGTAAGTATTGTCTAAAAGTAGAATAAACCGTATTCTAATTTAACTCCTACATCCTTTCACCGCAGCCTAATAGGTTATCTCCGTGCAAACTTTATTAGCTGGACAGTTGTTGACAGTTGTGAGTAAATGAAAGATATCCTTCACTAAAATTAACATTCATAAGCTAGCTTAGGCCTCATAAATAACAAGAGATCTGGCTTTATTACGTGCGATGTTAGCGATTGCTTGCTATGGCATGACAATATACCACCCACTGGCGTCCAAGATTGTTTTAGATCGGTTATGAATAAAATAGCAGTTGGTTAACGCCTACTACAACGGTGGCTCAGCGGTATAAGCTTCAGCTTTGTAACATAAGGTAGAAGGAACTATCTCCAGCCGTGTTCCCATATTCCTTACGGTGCACGTCGCACGACTAAACACTGCCACTCAAAATACAAGCATTTCCTTAATTTGGGAGACAGCATCAGTACCTATTGCACAATACCTTGTACCTAATTATAAGTTACCCTCTGAACCTTTTTAATTTTTGCGACATTAAAAGACTTGTATTATTTATAAAAGTTTTTTTATTATTATTACCTATATATTATCAGCACTACTGCTCAGTATCGGTGATGGAAATCGTGAGAAAATTGTTGTACAAATCATTCCAGAAAACGCGACATTCATCAGCCCGCACTTGATCAGCGTTTGAGAATTAATGAAACTCTAGATAGTTGCGAGAAGACCCGTACCCAGCAGTGGGACACTAAAAGTTTGTTACAATGCCTACTGAAAGTGAATGAAAGTTCCCAGTTTCCAAAGTTTGAGCAGCGGTGGCGCAGCGGTACAGACCTCGCCTTAGAAATATAAAGGTCGCGGGTTCGAAACCCGGTCGCGCCCACACAACTTGGTGAGAATTGTTGCATCGTCACTGCTCAATATAACGACGGAAAATATCGTGTGAAAATCGGCATATCTAAGAACCCGCACTTGGCCAGCGTGTGGGGATTCAGACCTAAACATTCTCAACTCGTAAGATAATTATAAGAAAACCCGTGCCCAGCTGTGGGTCACTAAAAAGGGTTGAAGTGAATCAAAATTTTATAGATTCTAACCAAATTTCAATATAATAAATTCAACATGTTCGATGTTGTATCACATTTATTTCGCATAGTTTGCTATCCATATACGAATTCCATCTAAATAACTATTGGGTCAGCGGATCTCTATCAAACTACTCTGTATTCCACAGTAGTCTAGTTGTGTAGTTAGTTTGAGCATATTACTGTACTTTCCAGCCACAAATACGTCTGTAAGTAAATATCATTTCGATATCTCTGACATATATGAGACAATGAGATACTTGGCAACGTATTATACTTGTATGGTTCGAACGATATTAAATTGACAAAATAGTAGGTATACGTACCTATTTACTATTAAACTAACATTTTATGTTACAGTTGACTCTCTTTTGGCTGATGTCATGATGAATTTGAACCTAAGTAAAATTACTAGTACATTATTTTAATAGCTGGTGTAGATGATGTTAGGCTCCACTTTGTTGCTAGATCCGAAACCGGCTCGAGAAGATGGCATGCTATCTTTCTTTCTTCCGGTCGTTAGGGTAATGCGAAAGTGAAACCGCGGACTGGCAAGTAAGTAGGTTGGCAGAAGAACACCGGAGGATTTTGGTGAGTAAACTTCTTTGCAGGCTCACATACTCTTTGTGTCTCGCCTTGTGTGGCACCAATAAAAGTTTCCCCTCGAAAAAAAGACCTAACCGTGCGGTAATAGTAGTCTATAGTTAATATACCTACAGGAAAACTTAAATCACTGCGCAAACTTTGAAAAAATAAACTTATATAAATTTAGCATACCATAGCCATAGCATACCGTATTACCACCCGAAGGGGAGACCTGATATCCTGAAATACAGATTAGCGCGCCGTTTAGGCATCAATCTCCCGCAATTTTTATACTAACCCCAGCTAAGCTAAATATTTTACATTTAAAATTGTGAGAGATTCATATTATTATTATTTATTTTTATGTTTTAGAACATAAATAATGAAATAATCGCTAACGAAAGTTGACTACTATCCATACTGATTGTATGTACTGTCACCCACACACCGCTCCATATCAGCTGACCGCATATTTTACGCACCACAATTTCATCAATATTTAATTAAATATCATGCATAATTTGAAAAAAAAATAATCATATCCGTATTGAAAAATTAATGGGAATGTGTTCTATTAATGTTACAAAATCAGCAACAACAAAAAAAATTCGCACCTAAATTAAAAATTTAAAAACCACCGACTACTTTATTAAATTCTAGTTAAGAACCACTTCTATCACATCAGTTTTCAAATAAAGAAACGAATCGAAATCAGTCCATTTCATTGAGCGCTGCGTTTGGACAATCTTGTATACAGAATTAACAGATGATACATTTACATACGTGAAATTTAATAACATCCCCCCACTTTGGTAGCAGAAACATCAAATATCCAACCACGATCTCAGAAGTGCATAATCTTTAACTTTATTAAAGGAACTCCTCTATAAAGTACACTTTAAACTTACAAAGCCGGACCCACTTTTTACTTAAAAATCGATTGGCCCGGTTATCCGGGCTTACTCAGGCGCGAATTTGCAATAATAATATAACTATCGAACTAAAGCTAGTTTCACGGAAAATAGATAAGTTTCTATTAAAAATTTTTCATATTAACGTGAGTTTTCTTGAGTATGAAATATATTCAGTTTCTATCTAATATGAGTCTTATTCTGTGCTTGATGTAAGTACCCTGGTTTATTCCATTAAATTGAAATCTATCTAAATAACAATGAATTACTGAAATGTATGTACGTAAGTACACTCATAACTACTAAACAACTGCACCGATATAGACAAATCTTTTTCTGTATTGTTTAGAAGAGATTTAAAATTGGATACTTTAACCACCAGGGTGGGCGGCATTTCTAAAAGATATAAAAAAATGACTGTGGAATTCGTAAACCCTGAATTAGTCTCTCGTCGAATAACCCATTGAAAAACACGAAGAACTCCAAAATATAATTTGCAATAAAGTCGGCACATGATTTCTCACCGAGCTCACCCTTGACTACTTTATTACTTTTCTCTGAAGCTGGGTCCTTTATAACTTTAATATTTCATTCTTATATATTCCACTTCGTGCAAAAAGTACCAATTGTTGATTTTTTTACACCATTGTGCTCTTTGCTTGCGACAACCATAAAAAATTACGCATTTTTATCATTATTTTCTTTCTCCACACCTACCATATTGCAGTATGTAAGATTATTGCAACTCAGGTCTAAAAAATTGACGGAATTTTCGGAACACCTATATGAATTCTTTTATAAATTTTAGCTTTATGAATTTGGAAAGGTATTTAATCAAGGCTTTATACAATGTAGTTAGACAACCTAGGAAAGTCAATATGAAACTCCAATTTGTGTTCGGAGCTCAGTCGAGTTTATTTTTCAATGTTGGCAGTTAAATCGGAGCAAGCTTTTAAATTAACAAAGGCATTCTGTTCAACAGCGAGCCCGTTTAAAAGTTGCTAAGCGAACTACTGCGTATTTATTTCCATGCAATTTCTGCGATCTCAAGTTTCATTAGGAAAACGAAAGTTTGATAGAGTTTCTAGACCATTGTGGCACCCCTGCAACGATTAATTCTCTTTTAGTTAATGGGTAAGCAGTTGCCTGGGCAAAAAAATGAAAATAAATAAAACCCAATTAAATAAAATATGTAGCCTGGGTGCCGGTTTTCGTATCGTATTAAATAATGTATGGAACACCTAAAACTAGGAAATATAACAGGAACAACTTTACAAGGCTGGCTAGTTAGCTGCGTGTGCCGATCAAGTGTTTGAACAAACGGCTCGGTGAGAAGTGATCGGTTAATTATTTGATTAGTTAATCTTTGAAAGGTAACTTTGACTAAATGAACAATATACATAAGTAGTTACTATTGGCCAGTTTGTTACTTAACTTTATTTTCAATCCTTCCACAACTCAATCATTGTAGTAATCAGTTAAGATCTTTAACTGCTCACATAAATAGCTTGTTTGTATCAAACATCGACATAGTTTTACCTCTTCATACAAGTATACGCAGAATCACGACAAAGAACGTGTTAGCCAGTCATGTAACCTTCTATGACGAATTTATCTTAAAAAGGTTATCAATCAATTTAGTGCTTTATGTCTTTGGGATACAGTTGCAGAGGAAGTTCGGGCAAAATTCTCAGTCTCCCGCTGGGAACAATGTTGGCGGTTATCTCTATATCAGATTGAGATAGCACCGAGGTCAAGTTCGGCACGCGAGCAAATACGATCGAGTTGCTAGTTGACGAATATGGCATGGAAGTTACCTTAGTAGTTTTAAGACACAGAATATCTAATCGATTGTTTAATTGGACTATGTTCTTAGAAATATTTCATTAATCACTTCATGTAGATTAAGAATATTAATGATACAAGACCGACTAACAATATAGACATAGATAATATCTTAACAATGGAATTATTGTTATCATCTAAACAAGCTTCATAATATAAAAGCAAAATTTTACAAAGACAACCAAAAGAATACTTATTATGCCAGAAAACGTATATTTCAAAGGAAATAAATAAATTTGGCTTTTGTATTTCTCGGAAATAAAGTTTTCTTTCAGAACAATATTCAAGAAATATTCGACTTTTAACTGACATGAATACATAAGCGATTCCGGGTTGCACCATTATAAAGTGTTCTAGAAAATATTACGCGTGTACAATTTTATTTCAATTTTAATGGAAAAAAGATAACCAGTACCAATTTACTAACTAAGTAGATAACCATTATAACCACTTTTATGTTAATTGTTCATTGGTTTTCAACACCGTTTTCAATTTTCTAGCTACTCGTAACATTTTAGTATTTATTAGTTAACCTAAATTATTCTTAAAACAATCTTGAACGTTACGTTTGTCTTCATCAATCTTCACTTAAGCCACTTTATCTGTTCTTTTATTAAGACAGCTAAAATTTATGGGCCAGAATCTTTGGTTGATAATGTCAATTATTCAATGAAATTCATTGAATAGAGTTGTATGTAACGTTGAACTAGGTAACCTATAGAGGGCACAAGAAGCCCCGGTCTTATTCAGTTATAGAGAGTACATGGTATTCGTGACTTACATTCGTATAAAACAATTCTCGGACAAAGGTCTGGTCAGACGCGAGCAACAAAGGAACAATGCGGTACGGGAGATGCCTTTGCTTCATTTCGATTGTGGACAGCTCATGTCTATTCGGTGCCAAACGAGCATTGGTTGGCACTTTAGTTTTATTTCTAAATGTTTCGATCAAATACGTCCATAGCTTATTAATTCTGCACTTAACATTTTAAATTGTGTCCCTTACATTAGTTTTTTGATTCACTTTCAAAATAAAATTGCTTGTTCTAACATTTTATTTCAATTTAAATATAACAAACAAAATACATTTTAGATAAACTTAAATTCTAAGTTAATAATTGGGTAGGGCGTCATAAAATTCTTCCGAATCCAGGCGTTGGGGAATGCGCCCAGAAGCCTGGCAACATTGCCACGTTGTAAATTGCTAATTCTTTGACCGAGATGAAAGCCAGGCCTCTGGTCGCCGGAAGGGTCTATTTAACGTGTTGATATATCATTGAAAAGTGCACTGGCGCTCGAGTCCCACGGTCCAATGGTTTCAACCCCAAACGACTCAAAAATGTAATTTGTACTTAAATTGCTATATTTGCGCCGCTTGTCGTTCTCTGCATTTGCAGCAGCGCCCACAGACATACTAGTACTAGAAAGGTGTGACAGGGCCAAGGAGTCGACGCAAGTTGCGTCCCAGACCAGCGGCCTACCAACCTTCCATGGCAGCCACGACATATCATCTGGTCTCTTGCCATCGTCGCGCACCAAGCAGTTTGGGCCGACTTTCATTTTAAGGTTCAAGTAAAAATTGTCATCATCAAACCGTTTTCCGTATCTAAACAGTTATCAGTAACAGTAAACGATTACTGTTAGGTTTCCTTTGAATAGTATAGGTTCAATAAAAGACGTGAGTAGTACTATAGATAAATACAATTGACAAATTTACTTTGCAAATGATACAAAGACCCTATCTTGCAGGCCACCCGCAAATAATAGAAGTTCGGTCGAAGAACTTTATTGTCTGAACTACAATGTTGATGATATGACATTATCGACTTTTGAGGTCTTGATTTTGTTTTCTTACACAAATGCACAAAGTAAATTCAACTTTAGAAAATTACATCACAGTTGACTTCAAAAGTTGGTATTTTGACAGTTTTGTGGTCAATTAAAGAGACGTGTGTATTTTGCACAATAGAAGTTTTTGCTTGCATCACCAATGGTGTTTAATTTATAGCACAACGGATTCCAATTTATGGGTTTCCGTTTAAAAGACGTAAATTATTTGGATACCTTTGTATTTAAATTTAACATTCCAGGCAATAAAATTTCCGCATTGCACCCAAAACTAAAAATCACATTACTGTCGTGTTGACTCGTGAATTTACTGGCGCTATAAAGCGCTGGTGCATATGTGAAGATGGACGTATAAACAACGAGCGTTGAGGGTTGAAATATCCATTACAATGCAAATTCACCTCCGTCGTCACAATGAACGAGTTACCTGTCTAGTGTCCACAAAACTTTTTGCCTAGTTTAAAACCCAAAATTGGACTACGACCGAGTTTGGGCACATAGTCAGCTAGAGTGAGGTTGGAAAACGACGAATTTAAACTGGAACTATTTTCACGACGAACAAGCTCCATGACAGTTTTATTACAACTCAATAGTGTCGCTTAGGTAACGGATGATACTTTCAATTAAAAAGGTATCCATTAGTCACACATCATTTCCATTACAGCAGTATGCTACTATGTGGAGGGCGGTTAACTACATGGCAAAATGCGTAGGTTGTAATTTGCAAAATAGAGAAATAGTTCTCATATTAAACTTCTTTATACCCATGTACAATTTCACTAGTTTATTTATTTCAAAATTGTAAGCTACTTCAAATCTGCAGAAAACTATGTCCAATTATAAAAATATTGCTCCAATCAAATTAAATTGTTGGTACAATAAATTCAACGCAGCGGCTGCATTTTGCAGCGTTCCGTCAAAACAAAATTAATTTGCTCCGTTACGCTGTCATGTCACCAAACATTTACCAATATTTACAAAACTCTTCATCAAGCAACAAGGGCAAATTAACCAAGCTATTTCTAGCACTAGTAAACTTAACAAGAGCATATAAAGCAGACCTAATTACAGACCGTAGTGTACTACGTTGACTTGTTATCAGGACAAAAAACTAGCCGTGTCATTGGTCTTTTTGAACGACATGTTCAACAAAATTACAGAGAACAACGCATGTTTTAAAACGAAGTAAAAAATCGGTCATGTTCTGATTAATCGATGGTTATAAAGGTACACGGGAAATATTTTTGTGCATCATTAGCTAGATGATGTACTCTATTCTCTTACGGCACGTGTTACTATTATAGATGTTTCTGTATGTTACGATTGTTTTGTTTTATTACATTACGAGTTTTACCTTAGTAAGGCTAGATGTGCAGAGGGCAGTGTGATGAAGAATTTTGGTGAGTGTGTGATGATGGGATGCAGAAGTCAGGACTAATTTTCCCATTCGTCTTGTCACTCTTTACAGTCCACAAAATGTATTTCTTGTAGCTGTCTCACTAGTTTTAACGTGTGTTAATGAAGTTGTTTCTAGTTCAATTATATTAGTGAATGCTTCGAATGATGAAACATTCATACAAAGCGCTCACGCCTGTATCACCCGAAGCTGTAGGCAGAGGTGATCCACTTTTCGCCTATAATTGCAGTTCATCGGGAAAATTCCGAACTTCGATATGTAAGATTTTTGAGTAGTTTAGAAGTATTTTTTTTCGACCCGGGAACCGAACCTGGTTATTAAATGAACACATTTATCACTGAACCACCTAGGCAATTGGATTATAAAACACAACAAGTAAAAAAAACATAATTAAAGCTTGTTTCCTGCTGGCAATCGCTTGTTTAATTCTGGTATCCACATCACGTAAAACTGAGAGCCGACCTCCATAGTAACGGGAAGAAGACAAGAGAAATGCCTATGATTAAAACCATTTTTCCAATAGCCATAGGTATCTTGTTATCATCTGATAACTGTAACTGTCATGTTTTACTGATCCTTTGATATAATACTTGCAAGTTTTATGACCATTTAGACAACGAAAACATATTATCATAAATTAAAATCAAAATAAGCACCAGCTTGGGTTATTCCAGTCAAAAAATCCTAAAAAGTACAAAAGGAAACTTGTCAAAATCTTGAAAAATTGACTACAGCTCCACTCAAAATACACACGTCGTCGAACGAATAAGAAATATGATTTCGTGACGTTAATTATACGAAGTTCAGTGTGCTCCAAGAATGTTTGTATATTTTAATGACAGTTAAATCAAAACTAATGTTTATTTTGTCTGTTTGATTGATTGATTGGTAAACAGAGTGGGCGACGCACGTCAGTCTTCGCCCTAGGCTGGAATCAAAAGTAAAAATATCTAACGCTGAAACTAAGTAATACTGTTGGGTGTAATAATTATAATTACCGACTTAATATTATGTCTACCTACTCATTGAATTTGATCTCCAAATGCATAGAAAAACTTACTTCCAGAGCCCCCAATGAATAATGAGAATCGGCTAAATTTGGTGACAATCATAACTATGTTAAAGCTGTAGTGCAATGACGACACCGGAGTGCTGAGTATGAGTTTTGTTATAAATTCGACGAGTTTTACTGTAAACGCATAAGAAAATTGTCATTCGTAGTTACACCGGAGTGATCCTTTAAGGGTTCCATTTATACTGAAGTACGAAACTAGAATTACTAACGCTCCGCCAGTTATACTCTTATTACATTAAAAAAATTAAAATGACTCGATGACTAAAAATTACCTAAAAAAACATTAATTACACTAGCTGATAATGACATCCAAACGCTTAGCAAACCTAACTAATACCCCAGATTAACAATTTAAATTTAATTTTAGAAAGAACGTTTTGAAATTATCTTTTAAAGTACGTGTTAATCTATTCAAAGTCTTGTATTTTTTATTAATAGAATCTTTAATGTCTTAACTTGTATAAATTACTTGGAACTTATTTTTCATTAGCTGAATAATATTATATCTTTTAGTCTTTTAAAATTTTGCATTCTGCTGTTGATGGCTACTTTAAGTTCTACCTACTTAGAATCAATAAGTTTACCACTTCAACCATTTTTAGTGCCCCACTGCTGAGCATGGATCTTCTCTCAACTGTCTTACGAGTTGAAAATGATAATAATCTCATCTTTATATACCTTTACTTATCGTTAATCCACATACACTAATCAAGTGGGGGGTGGTGCATGTCCCAAATACTCAAATGCGTCATTGGGAATCCCTGTTTCCTCACTATGTTTTCCTTCATCGATATTGAGCAGCGGCAACTAATCAATTTATTCACACAAAAACGTAAGGGCACGAGCGGGACTCGAACCTTATATTTCACTGCTGCTCTCATACTTAATTCAATATTATCTCCACAAAGGTCTGCTGGCATGTTGATAAGGTAACCAAAAGGTACTTTATTTAATATAAGGTAACCAAACGCATAACTCGAACGAGATATCTCCGACACTTGTTTAAGTGTAAACTGCTGTTCTTCAGTGATAAAACGTCACATTTCGATAATTTAGCGCTTCAATCGACCGGAACACTGTATCAGTGTTTATTGAAATTTATATAAAAATACAAGTATTTTGTTCTCCAATATGCATTGGAATTTTAACCTTATCTTTTAGTGCAAAAGGTCTTTTTAATATTGATTGAGTGAAATAAGATACTTAGATGCTGTTTTGATAACGTGATGTAACATGCTGATAAATAACCAAACCAAATGTTCATGTACCTTAATGGCCTATAAAAATAATGTTAATTTCATAATAAACTCACCTAAACTTTAAAGTAAGGTATAGCTCTATATAGGGTGACTGGTAATTCGTATAAAATACTTTACCACGTGATATTGCCTATACTTACAAACAATTTCCCCAAAAAATCTTTTTGGAGCTAGATTTTTCTAACTTTAAAAAATTAACATTAAAAATTTAATAACCCCAGACAATTTTTTTTGCTCAGAATCATGGCTATCACTTCAGCTTTTGACAAAAAAGCGCCGCATCAAAATCGGTCTATTCGTTAAGGACCTAAGTAGCTACAAACTTGTACACAGATACACAGACCCACACATATTAATAGGTACGCGTCACACATATAACACAAGAGGTGTGTTTTCGGGGATAAAAAGAGTTAAAAAATAACGTATGATTTTGCAAACTTGTAACCCTCCAGCAATTGATCTATTGACTGCTTTGTGGTTTAGGTAGGCCTTAGATTACAAATTTAATGTCTAATCAAATCGAACTCATGGAAGCAAAGGATTTATTTAAATTTTATTACTAAACAAAAAAAATTGGATGAGTTTTTAACACTTGATTATAAAACAAATTTTGCGGACTTAACATCTCGTTTCACTTGACAGACTGATAGGTAATAGACAACTTTATTACTCTGTTAACAAGTTTGAAAATAAAATATCCGTTTAACTTCGGGATTAAAAATACAAATTGGTGCTGTCTCGGAGTTGGACAGCCGCCGCTGGCTAAAAAGCCATTGGAGGTGTTAAACCAGCTTTCAATAATTAGGCAATAAATATTTATAAACGAAGCGGAGCACTGCGTTAGCACGTCAAACTGCACTTTTCATTTTTATTCTCTGCGCGTCAAAGGAGTATGTATACCAACCGGCCAATTTGAGTTGACTGTAAAGTGTATTTTGCTTGTGCTTATTCAAAATTGATTCATAACTCTAACGGGTAAAGTTTAGATTTGTTTAAATCATACAGATCAGCGGTATTATGGGTTATTACTATGGAATAAGGATAATTTTTCAGCAGGGTTTGCTATGCATTTATGCTGTAAAGAAGTGAAAACTAAGCTACAAAACAAGATAAATCTTCCACTGATACTACGCTGTGTTGCGTTGGTACTGACTTGGCCGCACGGCACACAACGCGGTTACCGCAGTTATTGCTTTTGTTCAGGTATTGTGACGACTGTGGCACGGGTAGGTGTGCGAGGTTATGAGAACTTCAATAAAGATTTCGAGTGCAGCTGCGGTGCGTGCGGTGCGGTCCAAGTCTGCGTTCACCTTTATATACAAAGAATTGCGCAGTTTCACACTAGCAAAAGCACATGTTATAATCTTATCGAAAATATGTTTGTAAGTTCACACGGCTACACATCAAGCTATAGAAAATCAGCTTATATTTTGTACGTGTTTTTTTTTTATTATTTACCAGTTGATTATCACCTGATATGCACCACCCGGGGACCACGTGTGGGGATTTATAGGCCGACCGTTTAACTCGCGTATCGCCTATCGCCAAGATTCTGACTCCTCAAGCTGCACAGACAGTGATGATGATTCAAGCGATATGTATATTAGTGACAAATAGTTTTACATTTCTTTTATCTGTGGTTAAATAATTCTTTATGAGATTTAATTAATGTTTCTGACTTTGTACCTCAGATGGCGATACGTGAGTTAAACGGCCGGCCTATAGATAAAAGGTGCACTCCCACGAACGAAGGACACTCAGCCCCCAAAATATAGCATAGTAATATAGCTTTGTATAGTTTGATGCTTAGCCGAGTGTACAATTAGAGAAGAAATTAAATATAATATGACGATACAATTGTAATCAAATACAGGTGACAATAAGTTTGTTTTCTCAATTTTGTTCCAATTTGGTGTCCTAAACCACCTCAAACGTTATTATTATTTTCACCCCACAGCGATCATATGTTACTTGAAAAAGCAATAACTAAAGAGAACAGAAGCACTGATTTAAATATTACAACTGAGATTATTACCTACCTCATATAGGCTGGGACGAAAAAAGAAGCCTTCGAATTTGTGAGTAAGTAGTTATATTATTGAAATGTAAATGTTAATAAATTAACGTGATATTACTAGCGTATGGGTCTTTTCTACACTAACTGTAGAGTGAGAGTTAAGACCCGCTGGTCAAGTGGGATTTGGTGAATGGAAGTAACTACCGAAATGCGAGATGCCATTTTTTTAATTATTGCTTGCAATACTGTTAGACTGAGACCCAAATAATAATATTTATATCAGATCATAGATCCATACTACAACAGTTATTATTTTATATAGATAAAGGATACTTTATGAGACGACATCCATTTGTACTAATTTATATTATTTGGCTATCCAACCTGTTCGCCACAGTACTGACAAGGCTATTGGAGCTGTCACACACTCGCCGCATCAGGGAAGTAATTCTGGATTATATGATTGCATAAAAGTCTAGTACACCTGCTTAAGCGAAAATCTCTTATGTGTTGCACAAGCGCGACAGCCCCAACATCACCCTGAAGGAGTTGTTGTATTAAACACGCAGAGCCCTGTATGACTTCTGTGTATTCATAGAATATACCGAGTTCTGTGTATGCTGTCTTTTTCCGCATTCGGATGAAAGCTAACCTATGTCCTTCCCTACGTCTTAAAGTATCTCTGCATCAAATTTTATCCAAATCGATTTAGTAGTAAAAACATAACAGATTGATAAAATTACTTACAGAATATAAATAATTGTAGTAGATTGTAGTACATACCTATCTATATGAACAAACTGTAACCTTTTATAAATGTTTATTACTTTTATGTCCTTTCACATTATGGTCTGTTAAGATGAGATTTTAAATGTCTTAATAAATTATTATACGTCTTAGTTTTTAGGTTGCCATGTTGATGAGAGGCATATTGAGATAGTAAAAGGTTTTTATTACGAAAAACAAGACCCATTCAACTGCGTTTTATGTTGCCACACATTAAACTAAGCTTGTTGTTCAAATAGCTCACAGTCAAATATATTGTACTTCGTGAAAAAAGAGAATTTGCATTTTCGCATAATTATTGTTTGTGTTTTTTCGTTGTAATGCATGGTTTTATTAAATTAGCTTGCCAATGTACTCGATATCGAAAAACAAGCATAAAATAAAAAATGGAAGGAAAATAAACCGACTATGTTGTCTATCAAAAATTCTTCCGAGTACCCACTACACATCAATCTGTATATTTCCTGTATTAGCTGATCTTGCATTGTATAGGATTTCCGTACTACGAGAGGTTTAACTTATACTGGATTTATACAGCTTGGTGCAGTAGGTATCTGACGTACGCTGTGATGCCGCGCGCGCTGTATGTTTCATAGAAAGATACTATACGAATAGCATTATTTCATAATTTTCGCTTAATGAAAATTATGCCATATCTGTTAAATGTCAGCTTTTTTAAAAAGTACTTGCCGGTTATTCATTCAATTTTAAAGACAATTTAATAACATTTTGTACAGATTAATTTTACCAAATTTTGTTTGAGAGAACTTTGTTGAACAATGTTCATATTAAGATTTTGAGAAGGTAGTTTTATTTGTAGTAATTAATGTTTTCCAATAACAATGTCACGAATGAATCGTCATTAGCTACAAGTAAGTGCGCTGCATCGTAGACCACAGGGTAGAGGTCACATGACCACAACTTACATATAAAACTGTTATTATAAGTTAAAAATTTGCTCAACTTTTCACGTATTTTATTTGTAAAATATTCGATAAAGTTGTAAACTATCAACATATACTCATGATAACATAAATAAAATACGACTAATTGCTCCCCAAATTACCGCACCAACACAATCCGACAGAATTAGACAATAGACAACCTAATTAACAAAGAAAACCGATTAATTAACCAGATACATTGCAATGATGCATAATCCCACACTGGGTCATGCTCAAACAAATTCAAATTTTAAAACATGTTCAACAACCAGAACGGATTCCGCCATTACGGAAAGAGTTACATACAAAAAAATAAAATTAAATAACCATTGAAAATTAAACTTTAAAGACATAAATAGAATGCCTAAAGCTTAAGGGTGCTTGTCGACCATAGATGCGATATACAGCTATTATAGCTGAGTTATGGTGTAAGGATGTGAAAATTTGAAACAAAGTCACCATTTGCGTTGTTTCTAACTTAGTAAGATATGCTATGGAGCTATACCTCCACGGGTCAGCTGTGCGAGATATTATATTCATTGCTAGATGGAACGGCCCAAGTGAAGAACAGAAAAAAATAGTGAACCAGTATGAATCTATTGGCTGCATAGCACGTTTCTTCCACAGCAGCTTAACATTTTTCTTCTTCATTCGTAATTAAAATTATTCTAAGTCATGATAATAATAGTCATAATCAAAAATCATCGATCGATAAATCAATCGATAATTTATCATTACAATTAATCATTTAATAAATAAATTCATAAACTAATAAATTAATTTATAATTATATATAAATTAATATTATTAATTGATAAATTGATTAATTTATTTTTTATTTTAGCAAAGGTAAGCAAAGCTAAGCATAGCTAAGAAAAGTTGAGCAAATCTGAGCAAAGTTGAGCAAAGCTGAGCACAGCTGAGCAAATTTGAGAACAGCTGAGCAAAGTTGAGCAAAACTGAGCAAAGTTGAGCAGAGCTGAGTAAAGTTGAGCAAAACTGAGCAAAGTTTAGCAAAGCGGAGCAAATCTGAGCAAAAATGAGTTTAGCTGAGCAAAACTGAGCAAAGCTAAGCAAAATTGAGCAAAGTTGAGCAAAACTGAGCAAAGCTGAGCAAAGCTGAGCGAAGCTGAGCGAAGCTGAGCGAAGCACACCTCTAGTGGATTAGCAGCCTTAGTACATATCTACCTAGTCTGTCTTACTTCTGTGAATACTTTTTGAGTCGAACTCAACGAAACTGCCCAATTATTTCCACTGCCTAGTTATCAGTTCGCATCTTGCATCAATCCACTCGTATTACACACAAATTTACGAGAATGAGACTTCGGCTGTGATTAACCATAAATTCTTTGTTAACAGCCCGATGTCAGACAGACTCCATCTTCGAGAACCACTTCCACAACAGCTGATTTATAGTAATTTCCCTTTGTTTGGTAGTTGTCGTCCTCATTGTTTTATTTTTGCTCCGATTTTAATTTGAGACCTCTGGTTTATACGTTTGTGATGCCGCTGCTATCCAACTTGTTAAAGCTAACGACCCACGCCCGAAACACAGTATTAAGGTGCATTTTTATAAGAGACTAGCTGCTGCAGCGAACTTTGTACCGTGTATTTCCACCTTTATAGCTTTCCTTGGATCTGTACGAACATTTCGTTACCAAAATCAGCCAAATCGGTACGGCCGTTTTTGACTAGTAGCAACACTAACATCCGTCAATTTATTTTTGTATACGGGGAATGTCTGAGAAGAAGAAAATCTACGAAGCGTAAATGCTGCATTTCCGCATACTAATAACTACCACCAATGATGAAATTTGTAGCCATGTGGATAAGATGTGCTATAAAGATTAAGGTTAAGATGTGTTGCTGAAGCTTTGCCACACTGGCATCAATAGCAATTGCAACCTGCCCTGTCGATGCATCGAAATCATCACCCGTCCAATATTATGAAGTTCAACCAACCAATAACATTATAGTTAGATGTCATAATTTAAATTTGTAATTAAAACTGTTAAATCGTCTAACATCCATCCTCTCCACATTTTCCACCTTTGTCTCTACATCTACTTACAGACTACATTCATATTTTTCTAAAATATTATAACTACTGGTTTTCAATACCCTAAGTTCACATAATTTCCAATGTTAGCTGCACTATATTTCATGTAATTAATAAAACAGAATTGTTTTACTTTCTCAAACCGAAGCTATAATTAACATCAGATAAACCAATGATGTTTACTCAGAAGTAACAGCGTAGTATAATAAAATCAGGCCAATATCCTTAACAAGGCAACAAGGGACCTAATTAAAATTTCAAACTCAATGACCGCTGTATAACGCTGTAATAAACTTGTCGAAGAGATGACTTTAAGCCGACGTCCTGAAGTTTCTAACTATTGTAAGTTTGCGGAAGAAACTATATCTGACCACTTCATCTTTAGTTAGATAAAGTTAAGCTGCAGTTTCTAAATAATGGTAAAATTAGAATAGTATTCACAAATTGTAAATAAGATTATACTTAAAAATTGTAATGTTTAAACAAATGGAGTTTAATGTTGTTGTTTGGAAATAAAGGCTTCAATTTCATTTATTACATTGCTATGGAAACAGGAGTCGTTAAACTTTATTACCAGAAAAATCATGACGATAAACCTTATTCACTTCAACTCTTTTAGTGTCCTACTGCTGAGCACGGGTCTTCTCTCGACTATTTTCCGAGTTAAGAGAGTGTAGGCCCTAATCCACATACGCTGGCTAAGTTCGTGTTGGTAGTGTCACTTGCCTTTGAATGATTTTGACAGTTTATTCACGATATTTTCCTTCACCAATATTTAACAGCAGCGATTCAATAATTCACACAAACAGTCTCAAACTGTCTCCATACCAAATTTCATTCAAATCGGTTGAGTAGTTATGGCGTGAAAGCGGGACAGACAGACAGGCAGAATTACTTACGCGTTTATAATATTAGTAATGATTAAATTATAGAAGCCGAAGTTAGGATTCTATTTAGTAATGATAGTTTGAAATGATAGCTGGAAATTGAAAGAGTTTCTGCCTGCAAGAAAAACAAAGAAGTTACTTGCGCTAGCTTACCTAGTTTCGAAGCAAAGGGAACTTGTATTGTCTAAATCACCACGGAAGAAACTTCAACAGGAACCGTTCATTTGTCTCTCGACTTAGATAATACTTAGTCCAGTTCCTGGACATCAATAAACTTGTATTTAAGAACGATCTGTACCCCTTTATACCACTGTCAAACTTACAGATGTTAAGATTAGTTTCGGAATATTCCCATTCATCAGACTTGATCGTTTGAATCGCTTTAATGAACTAGGTTTCCGAGAAAAGGCTCGATTTCTAGGTACAATAATAAAACATTATGTTTAATCCATCAGTTAAATCGTAAAAAGATTAAAGATAATTAAGAAATACTCTGATATCAGGGAGATAGAGTCAGTGGGATAATTTTAGGGTTCCGTACTTCGAAAGATAAAAACGAGACCCTTATAGGTAAAACCACTCTGTTGTCTGTTTGTCGGTCTGTCGCAGCCGATTTGTTCCGAAACTGCTTTCATAACTACTAAATCTTAGCCCTTCACAACAAGCTCATTTAGTACTTACATCAGACACTGTAGTTGATTTATTCAAAAGTCTTTATTTTATAAATTTTCTTATTTAGTTTCAAAAAGTGGCTTCCATGTTTACAATTCATTTGTTAACATACCACGTCCCTCTTTAGCATTAGTGTACCAAATTTTAATTCAATCAGTCCAGTAGTTTTGGAGCAAATCAGTTGTGGTAGACAGACAAATAGTCTACCTAGTTACTCAAAACTATCTACCAGCTCCCCTGGTATTAAACGGAACCTTCATCATGCAAAGTTTCACTGTTTCTTGGCTGGTTTCTTTAATTGAAATAAAACTACTATATATCGGATTTTATCGCGGTTTATTTTAGATTTTAGATCCCGACGCTTCAAAGTTTTTTCAGACTTTATGTTCACGGATGGTTTCAGGTATTTGACGTCCAAAAATATTAATCACAATTGTTACTGACTACCTCCAAATATTATTATTTAAGTTGCGTTCCGATTTAAGCAAACTGAGCTCACAGTGTCTTGAATTCTGAATTGATTTTGCTTGGATTTTGGTACAAGTAAATTAAGCATTGGGTACCAAGTTAGCGGTATATTTAATTGCTAGTTTCTTTAATTTTTCATTCCTATTCCGTAGTAAAAAAGTCAGTAAGTGTTTTGTGACGCCTTTCGTCGGAGATGTCGGTAAGCCATCGGTCCTGCTCTACAAAAGCACTAAGGACTGAACATTTTTTGCGCACACACTTGTGCAGTATAATATCTTCTGCGGATTTGGTTAGATAGCTAAAAATAAGCTACGATAGTCGGAATAATCTCTTCGTAGAAATTATTTCTTTAGACTACTTATCAAAATGCCAAACTTCTTCGACGTTAAATTCCCCTAGCAGATAAAATTAGACTAACAATAAAAAAATATAAAAGACAATTAAAAAATGTATAAAAAGTAGTAATAATAATAATATAATTAATTTGATTTATAAAATTTTCGTGTCACGGTGTTTTGTAACCAAACTCTTACGAAACAGCTTGACCAATTATTACGAGATTTTATATTTATATTCGGTAGGTCTGAGAATTAATCGGTTGTAATCTATTTTTCACACGCCAAAGTGATAAGGGTAGTTCAATTCAATTTTTTTATTCCTTGTTTAATTTTTTTTATGATGTGTATTAAAAATACATAAATACAAGCTAAATACATAAATTTTCACCTCTTTACAATCAACCCCTATTTTGTAAAAGCGGTATTAGTAATTTTGTGTGTGTATAAAATAGGTCTGAGAATAAAGTCTATTTCATATCGCTAATACCACAGGTATTAACACCAAGCGGGCGAAGCTGGGGTGGGCGGCTAGTGCATTTTATAAAAACAAATTAGATACATTCGTAGACTGTTCCAAAGCGGACCATGACCGCATATTTTATAGTCATCAAAACCATCCCATTTGTTTTACAACATTAATCACTAACAACACGACCTCCTAATTAAAGTATATGAAGGCAATTAAAATGTACTGGATGAAATTTTTCATACAAAACATTGTTTCCTGTGGGCACCGCGTGGTATTAGGTCGCGGTCAGACCGGCCCCCGCTGTTTCAATTAAATCACTGACAATACTTCGAACCTGACCAGTCAATACCAAAACATATCGGTTTTAGCCGTCACTGTGGTTGGATGAGGTGGTTTTGATCGTTTGTGTAATTAAATTTTATTGCTAACAGTTAGTTTTAATAAACGCTTTAATGGGTAATTACCTACTTATTGGTGAACAGTAGTTAGTATTAAAATCTTTGTTAAAGTATTTTTAAGAGTAAAACCTAATTAGTTTGGAGGTTATTTCACATTCAGTTATAAATCATTTCTTTATCCTCTTATTATGTGTCATGTTAACGAAAAATCACAGCGATTAGCGCTTTTAGATATAGTTAGGTATATACACAGATAGTATTTAGGTATATACATTGTTAGGTATAAATAGATATTGTTTAATTAGATGTACATAGGTATTTAATATAGATAGATGGTTGTTGTATAGGTAGTTTATTATTTTTATCGAATAATAAACCGTTAGTATGTACCTATGTGTAGCAAATATTGAAATTATATTACATATAAATAACGTAAAAATAAGGTAAAATATTGAAATTGTATCCGGCAGAACATTTTGATAGCTCGCACAACGTGCTCTGTTTGTGAAGCGTGGCCAACGCGCGAGCACATGATTGGTGCGGAGCGTTATCTCGTGTCGCACGCACACTGTAACTTGTGCGGTGTAGATTTTAATTTGTATATTTTGCTGCCACACGATTGGCTGTTGTGTAATTTGTAGCTCGTGTGAGGATGGAATATTGTATTACGTAAAATCGTAATAAATATAGCGCAGCCTGTTAGCTGCTTGGAGTTTTGATTTGGAGTTCATTGAGTTCGTTACTATTGTGATTCGGCTGTTCGCGAGTATCCTGGTTGTCACTCTGTCCGATGCAGATGTGCCCTGTAAACGCGTTGTGTGTGAATAAAGTGTATGTGATTTTGTGCCAGTTTACCACCGTTTCATTTCGGTTATCTTCGGCAGTATCCCTGAACTGAATGTTCGTTTTCTACGACGGGAACATCACCGGCGATTTATGAGCTTGAACCTACTACCCTCCTACTATCTACAACTACAGTCCACTGAGCTCATTATTAATAAATTTTGGTCCTTCGAGCCGGATCGGGTTCAACTGAAAATGAGCATGAAGAGTTCAGCCGTTACGAGAGCCCAGCAGAGAAGATTAACCGAGATGAGGCGTTGCTGCGGCATCGGACTCGGGATTGCTGACTGACACAGTACCGGGATCGCCGTCCATTGCGTCAACCATGGAGTCTATGTCGGCTGCCGCTGTGATACCCCTGACGGGTGGAAGAATAATCGACCACACCGGTGGAGAAAAAACGGGGTCTCATGAAGCTTCGCAGCACACGTCGACACCATATTCACGGTCTAGCCGAGCGTCCTCTAGAGGAAGCCGCAAAAGCGCGGACTTTCTTAGGAAGAAGGCGGAGTACGCTGCCGAGCTAGAAATGGCGCGTTTGAAAGAGAACGTTATTAGAAAAAAGCTAGAGATGGACCTAGCTGAGATTGATGTAGCCGAAGAAAACTCAAGTTGTGACGAACAAGAATCGGCGCGGCGTGATGAAGATTGGATTTACAAAACTCCCGTTGAAATATCCAAGCCATTGGAAAAGGCGCCGTCCGCAATGAACACACAGGCAGTGTATAGTGCACCGGTAATTCCGGCAGTGACAACTCCAGTTGCAGCTGTGCATTTCCGTCTCGACGAAGATAGTAGAAGCTTCACCGCACCAGAAGATAGTGTACGTCGTACAATAAGTTACGAGTACGGAGCGGAGCAGAGGCAAAGGCGTGAGTCGAGCGGAGAGCGCAGAGATAGAAGAATCGACCAACTGGCTGAAGCGTTGTCGAGTCTGGCAAGGCCTAGACCGGTGCCGAAGCAAGCATATGAATTGCCTGTTTTTGGAGGAGACCCAGCAGATTGGATAGCATACAGAAATATGTATTGGGATACCTCAGAGATGTATAAGTTTAAGCCACACGAGAATCTGGCTAGACTTAAAACCTCACTTATGGGAGAAGCAAAGGTCGCCGTGGAAGACCTCCTGCGCACATCTACGGATCCTGCGGATATAATGAGTGCACTTGAGGAAGAATTTGGACATCCTAACTTAGTGCTAAAGTGTGCCCTAGATAAAGTGCGTAGTTTGCCTAAAGTGAGTGAAAGTGGTAAGGAGTTAAGGAGCATGGCGAGCACGGTAAGAAATTGCGTATCACTATTAAAGAATATTAGAGCGCAAGGATATTTAAATAACCCTCAGCTAGTTAGTGAGCTTTTAAATAAATTGACTCCTGTACAACGAGCGCAGTATGGAGAATTCGCTTTGGGTCTAGATACAGAACAAGGAGTAGATTTAAGAGTTTCGCCTAGTTTACAAGTTATTTCTACATTTTTGAATCATTTGGCTAAAACAACTTCGTATTATGTACAGTTAAATATTTCTAATCCTCCTGCAATTAATTCCAATAAGAAATTAGAATCTTATAAGAATGTTACCAATAAGTATTTGCCGAAAACATTTTCCCATCGTGTTCATGTGCATAAAGATGAGCCTCACACAGAAAGGCATAGATTCAAAACTGAATGTTCTGTGTGTCAAGGGGAACACAGTATAGATAAGTGCAAGAAGTTTATTGACTCTGATATAAATCAAAGATGGAAGTTGGCCAAAGATTTGAAGTTGTGTTTTAAATGCCTGTCTAGAAAACATAGTAAAAGGTTTTGTCGTGCTAGAAGATGCGAAAAATGTGACTACGGGCATCACATAATGTTACATGTAGATAAAGACCCAAGCGTTAGCACTACTGAGAATGTGACGAATGTTGGAGAAGCTCGAGCAAGGGCGTTATTAAAGATTCTCCCAGTTACTTTATCCGATGAAACAGGACGCTCACAAAGTTGTTATGCTTTATTAGATGATGGCGCAACAGTATCTCTGATAGATAGCTCGCTAACTAGGGATTTAGAGGGACCTAGAGTACCGTTAAATATCAAAACTGCTCGTGGACAAAGTATCACAGACATGAGTTCCAAGATAGTGTCGATAAATGTGCAAGGACCAAGTGGAGTGAGTTACAAAGTGAAGTGCCGCACCATGAATAACATGGACTTGCCGACGCAGTCGGTACCCGCTGCTGTCATAAGTGACTGTGCTCACCTTCGTGACTTGGGTTGCGAGGGGATGAGGGCAGTAAAGCCGCTGTTGTTGCTTGGACAGGACAACTGGGAGCTGTTGGTAAGCAGGGACGTCCGACGCGGGAAATCCGGTAAGCCAGTTGCCTCTTTAACCGATCTGGGGTGGGTTATTCACGGGCCTTTGAGTAAACACTGCACTTATGACTCCGTAAATTGTTTGTCCATTTCTTTACCCGACTTGCACGAAGTAGTAAAAGCGCAATTTGATTTAGAAGCTATAGGTATTTCAAAAGAGATTAGGAAATCTAGAAATATTGAAAGGGCTAAATCTATTTTAGATAGTACTAGCCGCCGCTCAAAAGATGGTACGCAATGGGAGGTAGGTTTATTATGGAGACAAGAGAATATTAAGCTCCCTAATAATTATCCTCAAGCTAGGAAACGCTTAGAGGGCATAGAACGCAGGATGCGTCGTGACCCTGATTTTGCTGTAGCGTATTCCAATCAAGTTCAAAGATTAATCAATGAAGGTTACGCGGAAAGATTAGGAAATTCAAATAATTTAGATAATAATGTTGTTTGGTATTTACCACATTTTGGAGTAGTAAATCCTAATAAACCGGGAAAATTAAGATTAGTTTTTGATGCAGCAGCCTCTTATAATGGCACTAATTTAAATGATAACTTGTTGCCAGGGCCTGATCTTTTGAACTCATTGCTAGGAGTATTGTTGAAATTTAGAAAAGGGTCTGTAGCATTTACCGGGGATATAGCTGATATGTTTATGCGTATTAAAATTTGTAAAGAGGATCAGGGCGCTCAATTGTTTTTATGGCGAGATTCGCCCCAAAATAGTGATCCAGATTTATATGTCATGACCTCTATGATCTTTGGAGCTGTTTCGTCTCCTGCGACAGCCATATATATCTTAAATAAAAATGCCAGGGAGCATATAGAAAAGTATCCCGAGGCCGTTAACGCCATATTACATAGGCATTATATGGACGATTATTTAGATAGTTCTGATGATGTAGATTCAGCAGCTAAATTAATTGATCAAGTTACTGAAATTCACGCCTCAGGTGGATTTAATATAAAAGGGTGGATCACAAACTCACCAGAGTTGAGAAATAAATTAAACCTAGATAAGTTAGATAAAGTTAGTTTAGATAAGGATGTAAATAGTAAAAATAGAACTCTAGGTTTAACGTGGTTAATTAATCAAGATATGTTAGCTTTTAATTTATCTTTTAATCGTCTGCCTACAGAAATTGTAAATGGCTTAACAGTACCGACTAAACGGGAATTTTTAAGTTTTATAATGAGCATTTTTGATCCGTTAGGTTTTTTATATCCATGCAAAATTCCTAGGTGGTACAGTAATAATCACACCAATGTAGATTCGCATATTTTTGGCAAGTCTAGTGAATTAGCTTACGCAGCTGTAGGGTACGTTGAAGGTACAAACGTTGATGGTACTAGGGAAGTTTCTTTGGTAATGGGTAAGGCTCGCGTAGCACCAATCAAGATTACTTTTATACCGCGTCTAGAATTGCAGGCAGCTGTGTTAGCATGTCGCCTAGGAGAGTTTATAAAATCAGAAATAGGTTTGCAAGTAAGCAACTGTTATTATTGGACCGATAGCAAAACGGTGATCAAATGGATAAACTCGGAGTCATATGAGTATCAGCGTTTTGTTGTACATCGTTTGGCTAAGTTAGATTCGGTTACTGATAAGGGCAACTGGCGCTGGGTTCCTTCTGAGGATAACCCTGCGGACAAAGCGACCAGGTATGACTGGCCCGACAACTATGCAGCCTGGCTGTCTGTTCCCTCGTTCCTTAGCTGGCCTGAGGAGCGTTGGCCGAGCATAGTTGACTACTTCTGGTCTATGGAAGTGTCCATAGGCAGACGCCGAGAGAAGCGGTGGGACGTGTTGTTCACATGCCTCACCACACGCGCCGTGCACCTGGAGCTGGCATCGACGCTGAGTGCTGACTCAGCGCTGCTTGCGTTGCAGCGCCTCTCAGCTTGCCGCGGTCAGCCAGCACACCTATACTCTGACCGTGACACCAATTTCGTCGGGGCAAACACCGAGTTGAGAGCTGCGCTGGCGCAAATTGACAACGAGCACCTTCGAGCGGAGGCGACGGCCAACTCTATAGTGTGGCATTTCAACCCACCCGCATCACCACACATGGGCGGATGTTGGGAGCGCCTGGTGCGCTCTGTTAAAAATGCGCTAAAGGCGACCCTGAAGGAGCGTGCGCCCCGTGAGGAGGTCCTTTACACCCTTCTTACGGAGGCTGAGCACATCATCAACAGCAGGCCGCTAACTTATGTGGCATCAGACAGTGACAATCCCACTGTACTGACGCCAAATCACCTGCTGCTCGGAAGTTCGACGGGAGCCGCAGCGAGCGCCGCGACGATCGTCGGCGACGTGAACGCGCGGCAGCAATGGCGTCGAGTTAACGCGTTGGCTGACGCGTTCTGGCTCCGTTGGCTGCGAGAGTATCTTCCGACGCTTCAGCAACGGCATAAGTGGGCACACGGTGTGCCAAATGTGAAAGTGAACGATGTGGTAGTGATAGTGGACGAAAATAAACCACGTGCTCAGTGGCATAAAGGTGTAATAAAGACTGTGTATTACGGCAAAGACAACATTGTTAGAGTCGTAGATGTAACTACCGCAAACGGTGTCCTGTGTCGACCCGTAGCGAAAATCGCTGTGATACCAACTGACGGGTCTGTAATCGGTTGAACCCTCTTACGGGGGGGAGAAATGTTAACGAAAAATCACAGCGATTAGCGCTTTTAGATATAGTTAGGTATATACACAGATAGTATTTAGGTATATACATTGTTAGGTATAAATAGATATTGTTTAATTAGATGTACATAGGTATTTAATATAGATAGATGGTTGTTATATAGGTAGTTTATTATTTTTATCGAATAATAAACCGTTAGTATGTACCTATGTGTAGCAAATATTGAAATTATATTACATATAAATAACGTAAAAATAAGGTAAAATATTGAAATTGTATCCGGCAGAACATTTTGATAGCTCGCACAACGTGCTCTGTTTGTGAAGCGTGGCCAACGCGCGAGCACGTGATTGGTGCGGAGCGTTATCTCGTGTCGCACGCACACTGTAACTTGTGCGGTGTAGATTTTAATTTGTATATTTTGCTGCCACACGATTGGCTGTTGTGTAATTTGTAGCTCGTGTGAGGATGGAATATTGTATTACGTAAAATCGTAATAAATATAGCGCAGCCTGTTAGCTGCTTGGAGTTTTGATTTGGAGTTCATTGAGTTCGTTACTATTGTGATTCGGCTGTTCGCGAGTATCCTGGTTGTCACTCTGTCCGATGCAGATGTGCCCTGTAAACGCGTTGTGTGTGAATAAAGTGTATGTGATTTTGTGCCAGTTTACCACCGTTTCATTTCGGTTATCTTCGGCAGTATCCCTGAACTGAATGTTCGTTTTCTACGACGGGAACATCACCGGCGATTTATGAGCTTGAACCTACTACCCTCCTACTATCTACAACTACAGTCCACTGAGCTCATTATTAATATGTCATGTAGCTCTTTTTAGGTAAGAACTATTGATTACATTATTTTTCCAAACTGTAACTATAAGTGCTTTCATATATTTTAATTTATTATTAAGAATAATAATATGAAGAAGACATGATTGTAGGTATATAGAAATACCCACTGACCATAGAGCGCAACTCAAAGGTTTTAATTACTGACCTCTGATTTACTTTGTGTAGCTAAATAAGTAGTCTTGAAAGTTATATTCATACTAGCAAACCCGGCAGACGTCATCCTGCCCGTTAAAGTACTGCTCAGACCTAGCGCGATTATAGATATTAAATTTTATAAAAATCGGTCACGCCGTTTCAAGGAGTTTGGTTACAAACACCGCAACACGAAAATTTTATGTATTAGAAGATTTATAACCAACTTTGAATAGGACGACATTTTTAATTCGGATATTTTTTTTATATTTATCTTCGGGCATATCTCTGTCATATATAGACGATTTGTGTTTTAAAGAAGTTTATTCCGAAGTTGTCCATGATTTTTCTTTTTATACTTTTTCTTTTCTTGTGTTCAAGTATTAAGTACAGCTCATGCTTTAACAATCTTGTTACGGACCTCACGATTGTACGTATGTACCGACAAACCACTGATACCATCTAATCCAGATTCTCTTTACCATTTAATTGATTATTCCATAAAGATTAATATGACTCGTCATACTTGAACATAAGAATTGAACCCAACAATCGTCTGTGAGTCACAATCAACAAAACCATTATAAGAAGAAACGTTCACATCAAAGGCTTCACATAAATTTATTGGAAAGCCTAAAAATGAACAGGTCTTTTTAAATTGGCTAGTTATGATCTTGCTAATAAATTTCAAGTTCAAAGTCAATTCAATTGAGTTCAATATTAAGTAAAGCGGGTCATTTAGATTATTGTTCGACAATCGACATACATGCTTGATGTGAAAGACTTCATTAATTTATTTGGCATATTGTGTAGGTATAAATGTGGTTATTGTTATGATAGTAGATAATTGGTTTAACGGGATTATAAACAGTAATTTCTGCTCATTGGATAAAAAGTCCTCTTTGTAAATACGATATGAAAATATACATAAGTTCATGAAACGACTACGGTGTATGGTGCAGGTGAATGCATAATAACTGCGTCTTTTGTTTAGTAGTAGGGTAATTTCTATATGCTTTTTATACAAAACTAAAAGCATATTTCTGTTTGGCCAAATAACTTCAACTTCTTCCAACTTCGGCCAAAATTAGGGTAAGAGAACACAAAATACCAAAAATATAATAAAGAACGCAAAAATATAGCTATTCTTTTGAGGGCTTCACCGTTTGTGGTCGCAAGCAGTATCAGTAAGTGGGACTTGCATCCCTCTGCTTCTCCGAGTGAAAAGGAGTAGGGAGTTTTACCTAATAAAAATACCTTGACGTATCCTCATGCCGATTTGGTTCGACGTCGTGGCACCCGCAAAAGCATTCTCCAAGAGTCGATCTACGCCAAAGGTAAGAGGGGCCAGGCACGCTTAGTCCCTCTCTCAAACTGCAACCGTCCCTAGTCTGCAGCCACTAAGGTAAAACCGCCGGCTCCTCAGCCACTGCTGTCTATTGCTCAACCTACCTAGGACATTAATTCAGTCTGTTTGTCACCACGAACAGTAGATCCTTTTCTAAACGACAAACCAAACAAAAGGGGGAGCGTGTGAAATATCAATAATGACACATTTTTTAATACAACGCGGAAATTTGAAACTTTATACTTACAAGTACCGATTCTTTATAAACATTGAGTGTGTAGGCGGCCGACCATGCTAATAAATGAAATGCGCACTATTTAGGCATCATAACGATACGTCATTTTACCATTAAGTAACTTTGAAATAATTAAGCCCGCCTGTCATTAGAAGCCATAAAACGTCAATTTGTTGTCCAACAGTCCATGATCACATGCTTTCTCAGGACAATTTTATCAATTTCACCGGACATATTGGCCATAAAGCTATTAAATACGATAAAGGACCTAAAGTCGGCGATGGCAAACCTTTTTAGTAAAATCATTAACATCATAAACTACATGCACTTATCACGTGATTATTATAACTCCGTATAAATATAATTAACATTGCCTGCACATAACAAAGAAAAATAGTAAGGTATGTTTATTTTTCATTAGCTTTCCAACCGCGGCTCCGCCATTGACTTATTTTTCTGCAGTCGGATTAAAACTGTCCTATGTCCTTCTCAGGTTTTTAAGCTATTTCCATATCGAATCTCATCCAAGTTGGTTCAGAAGTTTGGCCGTTACAGCGCGACAGACAGTCAGATAGACAGAGTTATAATTATTAGTAAGAATATGTAAGGAGGTAAAGATGTTTCTGCACTTATTTAAGATTCAATCCCCGGTATTCATAAACGTCTTTTAGGTTCACTATAGCTAAAATAAGTTTATAATTCATTTGTATTTGTCTATCGTCTTCATTTATACTAGTAAGAAAGAGACAAGACCATTTTAACTAAAGAGTTCTTTAAGATTTTTATGAATAACGCCATATATCTATAGGTATTTTTTTTCTAACGAGACGTATGCACGATGTTGTATGAATGTGATACAAAGGGTCATCAGTAGCTGCGTGTCACTGGTTTGCCATCCCTGATATACTAGTACCGATTGACTCTATTGTTCCAGATCAATGAACCGTGTCAGTACACTTAATGAATATGGTATCCTAATGTTTACCTAGGTATGCTTTATGTATACGACAATGAACAATTACACTCTACAATAAATAGAGTGACTGGTACCTAATAAATGTAAACGGGAACTTCGTTTCATTCTAGCGAATTCATTTTATACTATGTTAAGATGGAAATAGACCTGGATGTAAATAGCCGTATTCAATACTCTATGGCTAGAATAGAAGTAATTACTACCTGTATTTATTGAAATATGAAAGCGCTGGAAAGTGTTTATAAAACTAGAGGCAATTTAAAAAAGATTAAACGCTTTTAAACCTTCTCAATTAACTCCAATACCGCTTGGAGCCAGTAAAATATATAATTAACTAATGATTTATAGCTAAATAGGTATCAAACCCTTTTCAAACCCGACAGGGCTATTGGCTCTCAAAAATATTTTATCCTAACAAAGTTTTCGGCAAGTTACTTAATTCTTTGTTAAAGGTACTTAAAAACTCGAAGCTTGCCCTTCTTACTTAAGGCGATTTACAATGAAGTAGGCTTTATAAAAACTCTATTGCACCTGTTCAGTCCATTTAGCGGAGGAGACCGAATTCGAACTTAAAAAATATATGCCGTCAAAAAATCCAGAGGTTTGAGAATGTTTTTTCCATTTTGTTCAAATGAATGTGGATCAGATAAAACGGTGTTTTTTCGATTTCAATGGTCAATCTAGTTAGGATTGGAGGCCTAAAAATTTTAACGAATACGTTTTTGACATGAATTACTTGGTTTATTTTAACCAGTCTCATTTGGTATGTTTACATTAAATGACAAAAATCCTTTCAAGCAGGAGCGTTGTGGTGTTAAAGATGCCATTTCAACCTTTTTTAATGTCTCACTGCTAGGCACGAGTCTTCTCTCAACTATCTCACGAGTTGGATGTCATAATATATCTTCGAATAATTTGTTCTCCTTCACCGATTACACCGAAACAATTCACACAAAGATGTGTCGACACGACTGGGGATCGAACCCGCGACCTTATATTCAAAGGCGAGGCCGATACCGCTGCGCGACCGCTGCCATATTACCTTAATTCCCTATCAGGTACCAATATTTTCAACCTTTCGTTGACTTGATATATAACCACGGATCTCATTTTATTTTATGTGAAGTTATACAAGATATTGATTACACTTTATATGTTTTCACAAATTTAAGACGTTATTTAATGTAATGATTCGAGATATAAAACCAACATTAGCTTTAAATCAGACGTTTGTAAATGTAGCGAAATTTATATTATAACACCCAAAAAAGTAATAATAAATATTGATTAGCGTTAATTGTACATTAAAATTTGATCTAATTCTGACTCTAGCCTACAAGTAAGGTAGGGCCACCCACAATCTGTATGAAGTAGGTCATTACCTAGTTCACTGGCTTAATAAGCTTAAGTGACAATAGGTCGGTCATATTTGCTGCAGAACTGATAACCGCTGGAGTTAAACTTCTTGAGTGGAGACCACGAACTCCCTCAAAAAAGGTAGAGTAACGATCTCAGCAGGCCAGCCGACAAAGACTGGTCGAGAAAAGTCGCTGATTGAGCTCAGTGGTGTGTTCTAGGAGAAACATATGTCAAGCAGTGGGCTAGAATAGGCCGTTGGGGATGATGATTGTATTAGCTCTAAACCTACAAACTACCTACTTTAGCATCATTTCAATATCTCCTCTCTGTTTTTAGTTTAATACGTCGATGTAATTGTTCATGTATTAAACTGATTAGGTAAATATTTTTGAGATAACATTTTCAACGATAATAACATTATAATTTATATCGTCGAAAATGTTATATTAAAACTTCTTATAATGTAACCGCCGCCGATATAGTAATACTCGTCTAACTACTTCAGAAGAATAATTAAAGTGAATGAGCAATAACTCCATCGGCATTCAACGTCTTCTAATTTGACACTGGACATTATAACCTATAACCAAAACGACGGCGCCACGACACTATCATATTATCTGATATGAACAATCTCAAAAATATCGAATGACAAAGAATGGACTGTTTATTACGAAATAACGATCTATCGGCGGCTGTAGGCGAAGCACCCGAAAATAAAATGATTGCTAACCAGACATATAAAATATCGAAGAAAAAAGTGGAGATTAGAATCGACGTATTTATGTTGGGGAAACGACAAGGCGCGCGTTTAAGGTTAACGATTCCTATCAATTAAGGTTATGGGTCGAGTCAACAGGGATCGAGGAGACCCCCGCTGTGCCAGGATTTCGCACCTGTCTCTTTTAGTTTAGTTTTTCACGTCATCGGCACCCAAAAATTGCTACAGGTGCAAACTCGTTTTAGGGTGACAATACGGTAGGTACGTGATTAGAAATAATACAGGTATTTCTTAAAAAATCTTAATTATAAAAATCATTTAAGGTTCTATTGTTAAAATGGATTTTGTCTCTTCTTACTAGTATAATGTCAAGATGACTGAGAAAAACAAACTAATTATAAATCTATTTTACCTATAATAAGCTTACAAGACGTTTATAAATAAGGCGGGTAATGTTTTTAAAGTATTAGAAGAACCTTAAAGGAATATAGAATCGCAATAAAAACAGTTCTATACTTCGAGTTGTTTCCATAAAAACGGTAGATTTAAAAACTGTATTTGTATTTGCCACCTTTTAGCAAATAGCTGATGTATTTGAAGCACTATTTTATGTCGATTTAAAACTGAATAATATGTTAGGTTATAACCCAACCTATTTCTTAAAATAGAATTCCAATTATTAGAATCATCCTGTCTAACCAATACAAAATCGTGGTCACCTCGTCGCGTCCTATTTTTTGTTATTTCGTTAAAACAAGACTCTTATTTATGGATATGATAATTTTAATAGAAAGTGCCAGTGCCCTACTGTGCTTGGGTGGAACAAATTGTCGGCGTGATAAGGAAGTTCCATAGAACAATTCATAAAATAACCATTTTGTTCGGTTATAGAGGAATGTGATTTTTATGTTTACTTAACTAGTCAAGCCTTTAATTTTTATTAATAGAAATGATATGGATTGGATAAATAGTTTTCTTCTGCGGTCCCGTTGTGTTTTTATGAGTCAGGTTAATTCTGTATAGCATAATGCATTATCAGTAAGTAATGGATTGTACTTACAATAAAACTTGAGATTAAACGTTTTTTATTGACGTGACAACGTCTTAAATTAGGTTGCGGCTGGGAGGCACTTATGAAAAAGTGTAACGCTCGGTAACGTTACGATGAGTCACCGAACGAGAGAGAGGCCCGCCGAATGCCTTGCGTCTCTCTCCCACTCAACTATGTTTCATCCTTCTTCCTACTATACGAATGAATATTCACATTAAAATTATTTTACCACTCAAAGTCGTTGTCACGTAAAACTTTCGCCCGTATACCGAATTTACAGGCAACCAATTTTTTTTAATTTCACCCCCACGCCATTTATTTAAATATTTTTTTTAGGCTGGCGCTTGACTACAACTTGCCTGACTATAACTTACGATGGAAAGCACTAGCCCAGTATACCGATTCACTCGTTATTACAAATTATTATCGGTGAGAAGGTGACATAGAATGAGCCTGCATAGAAGTTAGAAACCTTAAAGGAGCAACAATTCCGACCCACCCTTTCTGCACGGTGTCATCAGAGATCGCACCGGAACATGGTAAGGCCGCTTGGCGGTGCGGCTTTGTTTGCCATTTTTTTCTTACTTAAAACATTTCCATTACTTCAGCTTTCGAATAAAATAACCGTATCAAAATCAGTACATCGCGATGAAACATTATTGTACACAGATACTTACAACTTCATCCTTGTAATACCCCTCTTTTCCGTCCGAGTAAAAAGGCAAGACGGTACTCTCTGTCGTAAGAACATAGCGAGCCTTTCCTTGACCATGCTCTTGGCCGAGTACTCAGTCAGTATATATGAAAATAGGCTCGCTATATTTCAGCAACCACTCGGCTGAGAGCTCTGCCTCGCCTTTTTGCTCGATAAGGGTGATCAAGGTCCAAGGCTTAAAATATATGGTACCAAACCTACCTAAGTGTCAATATGCACCCATTATTCTGTAAATGTCCTCTAGGTCATTTGATTTCATTTACAAAGCTTAATTTAAGTAAGTACTTGATTTAAATGAATAGACACAAAATAAGAGATTCTCTAACAGTTTAATTTGCCTCAGAATAATTGTGTTTGGTTAAGTACTTAGTGCTTAAAAAGATTGAATTCGTTTCAGTTGCCTTTAATCTGAAGTTATTTGTATTTATCTTATAGATAAAATTAGAATTTGTAAATAAAATAGAAGACTTTATTCCATTGATACTTAAGGCAGTTGGTGATTGTAAGAACTTATCTGGTAGAAAGAACTCTAGTGAACATCCACACTAGACATCTACTAAACCACTGAACTGGTTTTGATGAAATTGTGTATGCAGATATGAAAAAAAACAGACCACATTTTGGGCAGAATTGAGCAGATGTGAAATAATTATTTGCAGCGATAAAAATGTCTATACACAGGTGATACAGGGGACAAAAGCTAGATCAGATTTACATTTCAGTTAATTTAAGGCGTAGAAAAATTTATTTGCTTTTAGGTTTCACTTTTAGTTTAAAAAACCCACTTGCAAAACTTTGTTATTTTTCCTCTCGTAGTTGCATAAGTTCTTCAAAATTAATTAATTTTGCAAGGTTTTATATTTTAAGTTAACTCAAAAGGCTGCTAAACTTTTAACACTCGGTTAAACACTTCAAACACCTTTTAAAGTAAAATTGAGTAACTTAATAATTTAACCCAGGTAAAGGCTTTATTTAATTTACCGTCTTATATTTTCTAAAGTACCTAAGCGAAAGGTAGTCCCATAACTTTCAAACGACTTTGCCATTGTTTTTCGCTATTGTCAGTATGTAAAAAGAAATAATAAATAATGGCAGGGAAAATTTCTGTAATCGGACACCACGAGTGTATTAATTTTATATGTTATTGCAAGTATTATAATTATAGGATTAGACAACGGAATTCAGATAGGCACTACTCTACTGACCATTTTGGTCATGAGCATAGATAGGTTCAGAACCACTGTACGACGGGCTGGTGGTGTGGTCGGTAAGATACTTGCTTTTCACACCGCAGGTCGTGGGTTCGATTCCCACCCAAGACAAACATTAGTGACGAACATTTGTGTTTGTGTCGAGTCTGGGTGTAAATATCTATTTTATGTATATATTTACAAAAGAAAAGTATTATATGTATAGTGTATACCAGTTATCTGGTTTCCATAATACAAGCTCTGCTTAGCTTGACCGTGTCCCAGAATATTTATTAATTAATTATATAATCGTAAAAGGTCAGTCCCCAAAATATATTTACCATGTTTTTTGATAGATTAGCTCAAGCAGCTGTTTGGTAATAATTTTTTGTGAGCTTTTAATAATCTCAGTCCGGTCACCACAATGTAAATAACTCACTTGCTATTGCAAATTTTGTGATTCGAATACAGTATATTATGTCCTTTAAGACATAAATAATTCCAGTATTTTACATAGTTACAGATAATATATTATGTGGGTCCGGGTTCGCCACACATTTTCAGCTTGGCTACGCGAAGTCGCGCTTTTCGGTAGCATTAGAAAAGAAGGCGGTGCTTCAACTTTGGGAGTCGAGTCATTTCGGTCGAGGAGCCAGGCACACGATCATCACATAACCGGTTATTAATAATGAATTTAGTTCATTAAAGTTACCATTTTTTCGTAACCTCATTCTATAAAAAAAACAATCAACAAGAGGTTAAACTATAGCCAGTAATAAACTGTAGTAATGTCCATAAATATTTTAATCATGCCAAGCCCAACCCTAGTCAATACTTCCCAAGAATGTAAGATATTGAAAACCAACCCGTAATAAGTTAAATAACTTCAGCGTTGCTTCGAATAATTTTCTTATTATTATTTCTAACTTCCTAGTATAATAAATTCAGTAAGGCTTCAGATTGTATGGCGACTAGAAATCTCTCATGATTACGAACAACTTTAAAAAAAACCTCTTTTGGAACAGCTTAATTTTTATTAAACTTGCGATTTAAAAATGAGCAGTGCAGTAAAAAATTAAGCAACGTTCGTTTATGTCTACATACGGTGAAGCTATTGCGGATTCATTCTTTTAATTTATGTTGAAATAAATCCATTGTTGGAAGAGGTACCCATTCTTCACTACTGCACAGGGTTGTTATTATTTACGTTGAGAAATAAGAGGAAAGGAATAGTCGCCTAAACCTTTTCTCGCTAGATTTCCACTTACAGTGGATTAGCAAAAATCTTAATCTAATCTTCTTATTTAAAAAGTCTCGTTCCAAAAATACAGTCGACAGTCGACAGTTATAATAACCTTTTCAAATTCCAGCAATAAAGCAAACAGGAAATACGTTATTAGTTTCCATAATTGTTGGAGTAGGCACCCATTCCCACTATTACCCAGGGCTGTTATTTTTATGTTGAGAAATAAGAAGAGAGGAATGGTCGCCTAAACGCTATATTTCCACTTACAGAGAATTAGCAGAAATCTAAATCTAATCATCTTAGGTAAAAAGTTTCGTTCCAAAAATACAGTCGACAGTCGACAGTTATAAAAACCTTTTCAAATCCCAGCAATAAAGCGAACAGGAAAATATGTTATTAGTTTCCATATAAATGGAAATATAACGCGCTATATTAACTTATACTTCACATAACAATTGTTTTTTTTACGAATAGACTTATTCGAGGCTTATTTACTGTATTATTGTAATAATGGCCTCGTAGTTTGACCCTTGGGAGCAGTTTGAGCTCGAAACATTGGCATAGCAGCTATGGGACGCATAAAATTTTTAACTTCAGATAGGAACATCTATATTCTACGCTAACTTCTTTAAGTTTTAATTTATTCAATTTTATTATTTGGGAAAGTTTGTTCAATAGCTTAATATTTATTTCTATACATTACACAGTTTGAAATTGTAGAGTATTTTAATGTTTTTTTTTTAATTACTTATTTTTATTTGAGATTTAACCCACCGGCGCAACCTCGCCAATTGAGCCAACAGCGACAGCGGAGACTCGGGGTTCCCAGTCAAGTTTTGGAACACCTGAACTGTCTTGGATTTGGAAGAATTTAATAGGAAAGATATAGGTGGATTCCGAAAGTTTGATAGTCCACTTCCCTTCAAGCAAAGCGGGGGATGGCATATAGAAAAAAGATGGCATAGAGGAACTGCCTCATCAAAATAAACTAATCACCAAAATGTAATCTAAGGGGACTAATAAGATAACGAAGTTCTATTCAATCACCTATTCCCTTCACCAACGCTAGTCGGCGGCTAGTCTAAGCTTTGTGCGCAAACACAAGTGCTCTCTCTATTCTCTTCACTGACAACCGGTGAATAGGGCGCAGGATATAGGATAATAGGCTTTACGTGCTCTCCAAGGACCAATTTTCTAGCTGGTTATTATATTAGAAAAGTCTCAACTCAGGAACCAGCGTGCCCGGGGCTAAAAGCCAACGCACTATAGGTAACCAAAACTACCGAAACAGATAAACAATATAAAATGTTATCAAAATGAAAATAGTAGGTATTAGATATAAATTCGTATTGCCCATAGCAATACAAGCAGTTGCACTGTCTGCCAAATTATTCGGACCGTAACCGACAAAACCGTGTCCAAATGGTCAGCTGCATGGATCGCAAAATTACTGCATAAATCCTGACGACGATCTAGGTCAGATAACCGTTTGCGATTCTGTTTTGAATAATGTTTTGTCATTTAACTATAAATTTAAACTACTAACTGTCTCAGTGGTAAGCGTGTTCGCATAAAACCCGCGAGCTCTCGGGTTCGATTACCGGGTCAAGCAAAGATCTTATTTAATTTGAGAACCTTAGTGGCTACTCGAAGTTTGAAATTGTGTCCGATGAATAGGCTCGTACAAGACCTAAACATAGCCGGATAAAAGTGGGTGACATTCATCTCTGCCTACACCTTTCGGTAATACAAGCGTGACGCTGTGTATACTAAAACCTAGACAAGAACCATCACGATCACAAAAACTTTTAAATACAATTACCGCATCGATCTAATATTATTGAGAAATTTTGTATGTGTATGTGTGAAGATGTAGATGTTTCTCACTGTTTCACGCAAAAACTACTCGACAGAGTTAAATGCAATTTACCACAAAAATATACTAAAATCTGGAATGGCACACAAATCAAATCGAATCTAAATATGCTTTACTTTTTTTGAGACGCGAGTCTACATAAATATAGTCCAATTTCTTTTCCTACCGTGCAGTGAATGACTGGCAACTACTGGGAAACACTGCCAAAAAACTCAGTAGGCTTTTTTCTTTTTTAAATGAAGTACTTATATCTATTATATTTTGTTAGTTCAGTGTGTTGAATTAGAGCGACTTAATTCCAAGCGTTACAGCACAGGCTACTTTATATCCCACTACCACGTGGGTGAAGCCGTGGTTGGAAGCTAGTTTGCTAAGCACTACTATGCCACGAACTTGTACTCGGATCGAGATATACAGATTATACACATTGAAATTATAATACCCTCTTTTTTGTAGAGGGTTAAAAATGCCGAACCCGTAGTTTTTATAGTTGCATATCATAACAAAGCATCACGCCTGCATTACCCAAAGGTGTAGGCAAGGGAAAATATCATTCACTTTTCGCCGGCTATATTCCCATACGTAATAGGTGGCGAGTCTATTGCCGTTCATCGAGGACAATTCCAAACTTCAAACTAAGATTCTCTAAGTCTCTAATGGAACCCGGGATCCCGATTTTAAAGTTGCATTTTTACATAATTATTTTTATGTTTATAAGCTATTGGAATTCTTTGACAGTTTAATCAAAAACCCACTTCCCATAGGTCCCCACTTACAGCTAACATCCTTACTTCCATTAATAATATTATAAATGCGAAAGTAACTGTCTGTCGCGCTTTCACGTAAAAACTACTGAACCAATTTAGATGACATTAGGTTTGGTTGGGAGATATTTTGAAACCCGGAGAAGGCCATAGGATAGGTTTTATCCGACCGCGCAAAAAGAGGTTAATGGTTTAGCGCGATAACCGAGATACGCGCTGACGGAAAGTTATATAAAACGAAACAATATTTTACAAGCTGTATGTTATAATAATAATAATATTTTCACACATATACACAGCGCCATCTAGTCCTAAATTAAGCAATTACATTTGCTTGTGTTATAGGTACTAGGAACAGGATATAATACGTAAATATTTTTTTAAAATAGATAAATTACACCCAGACATAGAACAAACACTCGTGCTTATCACACAAAGATTTGTCCTGGGCGGGAATCGAACCCACGACCTTCGGCTTAGCAGTAAGGGTCACTAACCACTACGCCACCAGACCAGATATTATGTCAACTGAAACTAAATTTAATCCACCAACCATAATGCTTCAAATTAAATTCAACCGCACTATTATCCAAATAAAATGACCTATATTAAAACGGCTCCGATCAAAATATTTCAAGTTAATTTTCGAACAAATAGACAATTGGAACGAATGTAACTTTATGAAGGCTATTATTGTGGATAGGGCAGATATTCCTGGTTGGCCGGAATGGCCGGACATGTCACACAGTAGACAGTTGCCGTCCGCATTTCCACAGCCCCGAGGCGAGAAATATTTCCGATTTTGTTTATTTTAGGTAACGCCTTTTACATTATTCGAACCACTGGGCTAGATCATTATGCATTTAAAGCTGTTTTATTGATTTTAGGATTGTGAGGATTTATTGTTAAGGAAAAAATGTTATTTTATTTGAAATGTCATCGGATAGATGTACATTATAGCTTGGAGGGTAGAGATAAAGAGAATAATTTATTACATGAAAAAATGTCCGTCAAAATGCATTACATTAAGGTGACGCCACATTAGCATGTGGTAATTTCTATAAGGTTATATTGACTAAATTATTTTGTACTACGCAAATTGTTGAAATTTTCAATAATTTGCGACAGTGATAATAAATTTTAGAATTGCTACCTCATATCGCGCTTCGTCTACACCAGTGCGATTTTTGAGGGTTTTTGAACTGTTATTTACAGGATACAGCTGGATACTTGTTCAACGTTTCTCTCATAAGAAATGATTCTTCTTATTCTCCCCTTCATAACTATATCGATAAAGCATATTATGTTTAGGTACTTATTAAAAGTTACTGAGAGGTTTTACTGACTAATTAATACTGACTAAGTAAATAGGTACGTAAATATAAGTAAATAGGTAATGGTCGAGTAGTACGTATATATAAGTAAATAGGTAATGTGAATGTTTGTAAGGATGTACCGATGGATATTTTACACTCATTTGCACAAATCAGTTAGACGGAGGCAAATTAAATTTTCAATACATAAACCTGAATTAAATGCAACTTTTAATCTATACCAATAATTGTTTTATAAGAAAATAAATAATCGAATGACCTTATCGCAGATACTTGAAGGAAATAGTTTGAATTAAAAAATAATTTAATCATTAGAATAATTATAGCATTTATTGAGGAAGGATATAGGATAAGATCAATGCAGACAAAATTGTGTAGGTCAGCTAGTCCATTTATTTAAGTTAAACAGTAAAATGAGTTATTGCAAATACACGCTAAACATTTAAACAGATACAGCGGCAGTTTACTGTCCAATATCCGGCAGACTCGTAGTTTCCGGCCACTGCGCGGCCGTCACTCGCATCTGTCGCCCTGACCAATATTACCTATAGATTCCGTTGTACAAAAACATTATTCAGCAGTAATTTTAGTTGGTTCAATTTTACAAATGTTTGAGTATTTATGAGTGGAAATATCGACTGTCGCATGCGGGTACATTTATTACTAATAGAAAACAGCTCATCATATTGAAATAAAACTACTTTTTAACGGATTTTATCGCGGTTTATTTTAGATTTTTGATCCCGACGTTATATTATTATAAAGCTCAGCTCATCATATTATTCATAGGTATCTGATAACGTAACGTCAACTTTGTAATTAGATTGTTTTTTAGCTGAAAGTCAAGGTTTTATTTTTATAGGTAATATTAACATCAACCTATTTCAGTCCTATGGACATATTTTTTTATTATTTTGAAGGAGCCATGCGCTTGACTACAACTTGCCAGATGTTAAGCAATTATGTAATCTACGATGGGACGCGCTTGCCCAATATACCGATTCATTCGTGATTACGAATGATTTTCGGTGAGAAAGTGGCAGTGGAATGTGACTTCATATGGTTGGAAACCATAAAGGAGCAATAATTCCGACCCACCAAGGCCGCTAGGCGGTGCGGCTTCGGTGGTGGTTACTATCCACGACCGAAGCCTACCACCAGTTATTTACCAGTAAACTAAAAATTAATTTATTACCAGTTAGTTGTCACCTGATTTACACCACCCGGGTCCACGTTTGGGGATTCAGATGAAAGGCGCATTCCCACGGATGAAGGTGACAGTCTCCAATAAGCGTAGGTACAGTTAACTCTTTACAGCCACCAAGTAGAGATCGTCATTGTACCTAGTCTAATTCTGCTGTAAATATCTTTACGGTCCCTTAACCATTTCAGGTTACTAATCAAGAAGTACTGAAGTATTTTCACTGATATCTCGAATTTAGGAAGTTAAAGAGATTTTGCCCACTTATTTTTAGGTTACCTACCTACATTATTTATTAATACAGTCCCAAAACCTCACAATTTTTTTTAATTTCGTATATAACGTTTGATAAGTCCTTATAACGCCGTGAAAGTCCCATGTCTAAAAAGTCCTAAAAAGTAGACTCCATACAATGATCTCCATATTCAAAATTCATTGCTTTACATAGCACCTCCCTCTTTGGGTCGCCAATCTACATAAGTGTACCATCGATCCAGTAGTTTTAAAGTAAATTGGCTGTGACAGACGGACAAACAGAATACAAAGTCATCCTGTGAGGGTTCTGTTTTTACCTTATGAGGTAAAGAATTCATAAACTAAGTATTTTTAAGAAAAATACCTACATGTCTTGTTACATTGTTTAACTAACTGCGTTTATAGCGAAATATTATTTGAACGTTACTCTGACGTCACGTGCATCTGATTTGGGACGCTCCGCCCCTCTGCCCCTTGGGCCATTAATCATTGAAGTGTCTACGTGTCGACCTGACTGGGCTGCAGTACACTTTGCTATTACGTAGATATTGTTTTGAAACAGTTAAGTTCGTAATCAACTTGAGACTATGCAGTCAATTAATTTTATTGAACTCTAAGTTATTAGTTGAGAACTTGAGACGAAATGATAGTGGAGAAATTCCTTAGTGAGCAGAGGCTTTGCATGCAAAGACAACAGATGAGTAAACCAAACCGGAAAGGTTATTCTATACTTAAAACCAGACATATGAATATTTCAGACATATGAAGTTAAATTTATTTCAGTCATAACTAAACTACTCATGTAAGGGCTATTTGTCTATGTAAATATAAAACAGTAAATATTTGTTAACTGTAGCGGCTGACATCAATAATTATTCTGGCCCTAAATAAAGTGAAATTTGATTATAAATGTATGTTTTCAATAATCTTCACTTTTATACTATTCTCTAAAACCAGATAACTGGTATAAATATACTACCTATGCATACACTTTTTTTGTTAAATATATAGTCATAAAAGATAATTACACCCAGACTCGAGATAAACAGACATGTTCATCTCGAATGTCTTCAAATGTCTATCTCGGGTGGGAATCGAACCCACGACCTGCGGCGTGAAAAGCAAGTATCATAACGACCACGACACTAGCCCGTCTAAACGTTATTTGCAGTATCTATTTGGGGGTGTGAAGTTTAAGGCGGGTCGCTACTTTTTTTTATAAATATCAGGTTTCTAATAAATAACATGGCTTATGTTAGGTGTATAGGTGTTACCAAATCCAACACTTTTTTTTAATATATCCTTAACCTTTTTTAACATTTCACTATGCGGTGGGAGATGATGAATATCCTGTCCCGCCTTTTTTCGACTCCTGATTACTTCTGGCCAATTAAGTCGTAATGTTATACTAAACGGTAGTCGTATCTCAGGTAACATGATTTAGTTAATGTTTTTTGGCACTGGGCGGACGTTTTTAACAATTATTTTTGTACGCACAGCTCAATATATTTTTCATTAATGTTTGCCTGAAGTAATATAGAAATTAAGCCATTAACGAGTTTCTGATTGTAAATTTAAATTCTCAACAAATGTAAAGTAAATTAAACTAACTTTGAATACAAATTTAATACAAGTTTACACCAGATTTAACTAAAATGACTCTTATTTATGCATAGATTACGTCCTTTTTTTGGTTAACCTTTAGAATGTCCCTAATGTACAATAATTAATTAAGCAATAATGTTAAAGAAAACCAAAGAATGTTAGAAAGTGAGGGACATCGTAATAAACATCCTCAAAAGTTTTAATACAATTTCTTTAATGTTCTATCAGAAATACTTTCCGTTACAATATGTTTACGTAAAAAGAATTTAAAGATTGTATCTATATCTTTTTATGTAATAGAAAGCTCAACTGTCTTTGATTTTACCTGGTTCAAGACAATCTAAATTTGCCGTCAGTTAACTATTTTTAGCGGCATTCTTCTTTAGTAATATTAAAACGAGTACAAACTATAAAGTAACACAAACAGAAAACACTAGAATATCAATTATTAGTTCAGGAATCAAAAGACAAGTAAAGAGCAGCGGTGGCGCAGCGGTATCTAATACCCAGTCGTGCCACATCTTTGCGTAAAATGTTTCATCGCCGTTGCTAAATATCGGTGAATGAAAACCTTGTGAGGGAAACCGGGAGGAACTAATACTTTGAGAACATGTGACAACTACCAACCCGCAACTGTCTAGCTTTCTCTCAACTCGTAAAATAGTTGAGAGAAGACCAGCCCCGCTATGAAATACTAAAAAGGCTGAAGTGAATTCAGAAACCATTACACAGCTATTTTATTCTCATAGGTCATAAAACTTGCGATTTAATATTGTCAATTTACTACCAAAGGAAAATAGCTCTGAAGTCTCCGAGACAAAACTGACAAATTGCTATTTTGTTGTATAAAAGTACAAAGTAACTAGTTCCCTGTAGTTTGCTCTCACAACGTAAGATAAAATACAGTTAATACATTAAATTTTTCTTACATTCCCAAGACAGTAAAAGAAATAAGCTTGATAGCATTTGTTTTTTCACAAACTAAAACTGTATTAAAACACATCTACAACAGTTGTTCTCCAATTCTTTTTGCAGCAAAACTCAATCCCGATTTTAATCGTAACCTAGAATTATGCATTTAGGACAATTACTCTTACCTGTAATGTTATATGTAAGTAGGTACATATACTCATGCTCAATAATTATTATTATATTAAATAATACACTTATACTACACATATTAAATATACATATCACATAGTCTAACAATAGTAAATGACTGTCGTAAATACGAAAACTAGATTAAGATATTTATAAGCCGTTGACAACGACCAAATCTTTAAATTTTAATCTCTGTATTTGTATTCAGTACGGGTACGAATACAGAGTTTAAAATTTAAACATACTACAAGGCATGCCTAGTTTGGGGCCACCGAAAAATTAATGTATATGTAACATTTCTTTTTTCAATAAACATTTTTTCATAAGTTTGAAGGGCCGCAAGCCGTTCGCGTAAACAATAACGCTTCTTTTGACATAGCTCAAAAACTGCTAATCAGATCTTTATCAAATTTAATGGGACTACACGAAAAGCACCAAATTTCAAACAAAAACAGAATTATACAAATCAGTTGACGTATAACAAACTTAAAAAAAACATACAGTCGAAGTGAGAGCCTCTTTTTTGCAGTCGAAAATCACAAAGTTTTAGCTTAACCTCAAACAGCGTTAACAACAATAACATAATTTACTTTAAAATTCAATTAATTCTTAATTAACTATTCATACTGAACAAAGTAGAAACTCCAAAGATGCTGAAGACTTTGCTGCTAACATTGTTAAAGGATTAAGGGGCTAGCTATGAACGCGGCTGGTTTAAAATATACCTACGATGAAAGTGTACGGTGTCAGAAACAATAAGGGTGTTCTCAGAGTTCTACTATACTAGCTTGGGAAGTATGTCGGTATCTCGAACGGGGAACTAATTAATCAAATGAGCGGCGTCTTTGCACTAACGAGGTTCGTCGTTTGTGCCCCAGCTATTCTATGCTGCTGAGAAATAATGTTCGGAAATCGATCCAGACAAGCTTCGCGCCTGTTTAATACTGATCCGATATCGTAAGATGTTAAGCGAAATATTTCATAAAGGAACCACATAGAGTTCATAATTCTCTGACATCAAGTAGGTAAATTGTGTGTTATTAAAGTTTTCTTTAGTTTTCCATGAACTTAAGAGTTGAGTAACTTAACTGCTTTAGTGGTCCTGTGGAAAGTTTTGTTCGCTTAGTAACCAAGAGGTCTCGGGTGCAATGCCTGGATAGAGTAAAAGGACTTTTCTTTCGAAGTTTGGAATTATACCCGAAGAACGGCAATAGGCTCGTATGAGAGCTAAACATAGCCAAAAGTGGGTGATATTCACCTCTGCCGACGCTTTCGGGTAATATAGGTGTGACGCTGTGTTAAGAGTTGAGTAGGTGTAGTACTCCAGATAATATACCTACTTTTTTACACATAAATTCATGAATATCTTCTTGAAACTTTATGAGTGCCTTTCTAATACAATAATAATATAATTTACTTTCTTTCTATATTACGACTAGTTTTTCAAAGATCTGTGTTTTTAATTAAGGTTAACACGCTATCAGTCTGATCAGAAATATTTGTAATACTACGATTGTTGACCAAATCTAAATTGTCATTTCATTTCGTTTCGTTTTGTTTCATTGTTTACGACTTTATTTTTCCAAAGATCTATGTTTTAAATTAAGCTTGATACGCCATACATAAGCTATCGGTCTGATCAGAAATGACGCAGGGGGTAATTTGTAATACTATGATTACTTGATAACATTATTAGGTAATTGTTAACCAAATCAGTTAAAGTGGAATAACACACTTCATCACTTCTCTCAATTATCTTACGAGTTGAGATAATTTAGGCCTTAATCCACACACGCTGGTCAATCAAGTGCGGGTTGGTGGATGTCAAATTATGTCCTCGAATGATTAGTTTTATATATGACGATGATTTCCTCACGATGTTTTCCTTCACCGAAAAATTAATTATAAATGTATTGAAAAAGAAAACTATTACGCACGGCACGAACAAATACTTTGTCAGATTCCAGAAGGAAGTCACCTTAGAAGTTTCAAGCACCTACATACCTATTTATATTAAAAAAAGTGTTATGTCTCAAGGACTATGGTTCTTTTCTTTTGATGACCTGCATTGCAAACCTATTTTATTTTTGAAGGATGACAGAATACAAAAAGATTCGAATTTTGAACTTTCCTTAAATAAACAAAAATAGAAAACAGACACAATTGATATTGACGAGGTCAGTAGTCACTTAGAAACGAGTGATTGATTGCTAGTTTATGTTTGATTCTTTATTTGATTGCCCAACGGTGACAGTGGTGAAGGATAACAATTGAAACATGAGAAAACCGGCATGTGGGGTGAGTCACCTTCGTCCGTGGGAGTGCACCTTTTATCTGAATCCACACACACCCGGGTTGTGCAAATCATGTGACAATAAACTGGTAACTATGTTTACTGGTAGTTAACTAGTGGTAGGTTTCGGCCGTGGTTAGTGACCATCCATCAGACAAAATTGCACCGCGCATGACTAGCATCGCTATGACGAAAGAAGCGGTATAGTGGGCAAGTGCCATCGTAGACTATATCATTGCTTAGCATCAGGCAAGTTGCAGTCAAGCGCAGGCCTATTTTAAACATTCGGAACTATATGATAACACTGAGAATCATCAACCCGCACTAGACTATGGGTAAATTCCTTTTCATTAAAGCTTGTGCTTGTAACCAGCAGTTGAAAGTGGTGAGTTTCCACTGATGCTGAGCTGGGTGGAGTGGAGTGGGAGCGAACCATGAATTAGCTAATCACAGTGGTCGAAATTTCTACTTCGTATCAGTGGAAACAGTGTAGGTATATGTTATGATACGTTTATCAGTGATAATGTAATATTCTAATGGTGTTACAATTTAATTCAAATAAACAAACAATATTTTTTTTCCTCTTTATAACTTTAGTGTAGATCAAATTATCGCCTTTAAAGCTAAGTACAACAGTAGCTCGACACAATTCGTCCTATTCGTTCAAATTAGACTCATTTGTGCACTTGAATGCACAGTGAAATCGTAGCAAGTAAGCACCGATAGCCTCCGATACCGTCTCTGTCGTAGGGATGTGAAAAACAATCGATTATATAAAAAAAATTCAATAATAATAAAATACTTTAGAAAAAAAATTACTAAAAAACAAATCTATCATTAATTGATCGATTTTTCCTTTTTCAAAATATAAAAATCCATCAACGAAAATTTAAATTTTCTTAAAAAAACTTTTTCTCACAACAATACCCAGGAAATGAGTGGCAAAATTTTGTAAATTTTGGGAGTATCCCGGGAAATTTAGTATTCGAAGAAAGCAAAATTTAATGTGAATAAGTTTAAAAAACGATTCTATTCGAATCAATTATTCCTTTAATAATCAATAATCGAATTTTTCTAAGAAGGTCACATCCCTACTTTCCCGTATAATGGACGTCGTTAGTCGGACCACGATCGTCGTTTTGGGGCGTTACTTTTTCAAGTCATTGACTCAATCGTTTATCACAGCTCACAGGGTGTTGTGTTAACTTTTGCATCGCATGTTTAAGATGCTATGGAGTCGCCATATATATTTTTACCCCCAACTAAAAATTATATCGCAGCAGTATCAGCATCGCCTTTGAAATTAAAGTTCGTGGGTTCGACCCCCGGTCGTGCCCACATCATCTTTGTGTGAATTGTTTTATCGCCGGCATGTCTAAGAACTAATCATTCGAGGATATGTGACATCCACCAACCCGCACTTGGCCAGCGTGTGTGGATCTCTCAACTCGTAAGATAGTTGACAAAAGACCCGTGCTCAACTATGAGAGACTACAAAAGGTTAAAGTAATTGAGGCATTTTTAGTTATTTTACCAAGAAAACAAAAACTTTGCATTAACATTTTTATAAAACCATGGCTTAGCTAAGAACCGTTTCGATCATTTTACTTACATATAAAGGACATCGCATCAAAATCGATCAATTGGTATAAGCATAAATGCAACATACTTGGACACAGATACATACATGAAACCTATAACACCCTTCTTTTTGTGGGAGGTTGAAAACTACCACAGACTACAGTACCCTTAGTACGAGTTGTTAATACGAAATAAGTTTTCGAATACGATTATATTCTGTCAAGTCAGAATTTACTTAAATGTACCGACTATTTTACCTATTCTGTTTACATTTTATTTTATTTCGAGTATTTTTTTTTTGTTTTAAACAAAAAAAAAAGATTTCAAAAACATATTTTCACTAGTTTAAGATAGTATTCGAAAACTTTTTTGTACTGATGAATTCGTACTAAGGATACAACAGTTATGTAAGTATGTAGTTTAGAATGTAGTGAACCAGGAAAATTCTGAAATCCAACATCAAACGTGCGGCGCTTTATACAGCGTACCGAAGCTCTCATAAAGGAAATAGCATACACTTTATGCTTTCTTCCAACAGTTTTAATGCTAGTTAAGCTATATTATTTCACAACCAAGCTATGATTAGATAAAACAGACTAATAAAAATAATGGGACTGAATTCTAATGGGAACGAATATAATGTTGACGGATGTTTGAGTGAAATAATATCGTCATGTATCTATTAAATATTGGCGGTCGCTAATAAGTAGTATTTATATCTTGACTTACCACGTGACACTAATTAAAAATGTTACACTTTTTACTTGCCCCAAGCGTCGAATAGGTGTCCCGTGTATAGGACCATAAGTAACTTTGTTCCAATATTACTATTTACAACAATCTGACGCGGTTTTAAATTTGATTGTTTGTTTTTGTGTAAGTTTTTTACAAATAATAGCGTCTAGTAACTATCTTTCAATCAAGTTCAAAGAGGTTATATTTGCGACAAATTCGCTATCTCTTTCGTTTTAATAGATTTCTATATATGTAGTACTTCTCACTCGTTCGTGTAGTCTTTACAATGTAATAATATAAGTCTATGGGTAAAACAATATCATGAAGCTACCCTGAATTAAATTCGTACCAAATAAACTTAGTAAAACGTGGTACGAATACTAAATATTTATTGCGCCATTCTACGCTATTTGTATTCTTGTTTACAGCAGTCATGGTGGACGTCAGCCTCATTAGTTGAGGTAACTGGCCCAAAATTTACCAGAGTCACTTCCGTAAATGTTTGCGGAAAAGATTTGCACTGAATCCATTGTAACCATAGAATTTACTTTGGATTTTAGGTATTTTACTAAGTAAAATTTTATATTATAATATTTTTAATTTAGTAATACGGTACCTAATATTCGAAAGCAAATTGAATGTAGAGTAGACCAATAGACAAAATAATTAAAACTTAGTAAAAACGTTTTCCAGTTTTTCTCTCTTTCTTGCAAATCGAAGTTTCATATTACGGTATAGTTCAGTAACGTCACAAAACTTTATCCATTCCTGTCAGAGGCTGGTGCATTACTTAGAGCATTTAACAATGGAGGTGTTACACGCAACTTCTAGTACTAAATTGGTTCTGCCAGTTTTTGCGGAGCCGAGGGAACCATGTACAGCACACATGTAAAAGTTAAAGCGTCTTTACAAATGCACACGTAAAAAAAGCAACAAACAAACAGAAGTTCCGTGTTAAATTTGCTAAGGTGCCTTCAGGCTCCATCACTCCACCTACATTTAATATCAGCGCCTCTATCGGCTATCCCCACAAGTAACACTACACATATACTACTACTGCTTACAATTTAATCTATTTCCTAATAAAAGGTATTAATAAGTATTATTACAAAGAACCTAGTAATTAATTAATTGTAGCTTCAATCTTTCGTACGACCCAGCGCACCATGTGCATCTTTAGATCTTTATATTTTATCACTGCTTCTCAATATGGGTTAAAAAAAACATTGTGAGTGATTAGTGTTTTGACTTAACCCACCACCGCAATCCCATCATCGCTTCCAAAGTGTATACCAAGATTAACATCGGCGACGTGAAGAGACTCGGGATCTGAACCCGGCCAAGTCCTGGAACACTTAAACTCTCTGAGATCCGATCGATCGAGATCGAATTCAATCAGAAAGATAACGGGAGAAGTTGTAAAGTTAGTTGTTCACTCCTCAGAATCTCTTCGAATCAGTCTCATAGAGTTATGAGAATCTTACTTGTGTAGGTATGTCAATTGGATGAAAACCGTTCATTAGAGTGAAGTGGTTTTAGAGGATTACGTAGTGTTACCAATTAGCCGACTTCACTTGCCAGTGTACTGGCGTATCGTGTCGTCACGATCTGGATCAACTATAATTAGGTTTTTGTTTTGCGTTTAAAAGAAAAATAAAATACTTTACGTCGGTACAAAGGCAGTTAAATTACATTTCAAGTAGGTGCTCTCTTTTAAAATTTTTCTTAACACAACCTCTTTTGTAACAACCTTTTGGCTTCATGCAAAAATTGTATTTTGAAATATTTTGCAAATAACTGGATACTGTTTTTTTATGGATGGCAGATATTTTACAATTTATTTTTAGTAAGTAAGTAAGTAGGTAAGTGGTAGCACGTACCTATAGAAAAGGTAAAATTCAGTTTAATTTTAAGTTTTAATTTATTTATCCTAATTGAAACACCCTATTTATTCTAAAATATATTCTACTTAATCTTTGTGTTTAGGACATGCCGACAAAGGTGACAAGCGTGCGCAAAGCTTTATTCTTGCGACATTCACACATGGCAATGATGAAATAAAAAACCGAGAGTGAGTCGGGATATGAACAATGCAGGGTTCCGTGCTTAAATAATAAAAATACATACCAAACTTGGATAGTAAGATAATACCAAGTAAAAGTTTTAAAGATTGTAACATTAACTTTTTTTTTAAGTTTAGGTAATTATTTATTTGAATTAAAAGCAGTTAGATACTGCTAAACAAACAAAGCTAAAGTTAACTAAAAGATAATAGTTAAAAAGACTATCACAACTACTTAGTTTACTAGTTTACTACTAGTAACTACTTACGTATCGTACGGAGACGTATGATGAGTGTTTCAAGCGATTGTGATGCCGTTGAATGAAAGGGATGCGAATATACACAATGTATAATGGCATCCATTTTTTTCAACGGAATCAATGCAATCCTTTTGAACACTCATATATGGCAGCAGATTTTAAAACTATAATGGTTTCGTTAGGACTCCGAAACCCTAAAAAGCGAATCATGTTACCGTCTTGGCTAACACATCTTTTGAACGTTGCCGAATAGTCTGAGACATCTCAATGCGGCATAAAATAAAAGAAACCTCATTGTAGTCATATTACATGCAAAAAACTGTTCACTTTATTTACCAAATGGTTGCAAGTGTGTCGTTTTTACGAGTCTTTTTTTCCCTCATTTACGATAATTATTCTACTATGGATGGACCGAAGATCAACATATTACATTTTTATATGGCACAACCTATGATGTTTAGTTGCTGAATTAGTTTCAGATGAATACCTAAGCTATACTATGATAAACTACATAAATCTGGCTGGACATCAATCATTTCAGTCAACCGCGTGTTACCACAGAAACAGATGCCTTAACTCGTATAAAAACTAAAGGGCAGTCGGGTCGTACAAAGGCACCCACATTCTGTTATTTTTTTAACAGACTAGATTACTAAATACGGCCAAGTATTGAGGGTGAGACTGAAAGGGACTTTCATGTTATCAAACTAAACAGAAAGAGACAACGAATCTTGCGTTACTGCACCCTGTTATTGAATGATCAGTCGACAAAAGTCTGCAAATTCGTTGGAAATTATTTGCAAATATGCCATACGCGTTATAATATGAGCTAAAGTGGCAGTGGGCTAGTTATATCTACCGCAGAACCGATCACTGTTGGGTTAAACCAAATCATGAGTGGAAACCATGGTTTAGCAAAGGTAAAGGACGCCTTCAGACTAGGTGTAGTGATGATCTCTACGGGGCTGGTAACAGCTGAATGAGAGTTAACGAAATCGTGGCTAGCAAATTGTGCTCCGTGGCATGCTTTTAGAGAACAGTAGGCTAAAATAGGTTGATGATGATGATGTGCCATACTAACACCACACAACTACAAATCAAATTTCGTCTCACATCTCAGTAAATATCAAGCGCTTACGAAGTATTATTATAAGTCGTAACAGGCTGTAATTAATTTTATTAGCTGTCACCAACAAACGCTTCTTTCTTATACATATTTTTGAGAATATTTTGTTTGTAATTTTGTTGCCAAAGCTCTTTTGTTTTGTTGCCAAGTGAAATTAGAATTGTTGGCATGTTTTATTAATTAATTAGATGGAAAAGAAATTAACAGACTGTGTTAGACAAAATAAAAGTTTATATCTAATGCAACTATGGAAACAGCAATAACGCAAATCGTTGTCTTCTAGCACAAAAGCGTTGTGGTCTCACAGACTTTAGTGCTCACAGACTACTTCTAGAACCTTTAGTATTAAAGAATTACAGAGGTATGTGGATATTATTTTAGTTTTTTTAGTATTGTAGTTAAAAACTAACTTTGTTTCATTTTGTAATTTAACCGCAAAAATTGGCCCTCATGAAAAAAACATTTGTAATTATAATTTGTAACCACATTTTTCACATCCCTCTTTAGATTACCGGAGTGATCCTATGGTTCTCTTTATACTTTTTGAGGACCCTAAAAAGTAAGATTTATTAAGCAGTTGCTAACTATTAAGTGCATTTGTCCTGTAGCATAAAACAACTTTAAATATAGAACAAAAAATTTGGAAACAATAGACAAATAAAGGGACAATGTTTTAAAAGAATGTCACCATATGGCTAACGGAGACAATAAAATGTGATAATATCTGTGACAGTTGGTCTACCAAGATTACACTGTTAATTACAGTTTTAAACATTTATTTTTGTTGTGAGAACTAAAGAGGGTTTACTTTTAAATACATGTTAATAGTCAGCTTAATGTTACGATCAAATCGTGACGGATATTTATTTTATTAGATTTGGTTTCCAATGACTTCAGAAATAACAATTGTTTTTAAAGTAATTAAAGTGTTATTCATTTATAATTCATTGGTCTAAAAAAGCCGTAATGTTGAGTCCAAGCGTGATGAGCTAATAATAATCTGAGTTGAGCAAGCAGACTTTTCTAGAATGCGTAGACAATCTTAGTGGTAGCTTGAAGTTTGGAATTTTGCTCGACAAATAGTAATAGACACGCCCCCTACGTATGGGACTTAAACATAGCCGTCGATAACGTCGATATGTGATCCAATCTGCCTACCACTTTAGATACCTAATATTATATAGGTAGTTATTACTTATATAGGTAGTTAGTTTGGAGCAGGGTAATTTTCCGCAACTCGACGTCTCATAAGTGCGCCTATTTTGCGTGATTGGGCTGGCGTCGGTTTTGCCAGCCCAGCTCCAGGAGGAATCCTAGCAGACCCTTCACGTTGCCGATGGCCTCCCGGAGCGACCTCAGCGATCCGAGGTATTCCTATTATTATTTATTTATTTGCATAATTGTACACTTACAATATAAATTTACAATTTCAAACAAAAAAGGTTTATCGGTTTGTCTGTGAGTGTCCCAAAATTCTAGCAAAATAGTCACCTATAGCGTACTGCTCTTTTTTTGATGCTATGTTTATGTTTTTGGCGGTGAACTATCAGAATACCGTCAAGCTAATTATGTACTATGACAACTGCCTTGATGGCTCCCTATGCGGGGACGAACCTCGGCTGGACGTTGTCAAGGTTTTTGTGTATGGTTTGTAATTCTTTGTACGGCTGTAAGTTACTATAAGATCCAAGGAGTTTTAACAATCCCGCAATTCTCGAATATAATCAATACCTACCTAATTTACTAAGAATGTTGGCAACATAAGCCACATGCGAGCCCACAGACTCAGTAGATGAAATAGTGGCCATACTAGAAACCAGTAGGATATCATTATCATCAATGCAACAGTAAGACACCGATAGACACCTAATAGCTGAGCCCCCGCGCTTGCCTTATTTGTGTCGTACCACAACATATCATCCAACCATAAGCTAATTAATAAATAAATAAATAAATAATATAGTGGGACATTAACACACACGGTCATCTGATCCCAAACTAAGCAGAGCTTGTATTATGGAAACCAGATAACTGGTAATATACTACATATTATACTTTTCTTTTGTAAATATATAGGTACTTAAATATAGATAATTACACCCAGACACAAGACAAACAGACATATTTAAACAAATGTTTGTCTCAGGTGGGAATCGAACCCACGACCTGCGGCGTGAAAAGCAAGTATCTTACCGACCACGCCACCGGCCCGTCTAATTGTTCACGGGCAAGAACTTTAACAAACCAATCAAAATTAGCTATCTTTTCCAATACTTTGCCAACTTTTGACAATAACAAAGAACAATTTCATACAATATTTGAATAAAATGGTGTCTCATAGGTATCTAGCCGGTGTAATCAATGTTATCTATGAGCTCATCGTGACTGATATCGAATAAATAATGTTTCCAATGTATAGAAAACCATAAATTGTTTTTAAAGTAAAAGAAGGGATAAGTAAGAGAGTATTTCCCTAAGAGAATATTGCCCTAGGCGAGGTGGGTCAGTTTCTTTCAATTTAACTGAAGCACCGTGATCCTCTTAATCGAAATATTGTGTTTTAATTCCCTTCCAGATAGCCGGAAACATCTTTTGATTTGAGTTGATTTTGAAGAGCTATCCTTTCAATTTATTGCCAATATAAATTTTGTTGTTTAAGAGCTTTTATCAGTATTGATCAGTATCTAAGAGCTTTTGGTAATATTCTATTTGAAATTATTCTATATTATTTAAAGTACATATTAGTATACCTTTAGAAAAAAAATGCAATTAGTAATATAGTTTTATAATATTAATATAATAATTATATTCTTTATTTTTAGAGTAGGTATATATTTCTAGGTATACCTCTATAAAAAAAATCACCTTTCTGTATCTATAGTATTGATTAAAATATTGATATACCGAATAATTATGCCTTTCAGCATAAATTGTGATATTACACAAGTATCTAATAGTCTCTATGGTCTAGTGATAGATTCAAGATTTTGTTTTGAATTCAAAGGTCGCATTGTAGTAGGTAACAAAATTTTGATCTTGCCTTTTCTTTAAAAAACAGAACAAAATTATTTCTTTACCTCTTGTATTACATTTTATATAAATTAGGCCAGAAACATTAATCATTAGTAGACAAATGGTATAAAAAGAAAAGATTCTAAATAAATACTGAAACAGACGTATTTCAAAATAAGCACGAAATACAAAGGCTGTTTGGAGCTGGGATATAAGTATTTTTCCAATGAAATTGGTGTAACACTGTACAGGTATTGTTCGCTATTACTGTTATTTCTTTTTCTATAAAAATAAAAATGAATAGACGGATGTTTCTAATGCTGAAAATCAAGAACGGCTGAACTGAATTCCGAAATATTTGTGAAAGTCCAAGGAAGGTTTAAAAGATATATGCGGTACGAATTTCGTTCGGGGCAGCTAGTCGTCTGCAACTAACATTAAAAAGAGGAAATATTTAGTTGATTTTTGTTTAAAAATGCTTATTTCCTACCTGCTTTGTACACCGATTAAAGGTGCACCGAGGGAATGTGACTCAGTACCATAAAATATTTATTTTTTATTTAAGTAGAATTATTTTTAATCATTCTTGTTTTTCGACGCGAGTTTTGACTATCACTGCACCCTTTTATGTAATCGTGTTGAACTAGAGGGAATTTCTTAGCCTTATGAAATTAATATTAGAGCTAAGCTTGAAACTTTCTCATTATACTTAACTGGAAGACTTAGTAAGTATTCCCGAGCTAGTTACATAACTCTGAGAAACACGGCCTTAATTTTGTAAACTTATTATTATTTAACAAACTCACTAATGTAGTGTAAAACGCGAGGGAAATAGTAGCAACTGATTAGAACATGGAGTAACTAAACAGTTTGAATAACAAAATAAATGTATTATTAAAAATGTAATAAATACAAGAACCTCCTCGATCATTTCAAACACAGACGCAAAATCCAATATTTTATCATCACATTCTTAGCTATTATTATTTCGCTATATTATATTAGCGGCCATCTTGGGTTTACATAAAATGAATTCCTCAAATCAAGACATTTGATACCTATATTGAGAGGTTTGCAAGATGGAGAAATTTGCGCTCTTATAACGGCGGCCATCTTAGATTGGCAAGGAAGTTGAATACGAGATTGTTCGAGAATAATAGTGGACACGTTTTTTACGAAATCGAATAATAAAGGCGATACTTTGAGCCAAACTGTAGCGTGACGTCACGATTACGCAATAGTTTTAGAAATGATAAGGAGATTATCCTAGCCTTATTTAGGTTATAGCGGCCAGTCTAAGCTGACTAGCCAAGTCTATAATTTATATACGGTGAAAATTCTATGGGTATGCACAAAGCGCTTTGCTCCCACTTTTATTGTGTGCACTACCAAGTTGTGCAATTCGCTGCCGGCATCTATGTTTCTTGATAACTATAACCTGCCTTCAAGTATTCAAGTCACGAGTGAATAGGTATTTACTTGGTAAACGCGTTCCATTGTAGACTGCATCATTGCTTCACATCAGGCAAGTTGTGGTCAAGCGCAAACCTATTATACGAAAAAAGTAGTGCACAAATATGTGCGCGGGTTGAGATAGGGAGACCAACACAACTGGTAAGAGTTGAGGCAGGACCAACGGCTAAGCGTGCTCTTTGAGGCATGAGGGTGGCACAGCACTGACTTTCTGATTACGAGCTAATAGAACTTAGAAAACCCCTTACAGCTAATTTGTTCCGGGGCGGAATTCGAACCCGCAGTCTCTACGGGTAGAGAGAAACAAGCTATCTCCTAGGCTGAGTCACCCAAGCGGTCAACATACCTATGCAAATACATGAAATAGCTCTTAATTTTAAGCGTGGGAATTATTTTAATAAATTCACCTTGAATTACAAATCAATTAGCTAATAGCCTCTTAATTTCGTATTATAAGTATTTCTAGTTCTACAAATTGATTTTACTTAATCTTCAACAGGGTAAACATTAAACAAATTAATTAAAAATATATGACAAAACCCACGGAATTGATAAGCAAATACGAGCTCGAATAAATTCGTTCCACCATATTTGGGCTCAATTTATCTTACAATGAACGATAAGAAAAATTTTGCAGCTAAGGGCCCCCACAAATGAGGCACTTACAAGCCTGTTTGGTTTATTACCTACTTTTGTAAGTTAATTTACCATTTGATTTCAAAAACATTTTTTAAATTATTTTGTTACCAGCTCCTCGCGGCGGCGGCCCCGGTAGCACTTATATAATTCATATTTAATTTCATACCCTTATTATATGGCTGGTTGTATGTGGTACATTTAGATGAAGATCCAGAAAGAAACGGGAATAAAATAGTGTATTTTTACTTTTTAAGAAGGGAGCCACTTTAAATAATTATATTGAGTCTCTTTTTGTGTCCTGAATATTATCTACAATAGCTAGACTCTTACAGAAATCATAGCAAAAACAATATAGCTGCATCTCTTAATTTTGATTGGTTGAGAGAGGTCGCCTGTTACATTTTAAGCCAATGCTGTTGCGCGAAACTAAACGATACGATTGAGGAATTTTACACTTGTCCCTCAGTGGCAGTAGTTTGTGGCTAGTTTGGGGGAGCCCTAAGTATTTCTTTTGGGTGGTAATTTTAAGCAGAAACATCATCCCATTCACCATGTACGAATAAATTTAAACAAATTCTTAACGAAAGCAATTTCAAATTAAAAACTTCTTCCAACTTTACCACTTGATGCGTACAGAACTTTCAGAAAACACGTCTCTGATATTAAATACAAGTTAAATAAGACAGTTTGCTCAAGTATTGTTTGCTCACGTGAATCTTATTTGTGAAACAAGTATAATTCCAAAGAGTTTCAAGCAAATTCCTTTGGAAATTAATTTAATAAATTAGTTACCAAACAACAAAACGAAGTTATGCTTTCACAACTCATGCGAAAAGAATTTTCCTTTTACAAAAATAGGCCTCGATAAATACTTTTTTATATTGGAAATAAAGATAAAGATAGATGTGTCATTTGTTTTTCAATTATGTATGTCGATAATATCCACAAATAATTAAAAAAAAAATTAGAAAAAATAATATTGTTATAGTGACTCAAGCTTGCTTTGAGAGAGTTTAGGCTTTAATCCACATGCTGGCTAATTTCGGGTTGGTAAATGTGACATGTCCTTGAATGGTTACTTCTTAGACATTCTGGTTACCTCACGATATATTCCTTCACCGGAATTGAGTAGTGGAGGCGATCAAACCATTTACATGAAGATCGAAAATGGAACCCGCGACCTATTACTAGTAGCCCCAATGAACATTGTACCGCGTATTTCTCACTGGCCCAAACCTCAACGAATAGTTTAAGACTACAATGATAATAACCTGTTAAGAAAATACGAACCGACTTCAATGTTTTAATACCTATTAACTCCAAACGCGCTTAACTGATTTTGATAAAATTTAAATGGGACTATCAGGAAAGAATACCCTCAAACAATAAAGATTTATCAAAATCGATCCATAATTGGCAAAATCATAACATTTAAAAAAAAATGGAATTGAGAACGTCCTTCTTTTTGAAATCGGTTGAAAATCAGCCAAATTTGATCAACTGTTCTCAAGTTTTAACGCGAATATCTAAAGTCAATTCAGTATTATTTAAAGAGAAGATAAGTTTACAAATTATATCAAAACACTGAATCAGGTTTAAACTCATCTGCGTACTTAGTCCTTCGGTTATAACAAATGCGTTGGAGATAACTTAACTCTTGTCAAGTGATAACAAAGTCGGACCACACATTTATCGTATTCGCCTCTAATTAAATCCCTTTATAAGCAAGGCCGGTGGAGTATAACTCAGGTATTGCGAGATAAAGATTAATGTTTTCTTGTCAAATAATTTATAGGGTTGATAGCGCTCCGGCAGGTATTTCTTATTCTCGTACAGTTAACATGTAAGTAAAAAGTATAATTCTAGGTAGTTTTTTTTATTTTGAAATAGGCCTGCACTTAACTACAACTAACCTGATTTTAAGCAATGATGGGGCGCGTCTGCCCACTGCATCGATTCACTCGTGATTACGAATGATTTTTGGCTAGACGGTGGCAGTGGATTAAGATTCCGTTTGGTTAGAAATCATGCAGGAGCAACTATTTCAACCCAAACTCTTTAATGGTGTCATCAGACATCGCACCGGAACACAACAAAGTCGCTTAGCGGTGCGGCTTTGTCTGATGGGTGGCCACTAACGGCCGAAGCTTACTACCAGTTAAAATTATCAGTAAACACAATCACCAGTTGATTGTCACCTGATTTGCACCACCCGGGGATCACGTGTGGGGATTCATAAAAGGTGCATTCAGCCCCCCAAAACAATTTTTTTTTAAAACAGGCCTTTAAAACGATAGCTCATTTTAATTATAACTGAAATACCTAGTTTATGAACTTTTAAACCATAATTCGCAGACGCACAAAGAATAACGAAAGTTACATTCTAACAAAATTAAGCTGATGTACAGCCCTAGAATATTAAAGAGTTAGCAAATTAAAAGTACTAAAACACTTCCTTATAGTCGTTTCATTACAAATGTACAGACACAGGCGTGGAAATAAGTTTTCTTGAGTTAAAATTCATGAATATTAATCTCTATCTCACTTTCCGTGGGAAAGTAGGAATAAACTTTTAACGTTTCCCATTTGATCAAACTTCAGGCTTAATACATATCCGCAAGGCGTCGTTTTAAAGCCTTAAAAATGAGTCTTTAATTTAGTTCTTGTGAAATTATAATGACAAAAAAAATTGTTAGGTATAACTTACTAGTTGACCACTCCAACTTAGCGCGGGTGGCGTAGGTAGGTTATCGTTTAGAGCAATTCTTAAGGATTTGTTTAAAAAATATAGAATAGGATAAAGTACAGCAGAATATAAGGGAGTATAGTAGATTAGAGTAGGGTAGAGTAGATTATAGTTGAGTAGAGTAGGGTAGAGTAGATTACAGTAAAGTAGAGTAGAGTCGAATAGAACAGAAGAGAGAGTATAGGACATACGTAATAGGGGGCCGCCGATCCCGCTTATTGCCGTTCATCGAGCACAATTCCAAACTTTGATCTGCAAATATGAAACTTTATGTAAATTAGAAATATATTTTGCGCGACCCGAGATTCGAACCTGGGTTCTTGTGGTTAGTACGACTGGAATAGCGAGGCAGTTCAAATAAATCAAAGTAAAAAAAATACTAATATCGCGCTTAAGTTTTTAACAACATCCTATATTCTCAAATATTGTACCTACCTATTATACATCCTGAACCAGAGAGACTATACTTGAAACCAAACATTCATAAGGGCATTACTTATGACTATGTAAAGTCAGAAATTAAATAATTTGCATTACATTTTGATACGATTTTTGATGTGCGAAATTTTGCCAAAAAATTTTTTTTCCTTTATTATCACTTAAAAAGTCTTATAAAACATTGTATGTATGTAACTTAACATAAGAAAGCCACTAAGGTTTATAATTATGCTAAGTATTAAGTCTACGTCGATCACAATAATAAACAAAAGTTGAGATAAATACAGTACAGATGATAGACCGGTTAGTAGGTACTTGCAACAAGTTGCAGCAAAACAAAAATAAAATTTAACAAACAAAGAAACCGAAACAATGTTAAAAAACACAGAAGAATTGGATAAATATATACTACTAGCTGCCCCAGCGAACTTCGTACCGCGTATTTATTAAAAAAACATTGTCCAGCGGACAAAATTGTGATTCTAAACCATTCCCAGATCCCCTTGAACACACACAAAAAATTTCATAAAAATCCGTCCAGTCGTTTGAGAGAAGTTCAGTGACACTCACAGAAGAATTATATATATATATATATATATATATATAAAGATTTGGTTAGCTAATTGGTGTCACATGCAGTCTTAAACATTATGAAGAGAAGCAATAAAATGTTTCTTAATTTCGCGTCGTGCACCCGTAATAACTGTTTCTCGGAACTCTCTTTGACCTGATAAAATGTGACTTGACAAAAAAATGACAATTAGTGGTCTCTTTTAAGATAATAGTAAAAAAATTGAAGAATTATTGTTTTACTTTCTAGTGGTTATTTTTTTCTCTAATTGTTTTATTCCAATTTAAACTTCACAATACTTAAGCTTAAGGCTCAAATAAAGTAGAATACTCAATTACTCCATAATGTATACATATATTGAAATTATATGGGATTAGATCATTATGGACCCTTTCGGGCACAGCAAAATAGGCGTTGTTAAGCTTACACAATAATTGTTATAAAATGCAATATTACGTTTTTTTAAACAATATTACAATATTAGGTAGGTACAGTTATTATAATTATAATAAATAATAATAAATGAAATATGTTTATAATATTAGGTATCAGTACAATACCTATAATTCAAAATAGTTAAATGGATGTCATATTAATAAATAGTTAATTTATTTAAATTTGTCATTGAAATATTTATTTCAATTATAATAACATTTTAGTAAAAGTTGTTTTATTTTGTTTAGAAACTTGTTAAGTTTGGTTTCTTCTTTAATTTTATTAGGTACTTTATTGAATATTTTAATAACCATTACATATGCGAATTTTTAATTTAATATCATAAAATATTCTTTCCGGTTCACCTTGTAAATTATCCCAAAGCATTATGTTTTACTAAGCAAGAAGGTTATTTTACATCGTTAGCAAGTTAGCAGACAGCCACAAGCTTACGTCACAAACTTCTAACTCCAAACAGTTATAAAACATACTTTGCGAAATATTTTCGCAAGTTTTTAATGTTTCAGTACCCTTAAGTGAAACTGAACCTCTTGATGGTAAGTAGTGGCATGACCCTGATATGACGAAGACGTAACAAGGGATCAAAAGCTTTTTGCAGTATTTTTAAATAACAAAGATAGATGCGCGTGTCAAGAATAAAGAAGGTACATATAAATGACATAACTGCCGCTGCCGTGTTTACTTAGTAACCGCAAGGTGTCAGGTTTGATTTCCGGGTCAAGCAAAAAGAATTTTCTACTATACTTGCAGAAACTTAGTTGCGGCTTAAATTTGCAGCTAAAATACATAGGTACACACAGAAAGTTCATACCGCCGAAATGCGATTGCTACGATGGTCTGCCGACGTTACAATAAAAGACAAGAACCGAAACGAATTTATCAGTGAAAGCCTAAAGATTGCGTCCATAGCAGACAAAGTGGTAGAAACCAGTCTGAAATAGTACGGACACGTGATGCGCCGTCCTGAGGATTACGTAGTGAGGAAGTGCTTAGCCTGCGCAACACGAAAAAAACAACAAGGAAAACCCTTAGAGCCAGAACACATACTCGCGTTGCGGCGCCGCGCCGCACCGCAAGAATCAACAGCGCAACGCTGCAACGTAGTTAACGACTGTCTGAAAAGACATACAAAGAACAATATACAAAAAAAACACAATTGATCGTGGTTTACTTTGAATGTCATATTCCGACGTATCTTAGTTCAAATCCGTTACAAAATGGTTTTATATTAAATCTCCTAAATAAAACATATATAGCAGAATCCAAACGTGTGTACGTATCTACATTTATAGTTGTTTATATCCAACAGTAGTGATGTAACCAATAGGCGTTTAATTTATTTTAAGTGCGATGAACATAAAATGTGTAATTTATCAAAAAAGCATTCGAACATCCCACACCATGCCAACTACTTAACTATTCTGTCACAAACAATTTTATTTTTACCTCAAAGCACTTGGCTCACGTTGCAAAGAATACGAACTTACGAAAGTCATTTGACGTAAACTGGCTCTCTTAAACTAAACAGACACTGAGTTGCAATGTTTCAGCGGGAGCACCGAACAGCATAAAGTTTGCGGTTACGAGTTTAGTGATGTTCTTTGTCGATTAAAATGCATCTTTAGTAAAAATATCACATTCTAGTTAGATATAATTTGTTCAAAATGATCGGCGGTGGCTCAGTGGCATCGGCCTTGCCTTTGATATACACGGTTGCGGGCTCGATCTCCGGTCGTGCCCACACATCTTTTTGTGAATTGTTTCATCGTCGCTGCTCAGTATCGGTGAAGGAAAACATCGTGTGGAAACCGACATGCCTGGTTGAAGTAATTATACAATAAGTTACGTTGCTCTACTAGTGATAGAGCAACGGTAATATTTTTTTTACATCAGGGATTAAAACCTAAGACACTTATTATAAGTAGCACTAGTTTACTTTAAGCGAAGAAGGGTTTATGCATTTCATCGTAAATTATGTTATTCTTTTTCGATTATTTATCGACAACGGTGACACAGAAAAAGATTGAAAACTTTTTCGTTTGACAAGATTTCTGACAGTTCTCTGGTAGACAAAACTTTGCAGTAGCAAAGGTAGGTGCTTCATGGCTCTACTGATGTATGAAATCACTTCATAGTATGTAACTCTATTGTGAAGGCAATAAGTAGCATATTTTAGTTTAAATTTGACTGCAAACTTTAACTTGATGAGCGTTTTTACAATAATTATCGTATACGGGCAACGATTGAGCGGCTACTTTAGACAGTCTAGCCAGGTTTGCAGGAGATTTACAATACAGTGTTTAAGTGTGCATAAACAGGTAGACTCTACTCACTCCCAAATTTTAGTGGAACTGGCTGACCAGCACAATTAGTGAGAGTTCAACGGTTTTACTTACTTTCCGTGATATTGGAGTGTCACACGACAAAGTCCCTGAATACGGACTGGTAAGAAGCTAGGAAAATCCTCACCAACTCTTTGGTCCGACAGATTTAAACCTATGTTATATACGGTTGGAACCGGAGACCCGTCTTATACGTACGTTTTGTACAATAAAGGGACGATAAACCCACTAAAAAGGAATCTAAGGAAGGAAAATGTTAATATTTCTAGTAAATTGTTTATTTGTTTTTATTCTTTGTTTAATTGATTTTATTGTTTGATTTTTGCCCATGAATAATAATGAGCATTTTTAATAACAGCGATTTTTTAGTGATTTTTAGTAATCTTTCATGCCTATATGTTGTGGTGCTATAAATCAATTATGACTTATGATTCCACTCAATTTTGGCTAATAAAAACAAAAAATAATAAATTATGTCATTAATGCAGTAAAGTACTCTTTGAGTATAAAGTGGCATATAAAAAATTAATGCTTGTAAGACCTTTTAAAACTTAAAAAACGCAACTTTGAGAGAGTACAACATCTTCACAAGGAACACTTTATGAAACTCATTAAATTTGCATGTACAGCCGCCACAAACAAAAGCCACTTTTCTTCATTTAAAACATTTTCCCTTCAGTCCAACTTTAACATTTACCTTAACTGCATCGAGCAAAAAGAAACATTGGACCAGAAAGTGGTTTTCACTGTCATTACAGCTCATTTTCCTGAAAAGCTTTTATAGGTGGGATGTTAAATTCCCTGCTTTTCAACTATCATTATCTTAAACTCTGCAGATTTTCCTTTTGAGCACTTGTGTTTAACTCTATAGGTGTTAAGACTCTTAATGTATTATGAAAACCTCAAAAGCTACGATCTAGTCTATTAAAGCATCGTATCTTAGATTAATTGCCCCGTTGGCACAATGTCCAATGTGCTTAACAGGAAATTCGAAAGAAGATGCTTTGGCGGATATAGGTAACAAAGCATAATTCGATGTTTAGCTCTCGTGGGTTTCGTATTTTAAGATTAGAGCAAGATATTTCAAGATGCGTCAAGGAAATATTTTATTAGACCAGGCCCTTTATGGATGTTATCTCCTACATAAATAATCAATTATTAATAAATCGTTTTTTTAATGAAAACTTGATTAGCAAAAATCAATTTTTATTAAAAAATAATCGACTGTTTCACAATAAGCTATTTTTTCCAAATTTATACCTTTCCGAGCAACATGTTGTCAGTTATTTCTTTCCAACATATTGTTGTAAAGAAAATGAATTACTGTTTAAGGGAAATAAATTATTCATTTTTTTAATAAATTTGAAAAATTTAAATCACTCCGTAAAACGGATTTTCTAAACGAATATTTTTTACCAACCGTGTGCGGACCGGGCCGAGGCTGGGTCCAATAACCGATTGTTATTAGACGGTTTCGGACGGAACACGGATCATCTACTGCATGATAAAATCTTTACATAAAATGTTGCCGCGGTACACTCCGGACAGATCCGGTATAATACCTATAAGTATTTCTCAAGTTGCTGAGTACTGAATAACAGTCATTTTTAGAAGAAAAATAACGCAGTAAGGTGAAGACCATTACTTTCTTAAATCTTTACCGCCATTAACAGTTAAGTAATATATTTAAGTCATATATTCGTGCAACAATGATGCACTAAATGCAATTATACACTATACAACTAAAACAGTTAATTATATTTTCATTAATAACGCAAGTGTATGAACAAGGGTGACTTAGAGCGTGGTTGGAACTTAACCACCATTACTCTGCAATTCTGGCACCGAACTCCATAACATGATTAAGGCGGATACACAACGATAGGCGAAAGCGAGTTTAAAATTATTTAAACTTAACATTCAAGCAGAAGTACTTACAACTTAAGAAAAAGAGAGAAAGAAAGAGATTCGTTATTATCTTTTGCTAACAGACTGTGACTGTGATTTCCAGAATAATTATCAACAATTAAGGAGATACCAGACGTAAGTTGTAAAGTTCATATCTAATCCTTCAAGGCAGCCTCCAACTAGGGCGATGCAAATCTGTTTAAGTTAAAATCTGCTGAAATGTTCCGTTCGTTTAACATTAGCTGTGGTCAAGCGATAACCTATTTTAGATAAAACAGAAAACAATCTTTGTTATAGAAACCTATCCGAGATTAAATTCCTGTTATTATTTACTACCTTTCCCAAATTTGCATGAGTAGGAAATGTGGAATATACATTTTCCATCAGGAGTCTTTGTGATGTAACTTATTAATCTGTTTTTCCGCTGTTTGTAGTCACCATACCATTAGTCTTAGGACATCGGCTGTAGGCTTTAGAACGGTATTAAGGTCGGGCTAGCTTCCAACGTCTTGTATTCGGGGTTCGTAATGTAGAACATTAAATTTACAGCTCTCATATAAATATCTTCAAGACACATTATGATGTGTAGCATTTAACCGGTAGACCACACAGTAAATTTACTAAGTTACACAATCTAAACTAGGGACAAGATAATAGGTCACTTTTGACAGATGTCAGTTTTATATTCATAGTGAGGTGACCTGCCTAAAAACATCGATTAAATGAATGAATCGAATGAATCGATACAGACTTGAAACATATGTGAAATTTAAAAATGACCATGCGAATCCCTGTCCCATTATTATTTTTTCTTTCATAAATTAAAGGAGCAAAATAAGACAAGTACCTACGTAATTTAACAAAAAAATTGCTTTTATTCACTTGAACTATCGGAACTGCTATCTTCATCACTGCTGTCAGCACTCAGAGATATTATTAATTCATTTTAAATAATATTGTCTATTCTCACATCTCGTTCAAAATCTTGTAAAATTATTTTCTTTGTCTTCTCCACGACTTTTCGCCAGCCTTCTGTAGTGACTTCTGCACATGCAGTTTGTAGCAGAGTCATCATTTTAGCAGTACTGAAGGGTGGTTCAGTATTGTTCCGCGCTGCATGACCCTTTATTTGTGCCCAAATAAGCTCGATGGCGTTATACTGGCAATGGTAGGGAGGCAATCGAATAACTTCGTGTCCATGTTCTAGGGCTAGTTCATCGATTACATAGCGGAGCTTGGACGGCTTAGTTGCTTTTACCAGATTTAACAACTCAACTTTTAATAAAGTTGGACTTGCCTCCACACCATTTCTTACCAGCCACGAGACAATTTCTTGCTTTTTATTTGCTTGAGTTGGTGGTTTATCAACTTGTACAGAATGATACGGAGCATTGTCCATTATAATTTTCGAAGGGTTTTCTATGCTGACTAGCAGCTTCTCAAACCACTCTTTAAAAACATCAAAGTTCATTTCCTCATGGTAATCTGTTGTAGTTTTAGAGGCGAATGCGAGGAGGCAGTCTGGAATAAAACCTTGAGAAGCTGATCCCGCGTGACATATAATAAGTCGGGCTCCTTTTCCCGATGGAACTTTTGAGGTGGAGGCCGCTGTATCATCGGTCCATGTCCGCGCAACCGTATGGTTCGCATTCAACCATGTTTCGTCAATAAACACGACATTGTCCCAATCCGTAATTTTATTTACCTGACGTAAGAATGATATTCTCTTCAAAATAATATCGTAGCGTTCTAGCAGGATTTTCCGCTTGTCGGATTTTTTAAATCTAAAGCCAATCGATTTCAAAACCTTTGATAGAGACGATTTGCCTCCAAAAAATAAGCCTGCGCCTTTTAACGAACTCAATAGCTTTTCCCGTGTAGGATATTCTTTTCTCGAGTAATATCCATAAATGTGGTTGCGAATTGCAGCAGCATCAAAATTATCAACGTCAACAATTTTCTTGTCCCTCTTTCGTTTTTTCGGTGTACGTAAAGTATTATCTTCTGAGCCTGATGGTCCGTATTTCTCTTTCAGAATTTGAGTTACTGTCTTCTTCCCTATTCCCAATGCTTCGGCAACGCGTTCTCTCGGTGGTTTCAATGGTAAAAGAGGCCCATCGTTAACTGATTCACGTCCAAAATAATTGTACAATTTCAGCACTAGTTCGCGAGATTGACTGTTTAGAGTTTTCCCCCGTTTCGACATAGTAAGACTGTAATGTTTTTCTTGTTTAATAATCGTTAAGCAATCGGAGTCCAATTTATAGCCAGGTAAACGTAGTCAGTAAGATCAGGTTAAATGAAAAAGCCGGATCAGAAGAAAATAACAGAGAGCACACCAAAAATGCACAGTCACTTCGCACAACAACAAAAGACTGCGTCATCATCATGTAATGGCGACATGACATGCGTCATCGACAGGCACTGGTGTTGCCAGCAACATCCACCTAAATTGCACCCAACATCAATGACCTTTCTATTTAGTTATTTTTTTGTATTTTTATAGTTAGTTAAAAGAATAATAAATATGTATAATTAGGTTTTATTATAATCACAACGTGGTTATAAATTTATGGTGATTTTTCTTCACAAGTAATCATTGCATTCGATTCAACTTACAATCCTATCAGCTTTCGATTTTTAGAGTAACATCCCTAGTGTTTAAAAAGAAATAGGGTTGACTGACGCAACATTGTAACGACGTTCAGTTCTTTAGATCAGAAATTGTTTATTATGTTTAGAATGGTTTATTAGTGAAAGCAAATCGTAAAATTACTCGTATCGGTCATTATTACAATAAATATGTAAACGTAATTGAAAAAAGTTAAGCAATTGTGCAGTTCTTATTTTATGCCCGCCGTTACAAGGTTACGTTGTTGAATTTTGATGAAATGTCAAAAGTGACCTATTATCTTGTCCCTATAATACGTAACACTAATAATTTTATTGCACTTTGGGAGCTGAATCGACATCAGCTTTGGAAGTATACCTTTTATCTGAATCCCCACACTTAGTACCTGGGTGGTGCAAATCAGGTGACAAACTGGTGGTAGACTTTGAGCCGACCGAGGTAAGATTGTTGCTCCGGAATTATTGCTCCTTTATGGTTTATCTAACCATATGGAAACTTATTCCAATGCCGTCTTTACAGTGAACATCATTCATATCATTAGTGAATTGGTCTATTGGGCAGGCGCGTTCCATCGTAGTTAACATCAGGCTAGTTTAGTTAAGCGCAAGATTGAGCGCAAGCCTATAACAAAACAAAAATAAACTAATAAGGGGCTCACTACGCTCCATTCTTTTTTTAACTTACTGTTGTAAATTCTACGGAATCGATTCATACGCAGGGCCGCAGAAGCCCCATGGTTCCTAGATAATAAACTTATAAGTTGATCTCAAACTGCCAACACACACAATCTGGTGACAAACACCTCAATCGACCAGTCGTATCCGCTTGCGCGAAACGGCGACGTCCGCTCTCCGTATACACCGATCTTATTGACACGAACATCGTAAAAGATTAATAAAATACTTAGTACGTTTATGTTTACCCTTTTTGATTTTCACATGTAATGTGGTAGTTAATTATGCGATGTCTAGTAAACAGTTTCTGTGCAAACTCAAAGCAAATATTTACGAAGTGCGTAGGTATGTGTTGTGTTAACGACTTTTGGCAACCGTTCACTCTGAGTAGACTATGAAATCTAAACGATAAACAAACTGTTTCCTTCTAGGAAAATATACAAGGCAACGTAGGAAATAAACATTTAGTACCTCTAAAGCCCTTATGATGGGTTGAGTAACTGATTTTTGTTGTTAACATAATAGGTGGTTGCAGTCGCGTATATTATCCACATTTCTCAGACTTTTTTTAGGTCCCATACATTAGATTCTTGCAATAGGAACGAGTAATTGATGTTTATAACCGCCCGGTCCCAAGTTCGAATGCGGTCCGGTCCGGTATAGTTACTTTAAACATATAATATTTATCTTAATAATTACTAATAATAATCTTGGTATCTATTCGTTGGCCAAGAGCAACCCATGACCGGTACTGAATGGGCTTTACTCATTAGTTGAAAGCTTCTGCAAATAAATTAACAGGCAAAGGCATGAGGCACGAGACAGTCATGTTCCAACGAGATGTCTGATGATGCCATAAATGCAAGATCTATTGGGCTGGTATGAACCGTTTAGATCCTACTAGACCCTATTTTCTTCAAAAATTCTCTCTGGTCAAGACATAAGTTAGGCAAGCGCCTGAGTGCCTTGCTATGCGGTGTCTATCTGGTCGGTATCGTACGATGACTAATAAAATTTTCGCATGCAACAGTCGACCACGACATGTCATTCTAACTTACAGGCGAAGAGATATCTTTGTCGTCATTCTCGAAAATTATTGTGCTAGTTAAGTATTTTTTTAAATCATGTATGGATTTTAGCACCTAATTCCTTTGCCCGTTAAAAATGTCGCCTCAAAGTATTTGCTAAAAGCGTTAGATAACACGACGACGGCATGCCTTAAGTTAGCGACAAAAAGCATTAACAGCGTTCTTGTGGTTTCCAGAGATGTCTGGGAATCTTTTGCGGCTGTATATGCAGCGCATACCACTCGAGACGAAAAATACTTACGATGGAATTTAAATATCTAAACCTAACGCAGTTTTCGTATAAAGGCTATAACTAAATTTTAAATTTTAGTGCGTCTTGTTGATTAATAAGTATTAAATGGCGAAAAAATGTATCTATTTTTTTACGTAATGGTACATACTACAGTATATTTCAACGTACTACATTGTAGCAACTAAATTATTCTAATAAGCTTAGAACCACAATACGTTCGCATCAACAAATGTTTAGGTCAGGTTGATTGATGCTTCTTTTAACATTCGGTCACAGCATCTTTATCGATACTGTGACCGTAATGATTGACTAAAATCACATTAAAATTCTAAGAAGTAAGTTAATACCTACCACACTAAATATAGATGGTTAAGTACAGTACGGAAACTTTAAAGAAATCTTTCAAAACGCCACACTCACACAGACGCGCGAATTTACATGATTAGAAGGGTCCCAGGCGGTATTGTCATTAGTGTGTGTTATGTCATGCAAGTCATAATTATAGTGACGTCTTGCGAGTCAACATCGTCGATCTCAAATAATGTTTTTCATAACTTACGGGGACAACCTTAACACTCGAGCGGAGTGTAGGTATTTATTTTAAAATTGGGCCGGGTGTCCGTATTGTTACTTAACCTATATTTTACTACGATATCTGACAATACTCTTTCTACCCGAATTTCAGCTACGTCCGCCAGTCAAAGATATTATTATGCTTATGAGTGTGCATGCAACACAGTTATAATGGATGGGTACACTGGCTGACATTGGGAACGCGTCCGCGTAAAATCCCGTGACATGTACATATAGGTTCCATCAACATTGTTGGTCTTGCGTGGGATTTGAACCGGCGACTATGACGCACACGTTATTATTTAGCTACTTAAAAGATTGACTATCTTTTAAATATATAAAAGAAGAAACTGACTGCCTGACATATCAACGCACAGCCAAAATTGCTGGGTCTAGAGACTCAATTTAAATAGAAATTTTAACAAATAATTTCCGTACGAGGTTTAGGGTTGCATTAAGAAAGGATTATTATTTTTGACTGGCCGATGGCGTGGTCAGTAAGATACTTGCTTTGCACGCCGCATGTCGTGGGTTCAATTCCCACCAAGTCAGAATTTGTGTGACGTACACCTGTTTGTCTTGAGTCTGAATGTAAATATCTATACCTATTTAAGAATGTATTTACAAAAGAAAAGTATATAAGAAGTATATTAGCAGTTATCTGGTTTCTATAATACAAGTTCTGCTTAGTTTGGGATCAGATGGCCGTCTGTGTTAATGTCCAACTAAATTATTATTATTATTTGTCAAAACTTGACACTGACGCCCAAAAGGAAAAAAAATGCAGACCGAAGCCACGGGCTGAAGCTAGTTTTCTATTATACACTAGAAAATATTCAGACATTTAAGATTAGACACGTAAAGTTCAAAATTGTGTGTTAAAATGAATACATTGAGTAAATTACCTGGTACAATTAAAATTATAACACAGATCTTAAGAATTGACATTGATGGATCCAAAGAAGTCGCTATCAGTATAATTTTTCACATTTTTGTGAACCCCAACCAGAGGATCGGGCGGAAACCGACTATTTAGCTGCTATCCGACCGAATCTTAAAATTTTATGTCAGCAATATATTACTGTCACTGCTGCCACAACCACATTCCTGACCATATACTTAGTGAGATCTTTTCAATATTATTTTAAGCGATTTCGATTTCATCATTCCTATTGTGTACACGATTTTCGCCGATAGGGTGTTAGGACTCCGCACCTCAACAGGTAAAAACAAAATTAGTTATAAGATCACTTCGTTGCCTGTCTGTCCCAGCCAATTTACTCCGGAGCTACTGAACCGAATAAGTTGAAATTTCTCATATCATGTAAATTGGTTACCCAAAGAAGAATATGTTATGGAAACAAATAAATTATAGGCAAAGGCCATTTAATACAAGACATGTTGTATAAGTGCAAGTTGATCAATATTTCTTGCATGATGTACCATTTATTAGTGTTTGTGTAAAAATATCGACGAATAATTTGGACTATAGAGACCATTACGACATTTATGACATACATACATTATTGCTGTATGTCAGGTCATTTTTCGCGTGAGTTGTATCTTTATATTGTAAATATATGTAAACTTACATAATAACAATGTTTTTAATTACAAACATTGTATAATGTAACTTAAATAAAGAGCTTATTTTAAGAGCTTACTAACTCGGCGTTTGCACTGCACACCAAAACATGATACAAATGTAGTCTTTTCTCTTTTTACTCATCTCTAGGTGATAGAGATAGAATATTGCTTGCAACATGTGTTCTTAAGCATGTTTCGCCTGTGAAAACTAGGGGTAAAATATATATTTCGCACCTTTGGTAAAACAAGGGCACAATTGTTTAAAATTCGAATAATATATTTAGAACCACATAATATTATTCTAAAATACTATTATATTATGTGTTATTAAAGCATTTGACATGTGTACTTAACTAGTGCAATACATTTATTTACAACTAGCGGACCCGGCAGACGTCGTTCTGCCCGGTAAAGCAGTGCCATCTACCGGGTCTCAGACCTACCGAATATAACCAATAATAAATAATAGGTATCTAAGCCGGTTTTCGGCACTTCTTCGCTTTCTAAATTTTCTTTTTTTTAAGCATTGCCGCGTTGGATGGTAATACTGATCCTTTGTATGTACCCACTTTTTCACAATAATGGACAATTTTACTCTTTTTCTATCAACGGGGAAGGTGCGACATATTTTTATTATTTTATTACACATAAGTACCTACTAATAATAAAAGTTGTGCATTTATTTCCGACCATAAATCTATAGTACAAGTACTATGAAGTATTTAAGTAGTTATACTTACTACTTTTAATTCATTTGGACCTACATAATTAGGCTGCCCAGCCTTTTTGCCACAGTACCAAGACTTATTCATAGAGTATAGAGAAGCACATACTACTAAAAGAACACTACTAGACTACTGCTAGAAGAAGAAAAAGATCTTGGTTAAAACTATCAAATAAACCTAAACACGAGATAGATACTGCTAAAAAAATTCTTTTGGCGGGATTTTATTTTATCGCACCTTTGTAATGTACCTACTTACAAAACATTCTTTATTATTCGTTGGGTGTTAAAAATTGTAAGACTTTACAAATGATCACTATAAAACATTTACAGTGCTTGATCCCTAATTGAGAGTGTTGGACATTAAGTACACAGTACGTTACTTGTTGAAAGAAACGCGGAGAACGCCGTAAGGCATCTCAAACTAACCTGCGTTCTACACTGCTCATTACCATTTTATTCGAAGCACTATTATTATAGAAAAGGCAAGCAATGATCACGTCTACTCAAGTATGATTATAATTTTTTTGTTTGTCTATGATTCATGTTGATAAAGCGAGGCTGCGTTCTAAGTTGAAATTTGTGTTATTAAATCAAATATTTTCGATGATTTAAAGCAATTAGGACCCCCAATGCAATGGTGGACCACAAATGTGCTGGAAAGATGACCTGAAGAAGATCGCTGGCTCGTACTGGATTCTGAGGGAAGAAAAGGCTAAAGAAGATGAGAAGAAGGGGGAGAGCTTGAGATTAGGTATATGGCATAGATATATCGTAGACCTGCAGCATCCTCCACCTTTGTGGGGTAATTGACTGCTCTGTGATGTTTAATATATACGCACATTTTGCAGAGATGCTACATTTTATATAGGCACATAATTTCATGTTAAAATTTCCTGGGTGTGGGTGAATCGCTAGGACCCGAAATAAAAACGGCTTCGGACGAGCCTGGATTCGATTAGAAATTCGAACAATTTCTCCTGCGTCGACCATATAGTATCAAAGACCTTTCGATACCGAATTTCACTTGAGTTTTACTAAAAGGAACTTACACTATCTCTACTAATATTATAAATGCGAAAGTAACTCTGTCTGTCTGTCTGTTACGCTTTCACACCTAAACTACAAAACCGATTTAGATGAAATTGGGTATGGAGGTAGTTTGAGACCTGAGAAAGGACATAGGATAGTTTATATCTGACTGCGCAAAAAGAAGGTAATGTTTTGGCGCGATAACCGACATACACGCGGGCGAAGCCGCTGTCGAAAAGCTAGTATTTAAATAAATCTATTTTATAACGGATTTTATTACGGTTTATTTAAGATTTAAAATCCTTAAGTTCCAGTATTTTACTTTTATTATTTTTTGCTCAGTTTCTTTTTGGATCCGGGGATTCCGCAAGCCTATGGTCCGGGCCTAATACTATTTCAAGAAAGCATTGAGTTGGAAGAGACATGCTCTGGTGTTTCTAATCGAATTAAACGGTTGTTGATGCACCCTCTTTGATAGATTTTATCTGGTGGAAATAGCGATAGGCATTCAGTGGAGTCTTAACCGCTGGTCTAAATGTTATGAAAGTATCTATATTTCATTTCACAATTGAATGCATCATTAGGGCCTCTAGACGGTCTTATACATAAAAATCTTATAGTACTCTAGTTAAAATGGATTTTGTCTCTTTCTTACTAGTATTAATGTCAAGATGACAGACAAATGCAAATGAATTATTAATCTTTTTTAGCAGTCAGGAGCTCAGAAGTGTAAGTATACGAGAGAAATTTTAAAGCGAAGTGATAGTGAAAGATCTAAAAGAACCAAATTTATATTAGAATTGACATAAGATTGTCACGTGACATTTCGAAGATCAATCTCAAACCCATAATCTTTTCAATCTTTACTTGTCGCGTCGCTATTTTATTTGTCTAGAGGCTCAGTGATGCATTAAATTCTTAAGATAATTCTAAATTCATAAAAGATTATTTAAATTAATTATTAAACCTATATTGAGAATAATTTTTAAATTTGTAAGTAGGTATAGGTACTATAATTTGGTTATAATTATATAATTTGGCGCGTAAAAACTCCGGGATTAACAATACAAAATTCGAACATGTTTATCAATTTTTTCCGTTTAAAATGTTATAATTCATCTATTAATTTATTTTGATATTAAGTATAATCACCTTTTATTGAGAATATCCAGTTTCCATATATCACTCTTTTATATAATCGAAGTAACAAAGATCATTTTAGCTCTCAGATCTTAGCCTTTCCAGAAACCTAAGAAGTTAATCATTATTTTAAATTTGTTACAAATTGTTTTAGTAATCAATAAAAATTGTTTATTTTTCATAAACTAAAACACAAATTAATATACACTGTTATGAAAACATAACCCGGACTACAAATGAAGGCCCGCCTGGACGCTTCCTGGATGCCCTCTTAAACTAAGACTAAGACTAATCCGGAAAATCCAGACGTATGGCAACCCTAGCTTTACAGGCTAAAGAGTATTAGCCGGTACTTAAATAGATTTTTTTTCACTAAGTTAGATTTTATAACTCTTTCAGTTACTATCGCCGCTTTTAGTAGTTAATACTATCGATTTTTTTTTTTGACGAAGCATGTAAGTAAAGTACGAGCAACTACGGAACTTTACGTTGCGCGTGGCCTGATACGTTCTTGGCAGGCTTTTGAAGCTCAGGACCTAGTAAATAGAAACTTCGACATACGCACTCGTGGAGTGACGGGTATAAACCTAGTAGATACTCGAATATAGTAGTCGAAACCAATTTAATAAATAAAATAACTCTAAAAAAGTAAGTATTTAAATTATTACATATGATCGTATGGGGATATTAGTGGCTCACTATTACAAAAATCTTCGTAACATATATTCCAATAGTAATTATACGTAGGTAATGTTAGACATCCCCGCCAAAGATTCTCTATGGTATCCCGTTGTCTAGATTTTATTCCACAGTGCTCGAACTCACCACATTGCACACTCGGTAGTTTAGTTCTGAAATATATTTCCTCTCGTATTCATAAAAGTCTTAAAAGCTCATTATAGTTAAAACAGGTTTATAATTCGTTTATCTCTGTCTGTTATCTTGACATTAACAATAGTAAGAAAGAGACAAAGTACGTTTTCAAAGAAGAGTCTTAAAAGAATTTTATGAATAAGACCGTTAATATCTATACTAATATTATCTGGATGCCAGTCTTGGCTAACTTTGCCCACAGCTTGTTTGCCATACAGTAAACATGGCCAGCAAAATCCCACTTGGCAAGCAACATCAGGCGTCGCGGTAGAACTATACGGAGATGGCGGGACGGAGTAGATAAATTCATAATGCATTAAGAAAGGATTATTATTTTTGACGGGCCGGGTGGTGTGGTCGGTAAGATGATTGCTTTTCACGCCGCAGGTCGTGGGTTCGATTCCCACCCAAGTCAAACATTTGTGTGATCAACATATCTGTTTGTCTTGTGTCTGTTTTTTAAGGGACACATACACACGCGCGCACGTGCACACGCACACGCGCCCACACACACAAACGGCAAACTGATAATACCCCGTCGTTTTTTGCGTCGGGGGTTAAAAATTACCACTAGCCTAAAAAGCATACTTACATAGTTCCATCCTGACAATCCTGTGTTTCGTTCTGTTGTTTTTCAGTAGGCTGAGTTTCTTCAGGTAAATACGTCCAATTGTTATTCCAGTCTTTTACTTCACAACTCAAGCATCGCAAATTTTTGAATATAGATGACCTAAATTGTTTCGTGTGAGTAACTTCAGCAATATTGTCACCCCAACTTTTATAAGTTTGAAATTTTACGGGTAAGTCTATCCATGGTATGTCGTTGCAAAGGTTACAGGAACAGATGTAAACATGATCTACGTCTATATTCCAACATCCACGCTCTACTAATCCAAAAGGTGTGTGTTTGGAGTAACACGGTATATCTGTACTATTACATGCAATAGATCCAGCTCTGAAAATACAAAAAACTAAATTAAAAGGAAAGTATCGATCTGTGCTTTTTAGGCTCTTACAACCCGTACCAGATAAGTACTTCAGTACATGAACATGATCATAATCGTCATAGGCATAGGTAAAGCCCATATAGGTAGATGCTACTATAACCATCCAGATCTTACCAGCCACCTTGCAGAGATCGTTCCTCACATAGTCTGAAGGCATCTAAACTTTCTGGATTTTAAGTCTGTTAAAATGATCGGTTGAGATAAAAAGATGAAAGTAGATAATGAACTCACTCAAGGGTTACGGGATCAGTACAATCTTCAGAATTGATGTTGTCACAGTGATAACATGTTCTGACTGGTATAAATTTTTCTGTCGTTATGGCATGTGTTGTATCTGTTGTAGTTTCTTCTGCAGGAAGTGACGGAAGTGACGGGAGTTGACGTGATGCTTTGAGTTTATTACTTGGTGATTTATTTGCGTTAACCTTAATTACCATTGGTGGTGTACTTCCATTATTTTCTTGTGTTTTTACAATTGCCGAGTCTATTTCATTCGATTTTACTATTGCCACATCATCTTTGAGTTTGACATCTCCCGTGTACATTACAACATCTTCGGTACTCTCTTCGATTTGATCTAATAAAGTGGTAGGAGCTAATTTATTCGTCATATCGTTAGAAGCGTAAGGAAATTTATTAAAACATAAATTGTCTTAGCTAAATAAATTACGTAACAAATATTTTAAAACAATAGCCAGTCAAATTGCGTCATGCTGGGTAATCTACTATATAAAAATAAGTAGGGTTTTCCTTCTTGACGCTATAACTCCAGAACGAAGGAACCGATTTCCAAGGTTTTGCATTCGTTGGAAAGGTCTCGGACTCCGTGAGGTTTATAGCAATGAAAATTGAAAAATAAAAAAAGAAATGAAAAATGAAATTAATGAATCGAAAAATGAGTTGGTAAGCGCATAACTCGAGAACGGCTGAACCGATTTAGCTAACTGTTTTTTTAGAATACTCCTTGAAGTACAAAGATGGTTCTTACGCAAAGAAAAAAAAACAACTTCCTCAGAAACAGCTTATCCGATTCGGTAGGTCTGAGAATCGGTCGTAATCTATTTTCGGCCCCAGTAGGTGGCACTGCTTTACCGGGCAGGACGACGTCTGCGGGGTCCGCTAGTTTCACTATATTTTTTTCTTGGGCTATTAAGAAAGATAATACCTGGTACTATATCATCATTGTCCTCTTCAACATATTGTAATATATTTTCCATAGCCTCTTTACTTTTAGCTTTATCGCTGCATTTTATTTTGACCATTATAATAACAAGAAAGTAAAAAAATATTGATTTGTTCATTTTTCATATGAAAATTATCTGCTCTCAAAAACAAAGTAGGTATCTAGGATACCTACGTAAACAACGCGTCAAAAAATATCGTCATCGTTGCGAGTTACAAAGAGAAAAGATTAGAAAATTTTGCCAGGAAACAGCAAGGCGACTCCTCTGCCAGCGTTTTTGGTCATGTGGTCATCCTCCATAGTATAAAACTATTTGGCTCACTATGGTTATCCCTACAGGATTATATACTCTTTGCTGATAACCAAAGAGTGTTTAATCCTGTAGGGACTCTATCCTAACTCTTTGGTTGGGGCACTGACCTCTATTAATACCATAAATTTAGGAATTAATACATTGCATTAATAGAAGTCAGTGTTTTAGTTTTTTTAATACTAATCTTTCAAAAGCTTGTATACTTATTTAAACTTGACATTGGCTAAATTTCTGCAGAGTCCATAGTTAAAAGAAGAAGAAAAAGACAATTCAAACCATGGTAAATTTTACAATGCTTAATACAGATCAGATACATCGAACTTAAAGAACAAACACTGCATTTCCTATCACAAGAAAGTGTAATTTAGATTTAAAGAAATTATTCTAATTTGGGTTTGTTTTTTGAAAGTTTTTGACGACGTTCGCAATTTCGAACATTATTTTAGTTCTACGGAGACTAGTGTTGGGGTAAATTTCAGATGTTGAATGAACATATTAAATGATTTTGACGTACTTTAGGAGGAGCCTTGAATTCGGTGCCTACCTCTAAAAAAAATAAACTTAATAAACACAGCTTAGTTACTGTAATGTAATTCCTACACTAAAAATTAATCCTAAAAACAATCTGAATTATTGTAAAATATATGAGTATTATAAAAATATATTACACCTATTAAAAAAATCAGACATGGAAGTAGAAGGATATACCTTCTTCTTCCCTTTTCTTCTATGTTCATTTTTCATCCCTAAAGGAGTAGAATATTACTGAAATTCGTGTACCAATTTAACGCTAAGCCACGAGGCGGAAAGCTTGTAATAAAAATACACAAGTAAAAAAAAACAAAAATAAAACAATTAAGAAAAAAACCACTAAAACAAAAGAAAACTATTTTTTTTAATTTGTTTTAATATAGCCAAGAATTGTACAAAATACCAAGCCAAAGAAATCTTTAATAAACTACCGGCTGACCTGAAATCCATAGTCTTTAACACAAAGTTGTTTAAAATTCGACTAAAACACTTTTTACTAAAACGGTGTCTATATTCAATACATGACTTATAATGGAATTATTATGACATATTTGACAAATAATGAATCTAAATTGATTACTTATTATTATTAACAATAATTTTTAAATGTGGTATTAATTTTTAAATAATCTAAAAATTGTGGTTCTTATATAAATTGAATTTAATATGTTTTTATATAAATGTTAATATAATCAGGGTTACCTATATTATTATAATTTTACAACTGGTTTAAATGTTAATTAAATAATTTAAAGGTATTAATTCAGACACAATGTACATTGTTTAATGAATAAATAAATGAAATGAAATGAAATTTGACCCGTCGGTGTCAAACGTGGATTATTGCTCAGTAAACGTTGTGAAACCTAGTAGAGGCGACCCACAGCACTGATTTTTTGCGACGTCGACTTCCATATTTTCCCACAATGCGACGCGAGGCGCCAATTCTGCCAAAAGGACCAAACCAAGTGCACCGACAATATTACTTAAATACGTGGAAAAATGGTAACCTCTCATTTTTAAGTTGGTTAGAAATCTTTGTTAGAAACGTTTTGCCAATAACATTTAAAAAAAAAACATTCGAAGGAAAGTAAAAAACACTTTAATTTGTAAAAAATATATAAAATTAATTCACAACAAAAAATATTTCTACCACTAAAACAAAATAATTTTGAGCTATTTTAGTGTTATGAAAAACACAATTATATGTGTCGCTCATTTTTGTCGTCAAATCGTAGGTGTCCAAAGTATTAGAATTGTCATTACTCAAAGTACTAAAATCGCTGCTGAGACGAAGACCCCCCCCAGACCCAGTAAGATTTGTTTTTTTAAAGCCAGGAATTGAGTATGGTTTTTTGTTACACTTATCTTCTGAACAAAAATCGTAACGGGAATTATAGAATGGTTTGTCAAGACAGCCTCTTCTAACAAAATTTTTCTCGCCAATATTCGTGTAGCAAAGTTGACCTTCAGTGCACTGGACGTATTCTTGCCTAAAATAACTCTATATCAAAAATTTTATAAGCCCAGACGCATTTTTTAACCTAGGAAGCATCTGTGTCACTCTAGCTTTCGAACAAAAAACTGCATCAAAATCAGTCGGCCCATTTAGGCACTACGTGGTAACTAATTTGTACACAGATCCGCGCGTCGAACTTGTAACAACCCTCTTTTTTGTCGGGGGTTTTGCCCCTTGATCCTCGTAATATACAGAAAGCATCGAAGCTAAAACGTTCAGAGCGAGTGAAACCCTCATGTAGAGAGTTCTGTTTTTTTTATATTATTATATTATTAGTCCTTATATTATTTAATTATACCTACTATACCTAATATATATGTTAATAAATGATTTTTAAACATGCGGCCCACTTTTTAGGTTAATTTATAGGTACATTAAAAAAATAAATTTTTAACTACAGTGTCTTAAAAAAAACAATCACAGCGCGCTCCATACAACGCTGAGAGACTTTAAACTGGTGGACCAGCCGCATTATGAGTTTTTACGTTTCAGCACCATAGGACATAGCTGGCAGGATGCACTGGTTAAAGACTTTAGTCTTAAGCATTGTGCATCCTCCACAATAAATTCCCTAAATTCTTTAGATAATTCACACATTGCACAGAAAAAAAAATAGTTCCATTATGTTGCCTCCATGTTTAAAATTCATCTGTATAATATTAACATGTCACTCTTTGGATTACTAATTTACAGTAAATGTACCAAATTACATTTGAAACGGGCCGGTATTTTCAAAACAAATCGGTTGTGACAGGCGGCAGATAGTCACGGGAGAGAATATCTACCAGATACTCAAAACTATCTACCAGTTTCTCAGCTATTAAACGGAACCCTCTATGTGAGTGTTTTAGGCGCTCTTGATCATTTATTTTGTAATTCTATGCAAGAATAAATCTGTATCTATACCCTGAAAATTGCAAAGAACGATGTGATGCATTAAAACTCCGCGAAGATAGAGTTAATATGCAAAATTACATTTGGATAAACACAATTTGCAAATATCTTTACATGTATTCATAATACTTACACTTGGCCGGTGCGGCATAAATTGTCCTCCAGTAAATTTTTTTCTTCAGTCCTACAAGATTTACATAATAGTGTATTTTTCGATTCTTCAAGTAGTTTATTATCGAATGCCCAATCTTCATCATTAAGGTAATTAAAAAAACTGTTATCGTCGTAGGGCTGGTCGTTGCAAAGATTACATTTGCAGGCAAATGTTCTATTTATAAAACCAAAGTTAGGCAGTGCACAGCCTCTAATTATATACTTAGGATCAACGCGCGTGTAGCAGTAATCTAGATTAGTGCAGTCCATAGAGGGAATCCTAGTTTAAAATTAAAGACAGTATTAAACAAAACTGTGTTTGAGAGTTCAAAATTGTAAAAAAAATATTTCAATCTGTTACTTACTTTTCGCCTTTATAACAGTTTTTGTCCTCCTTTGAAGTGCTGTTGGCATAACATACATAACATTCCATAATAAGGCGTCGACGCAATCTTTTTGCGACGACGTCCCTTGATTGTCTCCCTGACTTCACTAGTTCGCTTGTCTTATTTTTGATTCTATCTCTGTATACTTTTCTAAACGATAAAAAGTCTCGCACAAAAAGTCTTTTAAGCTCAACATCACCAAATTTATCATCATAATCTACTGTATGTATAGTAGATATTTCTGTAAAAAACATTGATGTATTTTTCTCAGTTTCTTGTATTGATGAGATTTTTTGTAGTGTTATGTTATTTAAATGAGTATACACGCCAATTTTATGCAAATATAATAACAATAATGCACATGTAATAATAATTTTTTCCATTTTCCGAATTCTTCAAAGTTGTGCTTCAATTTTATTTTGTCATAATTTTAGGGGAAATAATAACAAAGTTTATAAAAAAAAACTTAAAATAGTTTTATACTGTTATCTATACCCACCACAGAGCAACCAAACGCCCACTATGGAAGATATTGACGATCTGTAGGTACGTAGAATAATTTAAAAATCAAACTATAGGCCGACTGTTTAACTCGCGTATCGCCATCTGAGGTACAGAGTCATAAAACATTTATTAAATCTCTTAAAGAACTATTTAACCACAGATTAAAGTAATGTAAGACTATTCGTCACTAATATCCATATCGCTTAAATCATCATCACTGTCTGTGCAGCTTGAGGAATCAGAATCTTGGCGATAGGCGATACGCGAGTTAAACGGTCGGCCTATAGCTTACTTGTAAGCGACAATTGATTAGAATTATTATAAGTAAGCACCTATATATTAATTTATTTGTTAATTGTAGCAGGTCTCCTAGTCCCTCAGAAGTCACATAAGTTTAACTCAGCAAAAAGAAAAGAATCGTATTCTGAGTTTTAATTAATCAGGTCACTGCGTTGAGTCTATGGTTTAATTGTTACAACCATAGATTTAGATCAAGAATTTATGAAATCTATGGTTGCAACCAATCTTTGCACTGACCTCTATACTACAAGTTGTAGTATGGAGGTCAGAATCCTTGGGATTGAAGCTAGGTTTATGCTCTTTGGCTAGGTTCTCTTAGTAGGCTGTGGTTGTGAGCATAGAGCATATAAACGCTTACACAGACTACTAAGAGAACCAACGCTTACGCTGTTGGGAGGGCGGGTTTCTATATTTTTATATAATTCTTTTACATGCAGCTCATTCTTAGTAGTCTGTGAGCTCATTTGAGCAGGAAAGTACGCAGGGAAGTGGACAGGACGAGTATGCGAACACGATACTTCTCGCACTCATACTGCTGGTAAAATTGACTAGAAATTATAAGATCCTTAGCTTCCGCCCACGGCTTCGCTCGCGTGGTACTTATTGGGATAAAAAGTAAAATATGCGTTAATCCAGACTATAATCTATCTCTGTGCTAAATTCCATCTGCTCACTTTAGTGCATCATCAAGCGATATTTGCTTTGGTTGATATTTACATTCCTATTTCTGCAAAAGGAGTCATGATTATAACAACATGAATAACCTACTAACAGGAAAATTAATAAAATAGTTCCTCAACTAGATATTTATTTAAGCAAAAGTTCTAAGCATCCAAGGACTGTGTATTCCATTTTAATATCAAACCGGTTTCTAAAACTAAATAATTAGTTGAAAATGCTTGTTAAATAATAATAATAATATCTTGCGACATTAACACACACGGTTGATTCCAAACAAAGCAGAGCTTGTACTTTGGAAACCAGAAAACTATCAGTTTACAATACACAACTATTTTTCTAGAAATTGCTTCTGTGTTTGCGTATTTACAGTATTATGCATCAAAATCTTTTCTAAATACCTGGCTAGTCTTCTGAGCGACCTCAGAATGGCTGGCAGCAATGGTTACGGCTTGAAGGGATAGAAAAATAGTTATTTATATTATGGACAATGCAATGTCTCTATTTCGACGATGCTTTTTACGAGCTTATAGTCTTGGCTTATTGATTTGTCTCAGCTATTGGCCTAGTGTAAAAGGTCCTTATATGAAAAGGTCCTTATTTGTGGCTAAGCAGCTACGTAAGCTCATAGTGTAACGTACCCAAACTAGGTTAATATAATGCGCATGTAACCGATAATTGTGTATAATACTTAATAATAAAATTAGTTCGTGTTTAGTATTCAAGGTATTTAATTGTATCTCCTGTTTAGGATAAAATCCATACACGTACTCATTCATACACCCACATAGTCGCTTCATGTTTATCAATTTAGTAGGGAATTAAGAAAATTAGTAATTGTTACTTGTAGTTGAGTTTAAACTTTATATATTTTTTTAGCATGCTCCGATTTACCAAGTTTACCAAGATCGTGAAAATTTATCTTCATTTCACCGCCATTACAGGCTTTATTAGCTAAAGTAATGTATGGTTGAACTACAAACTGAGAACTCGATTAATCGACATTTTCACCTTATTCGTGTTTGAAAATCGAGGTTAATTGACGTATGTTACGAGACCGATTGACGCTTCTACGTGAGTAATCGATTTAAGAGTCTATTATTTTGAATTCGAATCGTTTGGGATTAATTAATGAATGAAAAGGGTCGGCACTGTTACTCATTTCGTTTGTATTGAAATCTCGTTTAATCTATCAACGGGCAATTCCACTGAGTTTTTTGCGTACAGTGGTCGAAATTAAAGGGCTTGCACAATCGACATTCCAAACTCACTGACTACCGTGTGGTGGTTGTTTTTAGGATTTCAGTGACACGAAAACTAGATTGCATTCACTTTATTCTAATTGGACGTATTGAAAGGTGCTTTGTGGGATTTTGGTGGAACGAACACCGGTAATGGGAAAACTTACTTAGTTTAGTAGCAATTTCCTGTAATTATTTGTGTACAGGTAAATATTGTATTTGAAACTAACACAGCTACTCATTATGTATTAGGTTATGAAAGTTCTTGATTGCTTATTTATTTAAGCTCGTTCAAACCATGGAATCGTGTGTTACGTAGCTATTTTATTTAACCTGGACTTTAAAATATCCAGAAATATTTTAAAGAGTCGCTAAATAGACATCTTCATGAAAAATTTCACCTTGTTACTAGCCTCTCTCAAGCTCTTGAGTTTGAAAGGTCTTTAAACCTTACTTGTCGTCAAAATTATGAGTAAAATAATGTTTATTAATTTTTTTTTAACCCCTAACAATAAAGAGCGGTGTGTTATAAGTTTGATGCGTATATCTGTGTATTTGTGTACAAGTTTACGTAGCACAATGGAAATACTGATGGATGCAATTTCTTTCATTCAAAAGTTAAACTGATACCTTAAAACCAGTCATGAGCGAGAGAAACTTCGTCAGTGAGAATTCCGTTAATACCAAGGAAGCTGATAGATGAGTAACTGGTAGATAATAATAATAATAATATTAATATAGTGGGACATTAACACACACGGCCATCTGATCCCAAACTAAGCAGAGCTTGTACTATGGAAACCAGATAACTGGTAATATACTACATATAATACTTTTCTTTTGTAAATATATCCTTAAATATAGATAATTACACCCAGACAAAAGACAAACAGACATATTTAAACAAATGTTTGTCTCGGGTGGGAATCGAACCCACGACCTGCGGCGTGAAAAGCAAGTATCATACCGACCACGCCACGGGCCCGTCAATACAGTAAACTTGTTGCGAAACCACAGGGCCTCGATGGTGAAAAAAAATTCATAAAGTAATGAAGTCCTTATTTATTTTCTCGACATTTGTCTACTAGAGCCCTGGACTGATTGATTTTATATTTGGTACACATACCTACGTGAATTGGTAACCCGAAGAGGGACGCGGTATATTATTAATGAATTTTAAACTTGTGGGCTTCTTTTAATATATTTACCTGTAATCTGTGAGTATCAAACTACGTTTTGTTTATTCTTTTATAATTTATGGCCAAGTAGTTTCGAATATAAGGAGGTACTAAATGACTTCAAAATTAAGTTTACAATATTATTTATTTTTAAAAAGTAATTGTATAACAAGCTCACCTAATCCCACACTGTAGCTAAAAACTTTTTTTTAGCCCAAAAAGTGACCCCCATGTTTAAAATACATTTATTTGCCTACATAACACGTTCCTCTTTGGATAACCAGATCATATAAGTGTACCAAATTTTAACTTAATCGGTTCAGAAGCTCCGGAGCAAATCGGCTGTAAGTGCTGTGACAGACGGATGGACAGACATCGGAGTGATCCTTTATGGGTTCTGTTTTTACTTTTAGATGTCAACTTAAAGTGAGTTGAGTACTAACTAAACTCACTTTTGTTTAGGCTCATAACGAAATCCTACTAATATTATAAACTCGAAAGTTTGTAAGAAGAATGAATGGATGTCTGATAGTGGCAGCATTCATACCGAAAAACCAATGACCAGCTCTGTCGCTACGTTTGGCATTCCGCAAGTGTGTGGTCGCTGCGATTCGCTTGCAAAACGACAAACGTGGTTAAAGAAAGTCGCAAAGCAAGTGTGTTTAGGCTCTAAGAGACGCTTTAACACCTTGACGTGTGCTAAATAGGTACCTACGTTTTCTGTTGGGCCAAGCATTTAAGCTTACTATCTCCTCTAACTGCAAAACAAACAATTCATCAAGAGTCGAGTGATTAAATTACCTGAAAGTATGCACTTTCAGTTAATTTAGACACTCGACTCTTGTATACTTAGTAGATAATGCTATCTACCAAGTATATCGTACAAGTCAGTTTACTGTAGAAAGAGGACACGCAGCGGTTAGGTGCAAGCAAGTGGTCTTATGTTATGTAAACTGATGTTGTGTGGTGTAAAATGTAAGAAATAGAGGTTTTGATTAGATATTGTTTCGTATGATTAGGTAGGTTAAGCTTAGATTATGATAAAGCAATTCCCACTAAATGAGAGCGCAGTGGGAATAGTCTCAAAAATTATTGGATAATTATGTCACCATAAAATTATCAATAATTAGTTGGTTATAAGCGAGTCCTTATACAGAACCTATAACATACACTATCACCGTAGCTTTCTCGCGATAGCGATAGTCTATCGATAGTATCGTGATACTATAGTGGCCTTGATAATCAAACTCTAATGATAGTCCTATCGAAACTATTGAAATGCATCGATAAGTCATCGTATATAGTTTCAATAGTATCGACTATTTGCATGCAACACTATCGATAGTATCGAAAGCTTTTAATAGTACTGCTAATCGATACTATCGATAGTATTGGGACATTTTAATAGTTTCGATAGGACTCTTCGTGCAATCAAAAATTTTTCAAGGTCAACTATTGCACCAACGCTACTTCACACAAGACCCGTTATACTCCGAACGAACTTACAACTTCTTTCTTATTCAGGAGCCCGTTAAAAACTGCATTTCTGTGTAGAGCAAATAACAAGTCTCAATCATAAATACGTCCATGATGACTCTACTTTACTGTATGTTGTGGAAGAAGCCTTCTTAAGTTGTTTTATGTTACAAAATTAAAAAATTATTATATTAGTAAAAATTGACTGTAAAGCTATTAACTTCAGTAATACATATTTTTGTTAAAAAACGCTAGTGTTTTGCATCTTGGGCCACATAACTAACTGTGAATGCTCCATCAACACCAGAGGAGATTTGCAACAAAGGCTGTGTTAAAGGATACAGTGTACGTTAGAATAAGCTTTGTCGAGTGATGTTTGCTTTAGACGCGCCTTTTCATAGTAAATGAACACTAGGCTAGTCAACAATTGGAATATTTATTTTGTAATGCGTTTGGTTTTAATAAGTAATCGTAGTTATGCATGGTTAGACTAGTATTTAAAAAAAACTGTGGCAGATAACGCGATGGACAGACGAACGGACACGACGACGTAGCGACGGAGCGGATGGATGGAGGATTTCGTTTGGACCTTCCGGCAACCTAAAAGAGTTTAAATTGTTCAATTCTTTAACATTTATGTATGGATCTCTTAAAATTTCTATTTTTTATTAGTTCCTCGTTGGTCTTGTGGTAGGTACCTACCTAAGCTTGTGTTCGATGTGTTAATTACCTACTGAGTTTTTTGGCAGTGTTTCTCATTAGTTGCCAGTCATTCACTTCATGGTAGGAAAAGAGATTGGACTATTTTTATGTAGACTCGCGTCTCAAAAAAAAACATATTTTCATTTCCATTTTCATTTTTAAAATAACAAGTGAATTTTACTTTATAAAAATTGAGTAGTTACATAATCGATTATAAATAGTCTAATTAAATTAACCTTACTTATTTTAGCATCTTTTAGATAACATGTAACTTGACGAACACCGTTCCATGTATACTGCAAACCTCCCTCAGATCGATACTATAATTACAGTCAATTTGCGTCTACACCCGCCTATAGAATTCAGCTCATTTATTTCCTTATTTATACTCATATTCCTTCTTTTACACTTGTTATACGAAGCTCACGTACAGATAATACTACAATGAGGCATACAAATTATCGCTTGCGCCGACGTCTGATGTCTTAAAAATCTAAACTGACGAAAGTAAACTGAATTCGCTTACAAAAAGTAGTCTTATTTTTATGAAGTTAAGGTTTATTCTAAAAATTGTGAGTTAGGTGATTACGGACCTTTATACTTTTACTGTAAGGTCAGTGGTCGGCGAATAACTCGCTAAGACATGATCATGACTTGTGAGCTTATACTCCACACCTCGTTACGTGTTAACAGGCACATTCGCTCACGACGCCATATTTATCCGAAGAACATCAAAATATCCCGGCTCATTGCAGTCATGTCGAAACCTACGTGAAGAGTAGTTACCCTACATAGTTATTTTCTACTAACTTAAACACAGATACTTTAGCTTTTTAGTATACACCGATCACCGATCTTATGTCGTGCCACTGCATATCATTCGAGAACAAGCTAATATTGATTGGTTTGTTCAATGAGAATAACTTGAATGAATCAATCAAGGTTAGCTACCTTCCCCAACACTTACTTAGTCTATTGGCTCAACACTTTTGCCACTTTCCTATTCCATTATCCTGATCCTTGGTATCTTCTCCCTAATTGCTAGCTTGAAGCTCCCTTGTCTGAGTTCACTGCATCATTCCAACGATATTTCGGTCGACTCACTGGGCGTCGCCCTGTAGGTCCAAGGTATGCTCTCTTTACTCAGCGATTCTCTCCCATTCTCATTATCATCATCATCTTCTCCGATACTTCCAAACCCCCGCCAAATTTTTAACGTTTACTATTTCATACAATATTTGAATAAAGTGATGTCTAGTAGGAATCTAGTCGGTGTTAAAATAGTAAGAAGGCACCTATAAATTATTATACCAATCAATTGTATTGGAACCAAGTTTTTTACTACACGTAACTGATGCCAACCGTAGGAATTAGGCGGTAAAAAGTGTGACCACGTCATTTTAAAATTATTAGTATAACAACTTTAATCTTATCTTAATATATAGTCATCCTTACAAAATAATGTACAAAACTTACGCATACTTTTTGCAGTTCTTAAGTTGGTTTTCGTTAAAAAAATTACTTTAGTTTTATAGGCCTTGTTAACGATGAATTGGTAAATTACGCGATTCTTTCGAATCATAGGCGTTTGTTTCGAAACCCAATTTTCCAATGTAGGTTACTTTGAAGTTATTTTATAGTGAGTTTTAGTATGAAATGGTGTACGTAACCAGAATAATTTATTAAGTCCACGAAATGTTTTACTGTTGTCTCTCTCAAGAGACTGACGTGTATGTAAACACAAAGTACAGTGAACATCAAAAGTCATAGATGACCGAAATGAATTTAACATTGTTTTTAAATGATAATAGATATTGTGTAAGGAGGCAGTATCATTACCTAATATTTGATACACATAACAATAAATTACTTTAGAAACAATTCACTGTCACGATTTACACTATTTCGACGCAAATTTTACAATCATATTTCCGATTTAGATCACTCACTTTTGGCGTTGATTATACGCCGAATAACACCGAGGAGCAAATTTCTTAGGCATCTAATGCAACGGTTGTAGTGAACTTTTTGATGTTTAATTTAAATTTTCTCTTCGTAGAATGTTACGCGGGAAAAGTTTAAATGTTATTGCAGTGTTTATATTTTGTTCGTTCTCGCGGTTATGAAGTTCTTCATTTACTTTGAAACTTCAACATACCTTCTAATGGAGGATCGTTGTTAGAAATATTTTTAAGGTAATTTATAAACTTGAATCTATTTTTGTAGATGGGATCCAAAAAACTTGCCAAAGTAATGAAAAAAATATGATACCAATTTTTTTTAGATGGTAGAGCAAAAAAAGTCGAATACTATAACCCGTACATAAATAAGAAAAAAATTTTATGTTATATAATCCTATTTTAAATTTAATGGAACTGTGTAAATAAAAAAAACTGGCAATCTGTGTGTATGTTGCAGTAAGGTAATTATAGCCGAGATATAATGTAACTAGGGATATAGGTACGTAGTTACATACCGAGACATAGTTATAAGAAAACGATTCATTGCCATCTTACTAGGAATATGATTATAATACATCATTGTAGTAGTACTAGTACTTACCTAATATTTTTATTGAAATAGTTACAAATCTACGATAAAAATACATTGTGACCATAATATCGTAATTAGCATAAATCTCTTAAAAAAGAATTAAAGACTCGTTAGCTAATACCTAGCAGACTTATGCCTGAACAAAATATTAAAAACTTAACATCAGAATTAGAGTACCTTCTTCTTCATAATATAGGTTAAAAAACTGTTTTCTAATTGATTTATACGTGCCGTGGTATCCGAATTAGTTTGACAATGATAGACAGATTCACGAAACATTTGTTCCTCCGGCTTTTAACCTCGTTCGTAACAGAACTGGATACATTTACTAGCTTTCCACCCGGTGTCGACTTTGATCTACTGTTATTAAACGGTAGCAGATTTTATTCCTATCTGGATTGTAATATTTTCTTCAGCTTTCATTTAATTTGTAAAGTTTGATATATTGTGTGCCAACGGGCTATGAAGAGAGTTATACTCGGCATTTCTTTACGCGATGAGAAATTTCGCTTCAGAAGACTGAATCACCTTCGTCCGTGGGGCCTTCAATCTGAATCCTAACACATGATCTCCTAGTGGTGCAAGTAAGGTAACATTAAACTGATGGCTTCAGCCGTTGGCGACTACCTACCGGCTTGAGGTAGTGTGCGATATCTGGTGACACAATTTGTGAAAGTTGGTCTTAAATTTGGATATGTGGGAATTTCCACGGGTACGCACAAAACCCTTTGCTTTCACTTTTATTGTGCGAACTGCCAACCTGTGGAATTTGCTTGATAAATGACGTCATCTATAACATCGTGGCAACGTCTTGCCAGACTCCCTTAAAATTCATATACAAATATATGAACTTTAAGAGGTTACCCTTTAGAAGATATCTTTTACCAACCAAAGTCACGATAACCCATATTTCATAATGAATCAATCACTCTTACCTGTGTTGGAAGGATGTGTTGACAAACTCTCAGCTTTTATAAAATGTCGAAGATCGGGCGTTCACAGCCTCTTTGGCTAAGACAAGTTCATAAACACAAAAACCTGGCCTGATCAGAATCAAACCATCTACTCGCGGCGTGTAAAACTAGTCTTTACCTACCACTAAACCTGGTTCGTCAATTATAATTAATTAATATACATGAATGATTAAGCAAAATCTTTCCTAAACTAAGCAAAAGTAAAAGTAGTCAAAAACACCATTTGTGTGTTACATTGCTCTAGATTATGTCTCTAAGTCTGAAGTTTAGACATTCTCGGCAAACATATGTAAGGAGGAAGTTACTTGAGGCGAAATCCCTCGTTGATGAGTACTAAGTACGCAACTGTATATTTACTTTGTGGTTTGAACATTGGATCTGTGTAAGTTAGAGATGGGTTACATACACTAGATTAAAACCAGAAACAATTGTGAATTAAAAATATCATTTTCAAATAACTGTGACTAAATACAACGTAACATAACTACCACTATTTAATTTTCCAGTGACTAAATAGTCTTGATATCTTGTTTCTTAGAGCCATTGACACTAGTTTCTGTTTGCATCGGCATTCGGCTTTTTTGAGTGTGTGGGGTGTAGCGTTCTGCTGAAACAAGCTTCCAAAAAGGAACTCGGTCGCCGATTTTGTCATTCGCAAGTGTGCGGGGTGCGATGCTTCGTCGCTGCGTTTAGCTTCTAAAACTCCAAACACCGATGTAAAAGGTAGCAAGTGTGGCTAGGCTCTGACTCGAAATTTAATTTGCTACCGCTATTACGTGATTAGAGAAAATGAGACAGCTAGAGTATACCTACAGAAGGAAAATACGCTCTAATATTTTTACTAGAAGTATTTTCATGTTATGAACCTACCTACTAACGTTGCTATAACAACTAGTATTTTTTATAACTGTTATATTATCACTGTGTGTGACTGTGACTTTTAAATAACAGTTGTATCTAACAGTGACGAATTATCGTCACTTTTACACGTATTGTCGCCTCACCTCTAGTAAGTAGGTACCTACCGAAGTACTAGATCTGTGTGTAATGTGTATAGCTGCCTTATCCCTTAACTGAATTTAGTAATTGCTGCAAGTTCAATATTGACGTTGAGTTTTAGTCTAAGTTGAGTATTGAGACTTACTGACAACGCGTTAAGCTGCATCCATACTATAGTTACTTTTTGTAAAATAACATTTCTAGCGTTACAGATCAACATTGGACAGCAAAAATTGTTAATTGTTAGTACCTAATTATTTTTGCATATGATGCCGTAATATTACCAACATTTTGAAAACGCGCGTAAAACAATGTTTCTAAATATGACAGAGCAACTTTCGATAACAAAAAGGTTTTAGTGCATTTTTTTAACATATACTTATATGTACAATGACGACCATGACGACCTATGTAGTCAAGCGGCGCGTAAGCCGTCCGATTGAGCTATATTAGTGAGCCTAGGAAGTAGCGGGTTTAATTGCCACTCCGGACAATCTTTCGGTCGATCTCATACATTTTGTTCTTTTCGATCTTTTGTTATGGCTACACTATGTAGTTTGTCTAGACGCCCAGTAATCCAGGCAAAATGGTAGACAGCATAGAGAAAAAGTGAGGACTAAAATCTTAAATCTCTTTAGTAACCTCTTTAATAATCTTAAATCTTAAATCGGACTTACAGGAAAAGCAGTGGCGGAATTGCGGTGGTGGGTTAAGTCCCATTAAAAAAAGCCTCAACGCGTTCTACCAAACTCTTTAGCTTTATAATGATAGTATAGATTAGTATATAATATGTGAATTATAATGTCAGAATATTTTTTTATAATTAAAAACAAATGAAGTTACAGCATTTGCAGCACGAACACTAAACAAAATGTTTGTAAGAAACTTGCAACCACTCTATTATTCATAATAAAGCAACAAGATACAGCAAGGCAAGAACCAAGGTAACTTTGAAATATTGCTTTGAGGAGCAAGTAGGTAAGTCTGTGAATACTTTATGTTTGAACGGAAACATTTTGCTACATACATAACATTTATTTTACTATAAAAATCTTAGAAAAATAAAACTAAATTAGAAAAACTTTAATTTCAGTCTTTTTTGTAATGGTATTATGTGGTACAAATAATTAAAAGTAACTAAACATTTATAGAGGAACTTATGGAACATAAGTTTATACTGTTAGTAAAAGTGCGTCTAGGTACTTGCCTTGCGGGCAAGGTTCCTGTCAAGAAAGCTGGCGACGCTACCTTTCCGGATTACTAAACTTATGCGTGGAAAAACTAAGTCGAATAGACAAAAAAATACTTTAATTATTTTTTGTCATTTTTCCTATTTCTATTCACATCGCTCACATTCAAATAAACTTTTACCCCAAATTTACTAGAGAGGGAAACTATTAAAGTAATTTGACAGACGGATTAATGTACTCACCGATTCAGATATCGATAACAAGCAACAATAAAAACTAAAAACGACGCGTCAAACGAAACCTTAATAGTATAAAAGTTTAATGAGAAAATAAAATCTACATCCGGACTTCGGACCCACACAAGACGTTTATAATGTACCTATTTGACATCATAAAGATTAGAAGCCATATTTGTAATTAATTGAATCAGTTTCCATTTAAATAAACGTCGTGTGTACGATGCAATCCGGGCGCAGTGTAACCGGTGCTTTTGACGTACAATAATCGAACTATAAAACCGAATATTTATCTCGAATTAATCTTTACCGCTTGAGATTGACAGTTATATTCGATTGACGTGTGGTAGTGGATTGTTTAATGCAAATTGCAATTAATTTAGCATTTAATGTTCCGAGCGATGTAATGGATGGCGGTCGTTTTGTTGTTAGCAATTTTAACCGACCTTTAATAAGGAGGAGGTTCTCAATTCCAGTGGTATAAGATGGAGATAGAGATGACGATAAATAAAAAGTTGCTCCAATAAAAAAGTTTTATTTAGAAAGTGTTTGTAATCATGATTAGGTACTGTCATACCTTTTTCATATAGATACATAAATTATGAATGCCCGGACAGACAAAGTTGGTCTAATATATTTTTTTAGAAATTGTTATTGTAATTATTATTACTGTCATGATTACAAACACTTTTCCTAAGAGACTGTTAAGACCCAAAATTAGTTTATTAAGAATTGTATAACATTATTTTGAGAGTGTCCTTTACTATGCTTGCCAACATATCTTTAAGCATATCTACACTTTATATTTGGTAATACATGGTTAGAAATAAGTCCAATTTAGTTAATAAAATTAAATGCTTGGTCTTAAGACTTTAAAGTACTTAAAGTCCTTTATTACATTTAGACAGGAACTCTCGCAAGCTTTAAAAATAATTGTAGAGCTAACAATAAGTAAGGTACTTAAAACGACATAAGATATTAGCAATTAATTTTGAGCTCTATGTGACGCTCACATGACTGGTAATTGATTAAAGGTTGAGACTGAATTTAACATTTTTATAAATTAATGGCTATTTTGTGATGTACTGGCCACAGGCTTGAGATACTATCAATGGTCGACAGTAATGAGCCTTGGTGTTAGTCTGATGGACACAAGATTCTGTAGTTAAGTCAATTACTTCAAATGTATTTATTTCTATTCATTGCTATAACATGGCCAGAGAGAATAAATATAACTACCTCATTAAAATACTTATGTAATGATTTTAATGATTTAATCATTAATTAACCACCCAATTAATTGCGACAAAGTATTTATGATAACTTGTTGCAAGGAGGTTCCATTTTAAGGCTGATTCATACAAAGAAGAAGTTAGCATATAATATATTTTAATGTGTTTTTTACTTCATAGTAATTAAATTTCGACCCGGTGGCAATGAGTTGAGAGAGTTTAGGCATTACTCCACACATGCTAGTCAAGTGCGGATTAGTGGGTGTCACATGTCCTCGAACGGTTGCTTTAAGATGTTTTTCTTCGCAGATATTGAGCAGTGACGGTGAAAAAATTCTCACAAAGATTTGTGGGCACGGCCGGGGATCGAAATCACGACTTTATATTATGAAGTCGAGGCCGCTACCTCTGCGCCACCGCTGCTCTTGTAATTAACATTGTAAATATGAATACTTCGTTACCCGTGGTGCGTAGTCCATTTTGATGAGGTAATTAAAACTTCACTTTTTTCTTAATGCTGTATCCCGCTTTGCTGTAGGGAAGTGGACAGATAGTCCACTTTCCAACTCAGTATAGACAGTATAGAAGTCTTGGCCTTGGCCGGATTCAAATCCTGAGAACCTTCACGGCACCGCTGTTGATCCTGCCTTAGGTGTAAGTAAGTACTCATAACAGTGGCGAGATTGCGGTGGTGGGTTGAGTCCCAAAAAATATATAACACTGATTAAATCAAAATAACAAAACTCTAAAACATCTGTTCTGTCTGTTACCCTATTATGTACTTAATTGAATCAGATTATATCATTAAAAGTAATACAAGCGTCAAAAATTGTTGATCCACTTAGAAGAGACACATAACGATACATTAGCATTCGATTACATGGCACTGATTAGGTAGGCACTCGATTTAAGTATCGATCTTGATAACTCTAATTAAAGAATCAGTCGCTCGAAATGTAGCACCGCACCGTCTCGATGATACGACGTTTTGTAATCGGAAACTCGATTATGCAATAGTGTAAATGTATCGATTCAGACCACCGTCCACCTTTATAATTAGCTTCTTTGGCGTAGAGCACGCGCTTTCTTAAGAATTCTTTTATTATTTGACTTTTTCTATGACCACATCATGCGTATTGTGTTACGTCGGAACATACGGTTTTGTATTGTAAATCTTAATTACAAACCAAATAAATATTCTGTTGTTGGCCGAAAAATAATTAAAACTGTGTTAATGTAATTTCTAAGTTCACAATTACTTTGTATTCCAACACGGAGTGGTATGTATAAGAAAATTGGGTGTCTCATATTAGGTAGACATCTACCGCTCACACCGCATATCTGGACTCCGATCCTCTAATAGACAAATGTCAAAAAAAAATTGCGAAAGGCCACCAACAATAAGGTCTACCTTTTATCTCTTTACTGGCATGATATAAAATGTAAGTTACGCGGACGAAGTCGCCAGTAGAAATCGGCAATTTATTATATTAGTGGAATCAAATTGATGTAGAGTTTCCCTTATTTTTTTCTCTTTTCTTTCGTCACAACTTTCGTCGATTTGCTGATATAAAATTATATTGCTTACGCGTCCAGCAAAATCATTTTCTTTTATCGTAGTAAGGTAAAATTAATACAACAAAATTTATTTTTCTTAAACCTTCAATGCCATTAATTTCCTTTTAATTTTCCTCTCGCGGAAAACTAACGTTCTGCCCGCAATCTGCAGCTGTTACTTGACGTCATTATTAAATGCTTTTCAAGAACAGGTGTTGATAATAACGAGGGTGAACGTTTAATTAATTAACGTTGTAGTTGGGTGGATGATAGTTTAATATAGTAAGTACGTGTGGTAAGTGTAAGAGTACGGTGGCGTGATTCCGTTTTTGCATTACTACTGACTTACTCTTGACACTCGATTTTTTTTATTCTTTATTCTTGAATAGGCTGGCGCTTGACTTAAACTTACCTGATATTAAGCAATGATGTAGTCTACGATGGGACGCGCCAGCCCAATGTACCGATTCACTCGTGATTACGAATGACTTCCAGTAAGAAGGTGGCAGTGAAATTAGACTCCTTAAGGTTGAAACCATAAAGGAGCAACAATTTCAGCCCACCCTCTTAAATGTTGTCACCAGACATCGCACCTTAATGCCCTTAACTAAGGTAGGTACGTATTACTTACATTCCCAAGTTTAAGTATGTATGATAATGAATAAACAGGTACCTACCTATTTCTTCAAGACTTTTAAAGTTTGTTTCAAGTGTAAACAATAAATATAACTAGGTATGTACGTAGCAGGTAGTCAAATTGTGTCCTCAATTACAAATCAATGTCTCCAAAAGAAAAAAAGTAATCTCGTTTGCCAATCAACGATAAATGCAATATGAGACAAAACGTTTTCTAAACGAGTTACTCTACTACAGAACAGTCGAAAATTAGACCGTTCCGTATACCAGTTTATTGTGAACGATAAACGGTTGCGTTGCGTTTACGAGAAAATCGTCGAAGACCCACCGCGTAATAAGAATATCCGAGAAACTATTTATATGAAAGTCGTAACCTTAAATATAGCTACAACTTTACAAAAACTGTCAATAATTTGTTACATATCCTCGTCTTTGTCACTCTGTAAAAAGCAAATGTTGTCTTTTACTATATACCCTCAGAGTGATAACATTGATTGTGACTTCTAATTTTCCAAAAGCGCCATCTAGTGGCACTTTAGCACAACCCACACAAAAATTTATGTACACTAAATATGAAGAGCAATGGAATCCTGAGGTGTTTGTTCACCTTCCTTACTTAATTAGAAGTTACAATAAGGATTCATTTCGTTAGAACATAAGTTTCTCAATTTTTCTTGCTTGCGCCAAGTAAGTAAAGTCTCTTCAGACTTCATGTTCACGGGTGGACTGAGAAGAACGAAAAAAAGAAAAGACTTAAAAAAGACTTTGAAACGTCGGGATCTAAAATCTAAAATAAACCGCGATAAAATCCGTTAAAAAGTAGTTTTATTTCAATGTGTGATATTCGCGTAAATCTAAGACAATACTTTACAAAAATAAACAAATTATTTTTTTCAGTATTTTGAGAAATCAAAAAAATATATGAAAATCATTATTCAAAAACTATAAAAATTGCGGTACATAATTTTTTTTAGACTTCAGTCCCGGGTGCATCTTTTTTTATTCATCGATAGGCTAGCGCTTGATTACAACTTACCTGATGTTAAGCAATGATCTAGTCTACGATGGAACGCGCCAGCCCAGTATACCGATTGACTCGTGATTACGAATGATTATCGGCGAGAAGGTGGCAGTGGAATGAGCCTCCTTAAGGTTAGTAACCTTAAAGGAGCATTAATTCCGACCCACCCTCTCTGCATCTTGTCACTAGACATCGCTCCGGAACACGGCAAGGCCGCTTGGCGGTACAGTTTTGTCTGGTGGGTGGTCACTAACTACGGCTGAAACTAACCACCAGTTGATTGTCACCTGTTTGCGCCACCCGGGGACCACGTGTGGGGATTCAATTAAAGGTGTACACCCACGGACGAAGGTGACTCAGCCCCAAAAAGTAAACAAGTTCCTGTATACAAGTTCTCGACAAAACAGTTGGGGCATCACACCCAGCAGTAAGATCTCTTTTCGGCACTACACTTGGTTATTAATAAAGCGGAATGTGCTTTGGAAGACCAGGAGGTGTGCTTAGCAGCCTTTCTTGACATTGAAGGAGCATTCGACTGCACCACTTTTGATAGTATCAAGAGAGCTGCGACTGATCATGGCATTGATCTCACTATCTGCAGATGGATAGACCACATGCTTAAAACCAGAGTCGTTACCTCGGAACTGCTAGGTGATAAGCTTAGTGTAATGACAACCAAAGGATGCCCTCAAGGCGGGGTAATATCTCCACTGTTATGGAGCCTAGTTGTCGATTCACTAATAAACGTACTAAATCAAGGACCATTATACACAATAGGATACGCGGACGATCTAGTCGTAATGGTCACTGGCAAATTTCCCAGCATAGTCAGGGGGATCATGCAAAAAGCACTGAAGACTGTGGAAGAATGGTGTGAAATCCAGCACTTACGAGTAAATCCCAGCAAAGCAATGTTACTGCCCGTAACCAGAAAACGCATCACAGTTGAGTTTGAAAACCTGAAAATTTTCGGTTCCAGACTCAAGTGCCCCAGTGAGGTACAGTATCTAGGAGTAACCTTAGACAGAAAACTCACCTGGAAGGCACATGTGGATAATATCACAGCAAAGGCCACCAGAGTCTTTGGAATGTGCAGATCCACGTATGGGAAAACATGGGGCTTAAAACCTAAAATTCTGTACTGGATATACACAATGATGGTAAAGCCAATCATAACCTACGGCAGCGCTGTCTGGTGGCCGAGAACCAAACAGAAAAACTGCATCGACGCTTTATCAAAGATAAAAGGCTAGCCTGTATGGCCATTACAGGAGCCTTTACAACAACGCCGACTGCAGCAATGGAGAGGCTATTAGACCTTATACCCCTTCATCTGGAAGTAGAAGCTGAAGCTCGGAAAGCTATGCACAGACTGGGGCAATTAGGGCTAGTAGCAAAGAGAACAACTCGACACACTAGGTTCGAAGCGGACAAGGAGCTGGATCGAATAATGAAAATGGGAACTGATAAAACATTTCCCACGTTTATTTTCGACCGCAAGTTCAAAGTAATGCTCCCATCAAGGGAAAACTGGAAGAAAGGAATAAAACCACGGGAAGGGAAGCATTCGATTTGGTACACGGATGGATCAAAAATGAAATCTGGTGCCGGAGCTGGCATATTCCACGCGGAGTATGCCTGCAGTCAAAGCATGGGTAGACTTGCAACTGTGTTTCAGGCAGAAGCATATGCTGTAGCTACCTGTGTAAAAGAAAGTCTTCATAGGAAGGCAAAGAATCAATCCATACTGATTCTCAGTGATAGCCAGGCGGTCCTTAAAGCGCTAATGACACCAAAAATAGATTCAGGCATAATCTTGGACTGTGTTAAGTCTCTAAATGCTTTAGGGACATATAACAATGTCGGGTTAGCTTGGATACCAGGCCATGAAGGCTACGAGGGTAACGAGAAGGCTGATGAACTAGCCAGAAAGGGATCGATGGAAGCCTTTCTTGGCCCAGAACCGTTCATTGGTATTACGACCGGGACGGTCAAAAGAGAAATAAAGAAATATGCCTGTAAGAAACACCAGGAGCTATGGAAACAAACCCCAGGGCTCCTCCATTCCAAGAAATTTATAGGCGACTGGCCCCCAAGGTACTCTCAGAGACTGAGGGGCATGACCAGGACTAAAATCAGACTGGTAATAGGTGCACTAACTGGGCACTTTGGGCTGCAGAAACACCTGTATAGAATAGGGCTGGCAGAAAGTTCCACTTGCCTAGCATGTGGAGAAGCTGAGGAAACCATGGAACACATACTGTGTGAATGTGACTCTCTAGCGAGAAAACGGATGAATGCATTAGGGGTGGACCACCCTACTCCTAGTGAATATGGCCTCATGTGTCCCCGACAAATAGCAGCGGTCATGGACAGGCTGTGTGGAGGAAGAATACTTGAGGCTTTATAGAATCAAGGGGAAGCACAAAAGATCCCATTGGGTCGAAGTGCTCTGGGTTACCAGCCCCATCATTAAGATAAGATAAGATAAGATCTCTTTTCACCACTCGAGCCTCTAGTCTCCACACTGGTGGCCCAGACATAACGACTTCAGTCTACACAGTCTAAAAAAAAATATCTTAAAAACAATTCGATAGGTAAAGTGGCGACGAACTTCTAGTATTTAATAATCAAGCCAGCAAAACTAATAAATGGACTGAAACTCAGCAAGTATGTGCACGTTTCATCATTATGCAACTTCCTATGTTAGAATATCCTTAGAGTAACGACCAAGCGAGCGAGTACTGCCAGCCTCGGGCTACTCGTGCTAGAGAAATACGGTGCGCAATTAATTTTTAATATGAAGCCAAGAAAAATATACCTACGTAAATGCATATTGCAGAAACGGTAGCGCAGCGGTTTGGGCCTCTTCTTTGAAACATAATTTCAGAGGTTCGAACCCCGGCCGTGTCTAAACATTTTAGTGTGACCTGTTCCATCGCTGCTGGTTATTATAGATAAAGGAAAAAATTGTAAGGAAACCGGCAAGTTTAAGAACTAATCATTTGAAGACATGTCATATTCACCAACCCGTACTTGGCCTTAACTCTTTCAACTCTTAAGATGAGTGAGACACCAAATAGTCGACTTCAACCTATTTTGGTATCCCACAGCTGAGCACGAGTACTCTCTTAAGTATCTTACTAGAGAGTAGGCCTTAATTCACAAACGCTAGCCCAAAGCTGATTGATGGATGTCGCGTGTCCTGAAATGATTACTTCTTACACATGCCAGTTTCCTCACTATATTTTTCTTCACCGATACTGAGCAGCGGCGATGAAACAATTACCATTTAGATGTGTGGGCACGACCAGGAATTGATCCTACAACCTTATATTTTTAAGGTAAGGCCGATACTGCTGCGCCGCCGCTGCTCAATTAAATACGAGTAGTTGTTAAGTACTTAAATACGTACCCATTGCTATTATTACTATAGTTTTCCTTAAAGATAAACTATTGTATTAAGGAGGAGTTTAAATCTGACGGAAGATACGTCGAGCATGTCATTTAAGTATCGCATTGTACGCTGGACGCACAAACTGCCGTACTCAAAGACGTCAAATAACTCTAATCTTGCATTAAATAATAATTTTTGTGTGAATTTTGACAGTATTTAATGATTCAAAATACGCAAAGCATATTCCGTCACATATGAACTGACCTTAACTCAATTCAATTCATTTATTTAGTGAATAATTGCTACTATCTGATGTTAACAATCTAATCAAGTTAATCTATACTCTGCCACTGTTGTAGCAATACAAAATATTGTCATAAGTGGTGGTAAAAAAAGTTAGATAGAATGACTATTAACTAGTGTAAAATACTTAAGCACGTGGTTAGTGCAGATGATTACAAACAAGTCTCTCAAAGAAACAAAAGCGAAGTCGATACCACTACGCTACCGCATCTCTGGTATTACAAACACATTTTAGTTCAAACCGTCTTATGTTAGTTTTTAGTACCTCTAGTCTTCACAGATAGAGTATTGCAGTTTTTTTTAAATATTAATAACTATAGTTAATTTGTTTTAATATTTTTTGCAAAATTATAATTAATCTATTTATATAAAAATCAATGCCACTTTTCGTTGTAATCTTATAACTCAAAAACGGGCTTACCTATTCAAACCAAATGTTTAGGCATTGTTTGGACTATTTAGTAGATGGTTTATGTGAAGTTTGCACAAAATCGGTTGAGCGGTTCTTTATTTAACACATTTTTGTAAATTGTTGAGTGGGCTGAAGCTACCCGGGCGAAGCTGGGGCGGGCCGCTAGTGAATTATAAAATAATAATAATAATAATAATGTACTGATACTGTTTCAAGAGTTGTAAGGAGACTAATCTAAAGAAAGATATCTGGATTAATAATATGATAAATTATTTAAAATTTAGAAAGATATAGAACGAAAAAAGGAACGTGAGAGCGCCCTGGAACGAGGAAAGGTAGATTATTAAAACTTTGTTACAACGGAACTCGAACTCAAGACAGTTGGTATCTAATTGTAATAATATTTTGGGACATAAACACACACGGTCATCTGATCTCATAGGTACTAAGCAGAGTTTGTGCTTTTCTTTAGTTAATACATACTTAATAGATAAATTACTCCCAGACTCAAAACAAACAGACATGTTCAGCACAAAAATGTCTACCTTGGGTGCCAATCGAACCCATGACCTGCGGCGTGAAAATTGTCTTACTGACCACGCGACCTGTCCGCCAACCTACCTAATTATATTCCCAATAAAACCCATCTACACCGTTGACACATTTTGTCATTTTTTCCATTTATCCATTTACATTTAAATATTGTGCTACCACCACACATAAATATAGAAAGTCAAATCATTGTTTATTAAGATATAGGTAACCATATCATAATCACAAGGTACAAAACTACAGAAGGTTAACTTCGCACAACGAGGTAAAATCCTCGACTTGAACACACTGACATAAACAGGTAAGACATAATAGAAGCGTATTGTAGATGGGATTGATCGTAGAAATATGATCTTATTCGCCCATCCTCAATAATTCATCGGAAAAGTAGAGACATGGCACGCGATTAGGCCACCGACAACCTTGAACCATCATTTACGGAACACCCTGTATAGTCAATGTGCATAAAGTGCTATGTCTATAGTTGTAGTGTGCCAACTGCTTAACTTTGGATTTAATTGGAGACATTTCAGTTTCCCGATAGCTTAATTGAAGTGGATCGGTATTTACTGCGTGTTTCATCGTAAACCATAATAATTTCACCAAACTTCAGGCAAGTTCTAGTTATGGGCAAGTTTATTTTGGAATAAAAAAAACTGTTTTAATCAATTTGTGAGTGTTTTTTAGCTTTTTAAAGCGACTAAACCTTCTGTTTCTTATTATTTGTGAGTTAAATAGGCCTCCTAACAAGCCATGTACCCTAATGATCAGTAGTTTTATATCTAGATGTATTTAATTGGATTTCGTTATGTCTCAAAAGTGGTAAAATGTTTGCAGGTGTAAACTGCACGTAATATAGATGGCCAGTGATTTATGTGAAGCTTTGAAGGTGCTGGAAGGAGTAGGAAACACTATGATCATTATGTAGAACATAGAAAAAGTGAATAAACTAGATACGACAAAATATTTTTTTTCACATAATTTACGGTGCCGTTTAGGTTAGGTTTAAACACATTTAAAAAAAGGAACATTTTAAATTTATTGTTACATCCTACTTTGTAACTTAATATTTATATTTATCATAACGGGCAATTCACGCGCTCACCTTTAGTTTAGTTTACGTTTCAACGCGGGTTGCACCGGTCGTGATTGCAAGCAAACTGATCCAGCGAAATAACTGTGTTGATGACGTCGGCTGTAGAACAACATTTTCTGTAACTACTATCATTTGTAATATAATTTAATTATTGTTAGGGACCCTACACACTACACTCACTATGTCCGAATTTTCGATCTTCAAATAGCGAGGTCGAGTTAAGTAAAAAAAAATCATATATAAAAAAGTATAGATATAAATATTTTGTAAATTGTACTTGTAAATTGATCCACATTTGATTGTGATTTGCATAGAATTAAATAAACCTTTTATTTTTATTAATATTGTCACTCACATGAGAACATATAGATAAGTAAAATAATGAATTTGTTTGTTGACATTAAACATTATAAAAAGTTTATTACCAACCAAATCAAATTATTATACAGATAAACTGATTATACCAAATAGGTTCAAAAGGTATTGCTTTCTTTATGTGTTTTGCTAAGCTATTTTTAAATATAATAAGTGATTCAACATTTTTGATGTAATTCAGGGCATTGATGCCTAGATCTAGCTTGTGACCGAATATTCAAGTCTAATATATTTTATTCTGTTATTATATTTCACACCCTAAATTTAATTTATTGCAAGTGTAAAGTAACAATCATATAATTTCTCAATTATTAAAAGAATTAAAAGAATTTAAGGTGTAAACAATGCACAGAGCAAGGCAAATATTATTTTAAGTCTACGTTGTAAAATATCATCTAATAAAGCGGTTCTAGTAAACCATAATCTTTAGCGCTTCAGTGGTAATAAGTGAATCGCGCGCACAGATCGAACGTCGTGGGAGGCTAGGTTTAAATAGCTTATTTGCGATGTTGATTGAAATCCTGAATAAAATTCACTATAAAAATAAAATTAAAGTAAATAATATCTTTATTATATAATAATAATAAACGAATATAAGAACCTGCCTGACGACTTTCCGAGTCTCTTCACGGCATCGTTGTCGATCCTGGCTAACAAGGTAGCAGGATTGCGGTGGTGGGTTAAGTCTCAATAAAAAATGATTGATTTACATATCAACATATTAAAGTTATAACACTTATATTTTTTAATGGGGTTAAAATAAATATTTACTCGGTCCGAACAACTAAATCGAGCCAGTCTATAAAACATGCTTAGTTGAATTGTTTATGCGAACAAATAACATAAAGCTAAACCTTTCACTCAATCACTCAGATCAACTTCTCAATCGGAAAACAAACGCCAATCCTCCATCACCAATAAAAGACAGTGAAGTCTTGACACAAACCAGCGTAAACTCCGAAGCACACGACGATAAATAAAAATAACGTCCACAGCATATTACCTTATACGACCAAAGAGCCCTCTTGTCACTCGGCTCGGTACTTAAATCAGTTGCCAATGTTGCCAATGCACCTGTGGAAACGTCGATTATGCAAATGGTAGGTATACCTCTTTTAACTAAACACCGCGCGGTGTTGCGAAAACGGCCGATTCAAAAATTCCTTTAACTTCTTTTTGGTTTTACGTAAGGATTTTTATAAACAAATGCGTCAATTAGCGTCGGTTTGTATACGAAATGTATTTTATTGAATTTGTTTTCACAATTTAAGAAATGTATTGACCATATTGAGTTACAAAAGACTTACGACCACAAAAGTTTAAGTGGCTCTTTTCAGTTCTATAATGATCGTTAATAAGTAAATAAGTATCAGTTTCTTCATTTTGACTTACAATCGATTAGATAACCTTATTGACTGTTTTCTTAGTATTTGCCATAATCCTCTTGATATCGGATTCAAATCCCAGGTCGAGTAGGAAGTGTTTGGATGTTTTTAGGCTCGACACAACGAAGTAGTAAAACTGTGGGTGATGTCATACTTTTCTGAGGCTATTGGTTCCATTTGCGTGCTCTTTTGCGCTCGCACATTCATACTGAGCTACGAGCGTATCTATCTTTTTTAGCAGTATTCTTCAAGTTTGTCTATGAGTAACGGTTAGGTCGAGCGTATTACGAGCGTGTTCCGTCTTCTACGTACCGTAGGCGTGTTACCCGCGTAAGGTAGTGTACCTACGCCTAAGTCGCGACAGTACGTGCGCATATCTATCGTCCACGATTTTACAATGATGCGACTCGACAAGATGTTCAAGCACTGCCCAACGGCTTCTGACACTTTAATGTGAATAGATCCTTAAAGAAAAATCACAGTGATACCATCACCCGACTAGATACCTACTAGACGCTGCGTTCTTTAAAAATTGTATGAAATTGTAATCCGCAAATTTGGCAGGTTATCGGGGAAGATAGCTAACTTTGATTGGTCAGTTCAAATTCTTGTCCTTGAACGAACCCAAGTGGCCCAGCAGATACCTATATCTGATCGGTAATATCATCAAATGGCAATTGACTTATTCCCTAAACCTAGCTGTGAAATGTGGGTGACATTCATCTCTGCTACCTGATGGATTAAAAGTCTATATATTTATTATTTATAATTAAAATACCTAGATACACTTTATTTATTTCATTTCTACCTATTAAACAAATTATGTTTTTATTGGGATCGAGTTTACAGCCTCGATCGTTTGATTTGAAGTAGCTTTTCATTACTCAACAGTCGTACGTTGTCATTACTATTTCTAATAAATAAACGGACAGCTCGTTATTATCGGTTGTAAACTGCATTAAGAGCTTTCTAGGATTTATTGGAGCTATTCAGTTAATTTTACGGTACTAAAGATACTATTCGATCATGATGGATTTTATTTTGTTTATATGTAGTAATTCAGAAAAGTTATCGTAATTACTGTAAAGTCAATTAAGAAAAATAAAGAAATTGCGTAAGCGTAATAAAAGGATTCGTTTTTAGTAATAGCTGTTTGTGTGCTATAAAAGTCATTTTATAACTCACTTACAGCTTTTCTAAAGAAAATCCACTATAAATATACGTATACCTAATCAAGATTCTTAGTACTTAACAATATTTCATAATAGCACAATGCGACAAACAATTTTACAATGGCGCCACGCGTAGACGCGCGACCGTAGAATACACACAAACATGTAATTTACTACGCTATTAGTATCAAATTAGTGGCAGGCTGACGTCCGCGGGGAAATTCAGTATGGACCGCGCTTAGTTGTCCGCCTCTCCGCAGCTTTGGTGCGTACTACGCGCAACAGCAACCGCGGCGAGCCAGTGCCTCGTTTTTCGAGTGACCGTTTTTTGTTTCTGGTGACTTCAACACTGACGTTATATGAATGAACAATGAACCTGAAACAAAATTAAACGATAAATTTAAAAAAATCTCAAAAATAAATTCTGCTCTTTCATTGTTATCTTGTTAGTTTATCAAGTCGTAGTTTTCATTAATAAATAAAAAAGACATTGCTAAAGGCTAAATAAACTCTCCTTTTCTCTAGATTGACGACGTTGAAACCAGAAAAAATATCCATGTATTTAAAATACATTATTTTAACCCTTCAGATACATTAATCTTTATTAAAGTAAACAAATTAAAACAACTTTTTGATTGAAACACGCCCGAGTATCTCCCTAACAAAACGCGAGAACCAACAATCCATCAATCAAATAAGGATATCTATTTAAAAATACATCAACTGCTTCCTAAAATACACAAACTTGACCAACAGGTGCTTGTATGTAGGTAAAACACTTATCTAACTTATCTCAGTCTTTTCTAATTGTTATTAACGAATTTGGAACACATGATAAGGCAGGTCGGTATTAAATTGTCAAGATATCGTTTGAAAATCATTTATTATAAGTTCTATCACTTTTTTTCTGACACAAAGTCCTGTAGAATAAAAACGTTTGAGTTCAATTACAACCTTCTTACAACAAACTCTTAATCGGGGCTTATATGTTTAAATGTGGATTTTTGTTATTAATTTGGGCGTTTAGTGGTTTAACATTCGGTTGAAATTTTGTTTACTTGAGTCAAAATCAAAGAGATTAAAGATTGTGAGTTGGTTGTATTTGGATTAGGGCGGAAGTACAAATGATGTGGGCCTGACATGGTGACGTAGTAATAATAGTTCGTAGGCTGGTTATGGAATAAAAACGGCATAGGTTATGGTTCGCTTACGTCGGTCCCTACCATGTAAATACCGCCTATTTAAATATATTAGGTGGTACCAATAGGATGGAATGTAAATGTATATCATTCTGTCTCACGGTCGGAAGATCTTTGTGTAATGGTTTCCGAAATGGCCGCCCCATTTTAAGACTCAAGTACATCAACGGTATAATCCAATGTTTATTGTGTAACAGAAATCTAATACAAGAAAATAAGCTGTTTAGTTAAATCACTGGATTAGAGATCTCTAATTAGTACAGTATAATTAATAATAGTGACTGGCAAAAAAGAGTAGCAGATTTTTCTTATCAATAAACGTGCACAAATCTCGCCACACTACGTCTCGTTTTGCCAAGTAATTAATTTACCGCTTAATGTAACATATAATGTGTAGGTAGATACTGGCTTTTTTCGGGACTTAACCCACCACCGCAGTCCCGCCACTACTAAAACCACTACTGAAAGCCACGACCGACAGCAGCGGTGCCGTGAAGTGACTCGGAATTTGAACCTGGCCTCGGCACGAAATTACTCAAAATCATAGGAGGAGTTAGAAAGTTAGATTGTCCACTTCCCTCCAGATAAACTGGGAAATATTACGTTGATAAAGAAGTGGTTTACATTACCTCGTCAAAATGGACTAAGCACTACGGGAAATGTAATCTAAGGGGACCTATTCGAGATGATTCCAGTAATAATTATGGAAGAGCAGTTTACTGCTTGTCATCATCTTATAATATCAGCACTAATATTTAAAACATAACAATCTTCAATGCAAATTGACGGCAAAGTGATCAAACTGAATATCTTATTCACTCATAAAGCCAATTTAAATATTTTATACCGAAGTTACGTTTAGGCCCGCCTAATGCTGGACGAAAGACGAAGAAAATTAAACTTGTTACAACATTACTCAGAACAGGTAACTTTTTAATTCCCCTAACAAAATTGCCATATTTTCCTTTGAGCACCCTCTAATGAAATAAATGGAAGATGAGTACCGTCACATTTTTATAAGCACTTTGTATTCACGACGCCTTATTTATGCAGTTTGAGAAATTTTACAATAAACTTTTGAATAAAAGTAACTGCAGTTTATTGCGAGTAGCGGGTTAGCAGAGATTTCAATTTTATACGACTCTTAGATGTTTTTAGAAATGCACCGACATTTTATAACATAACTTATCTAAGCTAAGCTTTGCTGTAGATTTCGTTTGTTTTGAAAATCCAGTCTGAAATAAGGTCTCCAGAACTTGTAAGTTCATGAATTCAATTCAATTCGTGTTGGGACTTTTCAAATCACTAATACTTCATCTTAATCAAGAAATTCAAGATTCATGTCAATATGACTCTTAGCTTTTTGTTTTATTATTTATTTCTTACCTAAATTTTTTCGGTCAGTATGATTTTTAGCTAGGTTATTAGAATTGTTAGTTTAAAGTTAATCTATTCATATATTATCATAAATATTAACAGCATGCGTTTATTAAGAATGTTATATGTCTGTTTCCTTTACCAGAAAAGGCTTAGAAAGTCAATGTCAAAACAAAGAGGCGGGCCATTTAAGGTTCGTCTCGAAAATGCTTGGTAATTAACAAGTCTTGGATTTATTACGAGTTGAATTAGCTTTCAGCGTTTCATATAATAATTCGGAAGCGTTTTATTGTCGTGGGATTACTTCGATGGTAATTAATTACACGTAACACAGCTTAACGACATTTCGCTCAACTCTCTGTTGAGTACTTTGAGTAATAAAGACAGGTATTAAACAAGGAATTTTGAAATTTGCTCAACATTATAAAGCTCATTTAAAGAGTAAATAAACTCCGACAAGAGTTTTGGCTGGTTACTTTGCAACAACCATATTAACTCGTATTATTTACAGCTAAAATTTTTATCTTTTAGACTCACTACTCATGGTTAAGAGTTTTTTTTTGCTGGGAGTATGTGGAACTTTTTTAAAGAACTAACCACCACCGCAATACCGCCACTAATTCTCCTGTAAGCTAAGTAAATCCACAGTAGAGCCGTGAAAACATTCGGGATTTGAACCCCACCAAGTACCGGGACAACTAAACTGTAGGTATTGAATCCTGCGCGAATTTAATCATAAAGATAACATGAGGAGTTTGACATATTTTAGATTGTCCGTTTTACTACGAGCAAACTGTATGTGGGACTCCCGAAGGTTTAAAACCTCCCAGGTGTTCCATTATGAATGTACACAGGGATGTCAAGGGAACAAACAAGACAATCTCAACTCCCTCAAAGGTGCGGGACCTACTTTCTGACTACGGACTTCTGAGAATTCTTCTGAGCTTGTTAGCTCGTATTTCAATTTAGTTGCCTGCTTCCATCCATCCAGCCATATACAAAATTATGACAACGAGGCTTTTGGTAGCATTTATTTATTATTGTATAATAGTCCACAGATGACATGAGTCCTGAAACACGGGTGTCCCTACCGAAAACGATTTTATTGTGGATTAGTGTCTCTATTTTATTTGAATCTATTCGAACATAAATTCAATACATTCGAAATGCGAACCTACTCCCTAACCAATCGAATCATAAATCGAAAACGTTGTTAGAAATGAGTGTTGTTAGTATCGTTAAGAGTTTTCAATTGACTATGTTACCGTCCAGTGTAAGATTTTTATATAAGTAACATTTTTATTGACATTTCCTTATGCTGTACTTTTTATTAATTTCCTTTTATTTTGAATTTCTCGATCTAAGTTAGTTTCTTTTGCGAACCATGACACATTAGTGCGCTGGTGTCGATTCTAAAATAACAGATTAAACCGAATTAAACTCGAATGATCCTGAACTAGATACTGTCGGTGTTAAGCCAAAAGGTTATGAAACAGAAACTGAAATGTAACATCTACATATAAGATAATATAAGTATTCAGATGAAGTTATATTTACTGCCGGTTCTTCATCAAGCCTGCTACAGCAAGGCTATAAAAGTAAGCGTCCCTTGTACAATATGTCAAAAATTGCCTACATTGTACATATTAGTACACCAGTTAATTGTGCCAGTGACAAAATGTGCTCTCCGAAAAAGTCCAAGGAACTGCTTGGCTATAAAAGTCACATGTTTGCCAGGGGCTTATTACCGCAATAACAATTTAAGGAAGCCGAAAGGGTGGCGTGGAATTTCTAAGAAAACTTTTGTTAGCGTCTCAGTCTCCTGAATTGTTTTATAAACAATGTTTACAACAGTATCTTAATGGTCCACTTGTATTTCTGATTTTATTGTGACAATTCTTTAAAGTTATTGTTTAAAACAATTTAGTTTCATTGTAGTAGTTTGGGCCGAGTTTCACTTTTGGTCGTTATTGATTGGATACAATTTTGCTTTCATTTGTTTTATGGTATTAGTGAGCTTTGTATTGTATTTGTTTTAAAGATTTTGTTTTGTATAATTTAAATGTTGTATGACTAATTGAAACTATTGACTAGAATTTTAATTGTTTGAAAGTGAAACTTCGTGACTCATAAGACTTTTATTTTGGAATTGTTAACCAAAATTCAAATATGTGGAGGTTTATCGTAAAAGAGGTTCTGCGTCATTTCTACGTAAATGACAGCACATTGACTTTTAGTTTCACTAATTGGCAGGTAATAAAGGAGACAAAGGTGGCCTGTGCAGTCAGTGTATAGGAACGGTAGTTTCTTAGAAGCCCAACGAGCACCGTCCACAGGACCTATGTCATTTCATTCATATTATTGATCATTTGGCGGTGTGTCTTAGCCTGGACGGTGGTGACTAGTCGAAACTTAGCTACTACCAGTCGTGAGAACAAATAAAATAATGTTACGGGACAAACTTAGTTATAATTCAATACTAATAAAAGTGAATTTGTCATACACTTCATTAAATATGAATTAAGCTTCATAAACGCTTAGAAATAGAATATTAATATTACTTATGTTAAATCGATATCTTGGATATCACTTGGCACTATAACCACAGTATTAATGTCGGCTTAAGTTGTAAGATATAATTTACGACCAGATATAAATATCGTGTCTATCATCAACTTTACGATGGATATTAAAGAGATTCTCACCAACGTTACACTTTGTAATTACCTATACGTATGTTAAGAGTAGCTGGTTTTGCACTGACGCAAATTATAATAACAGCGTTTTTAGATTGTATACTAATCATATTGAATTAAGTACTACATTTTAATAATCTGCTCGACATAATTATAATAGTCAATAGAAGATTCATTTTGCGACCATATTTTTTTAGGGACTTAACCGCAATCCCGCCACTGCAACTCCTGTAAGCCAGGATCGACAGCGACACCGTGAAGAGACTCAGAATTTGAACCCGGTAAAGTCCCGGGACATCTAAAACTGTCTAAGACCCCGCACGAATTTAATCAGAAAGATAATAGGAGGAGTGGAAAGAAAGATTGTCCACTTACCTCCAGGCAAAGCCAGAGACAGTACATAGACATGGAGAGGTTTAAATTACCTCGTCAAAATGGACTAAGCACCACGGATAATGTAACCTAAGTGCACCTATTCGAGCTGGTTCCAGTTATAATTATGGCAAAACCGTTAACGCACTGAAATTCTCTCACGGTGTGTTTATGATCTATAAGAATTTTTGTGTTTTACACATGAATTGATATTTAATACAGATACGCAAACCTCGTACTGATCGTTTATTACTTAGCTACTACTGAAATAACTGCCTCGTTGTAATTTTTTTTTAAGTCAGTTAAGTTAGTAAACCCCCTACATAATCTACTTATAGGGAATAGGGAATGGGGTTTGTCCAGTTCCCTCGATCAATACGTAAGTAAGTACCTATATTGAACTTCAACATAGACGGCAAAAATTGAGTCATATTCAAATCTGCCTTCACCTTCGGATAATACTGGCGTGAGTTCTACTAACGGTACGTTGATATAAAATTCAAGTTGACAAAATACTGCACTCAATATTATTTACTAAGTTTATAGAACAAATACATAAGTTATTTTTGCTAAAATACAATGTATGAGATCATCTAAAATACAACATGTTATACTAAAGTCTCAAAAGTCTGAAGAATATCGTGTGTCGTGACTGACTTTTGCCCTGAATATTTTACTTGGTGTGCCTTACGGCGCCATCTCACCACACGAGGCCCGTGTCTCAAATCGCTGACGTTCCTGCACTATGATGAATTCTTGTTTTGTAATACCACGATGCAACGTTTATTTCTAACAACGTGTTCGAAGAAATACCTTATAGGTAGGCACTTTAGCGTCTATACTTTCAACTATTGATACCTACTTATACTAAGTAAAATACTAGATATGGGACTTAAAAAGTTAACATTTATTAGTTGTTTTTAACAGGAATATGGAAGTGTTATGATCATCGAGAATATTATTATTTGAAATGCATGTAAGTTTCTAAATTTCTTTAGTACTGAACGAATTGCAACAATTAAGGCATTGTTAGATTCGTCTCAATTACCCAAGAGTCCGGGGGTTTCGTTTTAAAAAAAATCAAAATAGTGGATATTTGCGTTAAAATTTTCGGGTACTTACTTATTAAAAAGAGATCACAAAAATATATTAAACGATTATGATTGTCGTTTCAGTGAATTGCAGTCAGGTTTTTTGATTTTTATATTGTTAACTGGTTCAACATCTTAAGTAAGTAGGTATTGATAAGTACCATTCTTAGGAACAGTTTATATGGTGTCATTTGCTCTAATCCCTTTATTAATACTATTGTATAACATCACGGAAAAAATCGATTCAGGCCTTAAATTTACAAAAGTACTCAAGAAAGTAGGTGGTTCGTACCAAAAAGTTTTATTGAAGAAGATAATATTCTCCGTAAAAGAGGCGTAAGCAAGCTTATTACAAGTTCATAATAACAAAGAACTTGCTCCTAAATAACAGTTCACGACGCGACCTTCAAAACATTTACGGTCGAGAACCTTTTTAATTTACAAATTACGGTTATATTGGCTTTCAATAACCTTGTTAGCTAATAAAATAGATTAGAAAAAGTTCGGAAACTTTTTTATGACGTGGAAATTGTGAGTTTGCCGTTCAGCTGCCTTTAAAATGTGATATCCGAAAATTATATGATACTACCCTGTTAACTGGGTCGGTGTTTTAAGTTATTTAAAAAAAGACACTGTCTGTGCTTACCCTTGTAAATTAAAGGTCCGATGCGCGTAAAGTGGGGGCCAATTAAGAAATTTATAGTCCCAACGAGCAGTAAAACAATAAATAGTACAATAGGCCTACAACCTGGCCAATTAATTATCCTTACTCTATCCAGGGCAGTTATAAAGTCGGTATGTTGGCGGTTTATTGAGGCCTTTATTGGCCAGCGATGTTGGTTAATAAAACGTTCTTTATAATATTAAAGACAATGCTGAGACTTGAATCTAATGTTAAACAGTTAGGTATACTTAATTTAAATAATAATTAACTAGGTTGGAAATTAATTTATGTTTTACTAAATAAAACAGTTTAGTTTTTAACCGTCATCAAGAACGTATATTCTGAACGCATATTGTAACAAAGATACTTGTTTGGCAGTTTATTACAATAATTTCAGATTTCACTGTCGAGAAATCAAGTTGTTTTTGAATAGATTTTTACATATAGATACTGCTGTTTACAATAAAATCTGACACTAAAATATATTTGTACCAGCTACCACGATATGTTTTAAATGATAAGATCAAGCAATCAAAAGGCATCGCAATCTCTTTCCAATTGTTAAATAAAGCCAGTAGGCTGTAACAACAGTATAAATCTCTTTAATTTATGTAGAAAAATATAATATAAGGTGAATTTTATACAAGAATCTAGTACCTTGAGTGTCCAACGAGTCTCACTATAGCCGGCAGTAATTTATTACATCTCTTTTATATCTTTAAAAGTAAATAAAGCTCATGAAATAGCTATAAATTGCGTTACAAAGAACAACAGATACATACTGTCTTGGTAAAATCTCTTTTCGTGGGATACTCTAAGGGTCTTATCATACTAGCGGTTTGCGAGCGGAGCTCGTAATGAATGCGTTGCGGACGCGCAATGTGATCACCACGAATAGTAGTGTGGACGCCATAAATATGGGACGAAAAGTTGCTTATCTGCCACGCGTTCGCAACGACTTCGATACGGATCCGCGGCGTGTCCGTTGGGCACCCGCAACGTATTCTTTGCGAGCCCCCTCCGCCCCGTAGCTGCTCGCAAACCGCTAATACGATAAGACTCTAAGATTACGTCTTCATAGTACGGTGTCTTGCTAAGTAGAGCCTAGAGTGCCACCTGGCAACTAATAAATTAAAACCATAATAAAGATTCTTACAATCGCCGTCGCTATTTTCCTACGGTGAATGAAGGCGCACACTAAATGATGAATAAAAAAATAATAAATAAATATTTTACACATTTAGGAAGTCCATATCGAGTTAATAACTTACCTAAATACTAAATGAACTGCTTATAAACTAAAAACACACAACAATATTATCCAACTAGAATGCAAGCCTAACTGCCTCGGTAATCCAGTGGTAAGCGTGTTCGCTTAGTAACCGAAAGGTTCCGGATTAGTTCTCGGATCGAGCAAAAAGACTTTTCTAATAAACTCAGAGAATCTTAGTTGAAGCTTGGAATTGTGCCTAATGAAAAGCCATGCGCTCGCCTAAAACATAGTCAGCTAAAGTGGGTGATATCTACATCTGCGTACACCTTCAGGTGATAGATTTTATTCCAGAAAGTTTGTTTGCATTTTACTTCCCGCATAGTGATTTGCTAGGCTCTAGGCTTTTAGCAAAGACTGTCTGTCTGACGCAGCCTTAGATACGACCTTTGAATTATGTGTTGTAACAGCGATGTAGTGCTAAACTGTTACATAAATTACTTAGATGATTTGTGGTTACTGCCCGTTTATAGAACCTGATTCATGAAATGAAGCTACGAAGGAAATTTTATGTGAAGTTTTAATAGTTCTTGCGTTTGTGTGAAGGAGGAGTAGAATATATTCAAGTACTAATAAAATGTTTTCAATCTATCAATTAAACGCTTAAAATTAATTTAAACTTTTTAAACCAAATCACTTTCATTATAATATTTATGAGGAATAAACTATAAATAAAAGTAAAATACGACTGCTATGGTTATTAGTTTCTTTTTATTATCACATGAAAATAGAATATGTATCTAAAAATAGTAAATAGGCGCGAAAAGGGACAATTAATCAAATGCCAAAAAAAACATAAAAAAAAAAAAATATTTTAGGCATTACTTTTCTATACATTTATACTGTCAAAAGCTAGAGCAACCAGCGTAGAAAAACTAGGTATTTCGTCGTATACAGGAGAAGAAAAGCTTTCAAGAGCTGATGGCCAACCTCCAGTAGTGGAGAGGCAATGTAAGAAGATTGTCAAAAAGACAAAATAATTACCTAGATAAAGTTATCCGAATATTAAAAATAATCCTAAGTCCAAAATAAAAATGTTAGTAAAGTATCTATCTATTTACTCCCTGTTTCTCATAAAAGTTAAAATTTAATCAGCTTCGTTTAAAATCCTAATTTAACTTCAAAGTACAGTCGCAACGATCAAAGCAATTTTTATTAAATTCGATGCCCATCATTAGAGGCGCCAAGTATCGCGTGATACGGGTAATAAGTAACGACATCTCTCGGAAAAACAAAATGGCCGTCGTTAAAAAAATTAATCTGCCGAATAGCCGATTTTAAATGATTACTTAACACTTCCCTACAGCACAAAAATCACACCTTTGATGTTCAAATTAAGAGTTTCGTTTCCTTTGGCATCGTAGCAAGAAATGAGTAACAGGCACTAACAAGGTATCATTATAAGGATGTCGACCTCGATTTATCGATAGTTTTTGTTCATTGCTTTTTTGATGTAAAAAAGATAAGAATTGTTCGTAATGATCAATCTATGTTATGGTTACGCCTACTAAATAGAGTATATTAATCAAGAATTTAACTGATGGTGTCGGCATTTAGTTAGCGATTTGTAAAAAATCTGCAATGATGTGAAACAAAACCGTGTTTATATTAGTTTGATAAAAATATTACTATAACACATTAATAAATGATTAAAGTCTGACGTCACTTGCAAAGTATTAACATCTAGGTACTGTTTTACCAGTATCCTAATAAACCATAACACCGCAATGAGTAAAAGAAATAAAATAACGGGCCTGGTGGCGTAATGGTTACTGACACTGACTGCTAAGCTGAAGGTCGTGCGTTCGAATCCCACCCAGGACAAATCTTTGTATCTATTATATTATTATTTATTTATTGAATTTATTATTCTGTGTCTGAGTGTAATTTATCTTTAAAATTTATGTATTTACAAAAAATGTGTTTATGTAGTATATCCGTTCCTAGTACCCATAACACTAGCAAATATAAATGCTTAATTTAGGACTAGATGGTGTTGTATGTTTCAGTGAATGTTATTATTATATCATTAAAAAAAAATCTGGAGATCAAGTATTTTTTAAATACCTAGTATACAGTTCTGTTACCCTATTACGATCGATGTAGAATCATTTTTGATAAATTACTTAACTTAACTTTGTATCGCGTATTACCTTTTATAGATCTTTATGAACATTTCAATACCAAAATCAGTCGAATCGGTTGAACCGTTCTCGAGTTTTAGCTATAGAAGCATACGTTAATTCATTTTTATATAAAGAGATTTTGACGTTGTCTTAGACATTACAAATAAAGAAAAACATTATAAAGAAGACTCATGTAGGTATAATCATAATTTCAAAATATCAGAAAAATAATTTTGCCGATAGTTTTATCATTTCAACTCCCATCACTAAAGCGAGTGTTTGGGCAGGTGGGGAAACAACCAGACAAAAGACGGTCGTATCATTATCTTGTCTTGTTACTGCGTTCGCGCATCCCGCGATATAATTCAAACACCATAATTACTTTGTGCATTAAAATTACCCCTTTAACACTCTCTCGCTTGGTTAGATGAGTTATAAAGTTACTTGTACATCTTGGTTGATATAACCAACATAAATAATTCAAATGTCTAGACGATCAGAGTAAATCTCAAAGATCAAGCACCAATTTGATTTTGCTGTATAAACTTAGTAGTAGTTTAAATATTCATATTTAATCCTGTATGTATAAAATATTCACTTAGGTTATATCTACCTAAATATGTTGGAAATTCGTTTAGGAAAAAGTCGACCTAAGATACAAAGTTTTATGCTTCTACCGACAGTATCAAGTTCAACATTAATCGAGTTTGATTTGGTTTAACGTCAGGCCAATCGCACAATTTAGTTGTGGTTTGCATAGAAACTAAACCATATTTTAAAAAAATCAAAATTAAATTAAATTACAAGCACAGAAAAACGGAACGTCAATAAAAATATGACTAATCGTGACGTCATCGACCGGATACGAATAATGATGATAACACTCGAATGCAACGAGGAACGAATGGTACGGGAGTACGCATTTCGATTATGATATTAAAATCTAGAATCGAATCGTTTTTGATAGTAACCCTCATATATAGGTGTTTATAGTTTATATATAAGTAACTAAAATATCTAACAGTAGTATTGTCTTAGATTTACGCGAATATCACACATTGAAATAAAACTACTTTTTAACGGATTTTATCACGGTTACCAAGAATGATCCGCGAAGCTATTGAAATTAAAAAACATCCTAATTTTAACAGAGAAAATGGTTGGAATATACCACCAGCTTGGGACCCAGTGCTTAATTTACTTGTATCAAAACCCAAGCAAAATCAACTCAGAATTCAAGACACTGTGAGCTCAGTTTGCTTAAATCGGAACGCAACTTAAATATTAATGTTTGAAGGTAGTCAGTAATAATTGTGATTAATATTTTTGGACGTCAAATATCTCAGTCCGCCCGTGAACATAAAGTCTGAAAAGACTTTGAAACGTCGGGATCTAAAATCTAAAATAAACCGCGATAAAATCTGTTAAAAAGTAGTTTTATTTCAATATCAAACAGTTTTATTTCAAATTCCTTTTTAAGGTTCCTTCAGTAGTTGCACATTTTATAGCAATGGTAAATCTATGTAGTCAATTTATAGCCAAACTGATTTTAAATCGAATTCTACTGATAATCCGGATGCGATATACAACCATAATCTTGTGTGAGAACTCCTATAAACTCAACTAATTGACGAATAAACATAATGAAACAACATTCAATCAACATTATATAAAGTTTCTATCACTGATATTTAAGTACAAGTCCAATCAAAGTAATAGCTAAAATTTATTTAAAGACTTTAGTAACGAAATGAAGAGCTACGTAGAAGAAATCAAATTAATATTCTTTACGTACATCCTAAAGCTGGGTACTGACCAACGTTAGATACGAGGGGTAATGTAACATTCGCATCGAGCATATTACGCATAGTGCAGCTGTGTACTAAAATTGGCGTAATATGCTCATTTTAACTCTGTGCTCCATATTTGCCAGCCACTCTGAGTGAAGATAGTACGAAAGGACTCGCAACGACTTGTTACAGCGTACTGACTGAACCGTGTTACACATAAAGCATTCGCCAAGAAACCGACAGCCGGGTGAAGTACTCATAGCGAGCAACGAGCGACCCATTGCTCGCTGGTCTCCCGTAACACTACACCTCGTAACGTTGGTCAATACTCAGCTTAAAGTACTTATAACGATGAACTCATCAAAGCAGAACATTTAGAATTCATCGCATTAACTTAGCTTGTCGATAATTACCGTCTTCGGCTATGGGCGTATACGTATACATCATTTGTGTTAAGATGTAACTCTGAATTACCAAGCTTAAAACGTCCGCATGTTAATATAACTAGTGGAACTGTTAATTTAGAAGATCTGTTATCCGTAATAGGTGTTCGTGAGATTTCGTTTTTGTTCAATGAATTTATTGTGTTGATAGCGACTTGAAATTACGCCCAAAAGAATTTTATTTGAGCCGTGTTAAAGGTTAATTTACGTAGAATTTAACGTTAGTTTGTGTTTAGTGTGAATGACCACACGTTAAATTGTACTAATTTTATATAAATGTAGCGACTACATAACGTAGATTTTGTATATCAACAACAGATGTATAAATACCTTAGAAATAAAGTAAATAAATAATTTTCTAAGTTTTCAAAAGATTTATAGATGAACAATCACACTCTGTGTAGGTAACCTAACTTAACCTAACCTTTATTATTCGTAGACCCTTTTTTTTTTAGAACCTAACCTTAGGAAAATGCCAAGTTGCTTTTTCTTCCATGATCCTTAAGCTACCTAAATTACTTTTTGGAAAGCATTTTTGTTGTTGTTATTTGTTTTTTTTTTGTTAATTGCACTTAGTACCTATTGCTTTAAAACAAAATATATAAATGCAATATTTTTAAAAACTCGTGTTGTGACCTTTTTTTCTTAATATTATTCAATAAACATCATAAACATAATATTATGTCTTCTAACTTTTCCGTGGCACCATATTTTTTATTCGATTTCGTTTCGATAAGACAGCGATTTAAGTTAGTAGGTACGCACTTCGAATAGCTGAAGTCATTCGATTATTTGAGATAAGAGTAATCGATACATATTTCTGTAATATTTACGATCTCGTGTAATCAATTAATAGCGCCATTAATGTGTTCAGAAAGATCTGAGGTTATGATAAGTTACATGAGAACGGTACCTATGTATCCATTAGTTGGTATATTTTTTTTTATATGTAACCAATATTTTGTTCGAGCGACGCTGGTGTTGCAAGTGTCTAAAGAGTACTGTGATTGCTTACTTCGCGGGCATAATGAGGAGTTATGCTCATCTTTAGATTTGGTAATTTTTTTTAGATTTAATAACAAAACAGACCGTAGAATACTATAGATCGACAAAGTCATAAAACATTAATTAAATCTCTTAAAGAACCATTTAACCACAGATAAAAGTATTGTAAGACTATACGTCACTAATACCCATATCGCTTGAATCATCATCACTGTCTGTGCAGCTTGAGGAGTCAGAATCTTGGCGATAGGCGATAGGCGAGTTAAACGGTTTATATATAAACAGCACCTAGTAGGTGCTCTTTAGTATTCTACTGCCTGTTTTTTCTTGTCTTGATTATTGCATTGATCAAAGTAAATATAGGTACTCACTGAATTTGTTAGAAATTCATTATGAATTATTATAATGTGCTGCTACGTCTTCAATATCTGAACATATATCATGCATGGCAGACTAACATAACAGACTAAAATATATATCAAAGGAAAGTAGGTAAATGTAATATTGTACGTGAGGTAGGTACTGTGAAAATTCCTTAAGGGTGCTTTTCCACCTTCCTATAAATGCGTTTGACATAATATAAGCTATTATGTTCATTCGTCTTTATAAAAATATAGGTAGTCAGTTTGTTTTCTCTGTTTATACAAGTGAAACGCTTATTTATAAATATCTAGTAAATAGCTTCTACGTGAAGAATCGTATGTCTTTTATGTAAACTTCACGTAAGAAGAGAGATTTAAAGATTTTAAGAGTTTCCTTTCATTGAATCTTTTAATTCAAAGTTATTCTTTTGAAAAGAACACTCGTAGATTTTATAGAAATTTATAAGGTGTTAGAATGAAATACTATTTGCTGATAAATTTTGAAATAATGCAGTTACTACTTTTTACTTCGTCGACACGTTTAGAGTAATTAAACCGTGTTCAACTAAGCTACACTTTTTTCATGACATAATGCGAGCTAAGGATGCATACATAACTACTTAAATAACTCACTTCATTTTTCTGGCACAGTTTCCTACCTCGTTAAGGCGCATATTTATAGCATATCTTACTCCCACAGCTAGCAATATAGTATTGAAATATATTGTCACGTATACACAGGGTTAAGATAAAAATAAAAGTATCTACCATACACATGAATATTGCGTGTACAAGTAAAAACTATTTAATAATATAGCTAAAATTAATAAATTAGGTAACGGGTTTTAATGGCATTAGCTAGGATAATTAAACATGGTCGCTCCACATCCAGCACAGTTGCTAGAACATCTCCGGTTGAAAAGTGCCCTTAGTCATGCGTTTTGCTAACACCTTAATTTGTATTGCTTACGGTTTGATGGTGATTTATAAACATAATTATTACTCTGTAGGAAGTTAATTACAAAATGGCAAGATTTTTCCAAGATTTTCATCCATGCGTATCTACACGCATGGATGAAAATCAACACCAGAACCCTTTCGCAGTCGCTCGGCAGAAAACTATCCTAACCCCTTACCTGGGTCTCGAATTATTTTCATACCAAATTTTAACCAAATGAGATCAGTTCATTCAATCAGCGGATTAGCGTGAAAACGTACCATACGGCATACGGACGGAGTTACTTGCTCATCCTTTTCTTATAATAAATAGAATCTTTAAGGATAATCTATAATCGCTTCCGCTTGCTGTTAGCGATAAACTCAGGTGCAGGTGGTTTTTCATTTGGTTTGCATCAACAGACAGAAAGACCCATGAAGAAGGTTTAGGTATATAATATGTAACAATGCAAAGTCAGGATAGGCCGCTAGTTAACATTTATTTCATGTCTTATCTCACGGCTTACCTTTTAGGAATTCTATATCAGGCACTTATAAAAATACTTATTATTTATATTTGTCGCAGCGCGTAACCTAAGGTAGCAAGCTTTTGTCTAAACTGAGGGTTAGATATCACTTGTGATAGCATTTAGCCTGTCAGTTATCAAACTCACAAGACATCAATATACACTTGCTCGTTTGATTATCATTGTTACGTTGAGGGACAATTTCTATGAGGTCGGTTAAGGGAGCACGTGGTGTGTGCAGCCCAAATTTGATCTCACAAAAAGGCATCCATTTCCATCCAAATATTTTGTGAATATTTGGATATTAATGTGGGTACAGAAAGATGGTGGTAACCCACCAGGGAAGATATTCTGACCACGCGTGGTGTGTTGTCCAACTATTCTTGATGGGAAGTTAAAATCATCGGTGAAACTTTGCTTGTGAAATTCAGGTTTGTCCAACGTAATGCCTTTTTAGGTATGTGACGCCACACTTATTAGCTTTCTGTGATGTTATTTTGCGTCCCATTGTGATGCATGAGGTTCGTCTTATGCAAGTCAAGATACCTACATATAATAATCTAATAAAAAACATTTGTTTAATTAACTAAGTAGTCAACAAACCCATATTTCCCAAATTCCTACTAAAGAATTCTTCATTAATTTTGGTTTTACAATATTCTGATATAAATGTGGATAGCTATATCTCGCCATCCATATGTGAAGTTAATGGTCGATTGTACACAGATAAGACAATATTGCATCTATTATTTCATCGTTGATTTTAAATTACTTATTTACCTGTCTTAATATAAATAAGAAGCAATTTCCACAATCCAATATGCTGCGAACGAAACCACTATCTAACAAGTTTAATAAAATATCCATTCCGCCTACACGGACATAAACAACTTTTTTAATAATGCTATAACAACATTGTAAATATCTCGTTTCTGTATTACTGAGTTGGCGAACAAGCATACAGCCCATCTTATGGTAAGCATTCACTGCACCCTATAGACGCGTGTAACACCAGAAGCATCAATAGCGAGTGGCCGACCCTTTAGCTGTTGAAAGGCACTCGCTACCGTACTTATACCCAGGAGCACAACTATGTGTTATACACAGTATGTATTCTATAAGATAGAGGTAATAATAACTTTTATAAATTTACTCATCCAGTTATAGGTACTTAAAACATTCAGGTTAATATTACGATTCTATTTATTAGTAGCTTCGTCGTGGTCCCCGTTCTACCCCGTTAGAGAAAGTGTTTTAAAAATCCTTTTGACAGAGCACCCCTAGACCTTGCAATGAACCTATAGTCTAAATTTGGAGTCTCTAAACGCAGCGGTTTGGGTTGTGCGTTGATTTGTCAGTCAGTTTCTTCTTTCATACGTCGGCGAACCCATCTGGTTACGATCATCAGATACACATCACACATACATTTAATAAATATCGTTGTTGTTCCTAACACCTCCTAATAACAAATGTTCACAAAATGTTTGGATTGAAACGGATGTCTTGTTGTGAGATCAAATTTGGTTTACACACACCAAGTGGTGTTATTATCACTTGGATGTAACAATGACAATCACAGACAGTCAACGAGCAACCTGCAGTGGCATTGTCGTTTTGTGAGTTTGACAACTCACAGTTTGAGAACAGGCTCAATGTTATCACATGTGCCATCTAACTGTCAGTTTCGGCAACAGTTCGCTACCTGTTTACGCGCGGCGACATGTATTTAGACATAGACTACTTAGAGAAGCCTGTATTAAGATTACTTACGTTACGTATCAAAAATCTGATCTCAGTGATTGTTCCTATTTTTTACGAAGGCAGCATACCTACTAGTCTTTATTTTATACCAATATTTCAAAGCCTTAAGCTATTTATGTATAGAAACATCCACTCATAGCAACTATTCTTGTTTAGTCATCAATAAATTATATCCAATATGTTTAACAATACATCAAAGTGTCATGGAAAGTGTTACTACAGTAATATATGGTCACTAAATATGTTAATATGGTAGATGAAATATATGTATACTGGTATTTTATTTTATATCCTCCTTTTTTGATACATATAAAAATAGGTATATTAATAGGACTAGATATCGATCTAGTGCTATTAATAATATTTTTCAATAAATAAATCCTTTTTAAAGAATAAAATATTACAAAAATATTCCATTACACTTAAATGGATATACGCCTGTATTAGTACCCAAGAATGTAGGCAGCGGTGATTATTGACTATCACTTATATTACACTGACTATGCTTAGGTAAGCTAGGAGTGTTTTATCTAGCAATAATTTTATTCCATTTTAACGTAATTATAGTATTTAGATTTAATGACGGGCTGGTGGCGCGGTCGGTAAGATGCTTGAATTTCATGCCGCAGATCGTGGGTTCGATTCCCACCCGAGACAGAGATTTGTGTGATGAACATATCTGTTTGTCTCGAGTCTGGGTGTAATTATCTATTGTAGTTTACATAAGAAAAGTAGATATGTAGGTATAGATTATACCAGTTATCTGGTTACCATAACACAAGCTTTGCTTAACTTAAGAACCAAATAAAAATAAAATAAAAGCAAATTAACAGCCTGACACAGTACACAGAAAAAAGAAGGAAACCAGACACAGGCGAATGTCAGTTGTTTACAACTGCTTGTCTGTTTAATAATAATAATATGTAAGGAGGTATCTGAGAAAAATAATTACACTCTTTTAAAGTGGCACTGTTTTTACTTTGTACAGAACGTACATAAAACATAATTATATAATACTTCATACATGTTGCTCTATCTAAAACACTAACCACTCCTTAAATTATCTTTCCAATCTTAACAAAATTCGAGAAAAATAGATTTTATCATTTCGACCTGTGTGTAAGTAACTTTGTCGGAATTGCGTCAAATTTGCAGATGACCATAATATAAACATATGGGCTTCTCAACACTTAAAAAAACTAAGTTTTGTATGTGTACATAAGCATCTTTGTTTGTCTCGTGACCGTTTTAAAACTAGCCATATGATTGCGATGATTCTTTTTTTGCTAGACGTACCTTCCAACTTATTATTAGAATTTGATTAGAAATAAAACATATTTAGATTTCGTTAAGCAAAAAATTGGTATCACATCACATATCAATCAGTTTTGACAGCACATTAAAATTGATTCGCTACTTATAATGTTATTTGAAACTTTTTTGTTGATATCATGCTATTTATTGCAGTTAGAAAAGGTTTTTTATCCTACAACTTGGATTGCAAAAAGTCTTAAAAACATAGATTTGTAAATATACACATGCAAATTGGCGCTAGGAGAACAAACACACACACATCTTTTAAACAGCCACAATGACTGGGAACGTTACCTACTCACAAGGTAAGCATGATCAAGGTACTAGGTCAATATATCAGCAGGTAAATCCATAGTGCCCAGAGTAAGTAAATACTATTGAGATAGAACGCTAGAAAAGAGAATAAGTACCTTATCCTCTTAACACCTTGCCAGCCAACATTAGGGGTATGGACAATAAAAACAAGTTTGTAAAATAACTCAAACAATTCTTACTTAGCCGTTTAAATAGTTTATAAGTGTAATTGTTGTGAAATTTGATAATAAAGATACATAAATACATTTATTTGTCGCATTATGCGACACGGGCGGTTTTAAGATTAAATCCGTGCGAAGCCGGAATTAATTACCAGTAGGTAATAAGTGAGGAAATATTAATACCCATAATAGTAATTTAGCCACCCCTATTTTAACTCGAAACAAATTAAAAAACATTAAAAACCATTGTAGGTATAATAGTAAATTAATTTATTCACTAATTGTAACCAAATTTCCTTTGTTATGCAAGTTTGATCTAAAATAATGGTATAATTTAAACGTTATCATGCCAAAAGATAACAAAACCGATACTGGAATTAGAATTTTCTCTAATGTAGCTTTTATGTTAATTAAATAGTCCAACTGGTGCATGGGAGAGATATAAGTTAACCATTTGCCCTGAAAACCTCACCTGTTAGGTAAATTATTCTTTAACACAATACGCAACAAATTAACCTACTATCTTCTTAACATAACATACCGTCACGTCTGTTTACCCGAAGGTGTAAGCAGAGGTGTATATTACCCAATTTTCGATAGCCATGTTTAGGGCCCATACGTAGGGGCGAGCTGAGACTAAGATTCTTTAAGTACCTTAGAAATGTCTCTTTGCTTGACCCAAAAACCGAGGCCAGGATCACGCTTACCACTGGACCATAGAGACAGCTATCTTCTTATTAATATAATAAAGGCGAAAGTTTCTATGGATGTTTGGATGTTTATTAGGTACTCTTTCACGCAAAAATTACTTGATGGATATTGATAAAATTTGTCACAGTGTTATAGTTTGGCTTAGAACTTAAGTTACTATTTAACCTTATCCCAAGCGGACAAAGCCGCGGACGGCTGCCGTTACTACTACTACTTACGCCGTTATTACTAACTACGTTCCTCTTTATTACGAAAATAATGTGAAAGATAAAGTATGAAATTTGGCATTTTCAAAGTTTATTATGAATAAGAACTGCAGTAGTAGAAGTAATATTTTTGCATAATGCGCATTTGCCTTTAAAATATAAGGTTGTGGGTTCGATTCCCGGTCGTGGGACATCTTTGTGTGATTTGTTTTATGGCCGCTGCTAAATATCGGTGAAGGAAAACATCGTGAGGAAACTAGCATAACTAAGAACTAATCATTCGAGGATATGTTACACCCATCAACGCGCACTTGGCCGCTTGTGAGGATTAGGGCCTAAAATCTCTCAACTCGTAAGATATTTAAAGAAGACCCGTGCCCTGCAGACACTAGTAGTGGTAAGTAGAGCACATTACTTTTTGAACTATAATTACATTACATATTTATAATTACTACACTGTTGAACCACTCAGCTTTATATCAATAATAATTTTGGTAATCTTATAAGACAGTTTAAATTCATTTAAATAAAACTACTTTATAACGGATGTTATCGCGGTTTATTTTAGATTTTATATCCAGAAGTTTCAAAGACTTTTCAGACTTCATGGTCACCGGTGGATTGAGATATTTGACGTCCCAACGTAAGTAGTTTTATTTCAATATGTGATATTCGTGTAAAATGAAAATTTTACACTACTTTAAATTCATGCGATCTGTATTACCCTACCAATTTCGGCAGGCCACAAGGTATCACAACAATTAAAATATGTATTGTCATTGTTTGTGAATAAAACTGAAAAGAGGTTTAATTAAGAACACTAAGTGACTGCTAATAAAATTTAATATTATACAAGTTATCATAATACGTACGGCCACAATTTATGTTATTTATGTTTTTAATATTTAATATCGCGTTATATTAATGTAGTAACCTATTTTTACAAAAGTTTTTACAATAATACTACTCTACCTACTTACATTAAAACTCAAGATGTCCTTTAGAATGAAAGAACACACTTCCATTATTATTATGCAGCGCAGGCCTGCGGAGTCTTTTGTCTCGCCCTTTATTTATTTAGCTTAGCGACATTGGCTTGATGGGCGAAAACTGTAAAACATAAAGTGTATGGAGAAAAAAAATAATAAAAAAAGTAATAAAAAAGTAAATTAAGAACCGAGACTAGCGTTCTAGCCATTCAAGCGCGAATAAAAGTGTTTAATTAAAGTGTTGTTATTGATGGGAGCCCGCGAGATGGCGTTTAATCAGCAGTTGTACTGTTCGGAGTTTCTTTAGACTTTATTTTTAATTCGGCTTAATTGCGAGAGTTACGATGCTGTGCCGCTTCGAAGAAGGACCCTTGAAGGTCTACTACAGTCCTCTTCTACTTTAATACGAAATCACTGCGGTGTATTAGTTGACTCTAAACTAGAAGAATATTTTTGTCACGACAATATTGTAATACGTTTATTCATTAATAGTAGGTATTAAACTTTATATACTAACTAATTAACTTTATAATAGGATAAAAGGAGTATTGTGGAATTGTGAATGTTCTATTTAGGACTATAAAATACCTCTGTGCCAAATTTCATCTAAATCGATTTAAGAGTTTTTGCCTGATAGAGTAACAAACATCCATAAATTATTTATGTAAAGAAAGAAAAAACATTTCAACACAACATACCAAATCAATCTGTCTGTCCCGCTTTCACGCCAAAACTACTGAACTGATTAGTATAAAATTTGGTAAGGGGATAGTTTGAGACCCGGGAAAGTTCTTCCATTGTGTCCGGTCTCCTGCGACCAAGTCAATTTCGAATGCATTTCGATCATCCCACCATCTTTATCTTGGTCTGCCTCGGCGACTCCTTGCGGCACCCAGCGTGTGGCTATTCGGGTCTATTTCTCTGGCTCCATTCGACACAAATGGCCAGCCCACTCCCTCTTTATCTTGGCCGTCTTGTGACCCACATACATGTCGATGAGTTTACGCTTTTAACGAGATGGGAAGTTCGTCAGTCTTCGTGTACTGTTTTATGGACCAGTAGGTCTTCCAACTGTTTTCTATGTGGCAGTTAATTTCTCTATCTTGATTGCAGTTGAAAGAAACTAGCTGGCCCAAGTAAAATATTCATCGGCATATTGTATTGTCTGCCCGTCTACCTCAATTCTACATTTTCTACTATCATGGTATGACTAACAACTTGAGTCTTTGACCGATTCATCGTCAATCTCACGCTCAAGCTTGCAGTTCTAAGGTCTTGTAGCATTTATTGCAGTTCATCTGATGGTAGAGCAAAGGCACAATATCATCGGAAAAGCGTATGTCCGTAAGAAGTTTTTCGCCAATTCGAATGCCCTTTTCTTCCCAAAACGACATCGACTATTTTTCAAGATACATTGCAACAATGACCTCTAGTCACTTTTGTTGTGAGGTTTTTGTACATTTTCAAAAACCTCTGAAACGAAGTAGGCCTCTGCTAAACATTTATTGGAGAGAAAGGTTCGATCTTAATTACTAGAACGTATCGTTATTGCTTCTATGTAACTGTTTGTACTATTTGAGCCGGCGTACCAGGACAATAGTTGCGCAAGAATGTAATTGAAATGTCTACCTTAATTTGTTTTAAAATACGGAGACAGACAAATGTTCTACTGTTATTTTCAAATAACTTCAAAAAAGGAGAGGTATTTTTGACGTGACAACGTCTTATAAATTGGTTTGCCGGGTGACACTTCAAGAAACTGCGTTACGCTCCGCTCACGTTATGCGCTCACAATGAGAGCGAGTGAGAGGCACGCGTCCCTTCCACTCGGGCATGGTTAGCCCGCCTAAGAGCGAGAGAGACAGACATAAAAAGTGAAAGGCACGCGTCCCTTCCACTCGAGCACAGTTAGCCCGCCTAAGAGCGAGATTCTTTGTATAAATTAATGTTTTAAATATAATTCTTTGTATAAATAAATGTTTTAAATTGTTACTATTATTTCATCCTTCTTCCTACTATACGAATGAATATTCACATTAAAATTATTTTACCACTCAAAGTCGTTGTCACGTAAAACTTTCGCCCGTATACCGACTTTACAGGCAACCAATTTTTTTTTTACAAAATAAATTATATGCAAATGTATTTTAATGAATGTGTGACATTTTTTTTGTTCAAAATATATACTTTCTATACTTTACCTATACTTTCCAGGTATTTTTTTTTATTTAAGTTTGTCAGAATTGTTGAAACGGGTTTTGAGTTGATAAAACAACAGTTCGTTTTTTTAAAAAACTTCTTCGAATTAAAATATTTATTTTACCTGTTCTATTTCTATTCAACATTTATTGTAATTCTAAAATTTTATTTTCAGTTTATAAAAAAAAATTATTAAAAAATATATTTAAAATATACAATTGTCCAAGTTCAAGATATAGGTACACCTATACATATTATATTGAACTTGTAAAATGTTTTTAAACTAGGTACTGTTTTCAGTTTATAAAATTCGTATTGACAAGCTCTTACTAGGGGGTAGGTTACTAAACTTTATCAAGTTATAGTTTGTGTAAAGTCAAACGGATTTTTATCTCAGTTTTGACATTCTGGGGTCAAAACGTGACTTGTGCTGGTAATGCAATTAAAGTATAATTCTAACGGTGAAGTTTTTTTGATATATGATCTACTTCTACTGAAAGCTATTAGTTTTAAACTTAATTACTGGGCTGTCTTCAGCACTTAATACTTAAGAGGCATAAGATGTTTTAAAAACAATTATTATATTTAGGTGCCGAAGTTTTTAAACGTCAAATCGTATGACGAATTACTAAGTTGTAAGTACAAAATTTTGTGTTAGAATATCAAATAGAAGTTAGTCGTCATCATCAGCCTATCTATGTCCACAGATGGATATAGGCCTCTCCCAAAGCACGCCACTGACCACGACCCGCGGCTTTTCTCATCCAGTCGGCCACCCTGCTGAGATCGTCACTCCACCTAGTCTGAGTACCTAGGTACCACCTAGTCTACGCTACGTTTACTAATTCGTGATCTCCATTCAAGAACTCGTTTACCCAAGCGGTTGTAGCTTCTGCGGCATATATGACCGGCCCAATGCCGCTTCATCTTACTAATCCGAAGTTACTAGGTAGCAATAAATAATTTTTACTGCAAGATTAGTCAAGAACCTATTCATTCCTACTATCTATTGACTATTGAATCGATTTGAATTAAATTAGTTAGTTTGAGACCCGGGACAGGCCCATATGACAGTTTTTAAAAGAGGTTAATTATATTGCGCGATAGCAGTGTATACGCGCGGGCGGAGCCGCATGCGGAAAGCTAGATCTAATTAAAGGTTTAGCTCACCACGCAATACAAGCTGCTCGAATCTCAATACTCAAACAATGCAAAACATACTCATTCAACTGCAGGTATACAGGGTAACTAGCAATTTGTGTAAAATATTTTACCACATTTAATATTCAAATTCCCATTTTATGTTGACGACAGTAATAGGGTGTAGATTAGGCAGGGACAAGGTGACGCGCCGCAGCGCGTTGTAGGTAACCGTCGTCGACTCTACTGCGTGGCTCAATATTAAATAGTGAATTTCAGTAAAAAAAAAAGTTGCTCCCAATAAAGTTTATTTGCGAAATTGTAATTGTGAGCACCAGCTTGTGGTAAAATATTTACCTATCCAGTCATCCCTTAAAGTTGACCGACAAAAATGCTTTACCATAAAAATGCATTACGATTTGTACTAAAATTTGGTTTTGTACTAAAAACATAAAAGCATACAAGTGAAATAAATGAAAAAGAAAAGATTAATAATACAACACAATAAGAACTTGCCCGCTTTTGAGTTCGATTATTCCAGATTATTCGATACGAGGCATCGATTTCACTCATTAAAAACCTAAATGTAGGTAGGTACCATAATGCTTCATGTTCCGAGGCTCTGCTACAAAGCTACAATACAGCAACTGAGCTATAAACAGGCCGGGCATCGCGCGCTCAGACATTAATTACGTAATTAAGTGTTCGATTAAATCGATTGTTTAATTCGTTTTGCGATCGATTCGATTATTCGATTATTTTTGAACCACCTCTTAGATAAACGATTATGTTAAAATGTAGTTGCAATGTGTATTGCACGAGAACTGATAAATTAACGATAAAATTATTGTCTACTTAAACTAATTGACAATTTTAACTGTCATCTCGGCTATGATAGTATCGAAAGATGAAATGAAGGATTCAGAGGCAGTTAACTTCGAGTTTCTCTCTGCGGTGTGTATATGTATTTATAACCTTCACAGCTAAACATCTGAACTGATTTTAGTGCAATCTGTATGTAGATTGCAGATCTACTTTTAACTGCATACTTTAAAGGAGCCTAGACAAAAGCGAGCGATTCTACGACTAAACTAGTGATTATGTTCAGTTTAAAATTTTGAAATGTTCAACTGCCTCGATCGTCCAGTAGTAAGCGTTTTGGATTAGTAACCGCGAGTTTCCAGGTTCGATTCCCAGGTCGAGCAAAAAGACTTTTCTATAGCAGTTCGAAGTTTGAAATTGTGGCCGATGAATGGCCATATGCTCGCCTCCTATTACGTATAGGACCTAAAGGTAGACGGGCAAAAGTGGGACATATTCAACTCTGCTTATACCTTCTGGTAAGATAGGCGTGACGCTATGTACTCGTAATGTTGTGTCAAATTATGAAAAAACAATTATGTTGAATGTATAATGTATCATCTTAAAGATATTATAAACAGCTTTAACTTCTAAAACATGGATATTGACGAGACTTCACATGTTTACAAATCCATCATTTTCAATATACAAGTTTTCTTCTTTTTGTATGTTATTGCTTTTCAACAATATTAATCATCAGTCCTATATAAGTAAGTAGGTTCACAATTTTAAATCACCAAATGAAATTAGAAAGTGTTATTAACTGTAGATACCTCAATAACATACGTAATGACAGACAAATATAACATGCAAATGTATGGGATCCACGATCGCGTATTAAATTTGATACAAACAAATTAATATCTTACATTCTCGTAGTAACACACAATTAAATTTAAACCTTAGTAGTATAGAAATAAGGTTTTAATATAATTTACACGTGTGTAAAATAGGAAAGTATTACTCATAGTTTAAGTACAAGGTATGCACTTGTCGAATCAAATGATACCCTATTACCTACCCAAATCATACGCCAAAATAGCGTAATGTACACAATTGCTTTCAGTCTGGCACAATTTCTTTGATTATAATTATAACCTTTGATCTGTACTTTTATTTTCACTCAATTGAATTTGCGAATGAAATTATGAACTTTGAGCATCTAGTTCATAATTAAGTTTTTGTCAAATGAAGAAAGAAATGTTTTTAAATTCTCGCGCACCTATAATAATACACTTATTGAAATCAGTTAAGTGGTTAAACTCTCTATTATCTTCATTCTGGGAGTCAAGTAGAACGCGTAGACTAATACGACCAGTAAGAGAACAGGCACACGACCAACGGCACTTTCTGACTTTAGTCTAGTGCTTTAGCAGAAAAATTCCAAACACTGTTTTTCCTGACTTCAGTTTCTTTTTATCGCAGGAAATTTCCAAACAACTATTTTCCTTACTTCAGTCTTTTTATTTTACAAAAAAATTGCTAATATTGATCAAGTATATGGCTCAAACACTTAACGTAAAATTTAAGGTATGCCTTTCCGGTTCACCCAGTATATTTTATTAATGACTATCTGTAATGATATACTACTACTACTATATACAATGTTATGTATCTATAGTCTTATTTAACTTCTTTGTAAGAACATCACTATCGAAATACCATAATAGGCCTACATTGAGCTTAACAGGCTTAGCTTAGTGCACACGTGTAGTTCTAGACGGTGTAACGTTGCATGGCGACAATAATTTAACGTCAGAGGCACTTGCATTGAAGCCACAATTTAAGAGCTGAGCAATAAGGGAGCCAGCATTGTCTGCCAGCTCAGGTTACTATTCATGTAAGCCTTACCCGCTTTAATCTAGTGTTTAAGGTTAGCTATTCTGATTTTTAGTTCTTTCAGACCTACCGCGTGATTTATGAGGGCTAGTGGTTTGTTTATTGGTGAATAGATTGGAAAAACTATTAAGTTAAGGCACAATATTAAATTTCAAGCGCTATTGCAACCTTTTCATAAACGGTACCTAGAAGACTAATGCGAGCGGTGTTGAAATATAAGGTCGCAGTTTCGATCTCCGGTGGCATCTTTGTGTGAATTACATCGCCGCAGCTCAATATCAGAAGGAAAGGAAAACTTGGTGAAGAAACAAATGGCATGTCAAAGAACTAATCATTACTGGACATGTGACAAACACTAAACTGCACTTTTCTCTTTCAACTCATTAGATAGTTGAGAGAAGACCCGTGACCAGCAGTTGGACATTAAAAAGAGTCGAAGCACAAAAAATCTGTTTTCAAAATGAAAAATATGTTTGACATCAAATCAGCTAATGTTGGACGATCTATTCGTAACTATAGCGATGAAAGCGCACGATAGAATCAGCAAATTATTGATACAAATCACAAAAATAAATTGTGTACTGGTTGCAATAAAAAGTTTTCTTGTAATAATGAACCTACTTACAATCTACCTCCTTCCGAAATGTCATCCTCATAGGTGAAGTAGTTTTCCAGAATATAAACCGCCTTTTGATTGAAGTGCAGCAGAATAGATTCTTCTGTTTCATATGAATGTCATTTCGTTTAGGTTTTTGATTGCCTGCCTAATTGAATCTATATTAGAATAAGAAGAATGAGTAAGACATAACTATGAGATCACTGCCTATTATATTACGTTCCAAGATTATTAATTGAACGTTTAGTGTCGACGACATACCGTATTCATGAGTATAAATTAACTGTGCAGTTTATATCGCACATGGTTACGTAATCAAATCGAAATCGCGACGAAACGATGGTCAAGTATTTTTAATCGAATGCTTAGTAAGTATTAGTTCGATTTAATTACTGATAGGATTAATGTTTGAAGGGAATTCTTTGTTTCGTGCAACCGATAAGCCAATCGATTAATCTCGGAACGACGTAGAACCGATTCGGGTCGAACATTTGTTTCCATTGGTGTCTTCCGATAAGTATCGGGTTAATAAAGTTAATTATAATTTAGGGAAGCTGCTGATTGCAATTATTCGACAGAAACGCTGGTTTGGTGGATTAATTTAATTTGTTTTTCAACAGTTTAAATAAGCAGATCTGTTAACAAAATAAATGTAATAGATTTTTTGTTAGGGAGTATTTTTTCCTAAAACTTGCACTTGACCACAAATGTTGTTATGTAACATGTTGTTAAATAACGATGCAATCTATGATGAAACGCGCCTACCCAGTAAATGCCGATTTACTCGTGACTTGCAGACAAGCAGATTATAGCTATCGGAAAACAAAGATGCTGGCAGCGAATTCCACAACATGGCAGTTCGCACAGTAAAACTACTTTGAGACTGATTTAATTGCGGTTTATCATAGTTTTTAACCCCCAAAAAAAGTATGTGACTGTGTGTATACAAATTTGATTCTTTGAGGCGCCTAAACGTATGAACCGCTGTTGATGCGGTTTCTTTTATATTCAAAGTGATCGAAAACCTCTCAGATAGGTTGGTTTGATATTTTTTAAATTTAAAGTTATTACATGTGTGTAAACGTATGTGAACCTCTGCCCAGGAATAAAATCCTTATGTAGGTTTAGTACAAAGGCGGTTTAGTCCGTATCTACTATAATACGACCTAAATTCATGTTTTCAAATATGTAGTGATATCTTTCAACATAGTTTCAAACATGGCACTATAAAACAGACCTATAATTTCCCCTCGTATGCTATCAGCTCACATAAGGCTCCTCTCAATAAGGATATCGCATCAAATTGTCTGTAATTTTGGTTTTTCCTCTCACGAGCACAAATCAGAAGCCTTACTCTCAACTACTATCGGATCGCTATTCTTATTTTTTCGGATTCATTTTTATGCGAACCTACATATGTTAAGTATAATATTAAACATAAATTATACCTCGTTGGTCCAAGCGTGTACGTTAAAAAGAATTTTTGTATCCCGAGTTTTTCAATTTTTTTGAAATATCTTAGCAGAGCTCCAAGTTATGTAGAAGCTCTATCAGCCTATTTGCTTTCCACGCTTATACTGTTATATCCACTTAGATGATATACGTTAAACTCTGTAGACTGTGTGTGCAAAAACAAGGTAGATAGATACCTAACCAATGTTTTTGAACGATAAACGACATTCGCGCGGGCGGAGCTGTGGGCGGGAAGTTAAAAATACTTATTTTCTTTTAAATTCATTTTAGATAATATTTTCGTCAGGCTTTATTTTGTTTTCTTTGAACAGATTTTCATTCTTAAAATATACTCTGCCAGGTATAATTATATCAATATCTAATAAGTACCATTAGTAGGCGGTAAGCCTGTTGCGTTCATTAGGCGCCCAACTTTAACTTCCACTTTTTTTTTCTAAGTATATTGGAAACTTCATTTTCGACCCTAGATTCGAATTCAGAACCTTGCAGTTGTCAACGAGGCAGTTAGGTCTTGCGTTCATTTGATTGAATCTGAACAGAGTAGGGCTCCATATACTAGCGATGCGCCCGATTTTGCTTAACAATATTCTAATCTACATAGATACATTTTCTAATGCCTTCACTTTCAGAGTCTAGTAGAACAGGCTTGATAAAGAAAAAAATTAGCTTCATTCTTCCATGGGCTTGATGCTAGGTCGTCCCTTCACATATTTGTGTGAATAGTTTAATCGCAATTCATAATTTATATCGGTGAAGGATAACATCATAAAACTTGCATGGAATTAAACATTCAACATCACATCCACCAACACGCATTTAGATACTATGAGTTGATTAAAGGCTAAAATCTTTCAACTGAATCCATTTAATAAAACGTCTTAATCCATTGCTGTGTAGTCAATACTAACTCGTTAAATGACTTAAATTTCAACGACACAAAACGTTTCGATTTTTTCTAAGCAATATCAAATTTATTCACAAGTGTAGAAGCACATTGTCGTACGTGAAGTAGCTGTGATTTTTTTTTGTTTAGTCTCTAACGCGATCACCAATGAAATTAATATTTTTCAGTGACTAATCGTTGATTATAGGAGCCAGTCTTAGTGAAAAAGTCCGTAAATTAAAGTGAGTCCAAACAAACAAAATCTTTAACCTTTATAATATTTGTATAGATGTGTGGTAAGGTTAACCTAAGGATTTGCTCGCGGTTTACGGCTCACAAGATCGGGTCTTGTTTGAGAAAATTGCTTATTTGAATCCATACTTCTATTTCCTGTTTCTGAATCACTTTTACGCTTTATGCATTTAGAGTGTCTGTTTTATTGCTTTAAACGGGTTTATTAATAATAAATAGGAAATAAATTGATAAATGTATCAACCAAATTTTTTTTTAAGTCTAGAACAGCGCCCGATGAACGGCAATATTTATTATGTATGGGAACTAAACATTGCCGGCGGAAAGTGGTTGATATCCTTTGCCTACACCTTCGGATAATACAGGCGTAACGCTATGTTATATGTTTACTATAAGGTGGAAATAATACTATGTATTAGTAACTGTGTCTTATCAAATCTTACCTAAGATTTCATAAGTTATAAAGGCAAGGCTCACCGAAGTCTATTAATATTAATAACTTCGAATAAAAAAAATAATAAACAACCTAGAAACCATCTCAGCGTATCTTACATGTATGTCAAACATTATAAAAAAAATGCCATTTTACTACATGTTTTAAACTAAAATTAAGAAACTTCCGAGTATTAGACAGGTCCACTGCCTGCTCCGGCATACAGCATTTCAAAGCCCTGCCTAATCATTTCTTTGCCGGAAATTAAACGTTGAAAACCGTGGCTAAACGGAAAACTTTAAAATTAAACTCTCAAGTACCGACTTCTAACGGATTTTATGTTTATCTTGTAATCTACAATGAGCTGCAACCCTTCAAGTTGTACTTTTTATCGAACTTTCTGGAAAGTCTAAGTTGTTCTTAATTTAATTAACTATACGTACTGATAAATTTTATTCTTTGAATTAAATGTTTATTGACAATTGCAGCATGTAACCTTACACACTCTTTATTAAAATTTATATTACCCTTTTTTCAACCTACTTCAAAAATAAGGAGAGGTTCTTAATTCGACTGTATGCCAATTATTGACCAATTTTAATAATTCTGTTTATGTATTAAAGTGTATAGAGATACGTTCAAGGTGTATTCCATTTAAGTGGGTGAGTGGGTTTAAGTGGGTTCTGAGTTAATATTGAAACATTGAAGTTGATTCGTATTTTTTTAAAAGCTTTTATGTACTTGCCACCTATATGAAGTTAGTACTTTGCAAATCAATCAAAATACTTTTTAATTAGCTATAATAAGTTAGGTTATCCAATTTAGTAATTTGATGAATCGTTTAATTAAAAAGTAACTGCAACAGAGTGTCTATTATTAATTTACTACACAAATACTTTTTAGTGTTTATCAAGTTCAGCCTATAGCCAGCTTTACTTAATTTAAGCATAAACAAAAATAGGTAATGTTATTTGTATTCGATACTAAAATATTTAGTAATTGTAATGCATATTGTATTTCAGCGACATTGGATGACCTTATTGTGGTTAAGCCAAATAATAAATAACCTAAATCTCGATTGAAAGCGAATATTAATTATAATTTTATATTCTGGACATGTTCTTCGTAAATATGTTTGAAATATTCCATGAAATTTTGTACTGTTGATATTAAGCGGTCAACAGCTGTCTAGAATACTTTGATATAATACATATTGAAATTTCATTGAATAAAAATTGTTTCGCAGAATAAAAGTATTAGTAGTAGTATATAGTTTTTTATAAACGTATCACTGTCACTATCGATAACTTCTAATTAGTGTCAATATTAGCAGATGTGAACCTATAATAAATAAAATATTTATACCTAATGTGCCTTATAAATATTTTGTTGGTCAAGCAACCGTCTTTTTATAGCAGGGATTATAATTAGATAATTTTAGTTTAATTTATTTAGGGGAGGGGTCAAGGCACTTTATTGCACTGTATTGCACATTCGATATGAGTAGGTTGGTTCACTATTTAATTCTAAATTTTTTAAACAAAAAAAATCAGCTTTAAATTTAGAATTCGAGCATTTTACCTCTTTTAGCCAAAAAAAATATTTCACGTTTCTATTTACATAATATTACAAAGAATATACCAAAACAGACAAAAAATAAACATCAGAATTTTCACATTTTAACAACATTTTAAAATCAGTTAAAAAACCAAATCACAAACATTTGGATACATTTTTATTCAGTGTATAAGTTGAGTAATTGCTGGTCCATAGTAATGCACAATAAACTTGCTAAGGTACAGTGCACACAATAAATTTCTGTTTCACGTCTTTGATTAGCTCGGTTTTAAGTTACTTCATGACTCTGCATTCATACAGTAGACTTGCATTCGAAATGCCTTTGTATTATGTTAGACCACCCTTTTAAGTACTAGTTTCTGATTTGTTTGCATGCTCTTGACTTTTAAAGGTTTTACTGGAATGCTTTGTTAAAGCATGTAGCAATTAATGTGTTTAAAAGTAGAATACAGCTTTTGTTGTTGGTTTAATTAAGTATTTTTAGTCTTTAATCAGTTAATGCAGTTTAATTTTTATACGGCTGCCAAGAAAGTGTTTGAACAACTAAGGTACTTCTAACTAAGGTAAGGGGGCTGAGTCACCTTTGTCCCTGGGAGTGCACCTTTTATCTGAATCCTCACATGTGGTCCCCGGGTGGTGCAAATCAGGTGACAATCAACTGGTAAATTATTATGTTTACTTACTAGTAATTAATTGGTGGTAGGCTTCGGCCGTGGTTAGTGACTTGGCGGTGCGGCTTTCTTTGATACAAAGCCGCACCGCCAAGTAGCTTTGCCGTGTTCCGGTGCGATGTCTGGTAACACCATTTAAGAGGGTGGGCCGGGATTGTTGCTCCTTTATGGTTTCTTACCATATGGAACCTCATTCCACTGCCACCTTCTAACCGAAAATCATTCATTATCGCGAATGAATCGGTATATTGGGCGAGCGTATCCCATCTTAGACTAGATCATTGCTTCATCAGGTAAGTGTTATCAAGCCCAAGCCTATTTCAGAATAAAAAAATCTTTAATGTGATTTTAGAAATATAATCCTCCTCCCAGAAGTATTACATATATAGTACAGGCACTTGAGTTAGCCGACTGTTAGCTACGTTGGAAATGTTATAGAACACAAGCGTGTGCGCAAACACAGGTACACACTTTACTCATTTTCTTCATTTTACTCACAACGTTCGATGAGACCGGATGGGCTGAATCGAAATCCTATCCTGCTAATATTATACCGCAAAAGTTTGTAAGAATGAATGTTTGTTACTCTTTCACGCAAACACTTCTGGATGGAATTGGATGAAATTTAGCACAGAGATAGATTATAGAAGTTTAAAACTAAAATTAAACAAGTATTTCGACAATGAACAAACCATTTGACAGCTTCTTGTAATCATAATAATGTGTTAAAGTCCCACTATTGTTAATATTATCAAGTACTGTAATTGTTATTGTACTATAATTATTTCATAAAATCAATTTAATTTTTTTTGATTATAATATAGATTTTTATGCATGACTTTTAATTTATATTCTTTTTTACTTATATTTGTATTAATTTATGAATTTTAATTGTATCTACACCTTAATTAATTCTAACTTCATTTAATAATTCATTGAGTGGATTCATTGTTATTGTAAACAGGTATTTATTTTCATTTTAAATAATTATTAATTTTAATTTTTAAAAGATAATTATTGAAATTGTTATTATTTATTTATTTTGGTTTTTGCATTAATTTGTTAACTCGATCTAAATGTGTAAGCTGTGGTTGCCTATAATTGAAGATGCGTTTACGATATTTGTTTTTGTTATTTATTATGTTCTTAAGTACTTTATTAATAATGTATCTTTGTTGGCGATCCTTAAATTAATAAAATAAAATAAAATAAAAATAAAATTATGGTTTGCAATAAGTACCACCTGGGCGAAGCCATGGGCGGAAGCTAGTAAAAAAATATAATGAATGGTATCGCGGTTTATAGAACTTTTAAACATACAGATACATTCCCGAAAGATAACGATGTGGAAGAAATTTAGCAGTCATTAGTTTACGTTACGCTGTCGCCACGGGACTTGGCGTCGGCGGCGCATTTTGCGATTTCATCGTTCATTGCGTATTTGCTTTAGAAGCGTTTAAATACAAGTGAACGCGACTGGGCAATGAACTACAAAATCGCCAGTCGCACCGCCCGACACAGTGTTTCGTGGCCACGGCGTTAGGCATTAGTTTTGATTAGTACTTTAGGTATTCAGGTTAGTGTTGAAATACAAGTTATATTTAGTTGTTAAATAAATTTCAATGATTGGAGCTATTGGTAACACTTTTTATATGTTCTTAATTAAAATTCGGCCAATTTAGTTTATCGGTTTCATTTTCCTTAAATTCTTTATTGGCTTACTAACTTCACAGTTTGATTTTAACTCCGTATGCTTTAAAAAGGTGTAACGGTCGGAATGATTCCACACGATTCGATTCGCTCTACACTTGACGTCTGGTAACAAATGATCACAAAATATTCCAACACCCTTTGTATTAACACCATTATCAATTTGGCAAGCTTTAATATGGCTATTATTACAACTTCAATTTTAATATAACAGTTGTAGGAGCCTTACAACTTTAATAGGAGCCTTACAAGTCGATGTCTTATAATCAAAATGTTTGATTATTATGTAGTTACTTTTGATTGGATGTAATTGTATCGTTTTTTAGGTATTTAAAATGATTGCAAATAATTGCAGGTAGGTATGCCTTATTGAATGGAAGTTAAGTGTCATTATAAAAATAATAAGTAGGTTATGTACAACGAAGAGTACATTACCTACTCATTATTCCACTCTTCTTTATGATCTTCACACCACTGTTTGTATACCTATATCCTAATATATAAGATTCTCGTCTCACAGTGTTAAAATCAGTGAAATTTTGTATGCATATTTAGTACGCCTGTTAATAGGACGTAAAGTATTTTTCCTACCGCTAACACCACAGACACTTCTACCACCCGGACGAAGCTGGGGTGGGCAGCTAGTGTATCAATATTTAAAATTAAATTTCTACCAGATCAACATGCTTAATGCCTCTTATTTCTACTGTTTTATTTAAGAAATTTCATTCGGTATATTTATTTTTTACAGAGATTTTAAGAATTAAATACGAACGATATCTTTATGGCTGTCATTCAAAGCAATATTTATTTTAATTCTTTTGAAATGTTTTAATTAATGAAATATAGAACAAACAGTACTAATACAATCACACCCGGCAATATCAAGGGAAATGCCATATCAGTATCAACCACTAAAATAAATACAAAATCACTGTGTACGTTGCATACTCAGTCAGACTGACACCCTACCCATCCCGCGCGAATATAAAAAAGAAAAATAAATAAAAAAGTACAATAAACACGTCCGTCGTTTTCGGCCTGACCGGTACCGGATGACATTGCTGTACTGTGATTAATTGTCGCAACGATTGAAACCGTCTAACCCCCCACTGGCAAACGAAATGGAATATTGTGCGCCGAATAGGACCTTTTTAATAACGGGCGCCAAGCAGAAAGTAATTTATGTGAAGGTATGTTAATGTTACAGTTAGGAAATGTTACGTGTTGTTAAGTGGTTTTAATGTTTTGGTTTGATGTGTTGAAAAATACATAAGTTGACTAGCATTTTTTTTAATATACGCAGTCATTTATTTTCGAATCACACATTGAAATAAAACCGCGATAAAATCTGGTGAAAAGTAGTTTTATTTTAATAGGTTAACTATTCATCAGACGTCCTCTATTGTTACTCGAATCGTGTAGGTATTTATTGATATCTAACAGTAAAAACAATCATATTATGTAGGTACCAGTGGCGAAGGGTGGAAGACTGAAAAAGGGAAGCCGGACCAAAAAAGTTCTTACTTGAAAATAATATCTCGTCACTACCGTCACCGATAGTTCTTACATTTGATGCTATAGTATAGTATACATATTTTTGTTTCTATTTAAAACTTTTAGGCGTTACATAATATAATATTAAGTACCTGTGATATTGACCATTTCCAAAAGAAAAACCCATGGTAATAGGTTTGTATGGATTTTTTGCCACTGTACCTGTACCTAAATTATGTACCTATCTAGGTATTTGCTCTACCAGAAGGAGATCTGGTAGGTACTCACAAAACATACAATACGGTTTTATGATTAGATATTTATACATATCAACGAAATTTACAAAGTGTCTAGATCATAGAAAATAGGGTTCTTGAAATAATATCTGTCAAAAGTAGACAGAAATTATTTAATTCTCTGAGTTTAAAAGGCGTGTTTGATTGTGTGTGTTCCTATTGTAATACGGGCAGTATTACAATAGGTACACACATTCAAACACGCCTTAGAGATTTATTGAGTACGGCGGCGGCCAGTCTAACCTGATTAGCCAGGTTCGCAGGAGAAATTATGCTGCACAACCGCACTAGGGTCTGTGCAAACATTAGTGCACTCTTCCTTCCCTTCAGTCTCATAGTCCGGTGTAACAGATTGACAGACATAAATGGTGAAAGCGCGAGCGCAAGACTGTCGACTTTACGTGCTTTCCAAGGCACCAACTTTCTGACTCCGGACTAGTGCTAGGAAATTAAAAATCTCAACTTTCTTTTGGTTTGATGTGGGATTTGAACCCGCGACCCCAGGGTTTAGAGGGAGTAAATATTGTACTTCAGTTACAAAGTCAAATAAAATTTAAACTTAACAATTTTGAAAGTTATTACAAAAGCTAGCAATAATAAAACAAAAGTGTATTTCAATGACTTTCAGTTCACTCCAGCATGTATCATTGAAACTTTGCTCAATTGCGAATGTAGTAAAAACAAAGTTATGAAACAAAATATTAAAGGTGACATGTCGTGAATTTCACACACAGCGTGTCATCTCAGAAACAAGCTAACAATTAGCAAGTTTTCAACTTTATTTGACAGATATCACCTTAGATATTACAGCCTTTATTTAATAAGAAATAAATTAAAACATTTAAGTTTTTATTATTTACTGAGTAAGTAACTATTTTAGGGTTCAATAATAAAATGCTTTGTCATCGGATAAAAGTGGTGTTTTATATGTATTTTGTTCTATGAATAATAGAAGTTATAAGTTGTTACGTAGTCACTGTTGTTCATTATTTTTGACATTATCCAAGTAACGTGAATTGAATCATTGGACAAAATTTGAACACCATTATCCAATGGAACATTTACACAAGGACATCAGCAAGGACAGCAAAGTAAGACAGAACAGCACCTCACTAAAAATACATTGTATAGGACTGTCCTCAAGACAGTGGTCCCATTACGAGTACACGATACTTCTTAGTGGTATTGTCCCTGTGTAATTCACACAAAAACTCGACAGCTTGCTAATAGTAAGATTATCGTTAGAAAAATTATACTTGCTAGCCTTTAAGTGTGTTCCTAGTTTTATGAATAAGACCGTACCCAATATCTATATCGTGCGCAAGTGCTAGTAACCTCATGAGATTATTTAGATGGAAACGGTGTAATTAACAAGACGCAAATTAGATATTATAGGGAAAATATGAAAAACGCTCTAGTAGTTGTTATTAAATTAGTAAATAATCCCCAAATAAATCAGGTTTCAAAGTATGATAAATTAAAAATAAATATAATATTCATGTAGCCATAACATTCAATTTAAATTCGCGATCGTCAAACGTAGAAAATATATCTGTTTTGCCTCATTCGCCATGAATATAATACAATAGTACCTACCTATTATAATCGTTCACACCATAAAAGGTGTACGGAACCAAACATAGCACGGTTCGTATTCAGCCGTTTCGAATTATTTACGATACAGGTGAGTATAAATTAGTTCACTTAAGAAACCCGCTCTTTAGGGGTCCTCAGAAACAGGTTCAATCGGTTAATTTGTATCATATTTTTTTCGTTTTACTGTGTATGGAATGAGTTTAGAATCCTTGACTCAACGAGGTGTAACTAAAGAATCGAATTTGTAACGAATCGATGTCCGGTCAACGTCATGATCAGAAGCTCTACTCATTTACGTTTGTCGTTCGATCGGGCTACGGACGAATTTTTACACACAGAAATCATTGAAACAATTTAGATAAACCAAGGCTTGCAGATAGATAGATTAGGATCTTCGTTTCACTACCTAAGTTAATGCCAATGAAAAAATTACTGAAAATTATTTTATTTGACCTTATAATCCATGTCTTACTTGGATTCTCTTGCATTACAATAATTATCTTAGTATCAATAAAACTTATTTAACGAATACAACTCTATTGCCTACTGTGGCTAAATTATTTTTGACATGTAATTTTTATTAATTTATAACAATGACTTAGCACTTAAATTACCTAAAGGTGGAGATAGAGTTCAATGTGATTTCTGGTAATGGTAATCAATAAATCTCTTAAGCCAGTCTTACTATTCATAGTTCTGAAAAGCGGTATTCTTTAAAACTACGGCATATATTATTAAAAAACATTTTGTTTATGATAGCCAGATAGGCAGAAATTTAGAAAACTACTTGAGCTTAAAAACTGACCAGTGAACAGCTGCCCTAACGAACGAACGAGCTAGAAGAGTAGGTCTCCTATCTTCACCTGCATGTTATCATTTTAAATCTCTAATTAAGTAATTGTAGCTTTTATAGTATTATTTTTTGCTCAACCTCAATATATATAATGTTGTTATTGTGAATCGTATTCTCGTTATAAGAAAAGTAGTTGCGTCATTTCTTATATTTTTTATAAGGTCATTATGATTTTACAATCGATTTAGAGAAACTCATTTGATTCGGTATAGCTTTTTGTGATGGTGATATAAAAAGTTGCAAAGAAAAAAAAACACCATGTAAGTATATGTTACGGTGAATATGATTAATTGAAAATTATAAACAACTAGATACCTGATTCAGCTCCGCTGGGGTGGTTTAAGTGCCCGATTAAAAATACATCTTTTATTTTCTTATCCACGGCTTAAAATCCATTTTTGCACCTAGGGGAATGTTTGGTCACTACAATCGGTCTGACTGATGAAATAGTTGTCTAAATAACATATTTATAATCATACATCCAAAAATAAGTTAAATTTATAATTTTTTTTATTAACTTTAAAGCGTCTGGCAAAAGTAATGGTCAGCGGTAACCGTCTGGCATTACTGGATTCGACTTCAGAGTGATATTTTACACAATATGTACAAAAACCAGCCATTTAAAAAGAAATGAAGTTCATACATTTTTTTATCCACTTTAAAGCGTCTGGTAGAAGTAATGGTCAGCGGCAACTGTCTGGCAATAGTGAAATCGACTTCAGAGTGGTTTTTTAAACATTATAATATTGAAATCGTTAATTTATTTTTATGTCACATTTCTCACTTTGTAACTCCAACTCTGTCACAGGTCCAAATTTATGAGTGGTGCAAGTGATATTAGTACTAGCGACACTACTCAGAAACAATGGTCTTATCCATTTAAAAATAGGTTATCTACTTCTGGTTTAACTGGGATCTTGGACTATTAATTCATAAATTTTTCTATTAAATAAAAAAATGTAGATAAACAGATCACTACGCGACACCTTGGCTTATTTACTGCATTGTATTGATTTGTGATAACTTAAAAAAAATGTCAATGATTTATCAAAAATCTATAAGACAGATTCAAATTTTAAATTTCATCGAATAAGCAACTATTACAATTATATGTATATAACCCAAAACATTGAAATTATTAATAATAACAATAACATTATTTCTTATTTACATAAAATATAATAAACTAAATAAACGTAATATAATAGTAATATGTCACGGTCATCTGATCCTAAACTTAGCAGAGCTTGACTCACGGAAACCAGATAACTGATTTACTATACAATAAACCACTTTTCTTTTATCAATTCATACTTAAAATAAATAATTACACTCAGACTCAAGGTAAATAAACTTCGAAATAGAAATCGAATCCACGACATTTAACGTGAAAAGCAAGTATCTTGCTACCGCACCGGGGCGCGCAAATTTTAAACCAAAAATGTATCGGTAAATAGAAAACAAAACTATCTTAAGTATTTATCCGATATCATCCAAACATCATCATGTCTATAAATTCATCAAAGGTCAAGCTGCCAATCAAAATACCTTCCCAACTTTCATTTCGTACAGAAACAGCTCACTAACAGAAAATATTTAATAGAAACTTTATTTTAATTACACATGATTCCGGTTCTCCATTTAAAACAAGCGCTGGTCGTGTTTTGTGTGAAGTTATCAAATAATCGACCTTATTGATGTATGAGCTACCGTCGGCCAATGATTTATAATAGCTTCCGTCTAGGACATCATTTCTCTACGATGATTTTCAATCACATCCGACGGTTCGTTAGCGCTCGTATCTATGATCGGTCTACTCTGGCAGCAGTAAATTATGGACGAGGCATTGGTAACCTACTTTATTTAGCCTAAGCGTCGTCACTTGGATACTTTAAAATGTAGTTAATTTAACCTTACTTGAAACCGACTTGGTTTTGTACAATGTAAAGAGGACAGTTCGACATACCTTTTGTGACAAAGTGGGTACATATATGAAGAATAAAGAAATAAATTTTCATCACAATCTAGCTTACCCCGCAGCTTTGCCCGCGGAGGGTTAGGATAATAGGAAGGTAGTATGAAGAAATGAAGCCTCGATTCAAGGATTGTTGTTATGCTGTCAAGTTGCTAATAGATATGCCATAGTCTTTTTTTAAACATTAATAAAAATAAATATTGTGTTTGAAATGGGTCTAATCGAAATCAATAATACTAATAGCATTGAAAATACAAAATGTCACCTAATTAAATCATTAATAATAACGGATCAATTACATAATAATATTCAAAATAAAAATAATGGATGCGATGTCACCTTTAATGTCAATACAGATGTCAATTCTGAATGTCGTATCCATTATAACTTGACTCAATGTCTTCAAAACTATCTTATACCGTTGGCAACATCAACAAGTGATACCAACACATGTAAATAAATTGAGATGAACATTCCCGCAGTTGGCAGCACGATCTATCAGTAATTCACGTTGCATTATCAATCAACTGTTTTATGATTGATGAAATATTTTCATCGGTAGCTAGATAACTTGTCCGCTTTTTGTTAATTAAGACTTCTACATACACGTCGCTTACAATGCGTTTCTTATAATGATATGTCTGATTGATGGTCACAATATTTGAATAAACAAAGAAAGTGTGTCATTTTGATCTAGTAGGTAGTTGTGGCCGCCACAACTGCCACAAGCAATGATGATTCGGGGTACCTATTTATCGAACATAGATACTAAATTTTAATTGTCTAATAGTGAATTTAATTTTACAGTTTCAATTGACGATATAAAAGGTTTTTATGACATTCTTAGAGAATCTTAGTTGCAGCTTGAAATTTGGAAATGTGCCCAATAAACGGCTATAGGCTCGTCTCGAATTACGTATGGAACCAAAAACATAGCCGGCAAATAGTGGGGGATATTCACCGCTACTTATACTTTCGGGTTATACAGGCGGGACCATAAGCGCTATTGACGATTTTATATAGACAGACTGACGACGTCTCGTAAAAGATAAATTATTATTTTGAATTTAAGTTTGAGAATAGGGAAGGCAGACATTAGCACGCATCCTTCTATAAGAAATTCAAACAAAGTAATATAAATATCTATTTAACAATTACATCAACGTGATAAGGCGCAAACCTATAGAAAAAAAAATAGTAGCACCTTGAAGTTAGATGTTGGTGTTCGATTATTATGGCAATAAATTTGCTCCTGTATGTATTCAAAACATACATATATACAAACAATCACGCTTTTTTCCAATGGAGGTAAGCTGAGACTATAAAGCGCCACTTGCTGCAGTCTAAACATATATACTTCCTTATCCGCACTAATGTTCATAAATCTGGTCTTACATGCACGGTGGTTGTAAGTGCTACGTACCTGTCCTTTTTGGAAGCCGTCACCAATGAGATCAGTGAATGTCCTCCTAGGGACTATCATCCATCCTCTCCATGCTTTTTTTCACCTTTGTCACTACATCTTCTTTCAGACCACAGCGTATTCTAATTACCTACTTCATTCCTCAATTTACTTAGTAGAGAACGCATTTCCATAGTATTTTTTCTACTTTTATGCTACTTCTGCTACACTCAACATTCAATACCATATACCTATGCGTAGGTACCAACACACTATTGTGGATATCCAGACGAGCCTATCAAAAAAACGCCTGGTTAGCCACAACAACAGGCATTGCCCGATTTGGAACATTCAAAACATATTATTATTTATCTAACGCTGAAGAGGTAAAAATAAATGTAAAGAAGAGAATGTATCTCACAGATCTGGAGGATTTGATTCCAAAAGCTTGGCCTTGTAAGAAGCCGCAATATTTCTTACAGGAGCGCGGCTTCGTTCGCGTGACCGGCATTTTATATCATGCTTATTGTGGAGTTATTAAAGCAGGCTGGCCGACTGTCTAACTCCAGCAGTGTGATAAAAAGCCTTCTTAGATAAAGCCGTCCTCAAGAAATGGGCTATCTATAAGTGAAAAAAATTCAAATCGAACCGGTAGCCCCTGAGATTAGCGTGTTCAGTCAAACAAACAGCTTTATAACATTAGTGAAGCTAATTTAACAGTAGGCGACCGTTCGGATGGGTGACCGCTAGTGTGGAAATAAAGTCATTGTATAATAAAAAATCCAATAGATCTGTTTTACGTTCTGGCTCAATACAATTGGGATTTTCAATTTGTTCATGATGAAACGAAAAACTTACAACTGAATGCGTAAACTCATTTAAACGTGAAAATTATTTACAAAGGGCTATATTTATTATGCTCGTAAAACCTAACAGCGAATAGAAACAATAAAATATTTACTTGGTACTTAAATTGAGATATAAAATAATTCGATGGATTAATAAGTAGGTAACACACATAGAAAACAATTTTATAATACATTTATTTACAACATAAATACACAATTGGACAAGACTATGGACACTATTGAATAACAGTATCAACACCAACCCAAATAAAGAACCAAATTTAGTAATAGCTAACCTAAATTAATGCATCAAAAAAATCTAAAATACTAATAACTAATTCATTAGCTAAATTAAAACACAGACTACAACTATTTTTATAATCCCACCACTGGGCATGGTTCTTCTCTAAACTATCTTACGAGTAGAGAGTTTAGGGCTTAAATCACACACTCTGTCCAATGTTTTCACTATGTTTTCCTTTACCGATATTGAACGGAGATGAAATAATTCACAGATATGTGAGAACGGCCGAGAATTCAACCCGCGAACTTATTACTACATTTCAAAGGAGAGAATACCGCTGCGCCACCGCTGCTCTTTCATCTGCCCTTGCGTCCGCTATGTATAGACGGATTTGCCAATTTCTCATGTGTGTATAATTTCATTAAAAATATCCTAACTAAAGTTTTGAGTTGCTGTATATTTTTTCGATTACTGGGTGGCATTACTTTGATAATTAAGTACCTACTTGATTGCAACACGATATGTAAAGCAACATTTTCTATTCAATTCGCCAGTTAGTTTCTATTTAAGACAATATTAATCATAACATCTGCTTTCCTTATTAAACATAATTAAATAGTTCATATAATATAATATTACAGAACAATGATTAAACGTTATAAACTCAGTCGGACTTCTGCAATTAACTACTATTTAATACAGTTTGGCGAATATGTTCTATAAACAGAAGTGTGGTCGCAACTACTATACGAGTCCAAAGGATGCTTCATTGCGGTCGCCAACTCAAACTTTCCCGACTGATCCACAACTTGTAACCATTAGACGACCTGTTAAACGCTGAGGGTACGATTATGCAAACTGTTACGTACTTTAATATTAGTTTGGAACATAATGGCTATTAAGTCAGCTGTTAATATGTTATTTTGATTAAGTTACCCTATTGTTATGTAATAAGTAACCTAAGTGCAGGAGTTATGAAAACATTCGCTGTAATTTATACCATCTATACTTGCAATGATGTGCTTGATAGTAAACTTAAAATGTAACTAAAAATAAACAATAATTTATTACAATCCCTGTAATACAAAATTTGTCACCGGTGTTTTACTATTAGAAGGTTGAACTGTATTAAAAGTTTCTAAGGTAAGTACGAATTAAATAGGCAATAATAATAATAGGCATAGGGCAATCTTTTTGGATGGAATTTGGTTGGTTTTACATCTAACCATGATTTTACTACCTGTATGTTTTATGTTTCATCACAGTTTAATTATGAGCTAAGGTTTTTAGCCTGTTTGTACAAAAGCAATTTATGTAAAGATATTGCGAGACAAAAAATGTAGCAGCATGCATATATTACCCAAAGGTATAGGCAGAGGTGATATCACCCACTTTTCGCCGGGTATGTTTAGGTCCCTTAAGTAATACGGCAAGCCTACTGCCGTTCATCAGACACACTTTCAAATTTTGAAATACTAATATTTAAATTAGCTAAAATTTTTGCTCGACCAAGGGATCGAACCTGGGACCTCGCGGTTTTTAGGCGAACACGATTACCACTGGACCAACGAAGCTGTTAGAAAAAATCATGATAAGAAATTATGTATAAATTGTCATATTAAGATATCAGACTTTTAATTTTATGTGGCTAAGTATTCAAAGACTTATTTTCTGTTTGCTATGAATTTTCAACTAGAAACTTACTAATTGAAAGATTTAAAGCTTACACCAAAGATAAAAGTTTTGATTAGGTACCGACTCGTTATAAATAATGCCTCTTTTAATGAATATTAAATAAGCTGATAGTTTTACATGGTCTAGAAAGTTTTTAAAAGACTGAATGCTTTAAACTATGGATTAAGTTGGTTTCAAAGTAAATAATTCTAAGAGGTTGTATGAAATTAACCTTAGATAATTCTTAGTTAGATAGCTCTTCAAATTATTAAAAATAAATTAAATAAAACCAAATTAAAATATGGTTTATGTTTATGGCTGAAGAAATTAGTATCTTTGGGGTAATAATAATAGTATTTTCACACAAACACACAGTGCCATCTAGTCCCAAATTAAGCAATAATTCGGCCAATTAAAGATTTTAGATAATTCTTTTTTGTTTCAAAGAGATTGCGAGTGGTCCTATTTCAATTTTATCAAAATCGGCTAAGCGGATTTTAATTTATTGGTAAAACATTAAGGTTAGTTCATATTTTTTTAAAGTTACTCACCAACATACTATATTTCTAACTACATAACAAATTACATCAAAATCTGTCGATTGCTTTAGGTTATGCAAACAACAGACAGAGTTACTTCTTTATAACCGTGCATTCACACCGCAGTTACTTTTTATTGAGCAACATTTTCAAATGTTACTGAGCAACACTCGATAGCAGTAATGCTCTAACAATCGATAACATATAATATTACCTCAACAATGCCTATCCGTTGCCTGCAGAAGTTAGAGAATATATGTCGTGCTCGATTGTTGTCGAAAGTTATTCTTTGTTATATTTTGTTGAGCACTCAACAATTAGTAACAACCAGTCTCAAAAATTAGAGATTGTTATTTAATGTTACCGTGTTGTAAAATGTTGCTCAACAAAAAGTAACTACGGTGTGGATGCACGGTAAGTGTAATAAGCCTCACAATGTTCTACTTAACAGTAAATAACCAAAGAGCCTTATTCCGGTATCTTGATTTGAATGAATTTATCGGTTTGTTACTTTGTTACATAAAAATTTAAGCTTCTTATCCATTGAAATGTCTTTTGTGATCTTGTAATGCTAAATCAACCTTTGTCGGGGCTGTACTGTCTTTTATCTTGGCTGGGATAATCTGTTTTGCAAATAGGTTTACCTGTTTACAACGTTTACATAAGCTATTGTATCGTTAACGAGTTTTTTTCTTACAAAAGAGTTAAAATTTTTAATCAGCTTAGAATCAAAGGGGGCGCCAAATTCTCACTACGGTGGAAAGTGAAAACAAGGCAGCTTAGAAAATTACGTAGGACCTATGAGACATCGATTTAATAACGGTATTCGCGGTATTAGCCACTCCTTTGAAATTTATGGTTGCGAATTCGATCCCTCGACGTGCCCACACATCTTTGTGTGACTTGTTTCATTACCGCTGCTCTCTAGCAATGAAGAAAAACATCGTCTAAATACACATGTGACAATCACAAACCTGCTCTTGACCAGCGTGTGTGGATCAGGATCTAAACTCCCTCAACTGACAAAATAGTTGAGAGGACCCGTGTCTAGTGAGACTCTGAAAAGGTTTGAAGTGAAGTGAAGTGACATAACTGAAACTAATGCGTCCACACACTCAGTAATGATTTAAAACAACAATAAGTTAGTTTATGAAGTAACATATAATTATACTTTTATTAACATGTCACTGGTATTTTCTGTAACATTTTTGTAGAAAAAGTTCTTTAATTAAACGTTTTCCTATGGGTTTTCTTTTCTTTAATCATCAATTGAATTAAATATTTAACATTAAAGATACAGATAAGATACTCTTCCTACATAATTAGGTAGTTATATGTTTTACAGCACGTTTAACTGGTTGTTAACTACATTTAGACATTCTATTAATTAAACTATTTCTTACATGTTTTAAGTGGTAACAGCTGCTTTTCGAAATACCTAAAAAGTTGAAACGCAGAATGATTTAAATCCTTACAGAAACTGATTGTACTTAAAACGTCAATCTTTTTCCCTACTATGCAGTGAATGACGTGTTTACCTTTTAAAATTGATTTTATTACTGACTAGCTTACACTGCTATTACAGACTATAATCTATCTCTGTGCCAAACTTCATCCAGTCCAGTAGTAGTTTTTGTGTAAAAGAGTAATGAATATTTTTTCTTTGTCATTTGTAATACCTATTAGTAAAATTTCACTTTTGACAGCTTTTTCATTAAACAACGCACTCTCTATTTTCAGATACGACCGATGAGAGATCAGATGCACGACCGATGGCTTAACGTATTCTCTGAAGCACGAGAATGGTACATCATTGACTTCCTGTCTCTGACAAAACATATTATGGTCCGGTGCGAGAATCACAACCACGACTATATGACCAAAAGCTAACAGGTAACCAATTTACCAACGACATAACTTCTATGCTTGCATTGGCGATGAAAATTACTTAATATATTGTTTTATTATCATAAGCATTTTTACTAAAAATCAACCTAGTAGTAACGTTTAGAACGTATATAAACGCAATGTAAAATCAAATAAATTCACCGTCCCGCTTTCTCAAGTTCCACGGAACCGCATGAGGACAGGGCAGCCGTGCACTAAATGAAATTCCGTAAGCGACGTAACATACAAAGGATAGATAAAACAAAAGGATTTGCAATTGAAAAATGCTTTCGGCTTACATTTAATAAAATATTGTTTTATCACTTTACGTAATATCATTAAATTCTTGAAAAATAAAACTACTATTGATAAAGAGTAGACTTAACAGCTAACATGCTCTTCGAAGCACGGACGACTATTAACTACCTGACCTGTCACTAGTCCTGACTAGTGTTGAAAACAAAAGGGAAGCGTAAACATTATTATATTATTTATTTATCTACACAAACAAATATCATTCAGGATGACCCAATGCTATATTGTTGCATATATTTTACAATAAACTAGGTATTGTAACAAACATTATATATTATTATATATTATACATTGATTCAGCGGCGTCGGATTTGAAACCACAACCTCAGCAGCAAACACCAACACGCTATTTACGCCATCGAGGCAGCCATACCCATGTATAGGAAGATGTTTTAACAAGTTCGTATTTATTTTTTGATGTTTCTGTTTCAGTAATAGAACACATTGGCATTCATTATTTAATAGGTTTATCTTTTTTTATTTTACATAAAATCAGCAAATTATTTACGTTCTATTCGTAGAAATATCGATAAAAACGCGGGGCGTAAAATTAGCGGTTAGTGAACTTGGTGAGCGCACAGCTGTAGCGCACGGTTGATAGTACAATTGGCATCAATAGCAATATCAAAATAAAAATATATGTCAGTTTAAATTTTAAGTTTATATTCTCAAAGTTGCGCACTGGTTAAAAAGATTTTCTGTATATTAGAAGCATGTAATTAGTACTTAAAGAAACCTTTGGGTGCCTAATTAATAGGCGTAATTTATGCGAAGGCCTAATTATACGGACGTGACTTAAAAATTTTGCCTTGTACAAAATATATTTCTACGTAATACCCACACCAGTTAATTAAGAAAACAAGTTAATACGTAACGTGATACTAAACAGCAGGGGGCGGCCAGTTTTATTTAATAAACTCATTAAAATATTTCGTTATTTTTAATCTATCCAGTCAAAAATATGTTTGTATCAAATTTATAATTAACGTGGGAGTACTATTTGCACAACATAATTGGTAAACAAAATTTTCTTGGTAAATACTTAATAATGTTATTAAATTCATGTTATTCTTAATCTTTGCAACGGAAGCCAATTAACAACGAAACAGTTTGTTTAATTAGGTACGGTTAATCATGGTGTCAAGAAAAATGCTAACAAAATGCTCATCATTATCATCAGCTTATTCTAGTCCACTGCTGGATAGACTTCTTCTAAAGCACGCCTCTGAACGCGATCTGGAGTCTTTTCTCATCCAGTTATTGCCAAACGCCCTTCTGAGAACGTCACTCCACCTCGTCTGACGTCCTACGCTACGTTTGCTGATTCGCGATCTCTACTCAAGTACTTTCTCGCTACTCCAGCGGTTGTCGGTTCTGCCGCAGATATAAATGATGCTAAGTTACAAACTGACAGAGCTTGTTTTTGATTTCAATTGGTGGTAAGTGCAACGAAAATGATATAAATGTAGACAATAAATAAGGCACAGTATCTACACCGACCAGATCCGACCCCTTTGAGGTCTAAACCAGGCAATTGGAACACGGATGGGTCCTTTCGCGACCCGTTTTAGCCTAGTGGGTAGCAACTAGCTGCATTACTGTCTATTTACCTGCAGCAGGAATCACGTTCTTCGTTCGTTCTTCACAAAAAGTCCGGTGAACTAATAAAGATCCATCCTGCTAATTGGATTAGGTCATCTGAATAAAAATTCACGTGTTACTAGAATAAATCCTATAGACAACACTACTTGCCTGTTAATACCTAAATATTATATTTCTAGGTGGATAAGGCTTTAATATCTAGTTATTGGAATATCTATCTGTTAAAAAATGGGAAAGATATTTCTGTAAAAAAATTGTCCTGTATTTATCTATGTTTTATTAGTTTTAAAGAAATTATTTTATTTAATCATGGGTATAAATTAGCTATGAACTACTTACTTACAATACTAAATATTTTCAAGGTCTCTGATTACCTACGAATAGAATGTTATTTAAAAATAATGTTTGGAATTAAAACTCCGATAAAATCAAAATATATTTGAGGTGTTTTTATTTTGTGGAATATTTTGATTGGTTTTTATAATTTCATTATAATAACGACTTGCTAAAATTAAATAGAATTAATTTATTTCACAATATTAGTATAATAAAATTGCCTTATATTTTTATATTCTGTGAGAAAACATGACGAATATAGCGAATAACTATGAATTGGGTTCGAATCATAAAAAAAGCGCTAGTTTATTAGACATTTATGTACTTCATATCACTTTGGAAAGATATAAAAGAAAATTTGCATTTAAATTGTGATCATGGTGTCAGTCATAGTTAACATTTCTTCATTTCGATGACTTTGTTCGTAGACACTCGTAGGTTATTACACCGAATAGAAACGTATTATTTATCGACATACAACATTTTATTAGTATTATTTAATCACTATTATACGGCTTTTTCGTCTTTTTATCTAAATCGCATTTCTTTTAATGTAATAACAGGTACTTTTACAGCTTTATCTCTTTCCTGAACTGATTTTAGGATTAAAATAAATAGTATTCATTGTAAAAATAAGGATAAGCTAAGAGAAACGACAATGACAACTTGTAAATTGTGACTAGACTTGTCCACAAATTCCCACCCACCTTAGAAATAAAAAATAAATAAAAAAACGCAAATGTTATATCCATTCTGTTTCATAATTGCCACAAAAGAAGGTATCGAAAAAGATCGTCCGAATACAGAGCTCTTTATCTTTTTTGAGATTAGTATTTTCGTTAGTCATTTTTTATTCGCAGATCAAAGTTTTTTTTTGTTTCTCTCATAGAATAGTTTGGAATAGTAGAACCCAGGGAGTAGTCGTGAGAACTAATATTTTAAGTTTTAAAAGTAGGTAAGAAAATACATTGGAATAGGTAAATATTTATCGTTATGAAATTGTCATCGTTATTTGCGTCAATCGGTTGAAAATAGCCTGAACGGATGATATTTCTGAATACATTTTGCAGGAAGGTATTAATTCAATACCTAAGCCAGTAACCAGTAGTTGTGGGTTTAAGAAAAGGAGGCGTATCGAAAGTGGATATTAATTTATGTGTAATAAATTTGCTGAAAAGTGTGCTAATTAACTTACTAATGGATAACACATGAAACATGTGATAAAGAATGAAGAACACAATAAAGATGTGGGCAAAGTATACCTACCCAATTTTGTATCATAAAAATAAAAAAAATACCTAAAATTGTAGGACATTAACAGACACGGTCATCTGATTAAAGCTTGTGCCATGGATTCCAGATAACTGATATATCTACAATACATATTATACTTCTTTTCTTTTGTAGACACATACCTATCAGGTAGGTATAGTGACTTAAAAATAATGAAATTAATCCTACTGATACTAGAAATTTTCTGTATAATTTTCGACTCTAAATATTTTGTAACCTATTTAAAGAATCTTCTTTTTTTGGTTATGAACAACGCTTATAGTGATAATGTTTGCTACCTGAGCGTGGGTGCGTTTTAGATCGCGGCACGTGAAATATTGCGCTCCACCCTTGTCACATATTAGCTTAAAAAACTTTAAAAATGTTCACATGAAAGAGATAAAAGATGCATAAAATCTAATAAAAGACAAGGATAATAATATAGTAAGAAAAGAAAGAAGCGTTGTTAATTGGTTTGATTAGATTTCAAGGATATTATTAAAGCGATTCACGCGCTTTGTCAAACTCCATATATTTTGATTTTGTACGGTGCCAGTTTTATGAATTAGTGAATTCCTTATTCAATAGGTGTGTTTATCTTCGTGGGGATTGGTCATTGTGTATAAGCTGTCTTAGAATTGTTGGTAGCCGTAACTGTCAACATTGAGGTCAAACAAAAAATGTTAAGACGAAATATTTCGCACCTTCCTCTCCGGAAGTTTACATTGTTAGTTTAAAGATGAATTTATTTATTTTTGCTTTTTATTTACTTTTATATTTATGAGGTAGATTAAGCTACCGTTTATAATCTGGAAATATTAGTGAATATTCTTTTATTATATTTTTTTAAATATCAATGCTGTCGAGGAAATACGTGTCTGTAGGTACTTTTTTATTCTGCTATAGGCTTGCGCTTGACTACACCTTGCCTGATGTTAAGCGATGATGTAATACAGGTTAAAGTAGCAAGTTGTAAATGATAAACCGCAATAGGCTCGCCCCCTATTACCTATTGGGCCTAAACATAAGTAGAGATATACACCTCTGCTTTTACCCTTGGGTAATACAAAAGCGAGTATTATGTTATATGTCATGTAATGGCAAGTTAAGTTTATTAAAATTTAGGTAAGTTAATTTATGTTCATTAAATTAAAAAATTAAAGGCATTAAGTAGGTAAGTATGACCGTAAACTCAAGTACGAAAGTATGAATCCTCACACGTGACCCCCGGGTGGTGCAAACTAAGTGACAATCAACTGGTAACTAAGTTTACTTGTAATTAACTGGTGGTAGGCTTCGGCCGTTAGTGACCAGCCACCAGACAAAGCCGCACCGCCAAGCGGTCTTGCCGTGTTCCGTGGCGATGTTTGGTGGTGTCACCAATTAAGAGGGTGGGTCGAAATTGTTGCTCCTTTATGGTTTCTAACCAAAAGGAGCATCATTCCACTGCCACCTTCTCACCGAAATTCATTCGTAACCACGAATGAATCGGTATAGCAGGCAGGCGCGTCTCATCATTGCTTAATATCAAGCAAGTTATAGTCAAGCGCAGGCTTATTTCAGGATATAAAAAAAATTACCTCAGTAGTTATGAGCGGTGTAAAATTGAGCTATTATGTGCCCGGAAGGTCGCGGTTCAATTTCCGCCACTGACAATTTTTGTGTAACAACAAAGATTTGAATTAGTCTCTGGTAGCGTGCCTCGGAGAGCACGTTAAGCCGTCGCGTCGGTCCCGTAATAGGTACCTAGTCATAAACCTAATTATAATATGACACCTGTAGGCTAATTCAGTTGCAGTGCAGTTTCGATCAAAACATTCCTTTTCTTACTCTCATAGTTTTGACAACCGCTGTCAGATATGTTTGCGTCAAGTTCGCGTAACGTAAGCGCTTTAGATTTTAGGTTGTTTATGACAGTTACAAGAATACCATTTTGCAGTAAGACGTAAACCTAATTGCAACCGCAACGCAACTTGATCAGTGAATTAGCGTACTGGTCTAACCATCTCGGCTATTGGTTCCCTACGAGTTTCCAAGTCTGATTGCAGTCGTTCATATAATTTTGGTCGGTGGTGTAGGTGTCCCGGAACTTGGCCCGAGTCTCTTCATGGCGCTGCTGTTTATCTGGCTTACAGGAATAACAGTGACGGGAATGCGGTGTTGTGTTAAGTCCCCTTAAAAAATGTTGTGAGCTTGTTACCAAAATATTAAATGTTGGAGTATAGTTGCAGCGGTACGGGCCTCACCTTAGATTTATAAGGTCGCGGGTTCGATTCCCAGTTCCGGGTGAATTCTAACATTCTCGCCGCTGCTCAATATCGGTTAAGGAGGAAAATATATATAAAAACTAATTATTCGAGGACATGTGACATCGACCAACCCGCACTTGGCTAGCGCGTGTGGATTAAGGCCTAAACTCCCAAGGCCCAACAGAACCAGTATTTTTCGCGTTTATGTTATATAAATGAATAAATAAAATACTGTTTCACTGTTCGTTTTTATCTTGTTCATCAATATTCCTTATCGAAAACTGTAAACCATGCACTCAAGAGGCTTGTTAGAAACATTTGAAGAGTGAGCACTTCGCAAAAAACATAGTAAATAAAAATCTCGACGAAATGTTTATTTACACAGAATACGTAGAGACGTAAAACAAAATGTGTAAAATATTCACCCTGTGTGTTTTGTGCGAGATAGCGTTACGAACCGTACAAATACGATAACGTAAGCACTCTTGTTACCATACAAATTACGTTTGAGTTATGTACGTGCCCCTGTATAAAATTATATTATGATAGTTAAAATACCTATACTTAGGTATGAAATAAATTTCAAAAATGTTTAACTATACATCACTTCAACCCTTTTTTTAATGTACTACTGCTGGGCACGGGTCTTCTCTCAACTATCTTCCGAGTTGAGAGAGTTTGGGCCTTAATCCACACACGTTGGCCAAGTGCGGGTTGATGGATGTCACATGCACTCAAATGATTAGTTCTTAAACATTCCCGTTTCCTTACGATATTTTCCTTCACTGATATTGAGCAGCGGTGAAGTAACAATTCACACAAATATGTGTAGGCACGATCGGGAATCGAAACCGCAACCTTATATTTCTAAAGCGAGGCCCGTACCGCTGCGCCAAGGTAAATAACTTTTAGTAACAAAACAGTAGATGGCAACACCACGTTACCAGAAGGTTGGTTTGTGTTTCGGGCAAAGGATCAGTGTTGCCACCTAACGCGGCAAAGCTGCTAGACTTATAGCTACGTTTCCGGAAGATAACGATGCAGATGATTTTTTTGACACATTATTTTAGGTTAGGCATTACTTTAGTTTTTTTTAGGTTAGTTGTGTGTTATTCACTTTTCTTGTTAACTGTATCTATGTTGTAAATAAATGTATTTCACCAATAACAATATTGTTTTAAATATGAAATTGTATGTTGCAGTAAACTCACTATCAGTTTTAAGATCGTAAGAATATTTATACGCCCTTAAACAACCTCGCTTACTTGGCGAGCTAGGATAAGATTTTCCAGACTGTCCTATTAAAATAGCTTAGTTTTCATTCCACAGTATCTTTGTAAGTAAATACAAGGCCTTGGTTCAAAACCGAAAGATTACTTACCTATTTTCTCTTAAGAATTGCGAGTGATATTTCTGATATTCGCTATCTTATCCTGACAGGGACTGTTGATAAACAAATTTATATTCAAAATGTTATCAATGTAATAACATAAAGCTTTTAAAATATATTTAATAACGTTTGTAACAAATTGACTCACAATCTGTAAGAAAATATGGAAGTATATTTTCTTTTGTTGTAGAGTTCCACTTTTGTCTTTTATTTCCTTTTAAACATAGGTACATTTTTGCGAGATTCTGGATTATATCCAGAATCTCGTAGAAACGTACCCGTCAAAGTGGAACTCTATTACAAAAGAAAAATATACTTCCACATTCTACATAATTATGTGCTGTTATAAAAATCTTTTCCACACTTAACTTCAACCCTTTTTAGTGTCCCTCTGCTAGGCACGGGTCTTCTGTCAACTATCTTACGAGTTGAGAGAGTTTAAGCCTTAATCCACACACGCTGGCAATGTGCGGGTTGATGGATGTCACATGTCCTCGAATGATTAGACATCTTTGACTTATGACTTTGATTTATGACATCTAAGTGTTAATATTATTTTTCTAAAATTGTCTTCTTTAAATAATTTGTATTATTATTATTATTTATCGTTTTTATTATTTTAACAAAATTATTTAAAGATACGAATGAGTTTAGAAAAAGTTAAATTTTAAAATAATCACAATTCAAGATCTTTAAATTACAACCACTTTAAGATAAAAGGACAACTTGAGCCAATAGAACTGATAAGCGTCTTTTCATCAACACAAATTGAAAGGATGCAGGTAAACAAAAAATCGGTACCGACCCTATTTTAAGAGAAATAGATTCACTCGAACGACCAGGCGATCGTAAAATTTATCGGCACAAATTTTAGGGTAACGTCGATATGTGCATTCATCAAAACATAAATACATGCGTGGGTAAGAAGATGAGATACCCTTGGAGCGAATATTACGAACGAAAACGATTGATCATTATTCATTTCTTTAGCTGACAGATTGTGATGTGAAACACTTCAGCGTAATAACTTTAACACGCTTCAACATCTCTGATGTATGTTCTCTGGAATTATGTTCACGTGTTTATTTTTTTTAATTGAAATCAGTTGTAATTATGTCATCGGCGTATAGGTGAACAGCTGATCAGCTTTGAGTAAAGATGTTCAGTTTTGTGGATGTGTTAAACGATCATAATATAAATTATTAAGCCTACCTGAATAAACAGAAGTTAGTTATAGTGTTAAAAGTGGTTTCTACTTTTAACACTATAACTAAGTAGTTCAGAAAAAACAGCTGCCTTTTGAAAAATACACAAATAAAAAAAATATCAATCAGGATATTTAGCTAATTAAAAAGTGTTGGTGACGTTACTCGTTTCACAAATTGTAAGTAGGTACCTCATACAAGAATATACTTGCTTAGTAAGTTGATTCAAAAATACTATGTAGCTTGAGCTCATTAAAGAATTAAATAATGTTATAAAGAAGAAGTACATAAAGAAGTAAATCTGTTTTTATACGAGCTCTATTAACTAAATAGCAATTTTTTCAACTCTTGGTAACTAATCATAATCCTTACATTGCAGCAATTCATCCTAAAAATCCATCCACCACCTCCGCTGCTATCAAAATTAATAACAAACTATTAATTAATCCTACGTCAACCATAAAGAGTCAGCTAAGTGACAAAAGAAAAACACGGATGCCGGCAAGGCATCTGTCTTTTCATAGTCAACTTAACTAAAAGGATTAAAATGATATCTTCCGTCGTCTGACAGCCAGTGTGGTCCGCCAAGCGTTAACAGAAATCCTCCTTTGTTAAAGAATTTTGTTACCTTAAGCTTTTAATGCCTTTATACCATTGCTTTTTAATTTTAGCATTTGATAAAAGGGTTGATTCTAATCCTGATTACGTGTACTATGAAAACGTTTCGGATTTCTTTTGTTGAAATTTACTTTTCATATTTCGCCTTGCGGTGGGTTAATTTCGATTTTCTTAAAGACGCAGCATAATCGCAGTTGCATATCATATCAACAGTAAGATATTTATAAATGTTGCTAAATAATAGAACGGAAATACGCGACATTAATTGCATAGCCTTAATCCATTAGTTAGGTTTAGATAGAGCCGGGAATAGAAATCTTATGATTTCTTGGAAGCTTCGATATGGCTTTAAATCGATAGTGTAAAAATATGCGAAATATTTGCCTAACTTATAAGGTTTCGGCGGCTGACGCACCAAGTTTCTCACAGTAGCTAATGAGACGAATAAAATAAAAAATAAAGCGAAACCAAGATTTTGCTAATGTAAGATCTTTATCCAACCACTATTTATTTCTATTATTTATTATTATTTTCTTAACTTCAACTTAAAGTTGTTACTTAAAGCTGTCGATATTTAATGTCAATGAATAAAATTTTGTTATCAATTTAAATAGACGCTCTTAAAAGTATACAGATAATCCAGTTATACTTTTTAAACCCGATGATTCTTAGTTCATTTAAAGCTTGCGGTTTGGAAAACGTGCAGTCGATTGCTTAAAGCTCCGAAAAAATAATTTATTGTAATAAGTCGTCGGGAACATTCGCCAATGCTCGGTTCTACTGCCCCCTCACCGCCCCTCCCCCTCCCAACGTATACACACGACTCGACTGCAATGCTTCCAACATTATTTAGTCGACTGGTAACAGCGTCTGGGCACGGTCGCGCCACACGACGCTCTGATCGGATTTACGCTACAGTGAAAACACTCTTATCACTTACGTAGAACAGAAATAAAAAGATGGACTTTCAAAAATAACGTTACGTATCCGTAAATAAAAACGCTTTATATAAAAATCTGTGAAACTCGGACATTTTGAAGTTGTAAAAAGTGTAATTTGTGCAAAAATATATGTCATCGAAGGACTGATATAATTATTAAATAAATTGTTTAGCGATATGCCTAATATACTGGCAAGGACGATCTGTAATTGAATCGGAAATAGTGTTCATAAATTGATGGATACTACGCATCCGGCAAGGGGACGCAATACGCGAAGACCGACGGATAAAACATGACACTGAGTCCATCGTGTCTTGTTTTCTTTTCCCCTTGATATTTAGTTTCTCCTACAATGGCTCTACATCAAGTTTTATCAAGAATACATCTCTACCAAGTTTTGTTTTTGTTTGTCGTTGGTCTGAACGTAGCAGACCAGAGTTCACTACCGCTGAAATATGAAGCTCCTGATGATTGCCAGTGGTGGTTAAAAGGCCAAAGTGATGATAATGAGGTTGCGCTTACTTGTAAAATTCGTACGATAAACAGTGAATTCGATACTACAAACTTTAGTGTTATCCCTACTGAACACACTACATCACTAAGAATTGAGTGCAACGAAGAAATGATGTACAAGAGCTCCCTAAACGATCGGAGTTTCGCGCATCTGGTGAAACTACGTGAACTTGTTTTAGATAACTGTAAAATTGGAAGATGGCCGCCTGGCGTACTCTCGGGCTTAAGGGACCTTCGAAATTTAACAATTCGAACGAGAAACACAGAATGGGCCGCTATGAGTTTAGAGATAGCATCAGAGAGCTTTACGGCCGTTCGACAATTGGAAAAGTTAGATCTCAGTTTTAATAACATTTGGTCGTTTCCTGAAAACTTGTTTTGTGCTTTGACTAATTTAGTGTATTTGAATGTATCGTCTAACCGACTTCAAGATGTTAGTGATTTGGGATTTAGAGAGAGAGCAATGCACCAAGCACTTATTAGTGAACAAGATGGACCACCTCCCTCAGTGCCGTCAATGTCACACGCAACGTGCTCATTAGATATTGAAGTGCTAGACGCCTCTAGCAACCACTTTGTGTTAATGCCAGAAAATGGATTTATGGCACTAAGAAGGCTAAAAGAACTACACATTCATGACAACGAAATATCGATGGTAGCCGACAAAGCTTTATCCGGACTGAAACAATTACAGATAATTGATCTTTCGAACAACAAAATCGTTGCTCTTCCCCAAGATCTATTTAAAGATTGTAGACCGGTTATAAAAGAAATATACTTACAAAATAATTCTATAAGTGTGCTTTCACCGAGTCTTTTTGCCAATTTAGATCAGCTGTTAGCACTAGATTTATCTAATAATCATCTAACAAGTACTTGGATTAATGAAAATACTTTCACTGGTCTTATAAGAATGGTACTTTTGAATTTGTCAAACAACAGGTTGACAAAACTTGAACCCAAAATTTTCAAGGATTTGTATACTCTTCAAATACTGAACGTTCAGCATAATATGTTAGAAAACATTGCTGCTGATACATTTGCACCAATGAATAACCTGCACACGCTAATTTTATCGTACAACAAAATTTCGCATATTGACGCTTACGCCTTAAATGGCCTATATGTGCTATCTCTTCTATCAATAGATAACAATCAACTTGATGAACTTCATCCAGAAGCATTCAGAAACACTTCTTCGCTTCAAGACTTGAATTTAAATGGAAATCGTTTAAAGAAAGTACCAGTAGCGCTGCGGAATATGCGACTTCTAAGAACTCTTGATTTAGGAGAAAATCAAATAACTTCTTTAGAAGACTCTGGATTTGTTGGATTGCATAATGTTTACGGTCTACGTCTGATTGGTAATAAAATAGAAAATATTAGTAAGGATGTTTTTTCGGACTTGCCATCACTACAGATTTTGAACCTTGCGCGCAACAAAATAAAAAGTATTGACAAAAATGCTTTTGAAGCTCTGACAAATCTACAAGCTATAAGATTAGATGCGAACCAGCTCACTCAAATCCAAGGCTTATTTGTAAATATACCGTCTCTCCTGTGGTTGAATGTATCGGATAACCAAATAGAATGGTTCGATTACACTTTCATCCCTTCGGGACTTCAGTGGTTGGATCTACACAGTAACAACATCAAAGAGTTGAGAAATAACTATCGTCTGGATAAAGAGTTACGGTTACAAACATTGGATTCCAGTTTTAACAAATTAACAAAAATATCGGCTTACTCCATTCCCAGTAGCGTAGAATTGCTGTTCCTCAATGATAACCAAATTACACAAGTTGAAGCTCAAACTTTTGTTGGAAAAACCAATTTAACGAGAGTCGATTTGTATGCAAATCTGATAACTAGTATGGATCTCAATGCGCTTCGCCTAACTCCGGTCGATCCGGGACGACCGCTACCCGAATTTTATATCGGTGGCAACCCATTTCAGTGTGATTGTACCATGGAATGGCTACAACGTATAAATAAACTGGACCATTTAAGGCAACACCCTCGTGTTATGGACTTAGAGAGCATCTATTGTAAATTATTGTATAATCGTGAAAGGACTTATATGCCGCTTATCGACGCGGAATCATCTCAGTTTTTGTGTACGTATAAAACACACTGTTTTACGTTGTGCCATTGTTGTGATTTTGACGCTTGTGATTGTGAAATGACGTGCCCATCAAACTGTACGTGTTATCATGACCAACCGTGGTCAGCAAATATTGTGGACTGTTCCGCTGCCGGTTATTCGGAAATACCTAACAGTATTCCTATGGACGCTACTGAACTATATTTAGACGGTAACAATTTTGGTGGACTAACAAGCCATGCTTTTATTGGACGTAAGAACTTAAAAATACTGTATGCTAATAGTTCTAATATTGATGCACTTTATAATAATACATTTAGTGGACTAAAACGCTTAACAATATTGCATTTAGAGAAAAATAACATAAAAGAGCTGTTAGGATTTGAACTGTCACCATTAGAAAATTTACGTGAGTTACACCTGCAAGACAATAAAATACATTACATCGATAATCGAACCTTCATAGAGTTGAGGCATTTAGAAGTTCTACGATTGGAAGGAAATAACATTTATGGTTTCGCGGTGTGGCAATTCACGATGAATCCATATTTGGTCGAGATAAGTCTCTCGCGGAACCTTTGGTCGTGCGATTGTCAGTACTTGCATAAATTTAGAAATTGGTTCAAAAATAACCTAGGAAAGGTGGAGGATGCACAAAAGATAACTTGCATATTTGACAATATAACTAATACCGTGGGGCCATATATGGTCGACTTTAACTCAACCATATGTAAGAACGCCGTTGGTGGGAGCTCCTCTATAATCGAGAATCAAGTAATTAACGACTATCTGCCTCTGTTGCTGATATCTTTGTGTGTATTTATTACAAGCTCAGCATTAATATGTGGTGTATTTTATTGGCGTCGTGAACTCCGTGTTTGGATATATTACCACTGTGGCTTTAGGATGTGTTACAAAAGTACCGCATTTGACGATGAAGCTGACAAAGATCGTCTGTTTGACGCCTACATAAGTTATAGCGTGAAAGATGAGGCATTCGTCGCCCAAATGCTAGCACCCGGGTTAGAATCCACCGACCCAAGTTTCCGGCTCTGCCTACATTACCGAGATTTTAACGCCTCGGCTTACGTAGCGGATACAATAATAGAAGCCGTAGAGTCATCGAAAAGGACAATAATAGTCCTTTCTAAAAATTTTATCAACAACGAATGGTGTCGTTTCGAATTTAAGACGGCACTTCATGAAGTACTGAAAGAGAGACGAAGAAGACTGATAATAATATTGCTAGGCGAGTTACCGAACAGAGATATCGATCCAGAGCTCAGGTTGTGTTTAAAGGCGAACACGTGTATAGAGTGGGACGATAGACAATTTTGGCAAAAGTTAAGGTTCGCTATGCCGGACTTGCGGAAGTGTCAGTATCATAGGTCGACAGTGAATATTTACGCTTCGGTGTCTCCGGTGGGGGCCGGGCGGGCGCCGGCGCCGCCCCCTCCGCCGCCACCTGGCAAGCTCCCGCCACTGCTCGGTGACGGGCTGGCGCTGCCGACCAGCGTGCACTCGCGCGACGTGCACCCCCACCGCATGCCGCCGCAAGCACAGCTCTGGGCGTAGCGTATGCTCCAACGCAGGTAATCATCAGACATAGACTTACTTGCAACGCTTAAGCGTATTAGTCCAATTAAATGGTGATAATAAATTTAGGTTGTTCGTCATTATAATTTATTGTATTAGGTAGGTATAATATTTACAACGCCGCGTGAAATCGCATTTATTTGTATATATTTAGGGCGTTTCTTTTAGTTTTAAGTTACGGAACAATTTCCTGATTTCTGCGATAATAATTTATAAACTACGGAGAATCCGATGTAAATATATTTGTTAATAATGTTTACTGACTACTATAAATAATAATAATCGGATCTTAAATATTATCATAATTATAATGCCAAAGTTTAAAACTTATAGCTATTATGTACAAATGCATTTATTATTAAATACCTAATAATTTAATAAGGTTATTTAAAATTATGTAAATACAAACCAGGTGTACCTATGACATATGTATATATTGAAACCAATTATGAAAGAAAAGAAGAAATACACATTTTTAAAATTTTATTTTGTTTTGTTTCATTTATTTCCTTTTTGTTAAAAAATATTATTTCTCAAAGGAAAGACTGTCGGCTTAGTACAATTCCTCTAAGAAAAGTATTGCTAGTAATCTCTAAATTAAAAGTTTGAGTACAACTACAAACTTAGAAGTACAAACCCGTTGTCATGTTAGAAGTAGGTTCAAACACTAACTCGACGAATAGGCGAACATATTGGAAATTGAAAGTCACTCTAACTAAGTTCAATGCGAGCAAATGGCACCCCAAGTTTGTTCTACAGTATATGTAATATGTTAAGTAAGCATAGGCAATTCAGAAGTTTCTCTACCATCATTGTATTACAATGTGTTACTAAAATATCAAGTTGACAAGCACATTATATTTATTAATAAACTAACAGAGATGCAATATTGACACACATACATAAAACAATACAATAATTAATAGATGAAATGTGATAGATGTGACGTTAATGATATTTCCTATTTTAAAGTGTACGTAGGAGCCTATCTACATATGAAATACTTTATGTTGTGAAAATCTTTATGATATACATTCTATCTTGATTTCTAAATAAAATATTGGGAATACAGTTGAGGAAATATTGAGCCTACGATAGGTGCAACCAGAAAGATTATTGAAGTTTACAGGTACTTATCCTATTCAAGATGTAAGTACCTACTTAAGGAATATGTACTTATTTTCTGCTGTGGACATCTCTATGAAATACCAATCCATATTGTTTTCTAAATAAGATACACATGGAAAAGACAGAGTTACGGCTATGCGCCACCGATATCACCGAACACTCAAAGCGCTTTACTTATACTTTTACTGTGCGAACTGCCAATTTCTATATAATCTGTCTGTCTTCAAGTCAAGAGTAAATTTGTATTTATTGAGTAAGCGCGTTCTATTCTAAACCACATTATTGCTTAACAACGGGCAAGGTGTGGTCAAGCGCAAGCCTATTATAGAATTTAAAAATATTATTTGACCATGTGTCAGTCTAAGTATGTCTATTATAAACTTACCTTACACATGAAGAACAAGAAATATGATTGCAGTGGTGAGTTGCGGAGCTAATTAACATTCCTTAATTAAGGGATACTTACTGTTTTGGTATACATTCCAGACCCAAAGTAGGTACAGAATACTATTATTTTGATTTCTAAATAAAATATAGATAGTATATACTGATGTCTAGTTGTTATCTTAGTAATAGGTCTAAGGGACTCAAGAGTCATATTCCAGATATAGCAAAAATATGTTTCTTCTGTATCTTTTTCTTCTTCTAAATATTTAAAAGAAGAAACTGACTGACTGACTGACATATCAACGCAGAGCCCAAACCGCTGGGTCTGGAGACTGCAAATTTGGCACATAGGTTCCTTAAAGAGTCTAAAGCTGCACTAAGAAAGGATTTTTTAAAACTCACCCTTTAAGGGGGTGAAACGGGGTTCCAAAGTTTGTATGGAGTAACAAGATTAGTGAGCGCAGCCGCGGGAGAAAGCTAGTTATACATAAAACAATCGTAGCAGCTTGAAAATGGGAATTGTGCCTGATAAACGCCAACAGGCTCGCCCTAAACCTAGAACCGCTGTCTCTCAACTCATTATAGTGGATGATGTTGACCTTTGCTTACACCTTCGGTTAGGTACTATGTTATAAATACAGATAAACGAGGTTTTTCGTATTTTTTCACACACGTATGTAAGTACCAACAATCCCTACTAATATTTTAAATGCGAAAGTAACTCTGTCTGTCTGTCTGTTACGCTTTCCCGCTTAAACTACTGAACCGATTTGGATGAAATTGGGAATGAATGTAGTTTGAGACCCGAGAAAGGTCATAGGATAGTTTTTATCCGACTGCGCTAAAATAAGGTAATGTTTTAGCGCGATAACCGACATACACGCGGGTGAAGCCGCTGTCGGAAAGCTAGTATTAATATAATTTAGGAAACACAATAAATATGGATAATGAAATACTTGTCGTTTTATAAATAGACTTACGGTCTTATTCATAAAAATCTTATAAGACTCTTTAGTTAAAATGAACTTTGTCTCTTTCTTACTAATATAAATGTCAAGATGACAGACAATGACAAACGAATTATAAACCTATTTTAGCTATAATGAGTATAAAAGATTTATGAATACGGGGGTAAGACTAATAGAGCTAGCTACGTATGTAGAGTGTGGTTTTTTTTAAGCAATCATTACATCATGGACTCAATGGTGATGAAAATCAGAGACGAAGGTGGAATAAAGCATGCTTAGGTGGTTTGGTAATGTGGAGAGGATGGATGATAGATGCATAGCAGTCACTACCGCTGTGCATGTATAACTAGATGAATGAACATTAGTGAGGCTAAGAAAGTATGTTTAGATAATAGCAAGTGGCGCTCTATAATCTCTGCCTACACCCATGACAAAAAGGCGTGATTTTATGTATGTAGGTATAAAATCTCTTACGTTTAAGTAAAAAAAGTACTCGTAGCGCCATCTAGACTTCTTGCAAAGAAACTCATCTCAGATGACCATTTTAATAAAAGTAAATTTGCCGAAAGCAAGTCATTCAATGCCTAGATCATAATTTTTTGCTTTAGAATTCTATAAAATATTTTTTAATAAAAGTTGATAAGCAAGTTTTCTCAACAGGTTGAAATATTATTATGACAATGCCCAAAAGAATGTTACTACAATGAAATTTGATTTCTATTTTGAACACAATATCTGTCTTCTTCTGTCAACAAAATCTGGTGACGTTTCAGTACAACTAATGGGAAAACTTGTTTGCTACTGGACAGTGCCGAGTAAATTTACGACACTAAGAAATCCTTATGACAGTTTTATGTGAAGTAACCTTTGGCGAGGGTCACAATTGTTGATTTTCATCTGTCTCATTCGCTTAGGTACAAAAACCATTCGTCATTTGACGAATGATATTGGTTTTGAATACAAATTAACTAATTTACTGCCAATTTGTATGAGGTTTTTAAGATTTTATTGAATTAAAAGTCAGAGTTAATTTTGCATAACATAAAGTTGGAAAATAATGAAGTAGAATTATTATATTGACACGTTAATTAGTTAAGTGATACAACAGATTCAACATGTTTGCTTGTTCGTAGATTAATGAATATTAGTTTTAAACAAAAATTTATAGAAGATCTATCAAATGACATGCTTACACTCCATTTTTTATACTTTTCTCTACAATACTGGGAACGAAAATAACAAGTTGTGGCATATAAGATCACACCAAAAACTGCTTCAAATTGTCATTAAGTTGTTACAATAAATGCAATGTTACAATATGTTATGTAGATTAAATTACTATCAGAATTTGATTACCAGGACGCCATATTTTATTTATGATATGACAAGTAAAGAAAAATAGAGTATTAATGTGAGTAAAGTTTTAGAAACTTTTAGTGAGCAGAGACATATTATTTCAAGTAAAATGCATTCGCTGATTTAAAAGTAAATCAAAATAATTCAGGTAATAATTTCCAAAACTAATAACACTATTTATAATGGACCTATCTACCTTCTTAATGATTCTCACAAAACAATATTTCACGCGCTATCCTTTTTTATTGCTCGGCAGTTTATTAAAATTCTCTTGAGGACTTTGTATAAAACAAAAGGCATCAATACACGTCCAAAACTTTAAACTAAACAATAAACGTATGATAATAATTAATCTAATATTTTGGGTTTAGCACCGGACACCCTGGATAATGGAATTAGTTTTGTAATTAACTTACTTTATCGTTAAAAGGGGATATACACCACTATCTGCTAAATTTCGAGGTCCTTACATTCGTATGCAGAAATGGAAATTATGGAACCACACCAGTATTTACTGAAGTTAAGGGACGAAGGTTTAAGCTGTTTGCGGTACCATTACACATAAATAGGGCGAAGGTTGTGTGTATAATAGGAAGGTTTGAGGCATAGAGCTGCAAAGTTGTCGGTTTCTACAAATTTAGATTATATTTTGTTTTAAATGTACGTAACTACAACTGCTTAGTATGTTCGGTTTCAATTTTAACTACTGGTCATATTTTAGGTAGGATAAAAAGAAAAAAATAAGCTTTTGAATTAGGAATCTGTTTTGAATTTGAGAATTACTCTCTAAAGTATTTTACGTACGGATAATGTTCTATATCTAAAAAATGTCATTTAAAATTAGTGAGAGCTTTGAATGTTTAGTATATTGGCTTACTTGAACATGTTTAGATAACAATGGACCCATCTGCTGGAAAATGCCATATGGTGCGACAAAAGACGCATGCGCAATTTAATAGCATCCTAGTAAAAGCAACGGATCCTTTTCAATAGCCTCTAAATACACAAGTATGGAAAAAAATCTTCGTCATTCGATAATCCTTTACGCACCAGAGATGTCACCGGCACAGATCAGCTTTCGCTATACGACGGTGGGTTTGCGTAACTCAATACATTTATAATGGACAATATTAGATCACAAACGTCTATCTTAATAAGTACGCAATAAGATCTATTATCGGCTATCACAGAGATGTCAACCACAGACCGCAGAACGATGACAATTGAGAACAAAAAGCGTCAGATAATACGTATGCCATCCCTTAATCACATGCAACGTTGCCCTTAAAAAAATATTTGTGAGTTCCTAGCATTCGTATTTGTCTGTTCACAAATCTATTTGAGAACATCTATTTGTGCATTTACAACCGGCTTACAACATACTTTCGAGTAGAATTTGTTGTCAAAATGTTAAAACTTCGTTGGAATTGTAAACGGTCGAAGAGTGTCGTGTTCTAATTTCGTATCGTTTCAAAGAATGTTTGGGGCGCATTTTGGTAATACAATAGATCTCCGGTACTGTTAATTATACTGAGAATTTCGTGATCCCGTGCACTTTTTAGTGTCGTTAATTCAATCTGGAACTTGGTGAAGAATTTGAATAGACTGTCGGCCATGAGAAATTTCGGAGCGCAGTAAATAGCTCCACAGAGAGACCGTCATTATGGTGAGCTCATTCCAAGTTTCCCAGCATTAAATTTCGTTGACACTTTACTATCCTTCCGATTGTAAATCTTTCGTGTATTTAGGTTTATTTAAGTAAAGAAAATAAAATAGTCTTTACTTTTCTCTTATTCTGAATATTGATAGATTAAATAAGAAAACAGATAAAGTTTCAAGTCACCAAAAGATAAGACAGATTAAGGCCCTTATGGGTATTATCAAATTAAACTATGAATCAAAGTCCCCAAAGCAAACGACCTTTATTTGCGTAGTAGTCAGCTTATGAATAGCATATTACTAAACCCTATCCCAAAGAGAGTATAAGGTTTAGATAACCGAAAGGCGACGGTTACTAGGACCCAGTGCCAATAATTGACTATCAAACTTGATATATAGCTTTCTCGGCGGCTTGACGGCGATAGTTGGATGAAATATAGCCGATTTGGTCCTGTGGGGAACGTAGACATTTTGTTAAGTATGGCAAAAGTCTCAGACTTCAGCTTTAATCATAACATTTATGTTCGTTTGGGGATATTTTATCTTCACTTGTTATAAATTAGACCGTTGACTGTAACGTTGGTGTCAAGTAATGTGATTCTTGACATTTACTTTTTATTTGATTTCGAACTAATTTTGGATCAATAACGTTAATAGTCAATAACTCTTTGAAAAAATGATATACAATTTTAACTTTTATAAATGCAGATTCTAAATCTATGATTCCTACACTAAGTTTACGTAAGTGTGTCTACACTCAACTCGATTTCATGCTTACCTAGCACCCAATAGATTAAGTAATATTCCTAATCTTAATTTTTGGAGTAAACATAAAATCACTAGATTCATTAGCATCGCCCTACACTGAACATGATAACAATTTACATTTGTAGAAGGACGATCGAAACGGTACACATGTTAACACGGGTCTGGTTCATTAAATATTGAGGATGGCGTCATAATTTACAATGAATCTGCACTGCTTAAGCTTTGCGTCATGAAATTTTAATCAAAGTTTGTAACCCCAAGTGTATCGGCACGGATACAGTTTAATGGGTTTGGCGTTACATATAGGTATATATTTGCATCAGCAATGTGTTTTGATCACAAAAGTTTTGATATATTGGTATTTGATTTGAAATTATTAAGTAACTCCAATTCAATGTAGATTCAAACACATTTTATTACCTTTGGGCCCGTGATCATTCCACGGTGTGGTAGTCTCCCAGAATTTTTTTCCCTACCTTCACTGCACCACACGGCTGATTCAGCATACGACAGATATAAACAAACTTATCACAATTTAGCTAAGTATAGTGTCCTACTATAGCTAAGTGGCTTTACGAATAAGATATATTTTAGTAACTAAATCTGAATTTAGGGCAAGTTTTTTAATATAAAATTTTACCCCATAGCTTTGATGATCTCATAGAAAATGATTAATTACAACAAAACAAAAGTACATTGACCTAGTCCACAATATAAATGAAAACAAAAACGTCACCACATATTCAGTCATCGTTGACATCTGCTTCATCATTAGAGTAAAGAGATGCTCAAAAAATGTCGTGAGCATTCATTAATTTTAGTTTGTCATACATTACTAATTTGTTAGATTTACTGCGTACTACTAATAGCCTCGTATCCGGGATAGCATCAATGAAATATTAAAGATTCTCCAAACTACAACTAATAAGAACTGCGCTAACGCATTTATGTGTCATTTAAACACTAATATTAAAATAATCGTTACTTTCAAGTCAAAACATTTTACATTTATATATAATCCTTGTCACTAGTACCGGTGTGGTCTATTAATTAAAAGTCATCTAATTTTGTGTTCATTTATTACCTGTTGATAAGAAATAAACTATTAAAACCGGGGTAATTATAGCAGTTCTAGGTGGCTTCGTTTCTTATTATGATAAGTAGTTGCTTTGAAATAAAAATTAATTGAGTAAATGTTATCTTCAGACGATAATTATGATAACAAGTAGATGAGTATTATAGAATTATTTAGGAAATGCATTATTAATGTATAATTATATTTTTTGTGTTTGCCCAATTCTGATTAGAGTTGAAAACTATGCATACTAACCATACCTAGTTATGAATATATGAAAGAACCTTCTAGCCCGTTTCGGCCAAGTATTAGCTGACAAGCTACGCTTTTTGTATATCAACAAAAAATATATTAAAGAGATTGCACCTGTAGATGTGCAAACACGGTTGCAATATTTATTCCTAAAATCTGATGGAGTAGAGTCGTTAAACGACCGATGTAAAGCGCAGGATAGACAACACAGGTATTTCATACCACCAATGTGACTATAGACTATCGCGGGGCTCCAACTCGCAACTTCAATGGCCAAGCAAAAGAACTTCGCATTAAAAAAATACTGTAGCGATTTAGGCGTGAATGTATAGACAGACATACAGTCTTACATAGGTACATATTATTTTGATACAATATGTTTATATCGCCACTTTTCAAAATAAATTTTAATGTTTTAGGTGGCTTTATGCACTAATGGAATTTATCTAAGTGCGAAACGACACTTGCACAAACTTATGATTTAAAACGAATGTGGTCAACATCTGAATTCGTCATTCTAAATATGAATGTATTTAAGAGATTTTAAAATAAGTGAAATAGGGCCTAAAAGTGCAGTGCCTACAGATAAAATATATTGATAATTGTTGATATCAGATCTTACACAACTACACTGGGAGCAAGCCTACTACTTGATATACAAAAAATAAACAAGTTCTGAGCAACTAATACTTAAGATTGTCACCACGATAAGTAATGGAAACCAGAATCCTTGGTTCTGATATCAGTAAACTGTCTCTCCCAATCATTCCGATCATTACGGAATGTAGGTTCTTTATTTTAAAAGTTGAACCAATGTTTTTAGAACCCTGCCTTTAATACGGCTCATTGTAAAGCGATCTGGCAGAAATATCATCAAACAAAATGCGATACTTTTTATTTTTTTTTAATGGGACTGAACGCACCACCGCATTCCCACTTCTGCTAGGTACTCCTATAAGCCAGAATCAACTGTGGACCTAAACTGTCTCGGATCTAGCATGAATTTATCAGAAAGATAATAGGTGGAGTTGGAAAGTTAGATAATGTAACATTCCAAAAGATAAATTCACAGAAAAGGAACCTATTGTGAAAAGCGTTTGTGAAAAAGGAAAAATAGTCGTATTTTTATTTCTCCCTATCTGTTATGAGATTCTAGTACTCCTAGCATGTCTGTAACCGAAGAGTAAATAACCTCAAAGATATAGAGATTCTGACACGAGATTCAAGACCGCAATTTTTTTTAAAGAAAATGTAGTATAATTTCATCTAATAATAGTAATGTAGGCTCACATTTATCTACATACCAATGGGCGTTTGTATGTAGACCGTGTTTAAAAAAGGCAACCATATTATATTTTATTTTCATTATAAAATATGAAATGATCAAGTAAATTTTAGAGAAAATTACTGTAATTGATTCTAATTCCAAGTACTTCTGTTGCAGCAAGTGTAAGTACCAACTTGATTCTTCGCCAGGTATGTTTGTGCCTATTTTGTCCCATAAATTCCGAAAGGAGGTAAGCACAATAAATCGAATTACACCATTACCCAAAATGTAATGCCATACATTATCTTAATACTTACCCAACCCACAATCTTACCCGTAGGCACTAAGTAACATTTTACACAAGTATCAACTTTCTCTATACTCTAACTAGATAATAACGAATAATCTTTTCCTCTTTATTATGTGTTAAAGATATTTACTGCTAAAGCTGGAAATGTGTTAGCACCTGGCCCCTAAAGTGTCAAAAAGTTCGATGTGACCATTAATACTGCCCAAAGCCGTATCTCATAACGCCCGAGGTCAAATTTAATTATCATGTGTACAAAGAATATTTCTCATACCCGTTTTTGTGACGCCTACAGACATTTATAAATCAACTTAGTACTGCTGCTATATTTCAACGTGTAACTTAAACAATAGTTAAAATAATGGTGTCGATGGTCAAAAATAATTATTTAGAAACATTTAAAATAAATCAATGAATAAATTAGAGGCTGCTATTATGGTTGATTTAGATGACAGCTCATTTGTTATAAACAAATTGCGTGAGGAGGTTTGAGACAAAATATTTATAAATGTAGATGTGCATGAACACACTTACAGATAATTTGTGTGCTGTTAAATGATGTCTTACCCTTAGTACCTACTAGAATTAAAAAATAGCATTCTGTTGAACATTCATGGTTTTAGAATACTGACTTAGTTATGCGGTTTTTGAACATTTAGTAAAAACCGAAGACTAGGAGCAATACCTACTAAATTCTTATAGATTTATATTTGAAAGTTTTTTAGTAAGGGCTTTTATAATAAAGACGAATGCAATATATTTATTACTTCTAGTAAAAAAAATCTTGGATTGTTTAATAATCGTAGATCGTTAAGTAAAATATTTTCTTGAGATTAAATTGTTCAGGAGATTACAGACTTATGTAGAGATAGTAAAAAACCTAGAAAGATAAACACAATATTTACAAACATTGCAAAGATTACCCCAAATGCGACCTACAAAAGTAAACTTCAACTTTTATTATGTACTCTTACTCTAGTAAGGCACTGTAATTAAGAGCAGGTCTGTTATTTCCAACATAGCGACCTCTAAACACAAACCACCAACATTAAAACAGAGAGGATAGTGCTTTGATATAAAATAAATAAGATTCTAGAAGTGTCACGAAAATTGTAGTAAATTCCCTATAAGTGTGCTTGTACTTGAACATGTTGTTATAAGTTTGACTTATATTATCCATTGTAAGTATGTATTTACAAAAGTATAGTACTATGTTTACATTTAGTATATCAATTATGTGGTTTTAAATACCTACAAACTCAGCTTAGTTTGGAATAATATGGTCGAGTGTATTGATATTCTAATATAATATTACTATTTTATTGTGAGCTTTTTAAATTTCAGCATTTTGCACTAAATTGAAGGTACAACACTAGCTAAAGGTTTTGAGAATTGCCACAGTCAATTAAAATAACCCTCTAAGGAGGACCAGCAATGGGTTCAATGCACTCAAACACGCCTAACGTAAAAAGTTTTTATATTAAAATTATTGGTAAGCGCACGTGTTTGTTGGTACGTTGTAGTATATAATTTTGCGTGAAGTAGGAGTGTTTTTGTGCCGCCTAGTTAGAAGGCCCGCACGCTGTGAATGAGATGATTGGGTTTGTAGCACGAATTTTGTGGCCAAAGACCGCTTGGACTTTAGATACAAATGTCAATATTAAAATAGGTATTTTATAGTTAACCAGTCGTTATCTTCGCTTCGTTTCGAGTGCAATTATAATAATAATTATTATTGTTTTATTTAATTCAGACTAAGTAGTACATCCATAGATTGTTAGTAAGTACATATACTTATAGCTATTGTTAGTGACCTTATTTTGTGACATTATTTAACATTCAATGGTAACTCTGGATCCATGGAGTGAATTACAGTGCCTCAAGATAGGGCAATCCACTCTCGTACTCGACGCGTCAGGGACGCTACTCGTTTTAGTACTATAGCCCTAATACAGTCTGTATTGGTCTCAGCAAACATACCTGACATGCTGCAGAAACGAGGCAGCCCCGACAGCATCCTGAAACTATGATTGTAAATGACCCGTGGAGCATTAAAAGATTCTAGGTTACATCTGACCCACAGACTGCAGGAGTAAAATGTATGGCGCCTTGAAAAGATCAATTTTAACTTTAACACCTTGAGAGGTTTTTGTTGACTCAGTGCCCCAGGTACCTCAAGTTTGTGAACTACTTAAGGGTACTCCTAGAAGAATAATCGGAGGAACAGTATTCGGTAGTTTGTTCCCTATATAAATTTAAGTAGTTCACTCTTTTTACCTTATGCATGTAGCCATGGGCCACTGCAAACCTCTCGCATATTCCTATGAGTATATTGAAGGCCCTGACAGATGGGCTAAGCAGAACCATAAATTATCGTAATAATGTAGTCCTGTAAACGTTCCGTCAATTTAAATAGCGCCTGTGTAACTTAGTAATAATCTAGCGTTCTTGATAGAATAAAAAAAATAACAAAAAAATCTATAAACCATAAAAATGATTTTTAAAGTCGGATCATAAGTTTTTGAGTTTATGTTTCAAAAACCAAAACAATTATTTTTCAAGGATGAGCAATTGAATGAAATCAGATGAAACTTGTTAGTCATCGTCGGTAAAAAAGTAGGTTTACTTAATTTACCATCAAGTTAGTAAGATGTACAAAAATATTATAAATATTAATAATAAATATCTTTATGGCACATCTAGTAACAATATGAAATCTTTGCACATATCCTCCGGGACTGCCATACGTTTATGGATTAGGAATTCGTGCGGATTTTACTCAAAGGGGAGAGTGGGAAAAATTGAGAATTGTTTACCTACTGCATTGTAAGCAAAGCCAGTTCTTGAGCAAAACTCGCAAACATCTAGGTACTGTAATAAAGTTAATCCTTTGAATTGAATCTGCCTCTTAGTGTGCACATGATACACTTCGCTTTAACTCTTTGTAGCATCCCACAGCTGGATACGGCTACACACGCTGTCCAAGTACGGGTTTGTGGATGTCACATGTTCTCGAATGATTAGTTCTTAGACATGCCAGTTTACTAACAATATTTTCTTTCACTGATATTGAGCAACGGCGATGAAACAATTCATACAAAGAGTGTGGGCTTGGCCGAGGATCAAACCTGCAACCTTCTACTTATTTATTAAAGGAGACCGATACTGCTGCGCCACCGCTCCTCTTTCAATTTCAATCGCACACATAGATAGGTAGACACAATATGACGGCCCAAGAAAAATTTTCTGCTGTAAGGTGTTTAGCGGTTCATAATTATGAAAACAGTGTGTTTATGAATCTTTTTAAATACCTACGTATATTTTATGGGGTATTTAGGTACTTATAGTTAATTTGACGTATCAACATTATATATTTACCATGGTAATACTATTTTAAACTTCGTATGGAAGTTTTGTACACCCACTATACTATAAACTCCTGCAATATAGGGTGACTGGTAACAAGTGTAAAATACTTTACAATACACGTGTTAGTGCTCATAATTACAAACAACTTTCTCAAATAATATTTTGTTGAAGCAACTTTTTTGAAATTAGATCTCTCTTGTGTCGCGCAGTAGAGACTACGATCGTTATCAAGACGGCATGCACGGGACGCTCAGCGCACCCCGCCGCACCTTGTCCCTTCCTACTCAGCACTCCATTAAATTCTATACTGCGCGTCTCAATTATAAGATAATGAATGTTATTTAAAAAAAACGTTGCCCTTAAAAAAGTTGATTTGAGAAATTTGTTTGTCATCATCAACAGTAGTTAAAGTATTTGACACTAATTACCAGTCACCCTATAAATAACATTATAATTATTATCGTATGTAGGTATATCAGGTACAAGTATTTTATACAAAAAAGTATTTTATCTATTAGATATCTAATCACAATCTAAATAAAAACAAAATTAGATCTAAACTGGGTAGCTTTTAATTAGAAAAACCTTTCATGAAAGCCCAATCCCCAAAGTAAAAGCCTATTGCCGAGTTGTTTATTTCATCAGCCGATAATGAAGTGGGTCTTTATATATCTTTGGAAATCGACTCCCATTTTTAATAAACGTGTTGAATTTCACTGTTCGTTAAATATGTTTTTTTATGACTTTATTACTCCGAGTTCTATATGATTAAGGTTATAATTATACTGGTTATAAAAATATATTTGTGAAAAATTTGTTTTCCTTCGTATAACTGTTCATATGATACAGCTGACTAGCAGACGGAAAGATGTCCATCTTTACGTCTGCTAGTGCAGCGAACACACTGCCGGTTGCGGTTATGCAGTCACATTAGTCAACTGGTTTGGGAGCATGTCAGTGCGTTAGGATCACCTTAATATAAAATTCGAAGTCTGGCCAACTCTACCACGTGTTAAAGTATTTAAAACTAATTACCAGTAACCCTATATAAGATTTTGATATGTTGATAACATTGCGAAGGAAAAATTATTTGTCTATTAATTAAATAAAAAAGCTACAATTGTAAATTAAGTTGTACTATTCGTGTTAACGTTAAAAATGCAATGTAAATCAACGTTAACTAGTAACGGCATTAAATGTTAACGTTGGTAATAAAACAAGAGTCATCTTGTCCAGAATGAACACCTGTTAGTTTGGTAGTCAAATCTTTTTTTAATTAGCTCTCATAGATGTGATAAAATTGGGACGTTTCGGGATAATAATAGTATTACGACTTGGGGGGTAATGCGAATAATAACACCATTTACTATAGTTAATTTTTCTACACTTTTTTAATAAAGAAATAAAAATAAAAAATATTCTGGGACACTATTAACACACACGGTGATCTGGTCCCAAGCTAAGTAGAGCTTGTGTTATGGAAATCAGATAACTGGTATTACTATACGTATAATTATTTTATTTTGAAAATATGTACATTGTAATAGATATTTATACCCAGACTCGATACAAACAGACATGTTCATCACACAAATGTTTGTCTCGGGTGGGAATCGAACCCTGCGGCCTGCAACCTGCAGCGTGAAAAGCAAGTATCTTACCGATCACGCCAACGCCAATTTTATTTTGTCCAAAAAAAAACAAAGAACACTGGGTAAGTAAACCTAATATTGAAAATAAGAATAATGATGTTAATTATTTTCACACAAACACGTAGCGCCATCCAATCCCAAATCAAGCATTTATATTGGCTTGTGTTGTGGATATTAGTAACTAACTACATAAATGAACTTTTTTCTTTAAAAACATACTAAATATTGATGAGGAACGACTATCCTTGTTTTATCTTGTGCTGTCTCACTGCTGGGCATAAACCTTCCTCATAGCCTTCCAACTTTCTCTATCGCACGCTTCTCCAACCAAGTTGCGACAAACTAACTCTGATCGTCGCTCCATTATTTTCGTGGTCTTCCAGGGAAACTACGTCCCTATATCCTGTCCACTTAAATATGAAATTATGAATAAACAAAGTCAAATCTTACTATTTTCGGACCTTTATAAAATATTTTCCGCCTCGACAAAAATGGGTTTTTTTATTCGAAAGCTGAGTGATGGAGATGGTATTTTGCTAAACATATTCGTCTGTTATTATTACATTTTTAGTTTATTCTTTTTAAATGTAAAAACAAAATAAAAACATTCGCTAATCTCAACGGTGATGTCCTACGAAAGGGACAGGTGCGTAGCACTCACAACCGCCGTGCATGTTTGACCAGATATATGAACATTAGTGAGGCTAAGGAAGTATGTTTAAATCGTAGCAAGTGGCAATCTATAGCCTCCGCCTACCCCCATGGGAAAAAGGCGTTATTGCTTAGTATGTATGTATGCAAAAACACTGAGCTAGAAAATCAGAACTTACTTTAGTGAAGTAAATACAAATAGAAACCTCACAAACGTGCGACTACTCTCGGCCTTGTCAAGTCGGTACCAAAATGCCGATTTTAATTAGCTTTGTTTTATTGTAACAGCGAGATCAGCCGTCGTGCGACTAATGGGATTTATTTGTGGTCCTTTCACAAATATATTGTACACTAGGTTTGGATCTTAGTGACTATAAATTATAGAAGCAATGTAAACTTTAATTATAGAAATTATAGAGGTACTTAGGTACTTTAGTATAATGTGGCCATACAAAGTTAAAGATTGAAGGCGATAGATTGGAACAGCAAAATGTAGGTATAGGATTAACATTTGATGTTTTATTCGCCTTCGAAAAGTCACGTAGCAATTCTATATCAATTCCATATATTTTGTTCTTTTCCATCATTCGTTATGCATTCGCTGTTTTTTGTGTACAGAACCCTGGTCCTCGCGCAATAGACATTTGTCTTGAACTCGAGATGATTATGTCCAAAAAATGTCGAATGTAGATTGAAAACTAATGAATTGACAATAATTTCAGTTGATATAGACTACTCGTTGCATGTCGTACGTTGAGTGGTAGACTTAACTCTAACGTGACATTCATAGAACACTAAAATTAGTTTTCAATCGACATTCACCTTTTTTTTGACATATAGCAATGTTGAGTATTAGATAATTGTCTCAAGAATCAGGGTCTTTATTCAAGTTTGTCTTTAAATGTAAGTACGTAATTTTACATATCATATTTCATATTCTTGTAGTATCTATGTCCTCACTGGCGATCACGATAAAACGTCTTTATTAATTACTATAACTACTTAATATTAGGATTTAATTTATGATTATTATGGTGGCGTGTTCAATTACACTTAAACTTATCGAATAGTTGTTGTATTAATAAGTAATAAATACTACGTTATCTCGTATTATAATCTTGCTAGAGTCTACGTGGAGATAAAATTAGTAGGCACCTTACTAATACTTCTAGACATTAATTTTTGATTCATTTATGACACCTGTTTCTTAATTTAATTAGGTATGCACAATAGCGGCAATTTTATGACAGAATCATTCAAACTAAAATCCATCATAAATAATATGTAAAATCTATGTCATATCTAAACACTAATCGAGGATACGTGACATACACCAACCCACACTGGCCTAGCGTGTGAGAGTCAAGGCGTAAACTCTCTAAACTCGTAAGATAGTTGAAACTCGTACCCCACTGTTGGACACTAAAATCGGTTGAAGTAATGTTTTGGATTATACGATTATAGATACTTATGTCAACTCAAGGGCATAGTCGTGCAGCGTGTAAGCATAAACAATGTCGACTTCATTCATAACTTTGTTTATGCCATAAACAGTCTAAGCAAAATTTGCATAAAGGAAACAGTTTAAAAGCCCAGCTGAAAGTTTTGAAACAATTCTATTCAAAGTATTTTTTTATCGTTTGCCGCCTTTATTAGATGTGCTTAGAATTGAATCAGAGGATGTGTTAAATCTGAATTTTAAATTGTCATTGTATTGACCTTTTTATATTTTCAGTAACCAATAATAATAAATTCTGCGGTCAATGGAATAAAAATACAGGTTGTTCTGGAACATAATTTATGTAATCATTGCAAGATTTAAAAGTAAGTACAGCCTATTTTCAGTTACTATGGTCTCAACAAAATGACCGAAATTTAGTAATTTCTGAGTTATTAGTTTATTACTCCGAAATGTATAGAAAATGGAAACATAGTTGCGTTCAGTAGGTAATTTAGAAATTAAAGAATGAGACCAAAATAATATCAAAAATGCTTTATCGGTTTACTTTTCCCTTGCAAGGACTGACAGTTTTAGCAGGCACTCTATATGTATACATAACAGGTCATGTCAACCCTTTTAGTGTCTTACTGCTGGGCACGGGTCTTCTCTCAACTATGTTACGAGTTGAGAGAGTTTAGGCTTTAATCTACACACGCTGGCCAAGTACGGGTTGGCGGATGTCACATGTCCTTGAATAATTAGTTTGTAGAGATGCCGGTTTCCTCATGTTTTTCTTCACCGATATTGATCAGCGGCGATGAAACAATTTACACAAAGATGTGTGGGCACGACTGGGAATCTAAACCGCGACCTTATAATTCTAAAGCGAGGCCCGTACCGCTGCACCACCGCTGCTCATAATAGGTAGGTAATAACATATTTCTGTTTTTTTTAAGTACCTAAGTTTTGCGACATCAACACTCGTACGTACCTACCGATTAGAGATCTCTTTTATAAACTAATATTACTCTCAAAACACAGAAAAAGAACCTTAGTCAACATACTTAGCGGTAGTAAAATTTTATATGAAGCGGTCCACTTTCACTTTCATTTAAGGGTAAATTAGTTATTAAATGAGCCAAACTCCTATTGTCGTATTTTACGAAGAATCGTCGGTTATAAACGAAAGTTTAGACGTCCAATATTAATATTTATTACATACCATCAATGTTATACGAAACGCTTTCTTTTTCAGTTATAAACAGTCTTTATTTTATGTTGGCCACCCGTCTAACTATATAACAAAAATTCTTTTACGATCCTTGCTTGTCTGGTGAAGCATTAAGCACCACAATAGGTACCGTTTTATGGCTAAAATTATTGGTACTAACCGAAAGTTTGTTTGCCTCCGTACTCGTCTATAGGCTTCACTATTTAAATATATTAATTTCGTAATTGATAACATCTGTATCACTACTTCATGTTTTTATAGCTATTTAGAATGAATAACAATTATCATCACACGACAAGGTACCTAAGTAAGTACGAAGTAACATATTCAGAAGATCATAACTTATAATAACAATTCGTGAAAAATACTAACACTGTCTATTAAACTCTATGACACCAGCCTCTACGCTCACTGGTTGTCGTAATTTTAGACTCTATCTAAACTAAGTAACTAACTACCTAGGTCGAAAGATTCTGATAAATTCCTACCTCTAGGTAGTTTGTGATGCCTACCCATCTCAGTTTATACCTGAAATTTCTGTAGTGGTTTAATTGAACTCTATTAAAACCTTTTCTGAATCTTTTTTTACTATCCTATTTAATTCTGAGGTGAGAATATTCACAAAATCATTTAGAACTTTTAATGGCGGGACATTACCCAAAGCCGTATTTTCTGTGGGAACGCAAGTAAAACTTGCAGGAAAATTTTGGAAAACGTACAAAACTTATCTTTATGTGATTTTTTATGTATTTTATTACAAAATGTTATCGGCCAACAGTTAACCGAGGTCTAATGGACGTTATTTTTCTGCGTTATCATACAATATACTAAAGTAATTTTGAAGAATTATGAAACCATTTGCGGCTGCCTGGTTTTAGGAAGAAAAATAAACAAAAGTTTGATGAGAATTCTGTACGCATTGGCTAGATTTATTGCGGCATAATTTTGGCAAAGTTTGCAAGTTATGTAATCTTAACTGAAGAATTCGTGACGACACGACACGACACGGTTGGATGACAAAACTTTTGCACTTTAAAAATTTCCTGTAAACATCCTGAAATAGGTCGCGCACGAACTGAACAGGTCTACCAATATCTATATCTCGTAAATAAGTACACCCGCTACTTTATCTAAACAAATGGCGACGCGTTTCTCACAAAAATCGTTTAGGCAATTTGTTTAAATTACTTTTCTATGCTAATCTGCGCCGTGTTGCGAATACATTCCCAAAGAAAAAAGAAACGGTGTGTAGAATGCGTAGAGATGTTCGAATATCTTCGCTTAAAATGATGCATGTTGTGGAAGCCATATCTCGTAAAAAAAACAGGATACTGCAAGCTATTACACCCTTTACATCGTAAATAATCGTTGTAGCTCCGCAAATAAAATAAGTGTAAGCTTGGACCATGTTCCTATCTGATGAGAAGCCGGGACGCAGCAAAAGACGGGAAAATGGTGTTTAAAAGGCGCGATAGCGAAGAACGTCGGGGCAGCATAAGTTCCGCGGCGTGTTAAAAGATAATGAGTTCGGATACAGTATATAAGAAAGATGTTGCGTACGCCTTTGTTAGGAGACATTATTTTCTTATCTCAGGAATAGCTAAGTCTTCGTATATTTCAACGCACCTAGGAAGGACGTAAGGATTCGTAATTTATATTCGAGCGGTACTAAGTTTAAGACCAGAGATTTATCTTCTGTTACTTTGCAGATAGCGGCTTGAAGTTGTAAAAGGTCAAATAAGGATTGGATTATAAAGTACTCGATTCGAGATTGAGTCTTTAAAGTTTCTATAAGACGACTGATTACCTGACGCTTCGAAGGTATAAATAAGTAAGATTGTCTGTTTTGTGAGTTATCACTTTTGATTAAACTTTTAATAAACAATTCGATCAAATTTATATTTGCTTGTTTACAAAATTGTTCAAGTTGTATCACTTTGTTAACTAGTAAGTAACTTTCAAAATCTTAAGTAACCGTATTTCTTACACCTATCATATCTATTTAGTAAAGTGATCTATATTTTATGATGAATCTGATTTATATTCACTTCAACCCTTTTAAGTGTCCACCTGCTAGGCACAGGTCTTCACTCAATCTTACGAGTTGAGAGGCAGGCCAAGTGCAGGCTGATGGATGTCAAATATCCTCGAATGATTTCTTTTTAGACATGCCGGTTTTTTACGATATTTTCCTTGACCGTTTTCTTTACTGATTTTTCTTACCTTACTGATATTATAAATGTTAAAGTAGTGGGAGGATGTGTGGTTGTTTTTCACTATATTACGCAAAAGCTACTGGACAAATTTGGATGAAATTTAGGCTTTTACTTTTTATCCTAAAACCACGCGGGCCAAGCCGCGGGCGGAAATTAGTTATAGGTAATTAGATGAATTTAAATGAATTGCCGATAGTATGTTAGTAGGTATGTAGGTAAGCACATAAGTCCCAAGCAACTGCTTCAAATTGTTTACTTTTTATTCGTCAAGACAGATGGTATTTAAAAATCGGGATTTTTTAAGTCAGGTACTTACACTGTCTTGGAATGAGCGTTGGAAACTGAGTTCTTAAATAAAATTTATGTAGTTCAAAATTTCTTTAACAAAACAATAATATCGATCAATGTCAAGTAGTACCTATAGGTTTTCAATTAAACTATGATCGAGTTGGAGTCTCCTTTTGATATCACACACAGACACCCACTACGACGCATTGGCGCTTTACAATAGGTACACTATTTACACAGTCTATGAGAATCAGAACAACCATACTAATTTTTAAACCATTTCGTTAAAAAAATCTATAAAAAAATATTATCTTTACCTTTATGTTTAACCTGCCTTACTTCAAATAATTACCTATTTCAACTTCAGGCGGTTTGACTGTTAGTCACCCAATGATTTAGGGAATAAATTTTTTAAGAGAATAAAAAATACTATAGATAAAGTACTATAATACTAATACTCTTCAATAAGAAAAATAAGATGTACAGTCCAATGGAAAAATATCCCAAAACTCTCCCCGATTACAGTAACTTAAGTCTGTATGTTTTATCAAATGTTTTACAATATTATTTTGGCTTTGTAATACTGTAGAGTCCAATTGAGAGTGTGAACTGGCTCATTGGTCTAGTGGTAATATAGGCATGACCAATGTTATGAGTACTTACGGTAAAAAACGAGTATTTTTTATCTTACTATTAGGTTTACTCTGTGCTATTGTTTAGGTGCATGCGTGTACGCATTGCGTTGGTGGACACGAAGGTAAATAAAGTTAATCATTCATACGATTGCCCCATCAGTGTTACTAGTTAGCCAACCCATTCTGTTTTAACAGAAAGTAGGTTATATTATTTCACTATGCAGACAATGTAAAAGTATGAGAAGATATTTCACCCAGTGGCACATGATGAAGGCCAATAGAAAACACTGGACGATTGCTTGTGTGAAACGTCGACCTAATTTATGATAATGAAGAACATAATATTAAGTCTGTCAACTAGATAAATTGAAAAGAAATAACACTTCTCTATTTTGTGGGGCTTATATAAGAGTAGAAGCCAGCAAACAAAATGTTAAACTACGATTTTTGTTCAAAGTAACAATAAACAAAATATTAAGGTAGACGACAGGTAGGTATGCGTAAAAGATAAGTACTTATAAGCATGTGTAAAAGATACCGGTATTCAATATTATCGATGAAAATATTAAAGAGTTTCGAGATAATATCTAAGTTATGGCACGATAATCGAATAAAAAGTTATTACGAGTTACCTCTTTCGTAATTTAATACTACTGTTAGTATTGAACAGTAGAGCCTTTATAATATCTTAAGATGCTTATGCATTTTATATCTTTATTTGAACCTTATAACTAATGACTTAATAATCACAAAATGTAAAGAAAAAGTACTAATAAAATCTTTACTGCCACTGACGAGTAAAAGAAAACACTAAATTCACACCTTGACTAGGTACCCGTTGGGGGCAAATAAAGTTCATTGTATTGACAAACGACTAAGCAAATAACGACAGTAGTATTAGAAAGGTACTAAATCTCCATTTACTTTCCCAATCTGAGAAGAAAATAAACGTATAGTACTCTGTACGCAAGATGAATCACAAGAGCAAATAAATCCGTGTTGATAAAGGTTAGATAACAAGATACCGACATCAATTTGATTTTTATTCTAGGTAGGTATTGGTTAGTAGATAGACTCACTTCTAGGGCGTTCCAATGATCAGTATTCGATTTAAGAGTCCAGTTGCTACTGATCCGTAAGTGTGCTTAGACCATAAAGCAGTTTGCGCTCGAAAGCAGTTCGATCTAATCTCAGATCTGGCGATTGAAGGAGCTTGGCAATGCATCACCTGGCTTCCGTTGTACAGCCATCTTGATTTCTACCAAATGTACCTCCCACGCGTGAGTGATGTTGCCAGTCACAATAGAACCGCCCCGACGCTCTTTCGCTTTAAAAATGCTATCAAAGAGTTGGATCATCAGTCAACAAGAAAGGTCATTTTAAGTTGGTAGCAACATGTCCTCAAATGTCGAACGTTTAACTGATAAGCTGGCTGGACTGTCCATAGTGTTCTTTTTAACACCTATTTCGGCTACTGTATTGTGTCTAGATTTTCATTGTTTATATTTCGCCTTGTATTTTATAAGCTATTATATGCAGTTACTTTAAGAGTTATTGTGTATTTTATACGCAATAAAACATTTATTACACGCTGCTTGAGACTCGCGAGTGTTCGTAAAACAATTTATTTTTCGTATCAATAAGTATTTATAGCCGTCATACTTTTATATTCTTGTTCGTTTTCTTTTCTTATCTAAAGATATATAGGGACTGTAAACGTTATTAGCTGAAAGTTAAATCTTTGAAGATATGCAGTTATTTAGTTAATTTAACACATCTGGACATCTGTAAATAAGTAATAAAAATAAAATAAAAAAATAAAAATTAATAGGTGAAATGTACGAGTAAGTAAGGGCATATTATCTTCTGAAGTAATTATATTGTGTTGGTTGGGTATATTTTTATTGTGTTTATTACTGTCACGACAAGGTTTGCGTAGAGGGGGATTAAATTAAACGTACGGGAAAGGTTTTTACAATCATTTGTCTACACAAACATAATTATTACACTTTGTATCTATTAGTGGAATCTATCAACTAAATTTTGACTTAACCGTTCTCAAAAAATCTGACTATTTCTGATGTATAGTATAGTCTGTCGGTTAGCTGTATTTACAAGTTAGGTTGCAAAGGTCGGACAGTAGTCGCATTGTGTACGAACAGATAATCGCTACGATGATATCTAACGCCGACCCCAGTCTATGCGTCTTGGGAAAATGTAGATAGCAGGTAACAAAACAAACATTTCACGCTTGCAGTTAAGCACCATCTTGGGATATACCAATTGCTTTATTTGGCTCTAATATATCAAATGTAGACACTAAACAGTAGAAGCAGCTAGGCAGGTATTGGAAATAAGGTACAATAGTGATTCTTGGATAAATATAATAGATAAGTACTTACTTGACATTGGTCCCACTATTCAAACTGGTGATACAAAGCCGCAGGATAGCCCTAAACTAAAGAAGAAGTGGAAAAACGAATATCAACTTAAAATATCTATGTAATATACATTCGGAACAAAAAAATAACACCAATGATTAAATTAACCTTAACTACCTAAGATGCACTTATGCGCTAAAAGTAAAATCTAAAGTTTTGTTAGCAACATTACTTACTTCCTAATCCTTTTGCTCTTTACCTGTATAAAAACAGAGTAAATTATTTAACCAAGGACAGGCCAACGATGATATTAATTAATAAAGTCATCAATAAAATAGGAATAGATACATAACGTAGTCACTTTTGAAAGAGAATACGAAATCACTAAAGATTTTGAATAACTCATCTCAAAAACTACGACACAAAGAACCTCATATCGAAACAGGCATAAAACACATATGTAAAGCAGTAACTATTTTACATATCCGATATCAATACAAAGTCCCAAATATTTTTACGTAAGAAGATAATAGATAATTTCGATAACACGAAAGCTATGCCGCTACTACCAACTAAATGTTGAATAATATTCACATATAGAATGTGAACTCTCAGCATTTTTGGAGAAGAGGTTTGAATTCAGTCTTATGGATAAAGGAGATCTGGTTAAGAAATGTCTAGGTCTTAGATATTTAGTCTGTCTCGTCCAACTAATTATTAAGTACTAGGTACCTGCAAGTAATAGTCTTCGATCTGAGACTATACGTCTACAGAAACTTTGATATTTGATACTAGTTACTAAAGTAGGTATCCACTAGCTAAAGTTTCTCCGCCAGAGGATAACTTACTATCACTAACAAAAGTTAATTTCCTACTATTTAATTCACTAGGTGAATATGTACTGAAGTCATTAATCTTAACATATTGAAATTGGAATTTTTTCACGTCGACGCACGTTTCAAGAAACAATAAAGTATTTTCATTTGATTTCTAAAAGTACAGAGTTTAAACGTAAATTAATAGACATTTAGGTACACGTCCATTAAGGTAGTAAAACACAATATGATGAAAACTGCTTAGGAAAAATGCGACCTAATACGAAAGTTCGATTTTCTCTAGCATAGTTATTGAATCATAATAAAAGACGCTGTAACCTATAGATAATAAGGACGCGTACACAGAACGTCCATTTTTACTGGAACGATTTTAACGGATCCGACGCTACTGGAAGCAATACTCATACAGGACACCGTACCCTGCGCATCGTCGTGCTAAGCCTAGGGCGGTTTTGAACCGACAAAACGGAACAATATTTCCGTTGTGTTAGGCTTTTTTACTCGATCCGGGATACTGTCATGTGTGAACTAGCACATCTACGTACGCCAACGGACCCGTAAAACGGACTGCTTCATATTATATTAGATATGTGTTTTTACTCGATCCGAAATACTGTATCGTGTGTCGCCCATACAACTACAACTACATTGTATACGCTTTCTAATAACGGACCTGTACAACAGATCGCTATGTGCACACGCCGTAAATAGGCAAACCTATATCCTAAGTAAAAGTATTATACAAACGAAAGTACCTACCTACCTAACTCTACAAAATTCTCGCGTGGTTGAACAACGTAAGAGGCATATTTACATTTTTTTCTCAATTCATTGCTCGTCATGTTTGGTGGATGGATGAGCCCACGCCGACATTTCGTGACATTAGGCTCCATTGATTTTGAATGTGGTACCCAACCCGCTCTTTTAAATAGATAAGCAAATGAATTGGAAGACCTTTGTGTGTGGTATACACGTATTTAACGTTGTGATATAAAAAGTAATATGTTTGGGGTGAGGATAATTTTAACATAATGTTGAGTGTTTGGACTTGACTGAACTTTAATGGATGAATTTTGTGTTAAGTCAGTTGGAGTAGTATGGGTATTAGGTGACAAGTATTTTTGGTATAAAACTGGTACCTTCAATACATTAAATAAAGCACAAACCTACCTTTATTTATTTAGTTCCATGAAATGATAACTACCCGAAGGTGTAGACAGAGGCAAAGGAAATATTTAGGTCCCATAATAAGAGGGCAAATTCATTACGTTCATAAAGCACAGCATAGTACCTACTAAGACTTTTGAAGTATTGTAATATTTTATACAACGTATTTTTGCTTGACCCCGGGCTTTGCTCTTAATAAGCGAATACTTTTACCATTGGGCTAAAGAGGCAGTATAAAATTAAATTTATTATGTGGGTACCGCTGCTCAATATTGGTGAAAGAAAACAAAGTGAGGAAACCGGCATACCTAAGATCTAATCGTTCGCGGACTTGTGACCTCTACCAACCCGCACTTGGCCAGACTCTCTCAACTCATAAAATAGTTGAGAGAAGACCCATACCCAGCAGTGAAACACTAAAAACGGTTTACGTTTGAAGTGGTATCTACATACTTATGAATACAAAGTCTTAACATTACAATTTGTTCTAACACCGTACATTACAAGGCGAACCGTTAACGTTTTAGATAATATCTTTATCATTGAAACATTTCTCATCGTTGTCTACAATATTTCGCAGACGAACATTGTTTTAATAACTGCAAATTTAACAAAAAAGCAAATGAGAGCCAACTAATTATTAGCCGCCTAAATTTAACAAATGGATTCAACGTTGCTAATTAAACATGTCTTAATGCTGGCGTACGTAACGGGATTGTAAAATATTTTGGCAATTAAGTCTCTGGTATTATTAAAGAAGTCCGTGAAGTGAAAAATTAATTAAAATTTAAGCTTTTCAGTTCTCCCTGTGAGTCGAGAATAAAAGGGCTGCAGTCAGACATTTCAGTGAGCAACTACAGATCAAACGTGTTAGATAATTTGAAGGGGCTTATGCGGTATAGTGCAGACGAATTAAATTGTAATTTTTGCGTGAGGGTGATCTACCTAATCATAAAAAGTTTGATTCCTACGCGTCATACACCCGAATTTCCATTAGAATGTTTTGGTGCGTTAGATTAATGAATAATTAAGAACATAAATGTTTGTAACTATGTTCTTTTATACAACCACATATAGGAAACCTTTTCTAGTGCGCAAACTTTAAGAAAATAAACTTAAACAAATTAAATAAGACACGATTGTTTTCTTTTTTTAATTCTTTTAGTAAAAAAACATAGAGTAATCGCTAACGAAAAATGTTTCGGTACTATTGATACTAATATTTCTGTCACTTGCCTGCCGCCGTATCAGCTGTGCGCTTGCTAGGGCCACTGACCGCAAATTTTACGCCACACGCGACACAGATCGGCCATACTTCTCTGATACTTCGTCAAATTAAGAAAATGTATTAACTTAAATAATTAATGGAAGTGTGTGTCACTACCAAACAAATGCGCACAGATTAAAAAGTTTTTCCTACATTGAAATAAAACTACTTTTTAACGGATTTTATCGCGGTTTATTTTAGATTTTAGATCCCGACGTTTCAAAGTCTTTTCAGACTTCATATTCACGGGTGGACTGAGATATTTGACGTCCAAAAATATTAATCACAATTATTACTGACTACCTTCAAACATTAATATTTAAGTTGCGTTCCGATTTAAGCAAACTGAGCTCACAGTGTCTTGAATTCTGAGTTGATTTTGCTTGGGTTTTGGTACAAGTAAATTAAGCACTGGGTCCCAAGCTGGTGGTATATTCCAACCATTTTCTCTGTTAAAATTAGGATGTTTTTTAATTTCAATAGCTTCGCGGATCATTCTTGGTAAGAACCGGTTTTCTTTGACAAGGACCTGTGTTTTATCAAATCTCAAGTAATGGTTGGGGCCTTTTTGAGTATGTTCACACACTGCAGAAAAAACCGGTTCTTACCAAGAATGATCCGCGAAGCTATTGAAATTAAAAAACATCCTAATTTTAACAGAGAAAATGGTTGGAATATACCACCAGCTTGGGACCCAGTGCTTAATTTACTTGTACCAAAACCCAAGCAAAATCAACTCAGAATTCAAGACACTGTGAGCTCAGTTTGCTTAAATCGGAACGCAACTTAAATATTAATGTTTGAAGGTAGTCAGTAATAATTGTGATTAATATTTTTGGACGTCAAATATCTCAGTCCACCCGTGAACATGAAGTCTGAAAAGACTTTGAAACGTCGGGATCTAAAATCTAAAATAAACCGCGATAAAATCCGTTAAAAAGTAGTTTTATTTCAATGTGTGATATTCGCGTAAATCTAAGACAATACTAAGTTTTTCCTATTTGTAAGTAATGTGTCACTTGGCATTGCTTTTCACTTAACATATATTTTTAAATGGTAGAGTATTATATCTCTTGCAAGTCACGGAGCTAGAAAACTAAATCTAAAGTAATAATTCAGCTGGATATTTAATTTGGACCAGTATGTTACAGTTACTCGTGCAGTACATTTTTCATTGCAATAATAGGAAGAAAATTTAAAATATGTTCTCCTAGTAACATAACGGAAAATTTTAAGTACCTAGGCTACATCAAAGTAAAATATGAACGTTCGTTCAATAAAAAATACATATTTTAATTTTACTTATTCTTATAACATTGGGTAAATATATTGTTGTTAGTTTCTTTTTCAATTTCGTTGCCGAAATAATGATTGTAACTTTATATCACATATCTAGACAAGAAAATAAGTTGCTAACAAGGTTGAATAAAGGTAAACAGTATTTTATTTTACTGACAAAGTTGCAAACATAAACAATAAAGAATCTAGTTATAAAAAATGACTTTGTTTTTGCAAGTACACGCTTTGTTCAATCACATAGATCTCAATGACAAAAATGTTATATTTTTCTACTCAAGGATCTCAAGATCTTAAAACTTTTGCGACTTATAAATCAGGCTTATTTGTAAGTACTTATAATGCAACTTTTGCTAACTTATTGAAACAAACGCGTTCTAAAAAATAATCACAGATAAAATTTCTTTTTATTGCTCTAATATACTACACAATTGGTTAGAAAAACAGTTTTTAATTTCGTTTTGTGCCTTGTTGATCGAAATAATATTAGGTACGTTCGATGTGACGAAACCAAGATATAAGTACCTAACGAAATATTTCGTTCTTAAATTTTAACGTTTAACGCAGTCACGTTTTTTGTTATACTGAGGTTGGGTGGTTCTATCTTCTGCATACCGTCCTTTTATCAAGAGAACAATAATTGCATTCAAAATCAAAGATGTTCGCTCAGATAGGCTACGGGTATTTACATTAATTAAGGCCCAACATGCGCCAAGCAACAATTAAGAAGACCGATTGTTGATAAGCTCGGATCGAAGTGATAGTCAGCCTCAGGAGATAGCATTCTGTTGTAGTTTCGCACCTTATTAAGGCATTGTTTATTGGTGGATTATTACAATCACCCTGGTTTATTTTGTAGCTTCTTAACGAACATTACACAATGAACCTTTATTAATTGATAATATAACTTTATAGCCTGACTGTAATAAAATATCAAAATAAGAACAAATTCTTCTGTTGTAGATGCTCCTGAATATAGAGTGATGAATGAATAATATATTTTCCATATATCAACCAAAAAACACCTTTAAAAGAGTAATAGTAAACACTGACTATGCATTTTAGGTATATATACTACCGCAGACTGCTGTTTAATTAATAATAACACTATCATTATTATTGTAGTTAATTTTTTATAATTTTTTTTTAATATTGTGGGACATTAACACACACGGTCATCTGGTCCCAAGCTAAGCAGAGCTTGTGTTCAGACGCGACACAAACACAAATGTTCATCACTAATGTTTGTCTCGGGTGGGAATCAAACCCACGACCTGCGGCGTGAAAAGCAAGTATCTTACCGACCACGCCACCGGCCCGTCAGTATTTCAATTAAGTAGACATTCAAGTGTACCTTCTAAAGCCATTTTATTCTATTATGTTAAAGTAAATAAGTAGATCTATATCTATTACCATAACTTTAAATCTTTCATAATCTGCGTAAAACTTTCTTTATTCCATTAAAAATACAATTCTCTTCTTAACTTTATAACGAATTTGTTACAGAACTGACAAAATATTTCATTACGTAAGCACCATCTGACTGAATTCTAAAAGGCCCCAAATCTAAAACAAAAGAGCTCGCAAGCAGTTTACGATTAAGACCGGCAGCTTAACCCTTCCGAGCTCACTCCTAACAACGCAGAAGTTTAACGAAAAAGTCGACGTTTAAACGCGCTATTTAACCCTCGCGGTAATCAGAACACAAACAATGGTGGAGTGAAATAATGTCGAATTCCGTCCGACAAATTAGGCGACCTTTTTAGGCGGTGGCGGTGGGTGCTTAAAATAACAAAAAGAACTTTTATTTGGATGTTATTTTTGCTGAGTTCAGAGTTCTACAATTTCGTTTGTAGATATAAGGAAAGTCGAGTTCATTTTGGGTAACTCGTTAGAAGTGTGGTAAGCACGTTATGGGGCCGCACCTGTTTCAGTTAAAGTGAAATTGCGATGACTTTTGAACTTTTAGGCATGAAAATTCTTGTCTTCTGCTAAATAAAACAAAGCTGAAATACTTACCACGTGCTATAAAGTTTAGGAGAGTGGTTTCTCTTTGGGTAAAGTATCTAACTAAGACACCTATAAAAACTTCTTAAGGTAAAAGGTACTTAGGAGAGTGTTACAAAATTATTGCTTTTCCATTTCTCTGCATTTGTAAGTGTTTTAAACGTATTTCACCCCATCCTCTTAAACACATTTTCGGTAAAACCGTGCGATCATATTCCTAAACATAAAGGTACGTAAGGTACTCCACTCCACTCTCCATATTTATGTAATAAAAACATTAGGCTCAATTGGATTTCCCTATTTGGGAAAAATATACTTACGTTTTAGGTAAATTCAAACCGAAGAAATATGTTATGTCTATGATATGACAAGACTTGGTTCATGTCAACGAAAATATCATTGCGTTTCCTTGGAAATGTATGAGTTTTCGATGGAATCATATTTTGATTTGATGTAATCATAAGTTGAGGAGAAAAGGGTGAGGCAATAGACAGATATAACTTCACCGATTTGTCTCATAAACTTGATTTGCTTTCAGAATTTAGGGTCTATTTGCCACACGTGATACGAAGTTTGAAGCTAGATTGCTTTGCTGAACACATTGGGAAAGAAATTTATCCCGAAAAATATTTTTATTACGTCTCCTTTCGTTTATTTGTCTGTATGGTAGACGTTAAAAAAAACGTTGTAAACTTTGTGATATATTACGCGCTTATGAATATTGGCTACGAGATGGGTATAAAGTATGTTTCTAATGTTATCTTTCTCCACTTATCATAAAACATAGAAAAAAAATCTTAACTGACAACATTTTTAAACGAGCCATATTTATACAACAAGATCTAAAGGTCAAGTAAGTTAAACTAAAGTAATTGTAAATGAAAATGTTCATCTAGACCCACTACACCTTACTTGACCTTAATAACCTTTACGCACAATAGCTTTTGTTTCTTAAAAAAATATCTAATTAGCCATCGAGTTCGAGCTATCAGAACAATATCGCAAAGCAAATAAACATTTGAATACGTACCATTTTCACATAAACTGCAAAATTGGAAAGCCATGTTACAAAAACAATGTTAGCTATATTTTTCCCGCAATACCCAATTTTATCGATAAGATATGAGGGTCCAAAACCATTTTTCTGTTATTAATTCCTAACAATCGTAAAAGTTACTTTCACAGCCCTAAAATGTTATAGCCCTCTCACTGAAAACCCACTTTCTATGGAGTTTATCCTGTATTCGTTTTGTGTACAAACGGGGATTCAGATTGCTATAACAATAAAAAATAACAGTTTTGTACGACTAAAGTTTATTTTATTTGAAACGCTAGCGAGTTGTTGAAAATGTTGGATGATAGTTCGCGCCTTGTACAACCTTGGAAGAAGGAACTACAAAATCCATGTAATGAAATCAGATATGTGAACAAAGGTTGGAATAATCGTACACATAATGTAAAGGTAAAATACAAACTTGCGGTTAACGCTTCTTCACTATTTTACTTTGTAGGAAACATATGCTACAAGATAGACTCCAATTACATTGGAACTTGGGAACGTTCTGTACTTCCAATATTTGCAGTTGCATGGCGTGTGTCTAATTGGACGCAAAGTTTTTGATCATGTTCAAAATGGTATTCGTTGAATGAAATTAGTTTTTAACTGTAATTATGTTTTGAACTGTATTCATGAAAGCATAAATGTTTTCTCGTTTGCATTTAGTGATCAAAGCAACGTTTTTCTTTTTTCTCGTTACTATCCAATTGATAAAACTATTTTATTTATGTAAATAATCTGTTTTATAACCATACAATACTTCATAGTGTTTTATCTGCATATTACAATTACGCATAAATAGTTTTAGTACTCGAAAACAGTCAGTATTAATTCGTAGCCAGAAATTGTGTTCGGTTTCTTACCATCTTCCAAACAGCGATTGCGTGAGGTTTTGTAATACAAGTATGATGATCTTGTTTTTTTAGTCATAACAAGTCGACAACAAGCCGAATCGAGACAATAAAGCATCTTTCAAGGCTGATGAGATGAGAGTAATCATTATTGCTTACGGTTGTTGATCCGACCGCTTCTGGCCAGTTGTCTGTAATTTCGAGTATACAACGACGATTTGAGCGTTAGGTTTAATTTGATGTGATTTCGTCAAACTTTGTTCATAACCCATCCACGAGGATTGTTTCTGACGTTTCTTATCTATTTATTAGAAAGAGAAGCACATCGAATCAATATGGCAAAGGGTAGTCATAGTGCTACAAAATGGGCATGTATATTTTTTAAAAACAAAATCTATTTTATAACCATTAGTAACTACACAAAATATTGTATCCACATAGGTAGTGATTACGGCAAAGAGTAATCATAGTCAATCATCGGATTTTAGAATTCAGTTGTAAGGAGGGAATGGAGTATTTATTAGGGCACCGTAATTGTTATGAAATAACTGGCATCCTTGTAAAATTCTTGTGATTGGCTTTGAAATTGTACCGGTAACCGGTTTCCGGGAGGTGTTAACGGCAAAATGACTTTTGTAATTGACTCTTGAAATATTGTTAGGGTTCTAAATACTCGGTATTATAATTATGAATTTCCGAAATCATGATTTTTTATCGTCATTAATAATAATAAAATTCACACACGGTCATCTGGTACCAAGCTAAGTAGAGACAATACATACTCATAACTAACACTAAAATTTTATGAATTTATCGTAGTAACGAAATTAAAATAAGTTGTCAGGTACCTACGACGTAACAATTTTAATGATATGACATTTGAAACACCAGTCAAAAATACTTAGAGATAAAAGACAAAATGTTAAATAATTACTTTCTTTATTAACCAAAACAAAAGATTCTTCTCCAGTTGACTCCGTTTTAAACAAGTTTTGATTTATTCCACGTGAGCCGTGATTGATGTTCTTTGGACGACGCACGTACCTATAATGTTACTAATATTAGAACTTTCCTCGGTTCTCGACTGATGAGTTTCCAAGTATAAACAAGTAGCCTCACAAATGCCCTATGGGCAACTTAACATTGCTGGTTTTCAACGTAGAATATTACAATTAGGACTTGTTCATGCAGTTTTGTGTTAAAGCTGTTTACAAATAAGACGAAGTAGAATCTTGATATAATCGTGACGCCTTTAAACCCTGAGGTGTAGGCGGTTTGCAACCGTATCTTCATAGTTAAGTACTATGTGTATATACAGTTCATTGACCATTGCTAAAGATCATAGGTTCTCAACCTTATTATCCCATCTCTCACTTAGTGGTAACGTAGGTACTTAAGGAAACATTCAAAATCATTTTTAATAATACGTCTTCTAAAATCTCACCATCATCGCTTAGTTTGAATATGGAAATAATATAAAGGTTAAAATTTTATATTACGATTGATATAAAAGTCTAAACTTTATTAAGTATTTTTTATACGACACAGATTGTAACTTATTGGTTTAAACGTTGGTTTATATTATAGGGAGCAAAATCTAAATCTAAATATTATAAACTCAAAACGAAAATGGTTGTATTTTCAAACGGCACATTAATATACCTAAAAGAATAAAAAACACTTAAATTACATATTCAACATCTCTCATTTATAAGCTTCCTTTCATTACAATGCGAACCCAAAAATACCAGCCAAAGGCAAATCATTTTGGAAGAATTTAGTAAAATAATGCAATTTAAGTTATTAGTAGCAGATTTTTTGCATTTTATAGTCCACAATTTAGCTGACCAATCGCGTGATTGGTGCAGCGATCTCATGCGATTAAGTTCCAATTATGCTGTTCGAAGCATTTTGAATGTTTTATGTTTTTGCATTCTTTATTTCTTATATCATCCTTTTTTCCTTTTATACCTGGTGAATAACTGTTTAGATAGGTAATTTTAAGATTTCCTTTTACTCAACAAAAAAAACAAAATCAAACTACTAACAAAACATCTTATTCTCATTGTGGTATACGCTTAAATGGATTTAGCAGAATCACAACACAGTATTGTCACAAAATATTGCATCAATCCATAACTCACTTTTTACTGTCACTATAGTCGATCCATTCATCATTGACCGGAACTTCAAAATTCATTCATTCAAAATTGAATAGGAATAACCGAGTTCTCGAAACACAATGTATCGATGTATTACAAAGAACCACTTGAAGATTGTAAAAATTTTCTATTTCAACTCGAAATCGTAAAAATGCCATTTCCAATAGCCAATACACGTCAATGGTTACAATGTTATTTGAAAATAGTGCTTACCACCTACGTATTAAAGTAGTTACATGTATTTATTAATAAACAGCTGACCCTAAGAGATCAATCACTCAAGACAAGGTCTTGGTTGTGGTGGGATGTGAAAAATAATATTATCTACACTCTACAGGGTGACCCACTTCGAGAGATTTGCATTCAAGCTAAGTCGTAGTGTAATTTATCATCCATCATATTATGCCAACAAAAAATGTTGTGAAAATAACTTGGTTGGGTTTTGTGGCATCCAGTCCTTTTTAGCTGAATAGATTCACACGTGTTACATTAGGTATATGTGTGATTAGGATAATATCAACAATAGATCTGCTTTTGAATCAATTTCTACCAAAACTTAAAGAAGTTACTGCAAAACATTAAGTTGATATTTAAGGTGACAATATGTGAATCTACAAACCAGAAAATGTTCCAATAGTATATTCATATAAATAGGTATAATTCAAATTAAATTTATCAACACCGTAAGTAAGTTTTTGAAAATTAATTAACAAGGTATTAAAGTCTTGTTTATTTTTCCTCAATTACTTGTTCTTTGTACTATAGGTATGTAATTTGTTATTAATTTATAAACGAATCTTAATAGCGTCGAATGAAATCAATAAATTAATTCGTAACAATGCGCGGCATTCCATTATACCGATGGATGCGTGTAATAAATAATTCATAAATATGTTTTTATTAAATAATAATGAAGTGGACGCCATTAGATTAGGTAGAAGAAAAAGATACTTTAATATCAATATGGTATATGGCTTAATTCTTATGATTCATATTTCTTTTACATCCCTATTGTTTATTGTAGACGTTCCGCTTGAATTCAAGATATTTGACTGAGATCCAAGTTCTTCATACTCGAAATCTCGCGTTAAACCCTTAAACATCAACCATGTATAGTAAAAACGGTTGTTTAGCCATTGAACTTTTGATTAGAACTTGGTAAACTTAGGCTAGAGAATTTAATAATTGGTGAGTTTATCCTGAGGCTACGAAAAATAAATTGTTGTAATATTCAGTTGATCTTTCTCAGGTTAAACGTTAGCTCAACACAGATTTCAGGCAATTTTGTTCTTACCCTTTGATGTATTTAAAATTTGGTTCTTATTCTTGGGCATTCAAATAGTATAAATAACTAGTATCAATAAAATTTTATGAGCTAAAACAACCCTTTATATTGTTCTCTTTTCTGTGTTATTAGATAAGATGCTAACTAGTAACGTAGGTATTTGTACTTTAAAAAAGACTTTATAGAATCACTTATATATGTTTGTCGGGAAGTTTTTGGTCAAGATCGCTGTGTGTGGTGTGATAGTTTGTCTTAGGCCGAATTTGCTGACTAAAATTATTACTGACTTACTAATCCGAATTTAGGTACCACTTCAATTTTTATACTTCTGTTATTATTACTCAGTTTTGCACTACTTGCAAGGCAGTACTGGTAAGCATCCAAAGTCTATGGATGCTTTTAACACCAGAGGCATCATTTGCGTGTTGTGCATCATTTTACTTACCTCATTCACCAAGATAGTCTCGATTTCATTTTTGTCTATATGAGCACGTTGGTACATATTTAGTTTCCTTCAGTTAGTTTATCCAATTAGTGATCCACTTCAATGCTGGTCTCTACGCCATTGAAAGTCAATTTTGTCGATGGTCCATTCATTGCCACTTTAACTTATTACCTATGTGCTGCAAGTGGCTAGCTTAAGTCAAGTGACGGAACTAAGGCGATAGAATACTTATTGCATAGATATAAAACACCATAAATGTGGATTCAACGGAACATCTTGACTTTAGCAACGATCTTTCAAGACTTTTTAAAGATGGTAAATGGAGAGTATGATAATACAAGGATCTACTTGTGAGCTCGTCACCGTGATTTCAAAGAATTCGTGTGGATTTATTTTTTGGAATATGAGTATTCTACATACACTTTGAGGTAATACCTGAATGCCAATAGCGAAATCATCATCATGATCAGCCTAATCTAGTCCATTACTGGATATGGGCTTCTCCTTAAGCACGCCATTGAGCACGATTCACGGCTTTACTCATCCAATTTTTTCCGCCGAATATAGAAATAACATAAAACAAATCCATCTACCCACCATCGCTCACTTTTTCATTCAGCTAATACAATAGTCTCTTACCTCTTTTTTCTTTGAATTTAACACTGATTAAATATAAATGAAAAGTGACAGCGCTTACAGAAACAAATAGCATTTTAAATGCAATAATTATGAAGGTTCCCAGAATAATAAATATCTTCCAAGTTGAGACGCAATTTTAAACATGCTCCAATCACCCAGATATAATCAAACTCACGTACGATTGGATCCATTTGATGATTCGCAGAAGATACGAATTAAGTCAATGCGAAAGTTGTACAGCGGAAAGTTGATCAAGTTGATCCGGTCATTTTGTTAATCTGTTATTGCATAAATAATTTAAATTATAACGTAACATAAGACCGCGTTTCTACTACAGTGAAGATGAAGGACGAAATGTTTTTGTGAGTAAGTGTTTCAACTGAGCAGAGTGGATAACTCTAGTTACGCGATGAAGGCAAACGTGAAGGAACATTACCTTCTAATTTGCGCACATCGCCATCCCACTATCCTTTGCTTCATCGCCTCGCTGCTCTTTTCCAACTTTCGAAGCATCTTACTTCTTACTACTAATACTTACTACTAATACACTAATAATATTATAAATTCAAAAATCTAAACTTTGTTTGTTACATGCCATGCAAAAACTACAAAGCGTATATAAATGAAACTTGATATTGAAATTAGAAATTTGAAATTATAGTCTGGAATAGTGCATAGGCTACTTCTTGTCCTAATTCCATATAGGAGAAGCCGCGGCCAGTAGCTAGTATTATGCGAATTTCTACTCAGCTCTGCGCATTTTTTCCATGGAAACAGAGAGTAGATTTAGTTGCATTGTGAGTAATATATTCATGCATGTTCCGTTTAACTCCGTCTCAATGTAACCATTACCTTATTTAGTACTAATATGTCTTTCCCAAATAAGTGAATCACGTATCTAATTATTATATGATTACTAACATGTAGTGGCTTTGCACAAGAGAATTATCTAACAAAGCAAACCAACTCATTTACCCGCTTTAGCATAATTTGTATTTCAACAAAATGTTGGTTAGTTAAAATTATAAACTAGTCCGACTACACCTCTATTAAGTAAACACATCTACCTAAATGTGAGGTCGTAATTATGAAAAATAGGATTTAGCTATTCACAGAAATAGAAAGGGTATTTCACTAGAATCTCTCTTTACTTGGCTAAATTATACGCTCTGAAATGGGGTCAAATTTATAGCGGATTTATTTCATAAATTGAATTACCTACTAACAGTCGTCATCGTTTTGCTTCATTCAGCTTAAAACTAGGTAGGCTATATGTTAAATAAGGCAAGGTAGCTAGGTAGAACCGAGTTCACTCACTAAAAGAAAGGACGCAATGAACCAATCAGTCGAGTCCTTTTAGCACAATAATAAATCTATCCTTAATTTGATTTAAGTGTTAAATAGATAGTAGACATTACTACGTTCCAACAGAAGAAAACTCTTTCGCTGCCTCCGTTTTATTAACTAGCTTACGACCGCGGCTTCGCCCACGTGGTACCTATCGGCATAAAAACCTATGTGTTAATCCAGACCATAATATAACTCTGTGCCAAATTTCATCCAATTTCGTCTAGTAGTGAAAGAGTAACAAACATACATCAATGCATTTTATATAATTTCGCGTTTATTATATCAGTAGGAAGTTGGAAGGAAAGAAGAAGTAGATTAAGTAGGTATATAGGTAGCTATGCTATAGATCTAACTTTTATAGTCACTTCAATTTTCTAGCAGCCTAAGTTACTGCTCCAAGTAGAAAACAGTGCCTGTTGAACGGCAATTTTGCATCAATAAACGGCAAACAGGTTTACTACAGGTTGGTTAGATCCCATACGTATGAAGTAACTGTTACACTGGGAACCTAAAGCCATAGTCTACGTCGCAGTGAAATGTTGGTGATATTTACCTCTGCCTTAACTTTCGAGTAATTTCAGCGTGATTGCTATGTTTGGTTCCTAGAAAATTACTAGGCAATATTGATGGTTTAGTTAAAACTTTCACCTGTTTGCATCTGTTTAGTGCTATCCTTCTGGGTATCGGAGGCGCGTTATTTGTCTTTTAAATTGTAACTGACTTTAAAAAGGGAAAATTATTGATGCGGATGTTTATCTTTTTATTGTTTGTTCGGGCATTGCTTTGTCCTATAGGACAAATTTTTATTAGAAAATAGTTCCATCTGAAATCGTATACTTTTATTATTTTATTGTATATTCATTACATATACCTGCTTAGTGGCGATATTGTATGGCCATTAAAATAAATAGCGTCAAAAATTATTTATTGATCTTATTAACAGCGGAAATAGGCAGTCAATGTATAGGTAATTTAAAAAAGTATTAACGCTCATCATGATTAATTTTAAAATTGATATCACTTAAAATAAATAAATGTTAGTTTTTTTTGTACCTTCCAAACCAGAATGTAATTAAAGTAATATGTTGCTTATTACGTATAGTAACAAAACTTAGGTCCCATCCAGCCTGTTAAATTATTCAGACAGAATTTCTATAATAATATTTGAAACTTGGAGGTTTAGGTTACCAATTTTTTATCGAGAAAGAAATATTAAATCAATTTTTTATTATCAATCATGTATGTATGTTTTACAAAAGATCTTAAATATAGATACAGGCAACATGAACCAGGGCACAGCAAAAAGTTGATCTAGTTTAGGCCTTATGTTTAGGTAATTTAAAATTAAACATTTCTTTATATTTTTTATATAATTTTAAAATGTTATCAGTAAAATAAAACTACTTTTTAACGGAAACAAAATCAAAATGTTGATATTCGCATTAATTAACAGTATTTAATTGAAAAATTCTTGTAAGTTGTAGAAGTTTGTGTCTAGGTAAATAGTAAGCTTTCTGCTAAGTATATTTAGGTATTTCATTTCCTTCTTTTTTTAATTTAGTAAAGAATTTTGTGTGCAATTTTTGCAAGATATAGGTCCCAAACGCAATAAACAAAGATTATTCATGTTACGAAATTTTTAATTTCTATTTATTTTTAAGTTACTTACCTACCTGCTTGAGAAAAGTTGAAAATATTATAGGATTTTTTCTATCATATTTACCTACAGCGCCTTTTCTCAGTTTGGCGCCAGTGCGTTTGAGAATGTACATATTTTCGAACAAAATTACCCATAACTACAATCATCCAGAATCACGTAGACTCGCGCTGAAGGTCCAAGCAGTTAGCACTACGTGTAGGCAGGGTTGTTACAAATTGATTTAATTTTTTTCTTTTATAATAACTTAAATTCGTAATACGTAGATAGGTTTAGACCTAATAATCCGATAATGATATTCCAAAATGTAGTTTTAGAAACATCAAATGCAAAAATATTAAAATATTGGCGAATTGTTGGGAAATGTTATTATATGTGTTCACAGTTGGCTTTACAAAAGTCAATACCTAAGCAAGTATGTAAACACTACCCCCTCCCCCCATAAATAAACGTCTTATAAGCTCATTATAGGTAAAATAGGTTTATAATTAGTTTGTCTTTGTCTATCATCTTGACATTTATACTAGTAAGAAAGAGACAAAGTACATTTTAACTAAAGAGTCTTACAAGATTTTTATGAATAAGACCGTTCCTAGCTAACTGTTTGTATAATTTATTTTTATATAATACAGGAGTATGCACGTACGCACATCGATCTTAAGACAGCCCGAAAAAGAAAACTGATATGTCCGACTTCAAATTATATTTTTTTTTTCTAATACAATATAGGTATATGCCGCTGTAGTAAATAATAATCCAATTTTAAGTGTACCTTTTGTCTTTTTAAGTTTTACAATAATTTAAATAAATGGCAGCCCTATTCTACAGATACTAAAATAACGGTTACCGCAATCCTAGAATCTCGTCGTGAAATATGAGGCACACGTTAGTTTTATTGTAAACTCCTAGATTCAAATCAGCATCGCGTGATGTCTGGTACCTACTAATTAATGTTTCTATGGAACTAGGAACACGGTTTACACATATTTTACTGTTACATTCCTGTAAACATAACGATTTTATTTTTAGCACAAAGTTGTAGTTACAGAGAACAGTATTTAGCATTTGCATATTTTTAGAATTCCTTGTAAAAATAAATAAATCCGGTAAAAAAAAAATATCATCTATGTTAGCCCGGCTTTGTTTAGGTCCCAAACGTATTAAGGTGCGAGTCTATTACCTTTTCACTTCGACCCTTTTTAGTGTCCCACTGCTGGGTACCGGTTTTCTCGATGTTTTCCTTCACCGATATTGAGCAGCGGAGATGAAACAATTCACACAAAGTTGTATGGGCACGACCAGGATTCGAACCCGCGACCTTATGTTTCTAAGGCGAGGCCCGTACCGCTGCGTCACCGCTGCTCATTACCTTTTATATGGCACCATTCCAAATTACGCGCTTGGATTAAACTTCTCTAAGTATGTTAGAAAAGAATGTCTTTTTTTCTCGACCCGGGACCTCCCGGTTACTAAACCAACACGCTTACTACTAAAACACCGAGGCAGTAACAAAAATAAACAAAATAAAAAAATCGACTACAAAATTATGTCATCATTGTGTTCCAAAAAAAAAACATAAAAAAACAATTGAGTTTATGAAACAATTCTATAATTATTTTTAATTCATCCACCCGTTTGGAAGATACGGAATAATAATACATTTAGCCACATATTTACAAGACACGTGTGAAAAACTTTTCCTTAGCAGTTGAGTACTCAGGGCTAATTGTTCAAGATTATATCTGATCTTTTATCTGAGGAATTTTTATGCTACACATTTTTTATACCTACACTTACTGTCAAAACGTCAAAAATACATTTACATACTTATTTCCACCCTTTTTAGTATCCCACTACTGGGCACGGGTCTTCTCTCAACTATCTTACGAGTCCACACACGCTGGTCAAATGCGGGTAGCTGGAGGTCAAAGGCCCCAAATGATTAGTTCTTAGACATGCCGGTTTTCTCGCAATGTTTTCCTTCACCGATATTGAGCAGCAGCGATGTTACAATTCATACAAAGATGTGTGGGCACTACTGGGTATCGAGCCTGCGACCTCTTATATCTAAGGCGAGGTCCGTACCGCTACGCCACCGCTGCTATTAGTCAGAAATACATATCAAGTATTAAAAGTGTCAAATGAAAGGAAATATCTATGCAATAGTCAAATTTGTTTTCTATGTGAACGACTGGCAACTATCGAGAAATACGTCCATAACTCGCAGTGAGCTTTTTCATTGAATATCGCGCGTTCCATCTTAGACCACATCATTGCATAACAACATGCAAGTTGCGGTCTAGTGCAAGCCTATAATATGAAAAAACTTGAGAGGTGTCAAGGGACACCCTAATTAGTGAAGGAATTGTAATAATTAATTAATTTTTTTTTTATATTTTTTTTGTTTTGTTAGAGAGAGAGAGAGAAAGTGTCGTGACAACTTTTCGTAAGAATTTTTCCCGTCTAGCCCCCTTTCACAACGCGCGATAAGGAACTTCGTTCCAAAAACAATCGGCCTTTACACAAATAAGTATGTGGTATACCTTGTTAGTTTCGAAGCAATGAAATCAAGGAGCTTATTACCCACTAATTTAACTAATATGGCCAAAGATGCAACATAAATCCGTTTAAATAAATCCATTGCGACGATGTCGACATGAATTAGCAGCCAATTTCTTGTACACTAATAGTTTTGTTACAATATAATTTATTAGCCAGTATTGGGATTGTTATGTCTACAAATATATTTTCATTTAAAGGTGCTCCCTCGGTACCTCTCCTTAGAAATATAAGGTCGCGGGTTTGATTCCCGGCTATGCCCATCTATGTGTGAATTGTTTCATATCCGCTGCTCAATATCGGTGAAGGAAAACGTCGTGAGGAAACCGGCATGCGGCATGTGGCAGAACTAATCATTCGAGGACATGTGACATCCACCAACCCGCATATGGCCAGCGTATGTTAAGGCCTAAACTCTCTCAACTCGTAAGACAGTTGAAAGAAGACCTGTGCCCAGCAGTGGGACACTGAAAAAGGTCGAAGTGAAGGTGCTCCCTTGCCGAGAGCACTTCTGTAATGTAACATTATAGAGTCTAGAATTCATTAAGTGACACAAATTAATCGTTACAGTGCGCTACCTATTCAACTGCTTTTGTGATGCGTTTTGTGACACGTGTTCGCTTTGAAACCGCGAAGTCTCGGGTTCGATTCCCGGGTCAAGCTAAAATACTTTTCTAATATACGTACTTAGGAAATCTTAATTGCAGCTCTAAGTTTGGAATTATGCCCCATGAACGGCTAGAGGTTCATCCCCTAATTTGTTTGAGACTTTTGGGAGCGCTTCGTTGTCTCAAGCATTACATCATTTACATTGTAATAGGTACATATTTTGACCAAACACCATCTTAATGCTCATCAATCAGATATAATATTTCAACATATCCGAAATGTTACATTACAGGCGAAAGCTCTCGGTATAGGAACGTCATTACAATATAAACTGATTCAAAAATATACTGCCCTTTTTAAGCATCATTAGATATTACATACCTTCCAAGTGTTATCAAAGGTTCCTTAAGCATCTAATAGAAGAATAATACTTTTAGTATATCATGAAAAGACTAAGTTACAAGTTTCAATTAATGTCCTTAAATTGAAATCATTAAGAAAACACCAAGCAAATAAAACAGATTAAGATACATAACCAAATACAAAAGCTAAGTAAATTAGTCTCAACTTTCGAAAAGTCAATGAAATACTATTAACCTAAACCAAAGTAAGTTTTTCGCAACAAAGGAGCAGCTGATTGTAATAATTCACTTATACTTTGAGTTGTTCATCTCGTAAACACTATTGTTTGTTTGTCAGAGGCATCTTGACTGCTCCTTTCATTAATCGTCCGCTTTATGATCATATTTGACACACTAAATAAATTTGATGTCTTTGTTTTATCGAATGGTGGTTTCAAATAAAATAATTGTACTTCAAAGAACATAAATTTTCATAAACGAAAGCCCTTTGTTTTGAATTTAGAGCCAATTTATTTGCGACAGCTTGCAGACAAAAATAAATTTCAGACAGAAGCAAAATGAATTGAGATTAAGAACAGAGTGAAGTAATTAATTGGGTAATCGGTGATATAGCTCTATTGCATCTAAAAAAAATATTTGAAAAACCTATGATATGAAATTAAACTAAATTAAGAATGTATTTTAATCCAATTTTAGAGAATCATTTGCTAAGACAGAACTATAAAATTGAATTCATGATTCGGTCATCTGAAAACGTCCAATCGAGCTTAACACTATAAGCTGACAAACACCAGCCACCTTTTAACATGAAACATCAAAGTACTGGGATCAACAGTCTAACAGTATGCAACAAATTAATACACCTAAAGATCTTCAGACTGCTAAAAATACTGGAATCAAAGGGGCTGCAACAGCAGAAGATCATTCTATTTACGTTAATGTCACGGGCGTGAGGAAGCGTTTAAATCCAGTCATTAATTATTGTCACGGTTAAGACAAAATAGATAACACATTCTCTATTTGTTACCCTCTGCATGCTTCTAAAGAGCAGGACGAAAGAAATAACAGAAAAATAAGTAGTATTCATGACCAACAGATTGATGATGGAGACGCGTTGAAAAAACGAGTCCTTAAAATTATAGATGGATTCCTTAAGGGTATTCATCCTCAAATGAGTTTTTCAGTAATGACGTAACTCTCACATGTGATAGAGCGAAGGGACATTAAATATCATTTTGTCAAGCCCTATAATTTATGAACCGGGGGTTTTATTAGTATGAACTATGGCAGCCATTTACGTTCTTTATAACTCATTAGAATATGTCGTGTTATTGTTTATGTTTCCTATAAGTACCTATAAATAGTTGAACTCATAATATTGAAATAGAGTTACAAAATCTTGCAAGGTATTGAGCGAGTTGCTTGGTTCAGTCCTTTATATATTTTATTTCTTGTTACACAAGTCATCATCGATAATTGTAGCTACAAATCAAACTTTACTCGCAACGATCGATGTCTTGACAGAAAGTTGCATAATAAATGTTGCGCTATTCACAAAATTATACCTATGTGCTAATGAATCAAATTATACATTATCCGATATGTTATTCAAAGAGATAAGCTTAAAGCGATTACGACATTTTGATAAAAAATACTTTTTATTCGTATATCTCTTACATCATCAAATCTATAAAAGAGATATTTAATTAAATTTGAATATTATCAATTTATATATTCGTTTATCCAAAGCAGATAGATAACTTACAAACTCAGATAGGAAGGCAAGGTAAAACAGTTTGAACGGATTGTAATCATCATAAATGTAATTAAAGACTGGAGGCGGTCTGTTTCTTTGTGAATTAACGGTAATCAATTAAAATAAATTTATTGCTCCCAGTTAATAAAAGTTGAGGTTTAAATAAAATCTCGACCCGTCTTGTTATAGTTTTAATGATAAATATTATGTTTTATAAACCAGTTTTCCCAATTAGTAACATTTTAAAACACCATAATCGGTGTGTTAACCACGAATTATTTAAAAATTATACATTTGAAATATTAAAACGCTAATTGTTGCATCAACTTTTGTAATTCAGTGGTTCATAAAGTATTTGATAGCTTAAAGTAAGGAAAAAAAATAATGTTGATGCAATTATTAAGCCGGCTACATTTGATACGAAAACACATTAGCTCAAGATCATCTTGTGATTAAGCGTGGAGGGAATGAAACAAAAAGTCAAGCAACACTTACTAACCGAGTCGGCAAGATCGCAATAAATCTTCTCCCTGCCCATACATACAATCTTTCCAGTTCCTATAGCCAAGTATTATAATTAAGTAAATCTTGATGCATAGTTCCTCCGTTGAGTATTCTTATTGTATTTAAAGAATACTGTCTTTGTTTTGATGTTTCGTTATTACTGTTAACCTGCCTTTATTATTGACTTCGGATGACTTAAGTTAAATTGGTGTGGTGAGATTACTGTTTTTTTCTTTGTTTAGTTTTATATAATTTGGTAATTGATTTCTTCAGATACTAAAGAAAAGTTTCTATTATCTTAAAAGTAAAGTATACTGTATCCGCATGTTAGCCAATTTTAATTAACTCACAATTAGACCACAATTTTGTCTGTAATTATAAATAAAAGCCGTGGTTGAACACAGATGTTAGTGCGGGTGGTTAGCAAAAGATGAAAAAAGTCCAACACTACTGAGCAACTAATAATACTGCCGTACACAAAACCATCTGCTGTTTTTGTGAATCGTACCGGGGAAGTTGGCTAATTAATTTCAACTACCACACAGTAATCTGTTAATTGATTCTCCACGCTAATATGTTGTAATAACGTATCAATTGGCCAGGGGAAATGGAGGATTATGCAAAAAACTTGTCTCAATTTATTTGACAGACAAGAACATTTTTCATTTATCTGACTCCGTTTTAGTCTTTGGGCGTGTATCTAATCTATAATTAGGTTATGAAGGTTCTTATGTTATCAATAAAACATGACATACAAAAACACCTAGCCCACTTTTATTTGCTGCATAGGTCAACAATAAAAATACAACGCGGCATTACTTTTAAATTTTGTAGTTATACCTAGTATTCTTTTGTTTACCTAAATTTACTTTCAATGTTACCAAACCAGAATTTTAATTTGATTTCACATTTTCATTTTGTTTGCTTTATAGTGGACATGCATAGTATTTATTTACTAGAGCTGCAATGCATTTAAAATGAATAAATTACGCTCAATACAATACCGCAGAATAAGCTTCAACATATGACATATCTCTTTTACTGAATGACTAACCATCATGTCATTAGTATTAACTATATTATTTCTAAGCTATTAAATATCTCGTACATCCTTTGAAGTTCTATGTTTGGAATCCATCATTCTAATGGCTGTTGGGTTTTGTATTATGAATTTTGTTTGATAAACGGAAATGTGTATTAGCATAGTGAAACGTTGATTAAGTTTTTTGTACAACATCATTTTCACTGCCATCCATAATGCAGATATGGAAATAGGTAACGCTTTTGGTTTTTTTTTAGGGAATAACACGAGTCAGCACATTAGTAATATCTTAATTTTGCAATAACATTCATGTTCTGTATCCGCGTTAGTGAAACTACGGTCATCAGCTAGTAGAGAATGGAAATACAAAATTTATCTCAATTTCCTCATTGCCCATTACCAATGATTTTATTATTTTCATATAATTTTATCGTTTTGTTATCACACTGTGGCCACAGTCACTGAGCTTTATGAATAGCTATCTATCGGGGTTACATTTTATTGCCAACGTCATCGGCAACCAAAACCCGAATGATTTATCGGTTCCAAATTCCTCAGCACACCGGTACGAGTGCGGAGTCTTTCATTATTTTTTTGAATGCGGTAACTCTGTGAGCATTTAACGCTGATTAAACTGTAAAATTACGGACGCAACGTTCTTTGTGACAGATGCGGCTCCGAATAATAACATTATACACACACGTATACAAGGTTCCGAGGTAGCAGTGTCGCGGATGGCCCTTTGTAGCTAACAAAATCCACTTACAGCACAAAAGATACAAAGGAGATCTTTGGCAAATTGTAAAATATACACCTAATTATTTGCATTGAAGTGTGACGGTGCGTTAAGATCTGCTATCCTTCGAGGCGGTGCTTAAAGTTTATGAAAACATGTAACAATAAGTATGTGGCGGGCTATTATGTTAGGTGGCTATATTATTTTTTCTTAACAATGATTTTAAGTAAAGTATAATATTCAACCGTATGTAAGTACTATGGATACCAATAGTACTAAGATAAAACAGCAGTTTTTTTTATTCTAATAAAAACTTGTCAGTAAATGATTCGAAATTTATTAGATATTAAACCTATCATCATAGGAAGACAAAAAACTAACGCTAAGTAAAGATGGTACCATCACCTCTGAAAGAACCCAATTCACCCCAATCAATTATTAATTTTAGTAACCCCACCCATTATTCACATCCTAAGTAGTTAATATTATGAAATATTACTCGGGTATCTGCCACCTCTGTTTAAAATTTCGACTCCTTTTATAAGGTTTCGCTTTTTATTTTGGTGAATTTTATAAAAATTTTATGAATGGCCTCTCCGCCCCTTCTTGCTTGAGAGGTGATTGTTTTGTCAGAGCCACACCTGGACCCAAACAACAGCGCGCGCGCATAACGGTTGGTGATTCAAAATGGCGACCGTCAGTCAGCGCGCTTTCATTTTTTGTAAACAAATTACTTTCCTTTTTTTTATTTTTCTTTCTTGTATTGACACGACAAGTTGTAATTTCTTACCTTAACTTACATATATTTACTTCCATACAAATAACACAGCCTATAGCTTCGTATATAATTACTAGTGAATTATATGTTTAATTATGTTTAATTGTTAAAAACATAATTATTTTTCATATTACAAGTAAAATTTATATCAAGTGCCTTGTTTTAGCGGCGTCATAAATATTGTTGAGTTAGCGTCTACTTCGGATACGTTTTTAATTAAATTTTAGTTCGTTAGTTTGATTGGGATATGTTCGTAAATCTTTTGCTTTGATTGCTGCTTTGACATTGTTAACTAACCCTACAACGATATCAATTCTTTTCTATTTCACGGAAGCTAGAATCGTAACACAAGCAGTAGACTTAATCAGCATCCAATTATTTATCACCATTCTAATATAATATTTCATATAAATTATTGTGAAATGTTTGTATTTATTGGAGTAGCTTAATTAAACCTGATTTTGGACAGACATCAAAATTATGCGCCTATAAAAGATAAAGATTAACGGTGAAGATCCGCTAGCAATCAACTATCTGAGTCATGCAAACTAGGTTTGATACTCATTTGTCATACTAAACTACTTCGCCATTGAAATTAAAACAAACTTTTATATAAATACCTTTTATAAGTAGTAATGTTGCTATCATTTTTTAATGTTGTAATGAACTTACTGCTAATTTAGAGAAATCTTCCGTTAACACCTGGTATTTTATCTTGTCACCTGGAGCTGGTATAGATATCGACCCGGTAGGATCTTTTGGGTTTTTTCTTTGTTTATTTTTACGTATGACCTATCCCATCAGCCTGAAAGGCATTTATTGGTTCATCGGACTTTTTCGACTAGCCGTTCGAAGATGGTCGAACCGATGGTTTTCGTTAGATTCTTCAGTATTGTCGCAACGCACTGCTTGTCCGTTAACATTGTCTGAAAATACAACATTGTTTTCTGCATGAAGTTCTAGGTAAAAATGAAGACGACACCTTAAAAAAACTTAAAGCACCTTAAACCTCTTTCTCTGTCTATGAACTGGGGTTATCTTTCTAACATACTATGTAAATAAGCCAAAGGTGGAATCCTTTATGCGAACTTTGTGATTAAGCGTGAAAACAAGAGAGGTTAATTTTGCTATCAAAACAAAAACAACTAATTAGTGACTTAACAAACAGTTTTGAAAGCATACATAAACAACAACATTTCAAATGAATTTCAATATTTTTAATAGATTTCTTACAGAAGTTTGTCAATACATAACTTATTAAATACCTGGGACGCTTGTTAGTACTTATACTTAGAATAAAATTAAAATTTTGTCCACTTCGCAGCATCAATATTAAATCTATAATTAGGCCTAATTAATATTAATAAGAAATAGTCTTGCCATAAACTATGATAATAAAATGAACTATTTCTCTCAGCAAGCTCATTAAATTTACATAATATTTATTACGTCTCAAGACTTTAAAAAATGTTTGTGTGATGAACATGTCTGTTTGTCTTGAGTCTTCATGTAACTATCTAAGTTATATTAAGTATGTATTTACAAAAGAATAGTAGTATATTATCAGTTATTTGATTTACATAATACACACGGTGACATATCAAGCTATATATTTCCAGTATAAGCTGACCTCTCGTTTTACGGAAATCCTATGCAATGCGAGATCAGTTTATACAGGAAATGTATATCTTGATGTGTAGCAGTATGTACAGGCTCTGCTTAGTTTGAAATATTGTTCACCTTTCGCCGGCTATGTTTAAGCCTTACGTGTAATATGATTGTTTCTTTAACGTTTTCAATAAAATATAATAACTTCATTTTATTCACACCGGGATTCGAACCCAGGGTTCGCGGTTATTAAGTAAACACGCTTAACAGTGAAGGGATAAGTAGGTAATTTAGTATAATTTAGACAGAAAGTGAAATGAAGTCAACACGTTACTTGCGTGTCATAAATCGTCTCCTCTCTTTTATTTAGACCATCATTATCATTATGCATAATTTTATCAAAATGTCTAAAATTATTTTCATAGCTGGGTACAAAAACAATAAAGGAGTAAGTATGTACCAACTTTTGTTTACTTACAATTACAACAAATATCTTCTTCATCTTCTATTACCAGCTTTTTTAATCCCTCGTCAAGGCTAAATTGCAAAGCCTCAAGTATCGACGCATAGTGGCTTGTCTTTCGGTCTTTTAACGGATACACTTCGGAGAGTATGCGTTGGAATGACACAATCTTATTCTCCTGTCCCTGTTATTTCATCGGACAAGAAGAGATACGGCTATGCGCCACCGATATATGGTAGAAATTCCACGAGTACGCACAAACGTTTTCTTTCCCCTTTTATTGTGCGAACTGCCAAGTTGTGGAATTTGTTGCCGACATATAAGTTTCTAGGATTAAAAAAAACTATACTCAGGACCGAATGGACCGATCTTCATGATATTTTATTTATTGGGTTTTCACTTCCCTGAATAGCATAAATAAATAAATAATACAAATTCATTAAAATGTTTCAAATTTATTTAAAAAAAACTGCGTCACGTTGGTAGTTACCGGACCTATTATCGTTCGAACTGCAACTCAGAATTGCCTAAGATATTCCTTTTTTCGACTGGGATTTGAACCCGTAACCAGGAATTTTAATGAAACATGCTTACTATTGTACTTACGAAGTAGTTTAAACACTTTTTTATGTAGGTACTTACCTGCAGCCGTACTAATGCACCGTATAATATAATTATTGCAGTTGTACGAAAGAGAAATTGGTCTACATATAGCGGCATCCCCCTTTGTTTGTAATACCTTCAACATCCCCATAAAAACTCCATCAAATCAAAAATAGGTTTAACTACACTATACGTTCTTAGTAATTAACTACGTAAATACGTGTTAAGTTATAATCGTCTTAGTTTAAAACATGTGGCTTCAAGAACGGCTTTTGGAGCTTATTTTTATCTTTACACATGTGACCTGAACTACTGTCAAATTAGCTTTTTATTGCGAGCACTAATCCCCCAATAAATTCGAAAAGACAGGCGACAACGTTTCTAAGATTCTTTTTTTAATATACACACCAACTATTTGTTTTACAACCGATGTTGTATGTTTTTATTTTGTGGTTGAATTTTCACATCATTAGTGATGTCATCAAATTATAGTTAAGCAACTTCGTGTGTGAACTGGTGAAAAGTATTTAATCCTGCATCATCAAGTAGAAGATTGGTAGAGTGTAATAGATCTTTACTTAGTAACATTATGTCAATTAACTATCTCGGTGGTCCAGTGGAAGTGTTTGCTTCATAACCGCGAAGTCTCGGGTTTAACCAAAACAACTTTTCTATTATACTTAGAAAATCTTAGTTACCTACATCTTGAAGTTAGGATTTGTGCCCGATAAACGGCAATAAGATGGGGTCGATAGGGACCTAAGAATTGCCGGCGAAAAGTGGGTGATATTCACCTCTGCCTACACCTTCGGGTAATAGATGCATAACACTATGTTATTTCGTCAATTTGAATTAAAAGTTTTATAGAGTTAAATTATGCCACTCCTCGAACAATTTTTTACAACCGTTACTTGGCTGCTGTGACGACACAATTCGCACAAATGTGTGGGTATGATCCAAGATCGAATAATATCAGCAATATTTTTAACCGCCCGGTTACCCATACTCTCTCTCTGCTGCAGTGAGTTGATTCTCCTCTCAACTCAATAGCTGATAGTAGACCCGTGCCCATCCGTACACTTAATAAATAATTATTAAACTTAAAGATACTAGGCAACAGTTGAATAAAATTAAAAGAGATTATTTAATCTTCTTCATATATGTCTTTTTAATGATGGGATTAAGAAAGATGAAGTGTTTTACGACGGAAACACTCTGTACATACATTCATACAAGGGTACGAATACGTACGATCGATATCTAATTACTTATGTCACCATATAAATAAAACTTTTTAAAAAGAGGTTTTATTGATCATTAAAGTCACTTAATTACTGTCAACTCCTTCAAATGACCATTGATTTAGCGGTAAAAGCATTAACAACTGCCCAAAATGGTAAAAGTACTTTAAAAAGACTGAAGGCTTTATAATTAATTCAAAATTGCTACAAAATTACATCACATTACGAAATAACCAGTATATTTTAGCATCTGCCACGTATTAATGACTACTTAAGGAATAATAAAGACGTATTACATCTATGGATAGCAAAGTTATATTAAATACACTTGTACTGGATTATTAAAAGTGTATTGAACTTAAATAATTGCTATTAATTCCATAGTTCTACGATGTATTAAAGCCTACGTAAATGTTTTATAATAAACTAGCTTTCCACCGCGGCTACGCCCGCGTGCACTACATATCATGCCCAGCAGTGGCATAAAAAGTAGCCTCTAGCCTTCCTCAACAAATGGGCTATCTAACAGTGTAAGAATGTTTCAAATCATACCAGTAGTTTCTGAGATTAGCGCGTTCAAACAAACAAACAAACTCTCCAACTTTATAATATTAGTATAGATTGTTGTAGCTAACAAGTAGTGATGTTATAAATAATGAATTGCTTGAATTAATTAAATGCTAGTAGCTTGTTATCACTATCAGCTGTGAAGCAGCTGTACATTCTAAAAACATTTAAATCAATCTGTACGGTTATTCGCTTGTCAACAATATACATCAATATCATTATAGATGGTTTAAATATTATCACAACATCAGGTAGTGGAATAATCTAACACGACCTTCAGTATCTAGAATATTTAGTGACCCTTTCATCGTCGCTACACTAGGCATAGTTTCGTACTTAACAACTATTTGAAAATGTACTACCCACCTCCTTAAACAGGCAAAACACGTTAATATAGTTTCAAAGTGGTGAAACTTAGGAAACAGATTTGTTCGTGATGACAGTCTTCGTGACGTAGAGGCTACGCGAGAAATCCTGACAATTTATGAACATTCTTGGGAATGTTAGCGGTTGATAGGCATGTGTTACGGTTTATAATATTTAATAAAACAATAGAATTTTATGAAGTATAATTGTCATCAGAGAATTTCATATGAAATGCGTTTACGATCACCAATACGTTGAAAACTTACACTACGTCGATACACTGTATATCGTTTAATTTAACGTTTAATTAAATATTTTTGTACAAAAAGTACAAAAATATTTTAGTTTTACACTGGGGCACATAGATCTATGAAATTTGAAAAGATTGTCGATACTCATCAATTTACCTATACTCTTTGTTATCAAAAGCCTTAAGCGTGATCTTGAGCACGCGATATACCAAAATTTTTTCCGGACATATACAAAAGCGAACCATCGAACAATAAAAGTACCACTTCAGAATTCTCGGCGACAAATAAACGCACGATAATGATTCTTTGTGCTTATTAATTCATATTACACGGCCGTTTAGAACTCTTGACGGGGTGACAAAAGATGGTCTCTTGCTAGCCACGGAGTCAATGGATCAGAGCGAACTGAATATAATAAATTACAACCTCTATGCTTCGAGATGCGTTTAGTATACGAAGGTACTACATACATTGAGGTTTTGTTCCTTTTTCGTGGCGCGTTTATTTGTGAGCTGAAGCAATTTATCTTGCGATACGAGCAGAGTATGAATGAGTAAGCTTATGGTTATCGGAACGAATGAATCGTCGTTAGAGTGCGTGCGTATTTTTTTATTTAGCAATACTACTCGTAATATAAACATCCATTGAGTTTACATGAGTATAAAATTTTTTACGCAATCACGAATGACTAAGAATCGAATTATCTACAGTGCGTTTATTTTTAAAATTATGCAGGTGTACATTGTTATAACGATGCTAATACAGCTGCAAAGTTTTGTAAAAAAAATACAATCCGTAAATACTTATTTCATAATCTAACATTTACGCACTTGCCAGTTTTTCCGCAAAATATTATTCACGCGTATTAAGTTAACCAAAATTCTGATCACGAGTCGCGAATTCTCGTGTTCTTCAATAGCTCACATCAAAGTTTCTTTAGTGTCGTATACCCTTGTCAATTGTCTATTCTGTGCCATATCTTTCCTCTACGTTTATAAAATTCTGAGTGTGCGTACAAAGGTTTGCTAAAAGCAAAGTTTTGACTGTAACCTAACCTACTTTTAATACTTTTATTAAAGTTCCTTTTCAGTTACGAGTTATTCCTTTTGATATTTAGATCAAGAAAAGTTTTCTATTTGATGTGAGACTATCAAATGTAATAAGTTATCTACTAATTTTTTTTTGTTTATATGTACATATAAAGATCAGTAGCTTCCTCTTTCGGTTTCGTTCGCGTGTTGTAGCGATATTGCTTTAAAGCTTATTAGAAATGTTCAGTAAAAGAGCAGTAATTTTTTTCATTTCATATATCCTTACAAGCTTTTGCAGTCGTAATAGAATGTAGTAGAAGGATAAATGTAAGTAAAAATAAATGGTAGACTGGGAATAAAGACATATTTCGATTTCGTATGTAGAAAAATTATATACGATTACTACATATTCTGGAACAGGGAAACAAAATATTCTGAGAAAATTACTGCTAGTTCGGCTAATGTTCGGCTGGTACTTGCTAATAATTGAATAAAATATTTCAAGCTACAAAACTATAAAACCAATGTAGCAATACGGGTAAGAGGGCTTTGAAGATGCGCAGCAGTATCCTTGACTATTTTCTTTTACTGTTACATTTTAGTTTACGTATTCATTACTTTAGTTTGCGTATAAGAAGATAGGTAACTATCTCATTAGATGTGATATCTATAGGTTTATTTTAGCCTCAAGCAGTTACAAATTTAATAAACATACTTTAATTAATTACTTACATTTTCTTGCTCGCTATAACAAATGACTTCCGGAGAAGACTATTAATTTATATTAACTACAGCTAAAATATATATAAAATCACGCACATTTTTTTATAGGTTTATAGATTTATCAAAATGCTATATACTAGTTTTTGTATTCAGTGAATTTTTAGTTTGTAATAAATTAGAAGATAATTAGCACAAATCTGAGTCTACTAATTCAAATATAAGTATTGAAGGTAATATTTAGATACATTCTATTTAACCGTACCTAAATTGTCAAAATTGCCCACCCTGGTTTCGCAAGGGTACAAATTATACACATAAAACTTAATCATGTATATCATTGGTGTAAACTATATGAAAATCCATAAATAGTTTTTGAGTTTATTGTTAACACGCAATGGAAGCAAGTTCCTTTTTTACTGTATAAAGATAATGTCGCTACTGATCAATCAAATCCTTAACTGTAAAATCAAATAACTGCAAAGTATGTAATTTTTTCAGCTGCTTTTGCCCAAAATACCACAGCTTTCAAAGAAAAGTCACAAAACCCACTTTACATTGTGTCCAATCAATAACATTAACTATTCTAAACAGGACACTCCTTCATGAACAATAAAAAGCGAGGACGAGCCTGAGGCTTTCATAAAACGTGTCTTTTGTCTTTGTATCGCTCTATAATTCAACAATGGTACCTATTTGTCAAAGGCACTACGAGCAGGCACTTAAAAACCATTAGGTTAAGATCTTGCTTCTATTCATCTGTCGTTAGTTTCATTTCATATTCAAATCCATCTCAAAGTAGTATCTTTAGATCACAGAAAACTAAATTTGCTCTTTTCAAGACTTTAGTTTTGTATATTCTTTGTAGAATATGTAATATATTTACATCCTCTTTCTTTAATACTAATTATGGAGTGCTCAGAATTGCTAGCCAATGTTTTGTTACTGTCAAATATTTGTGAACTGTCTTATAAGAAAAAGATAAAACATGGATTTACTAGCCTAACCTGGCCTCCATAAATCAATTTTATAAATAAATATAAATGCATCTATGTTCTTAGCATGTTTAGATCGTAGCATGTGGCGCTCTATACTCTGCCTACCCCCATGGGAAACAAGCGTGATTGAATGTATGTATGCATCTATAGAATAAGGCGCAAATAAAAATAAGCATACCACTATGCTTATTTCTCATTTGCATATTATCAAGCACGCTCGTGTGCAATGCCAAAAAAATGGTTTAGTTTGGCCAACCAACTACGTGCGAGAACCAAGATAGTTTAGGCATCCTACAATTTGGCTGGGTTTCAAAACCCTGAGCTTCTACATGAGTGACGCTGTCGATCTTGGCTTACAGGAGTAACATTTGCGGGATTGTGATGCTAGGTTTAGTCGCAGAAAACCTTCATGCTTTATAGAAAATGATTTTGAAACCAAAACAAAGCCAAACACATAAAATTCTTAATTCTCTACATAATTTAACCAATTACATGGTCCACATATCATAGAAATTAATTATAATACAGCTTATCTTTAAATATTTAATTAAAGTACCGCTGCAGCGGTCACATACGTTATTTTGACCAAGCGTTTATCAGTTAAAAATATAGTCGGTTTATCGGCACAATCTCATAGTTCATAGCATTCTAACGATGTAGCTAACACATAATTTTACTGTTCAAACAATAAAATGACCTATTTATTGTTAGAAATTATGATAAGAGAAAAAGTTAAGGTCATTAACACTCAAGATAAGTTTATTTATTGGTCTGGCTGTAAATATTTATCTTTTAGTTTTTGGGCTTTCTTTCGAAAAGCGCTGAGTCTGTGGCAAAATTTGCTGTTGTTCTCCAATTAAATTTTTGTGAGAGTTTTGAGATATTTGCGAGCTTTATTGGCACATGTCCGACGGTTTCCAAAATCAGGTTGCATAAAACCAGGTAACATAAGTGTTGTCATTAACACTTTGCGTCTTCAAGCTCATTGACTTTAAGGATAGCCGATTCGGCTCTAGCCTTAAAAGTCACAGGTTCGAACCCAACTCGTACATAAGAATGTTGAACCTTTTCTTATATTGCCTTAAATAGTACGATATGTTGGCGCCCTGCTCTAGATCTCTTAGTGGTTGAGTCAGTCTACCCTTCCCAACAGAATGAAAGTGAGTCAATAGAGAATGCACCAGTGTTTGCACACCCTCATACGCAGATATATATGGGGCAGTCTGATCTGACTAGCTAAGTGGATAGTGATTACAGACTACCCGTTGAAGCTGGATTTTGGCTTGGAAAGCATTTTTAGTTATTTTTTTTTATGGAATCAAAATTATGATCAAAATTATGAACTCTTCCATACCTGGGAGTAACACGTCAACAACATTTATATCGTGGTAGCAAAGACCCGCATCAAACCGGTCTCATCTCGATAAAATACAATATTATAAATCACCAACCGAGTTACGATCGTAATAATATTTTTCATTGTAATCTCTCACATCGCTGATACCGCATGCTCTAGTACAACCAAAGCTAGGCATTAATCAAAAAATTTGGATAAGATATTATTATAGAACATACTATACTCCGTTCCTGGTGGTTCTAAGATCTACTAATAAAATGATATATGACTTTATCAGCTTGTTAGTTATTACCATAACATGACAACTCCATTAAGGCGTGGTGGACACATATGAAATATAACTAGGTAAAATGTATTCCTGTGTTATAATATTCATGACGTCACTCTAACTTAAGAACCTCCAGCGCGATCGCCAAGTCATCGCTTCAAAATTAGTTATACTTGACGCGTCTCAACGAATTTTGATCTTAAGATAAGATCTAAGTAATTAGTTACGTATATAAGTACATTGTCATAGTGTTTAAAACGACAGATTACTTAATAGTTACTTTGTCATCGATAAGAGATGTTGTTTTTCTTTTCTTGTATCTATAACTATAAGATACTGTTACTCATGTATTTTAATAATTAACATACAAATATTAAAAAATAATAAGAATGTGGTATTATAAAACTTATCTATGTCCAACCACGGATTTCCTCTTTTTAAGTTTGACTACGAATTATTTTGGTAAATCTGACATTTTTATTATTTAAACCTCACCAATAATGTTAATTGGAGATACATCTATGGCTTTATTAATTGTTTAAACTCGCAGTAAAATTTGATGAAACTCATTTAAAGAACAAATTATGATCTATGTGTCGATAAATTAATTTCTGAGCGAATTTAATTAACAGATGATGATGTAATACATGAAGTGATTTTTGCCAAAATATTTCAAATGATCGTTATGTTTGGAGTCAAACAAGGTGTTTGTATGATTTATGTTTGAAAGATATTAAAATATAACGTAACATAGTGAAATACATAATATGTAGTAATTATCATCATTCCCAGCATGTTACATACCGAGCATAGATTTTAGGGGAGAGTGTGTATAAAAGAGCCAGGCTTTGAAAGAGTCGATATGATTTTTATCTAACTTACTTAAATACTACCATAGTTTAATTTGTTTTTTACAAAGTATAAAACGGATATGGAGAACTATTACTCACAAAAATATTACAATTCTACGATGGACAGATTTTAATAATATATGTTCTAAGCGAATGCCATTTATTAATTTACTGTCTTATGGCTTGTCACATTTAGCTATTCTTAAAGACCTTTCATAGCTTGTCACTTTGCTTACTTGAGGGAAGTTTATTTTTCAGAGTAAATCTGAACTTAGGTACCTACTTTGATAGTTGTACCTTAGTACCGTCATTACGGTACTAAAGTATGAACATTAAAGTATAAACTAGTCATGCACATGCGTCAGCATGACTAGTTTATAACTTATGTTATCAAGATTTTCCTTCCGATGAAGATTATCAAGGTCAGTTAGGTTTGATGGGTCGCTTAGAAGATTCAAATTGAAATTAAAACGATTTGCTACCTATTTAAATTATTTTACCTATTGGCAGACTTCAAATAGATTAAAGGGTGGTCTTTTTTGTCTTCCCAAACTTAATTAGTTTAAAACATAAACTTTAACGTCATGAAACCGATCCTTAATTACACGCTTGCCGGTGAAATAAAGAGTCATTTCCTACTTTCAACTATACCGTACCGTATCTAACTCGTTAAGATTATCTCCTTATTCAAAAATAAAAAGTGCTTTTAAAATCTATCAGATTAGATATAAAAGCAAATCAAATCCCTGATTTTATAAGTGCATGAAAATTTAATAACTTTATCTGAATTAAGGTTTCATTTCCTATAAAAGACATCACCTTTGCTCATTTTTTGAGATTTTTTAAAATTAAATAAACAAGATCATTGAATAAGTAATTTTAAATTCCATAATTCTGTTGGCAATGAGGAATATTCCCTAAAGAACAATCTTTTAACATCGTGTAAAACAGACTGCTAAGCTCGACGCGCGACATTTTGACAATCATGGATAATAGCAACATTGTGGGAAACGTAATTTTAAATTATCCTCTTTATTGCTCATATAATTTATGAAGCGTGAATCTACCTCTCGTACATTAGCTTGGCTCGGATCATAAAGGTCTGCTACGCGAAATCGTATATCTCTAGTATATGGTTGAATTTTTTGCCGTTTGTTTTTACGCAATAAACTCACATTACTTGTTATCTTCGCGGCCGGTTCTTCACAGCGGCTTCACTCATTTATTGTATTATAAATTTAGTGGGAGGAGCTATCGCCTGCGCCACCGTCCTTCCCACTTGCGATGGGTATACGACCGCAGGAATAAGACGGCAATACCACATAATAATCCCACGTTCAATAAAGTGAACGAGAGAAATCCTATCCATTATTTTAAAGTTCACTAAAATAGAAAAACAGGGGCGAAGGCTTCCCCTATTAATAAGCTATTAGATTACGTGATGTCGCTACGGCTGATTGGTAGGCCATAAGGAATCCTAATAAATGCTTCCCCCACTTCCAGTTCGATAGCTGATCGAGATTCAAAAGAAACCCTGCTTTGAGCGCGTTCAAAACAAAACGGGCGCTCGAAAAAGACCCCGCTCTAATTCTCTTTACCATCTCCAATTTCAATTGCTCCTTCAGAAATTTGAATGTAGGAGGGACAAAGTTTTGTCACGTAGGGTCGGATGTATAGAAATCGCTCGTGTACATACAATGCGGGTTCGGCCTCATAGGTACCCCATTAAAGAGAGTGCCCGAGTGGCAAGGACCATATCACATCTAAAGATCAGATTGACAACACTAAAGAAAAATAGAGCTAGTTTTACGAGCCGCTCTGTTATTAAACATTTTAAATAAATTCGTTTTCTGTTGCGTCCGTTTTTTGTCCTTCTATTCAGTGAGTACATAAAGAAGCATAATTCCTAAACCCTTTGGTCGAGAAACTCACACAAGTAAACAAGAACTGTTTTTGTCACCAGACTTAGCTTGTATGCGTGTTTTGTGGAGATTTTTGTCCCCTTTAATGCTGCTTTTTGATATCGATCATTTTTTGTGCGCCCATTATTACTGTGCATTGTGCGAAGGTTTAGCCCGGATAAGATCTCTGATATGTCACTGGAGTTTATACCGAATTTTTATTTATCAAAAGGAGTAACCTTTTTAGTAGATTACAAAAAAATTCGTGAGAAACGTGAACTGTATGCTGTATATTAAATCGAGTCAATAAAAAGTCGCGAAATATATCAAACGACCATTTATTTGATAAATCTGTGCACTGACTGTGCGAAAAAGACAAATGTCTAAGCTCAGCAAATTGGCATTCTTTTGGAGAGTCATTCACTCGATATTGCAAGAGTCACATCGACTATCAATCATTTTAGATTACGCTACGAATCAAACCATCCACTCGAATACCTATAAAATTGCAATTTTAGCAATAGGAAAACTTAAACGATGCAAGATAAGAAACACGTTATTACAGCTCTTGAAAATTCACCTACCGTATACCAATAAAAATAATATAGTATCTACATGGCCATATTTGAGGTAAAAATCAGTTTTATCAACAGAATACTCGTTATATAAGAAAACTGAGTGGACAATTTTGTGAGTAGTGACAGTATTCCAGAGATATTTGAAAGATATCAAAAACCGCTGAGTTGTCAGGACAATAAACTGGAACACTATTTGCTCACTCAGATTTTATTTGAAGAATTTGCAATTTGATGTAGTGTAGTCTGTAATGACCACATTATCATAAATTCTAGATTCAGCCAATATCGCTTATACTTAAATAAACGTTTATGCCATTATGAAGTCTCTAAAATAATAAATATATATACCTAGTATCAATGAGTACGAATATTGTAACTTTTTTGTCTGAGTTAACACACAAGTTAATTTAAATATCACGGTTCTTTTTAAGAGTTTCATGAAGAAATAAATACATTTATTTTTCTTTGCTTAGTCGTTTTACAACTAAACCATGTAATTTAGACTTCGGGGTTATTTGACCCGTGTTTTAAGGAACAATGAATGTTTTGTACCCACAATTCCACATTCGCAAGTCACAAGACTGTTTGATTGTTTACTGCACTGCGACGCTCAGTTTATTTACTCACAATGTAGTGTTTCAGTTTTAGTTGACTAAGTACCTATGCTAAGAGAATGAATTTTAACATTAAAAAATTAAATTTAAATAATGTCAATAATTACAGTTAAAAACACCTACAAAACGAAATTTTAAAACAACCATTTTATGATGGTACGCGAGAAATTGGAAGCAGTTTTCGATGCTTAAAATTGGTGTTTTGGGTCGTTTCATATTTATTATAGGCATATGGTAATATCGAACTCCTATAATGTGTACTTAAAGAAGACTTTGACACCGTGATTTTATTGAAAATTGGTGTTACGAGTATCGTAAAACCAGGTATTCATGGCATCTAAGATAAACAAACGAGCATCAGAAACCGTTGTTGGATTTCCGTAATGGAAATTTTATGGACTATTTTTTAGTACCCACTGTAGTTATTTTAATGTGCTCGAAATAGAGTTATTAATCGATTATGTTCCAAAACCTACTCAATATTGATGCGAATTATAGACATTTTTCTTTGCCCTTTTTTATTTCTTGGCCAAATTCTTAAACGTATGCAACTTAGTAATTGTAATCTTCGAATTTATTTTGACGTTGAGGGAATTTCACCACGTCAATGGATGGCTAAATTTCTGGTAACAGCTGCCGATCGCGCGTTAGATTGTGCAAAATTTAATCTACGTTGCAGTACCATATTGAATTTCTTATGCGCTCGATTGAAAGTGTTTTTTTTGGTGTCCCAGTTGACTGTCGCCTTAGTTTCCTTTGGCATCTCGAATTACACGGTAGCTTCTTTGTATTGTTGAAACTTTAGAGTGCCTGTACGTTTATATCGGTTTGCCGCCATTTTTTCACCAAAGGCTACTAACTTAACTGTTGATGGGTGTGTCTTTGGGCGTGTATAACTCTAGTTTATAGGTGTCTAGAGTTAAAAAGCTATAAATAAAATTAAATCGGACTATTCTTTAGTCAAAACGCGGTTTCCTTTGTTGTCTTTGTTTAAACTTACAACGCTGAAACTTATCTTACTTATCTCGTTTAAATAGCGCAATAATCAAAACAATTATTTTTATATTCAAAAATTTTAATCTTACTAGCTTATAAAAGCGAAATATTTTAAAAAGTATGAATGGATTGATATAAGTTGTAATGTAATGTTCTTACCACGCAAGGTGCTACGTGATACATCAGATGGACGAAGTAGGTATTACACCATTAATGCAAGTTTAATTGGTTTTAATTGACTTAGAAGATTATAAGTATTTTAATATACACTTTAAGGAAGCGCTTTATTCTTTTGTACCCTTACCCAGTGAAACGCAAACAAAATAAAAATCAAATGAACGCTAAATTAACTTTAAGAATACGTCTCGAATAACAATCTCGGCTGTAGGTAAGACAGCTGATGTATTCTAAACTAATATTTGTACATCGATACACAATAAAAGGTTGTAAACATAGCCAGCAATTACTACCGTCGTTACATGTTTGCTTAGGACTAAGGCTTTGGAGTGCCTCAGAACCCGCTGATATGTTTGATTATTTCTTTGGATAAGAAGCAGTCCACACTGAAGGTTTATTTAGATATTTTTGATAAAGAAACAGTGGCGATAAATAGCTGATATCATTGCTACTACTAGCTAGGAAACCTTGTCTGAAACTAATAGTTCCGTATCGTACCTATACTAAATAAGTATTAAATTAATTATTCTCAAAGCCAAACTTTTATTTAGGAGCTCTTGTGGGTTATTTTTCGAGTCCATTTCAAACCTTCTCCGTGGTGCCATATTGTTTTACAACCTGAATCTGAAAGGCTCCAGACATTCTTCATTCGTCGTTACTAATGACCATGTTAGGTCAGAAATTAATTTGCATCATATTTTGATACGAAATTTTTGCAAAAATTTCGCGTCTTGCAACCCTAATGGCTGTTTCTGAACTCTTTTTGACCTATTATCGTATGTGAGAAACGAATGACAATTGATGGTCTCTATAAAAGTTGTCTAAGAAAATTAAATTGATTTTTTAAGGCAAAAAGCATAACATTTTTTCTGATTCATTTGTTAAAATTTAAAGGTGACAATACCACTTAAATAACGTGGAAATTAAAGCATGATATACCCGTTCCGTTTCACCTTGTATAGTTGCCAAAGATACACAAGTGTTGCACTTAATCGAACCTCAGAAAATACTTAATTAACTATTTTTTAAATTGAAATAGCATTATACTCGCCTCTTATTACATATGGGACTGTGCTGTGGGAGTTGGTGAAGTATGAGTGATAGGAACACCTTCGGGTAATACGCATGAGCGCAGTGTTATTTTACTATGTTAAAACAATATGTGACGTCTCTAACAATGTTTATTGTACGCCTACTGTGTAAATAAGAGTACCTAGTTATTGATGTGAGACAATAATCGGAACAATCATAGGATATATTGTGTTTGATTTATTAAACGATGCTCCGGGCTCACAACAGATAGGTATCAAATCCCGTTCAAAATTAATGGGCGTATTTTGTATTGTTTCTAAAAGTATCCACGATATGTGTGTGATGTATTTTTATTATTCGTATTGGTTAATATAGTCACTTGATACACATTTTAGAAATTTTAGGGTAAAATAAATTTATCTTGCTGGAACCAGTTCAGTAAAATAATAATATTTTTACACATACGTACAGCGCCATCTAGTCCCAAATTAGGCAATTATACTTGTTTGTGAAATATAATAACTGATATGCAAACAGACACGGAATAAACATGGACATCTCTGTTTAGCTATCGCTATAATCAACCTGTCTTCAAGTCATGAGTGAATCGGTATTTGCTGGTTAAGCGCGTTTCATCGTAGACTGCATTAATGCATAACAACAGGCAAGTTATGGTGAAGCGCAGGCCTATTATAGGATAAAAAACAATCATGCTCATCACACTAAGATTGGTCCTGGAATTGGAATTCCTTGGTAGGAATCCTTCGGCTTAGCAGTCAGGATCACTAACCACTACGCTAAACTGCTGGCATAACAGCTTAGACTGGCTTAGAACCATTTAATAACGTCCGCACAAAAGGCAATAGCTTATACTAATAAAGGAAACTTTGTTAAGTGTAAACAAAAAGTATTAGTACCCAAGTATCTCCTTTTGCGCAAAGGAAAGTACTGCGAATGAGGAGCAAGAACTTGGAAAACAAAGGGAAAAAATATTAAAACTTTATTCGGTCTCACAGCGTTCTCATACAATCCTTTTGCGAGAACTTTATCTAATATTTACCTCAACGTTATAAGAAGAAAATATCGTTATAGTTAAGCTTATAAGAAAATTATTTTCACAGCTAATAGAGACTTTATCAGAGAATACAGGTTTCCAGGCTCTTATTTGCAGTACAAAGATGATCCTAGTATTTAGATGATTGCTAATTTATGTTAGCTTCCTTGGGTTTTATTAAAATACCTTGTTCTTAATAAAACCAAAATTACTTGACTAGGCATAATGAAACCCTGGATGCAATGTCTAATGAATTTATGTGTCGTAACCCAAGTAAGCGGTTCTTTCATTTGGTGGAATTGGAATTCACTTTACTAAAGAATTAGACAAGATGACTAAATTCTTATTTTTAATCAGTCTCGTAAATAATTAAAAAAAAGAGATACGTGTTTTATAGTTCTTTAAACTGACTTAAAAAATCTCGCTTTACCTCTGTTGTTGCTGTTTGTCTGTTATTGTTATCTCCTGTTTTACTTAGCTATTTTACGTAAAGTCACACTCCTAATCATTAATGCATTTTTTACTGTTATAAAAATCGAAATATTATGTGTCCATTTTCTAATATTCTAAATGATGGACTATATTATTTATTTATTATTATAATTTTTTAATTTTTAATTTTTATTTTTATTTTTAATTTGGTTTTTCGTTCCCACTAATCATGCCCTTTCTAAATAAAATTCATCTCAAAGAACGTTCTAAACATACAAATTCAAAGATACTCATTATCTCATTGTACTCGTAATACGTGTTTTCATTTTCAAGAAATTGGACCTCAGGAAATCGAGTTTGCGTCTCTTCAACCCGCAATCCGCATCTGTACAGAATTGCTCGATAGTACCAGGAGACAACAGATTGAAACGAGTTTCATTCCAGAACGTCGAACGAGCCGAGAAATTTCAGGATTTGTTAACAAAGGAAACTAACTCTTGTCACCTCGTAATAAGATCAGTTTTGTTGTAATGATAAATTTGTTAAGGAAAGTAGACAAATGCAATCTACGAATATTCTGGAAGTAAGTACCTACTCACCAGATGTTGCGGTCTGTGAATTCCGACGTAACTAAAAGATTTGCTCTGAATTAACGGGCGTCTTAATACGTTAATATAATTCCGAGTTCTATATTAAGATTCTTTGTTTTGCTATCTCGTTTATTAAACGAACGTACCAACTGTCTGAAGAACTGAATATCATCCATATTTCGCCAGCTCGTTCTAGGCCTTATACACTACATGGCACATAATAGGCCTCTTCAGCCAAAATTCCTAACTTATGGCAAAACAAAAGCTTTTCTAAGTATATTAGAATTCGAACCCAGGTCCTTATGAACCACGCCGGACGATCAAGGTAGTCAAAAATACTTTCGTTGTATCGGCCAAGAGCAGCGGTAGCGCAACGGTATCAGCCTCGACTTTGAAATATAATGTCGCGGGTTCAATCGTCGGTCCTGCCTCCTGCCCACACATCTTTGTTTGAATTGTTTCCTCTCTAGCATGTTTAAAAACTAATGATTTGAGGACATATTGTAAAATCAACCAACCCACGGTTAGCGTGTGTGGATTAAAGCCTAAACTCTCTCAACTCGTAAGATAGCTGAGAGAGCCATGTCCGTGACACTAAAAGTGTTGAAGTGATTCAATAATCATATTATATTAATATCATTGTCCTATTATTATGTTCTCCATAAACATTATTTGTACACTTATAAATACTTAACTCCGGTGTTTTTACAATTTGCGGCTAACGTTGTGCTATTTTCTTTTCATGTCCATGCTGACGCGCCGAACCATAAATGAAAACAGGTCAGTAAAAACATTTTTGCATTCAGAGTTACATTGAAATGGTATGATTTTTTAAAGTAAACTTTAGCGTTGAATTTTTTCGCTGTGGCACCTGAGTGTTTTTTATTTATTATGTATTTGTTATTTTAGTAAAAGTAAGTGCTAATTGAAAGAAACTTTACCATATACCACAGTCTAAAAAACGATTTTCTATAAACTGTGATAATATCATATCATATTTTCTCTTTTTGTGTGTATTTGACGGGCCGGTGGCGTGGTCGGTAAGATACTTGCTTTTCACGCCGCAGGTCGTGGGTCGATTCCCACCCGAGACAAACATTAATGATGAACATTTGTGTTTGTGTCGAGTCTGGGTGTAAATATCTATTATAAGTATATATTTACAAAAGAAAGGTATTATATGTATAGTATATACCAGTTATCTGGTTTCCATAGTACAAGCTCTGCTTAGTTTGGGATCAGATGATCGTGTGTGTTAATGTCCCACTATTATTATTATTATTATTATTATCATAACAAGTTTTAAGCATAGTACTGACTGGTATACCGAAAGGTTAAATCAGTTTTCAAAATTGACCAATATTTTTAAATTTTGATAATAAGGATGACGACATGTTACGAAAAATCGTATTTGATCAGTCCGTCAGTAAGATTATAAAAAAATGTAAGGTACGTTTTTTGCTTTATCGTTAAAATGAAACAATATTAAGATATAAGGCATTGAAGTTATGAGAGCGCTACGTCATACAGAGGTATGAAACTTACCTAAGTGTGACGTCATTGAAGATTTCGCATGTATTGCCAAAAAAAACAAAAAAAAAATCCAGGAAATTTTATTTTGCAAAAATGAAAAGTAATTTTAAGTTAGTAAATTTGTTTTAAATGACTATTGAGTATTTTTAGTTGTAAAAGAGATCTTCATCTGCCCACCAATTCGGCAAAAGTAAAAAAGTAAGATTTAAAGTTAGTAAAGCCAGTATAATTTTTTTTATTTGTATAATGGAGCGCAATTACATTTAACCGGTATATATTCATTAAGTACACTAAAAATTCAATGAGCAAATTACTTTGATATTCTCCCGTATCCCATTGTAAACCAACATTATTGTAGTATAACAAAACCAATATACCCAGGTACCCAACCCACCAATTACTGAGTATTGTCAAAAAAATCTCGGAGACATTTTTGAACATATCATTCACACAACTACTAACTGCTTTACCAGAAATATACTTTTTCTATTCGATTTTCAACCTTATTGCTAGTGTCATAAAGATTTTTAATTGTAATGTGACGGTATTTTAAAAATGTTGTTAAATTCAAAACTTTTGTGCGTTGGTCCTCTAGTCTGTCACATATCCTTTCCATTGTTGAAGTTAGATCAATAGCAACGTTTTTTTTTTTTTATAATTGTGCTGTATCAAAGAGTAGTACACCTGCTTAGAACATTTTATATTCAGTAGTGTTTACTTAGTATTATAAGTATAAGGGGATAGAAAAGCTTTTAAAGTCTTACAACTCGATATATTCTCTGTTCCCATCCTTTCAATAATGGTAAGCTTTCACATCTTTATTAAGAAGGTATTTGAGTAAAATATTCATATTGTAATAACAACCATGTTAAATAGGTAACAACCCCATTATTGTTTCACTGCTGGGCACAGTTCTTGAATTAAGAGTCGTGAGAAATCGCTTTAAGCCACAGACGTTGGTCAAGTGCGCCTAGGTGGATTTTACATATCGAATAGAAATAGAGAGACCCTAGACCTAGAGTCTATCATATACCGTTTGTGTATTTTTTATGTAAAATATTCATGTTGTAATAACAACCATGTTAAAAAGGTAACAAACCCGATAATTGCTGCTGCTGGGCACAGTTCTTGAATTAAGAGTCGTGAGAAATCGCTTTAAACCACAGACGTTGGTCAAGTGCGACTAGGTGGGTGATAAATAGCCTCGAATAGAGATAGATAGATCCTAGACCTAGAGTCTATCATATACCGTTTGTTTCACGATATTTTCCTATACCAATTGAATAGTGCTGGAGATGAAACAATTAATACAAAGAACTATAGTCCACAAAGAAAACCATCTTAGTGCGAATCGCACTCCCACATAAAAATGTATTTTAATTCTTGGTAGCCTAATTTAAGAATTTTATTTTGTAGGTACTAAATTGGCTTTTTATACGCTTAATATCGATTAAATTAAGGTAATGTTTGAACCCATAAAATGTAGTCACTAATTGAAATGAAACTACTCTATAACGGATTATAATAAACCGCGATAAAAAAGGCCTTTAAAAAATAGTTTTATTTCAATGTGTGATATTCGCATAAATCTAAGACAATACTATGTAGTCACTACCTATTTTAAATAAGGATATAGATCTGACCTGATCTGATCTATCATCATCATCAGCTTATTCTAGTCCACGGCTGAACATAGGACTCTCCTACAGTACGCCACTGAGCACAATCCTCGGCTTTTCTCATCCAGTTCTTTTCGGCTTGCTGAGATCGTCACTCCACCTAGTTTGAGGGCGTCCTATGCTACGTTTGCAAATTCGTGGTCTCCACTCAAGAACACGTTTACCCCTGCGCAGGTCAGTTCTGCGGCAGATATGATCGACCCACTGCCACTACAGCTTACTAATTAATTTCCATTAAACTACCTAAATGCAGTAAACTATATTTAACAATGTCAAATTCAGACTAAAACAAAATTTTATAGAAAATTAAAATTTGCTCGTTTCGTAGTTAATCATTGTCCGATTAGTGACTATTAAAACATGGGAATTAGTGACCTTTCCGCATTAGTCATTACCAGTTCAAAGAAAACTTACGCATCGCAAATCACTAAACCAAACGCATAATTTCAAAGAAGAAAATAACCTACTACTCTACAATTAAGACTCGATTACCATTACTAATAATTTTGTTTGCTTTGTTACTACCTACAAATTGTTGAATAATGAATGGGTTGCCGTGTTAACCTTTATTTAATTTATGGAAATTATATGACAGGTTCCTTAGTTTTCATTGCAAAATGAGAAATGCTTTTCTTGTGAATATTTGAATTTCATTCCACATTTCTTAGAAAGTGAAGTCAGACGGATTAATTTCAACTTCTGTAGGTATTGTTATTATTGATGTAAACAATTTTTCGGAATAACACAACGTTATTCTTTCTAAGCCACGACAAAAAACAGGGGTGTAATATGTTAGAGCAGCGGTGGTGCAGCGGTACGGGCCTCGCCTTAGATTTCTACGGTCGCGGTTTAGATTCCCAGTCGTGTCCACACATCATTGTGTGAATTGTAATATCGCCGCTGCTCAATATCGGTGAAGGAAAACATCGTGAGAAAACCGGCTTGTCTCAGAACTAATCGTTCGAGGAAATGTGACATCCACCAAATCGCACTTGGCCTAAACTCTCTCAATACGTAAGACAATTGAAAAAAGACTGGTACCCAGCAGTGGGACATTAAAAAGGGTCAAAGTGATCTATATACCCATGTACATATTATATTGTCCTCTTAGCGCTTAGACGAAAGTTTAAATTTTCAAAAAAATGAAAATATAATCATGTTATAATATTATAGAAATAAATAATTCCTAAACAGTGGTTATAGGAGTCTCCTTTTAAGTATGTAGTAGGAGATTCCGCTCTTCGTACGGTTTAGTATTACTATAATTTTTATAGCTTAAATCTAAAAACTTACAAAAATGAATATGTGTTTAAGATGTTCAAGATGCCGTATGAAGCCATTAAGATAGCTCTTAGATAGGTCCGAGGACAATATATTTTACATTTACAAGTCTATTCGTTAGACTAAATCCAAATCAAAGCAAATTTATAAATATCAGTTGTCCTAATTCATTAAAATCGTGTGGGGCTTGATTGCATTCACTAACACAATTCTCATGGCCCAGCCATCATTAAACGGATTTAAATTGAGAAAAAATAACGTCTAAAAGGAACTGGTTTTGTGTGAAGATGTGATGGATGCTAACTTTTAAATGTAATTTAAACTATACTAAAAGATTACACATAACATAGCGTCACACATATTTTACTCGAAGGTATAGGTCGTGGAGAATATCACCCACTTTTCGGCAGCTATAATAATAATGTAATGGGACATTAACACACACGGCAATCTGATCAAAAAATAAGTAGAGCTTGTACTATGGAAACCAGACAACTGGTAATATACTACATATAATACTTTTCTTTTGTAAATACACATACTTAAATATAGATAATTGCACCCAGACTCAAGACAAACAGACGTGTTCATCACACAAATGTCAGACTTGTGTGGGAATCTAACAATAATCAATCACCAAACTTCGAGTTGCAAATAGGATTCAAAATACCTAAATTAGAAAATTCTCTTTACTTAGAGAAAATGATTGCAAGATAAAGAAAAGATTTATATTATTCTTGCAAGAAAATAGTTGCATGGGAAGTTCTATCATGATTTTTTATAGATCGCTCTCTATTGTATAAAAATATGAAACTAAGCAAGTCAAACAGGGATAGGTAAGCCTATCAATAACGATGGTACTATCAAAATTCACCTAGGAGACAAATCCCTTGAAATTAAAATAATTTTAGGTAGATTTATAGAAGCTTAACATTTCATACTATTTTCCAGTTAAAGAGCATATCTATTTCTTTTTGTGGTCGTACAAGATTCTTTGTGAGATAACAGCAAGTACTTCATTTTGGAATTGCAAAACATTGATATCGATATAAAATAGAAACAATGCGTTTAGTTTCCGACATTTATTTATATGCCCTCCTCAATGTCCATCCATGTCTTACGAGTAGCAGTATAGTCATTTGTAAATGTCGTATTCATTTACAATACAATGGCCGCCACCTCGGTTCACATGTCGGACCCCCACTAATTAAAAAAAGTCGGACGAATAAGACCGGCGATTTTTATCGCTTGCCGAATCATACATTCAAAGAAACGTCGTAGGCGTAGTCTAATACACCTCCTTTTCTTACTTCCTGTATTAACTATACTCTATCTCTTTTCAACATATTCTACTGTATTTCATTCATTCATTAAATCAGCTAGTAATTGTTTATAATTATAATTCATTAAAATTTGGAAGAAACTTGTTGCGTCTCTGATGCGGTAATGGGTTTGTGAGAATTTAATAGTTTATCTACAAACGCATAGTTTTATTTGACAAAAATGTGTTCAAATTCTCTTATTAATGAATATTTATCAAAAATATACTTAAACTATAAAGCGATTGCGTTCATAATGCGGTTGAAGGGTGTAAATCTAATTTGGCCGTTGTCCAGTTGTTAGAAGTCGTAAATCGAAATCAAGAACTCGACGACGACAGTGTTTTGTTTGAACATTACTGGTTTTGAAGATAACGCTTTTTACGGTCTTAATTATTGTTATAGTCGTGTTGGAGACTAACATCGTGAAGGCGTGATAATTATCGTGATTGTTATTCATTTCCTAGAAGACGATAGATTTATGTGAGCGGTCGGACGTAAAAGCAGCCATATATTCTGAGATAGTTGATGAAACAATGCTATAAAATTTGTTCTATAATCCGCTTTTGTAAGTTATTAGAACTATGACGCGAAAAGATAATTAAAGTAGTCTGCTAACTTAAAATTTCAGCGGTCTTCAAGAAACCTCTGAACTTAATAATCTAATTAACGCTCTGTGAAATTTCTTAATGAAAAACTAATTTAAACTGCTATCTTATTACAAAACAGTCTTGGATAAAATAGATTTAACATTTTGTTAGTAACAAACTAATTAAGAACTATTAAAGTAATTACCTAAAGAAAGTGATTAATCTAATGTTTTAAAAATAGTAAAACCCCAAAGTATCTTAAGATTTGTATCACTGTGGACTAAAAATGTCATCAACTTAAACCATTTTTTTTTCCAAGAAATACTTTTTTAACACCACGTATACCTACCGAATGGTAAACGACTTAATAATAATATCAATATTTTTACACACACACGGCGCCATCTAGTCCCAAATTAAGTAATTAAATTTGCTTGTCTTATGGGTATTAGGAACTGATATTCATTTTTTTTTGTAAACACGTAGGTACATTATTACTAAAGATATTTTACACCCAGACATAGAACGAACAATCATGCTCATCACACAAAAATTTGTCCTGAGAAGGAGACGAACCAAACTTACAGGTCAAAATAATAATATTATGTATATTAGGTATTATTTATTACAAAAATATATTAAGTAAGAAAATTTTATTATCTCTTTCTGTTAGAGTGTAACGACAACAATTTATCTCTCTCTTAAAATTGTTCACACCTATTTTACTGTGCCCGACAGGGTCCATATTGATTTAATCCTATGTAATATACGATCTGTGTACCTACACATTTTGAAATGCAATAAATAGTGTAGTATTGACTTTACTTGATATACGTTAATTTACAACAAAATAATAGTATAAACAAAATTGGCGCAACTGAATTTCGACCAGAAATTTTCGATTGAAATAATTCATTTAAAATCTAAACAATCACTCAAATTAAGAACTAAACTAACTACATAACCTAAACTAATGCGTCAAAACAATATAGGTAACAAAATAGCTTTTATACACAAAGGCTTACATGGAAATATTCAAGGCAAAAACCAGTTCAGCATCTGTTTTTGCTAGGATTTATGTCATACACTAAATCTGTCCTAACCAAATAGGAATCCTAGACGAATAGGCGAATATATAATACGACTAGATAAACGTAGATAAGTTAGGACAATCTTAGTGGTCAAACTAGTGCCATCTATCGGGATTAACAGGATTATAATACTGCCGTCTTAAGGTTATAGGGTACATCTGACACTTTCATCGTAACTAAGTTATTGATATCATCGGAATCACTATCTTTTACTGATTCCAACTATGTTATTAGCTTATTTACAAAATAAAATCAGATGTGCCCTTTATCCTTAAGACGGTAGAATATTGGTTAAATTGTATATTGTTGTTTTGTAAGGAATATGAAATACATAATCATAATCATATATTAATTTGCAAACATGGGCAGATACATTATAGGTGTAAACATTAAAGTAAAGTAAACTTTTCTCCACGTTTTGCCGTGACATGGGCATGCAAATTATGTCAAATTTTTATTTTTAAGTGTTATACTTATTGATATCAATGGAGGTTTAGAATTGAAATATACAATAAATGATTAGAACAATTAAATCTCAGTCAATAATAAATACAATGTCAGAAGAGTTACCTAATGTCACATAACACAATAATTATAGGAGTCAAATTTAAATTACATGATTATTATTATATTAACATGGAATAGTGTCATGTGCCATATGGATTTCCGTCTAAATATTCGTTAACACTATAGAATACGGATTCCTGTACTTTTGTGATTAGGTACTAATCCATTATTATGTACAAAAGTGCCTACTACACATATTAATATTATCATCATCGTATTAGATTACATTAAAGTAGATGATTATACGTAGAATGGTCAGCACGCATATATACGAATGACGATGACAGTCATAAATATGCGTACCTAATGACCAATCTCAAAATGACCTTTGAGGGCTGAGTCAACTGCGTCCGTAGGAGTGTATCATCAATGTGAATCCACACCTGGTCCCCGGATGGTGCCAATCAGGTGACTATAAATTGGTGGTAGGCTTTACCACCAGACAAAGCCAAGTAGCTTGCAATGTCTAGTGACACCATTTAAGAGGGTATTTCCAACCACACGGAGCCTCATTCCACTGCCACCTTCTCACCGAAAATCATTTATAATCACGAGTGACTACATCATTGCTTGACATGAAGGCTATTGTTTTGTGCAAGACTACTTTAGAATTAAAAAATACCTTCACCTATACCTTTATTTTATTCTATCACTGTCATCACTATTAGTAATATACGCAATGTGAAGCAGTGCCTGAATTAGACGTAACATTCTAAATCCTAAAAATCGTGATCTTAAGCCCTTGGCCCTTGGAACATAAAATTTTCTTTATAAATGCATACTTAAAACATCGTGAGTAGCTGCTTTTTTGCGGGTCTACCAAACTTTAACTAAAAGCCTACTAAGTTTTTAACAGTGTTTCTCAGTAGTTATCACGTCATTCACTGCACGGTAGGAAAATAAATTGGACAATTTAATATATTTCCCCTCCAAAAAATAAATATTATTTTCATTTTACTCTCGTTTAATTTCTTCTACGACTTTTTTCAACTATGTTATTTTTCGTGGATTTAGTTTAGTAGACTAGCCAAAAATATACTCACAACACAAAGCAAAGGATTATTATATCATTTGTACGAAAGAGATGTTGCTCTACACTTTGTATAGCATCCCTTCTCCGTAGCTCCAACAACATTGCTTGTTTCTGTTTGGTACGCCACAAGTTTGTACTTATCATATTTAGAAGATGCCTACTCCACTCTCACGACTCTTAATCTGTGCTATATGATCTACATCAAAGAGACTATAACATCAAAATAGTTTAGAATGACCTACTTCACGAACTATCCTAGATTATAACTACACATCATACTAATATCTTATGCAGAGTTTCGTGGTCGCACCCTTCACACGACCCCTTAGTAACATGCAAGCTTATTAATATGCATAACACAAGCATAGGTCCCGAACCAACTCTCACCAATATATGTAGAGTAGATTTAGTTTGAGACTTGATGATACGAAATCTTAGTGCATGATAATGAGGAACATACCTACCTATTTGATATACGTAGTAACTTCTAACTAAAATTAAACGACCTAGAATATTACAAAGCTATTCCTATAAAGTAGAGTTTTTTTTTTATACAGTACGTTCATTAACAAAGGGCGTTCCCTTAAACCCGTAAGTTCACAAAACAATCTGTTAAAAATCAAAATATTGACGTGAATAATACGCTATTCCTCATTGACAGAAAAGTGCGCATTAAAAGAAGTGATTATTTTTAAAATCCGTTTAATATAATATTAATTTGATAGTTATTTATTTTGTTATCTTTTTGGTGGGAATATTATTTTTAGTATCTATATGTGACATATTAATACGGGTTAATGGGATCGTGTTTTGTTAATTAACATACTGTATATAATATGCTAGCTTCCGCCTGCGGCTTCACCCGTGTAATTTTAGGATATGAAGTATTTTGTGTAGACACTGGACGGAAATACTGGACAAAAACTACTGGATGGAATTGAATGAAATTTAACACACAGATAAATTACGGTCCGGATTAACACAAAAGCTACTTTTCATACCAATAAGTACCACGCGGGCGGTAAGCTAGTAAAAACAAATTAATTGATACCTAATACCCACATAGTGTTGTGTACTGCACTATGTCAAAATGATATAGGTAAAGTATCAAAACTATATACACTTGCCTATAAGTACATAATAAGAATATTAAGAATACCATGTTTAATATAGTAAATATTAATGTACCTTATTTAATAATAATAATGAATAAATGAAAATAAAGTCTCAAAAATCAATATCAATACCGTAGTTTACAGATTACATACGTTTACGTTTGCATATTTATATTACAACCGTATGTGACAGTAATTTACAAGGTGTTTTTTTTGGCTATCTATCTTATGTAAAGCACATCTCGTTCCAAATACATTATTACTGAAACTCTATACGTCACTATAAATATAAAGTTTCTGTTTCGATTTGCATAAAAAATCTGACCTGCGCGACAGTTTTATTTATGTTACAAACAAACTTGTCAATCTAAAAGTTGTGTAATAGACTGTACTATAAGTCACCTTTTAGGAATAAGTATGATACGGAAAAAAATATAGGTAAACTGTTCTTGCTGAGTAAACATTTACTTTACAGCGGTTGAGGGGTTAGGGGTTATTTTTTAGATTTTTTTTATTTGTTATCTAAGGCAATTTAAGTGTCCCGGGTCTTGGAAGTGTTTAAATACCGAATCACTTCAAAAACGGTGCAGCAGCGCTGCTGTTGATCCTGCCTCCTAATGGGATTTGGCGCGCCGATTTCTGACAACCTGTCTATCATATAAAGTTGCATTGGCGGCAGATTAGCTATCGCTTTCTGTTTAATTAAATTCACATAGAAAAGCCAAACATATTCTCTTGAATAAAATTTTATTATTCAAAAAATTAAGATACCATTATAAGTTTTCCCAAATCGATACCGAGTGTATTATTATTAAAAAAAATTACTATAAAAATATTATATTCATAATTAAAAAAAGAAATTGTGCATGAAAAAAACAATAAAATGTGCGCTCGTACCAAAAACCCCACAAAATTTTAGACAGAGAATGGTAAAGTTCATTACAACCATTCAAATAAAAATAAACAATTACATTTAAATTTTAAAAAAGCCGTAAGGTTAAAAACTAAAACGAAAATCAATAACTTCTCACTAAAATTACAGACAAATAATACACATGCCACAATAATCACGCGAATCACCTTCCAACATATGGCGGTAACAACTCTAAATCGCCTCAAGCCTTGTTTGTTCTTGCCTAGGCTATAATTAGGCGGCTCTTGTTAGCCCAATCCTGAAGCTCACAAATTAAAAAGGAATCGTCAGTTCGACGCGACTGACTTCAACCGCAACATACAGTTATTAACGATTCCGGTACAAAATATTTTACTTCCACGTTCTTATTATTTAAAACTTGTTTCGGCCCACTGCACCGACCAAATACTTATAGACACCGCATAGCTTGTCTAGGGTAAATTATCTATACAGTACTAGCTTTCCGCCCGCGGGTATGTCGGTTCTCGCGCTAAACCACTAACCTCTTTTTGCGCAGTCGGATCAAAACTATTCTTTATCCTTTCCCGTGTCTCAAACTATCTTCATAGCAAATTTCATCCAATCAGTTCTGTAATTTTGGGGTGAAAGCGCGACAGACAGACAGAGTTATTTTTGTAACTATAATATTAGTAAAGAAGGAAAGATTGTAACTCGCTGCACCCTGTCCTTGGAAATATTGACCTACAGCCGATCGGTACATTATTACCTACGTGGTAGGGCTGCCATGTCACAGATAATATAAATCATATTAACTAAGTATTAGTACGTCTTATTTCGATCAAATTTTCGTTCTTAGGTTTTCTATGAGCGTAACCGTATGACGCATGCTCCGACCGTTAGCATAAAGTTAGAATATTAATAAATAATATTACCATGGCTGGCCACTCGCCTAACAGTCTTACCACTACATATTTTCCGACCGGAAGTTTTTTTTTCTTCAACCCTTTTTAGTAGCCCACTGCTGGTCACGGTTCTTCTCTCAGCTATATTACCAATTGAGAGAGTTTAGGCCTTAATCCACACACGCTGGCCAAGTGCGGTTTGGTGGATGTCACATGTCCTTGAATGATTAGTTCTTAGACATGCCGGTTTCCCCACGATGTTTACCTTCACCAATATTGAGCAGCGGCGATGAAATAATTCACAGAAATTTAAGTGGGCACGGCCGGAAATCAAACCCGCAACTTTATATTTCAGAAGCGAGGCTGATACTACTGCGCCACCGCTGGTCGCCAATTTTGATTGGTTTGTTTGACGATTACAATGTCATACAATATTAACAAAGTGGCGTCTAATATGTATCTTGTCGGTGTTTCGGCCCTTTCTGTTCTATCTTAACGGACCGGTGCGGAAATAGTGAGGATAAGACGTTAGATCAGATTAGATAATATTAATTACATAATCTTATCTGAAGCCGAATTTATGTTCACTAGTGAGACGTATTTAGGCTTTCGGGGAATAATAATGTTCTCGTTTACATACTGATATCATGCAGGGTAGGGAAATTCTTGAATAATTTATAGAAGTAGTTTAAGGTGATGTAACTTTAAATTTAAAAAATATATTGTAATCCCCGACTCAGATAGGAAACATTTCGTTCACTAGAGTTTTTCAATAAAGAAAACCGCATCAAACTTTTTCAATTCGTTTAACCGCTTCGATGCCTTAAATTTTTACACAGATACACACGTCATTATTTCACAATCACTGTTCAATATCGATAAGAAAACATCATGTATGTCTAAGAACTCATACTTGGAGCGGGCTGCTTTCCGCAACTCGACGTCCTGTAAATGCGCTTATTTTTCGTGAGAACTAATCATGCGAGGACAATTGACTTCCATGAAACCACACTTGGCAAGCGTGCGTGGATTAAGCTCTTCTTTTAACTCGTAAGATAGTTAACAGAAGATCCGTGCCCAGCAGTGGCACGCGGCAGTACACGTGAAATTTTTATTACCTCTCTTTTTTATCGGAGGATAAAATTATCGAATCTTAAACGAGTATTAACAGACGTATCCATACTATGACTGTCATGGTATATAATTTTGTTTTTTAGTTGGCTAACCCATATTCGTGCGGCGTCGTTACCCAAGGCGCGTCAGTGAGGGCGCACAATTATGTAATTATGTGTTAGAAGATCTGTTTTTATCACGTCCACCCTTGTCTATCGGATGATAATTGAACTCTTGTTTTGGACGTAATTCCGCACCATTATACAAAACTATTTTGGGTAGGTACATCCATCACCATATGTTGCTAGGAGATATTATTTTTAATATTTTTACTACCATTTTGAAAGAGAAGAGGGAGTTGGGAGAGAGGGGATATGAAGAAGAGAGTTCAATAAAAGATAGAAGCCCGGCGTGATGAACATCTACCTATGTACTTACCACTAATATTAATTAAATCACGGCTAAAAAACTACGTTAGCGACAGAATCAGAATCAGTATCAGATACAGAAATTTTATTTGCACTGAATGTAGGTACAAAAGCAGATATTAAACACATTGTAATACCAGCTACAATCTACCATGTAATAGCATGCAAATTTTACTTATTTTAGATTACTTAACAAGTACTACATTGCAATTACTTACACTATATACATTTCCAGACCCCAGTCCTTCTACTTATTGCGTCTTTTTTGTTTTTTATTTGTCGCCAGGAATTAGAGAAATATTTAAAATATCTAGGATATATTATCCTAGATGTGTAGAGCGGTACGGCTGGCTTGTGTTTTCGGTGTAAGAGGCTTGCTTTGGATGGAAAATGACGTAACTTAAAGATGAGGTTAAAAGTGGCTACATCGGTTTCTTCGCTAGTTTCATTTATCACTTTAACCGTTTTTAGTGTCACACTGCTGGGCACGAGTCTTCTCTTGACTATCTTAGAGTTTAGTTTTAATATTATTTTTTAATATTTAGTAATTATTGACAATCTAAGAAGTCACGAGGTGTAACAGTAACCAATAAGTCCTTGACCTCCAGTATATTGAGTCCGGTGAGACCTTAGTTCTATCAGTCAGCGTGAGACTATTCGATAGTTGAGAGGAGACTCGTGCTCAGAGGGGAGTAGCTAATCGGTTGAGTGTTGTGTGTGTGTGACTAATTTTGATACGTACAGTCGTTACTTTGTCTACGGAAATCGCATCTCTGAACAAAACTCAGTTTTTTGCACTATTTCGCTATTTTGATAATACAATCTACTTATGTATCTAAAATGATAATTGCAAGTGTGTACTATCTGTCTGCAACTGTTAGTTTTTACAAGATAGAATTTTACACGATGTTTTTATTATGATTACTATATATTCCTCGGAATTAGAATCAAGTCACTCTAATTTAATACACTAAACAAACAAAATGTAATAGATATAAGTACTTCATTTATAAAAGTAAAAGCCTACCGTATTTTGTGCCAGTGTTTTCAGTAGTTGCAAGTCATTCACTGCATGGTAAGAAAAAAAATTAGACTATTTTCATGTAGACTCGCGTCTCAAAAAAAGGCATATATTGTTTCATTTCATATCGATGGTCGAAAAAATAGGGTATTCACCATCGCTAGCCATTGAGGAGGCGGGTTCAAATCACGTGCCGCACCAGAAATAGTGTTGAAATTTTTCTCTTTTCTCAACACCACTCCGATGCCGTGATTGTGAATACCTCTGTGGTACCTACAATAAACATTTACAGCCATTGATCCTATTACCCGATCATTCACCATTCGTGTCAGTCACCTAGAAAATACTATGTGATTCTATAATCAGTTTCATGTCAATAATATTTATTCTTCAAGACCTTAAGCAAAGAATTTATTAATTTCGTTTTTTCCAGAACAAAAATGTTAGTATGTTAAGTGTTTAATAAATACGCACGCCTTTTCCCATGTTTACGTTAGGAATTTCGCAATTGGACAGCAATTTTTATCGCTCAGTCCCTTGTAGACGTGGCGCGTGATTTATTCCCCTATTGATTCCCTGGAGGACTATGCGTATAGATAAACATGTGAATGTTACAAAAATGTTATTTTCTGCTATTTGTTGGCTTAAGTTTAACGATGTTTACACTAAATATCATCCTTCATGATCAGTATTAGCTATCGCGCATTTCATAATAAGTAAACTTGAATTACGAATAACGGCTTTGCACCTAAAAGTAATCCCGTAGTAGCGTGATTTGGGTAGTATTATATTTAGATTCAAATAGGCTGATGAGTAGCCTGATGAGTAGGCGCAGCCCAACGGGCTTATCATTGGAATTATAAAGTCGCGAATTCGATTCCCGATCGTGCTTACACATCTTTCTGTGAACTGTTTCATCTCCGCTGCTCAATAACGGTAAAAGAAAACATCGTGAGGAAACCGGCATGTCAAACTAAACACTTTTAACTCGTAAGATAGTTGAGGCAAGACCAGTGCCCAGCAGTGGGACACGAAAATAGGGTTGAAGTGAGGCTGATGATGCTGGTGACAAATAAATAGTTATGTTACATCTGTACCTACATTAAAAAAGTGTTCTTTCACTGCGATCATTCACCTGCAATGTAAAGTTACAGATTTGAGAATTACATCAGTGAGGCAGGAGATCTGAGCATAACAGTGCGCAACCTGTAATCATACAATCTGTAACATTTTGTATAACTTATGACGGCTGCGGCTACGGCCACTAAAGGCTCAAAATTGAGTCCGTGTTACATAACAGATTAATGCTCGTCAGTCAAGGAGGCAGTTTAGTAACGTGATGCTCACAACAAATCTGAAATATTACATTACTGGCGAAGACTCGCCGTGAAGGACCTTAAGGTTGGGAGGATTGCGAGTGATTATATCGGCGTTGATGCTTAACCCAAACATGGTTACTATATAGTATTGTCTTAGATTTACGCGAATATCACACATTGAAATAAAACTACTTTTTAACGTTTTCTTAAATCGGAACGCAACTTAAATATTAATGTTTGGAGGTGGAATATTTTCGGACGTCAAATACCTCAGTCCACCCGTCAACATGAAGTCTGAAAAGACTTTGAAACGTCGGGATCTCAAATCTAAAATAAACCGCGATAAAATCCGTTAAAAAGTAGTTTCATTTCAATGGTTACGATAGTAAACCAAATCCATTATTTTGCTACCAAAAGATACCACAAGCATACTTACTAATAACTACAGACTATAATAAGACTTTGTAAAGATTAATGTAACAAACCGCAAGTACATATTTGAATTGTCTTTAAAAGAATTTTTTACACTTATTTGCAATTAATTCCCTTCAAAACCATTTGCCTACAAGGTAGTACCTGTTTAGTTGAAACTTCTTCTTACTAATGTTACAATACTTCTGCATGATCAGTTATCTCTATTTAGTAGTAATCTACAGTGGTCGATTAAGAGCATACCTAAGTATGTGTACTTTGTCTTACGACGAGGACGACATCGGTAGTCGTCCGATTGGGCTAGACTGTGCCCGGGAGGTCGCGGACTGTGCCCCGAACAATCTTTGTGTAACAACAAAGATTTGTTTCGATGTCTGCTTGGTTGAGGGATTAACTTCCGTGTCGGTCACGGTTGCTGTTTAACACATCTATGTAAATCGTTACATGTAGTCATAAGCCTAATATAATCTGACACCTGGTCTAACCATCTCGGCTACTGGTTTCCTACGGGTTTCGAGTTCTGATAGCAGTAGCTTGTATAATTTTGGTAGCTAGCCACATTAGGTTAGATTGGGAGCCGACCCCAATAGAAATGGGAAAAAGGCAAGGGAAATAATGTTGTACACTGTCTTAAAAATAAGTAAGCGTAGGACTTACTTACCAAAGGATAAACCATATGTTCTTTATCAAGTCAAAATCATCAATAAAAGAAAAAGCAAAAACAAGTCGTTAATTCGAAAATTGTGAAGGTATATCTTTCCGCACCATATAAATTTTGAAGTTTTCGCTAATTTGCGGGAGGGCGCCACGTAATTTCGGTTGCCACATGGCGTTAACAATAGGGCAGGGTCAATAACATGTGTAAGTATCCCGACAGTGGGACGTCCCACTTGCTTATGATGACCTAACGTTGACGCAGTATTCATATAGAGCTGTATTTACCATCAGTTTCGCACTGACGAAATACGATGGCAAAATATTTTTTTCGTAATATTTTGTTGTATTTTTAAATCGTCAGATCAGAATTGTGGTGCTTTATTATTGTAGGTACATCAAAAAAACTGCAAAATGTCAAAATAATACATGTTTAAACGTCAGAAACTGATTATATTTCAGCTTTTCAGATTTCACCCAGGACGCTTAAATAAATATTACTTGCAAATAGTTAAAAAATATTTTAAAATACTGAATTTTTTTTTTGCTTAAATTATGCGAAATTGTTTTAAAAGTTGTTACTTGTTGTTACTTATATTATGTTGGCATTTTAATTGCTCGTTAATCATATAAGTAGGTTCTCAGATAATAATTATCACATTTACAAAAAGTAATAATTACAAGTCATTAATAATTATAAACCTAATAAACACTTAAAGCTTAAATTAATTGTTACATTTTATCATACTTACCTAACACCTGCTTGTAGACAGGTGTTATAAGATTAAAATACTCGTTTAACTATTAAATTACTCTCAAACATTGTAAGTATATGATGTGTGGCGTTTATAATTGAGATTTTTAATTTTGAACTATTTTTGTGGTATTTATAATCAACTGCCTTGTGCGTCAATCCAGCGGTAAACGTGCGAGCCATTTTTCTTAGTAAATTTTAGTAGCCAATAACTTAAAAATCTTTTGCGGCCGATGATTGGCAATAGACCGAGGCTTAAACATAGACATAACTGCGAAATTTTAATACTCATATATGTACCATCGGGTTACGCAAGCGTGAGCACTTTGAATAACAATACTAATAATAATCTATAAACTATAATGAAATCAATAACTCTCAGCGCTCTCCTTCCTGTCTTCTACTTTTGATGTGCCCGACAGGGTCCATAATTGGAACTTACAAATTGTTTTTATGGTCTAATTCTTAATACTTCATTATGGCACGCAAATAAACTATTGAGTATTGTATTAATTAAGATTCTAATTTGTAGGTAAGTACCTACCTACAATATTTTATTATCTAGTAGTGTGACCAATTGATAGTGGTGGCATTTACAGCTCTGTATAGATCACTCTTCCTTAGAAACTCCATTATAGCAGGTCCAATCAAAAAATCATTTTTTACGATATAAATTCGACCGGACACGGCTCATATTCAAATTTAAATGACTTACAAAATTTTTATAATAATAGACGGTGGTTATCTAATGATATTATAAGTTTATTGTTTATAAACAAAATGTACCTTAGTAGTGAATATATTAAACTTATAATGCAAAATTCGAACTTGTGATATGTTTAATTGACTTTACAAACTGTTTACGCACTTTCAGTCCTACAGCAAAGTTTCTTTGCATATATTTTTTTGCCGGGCGGGGCGGTGGCTTGGTTGGTAAGATACTTGCTTTTCACGCCGCAGGTCGTGGGTTCGATTCCCACTCGAGATTTACATTTGTGTGATTGAACATCTGTTTATCTTGAGTCTGGGTGTAGTTATCTAGGTATTAGTAAGTACGTATTTACAAAAGAAAAACAGTATACGTACAGTAATCAGTTATCTGGTATCCATTACACAAGCTCTGATTAGCTTGGGATGAGATGACCGTGTGTGTTAATGTCCTAGAATATTATTATCTAATATTTTTAAACTTATATAAGAAATCAGAGATTATTTTTAATCTTTGTAGGAAGGTAAGGCCAATAGTAAATACCTAGGTACCTACATATTACCTAATAAGTGAACTCTAAATTTAAAATATTATCATGATTTTTTTTAATCCATAATATTTTTAGCCAAAAATCATTACCATCACGTCAGCTTCCAATTATAAAAGTCGCATCAAAATCGGTCAAACTATTTAGGCACTCCGTAGCAATAATTAACTGAGACACAGATACACGCGTAAAACTAAGGTACCTATAATACGCATCTTTTTTTCAGGGGTTAAAAATTTACCCCCGTATTCATAAATGTCTTATAAGCTCATTATAGCTAAAATAAGTTTATAATTCGTTTGTCCTTTATACTAGGAACATCTTGACATTTATACTAGTAACAAAGAGACAAAGTCCATTTTAACTGTCTCATAAAATTGTTATGAATAAAGGCGAAAGTCTTCAGGCGCGGCGTGTTTTAAAATGAACATTTTTAAAAGAAAATTCTGTGGTGTTCTAAAATTCCTTACCAGCACTAACAAAATTCCTTTTATTCACTTTTTTTGTACACATAACTCTCGACCTTATAAACATCAAATCTGTTACCTTCTCTTCCATAATAAGGTGTGAAGCTGACAAAATGTACGACAATGTTATATAATATTTTTGTTCGGTAATAGCAAGCCCCAACGGGATCAAGATTAAAATTGCCTATCTCCTTTTCCGTGACACAAATTTCCTCTGAGCTGCGCCATTGTCATCCGGTCCTTTCATTAATATTTGATTGAGAAACAAACAAAATAGTTAATGTTCGAATTCCTTTTAGTTTTGAGAGCATAACTAACTTTATATAACTATAGGTATCTATTCCTACGTGCACATCCAAAAGTTTGAGCTTATAGATGGCTAGCTAAACTGAAACATTTCTTGATAAAATATAGGTAACAGAAATTTAATGGAAAAACGTATTTGCCCTGTAAAAAGTAAAATTAATATTACTAACAAATTTGATAATTGAACTCGGTGCTAATATCTCACAAATATTTGTTTTTGTCCTAACTCCTATTGTCTAGATTAGGTAGGTATACAGTAGGACTTGGGACAAAAACAAATATTTGTTTTAAATTTATTTACAACTGATTTAGCACCGACTTCAATTCGCAAATGCATGAAATAGTTTTTACAGTTTATAGAAAGCACTTATTTTTTCTGTGAAATTAGGTATACCTACTCTTCTCGAACTATTGTCATAAAATTTCTTTAAAAACTATGCCCCTTAAGATATATTTACAATTGGAAAGAGGGGGCAGAGAAATGTATGGGATTGACATTCATTTCGAAAAGTCACGTGACAATCTTATGTCAATTTCATACATTATGTTCATCTCAATCTTTCGTTATCGCTTCGCTGTGTCACTTTATGTAAGAGCACTGAAAGAGTAAGTTTCATGTAAACTTAAAATACTTCAGCCATAATTTAGATTGCTAAATAAATCAAAGTCACTATTTTATTAACATAAAAATAGTAATTACTTTTTCTGCTGAAATCCTATTTATGTTGGTAACCCAAATTAATGTTAGCTAAGGCTAAAGCAATTATTTAACTTAATTACCACCGTAAACAGTGTTTAGTGAATTCGAGCAACCATTTTGTTATTTGATTTAAAAGCTATTTGAGTCAATTAATTGAATTGTTTAAGTAGGTATATAATTATTTGTTATTGTATAATATTTGTGATTAAATAAATTAAATGTTAGGATTTGATACCTACTTGCAGCATAATTATGTAAACACCGTGTAACTTTCATTGTTTTACAACGCCACTTCTTGTATTCGATGACTACAGTCATTTAAGAAGATTTTTTTTTTCATAATTAAAAATATGAGAATTATTTATTGCTTAAGAGGGTGTTTGAGTATGACGTTGGTGTCATACATTAACGCCATACTCAAACAACACCCTCTTATGTGCCATGCGTTTTAGCGACGGCGCTAAGAGTAGGTGATGTACGTATTTACTTACCTGTGTTATCTTTTTTAATGTTCATTGAAGCCTAGAGCAAAAATGTGTTTAAAAAACGAACAATATTCTCATACTTTTAACTATTCTAATATTTAGAAAATAACCAATGTTTTTTTTATATTTTTTTCCTTTATAAATAGCTAGTAGTCGTTGGATACATGAAATGGGCTGTAGTTGTAAAAAGATTACTATTACACTGTGTACAATTTACATCTTTGTAAAAGATTAGAATTTTTTATAGTTACTCATTTACATTGATTTGTAAATTTTAAAGTAGGTACGTTACGTAGATATAATCCGAATTACAAATAAAATTTATTTCTATTAAGAACTAGCAAGAAATATCACAAATCATTGAAAGATATTCACCACAACATTTCAGATAGTAGCTACAAGTATCACACTAGATAGTAGAAACAGAATTACCAGTGCCAAATCAAATAGAACAAAGAAATATACAAAACACAAAATCTCTGCTTTAAATAGAACTTCGGCGTGTAATACTCGAATAAATCCTCCCTAACAAGAACAAAAGACAAACCTCAGAGAGGGAACCCAAGTAATCCTACGTCTTTACAAAAATAATGAAACCACAATAATATTAAGCTAGCTAAGATATACTGTATCTACAGAGATATATCCAAGATATATAGAAGTGAAAGGAAGAAATGAAATATCTTCCACAGTTATAGCACAAATTCATATAGATATAACTCAAAATATTCATAGCTTATTCTCTAGAGGAATCGGTACGTCTTGATGAAATGTTCACAAAGAGATATTTATGGGAATGTTTGTGTTTTTGTCCTTTATTTTGTGAATTCTCAAGGGTAATAACTGCCGCGGTTTTATGCTATTCTTAAGGAATTCAGGTATAATGTTATGTAATTTTCAGGATGAGATACGTCTAATATTTGGGACAAGCAATCAATTTGTCCCTAAAACGAGTAGGTACTGTCTGTTTACTGAAAGAAGATAAAATTGTTAACGAGTTTAATACTATTAAAGTAAAAACTTATTCGCAAAATTGGTCTCTTTCATACTTTATATCAAGTGACAAAGACAATACTTGTGAATAAACTATCTGACACTTATCAACAACTGTTGAAATTAGCGCATAGAGATGCCAAAACCTGATCTGTACCAAATGATATCCTTGTAGGATAACGCGATGTTTCCAATAATCATCGAAAAGAAAAATTACGTAATTTTAAAAGAAAATATTGTAAGCCATAAAAAAGGCGTTGCTGTAACTAAACAAGATAGGTCAGAGGTTCGCAGGCCCGGATCGAACCCGAATACATAATTCACGTTGCTTCTGATTTTGTAATATTCAGAGGATTTTTTATTTTAGCATGAATTAACTTTGATATTTTATGGAAAGTGTTTTGTTCGCGAAGGTTGAAAGGTGAACATCGGGGATTATGTATTAAACATTACAAATGATTGATGTTAAGCGTTGCATTTTTGATGGGTTACTTAAAAAAGGATCGAGTAGTAAATTAAACTGAATATTAACACTTACAGTTTATTTTATTATTTGTCTCATTATTTGTCTATGTTTCGTGAAAAAACAGTTCAATCGAGGAACAGCCGCCATCGGGAACTAAGTTTAGGTCTACAATCATAGTAGTATACTGAGCAGCGGTGGCGCAGCGGTTTTAGCCTTGCCTGTGAAATTTAGGTAAGGTGGCAGATGTGATCAGATTTGTGTGAATTATTTCATCGCTGCTCAATATCGGTGAATTAAAACATCGTGAAAAAACTGTCATGTCTCAGAACTAATAATAATAATAATAATAATAATATTTGTTTAATATTCAAAGACATATGACATCCACCCACCCATACTTGGCCAGTGCGCGTGGATTAAGGTTTTAGACCTTAATCCACACACACTGGCCAAGTGCGGCTCTAGATAGTTAAGAGAAGACCCGTGTCTCCAGCAGTGCGACACTTGGGTAGAATTGAATAATAATATTAAGATAGTAAAAAATAATAACACCAAGTAATATTAATATAAAACGTTAAAATTAATTGAAGAATTAGGTTTAGAACGGTAATGTTTTGACTCAAACCGACACGAATGTTGAAATACAAGAACAAACCAATAAATCAACGGTACTGAAATGCTCATAAATCGTGGGCTATCTTCTCAACGCATAAAACTCTCGTTTAACCTAGCATTTGAGATAATTATGCAATTTTGAATAAGCGTAACCAGTTTGGTGTAACCCGTTGTTTATCTTTAATCACCCCTACAGCCCACTTTTCCGTCCAACCTTACCTTTGGGTGCTTCTGGTACCAATAGAGCGGGATTAGGGTACCTAAATAACGGTCGACCCGCCGGACAAAAAAGGAAAATAAAATCTGACAAGTAAAAATAAATTGTTGGTTGTTTAATTAAATTACGGGTAACTTTATTGCTTACGTTAAGTATGGTCGTGGATACCCTTATCTAATACCCTGGTTCTGTTTTAATAAAGCTTTGAACGTCTGTTTTAATTGCCAACGAATAATATGGAAAGTTATAATGCATTTTTTTCCTGTGGTGTTTCATTTGGTTTACAGTTATTTTATTTAAAGTAGGCTAATTTAACTCATAGAATTATTGCGTGAACAAAACAATCGGTTGATCAGAATGGGATGTACTGCATGCGGTCGACCGTTCTTCGATTTTTGAATGAAATTGAAAGATCTCAACGCACTACTAAGAGGCTCTCCCAGTTGGATTATGCGGCTGGCCGCTGGCCGTATCTAGTCAACCGGTACCTAGTGAGTTTAGGCTCTAATAATAGATATTATTACATACACCAGACTAGTATTAAGTAGTGCGTAGTGATGCGAGACTAAACTTGATTAACCTTTGTGTAAGTTTTTTATTGAAGACACTAACAAAGATCCTTCAGAGCGTGCCGACTTGTGACGACCTATCATTTAAAACATTGGCGTCCGATTCACACGTATCTGCCGTTTTTACTGTGTCTTTATGCAGTAATAATATTTTATGATTTATTTATTATTATTTTTGTCGGTTTAAGGCAGCTATGCCCATAGAAAATACATAAAAACCTAAATAGAAAACTTAGAAAATAACTAGATTTGCAACCGCGGCTCAGGCCATTATCCTTTTTTTGCACAGTTAGATAAAAACTATCCTTTGGCCTTCCTCGAGTCTTAAACTATTTTCATAATAAATTTTATCCAAATCGTTTTAGTAATTTTGGCGTGAAAGCGCTACAAGTAGCATATAATATTACAAAGTAAGTAAACTATAAGCACTAAGAGGCGGCAAAGAAAGTTAAATTTAAGTTCACAGTTACGAAGGGGAAATAGGGAGGTACTTACGTACAAAAATACCACTCATTCTTTAGCTTTATACCTATTCATAGATCTTGCGATAAGACCCATGTATTTGCAAACATTTAAACGTCGTCACAAGGGGCTTCTTAAGATCACGATCTCGTCACTAAAGGTGTGGACACCCTACTGGAAGCGGAATTATGCGGCCTCACGCAGCAGGATTCTATAACCCTTCCGACCTAACTCATGATTTTGCTTATCTCGTGTCGGGATCGGTGAATTTAAATACGATTTTGGCGGCCTCACCCCGGCATTACGCGTTTTGCTTGTACACGCAAATTTAGGGGCTCTACGGTAATGTCTTGAGGTGTTTCGAATTGTTTGAAATTCTTTTGAATGGATTTTCTTTAGGTTTTTATTAAAAGTACGGAATGGAAAATTTTAATGCTAAGTGTATTATGTATTTGGTTTAAGTAACAAGTTTATGATGCGGTGGTGCAGTGGTAAAAGCCTCGCCTTTGAAATATAAGGTCGCAGGTTTGATTCCCAGTCGTGCCCACACATCTTTGTGTGAATTGTTTCATCGCCGCTGCTCACTCGGTGGAGGAAAATATCGTGAGGAAACCGGCATGTCTAAAAATTAATCATTCGAAGACATTTGACATTCACCCGCACTTGGCTAGCGTGTGTGGATTAATTTATCTACAACTTGGTATGTTAACTAATGTAATCAACGGTGGAACGCGACTACCCAATCACCACCAGGAATCGAACCCGTGACGTTATATTTCGAAGACAAGGCCGATACCGCTGTGCCACCGCTGCTCTACCATTTGACATCTACCAACAAGCAATTGACCAGCGTGTGAGGATTAAGGCGTCAACTCTCTTAACTCTTAAGGAAGGGTCTTCTTTGGGCTCAGTTGTGAGACACTAAAGGGCTGTCACTGTAAATATTTAAATTAAATATTCAGGCCTACCCCTTAAAATGTGCTTATGTGTGTGTTTCATTAAAATTTCCACTTAATTACAGTCATCACACAGACATTAATTTTAAAACTCCGCATTGTGTCATTTTTCAGAGTTAATTGTAGCGTGTAATAAAATATTAACGAACCCATTGAAAAATGCAATCGTCCCTTGTGTTTTTATTTCATTATCGCCCGTATGAGATAAACGTTATGACATGAAGGACCAGAGATTGTGTTGTTTAACACAAACTTTTACGCTTTGTTATGCTTAAATTGAGGGTTATTTTGTGCTATCGTAAAAGATAAGTGGATTTAAGTTCATAACTACATCATCAAAAATAGTGATAAAATTCATAACTACCTATTTGAAAACGGCTCTTTGGTGCTTTCGCAAATTGAGAAATTAAACGCCTCTAATCATAAAGATCACTCCACGAAGTTTATCTGGTTGGCAAGAATGGAATGGACTAATAAAAGTAAAAAAAATTGCTACAAAATATGGTAATCTTATAATTTTATAAAAGAAGAAATTGACTGACTGACATATCAATGCACAGTCCAAGCCGCTGGATTTAGAGACTTCAAATTTGGCACATAGATACCGTATGAGATCCAGGGATGAACTAAGAAAAGATTTTTTGAAAATTTTACTCCTAATGGCGTGAAACGGGGACCACGTGGGCCTTTGCCCACGTGGTCCCCGTTTCACGCCGCGGGCAGAAGATAGTATATACCTAATAAAACTTCAGGTTTAAGGAAAAAAAATGTTGTAGTCATTCTTGTATTACCACTAGTTGTAAGTAGAGGTAAATATTTCCCATCACTGCAAATCATGTAAACCACGGCGTCGCTGTCGACCCTAACTTCGAAAGATTATTCTACATTCAAAATGTCTTTTTAGTCAAATAGTGAACCCAGAATCTCGCTGTCACGTGCTTCACTGGACCAACGAAGTATATGCGAAAACCAAGCATACCTACTTTCAAAAAAAAAAACTGTAGACTATAACACTTGAGGTATTAAAATTATAAATAATACATCCCACATTACTAAATTTTATATGCGTAGCGTTTTAAACGTTAAAGCTTCTAGAAAGACAGCGAATATTTAAAGGAACAAATCTTTCTATTATAGCCATAAAACATTTTATTTCTATCGAGTGTCATACTCACAGTAGTTTATATGAGTTTAGGCGCGTATTATTTATGGATACTCTAGCATTTATCATTCCTGTCTTGTAAAATAAAATGAATGATATAGGTTATCGTAATAATATTATAAGCTTCTATTTTATTTGCCTGCATTTAATGAAGTTGGGTTTTTTCTGGGTTAATAAATTCTATTCATGCCTTATTCCGAAAGAGAACCTCCCTAGCCTATGCATCACTCTGGACTCAGCTTAAATCTCGTATTTGTACAAAATTAGGAAAGATTTTTCAAAAAATTATGGAATAATAAAGTCCATCAGTTTTTAAAAAAAATGTATGTAATAATAATAATAATAATAATAATAATGTATATATTGTCCTTCCTTTAAATAAATTTTACAAAATATAACTTACAGGATATGTACAAAATTATTAAGTGCTCCTTGTGAGAATCTGGAGTCTTATCTAGGTCGAAACATGTACTTCAGATCTCAGGCCTAATATAATAGACAACTGTACTTATTATAGTCATGTCACTTCTACAAACTCGTTCGTCTGTGGCAACAATTTGGTACCGCTAAAACTTTTAAAATGTTTATGACCCAATTTAGAATGTCAGTGTTTTTATGTAACATCTAGCGGAAAATTTGGGCCACCTTGTCTCTTTACTTAGAAAAGGTGATTATGGCGCGAAAGTTGAATTTTACAAAATTACGGTCGCTCCACCAATCCCTTCACTTAACGTTATGATAGCTATCGTAAAACTGCTAAAGGATCTTACGTGAGACGCTGTACGAAAATCTGTCGCTTTTTCAGCTGAGAGAGTAAAAATTGATAGCTTTCCGTGAATCAATCTTGTTACATACATAATGAGTTCACCACCCCTCGTTTTCATACATTACATTATCGCCAGCTGGAGTCAAATAAGTTATAAATGTTCAGTGATAAGTTTTTTTAAATAAATAGGTCAATTGATAACAAAGATATATCTATGATTTTTATTCGACTTCTGAAAAGGGAAGAGTTATAACTGGCTATGTTTGGATGTACCTATGTATGTTTTTGTGTCAATTGTTTTATTGCCATAACAAAGCAAAGTGTCACCCACTGTTATTCTGACTACAGACTACGCAGAAATTAGAATACACTCTATCTAGTCTCAACGCTACTCTATTGATTTGTCCTCTACGCCAACATACAATGATTTATTTGGTAATTAAAACCCACAACCGACTTCAAACGTAGGTAAAATATGCGTTTATGACAATTATTATTGTTTTTAGAATATTGTCAGGTCGAAGGCTCTTAGTGTAAACAATGACGCTTCTTTCTACACATCTCGGAAACTACTGGTCAAATATTGATCAAATTTAAAAGGAAATCAGTTTTCAAACAAAAAAAGGAATCGTAAAAATCTGTAATCAGCATTAAACAACATAAAAAACATACAATCGATTTTTTTTTGAAGTCGGTGCTTCACGTTTAATAAAGACACTAGTTACCATTAACAAAAACATACTACCAAATTGAATACGTCATAATTTTTTGAAGTTGGTAAAAATATACCCCAATACCATTATTCAGTACACAAATAGGGTGCACTGTACTTCGCTCTATAATTATCTCCATAATATACCACAGTGTCAATTTACATGTTTCATTAATTTAAATTGCCCGTCCATAGGGATTGGCGGTAGGTGCTTAAATTACGGTAGTACCTACAATTGAAAATTAAATATGAATCATTGGTTTTAATGCACGCAAATATGACCTACAAACTACTACTAATAAACCCGTTTTGGTTGGTATTAAAATAGTTGCCGTTCGTAGAGAGTAGGAGTACCTACCTACTTCCTTCCTTCCTCTAAAACTAATTCTATTGATTACTTCGCGATGAACCGGGCTATGTGGACCGAAACACAGAGGTAGCAGTGGCGAAGAGTCCATACAAGCCGATTCCAATCGGCTTCCCTTTAGGAATTGATTAAAATATCGTTTACTCCATTAAAATGATTTAAGGTAATGTTTTAAATAGCATCAAAAATAAGTACCTATAGCATGAAGGTAGTGGTCGCCATAAAAACATTATTTGAAAAGAATAGTAAAAAAAAAAATAGAAAAGAAAAGAAAAATAATTATTGAAAGAAAAGAATTAAATTTGAAAAGTATTATATGTATGCCAGTTATCTGGTTTCCATAACACAAGCTCTGGTTAGCTTGGGACCAGATGACCGTGTTTGTTAATGTCCCAGAATATTTATTTTATTTTTTTAAGTAAGAACTCTTTTGCTCCGGCTTGCCTTTTTCAGATTTCCACCCTTCGCCACTGAAAGGTAGTAAACCATATTACAGATTATCTACAATTGTGACTATATTTTTACGTTCGCGTATTTTTTTACAAATGCTGAGTGCAATAGAGATGAAGACATTTTTTGTTTCGAGTAATATTGAACAAGTATTTTGCTTCTTTTAAGATTGCGTAATTTAAGATTACGGCGAAATCGCAAATGACGTCACGATTGAGTTAAGTTTTATAACTCTGTATGACGTAGCGCACAGAAAAATACGTTTCTAATTTTTTTTAATAATCGTACCCACGGACTTATTACAATACGATTTTTCATACATTGTCGCTATCATAAACGTACATGTAATCAGAGTCACTCAATAACGTAGGTTAATAATTTATGTAATGCGTGGGTTTGCGGTTTAAATCAATGCTCATGTTATTTAATACAAGTACTGAATTGTTGTACTTTCTGATCGCACGTAGCTAAACTTTTCCTGATGTCTATTGGCGTCTATTATTTAGATATTATACTTATGAAACTAAATAATTGTGCAAATTGAATCAAAAGATACAAAAGTAAAGCATTCGTAACAAATGCATATATCGCCTTGTGAGAACGAAACTGACCGAACTCAATATTTTGGGAAATTGAGTTAAATATACAAAGTGACTATAAACAACGTATTCTACCCACTGAATATTAAAAAACTGACGTTTTAATGTTAGGAAGGGGTAAACGCCGTTTTGCGACGCTATGTTTTTCGATACCCGCACCCCGTCTCGTTTAAGCGAAAGTGACGAACTCAGTATTGCGCCAACAGTGATTGCAACAGGACGTGAATTTGTTATTACTTTAGTGACCTTTTGCGTTTTGTGACTCTACTCTTCTAACCATCGAGGTGAGTTCCATTTAACATTACTCAGTCGTAAAGTGACCGATTTTGTATTTGAGTCACTCTAGTAGTTTTTTTGCAAGGAGCCTAGATGATTCAAACCGAATTTGGTCCTTTTAATATTAAGTGTGATTCAATATTTACTGTCTCAATTCATACTAGGTCTATATAATTTTAAAAGGAAACTTTTAGGGATGGACCATTTCATTAAAAGTCTTTATAATATTTTTTACTTGTGCTTTGTAAATGACCAAATTATTGTTGATTCACTTTATTTCTTTTTCAGTTTTTATATAAGCACGTTGGGCCACTTTAGTTTCAATATTAGAATGAATAAAAGGGGTGCATTCATTCAAGTTATAAGAATAAAAAAAAAACTAAATAAGGTAAAAGCTTGTATCTTGAGACTCCTTAACTATAGTCATTATTAAATGCGTTCAGATATACATGTACACCACGCTTTTTATACGCTGTTCTTTTCAAGCATCTATAGAAATGATGAAAAAAGGACCAACTACTAAAGTGTGTAAAATCGATAAAGAAAATGAACTGACTAGTCCCTCTGTGATTAAAAATACGCCACCATCATCTACCACTAAGAAACTATTGCATATTTTAAAACAAAGCACACATACCAAACCCTTTGATGTATGTTTTCCTTTCACCCATTTGTCATGCTTAGATTGAATTTTAAGAATACAATTATATCAAATACTAAAAACACTACCGTCAACCTCCCTAATACCAGTCCAAAATACGCAGACAATCCGAAATGACAAACGTTTTGCCTTTCAGGTTAAAGAACATGTTGAAGAAATTAACACAGTTCCAAAAACCGCCACCTTTCAATCTTATTCAGGGGTGGAATCTAACAGACGATCAAGTTCAAGAAGTTCAACTAAAAGCTCGTTTTCAACAACAAGTAGCAGTAGTTCGTCTTCAAGTACTTAGTTCTCATAAATCCAAGGCCTTTAGAGAGGTTAGCCTTTTCCAGGACCAAGTAAAAGCAATTTGGCATCGATGCCTGTCAGACCATGTTACAGTATATCACCAGTCAACACAGATGAAAGTGATGTTGACTTTCGTGATACAGACCCAACATATACCAATACTGCACAATAATAAATAATAATAATAATAATCGTCCTCTGTTGCAACGTCACCTTCTAGGCACGATGTAATAGAGAGTAAATGAACGAGCATTCATTACTGAAAGCTTGCAAATCTAGATTTGCAGCGTGCTTATATCAGGGCATGTATGGTAGTAGTTGAGCATAGATACAGATTTACAAATACGCAAAGGCCTCGTCTGCCTAATAACGACTTTTATTTCACTGTTAATGGTAACCAAATCAATTATCACGAACACCTTCATTATACCTATTGAAGGTGTTCGTGATAATATTTGATTTGGTTGTGATTAATAAGTTTTAAGATGAGAAGAACTGAAATTGTATTATGCAATTCATTGGTTCGAAGCCACTTAGAATTTGCCAGTGTAGCTTGGAGCTTGCATTATGCAATACATTCACAAATAATTAAAAGTATCCAGAGAGCCATTATGAGACATGTTGCGTATACCTCTGGTAAAATATCTCCCAGGTGCCCATACGAACAACGTGTTTGGAGCTATGATATGAGTTCTTTACGTGACCGACGATTGACACAGGGTCTAATATTCCTATACAATCTAGGAAATAATAGATTGGACAGTGGGCTAGTTCAGCGTATTGCTGCTATAGATAGACTGTGTAACTCACTTATCGCTATCTGAGGTACAAAGTAATTAAACATAAATTAAACCTCATAAAGAACTTAAAGAACACAGATAAAAGTAATGTAAGACTATTTGTCACTAATACCCATATCGCTGGAATCATCATCACTGTCTGTGCAGCTTGAGGAGTCAGAATCTTGGCGATAGGCGATACGCGAGTTAAAAAAACGGTCTATCTATAGCGTATAGCTAGTTCCTACATATACGCCAAGATTTCTTATTACAAATATTTTCCACACTTTACCATTTAAAACTAATATTGAGGTAAACTCGCCACTAAATAGACTGTGCAGAGAGATAAATGCTATTATTAAGTATGCGCCAGATGATTTACCATGACAAGCCTAAAGTATTCAAACCAAAAATATTTAAATAAAAATCCTAATTAATTTGATGCTTAACACCATCAAATTAATTATGACAATGTGATTCTTTGTGAGTTCTTTGTGAGAATTAAAACTTTAATTGCACGAACGTTACTATCCTTTTTAATATATTTAATTTAACTTTATATGAGTTTTAATTGTCCTCTAATTTAACATTTATAATGTTATTTAAAGTATCTTACTAACTTCGATTTAGTTTAAATATTGTAATTCCCCAAATTGAATATTTTACATAGATTTGTTGTGAATACTGGATCACCTATTTATTGGCGACTATGTAAGACTAAGACTAGTGTGTACCAATACCAATGAATTGGTATACATAGAAGCTGTTGGCTGTCCATATTAAATAAATGAATAAATATCTAGTGTTATTATAAGATTAAATAATAGTAATGGCCACGATAAGTAGATTATGTTAATTTATAAAAATGAGTCCTACATGTAGAAAAAGGTTGATAATTATGTATGTTGAGTTAATAATAATGAAATATAAAAAACTTATTTTTGCTGTAGGGATAATAACAATACAGTGTAAGTACTGATTATGAAAATTTGTGATAATTTTTTATCGTAAAAAAAGTTCATTACCTAATTCTGTATGGAGTTAAAATAAAAACCAAAATAATAATTGGTTTATTTCATTTGACATTTCTCTGACGATTTTACCTACATTTATGAAGAAAACTGTCTTGATACATAAAAAGACGGTTATTATTTTCATAATATCAAAATGAAAAGGACCTTTGTCAAAATAGTACGTCATACAAATAATTAAGTTAATATTAAAGTGACCTTAATTAGAAACATTTTTTTGATCGCTCTATTAAAAATATATAAAATATCACATTGGCAGAACAATTAAAATTTCTCTACAGGAGAATAGTTATAGTATTATTAACAAAAGCAAGAAAGGCATTATCTAGTTTCAGTGAAGAGTTATTTGAGGAAGAACACAGATATGTGTATTCTCCAGACACATTTCCTTTATTTGCCGAAAAACATCAATTTTGAGTTCGGTCAGTTTCGTTGTCACAAGGCGATATCACACTTTATCGATAATTGAAACATAGAAAGCATTTTACGGCTCCCATTTAGTACCAACCTGCCACTATAACAGTTGCAAGTAATGCTTCAACCATTACAACCGCATCAATATTTGTCAAATGGACGGGAATAAAAAAATTATGTTATAACTAAATGATAGATCTTGACAGAGCTTCAGGAGTTCCGTATGTGTTGAATAAAATAAACTTGCTACTAACTTTTTAATTTCCAAAAATATTTGTCTTGATTTATTTTGTATGTTTATAACCGTTTATTGGCAAAAGATTACAAAACATAAGCTTAAACAACGGACCTCAAACTAGGAACACGTCCTGTATCTTGATGGTCCAGACAATTTTTACAAATAGATTTATAAAGTGAGACCGTGAAGAAATAAACGATTCTATATTTTACAGAAATAAAAATAGAGGAAAATTAAAGCTTTTATCCAAACTCAAATGGTGATAGGGTATGTGTGCGTGAAAAAAAAAAGTAAAGTAGTAGTAGTAGTAGTTTTATTAAATATCATATTTAATAAAACTAAATATCGAATAAATTAATTTATTCATGCAAATGTTAACGCAAGATGAAATCAATTTAAATTTACTTAGGATTGTTCAAATATGAATAGGTACCACCGTGCGTCGCGAACGCATTTTCATATTTGTCACTCATGCATGTATATTTCTAGTAAAATTGATTCAATTTTCGGAATGGAATTGAACACTAAACGAATTTTATAATGGAAAACATTATTTCAAAGAAATATGTTCAGCTTAATAAACTAAAGGCTTCGGAGGTTTACTCGTGTGAGAAACTTCAAAGTAAATTAATGTGACGCTTCAAATATAAAGAATTGACATAGTGTGATTAGTACGAAAATCAAATTTATGATAAGGTTAAATAAATCAAAAGGTAAATAAACCTCACCTCATTTATGTCATATAAAGTTTAGTTTAGTTTATAAATCCGTTCAGTAGCTGTTCGTGAAACAAACTCCATACATAAATATAAACTTTGAGACTTATAATTATACAAAGAAAGATTACTAAGATACTAGAAGGGTTAGACTACTGGGTACAGGTCTTCTATCAAATACATAGAGTATCTCTAACTATAACCAAACCTCGTGCAGGTTGGTGACTAACACATTTCATGTCCTTGAATGTTTAGTTCTAATATATGTTGACATCATCACACATTTAAGGTAGTAAAATACAGCACCAAAGACTGAATAGTCACAATTTCACTTACTTATCGCTGATTAATTACTAACATACCGCGCTTTTGCGTTGTCGGTCACAAACTATCCTATATCCTTTCCGAGGTCTCAAACTACCACCATACGAAATATCATCCAAATCGGACTAGTAGTTTAGGCATGGAACCGAAACAGGCAGAGTTAATTTCGCATTTATAGTGTTAGTAGGGATTAAAATTCAGAAACCCAAACATAATATTAAAAGACCCTGTGTTACTGAACCCTAAAAATATGGCATCAATGATGCCTCTATTGAAAATCGGAATACGTTAAATAGGGCCATTAACTTCAATAAATACACCACAAGGGAATAACAATGTTACCCAAAGATTTGTGGGGAACTACTCGGTGTGTATTGGGTCACCATGAATTTCAATTACCTACGTCATTTTTTACAACCAAATCATTATTATTATTATGCCCGGCTTTTATGCGTCATTTATTTGTCCCCATTGCTGCATTTTATACTTTCATAAATTGTTTTATTAATGTTCATTACCACAGGTGTTAAAAACCTGTAAGGTCGCACAAGGACATCTACAGCCAAAATATTTGTAAGTTAGATTTCAGGTATCTTTAGTTTTTAGACATTGTTCAGACTAAACGGTTTATCGGCCACTGCCTGAGAGCACGCTATATGCAGTTTTATCGGTTTTACGTACAGTATATTTGACTTCTCGTTGACTATTACGTAGTGCGTTGTCGACAGTGACCATAATAATATTATTATGATCACAGTCGGCGCGCAATACGTTTGGTGTGAATGATACGTTATGTATTTTTATAGGTGAAAGCTATTTATTAATTTGTTTGCTTGTCAACCATTGTTTTCACTAAAGAATGTCAGCTTCATATAAACTCAAAATATTCAGATAAAGTTACATTTTAATATCGTAAATCACGGCTTAATGGAAAAATAATAATGTTCGTTCGTTAAGTTTAATTAAAAATATTACATCCATTTATAATGATCAGGATTTATAAGCTTAACGTCAGCAAATTGGCTTTATTCCGGCACAAAAGGCATTTTAATACCCAATTTGCAAAAGTCATTGATTGATTGTTATGTACAAAAAAATCAGTTTTATGCATTGACTTGAAACTGAATTTTTCCAGTAGAGATCACGACTAAGGTTTTGGAGATACACTTAGGAGGTGAATTTTCCCAACAGAGATGACGACAAGGTAAGAAAAAGAGTATTGTAATTAATCCTCCAGTAAGATAATAAAAAAAAATAGGACACGTATTTTTTGCTTTATCAATGAAATAAGATATGATTTATATTAAGATATAGCGCATCATATTATGGAGTGCGAATGCACTAAATCATACAAAGGTATAAAACTTCCTCAAGCGAGATATTTGAGATTTCGCTTGTACGTATCGTCGCAGTCTTTCATCACAGAAAAAAGATAATAAGGTGTTCAATATTTTTAATTTATCTATAAGACTAACAAAACAAAAATGTCGGTATCCCTAATAACCATTAATGACTTCAAAATTATTGGAAGTGTGACCATTATTTAAATTTAAAATTTGTTTGCTTTAAATAATGAGTTACAGATTTCATGCATACATCAACAAATAATTATGATTAAGTAAAGTTTACTTTAAAATAACATGCAAATATTATACTCTTTTTACATGTATCTAGACTTATAATTTAACCTTTAGCCAAATCTATATTAATATAAACATTTTGGTAATTTCTTTTAAATAACGAGCTCTCTTTAATATATTACTGACTCGAATCATAATTATTCTTCGCTTTTCTATGAAATCTTTTGATGAAATAAACATAATAATAAAGAAACCCCAAACTTCAAATCTAATATACTGACTACAGCCAATAAAGAACTAATATATCTAAATTCGCTTATTTCCAATAATATTGGAACATTCGAGAAAGTTTTCTCATCATAGAGATAAGATAAAACAATTTTACACATCAGAGGCTCTACATCAATTCTAGATGAAAAGAGTTTATTGCAAACGTATTCCATGGACAATGACTGTAAGAAATAAACTTAAGACTTAATAATCTTTGGATCCAATCTCTGCTATGAAGAGTAACGAAATCATTTTATTACAATAATTCTACTTTCGATGTTTTTTTTACCCTATATAGTGACACTTTATCTTTTCACATAGTATTTTCTTTACATTTTTTTATTTACTTTTCTTGTTTTTTTTTTTCTATTTCTTTTTACGGGAATATCACATAGTAAAATAAAACTAACAACTTTATAACGGATTCTATCGCGATTCATTTCAGATTTTATATCCCGACGTTTCAAAGTCTTTTCAGACTTCATGATGTTGTGTCCCCCCAGGACCTTGAAGTCTGAAAAGACTGAAACGTCGGGATGTAAAATCTACGTAAGCTGCTGTACGTATTATTGACAATAGATGTTTACACACAATAACATCAAACACTGATTAGCTAAGTAACGGAATAAGATTACCAGCTCCAGTAATACCAAATCTATTTACTCAAATAACAAGCAAACAGAAGCCCAAATATGGAACAATATTTGCGGGACCCGCGCGACTCCATTACAAACACTGGCTTGTTTTGACAAAAAGCTCTTTACTGCAAAATAAATAAAGCACTAAATTATATATTTTATCATTATTACAATATATTTAAACTAGGTTCGGGGCCACTAGTCACTGTTAAGCTTAAGCCGGTTACGTCCCTCCCTATTTTCTGATGGAGATTTATGTCAGGGGATCAAAAGTTTCCAACCCGCACACTATAAACCCGCGAAATGTTTTATGTGTGTGTACGCGCATATCCGCGAAGTATACTCACTTGCAAATTTCGTAATATGTAATATTTCTCTATTTATGAACAATTTGCTGTCAGTTCTAATAAATGAATAGCTCCTGTATCATGTCGTTATGGTAGTAACGTTCACGAGAGAGATAATAAAAATATATGTAACTTATGTAGCGGCCGTAACGTTTCATAACTGCTGGTAATTCATTTTCTCATTAAATGCTTAATTTTAGTGATATGGGCCGTGGCGCAAAGTTTATGAGATGCAATTTATGACGCTATGAAGTGCTGTACGCGTCAGTACAGACAGTACATTCGATGTGATGTGGCACGTGTTTGCCAATGACATTTATAATTCTACTGGAAGACGCCCAAGGACATTTTCTTGCCAAGAAATAAGTTTAAGTCTCTAATATGGCTTTAGCAATGCGATTTTATTGCACCTAGTTATTATCAATCAATATTTTGTTAGACACTTACTACAAAATTAATAATGAAAAAAAATATATTTAAAAAATATAAAGCGCCTAAATGTTAACCAATGACACATTTCTGATTACCATTACATCCCCCAATATTTGCGCTGTCTGTTTTGTACTAGTTATATAAACTTTAATCTTGGGGAGTTTTTTTTTGTTAGCGAATCAAAACTACTCTATTATCTACGTTGATTTTCATTTATTTGATTTTGGTATGTGCTATTTTATTATTTTGGTATTACGATTTTCACAAAGAGCTAAAGAGTCCATTCTAGATTCGTTAGAAATATGTTTCTGTTTGTTTTAAATGTCTATGGTTAAGAAAAGAGAATATTACTATAGTTATAATAATAATAATATCCTAGGACATTGGCACATACGGTCATCTGATTCACAGATAAGCAGAGCAGACTGTAACCTATTACTATACATATATTACATTTTTTTGTAAATAAATATGGTTATAATAGATAATTACAGCCTTCTCGAAATAAACAGAACTGGCTGCGGCCTGAATAGCATGTATCCTACTGACCACGCCACCAACCCGTCACAGTTAAGTGATCAAAAGAAAAACTTTTCCTTGCCAGAAAATGCAATCTCAAACACATTTCAATTATGAATGATGAAGTTACAACGTAAACTTAAAATTTTCGTCTATTTTCGTACTAACGAGCATATGAGGAACTCAAAACGTTGAATGATTTAACGAAATTAGTATTTGACTGACGTACCTAAATGTATTCTTTCTGACAGTTAGATGAGAAACAAAAATACCTCTGTCGACATTGTACGGAAACTTTATACTGAAAAGTTGCAGAGATACTTTGGCTCCAGTTTACCAACGTCGTGATTTGATTTAAACAAAGTTTTGTTTTAGAAAATCAGGTGTTTAGTAGATAAACATTTTATCATTGCTAGGGTAACTCTATAGTTGATTGGGTTACAAAAATATACCTCTGCGTTGTTTTGAATGATGTGCTGCGCGTGATTTACCAGACGTGACATAAATTCTCATCAAATCTATGTCTCGTGCGATTGTGGAGCTCTCGTAAACGGTTTGTACTGTGTGTGCGTTTTCATATTACAACGCCAGTTACAACTTATAGTCAGCTACAAAATTTGATTAGCGTATTCATTATTTGTATTATTAGGCCTCGCCTTGAAGTGATTCAATATTACATATTAACACATAAAAAGTATCTATACATATGAAGTGTCGTGCGATTGTTCTGTGTAAACTACTATGTTATGATTATTTTTCCTCTCGTTATAGAAGATAAATAATCTTTTCGTGGTTTATTAATGTTGAATCTGTTAATCAACCTTTGTAGCTGACTGTACAAAGTACTTGATAATTTCATTGACTTTGTAACCAACATCAAAATTCGAATGTAATTTCATTAACTTAAATTTAAGTTATTAAAATTGCATAAATGTTTCAAAATGTAGTTTAATAAAACCTGAAAAATAATTGTTGTTTTTTTTCCTTAGATCGGTGTTCTTCTAAAAGAAGTCTATGGAAATACGACTTAAAAGTTAGCAATAAAGCCACGCTGCGTTGTCGGTCAATTTTAAATAAAATGTAAAAATATATTTTATACCTACACAATACAGTTAATTAATGTTAAACTCTGATAAAATAAACTCCCTAAAAGCTTTATGTATCTATTAAGAAGATTAAAACAAAAACAAAGCTCGTGATTACATTTATTACGTTTGTTTATTAAACAAAAAACAAGAACATTAATTTTCATTAAGTATTTATTTCCTTTAACATATTTTTTCCTTAACTGAAAATAAAATGTAAAGAAAATTCTGTTGCCTTTTCTCGCCCCACCTACTTGTACGAGTATGAAATTAGAACGCCGACTTAGAGCATTAAACACCGGAGGTGTTTTACACATCTTCTAGTACTTAATTATTTCTTCCTGGTTTTAAGGGAGGCGAGGTAACCACTTGAGGTAACAACCCGCACTTGGCCAGCGTATGTGGATTATGGCCTAAACTCTGTTAACTCGTAAGATAGTTGAGAGAAAACCCGTGCCCAGCAGTAGGACACTAAAAAGGTTGAAGGGTTGAAGTGAGGTAACCGCGTACAGCACACATGTTAAAGTTAATATTAATAATAATCACTTTATTACTGACAAGGTCCATACAAAATTTAAATCTAGAATAATATCTTTAAGGTATAGCTGTTAACTGCCTATACTAGGTTATATTAACCTGTGCTACAGGCGGTAGTAGAACATATTTAATTGAAGCGTCTTTACAAATACATACGTAAATAAAAGCTACATCCAAACACGAAACATGAACAGTTAATGCATAGAAACTGTTCATGTAATACAAGTTCCATGTTAAATTTTCTAAGGCTGTCTATAATTACAATATTTCTGCGTCAAAAGAACAATTTTACAATATTCTGAGTTTATTTCTGTTTAAGGTAAAATGTTAGTCAAAGATCAGTAAATACGTAACTATTCGCTTTTGTAGACCGAAAAAGTAACTAGTATTAGGTAGGTACTGAGAGCCTTTGATCATAGAAAACTATTGAAATTCAACCTGTGAGCAAAGAAAAGTAATATTCTTTTAATCTTATGAAATAGGTAGGTAATGTGTTTATATATTAAAAGTGTTCTAGTCAAGATGTTGAATGGTGAAAATACCCGTGTTAAATTAATAAATTACTTATTTTTACTATTAATACTTATGAGCCACGAAAAATCTGAGGTATTATAGAAGAAACTAAGGATTCAGACTCAGCATTGGAAAATACTGCTCGTATCTTTCTGTTTAATATTTGACCTAATTACTGCTTATAGCCAAGCTTTTATTGACATATGGACTAAAATTAAGTAATTGGTTTTATACCTCTTAACTTTGGCAGAAAAAAACTGCCCGGCAGTATGATGCTCGCGCCAACGCGAGCGTAGGGATTCAAACGTCACGTGACAATCCTATGTCAATCCCATACATTTTGTTCTTTTTGATAATTCGTAATCTCTTCGCTTTTCGCTTCGTGTCTAGGGGCCCTAATCCTTTTTATTATGATTAGATTTTTTTTAATTTTCATTCTGCATTAGGCTTACGCTTCACTACATATTGCCTGATGTTAAGCAATGACAAGCTACGATGGGACGCTCCCGCCCAATATACTGATTCACTCGTGATTAGGAATGATTTTCAGTAGGAAGGTGGCAGTGGAATGAGGCTCCATATGGTTGGAAACACTAAAGGAGCAGAAATTCCGATCCACCCTCTTAAATGGTGCTACCAGACATTGCACTGGAACACGGCAAGGTGGCTAGGCGGCGCGGCTTTGTCTGGTGGGTGGTCACTAACCACGGCCGAAGCCCACACCTAGTTAATTACCAGTAACCATAATTACCAGTTCATTGATTGTCACCTAATTTGCACCACCCTGGCACCACGTGTGAGGATTTAGATAAAAGGTGCACTCCCACAGAAGAAGGTGACTCAGCCCCCCGATTAGAAGAATAGAATTTATTTAGTATTTACATAATGTTTGTCATTTTTTTCTTTTGTATTACCTACGTTCACGTTGGCGCGAGCATCTTAGTCTTTTTCTATCAGAGCTGAGAACTACCAACCAAAACAATTACAGGCGGAATATTTTCAATCCATATGGCTATATCCATTGTTAATTTATTTTACCTAAGTATAGATTCACTTAAGATGGCAATAAAGGTTAAAATTAGTTCAAACTATTTAACAGAAAACGACTCCATATTTTCCAATACTCAGTCTGAATCCTTAGTTTGTTCTAGTTATTACCTTTGTATTAACAGTAAATAATATAATTATCCCACTTTTAAACAATTTTCTCGTGCCGTCTAACAATGGAAACTTCAGAGCGCCGACATAACTCACCAATACAGCTAGTTATGGTACGATAAATTCATTAAGCTAGTTAACTTGAATTTGTAGGAGCATTAGATATTACTACTATTGTAGATCATTATATTATGTAGGTATAAGTATAGGTACTTATTTTATACCTCTTTTGGGAGCTGAGTCCTTTTCGTCCGTGGGTATACACCTTTAATTGAATCTCCACACTTAGTCCCTGGGTGGTGAAAATCAGGTGACAATTAAACCGGTGCGGCTCAAAGATGTAATAAGATGGGCAAGGCCGAGAATGAATCTCATGACTTTATATTTCAAAGGTGAAGTCAAAACCGCCTTACAAAAATAACGTCGCGGCCTTCACAGTCGTGCCCACACAGCTTTGTGTGAAATGTTTCATCACCGCTTCTCAATATCGCTGAAAGAAAACATCGTGAAGCAACCGGTACGTCTAAGAACTAATCATTCGAGGACGTGTAACATCCACCAATCCGCACTTGGCCAGCGTGTGTGGATTAAGGGCTACACTCTCTCAACGCGTAAGATAGTTGAGAAGACCCATTCCCAGTAGTGGGACACTAAGAAGGGTTGAAGTGAAGTTAGAAGAGGCTACAAACTTATAACCTATTTTACGATTGCGGTTAAAAATGTGGATAGGTAGTACATATACAGTAGCAAAGTAGGAATGTACAAACGGGATTACGATTCAGGATTACGCAACACAAACCCACTGCAGTATCAACGTTGTTTCTCCATCCACGAGGACAAAAGCCTGTATTTCCATCGAATTATCTTTCGTTTCGTTATTTATTTTTGAACCCAAAGCACTTACCGCTTAAAGCCTTAAACAAAAATAATTACAACGAAAGTTACCGAGCCACGAAGACTCAAACGTAAAAACCCGCAGGATCTACTATTGTAGACTGAGATTTAAAAAAGCAAGCTTTTTAATGAACAAGTATCGAACTAATCTGCTCTAAACATTGAACTATTGCTAAATATCATTAAAGATAGATTGCAAAATTAAAATTAAAAAAATAACGAAAGTAAAGGTGCCTACCTACACCTATCAACTGGAATTACTTGGAATTAAAAAAAAAAAAATTTTTTTAGCATGATATTCTGAATAAAAATGAGCATGAGCAAGAGATATTAAACCTAGGAGCAAAAATTTGTGTGAATTTGTAGTGGTGTGACTGTGTGAATGTTTGTGTTTTTAAGAAAAACTTCTGAATGGATTTAGATGAAATTTGGTGCAGAGATAGATTATAGTCCAGAAAAGCACATAGGCCACTTTTTACACTTATATAAAGCGGGCGAAGCGACGGGAGGAAGGTCTAAAATAGCTCTAAGGTTCAAAAGGGGACGGCCACGTCCAGCCGTGGAAATCTGCAGGCTGGCGATGATGATAATAAATTATAGCAGTTTCACGTTCATTAAAAACTAACATCTGACAGCGATTTCGTCCGCGTGATATACAAAAAGCCTACAAAGGAACAATATACAATTTAGCCAAGAAAAAGTAATAAACATGGATACGTACTAGTCACTTCAACCCTTTTTAATGTCTCACTGCTTGGCAAGGATCTTCTTTCAACTATCTCTATGAGTTTAGGCACTAATATAAACACGCTGGTTCTTAAAAAAAAAAAAACTTTATTTTTGAAAGCCAAATACAGTTTGTCTATCTATTTTGACGGACCGGTGGCGTGGTCGTTAAGATACTTGCTTTTCACGCCGCAGGTCGTGGGTTCGATTCCCACCCGAGACAAACATTAATTGTTCGCGACAGACTTAGTGTTTGCGATAGACTTAGACTGTGCCAGACATTATTATCAGAAAGTTAATTGTTATCAGTTATCGGTAGGTTTACTGTTATCAGTAAGTTTATTGTTATCAGTAGTTTTTGGTGTTATCAGTAAATTCAGTATTGAAAAATGTGATAGTGCATATCTTAGAACATTTTAACAGTTTTCTTAGAAATATTTTTGTTGTTAAAAATGTTAAAAAAATGTAGGTACTTATATAAAATAAGTACCTTCATCTCGCTAATGTTAGTGATAGATTTTGTATTTTCCAAAATCATTAAATATTGTGATAACTGAATCATAATTAAACAGTATAAGCAGTATGTAATGTATTTTCAGGTAATTTTATAGTAAAATTGTAAAATGTTAAAATTTGTAAGAAAGTTGTATGACGTTGTTAGAAAGTCCGCTATAACTTTGTAAGTTTTAATAAATGAATTATAGTTTTGTGTTTAATTTGTACCTAGATAGGCTATCTATCAATAGGTAGGAGATAGTGAACCTAGGTCTTAGGGTTTGGCAAGTATAACGAGTGAAAGTACTAACTGCACCTAAAGTGCCTAGATTTTGCAGACATTTCTCGTTATACTTGCGAAACCTAGGAACTTAGGTTCAAAACTTTAGGCTTCCTAGATAGGGGGTTAGGTAGGCTTGCTAATAGTGTTTACCGTATAGATCTAGCCCTAATAGTTTAATAGCTAGGAACCAAAATGTATAGTTTTTAAAATGAAATTAAAGTTAACACAGGAGAGGTTACTGCGGTCGTCGTTACGGTAAAGTTTCGAGGTAGCTAAGCGTACCGCACTATTCGGCGGGCGTAGCACGGCGTAATTGCGATCTACCACTGCAGCAAAAGTAATGATCAAGCAGTAATCTCAAGTGTGTGCGTATGTTGTCAAGTCGGTGTTTCATTTAGTGTCCCGGTGGCTTTCCCGTAGCGGATAGGAGAACAAAGCAGTAGTGGGCAGTATTCCAGGGAGTATAAATCGTCGTCACGAAATCTATGAACACGTAGGTGTTCAGGGCGTCAGCTAGATTTTCATTTATTGAATTTTTCCAGCCCGTCCGGAACATTTGCTGGTCCTCACCGAGCCGGATCAAGACTTCGTGGACGTCACTAGTGGAAGAAAACCTGGAATTTTTCTGTCCTATTTCATTAAGCTTTGTCAATTTGTTATACAAGAAGATTCAAGATGCCGATAACAACAAGGTCCAAAGGGAAGGCACCCGAAGCGTGGACGGTAGAGGTACGGGAAGGCCCGTCAAGCGCAGCCGCGCTACGTCACGAGGCCCCTCCACGCTCGCCGTCGGTGGCAGAAGACGCGGTCAGCACCCAGCCGGCTCCGCCCACACAGCCACGCTTATCGGCGGTCCGTGAACACGAAGACAAACAAAGCACAGATTGCGGTTCGGAACAGATAGTGCGACCCGCCACCGACACACACGCGCATACTGAGTTAGGACAGGAAAATAGAAAACGTAGACCAGACGCTTCAGTGACGTCGACGCGATCCAATAGAAAAGTTTTGAAGGCTCGTGAAGACTTACTGAGGATCCAGCTACAGTTAGCACAGATAGCTTTACAGAAGGCTGAGGAGGAAGCTGACTCTGATTACGATGAGGACGGACATTCGAAAGCTGACTACGTCCGCTCATGGTTGGAAGAGGCACCGGAACCACAGCCCGACCCCACAGAAGCCACCGGGAGGAACACCGACTTGGCCGCGCACCCCCAGGGGGGGGTCACAGGGGGACCACAGATGGCAGATGTACCTGCCAGGGTTTTAACAGGAGATGCACCTTTGAAGAAGGGACCGTCTCAACAGGGAGGAAGTTCACTGACGCCGTTCATCACCGAACTCACCTCCGCCATCGCCGCGCTCGCTGAAAAGAAGCCGTCTGATGTGACAGTGCTGCCTCACCCAGCGGTTTCAAAAGTCGTGATGACTTTACCGACGTTCGACGGGGCGCACACAGAGTGGTTATCGTTCAGAGCGATATACGACACCACAAGAAAATATTTCAACGACGTGGAGAACACAGCAAGACTTAGAAAAAGTCTCAAAGGAAGAGCGCTAGAAACAGTTAATTCGGAGCTGATCGGGAACGCGCAGCCTGATGAAATCATGAAGGAACTGGAACTTCAGTTTGGAAGACCGGACTCAATCGCTCAAGCAGAAACAGACAAGTTGCGAAGCATGCCGCGCTGCGGCGAAGCGCCGAAGGACATCTGTTCGTTCGCTAGCAAGGTAAGAAGCAGTGTTGTTACCTTACGTGCTTTGAAGAAAGAACATTACCTGATTAACGCCGAGCTGCTGCGTATCCTGACTGAGAAGCTACCGAACTCGCTACGCGTTCAGTGGTACCGAGAATACATAGAAAAGTATCAAGCGAAACCGGACCTCGGCTGTTTCAGTGAGTTTATCAGTGAGCAAGCGCGCTACTGCAGTGCTTTTGCCCCGGCCGAACAGACAGCTCAGACAGCTCAGCCAGCACGCCGCGTGGTACAGAGGACGCACGCCGCAACTGAAAAACACACTGCGATATGGGAAACAGTTCCAGCCTCAAGCGTGAAGTGCCGCATTTGTTCACAAGACGGACATTATGCTTCAGAATGCGCAACTTTCAGAAAGGGAAGCTCTGACAAACGGTGGGAGCTTGCGAAGAAACACGGCCTTTGTTTTCGGTGTCTACGCGCGCGCCGCCAGGGACATACGTGCAAGCCCAAGAAGTGTGGTATAGAAGGTTGCACGGCCACGCATAACACCTTGTTGCACTACGAAAGGAAGGCAGAGGCATCGAAAACAGAGACGCAAGAAACAGTGGCTAGTTCCAGTTTACAAGCTAACTCGCAAGCTTACCTCAAAATCGTTCCTGTACGATTGATCGGACCGGCGGGAGAAGTACCTACTTTTGCGCTGTTGGACGATGGATCAACCGTCTCCCTCATAGACGAAGATATAGCCAACCAGGTCGGAGCAGAGGGGCAGATAGATCCGTTCACCATCCGAGCCATCGGTGATACCACCATAGAGATGCCCACATCACGCAGAATTGAGCTCCAGTTGGCGAGTACCACAGGGAGAGAGTCCACCTTATGCGCGCGCACAGTACCAGCTTTGAACTTAACACCGCAACGCGTCAGCGCAAAGGATATCTCTGACTGCAAGCACTTAGAAGATATCAAGACCGATCTTATCTATGACGTTGGCATCCCGAAGATACTTATAGGACAGGATAACTGGCACCTTCTGGTTGCGAGCGTCATACGAAGAGGACCGAGACATCAGCCTATAGCATCGCTCACCACTTTAGGATGGACTCTGCACGGTGCGCACGCAAGAAACACAGTTCGTACAGTACATTTTGTTCACCAGATGTCTGCACCACAGAGCATAGAAAATATAGACAAGCAACTGAAGGAATATTTCGCTTTGGAATCGCTTGTAATAAACCCACGTCGTCCGAACTCAGATCCAGAGCAGCAAGCCGAGGATATTTTACAGAAAAATACAGTACAGTTAGAAGACGGACACATTGAAACCGCTCTTCTATGGAAAACAGAAAATTTCGTTATGCCCGATAGTTATGAAAATGCCTTGAAAAGGCTCACCACAATAGAAAGGAAGCTTGACCGGAACCCGGGACTCAAGTTGAAGTACACAGAACAGATGAACCTCTTAATAGAAAAGGGATACGCAGAAGAGGCTCCGCTTGAAGGTACGAGAGGCAGAACCTGGTACCTACCGCACTTTGATGTCCACAACCCGTTGAAGCCAGAGAAACTTCGCATAGTTCACGACGCAGCAGCCAAAAGCAGAGGAAAGTCGCTGAATGACTATCTGCTTACAGGACCGGACTTACTTCAGTCATTACCGGGCGTTATGATGAGATTTCGCCGCCACCCGGTAGCCGTGACAGCTGACATTTCAGAGATGTTCATGCAAGTACGCATCAAGCCTGATGACAGGGACGCATTGCGATACCTATGGAGAGGCGACCGAAGAGACGGCGCACCAAGAGAATACCGTATGAAGGCGACCATCTTCGGCGCAGCTAGCTCACCATGTACTGCGATATTCGCCAAAAACTGGAACGCAAGAAGGCACGCCGAACAGTACCCAGAGGCAGTAGATGCGATAGTAAATAATCACTACATGGATGACTACCTAGACAGCTTTCCGGACGAAAAACAGGCGTCACAAGTAGCGAAGCAAGTTCGTGACATACACCGAGAAGCATGTTTCGAACTTAGAAAGTGGGTGTCAAACTCAAAAACAGTTTTAGAAGACATAGAACCGACCGAACATCGTGGAGAAACCGTCTCTATCGCCGGCAAGGGTCACGGAGAGAAAATACTCGGACTTATTTGGCAGCCGAGTACCGACGAACTAAGCTTCAACCTCAAGCTCGCTCGTCTGCCCGTGGACATCTTGCAAAAACCTACGCCAACAAAGAGGGAAGCACTCAAGATAGTTATGTCGCTATACTACCCATTAGGACTTGTCTCACCAGTCACCGTTCGAGCCAAACAAATACTACAGGAAGCTTGGCGGCTGGGGATAGACTGGGACGAAAAACTCTCAGAAAATCTTGCCCACCAGTGGACTCAGTGGACACAGCACTTAGAAAATTTGAAGGCAGTCAAAGTACCAAGATGTTACCCGGGATACAGCGCAGCCTACCAAATCCAGGCCCACATTTTTTCAGATGCGAGCTCTACCAGCTACGCAGCAGCAGGGTACTGGAGAGTGACCACTTCGGACGGACGAGTATATGTTTCGCTCGTCGTTGCGAAGGCAAGAGTAGCGCCGCTGAAAGTTACTTCGATCCCACGGTTGGAGCTACAAGCAGCTGTGATGGGTACGAGACTGGCCGCAGCTATGTTACACGAACATCGTGTGAAGCCCGAAGCCACTATTTTCTGGACAGACAGCAAGACAGTCTTAACTTGGATCAGAAACGGGTCCCGAGCGTACAAACCTTTTGTCGCGCACAGAATAGCGGCCATAGAAGATAGCAGCACAGTACAAGACTGGAAGTGGGTGCCTACCAAATTAAACATAGCAGACGTGGCGACACGCGAAGTACCGAGCAACTTCGACTCAAACCATGAGTGGTTCACCGGGCCTGAATTTTTGTATCAGGACCCGTCGTCTTGGCCTACAGAAAAAATAGTTATCTCTACACACACTGGAGAGGAACGTACCACTACAGTGACAGAAGACAGAGAGGTACACAAAGTGTCAGAATCGATTCCTGACCCAGACAAATTTTCAAAATGGGAACGATTACTCCGCACAACCGCCCGAGTATTGCAATTCATTACTCTGTGCAAAAATAGAAAATTTCAACAGCAAGTTTTGTACAAACGTACTAAGAAAAACTTGGAAAATGATCCAGATTGGCGTCGTGACAAGAAAAACACGAAAACAAAGAACCAGCCTACGGGAGGTGCTAAGCTCCGCCCCGCGCCGGTGTCCCGACGATGCTTCGTGTTTCTCCCTGCAGAGCACCTTCACGACGCCGAGGACTTGCTTGTGAAGGCGGTACAAGCGACCTCCTTCGGCGCCGAACTCCGGGATCTCCGGCGCGGGAAGGAACTTGCCCGAGACAGCCGCTTGTACAAGTTGCCTATAGAATATAGTAACGGGATCATCACCCTGAGAAGTCGCATAGCAGCCACAGAAAACATAACAGAGAAAACAAAGAGACCACCTGTTTTGGACGGCGATCACAGAATAACACAGCTATACATAGATTGGACTCATAGAAGCTTGCATCACAGCGGGACAGAGCTTGTGATAAATGAAACTCGTCAACACTACTGGGTATTGCGCCTACGACCGATTACAAAAAAAGTAATCAATAGTTGTTTGCCGTGTCGTATACGCAAGGCGCAGCCACCTGTACCGGCCACTGGGAACCATCCAAAGGCACGATTAGCCCACCATCAGCGACCTTTTACCTTTACAGGCTTAGATTACTTTGGTCCGTTGTCTGTTACAGTGGGAAGAACGCACCAGAAGCGGTATGTGGCCCTATTCACATGCCTCACCTCCAGAGCCATTCACCTAGAGGTGGCCGCCAGCCTGAGCGCCGACTCCGCAATACTGGCGCTGCGGAGGTTCGCTGCGCGCCGCGGGTGCCCCTCCGAGATCTACTCGGACAACGGCACGAACATGCACGGCGCCGACAAAGAAATGCGCGACGCCGTGGCCGACGAGGCGAGCCGCAGGGGGATCCGCTGGCGATTCATAACGCCGGCGGCGCCTTTCATGGGAGGCGCATGGGAGCGCTTAGTAAGGAGTGTAAAAAATACTCTGTTCACAGTACTTCACGACAAGCACCCGCACGAAGAGGTCCTGACAACTCTGCTGTGCGAGGCAGAGTATACAGTTAATAGTCGCCCACTTACACACGTCTCTGTTGACAGTGAGGAGGCGGAGGCGATCACCCCGAACCACATCCTGCTCGGGGGCACGGCACGCTTGCCGTCCCTGGGCCAGTTTGACGAGTCCGACTACGACAGCCGAAAGCACTGGCGGCGGGCCCAGATCCTCGCAGAGGTGTTCTGGCGCCGCTGGGTGCGCGAGTACCTGCCCGAGCTACAGTACCGGCGGGAGCCCCACGGGCGCGGTAACGCGCTCGCGGTGGGCGACCCGGTGCTCATCGCCGACGGCAATCTGCCCCGCAACATATGGCCGCGGGGGCGGATTGTCGCCGTCTACCCTGGCCCTGACGGCCAGGTACGCACCGCAGAGGTGCGCACACCGGCGGGAGTCCTCAAACGCCCCGCCAAGAAGCTGGTACCGCTACCCAAGTGACGAGGGTGGCGCTCACCGACGTCTGCAGCACCGCCTGGGCAACGACGGGTCGACGCGCTGCTGCACGGCGGGAGAAATGTTCGCGACAGACTTAGTGTTTGCGATAGACTTAGACTGTGCCAGACATTATTATCAGAAAGTTAATTGTTATCAGTTATCGGTAGGTTTACTGTTATCAGTAAGTTTATTGTTATCAGTAGTTTTTGGTGTTATCAGTAAATTCAGTATTGAAAAATGTGATAGTGCATATCTTAGAACATTTTAACAGTTTTCTTAGAAATATTTTTGTTGTTAAAAATGTTAAAAAAATGTAGGTACTTATATAAAATAAGTACCTTCATCTCGCTAATGTTAGTGATAGATTTTGTATTTTCCAAAATCATTAAATATTGTGATAACTGAATCATAATTAAACAGTATAAGCAGTATGTAATGTATTTTCAGGTAATTTTATAGTAAAATTGTAAAATGTTAAAATTTGTAAGAAAGTTGTATGACGTTGTTAGAAAGTCCGCTATAACTTTGTAAGTTTTAATAAATGAATTATAGTTTTGTGTTTAATTTGTACCTAGATAGGCTATCTATCAATAAGTAGGAGATAGTGAACCTAGGTCTTAGGGTTTGGCAAGTATAACGAGTGAAAGTACTAACTGCACCTAAAGTGCCTAGATTTTGCAGACATTTCTCGTTATACTTGCGAAACCTAGGAACTTAGGTTCAAAACTTTAGGCTTCCTAGATAGGGGGTTAGGTAGGCTTGCTAATAGTGTTTACCGTATAGATCTAGCCCTAATAGTTTAATAGCTAGGAACCAAAATGTATAGTTTTTAAAATGAAATTAAAGTTAACACAGGAGAGGTTACTGCGGTCGTCGTTACGGTAAAGTTTCGAGGTAGCTAAGCGTACCGCACTATTCGGCGGGCGTAGCACGGCGTAATTGCGATCTACCACTGCAGCAAAAGTAATGATCAAGCAGTAATCTCAAGTGTGTGCGTAAGTTGTCAAGTCGGTGTTTCATTTAGTGTCCCGGTGGCTTTCCCGTAGCGGATAGGAGAACAAAGCAGTAGTGGGCAGTATTCCAGGGAGTATAAATCGTCGTCACGAAATCTATGAACACGTAGGTGTTCAGGGCGTCAGCTAGATTTTCATTTATTGAATTTTTCCAGCCCGTCCGGAACATTAATGATGAACATTTGTGTTTGTGTCGAGTCTGGGTGTAAATATCTATTATATGTATATATTTACAAAAGAAAAGTATTATATGTATAGTATATACCAGTTATCTGGTTTCCATAACACAAGCTCTGCTTAGCTTAGGACCAGATGACCGTGTGTGTTAATGTCCCAAAAATATTTATTTATATTTATTCTATCTCAATCAAATATCAAGTCCTCGAATGATTAGTTCGTAGACATGCCGGTTTCCTCACGATGTTTTCCTACGCTGATTTGAGCAGCTGTAATGAAACAATTTACTCAATAATGTGATGAGACGGGCGCGACCGAGGATGAAACCCGCGACCTTATATTTCTAAGGCAAAGTCGAAACCGCTGCGTCACCGCTACTCCGCATTGATACATACCTAAATGATCCCTATTTACAATTAACCTGGTTGAAATCTAAAATTGACTTATTAACTAAATTTTGGATTTTAACCTGATTCAACCAAACCGCAAACTAAACAAACCCTCGTACTAATAAACGTCTTATAAGCTCATTATAGCTAAAATAGGTTTATAATTCGTTGGTCCTTGTCTGTCAACTTGACATTAATTCTAGTAAGTCATAAGTCATTTATTTCGGAACAAAACTACATTTGTGTAGAAAATTTAGTGTAAAATACAAAAATACTAATAATGATAACATAATAGTAAGAAAGAGACAAAGTTCATTTTAACTGAATGAATGATTTGTTCATAACTTTATTTCAAAGGCGAGGCCGATACCCCCCTGCACCACCGCCGTTCTCCTGTAAGTAATAACATACGTAAAAAACTGTGTGTTCATTAGTCTAGACTTGTAAGTAAGTATTCGCGCTCTACGCAAAATTCACGGAAAAGTTTCAAACTCTGAACTAAACTCGAAACCTGCTACAGCGTACATTGTATCTGAATAATTGTCGTTGTGCACGATCGTTTCCATAAAATAATGCATAATATCAATTCCGTAATTTCCGTATGCACTAAGTACAGTGTAAACTTGAATGGAGAATTGCCAATAAACTTCGTTTCGGATAGTTACGGTTCCGCTATTCCAAGCATTAGGGTGCATCGATACTACCCCGTATTGATTATGCTAATTTTATTATCGAAATTTCGTTCGTTACGCTTAAATGCGTCCTTTTTTGTTACGTATTTGGTAGGAGACTTCGCGAATATTAACATACTGTAGCCAATAAAACACATTCGAATCACAGCGGTTGATTTTGTTCAAAGTTGGATACTTACGTAGTATTAAAATAATTGCGTGTTCATGATTCAATAAATACTTACTAGATTAATTAAATGGTACAAACTAAATCAATTCTAAATCTAAGTAGATATGGTCAATTTTTTTGTTTGTACGGACTTTATGTCTAGACATCAAATATATATTAAAATACATTGCTACATTTGAGGTTTCTAAAATAGTTACCAATTGATGTACTTACTTTGTCTAGATGAAGTACCATCTAGAGAATATACCCATATTCTCTAGATGGTACTTTACCTAGAGAAAATAAGTACTTAAGTTTAAAAAAAGTTAAACAAAGAAAGAAAGTATTCGGTGTGTTTTTTACGAATGATCTTTCCTATTGCCTGAAGGGCTTCAGCAAAGGCTTTTCGATGTGTATTTAAAAGCGCATTTATTTTATGTACTGGTGGATACAGTGTTTTAGATTTTCACAGTAAAAAGGCGAACATAGGTAATTAAGGTATTTTTATGCGACCCTGGGAAATTGTCGCGTAATCTGGTGCAGCCGTATTCTTGAATACCTTTAATATGCCTATTTTATTGAGTAAGTTTAGCATCTCCTACAGTTCGAGTTAAATTGAGTTAGTACATAGATAGTGCTCTAATCAAGCATTCTATCTTCACAAAAATAATGTGTTCCTTTTTATCGATTAACGACTGATATACAACACTGTCACACACTGGACCTATGTCGGTGCAACATGTCATGATTATAGCTGAAAACAATTATGAAATGTTGAGTATTTTAAGCCACACTCATGACATATTGCAGCGAACTAGGGCCTAAAACATCTCATTTAGGTACTTCATGTTTATCGCACCTTTCCCATGTTTCCACTCATATGAACTAAATATCCTGTGCGCTATAAAAACCGAATAACAATAAGCAATAACATAGATTTGTGGAAAATGTAGCGAAATTTTGATTTGACATAGAATTTCCTTTACCACGATCATTCTAGTAAAATTTACGATCCTGTTTACCTTAGTCGGATGTAAGTTTGTTTATCATAGAAAATCGAAGGGAATCGTGTTTCCTCAGGCAATGAAAGCGGATAATTTTGTTTGTATACCAACAGGCGATTATACGTGAACAGGGAATGAAATTATGTTCACAAGTAACATAATAAAAGACAGTGACTCTATTAATAAATACATAATAAAAAATAAACAAAATAAATTATAATTCTGGGACATTAACACACACGGTCATCTGGTCCCAAACTAAGCAGAGCTTGTATTATGGAAACCAGACAACTGGTAATATACTACTAATACTTTTATATTGTAAATATAGATAATTACACCTAGACACAAGAAAAACAGACATATTTAAACAAATGTTTGTTTCGGGTGGGAATCGAACCCACGACCTGCTGCGTGAAAAGCAAGTAGGTATCTTACCGACCACGCTACCGGCACGTCATGTTATGTTACGTTAAGTTATATTACCTACCTATTCCTGCATTGATTGCAGTAAGAACTGAATGCAGCTGTGATTATACACTGTCAGAATTGAGAAACTACGTTCAATCATTTTAAATAGTTTTATAAAACAAAATTACCTATATCTTTATTAACTAATTACTAAGACGTAAGTTTTCGACCAGCCATACATACTTTTGTATCGAAACTAACGCAGTAATGATGAAGATAAATTTACACTTGTGTCACGGAGTAACCGACGTTAATTTTGAACGTAGTAGTTGCGTGTAGCCTGCTCCTTAATCTGTGCTCCATTAACAGGAATCATTAATCATAGTTTTAATAACAATTTAACCCCAACTAGATTAATATATCTTCATTTATTCACATGCTCGAGCGCGGCGAGTCGAAGTTATCAAACTTTTATCATTCAAATTTGAGTGAACTCGTTTTATAGAAAATCGAAACCACGACAAATGTATTCATTCTGCGTACATGTCGCGTTGCATCTATTACAATGAATTTAAGTACAACTGTTACAAATGTAGGATTCAGCTTTTGTTGTTTACCCATTGAGTACAATTAAAGCTGGAAAGATGTAATAATCTCGAATGTCTCTTTGTGTTTTTTAACTGTGTAGAGACACATGCGGGGTCATAATAAATAATAAGTGCGGTACTACTACGCGAGCATTTATGCTTCACAATGAATTGAATGTCAAGTTTAAACGTAGGGTTGTCCCAAACTTAGTTAAGCGTGTGCCGTGTGCGCAGTGACGACGAAAATTCGGGGTGTACCATTATTTATTACAGTATAATATTTTGCTCAGTCCACCATTTATGGGACGTTATTTTTATAAATTATTTTTTATTAACAACCATAAAGGGTCATTATATTGTATTGAAATGATGGGGTTGTACGTAATTCATTACGACTGTTTGTTATTCTCACGGCCATGTTTATTTTATGAGAACACTGTGACAAAGTTACCAAAAATTTTAAATGTGCAGAATACACTTTTAAGCGACAAAAACTTTGATAACTGTACCTCTTTAATCACTAGGTATAGATACTACATACATTTTACACCATCAAATAACGCCAATCAACTTTAAGTACTAAGCTATAAAACCATATGCACTGTAATCAATTGAAATTGTAAAACTCACAAATTACAGCTCTTCGTAAGCAAACGAGATGTGTTGCTGGTATTTTCGTTCACATACTCTCAGAGTACAGCTTAACCTATAATTATAACGCCAAACAAAGTACATAAGCAGCACATAATTAGCTAACGATCACAGGCCCCGATGCTTAATCGCACTCAATAATATAACAGTAAATTGGTGAAACACTCACGGAGCAAATTACTGTTCTAAAATTACCACGGCTGCTTTAGCAGAGAGAATCACAGCACGTTAATAGATTGTATCGAATATTCCGAATAGCTGAATGTCTCCCGGGGTCCAAGTCCCAAATTATAGGTTTCGCCTGAAGCTATTTAACTGAATGTAACTATTGCTAATAATTCGTGACGATTGGTAAGTGGAATTCTATAAATCGAGGTATAGTTACATTGTGATTTCGTCAATTACACTATAGGAACTGGAGTGTTATTTTTCAATAACTTTGGTAGTTACTAATAGGCAGATGAATTTAATTATTATGCTGTATATATTATAAATCAGAAAAACTTTGTGTTACCAGTAGGTATGTCAACCTAACATGCCCTAATTAATGATAAGGTCATCAATAACAAGAGTACTATCGCCAATAATACTACCGTGTAAATGTGAAACTGTTCTCTGCTAGTATCTGTGTCCATTGTTAAAACGGCATTAAAATCCGTCCTTCAGTTTTTGATATAATCCCGACAGAGGCGGTTAGGGAATTTGTTATAACATCATGCGGCAATTCATCGTCTCAAATATCAATTAAACAATTTTCAATATGATTATGTAGGATTTACGGTTAAGTTTAATAAATAACAATTATAATAAAAGTTCCTATTAAAATAATAGGCATCTTATACTATCCTACTAATATAATAAATACGAAAGTGTGTGGGTGTGTGTGTAAATGTTTTTTACCACGTATCTCCATAACCACTCAACCGCTTTTAATGGAAATTGAAATGGAGATATTTTAGTCTCTAGAATAGGAAACAAGCTAGATAAATATTAAAAAATCATTTCCTAGGAGGGTTAAATAGAGGGAAAAATTCGGTACACATAAACCTCCAACCAAATAAAGAAACACCTGTTTCTTATTTTTCTAAAACTACGCCCCAGGAGTGTGCCAAATGACTTTTGGCTGTAAATATTAAAGTTTATCTCTTTTACGCAAAAACTGTTCGACGGATAAGGATTAAATTTGGCACAAAATTAGATTGGCTATTTTTTAAACCTAGTACTACACGGGCGGAGCCCCGTGCGGAAACTAGTTTTTAGATACCTAAATAAGTAGTTGAGATTAGATAAATTGCTATTTATAATGACTCCTAACAATTTTCAACAAAATAGATCTCCAAATAAACTCGCAAGGTGTATTTAGCTCCTATTACACACACGCTCAGGCTGTGTAATGTCTTACTTCCTACAAAATTTTCAATTGTATCATTACATTTCATTAAACCTCAGTTTTGCATTAACGCGTCAACAATTGGCGTCACGTGATTGTGTTTATATGATGTTAGTGTTTAAATTTGTTTATGTGTGTGTGTGTGTGTAAACGTGTGCGATAGTGCGGCCCCACGCACCACGGGCACCCCTCGCTCGCATTTCATTAAATACGTTTCCGCATATCACGCACTATGTCATTTCCTTTCCATAGGCACGAACAAACTATCGATATAGGTAGAAAATAATTCCATTAAATAGTATTACGTACACATGCTTTGGTATAATAGGTTTGTCATAATCACCAGGCAAATATACATCACTAAATGATCCAATCGTATTCCGACCTGATACCTGGTAATATGAGAGCGGACCGTATGGACTGAGCTCGTTGGGTCGTGGACTAACATCGTCTCCATTGCTAAACGTGCTGTATATTAAAGAAATAAATATATAGGTGGGTAATTAGGTAGCAGGCACGAAACAATGTACTTTTGAAACGAAATTGTCGTATCAAAGCACTCTTAAATAGACGGTAATTGTCTTCCAGTGCAAATTTTAAGTGTCTTTTGAGTGCAGTTAATTTTGCAGCACAACTTGGCCAAACTCCAATAAAGCCGCAGAAATCGTTTTCAAGTAAGAAGGTACTAGTAATTCTGTTTTAATATTCATAGTTTCATCTTCCATTACTAGTTTCTTTGCAAAAAATATAGAAAATTTGTTTTGTATTTTTTAACTAAATATCGATATTTTTATATATATCGACAATTTTATTCCATTGAAATTGTTGCCCCTTCCTTATTTATAATGCATGGGAAGCTATTTGCGGATTCAATCAAATCCACAGAATGGTAATATTATTGGCTTGAAACATTATTTGCCGTTGAAGTTAATTCATTTTGATCAACTATGTTAATGAAAACCAAACTTCAAATTGCAGTTACGGAACATATGAAAACATTTCCAGCTACTGTTCATTCATTGACTGTTATCAAATAGAATTTACTAAAAGCTTTAACTTTTTATGAATTTTCTGTATTAAGTCAAATTTGTATAACGCCCACTCTAACAAATTGCCTATGAAATTCATTTAGTAATTACGTTCCTATGTAAATATTTATACTATATTTTTTACTTACGAACTTTAAAGGTTGTTCCGGACGGGCTGGAAAAATTCAATATATGAAAATCTAGCTTACGCCCTGAACACCTACGTGTTCATAGACCTCGTGATGTCGATTTATACTCCCTGGAATACTGCCCACTACTGCCTTGTTCTCCTATCCGCTACGGGAAAGCCACCGGGACACTAAATGAAACACCGACTTGACAACATACGCACACACTTGAGATTACTGCTTGATCATTACTTTTGCTGCAGTGGTAGATCGCAATTACGCCGTGCTACGCCCGCCGAATAGTGCGGTACGCTTAGCTACCTCGAAACTTTACCGTAACGACGACCGCAGTAACCTCTCCTGTGTTAACTTTAATTTCATTTTAAAAACTATACATTTTGGTTCCTAGCTATTAAACTATTAGGGCTAGATCTATACGGTAAACACTATTAGCAAGCCTACCTAACCCTCTATCTAGGAAGCCTAAAGTTTTGAACCTAAGTTCCTAGGTTTCGCAAGTATAACGAGAAATATCTGCAAAATCTAGGCACTTTTGGTGCAGTTAGTACTTTCACTCGTTATACTTGCCAAACCCTAAGACCTAGGTTCACTATCCCCTACCTATTGATAGATAGCCTATCTAGGTACAAATTAAACACAAAACTATAATTCATTTATTAAAACTTACAAAGTTATAGCGGACTTTCTAACAACGTCATACAACTTTCTTACAAATTTTAACATTTTACAATTTTACTATAAAATTACCTGAAAATACATTACATACTGCTTATACTGTTTAATTATAGCTTAATTTTACTATTGTTAATAAATTTGGAAAATACAAAATCTATTATTAACATTAGCGAGATGAAGGTACTTATTTTATATAAGTACCTACATTTTTTTTAACATTTTTAACAACAAAAATATTTCTAAGAAAACTGTTAAAATGTTCTACGATATGCACAATCACATTTTTCAATACTGAATTTTACTGATAACACCAAAAACTACTGATAACAATAAACTTACTGATTACAGTAAACCTACTGATAACTGATAACAATTAACTTTCTGATAATAATGTCTGGCACAGTCTAAGTCTATTGCAAACACTAAGTCTGTCGCGAACATTTCTCCCGCCGTGCAGCAGCGCGTCGACCCGTCGTTGCCCAGGCGGTGCTGCAGACGTCGGTGAGCGCCACCCTCGTCACTTGGGTAGCGGTACCAGCTTCTTGGCGGGGCGTTTGAGGACTCCCGCCGGTGTGCGCACCTCTGCGGTGCGTACCTGGCCGTCAGGGCCAGGGTAGACGGCGACAATCCGCCCCCGCGGCCATGTGTTGCGGGGCAGATTGCCGTCGGCGATGAGCACCGGGTCGCCCACCGCGAGCGCGTTACCGCGCCCGTGGGGCTCCCGCCGGTACTGTAGCTCGGGCAGGTACTCGCGCACCCAGCGGCGCCAGAACACCTCTGCGAGGATCTGGGCCCGCCGCCAGTGCTTTCGGCTGTCGTAGTCGGACTCGTCAAACTGGCCCAGGGACGGCAAGCGTGCCGTGCCCCCGAGCAGGATGTGGTTCGGGGTGATCGCCTCCGCCTCCTCACTGTCAACAGAGACGTGTGTAAGTGGGCGACTATTAACTATATACTCTGCCTCGCACAGCAGAGTTGTCAGGACCTCTTCGTGCGGGTGCTTGTCGTGAAGTACTGTGAACAGAGTATTTTTTACACTCCTTACTAAGCGCTCCCATGCGCCTCCCATGAAAGGCGCCGCCGGCGTTATGAATCGCCAGCGGATCCCCCTGCGGCTCGCCTCGTCGGCCACGGCGTCGCGCATTTCTTTGTCGGCGCCGTGCATGTTCGTGCCGTTGTCCGAGTAGATCTCGGAGGGGCACCCGCGGTGCGCAGCGAACCTCCGCAGCGCCAGTATTGCGGAGTCGGCGCTCAGGCTGGCGGCCACCTCTAGGTGAATGGCTCTGGAGGTGAGGCATGTGAATAGGGCTACATACCGCTTCTGGTGCGTTCTTCCCACTGTAACAGACAACGGACCAAAGTAATCTAAGCCTGTAAAGGTAAAAGGTCGCTGATGGTGGGCTAATCGTGCCTTTGGATGGTTCCCAGTGGCCGGTACAGGTGGCTGCGCCTTGCGTATACGACACGGCAAACAACTATTGATTACTTTTTTTGTAATCGGTCGTAGGCGCAATACCCAGTAGTGTTGACGAGTTTCATTTATCACAAGCTCTGTCCCGCTGTGATGCAAGCTTCTATGAGTCCAATCTATGTATAGCTGTGTTATTCTGTGATCGCCGTCCAAAACAGGTGGTCTCTTTGTTTTCTCTGTTATGTTTTCTGTGGCTGCTATGCGACTTCTCAGGGTGATGATCCCGTTACTATATTCTATAGGCAACTTGTACAAGCGGCTGTCTCGGGCAAGTTCCTTCCCGCGCCGGAGATCCCGGAGTTCGGCGCCGAAGGAGGTCGCTTGTACCGCCTTCACAAGCAAGTCCTCGGCGTCGTGAAGGTGCTCTGCAGGGAGAAACACGAAGCATCGTCGGGACACCGGCGCGGGGCGGAGCTTAGCACCTCCCGTAGGCTGGTTCTGTGTTTTCGTGTTTTTCTTGTCACGACGCCAATCTGGATCATTTTCCAAGTTTTTCTTAGTACGTTTGTACAAAACTTGCTGTTGAAATTTTCTATTTTTGCACAGAGTAATGAACTGCAATACTCGGGCGGTTGTGCGGAGTAATCGTTCCCATTTTGAAAATTTGTCTGGGTCAGGAATCGATTCTGACACTTTCTGTACCTCTCTGTCTTCTGTCACTGTAGTGGTACGTTCCTCTCCAGTGTGTGTAGAGATAAATGTTTTTTCTGTAGGCCAAGACGACTCATGTTTTGAGTCGAAGTTGCTCGGTACTTCGCGTGTAGCAACCTTTGCTATGTTCAAATTGGTAGGCGCCAGCCTCCAATCCTGTACTGTACTGTTGTCCTTGATGGCCGCTATTCTCTGTGTGGCCTCAAGCGGAACCTCTTTTCTATAATCCGGTTCTATTAAGAGGTTCTTCTGTTCAGTAGACTTCTGTTCGATTGTGCTGGGCCTTTCCAATGCGTTTTCATAACTGTCAGGCATAACAAAGTCTTCTGTCTTGTGTAGAAGAGCGGTTTCGATCTGTCCGTCTTCTAACTGTACTGTATTTTTCTGTAAAATATCCTCGGCTTGCTGCTCCGGATCTGAGTTCGGACGACGTGGGTTTATTACAAGCGATTCCAAAGCGAAATATTCCTTCAGTTGCTTGTCTATATTTTCTATGCTCTGTGGTGCAGACATCTGGTGAACAAAATGTACTGTACGAACTGTGTTTCTTGCGTGCGCACCGTGCAGAGTCCATCCTAAAGTGGTGAGCGATGCTATAGGCTGATGTCTCGGTCCTCTTCGTATGACGCTCGCAACCAGAAGGTGCCAGTTATCCTGTCCTATAAGTATCTTCGGGATGCCAACGTCATAGATAAGATCGGTCTTGATATCTTCTAAGTGCTTGCAGTCAGAGATATCCTTTGCGCTTACGCGTTGCGGTGTTAAGTTCAAAGCTGGTACTGTGCGCGCGCATAAGGTGGACTCTCTCCCTGTAGTACTCGCCAACTGGAGCTCAATTCTGCGTGATGTGGGCATCTCTATGGTGGTATCACCGATGGCTCGGATGGTGAACGGATCTATCTGCCCCTCTGCTCCGACCTGGTTGGCTATATCTTCGTCTATGAGGGAGACGGTTGATCCATCGTCCAACAGCGCAAAAGTAGGTACTTCTCCCGCCGGCCCGATCAATCGTACAGGAACGATCTTGAGGTAAGCTTGCGAGTTAGCTTGTAAACTGGAACTAGCCACTGTTTCTTGCGTCTCTGTTTTCGATGCCTCTGCCTTCCTCTCGTAGTGCAACAAGGTGTTATGCGTGGCCGTGCAACCTTCTATTCCACACTTCTTGGGCTTGCACGTATGTCCCTGGCGGCGCGCGCGTAGACACCGAAAACAAAGGCCGTGTTTCTTCGCAAGCTCCCACCGTTTGTCAGAGCTTCCCTTCCTGAAAGTTGCGCATTCTGAAGCATAATGTCCGTCTTGTGAACAAATGCGGCACTTCATGCTTGAGGCTTGAACTGTTTCCCATATCGCAGTGTGTTTTTCAGTTGCGGCGTGCGTCCTCTGTACCACGCGGCGTGCTGGCTGAGCTGTCTGAGCTGTCTGTTCGGCCGGGGCAAAAGCACTGCAGTAGCGCGCTTGCTCACTGATAAACTCACTGAAACAGCCGAGGTCCGGTTTCGCTTGATACTTTTCTATGTATTCTCGGTACCACTGAACGCGTAGCGAGTTCGGTAGCTTCTCAGTCAGGATACGCAGCAGCTCGGCGTTAATCAGGTAATGTTCTTTCTTCAAAGCACGTAAGGTAACAACACTGCTTCTTACCTTGCTAGCGAACGAACAGATGTCCTTCGGCGCTTCGCCGCAGCGCGGCAGCTTCGCAACTTGTCTGTTTCTGCTTGAGCGATTGAGTCCGGTCTTCCAAACTGAAGTTCCAGTTCCTTCATGATTTCATCAGGCTGCGCGTTCCCGATCAGCTCCGAATTAACTGTTTCTAGCGCTCTTCCTTTGAGACTTTTTCTAAGTCTTGCTGTGTTCTCCACGTCGTTGAAATATTTTCTTGTGGTGTCGTATATCGCTCTGAACGATAACCACTCTGTGTGCGCCCCGTCGAACGTCGGTAAAGTCATCACGACTTTTGAAACCGCTGGGTGAGGCAGCACTGTCACATCAGACGGCTTCTTCTCAGCGAGCGCGGCGATGGCGGAGGTGAGTTCGGTGATGAACGGCGTCAGTGAACTTCCTCCCTGTTGAGACGGTCCCTTCTTCAAAGGTGCATCTCCTGTTAAAACCCTGGCAGGTACATCTGCCATCTGTGGTCCCCCTGTGACCCCCCCCTGGGGGTGCGCGGCCAAGTCGGTGTTCCTCCCGGTGGCTTCTGTGGGGTCGGGCTGTGGTTCCGGTGCCTCTTCTAACCATGAGCGGACGTAGTCAGCTTTCGAATGTCCGTCCTCATCGTAATCAGAGTCAGCTTCCTCCTCAGCCTTCTGTAAAGCTATCTGTGCTAACTGTAGCTGGATCCTCAGTAAGTCTTCACGAGCCTTCAAAACTTTTCTATTGGATCGCGTCGACGTCACTGAAGCGTCTGGTCTACGTTTTCTATTTCCCTGTCCTATCTCAGTATGCGCGTGTGTGTCGGTGGCGGGTCGCACTATCTGTTCCGAACCGCAATCTGTGCTTTGTTTGTCTTCGTGTTCACGGACCGCCGATAAGCGTGGCTGTGTGGGCGGAGCCGGCTGGGTACTGACCGCGTCTTCTGCCACCGACGGCGAGCGTGGAGGGGCCTCGTGACGTAGCGCGGCTGCGCTTGACGGGCCTTCCCGTACCTCTACCGTCCACGCTTCGGGTGCCTTCCCTTTGGATCTTGTTATCGGCATCTTGAATCTTCTTGTATAACAAATTGACAAAGCTTAATGAAATAGGACAGAAAAATTCCAGGTTTTCTTCCTGTAGTGACGTCCACGAAGTCTTGATCCGGCTCGGTGAGGACCAGCAAATGTTGCGGACGGGCTGGAAAAATTCAATATATGAAAATCTAGCTTACGCCCTGAACACCTACGTGTTCATAGACCTCGTGATGTCGATTTATACTCCCTGGAATACTGCCCACTACTGCCTTGTTCTCCTATCCGCTACGGGAAAGCCACCGGGACACTAAATGAAACACCGACTTGACAACATACGCACACACTTGAGATTACTGCTTGATCATTACTTTTGCTGCAGTGGTAGATCGCAATTACGCCGTGCTACGCCCGCCGAATAGTGCGGTACGCTTAGCTACCTCGAAACTTTACCGTAACGACGACCGCAGTAACCTCTCCTGTGTTAACTTTAATTTCATTTTAAAAACTATACATTTTGGTTCCTAGCTATTAAACTATTAGGGCTAGATCTATACGGTAAACACTATTAGCAAGCCTACCTAACCCTCTATCTAGGAAGCCTAAAGTTTTGAACCTAAGTTCCTAGGTTTCGCAAGTATAACGAGAAATATCTGCAAAATCTAGGCACTTTTGGTGCAGTTAGTACTTTCACTCGTTATACTTGCCAAACCCTAAGACCTAGGTTCACTATCCCCTACCTATTGATAGATAGCCTATCTAGGTACAAATTAAACACAAAACTATAATTCATTTATTAAAACTTACAAAGTTATAGCGGACTTTCTAACAACGTCATACAACTTTCTTACAAATTTTAACATTTTACAATTTTACTATAAAATTACCTGAAAATACATTACATACTGCTTATACTGTTTAATTATAGCTTAATTTTACTATTGTTAATAAATTTGGAAAATACAAAATCTATTATTAACATTAGCGAGATGAAGGTACTTATTTTATATAAGTACCTACATTTTTTTTAACATTTTTAACAACAAAAATATTTCTAAGAAAACTGTTAAAATGTTCTACGATATGCACTATCACATTTTTCAATACTGAATTTTACTGATAACACCAAAAACTACTGATAACAATAAACTTACTGATTACAGTAAACCTACTGATAACTGATAACAATTAACTTTCTGATAATAATGTCTGGCACAGTCTAAGTCTATTGCAAACACTAAGTCTGTCGCGAACAAAGGTCTTTTCAAATTATCCAATTAATTAATGCTACACAGTAGGTGACTTTAAACATGTATTGAACGTGATTTATTTTCATTTTAAAACTGCCAGGCTTTTTCTACCTGGGTTTGGTCATTGTGTATATGATTCCACATGCGTTAGATACAATGCTTGAATTATTGATCTTAATAATAATTCATTTAGAATTATTTACCTTTAATATATTAATTTTTAACGACATTTTTTAAAAACGAAAAAGGAACTCTTTTTTTATTTTAATTAAATAGTGTAATTTCTAGTAAATTAATTCCATGCCTTTCTTATTTCTTGTCTATAGATTATCTATATTAACTGCTCTATTAAACTAAGAATCGTCATAAAGTATATCAATGTTAAGTATCTTGTGACTTGAGTATTCTTAGCGGCAACAAAGATTCTTTCTCACATGTCTGTACAATAATAATTTACAAGCGTGAGAGGCATTTCGCATTTCATTTTTCCGAAACAATAACAAGTTTAAAAATTTTAATTTCCATATACAATGATAATTGGGATGATTATATTCAATAAAGTTGATAACCATTTTAATTACTTGTAACTAGCTTATAGCCTATAGTTTCTTTGCGAAATTTTATACAGTTTCGTCTAGTGGTATTTGTATAAAACATTAACAAACATCAAGCACAATTTCTCTTACATAATATTAGTAGGATATTGTAGAGAAGTACAAAAAACGCTTATCAAGTTGAACAGATCAAAATTATCGATACTAAAATAAGGGTTGAAAGCAACGATACCGTCACAAACCGGTGTCACTAAGTAACCATAGTAATGATACACGCCCAAACAACATTATCATCCCTCTATCAGTAACCGTCGCTTTTGGTAGAGGGTTCGCAATTCGCACCACAATAGACTTTACAATACGCTATCTACTAAAATGGTTACTATACAGATTTCGGGATTGTTTAAAATTGTGTTCCCAGGCCGTTTGATTAGCATGGGCTGGTCGGAAAGCCGTTCACTCCCTCGTTTGGCAACCCCGACCGTGTGAGGATTACGTATCGTTGGCTGCGTTTAATACGTAATTACAATTTCGCTTAATGATTTTTTGTAGATGTGTTTGTCGGTATTTGATTGAACTGTATTGTATTGGATATCGAATGGAATTGAATAGAGTTGTTTTATCTATAGAATTTGGCGTGATGAACTAAATACGGAACTAACAGTTTCCGAATCTGCCTGGTTTCTATTTTATATGGGACTGAAAATACTATCCTTTGCATCACCTTTTTGGGAGTCAAAAAAGGATACACGCATTATTCGCTTAAACTGAGGCATTGTAGCTGTCAATTTATCAACATCAAGCCATTACTTTCAGGTGCATTTAAAAATAAAGTGCATACTTCATTGCAGAACATTGCGCGAAAGCGCATTGCATTTATATCAGATAAAAACTTGTTCAAACACAAATTCTTTAAAATAGACTATTTTAAAGAATTTGTGGTGGCTGAAAGTTTCAAGTTCATGCAAAAGATTCCTCCTAGATTTGAAAATTTTAGAAGAGTATAATGTTTTGAAAACCATACCACAAAACTAGTTTCTTATGAAATCTCTTTTATACGATAAGGAATTAATTTAGACGTTATTACGTCTTTAAATCTCGTTTTATGGTCAATAAAATACGTTTTGATAATTAATAATGAGGTTTATAATGTGTATGTGTAACAATGTAGAGACTGAAAGCCACAGAATAGTTTTGGTAGAAGCAAGATAATAATACTCGTAATAAATAGATGATTTAAATCAGTGTTTTAAAATAATAAATTAGTAATTTTCTTGTCAACTGTATTTTTATGCTGTAAATAAATGTGTTTAAATTAAATTCAAATTGACGATTAAAGTTACTTCATTTATAATGTACAGTCAAAGTAATTTAGGTTTTCTTGAACCACCTAAAGAACATTATAAATCTGATGATATTTATACTGTGTTTCTTACCTTCATACCTACTATGGGCTAACTTATTATAAGAAAAATATATTGAGACAAAGTCAAAGGCAATGCACTAGTTTTATCTTGAGCTCGTTCAAATACGTGATGTCCACAAATCGTAAAACCGTAGCAACCTGTTTTATGAGTCCATAATTCGAAAACTTATGAGAGGATTGTTGCTAATTAGGATGACTGAGACCACCAAAGTAGATACAATCAGGCAATCAAAGCTCGCATTAATTAATAATTTAATAATTAATGCTACTTTTTTCTATATAAATTTCTAGATCTTTTATCTTTGTGAACTGTACTTTTCATCTAGTTGAAGATTTATTTGTTTTGTTTTCTCTACATAGTTAATATTATTTTTAAAACAAAGTCAATAAAATCATACGATTATAAATTCGGTTCGCGTTAATTTCGTAAACTGTAGTTTCATCATAAATTTGATGTTATTAAAGGCAATTAATTAATGTTCTTAAATTACACCATAATATTCACGTGTAAATCCAGAGTGAGCCGCTGGTAGTAAATTAGTAGGTACTAGTCCTTTAGTGTCCAACAACTGGGCAGGGGCCTCTCAAGAGTTGACAGAGTTTAAGCCTAAATTGGAACCACGGTGGCGCAGCGCTACGGGCCTCGCATTAGAATATTTCCGCTGCTCAATATCGGTGAAGGAAGGAAGGAAGGTTAGAAAACCGGCATGTCTAAGAACTAATTATTCGCTTTGGTTCGACTTTCATTGTGCGAACTGCCAAATTGTGGAATTCGCTGCCGGCATCTATGTTTCCCGATAGCTATAATCTAGTGGTCTTCAAGTCAAGAGTGAATCGGTATTTACTGGGTAAGCGCGTTCCATCGTAGACTGCATCATTGCTTCACATCAGGCAAGTTATGGTCAAGCGCAAGCCTATTTTAGATTTAAAAAAACATGTGACATCCGCCAACCCGCACTTGGCCAGCGTGTGTGGATTCAGACCATGTTCAGAGAAGACGCGTGCCCAGCAGTGGGACACTAAAAAGGGTTGAAGTAAAGCCTAAATCTACACATGCTGGCCAAGTTCGCGTTGGTTACTAGTACATAGTAAGGTATGATAAAGTTTTGAAGTAGTTAGTAAAGATCTTTTTGCGCTATTCTTTGGGACAGCTAGTTGAATGTTTTTTGTAAAAGTTAATACTTTTACACTTGGTGCGTTGCTATAGGTAAGTACGGTACTACGCGTATTCTATATACCCAACGAGAAGCAAGGGGGCCGCCAAATTTGAAATAATTTCCTACAAAATGTGACATTCATCCTTATCTCCGATACTTGAATAATGTAATTTAATTATATTGAACTTAATTTCTAAAAACAGAAGGCTTAGATTCAATTGGATTATTCTAGGTTCTTCGCGCGTGACACAGCCGACCGAGTTTACGCTCAATTTTCACCTTGTTTACGCCAATTGATTTATTTAGCTCCTAAAGCAGTGTTAGCTATAAATACTAAGATTAACTGAAAGATTAAAAGTTACCCGCTTTCTCTTGTTCATTGATTTATTTTATGATTCTATATTTTGCTTTTTATTATGCAATAGGCTTGTGCTTGACTACAATTTTCCTGATGTTAATCAAGACCATAATCTATCTCTTTCTAGAGTCACAAAAATCCATCCATTCGTATTAACTTTCGAGTTTAGAATATAAGAAGGATTTGCTGATCTTGTTACGATACTTCAACGATAACATTATATGTAACTTACCTATGTTAATCAAGAAGAATGATGCCAACCTATTAGCAAAATATAATTTTAACTAGTAGACAAATTGAGAGACTCGTATAGAGATGTAAAGACTTTTGGAGAATATCTATGATTAAATAGTAGAGACATTAACACACACGATTATCTGATCCTAAACTAAGCAGAGCTAGTACTATGGAAACCAGAAAACTGGTACATACTATACATATAATACTTTTCTTTTGCAAATATATACTTAAATATAGATAATTACACCCAGACAAAAGACAAACAGACATATTTAAACAAATGCTTGTCTCGGGTGGGAATCGAACCCACGACCTGTGGCGTGAAAAGCAAGTAACTTACCGACCACGCCACCAGCCCGTCAAACGTAATGCCTTAAAACTTTGATGATGGTACTATAATGATAGTTACATATACTAAAGTTATTTTCCAGTAATGTATTAATGTAGAAGGAATTTTAATCACAGGATATCTACAAGCTCATACCCGAGTCATTCCAATATTTACATGGACGAAACGAGTTCTGTACTGTCAATATTAGGCTTGCCACACAAATGAATACATTCTGACACAATAGGGCTTCCATTTTGACCGCTGCGTGTATGTGTACACTGACAATTCTCGCATCACCACGAATATACCATTGTATTAATGCGGTTTTAGTTTCTTTACTTTCAGCCCAACATGCCCACCAGTTGTAGAATAAGACACTTATACAAACTCAGACTACCTACTTTTTTTTTACCGAATTAACCCTTAACGGTGAAACGTAAAAACTCCTTCTGCAACTGCTTCAATAAATACTGCTGCGAAGTGTGGTGTTCAAAGATTTCAATTCGCAAATGTAACCTACCCACCTCAAGATACCGTAGAGATAGACAATCAGTGAGAATTTTCATACAAGGCAGAATTAATGTAAACTTCATTCTTTTTATTCTTCGATAGGCTGGCGCTTGACTACAACTTGCATGATGATAAGCAATGATGTAGTCTACGATGGAACGCGCCAGCCCAGTATACCGATTCACTCGTGATTACGAACGATTATCGGTGAGAAGTTGGCTGTGGAATGAGCCTCCTTAAGGTATAATAATTATTAACTATATCTAGTAGTACCATGAAGACCTAATAGATTCAGAGTTTTAATAGTCTATGGGCTACATTCATCGACAAAGTTAATTAAAGCCAGAAATTTAAATACCTACCTACTGGTCAAAATATTTGTTAAAACTAAATAATTACTCACTTCTCACTTCAACCCTTTTTAGTGTCCCACTGCTGGGCACAGGTCTTCTCTCAGCTATCTTACTAGTTGAGAGACTTTAGGCCTTAATCCACACATGCTGGCCAAGTGCGGGTTGGTGGATGTCACATGTCCTCGAATGATTAGTTCTTAGACGTACCGGTTTCCTCACGATGTTTTCCTTCACCGATATTAGGTAGCAGCGATGAAATAATTCACACAAAGATGTGTGGGCACGTCTGGGATTCGAACCCGCGGCCATATATTTCTAAGGGGAGGCCCGTACCGCTGTGCGACCACTGCTCATAAATAACTAGGTACAACTGTAGATAAATGTGTTTACTTAACCTAGGTACGCTTAAGAGATAAAGGACAATACTACCTCAACATAATTATTATTCTATTTACTCCAGTCAGTTGCGAATTATTCTGCTACCGTATTTGAAGTATATTCCTTTGAAAGAAAGGGATGCGGTTATACAATCTTACATCTGCAACCCTTTCTTTTAACAGAATCTAAATCACTTTAAACACTCATAATACGGCACCTGTACTTATATCGTCCTACTATCTTATCAAATCTATTTACTTCTAAAGTACCCTTAAAAATAAACATAATATTATTATACGTGTTATAAAGTATTATAATGTAAACACCAACTAATCCATCAAGCAGACCCATACATCCAATAAACACGTAATCAGCTACTGACTATAAAATAAATACACTTTTAACAAGTCTTACAAACTGTAACTCAATTATCCCAAGTCATAAATGTTCACGCGAGCGTAAAGATGAGGTGTTAACTGATCTAGTTTGAACTTTAACTAATGCAGGTGCTGCAAAGTACAAAGTTGTTGCTACAGTGGTCTTAGTACGTACTGTGACGACGCCACTACGCTCTACTCTAATTGGATGATAATTTATGAATATTAAAACTTCCTAATTTGTTAACGCCCACAATGTATAATAAACATGTTGCTTTCACTATTAATTGGAACTTTATAGAAAATGATCATCTTCGAAAACCTAAACAATCTTCCAATTATAATGCTATGTAAGCTTTTTAAACATTTTTATACAGTCACACTTTATTCCCAGGGGTAAAAGTAGAGACTATACCTAGATCACATTACCTTAGCGATCAAAACCCTCTTCCTTGGTTGTATTTATGATCATATATTATGTTAGGCGAATCGAAATATTAGGCAGTACCAAATATTAATTTTACAATTACAAGTTAAATTCATAACTGAATAACTTTTTGAAACTTTAAATAATACCTATAGATAAATAATTATATTTAACACGCTTTACATACATTAACTCTTTGAAATGTGAAATTAGTTGCACCCATTTACATAACATTTCAATGAACAAATTATAATATAAACAAAATTATTCCAATTAATTCTGTTCGGTCAGTGATATTTGTGTTTATCTTATATTTTATTCTAAACACGTTGTTTGGTTAGCGAATGTCTAATTAATAATAGACTAATTGTTATTTAGTAGAACGTTACTATGCTCTACTGTTTATGTACCTAACCGTGCTAATGTTTAATTCCATTTTCCTAATCAAATACATTGTATTGTGCATATATTTAACTCAATAATTGTTTACTAGCTTTCGGCTTGCGGCATATCGCTTTCAATGAATATGATAAAAAAGTGTACCAAAATAGGCATTCCCAATTTCATTTAAACTTATTAATAATTTTGGGCGTCAAGAGTAAACAAACAGAAAGCCAGTTACTAACTTTCGGGTCTGTAATAATTTGATTTCAAAAAATAAATATTCTTTATTCACACGTAATATGCAATTATATTTACTTGTGTTGTTGGTAGGTACCCATTATAACACTTAAATACCTACATTTTTGTGTAAATAGATTTATGTAGTAGATAAATTACACATAGAATAATAATAAAAGCATGATCTAACAGTTTTGAAAACTTTGAGGCGTGGAATTATTATTCATCTTTTTCTCGAGTTGAAGGCTCTTTTTATTTGTGAATGTGAAAGATACCAGAAATTTCATCCGGTCCGCTCAAAGTGGTTGGATTAATTCAGAAAGCACTTATTTCAAATTGGATTTCACTTCAGCCCGCGACTCTGGCGTCAGCCTCACTTCGTTTTCATTTGCTTTCATAGTGTCCGACTTGTTCTATCAGTCTCCTTTTAATATGAATTACTTACCTATTGAAAAGTTCTTGTTATAAATTGATTGTTTTATGTAAATTGTAAGCTTTAATTGACACGCTACTTCGTAATAAACAATGCAGAACCAAATTATTATCAACACTAATGTCAAATATGTTATTCACGCTTAAACCACTGGATTGAATTAATTGAAACCTTGTACGGAGATAGTTTAAAACACAGGGATAGATATAGAATAGTATTTTTCTGCCTGCGCAATAGGCAAGTAATGGTTTAACACAATAGACGAACGTGCGGGCAGAAACTTTCAGCATAAAGTTAATTGTTTCCAAAAATAAACAAAAATCGTTCATTGTCTTCGTTCGTTGACAACTGAATGACTAGCGGAAAGGGGAAGGAAAATAAGGGTGTAAAGGATAATCGGCAAAAGATACTAAATATACTGTTATATTATTACACCCTAATGCATATATCGTTTCATTCCTACGACCTACGACCTCCGGCTGAGTCACTATTGGCCAATAGGCCAGTCAAATTAAAAGTTATTAATTAAAAGATACCTCTAAGAACCGATATAGTAAAGTAATCTGTTTTAGGTGCAGGCGCAGTCGGGTGATCAAACAGTGTGACGTGTGTACTCATTCTTGGAAATTTAGTTACGTCACTATATAATATTAATAAGTGTTAGGTAAATATTAAACAAAGTCGTCCGCAGTCTCTGTCTACATTAACATGGTCTCAAAAACTACTTCACATATTGTCATGCAGTTGTAATCTCTAGTTAGACAATTTTATATGGAAGGTTAAGTATCTATAAATAGTACATACCTACAATCTACATCTTACTTATCACATGTTTCTTTTTGCACCCGTATGACGCCGAGACGATTGCTAGTCTTCTTAAAAAATGAAGATGATTGTTTGTCGCACTAAAACTCAAGAACGGCTGAACCGATTTGAATGTTATCGCTTTGAAATATTTGTAGAGGTTTAAGGAGGATTTATAAGCTGAGAAAAGCTAAAAAGATATTATTACATATACGAATTTCATAACGAGCCATAAATATTCATTTATAGAATCGCCACCCTTTTATAAGACTAATACCCAGTAACAGGTATGGCATAATAATAATATTATGAAGAGAATTTATTCACTAATGGGAAAACGAATATCTCACCCTAATATTAGTATAGTCTTAATATTATCAGTGCCGTAATATAACATGACTACAGACCGTACTTTCACATTTCAAAATATCAATAAAGCTCTTAAATACGTTAGTTGTCCATAGGTTCTTTACTAACTAAATGTCAAGTGCATTGACCCCATCCTGTATAAGTACTCCTTAAAACAACATGGAGAAGCCTGGTTACCTAAGGTAAAGGTAAATACTGCGTCCGTTTGTTCAAGTGGACGTAGGTAGCACTTCAAGGAGCGAATACATTAACTTTTCATTGCATTTCAATGTACCTTCTACTGTTTAAGTCAAAAGACAAGTTTAACTGTGACTAACTAAGTTGACTACTGTTAGTACTCAGTACCTTTAGTACGAGTTTTCATTACAAAGAATGTTCTCAAATACTATCATTAACTCGTTAAGATATACATAGAAGTGAAATACAAAAAAACCTTACAAATTATGTGACCTATTTTATTTTCAATTCATTTTATTTTATTTATATTATTTTATTTTCTTTTTAATAAACGTTATAAATGATAAAATAAAAATGTTGGAAATGCAGTTTGACAAGTTAACTTAAGCTAATATTCGAAAGCGAACGATTAAAGAACTCGTACTGGGGGTACTGTAGGTTCCTAGATTGTGCGTTACTAGCTGGGTACGCCTTTGTCTAAACATGTTTCAATTGTAACTTCATGTAAATGCTGTTCTCGATTACCATTAGGAGCACGCGCAGACAACGATGTTGTAAGTCAAGTTTCGAATATTGTAAACGATAATTGGTCATGAAACAATACACAAGTCAAGCTTACTCATTAAAATATCATTTTAGAAATGTAAAGGTGAGTTTCCACAATGTCCGCAAGCTATCTTTTTTCAAATGCTCCACATATGGACATTTGTAGGCAGCCATTCAGTATCCACTAGTGAAGTTGCAGAGTACTAGTGGCTCGCAAACAGTGGATACTGTCCTTTACGAAACATTTACCAAAAAAAATAACAATTTTTTTTATTAGAATCAGGAAAGAGACCCACTTTTTAGCACCTAAGAAAATTTCTTGACAATTCAGGCAAACTCAGGCAATTTTTTTATTAATTATGTACAAAATCTTATAATTCATTCTCGCCGTAAACAGAATTTGTATTCGTAGATGAAATGTAATTCTAATCGTCAAAAGCAATTACTTGTTTGAGCCGTTTGATATTACGGCAAAACAGCGCCGGGTCTGTGGAGCCTAGGAGCACGTTCCCTTTCCTAGGAGTTGACAAAACGCCTAGTTGAAAACACACGTGATCGGACGAAGGCTGGTTTGTATTCCTAGCAAAAACCAGCATTGCATAATACCGCTAGCCTTCTGGGTACGTTTTCGGAATATAACGATGCGGAAAAATATTTTTGAAGCATTGGTTTAAGCCTAGTCTAGGTATCTATTAGTTTATTTTAAATTGTTCAGTTCGATCAATTTTCATGTCAACTGTATTATCTTTATGTTGTCGACAAAAACTGTTAGGTAATAATTTTAAATATGGATGAACTTCTGATTTTCCACTAGTAGGTTGGTAGGTAGGTACCTCATGTAACTTGTACCTCTATTATTCGTGTTCATTTCGTGCCAAAAACCATTAAGTATTTTATATTAGAAAATAACTAATAGATATTTTTTCTTTAATTTTCAGTGCATCTTCGGAGCGCACTGCGTATACCTGGCTGCCAGACACCAGGATCGAGTTCTGCTCGCCGTACAGTCGCCGAAAGAGCTCCAATTCGACGGTCTATGAGAGCGACTGATGGTACGACGGCTTCGATCAACTCGAAGAAGCGTTACTATAAAAAGTGCTCAGTGCAAGACACAAATTAAAAGTGAAATTAAGTGAAATGTTTCCTCTAAAAAAACACATTACTAATTTTGGAAGCTGTGAAAAGGTCAAAAGTGAAAAGTGAAATATTTTCCAATAGTAGGTATTTAAATCTCACTTGACTTTGTAATATTTATTAAGAAGTTACTAGTCATTGTATATTATGTTGTAATACAAAAATATGCCATCCATTGTGTAAATACATTACAGCACACTGAAAATCTTTTTATCTGATCGTAGCCAATGATCACGTCAGTAAATGATCTAACTATATTTCGTTTTATACCAGGCAATTTAATTGGCATTAATAGTTGTAAGAATAGCAATCGGTGTATTTAATTGTGATGGAACTTTGAAGACATAGACAGCATGATTCTTGGGTACAAAAATTAAAATTCTATATTCTGTCAGTTCAATTATGAAAAATGTTGAATACGTAATCTTTGCTTTGCTAAAAAAGTGAATAATACACTTATTGATAGCATTAAAGTTTAGAAGTGAAGGTTTACGACGTAATAACTATGTAGGTAAGTAAAATCTGTACATTATCATGTGCGTGATATCCTAACACATTTTGGTTCATATCGTCATTATTTTGGATTACGTAAAGAGAGAAATAAACCTTATCTATTTTTTTTAATAATCTACAAGATTACTTAAGCATTAAAAATCATCTTGCTTAAATATAGATACAGTAAGTACCTAATTGAATAAAATTAAGTAACTAAATAATAATAATATTTGTTTGTTGCCTAGTTCTTAGTGTTTCGTTAATTTTGAAATTTCTTACAAATGTACATACGTTAAGCCTATTAGATATCCTACAGTATAATTTTGTACACACTGTAAAAAGTTTGTATAGCTACATTTAAATCTATCTTTAATCCTATTTGTCAATATCTCTTAATTCTCTTTGTCTACTAATTATATTACGAATTTTTTCTAATACAGCAATAGTATTAAGGTAATTGTAATATACGATACCATAGATTGTTAATGTTACATAAAGGTATATAACTTAGATAGTAACTAATACAAAATTGTATAAGTAGGTAGATAATTAAAAATGTTTGGTGAGTTATAAAATTTATTTTGATTACTGTAAATTGTCAACAAATTGTATTGCATTTATCTACCTGTAAATCTGCATTGTATTTATTTCTCATATTTTAACTTGGTAAAAAAAAAATGGTGGGTATCTACACCTACTTTTTTTTCATTACTACCTGGTTAGTGTAGCGGTGAGCGGGTTCATTCGAATCCCGAGCTGAACAAAACACGATTCTAATATTCTTAGAAAAAGTAAGCAGCAAAATTAGTAACTGAAAAGGGCTCAATCCCTATAAGTATGGGACTTATACATTACGGCAAAATGTGGGTGATATCTACCTCTACCTACTTAAACCTTTGGGTACCTTACCTTACATATTATAGTCGTGATCACCATGTCATTTTTTAAGTATTTAAATCTGCAGCATTGTCAACAATTTTATTTTAATTTTATTTATAAATACTGTTTTTAATTTTTGTAGGTACTGGATTATTCTACTGTCTTTTTAAAATGATTTTCATTTATTTACGGTTTTAGGACCCATTTATCAATGTTCATGCAATCGTTACCTATGTGTAAATATGTTTTAGGCCACAGAAATACTGTACGTACTACAACTAAATCCGCTTAGTGTACCTACCTCTGTTCTTCTATTCTACATTGTATCCTCTAATAGTTGCTGCAGAGTTGCTGCAGATGGTCTGTAATGCCCAAAATGTTAACAATAGATCTTTGTACACACGGCTACACATCAAGTTATACATTTCCAGTATAAGTTGATCTCGCATTGTATAGGATTTTTGTACATTGAGAGGTCAGCTTATACTGGATTTCTATAGCTTGATGTGTACTGATTTTTCTGAGGTCTTTCTAAAATGATTTTCATTTATTTACGCTTATAATCAATATGTGTGATAGCATGTTTTAAGTCACAGAAAGACGTTAAGTGAGTGTACCCCTATTCTTCTATAAACATTGTTCTCTCTATTGTTGCTGCAGGTATCTCTTAACGATTTTGATTTCAGATTTTTGTAATGATATCTGTTTGGTTTGATATTGTACAAATACTATATAATTGTCTGCTGTAATGTAAATACTACTTCAGTAAATTAGTTAAAAAAGTCATTAGTTATTTTTAATTGAAATTCATTGTTTAGTTAAAATATAATATTAAATTAATTTTTGTGTTAGTATACCATACCATCGCTACTTTTATGACTTGTATTTATAGAATATTTTTATATTGATAGTAATTGTATTTTGTCTTAAAGTATATTAGCTGTCCTATTACCTTAATACTGTATAAACATCAGATACTCATACATTTATTTATATACCTTCTATCTTATACGCGACAAAATCATATTGTCAAAATCACATAGTTTAATTGTTGAGCCTCTTAATATTAGCTGGGTTATATCTACGAATCGCATGAATCTAACCTGCAGCACAGAGCCCGCGCGTTACAAGTGTCCGTTCAACGTATAACTCTACCAAAATTAATAAACCTCTATGTGACTCAACAATAAAATAAACACATTGTAGATAAACACCTATGTATAAACATAACAATTTTATTTTCGTTTTCACTGTATGTAGCTTTCCGGTAAAAAATATCACAGAAGCTACTTCTATCTGTGATATTTTACTTATACGGAAAATACTTTTAATAACTTTTCACAATTAAAAATCAAAACGGATTTCTACAAGTAGGCACTTAGAGATGTACATGTTACAATCAATTATTTTTAGAACTGCTGAACGAATTTTCATGCGGTTTTTACTAACAGACGAAGTGATTCGAGGCGAAAATTGTATGTACCTATAATTCATAATACATAATATAATACCAGTTATCTGGTGTTAATGTCCTACGATATTATTATTATTATAATACCACTCCCAGCCGTATTACGGCTACGGCGGTCAGTCTAATCTGACTAGCCAGGTAGTCGGCAGTAATTATTATAGTGCACAGGAGTAATATGCAAACAAAAATGCACTGTCTATTCCTCTTACTCTCAGAGCCCGGTGGGATGGATGAATTGACCAACACGACGATGAAAGATCGGGCGCAGGACCGATGACTTAACGTAATCTCCGAGGCAAGGAGATATCATATCACCTTATTCCTGATTGCGAACTAGTGCTGAGAAATTAGAAAAGTCTCAACAATTTTTGGTCTGACGTGGGATTTGAACCCGCGATCGTAGAGGCTAGAGGCGAACACGCTGCCCCCTAAGCCACCGAGGCAGTCAATTATAATAATCATTTGCGTAGCCTCCCTTGCGAAATTGAGGCAGGTCCTTGGCTGTTCATATAATAAATTAAGAACCTACTTTACTTATTAATATGTATGTATTGTGATTTTGTCGCGTCATTTTTATGTCTATCTAATACTAAGTACCAGTTATTCTGCCATAGTTATTTTACCCTGATTATAATAATCAGTTATTATCATATTAAAAGGTTTTGTAATAATGTCATGTACCTACTGTATTCATTGAACAAAACTCATTATCATTTTTAAAATAAAATCAAACAATTACATAATAAAGTGTTAAATGTGTTTTATTTTTCTCTTACTCAGGTTATTTCTTCTATCACTTCTACCCTTTTTAGTGTCCCACTGCTGGGCACGGGGCAAGACTCAACTATATATAAGTTGAGAGTTTAGGCCTTAATCCACACACGCTGGTCAAGTGCGGGTTGGTGGATGTCAAATGTCTTCGAAATTTCTTTACCGATATTGAGCAGCAGAGATGAAACAATTTGCACACAGATGTGTGGGCACGACCAGGATTCGAAACCACGACATTATTTTTTTAAAGCGAGGCCCATACTAGGTTCTGCACCACCGCTGCTCCTATTTTAGCGTATTGTAAGAGATCAATTTTTATGTTAAATTTATTTTTTATTAATTAGGGATTTTACTAACTTCAGGCAAAAAAGGAGAAGGTTCCTTGTTGGGTTATAGGTTTGTATATTTTAAAAATAATGTGATACACGGCAGCTAAAGCATCAGTAGACAAAATTAGTTATGAACTCTACGGTCTTGTTAAGATAATTCAAATGGTTTTATCGCCCAAGTTGTTGGGCTCGGCTGGGGCGCTGTCAACGTTGCGTCCCAATGTGAGGAACCCGAGCGCTACTTGTAGTCGACTTTACAAGGGAAGCATGCTATCGATGGCCGTTTATGAAGCTCCGTGACCCGACACGCGACGGCATGTAGCATGGCCGTCAGTCATTACAGGCGGCATCTCCTACGAGGCAACTTGTGTACCTACTGGCCGGATCTCTAACCTGGGATCTGGAAGCGTAAGTAGTCACATCACTATATCGATTACATGAGGCCTAGGTGGTATCGCAACTATCTTTTTTTTATTCTGTTAAAGGCTTGCGCTTGACCACAACATGCCTGTTGTTAAGCAATGATGCAGTCTACGATGAAACACACTTACCCAGTAAATACCGATTCACTCGTGCCCTGAAGACAGGCAGATTATAGCTATTGGGAAACAGAGATGCCGGTAGTGAATTCCACAAGTTGGCAGTTGGCACTATAAAGGCAGCAAAGCGAATCATCTATAGTTGTGACACCACCTAACTAAAGAAACGTAACTTAATTCGGTTTCTCAATCACAATTAACAAAAAGGTTCCAAAGAAACTAAATAAGTACTATAGCACAGTATGGAACAAGTTCATGACCAACCGCAGAGTAGAGAATTACAACATTAATGAGCTACCGCGACTTCCTTTGCAATTCTCATTCATTCGTAACACAAATCTTGATAAGATGCGGGTTACCATTTCTAATCGAATTCTATACAAATTAAGGGATCGACACCTGGTTTATTATTTAATTCAGTGTTCAAAAATAACAATAATTTCTGAAAGGTAGTTAAAAGACATAAATTAGAGTGATAAATTAGATATGCCTGGTATGGTTTTTGCTTTTCACGCCGTCGAGGTACGATTTCCAACTAGGGCTGAGATTTGTCGGCATTAATTTAACTGTTTGTCGCGAGTCTGGGTGTAATTATGTATTTATAAACAAAATAAAAGTAGTATTTGTACTTAGGTGGCCTAGGTGGTAGGTATTACCTGTACAATCATTATGGACCCTAACACGCACGGCAAAAATGGTAGACGACAATAAGTTTTAATTTCATAAATTAATAAAATTGAAAATAGTCAATTATAGATGGAACTTAAACATTTACGTTTTATGTAGTACCCATAATTAGTCATCAGGTTTTTATAGTCTTCGTCGTTCAAAATCTGCTAGGTTTTGGATCACAAATCCGATTGACGGTGTGTTTATAATGTCCAAACATATTAGGACCATAGAATACGAATTTCAACTAGATTAACTATCTAGTTGAAATTCGTATTCCGTATTTCACACAGAACAGAATGTTGCTAAAGAAGAAAACTAATTTACACTACTTTTGTAGCGTTTGACGCAAAGTTGCCGGCGTCTTATATTGGGATTGGGGAAGTTTTTGTGATGTCTCATAGAACGAATAAGTCTGGAACGAATCGATCTACGTGTTTCGTATTACAGAAGCTTTGATCCGATGATTGGACTAGTTCATTAGAGACGTCGACAAGATGTCAATTGTTCAGAAATTATGAGGAGATTCAGTTGATAATTTTTATTCCTTTACTAGCTGCCTGAGCAAACTGCCTACCTTGTATTTCTCACCTTTTAAACCTTCCTTAAAATTGTTAAACTATTAATAAAGAGGGGTGAGTGGTAAAGAGGTGAAACTTTAGCGTTATATGTATTTTTACCACATCATAAAAAATAACCGAAAAATATTTTATTTTTTTAGTGTTATGTGTCACCTAGGCGTATGAAAAATAGGTTACGACCAATTCTCAGGCCTACCAAATATAGAATAAAAAATTTCATAAAAATCGGTCATGCCGACACGAGAATTTTAAATATTAGTTTTATGAAAAGAGCTCATAGTTCTTGGCTGTTCACAAATATCCAACTAAGTATGAATGGACCAGTGCAAATTTTCTAACCTAAATGATAGATTCTAAACGTCAATTTGTATGGCAAAAGTTGATTGTTTTAGTATCTCACTAATTCACGATACTAAAATTCCATACGAATTCATTGATAAGTCAACTTTTCGACTTCTTCTACTACTTCTAAGCCTGACCATAATGTGGTCTACGATGGAACACGCTGACACAGTAAATATCGATTCACTCGTGACTTGAAAACAGGCAGATATAGCTATCGGGAAACAAAGATGTCGGCAGCAAATTCCACAACTTGGCAGTTCGCACAATAAAAGTGAAAGCAAAACGATTTGTGCTTACCCGTGGGATTTCCGCTATATATCGGTGAGTCTACTTGTCCGATGATAGCACGGGGATGGGGAATAAGTTTTTAATTAAGGAATAAATCATCAACTAAAATAATAACTGTAACAAGTCTTACATCAATAATGGTAACATCATGCATAACCCGTTTCAATCGTCAGCGTCATGGTCACGAAGCGCATTGAGAGTTCCACCTGAGTTTATTTGAGTTATTCGATTACTCGCTAAGGAAGTCTAAGGTGGCATTAATTCAGAGGGTTTTGTTTGGACACCGGCTCCCGTGTGTTCGAAAACTTCACCGGAATTCCTTTATTTAGAACGATTGTTTTCGGCTTTGTTCAATTTATGTACCTACTTGTGAAGTTTGGGTGTTATCCGATTCGATTCGATGTTTATTAGCTATCGATAAGATTTTATTGCAAAGTGCAAACCAAATAATATGATTTTAGATCATGTTTTAGAAATGTTTTAAACATTTACTATATTGACATCAATTTAGATGTGAGGAATACTAAAAATATGATTCTCCCTTGTTTATTCAAAAATGTAGGAAATGGTGAATATTACCAATTGGCATTTTGTTCAAGGTTTGGTTCTACCCATACGTATGTATACAGGGTACAGTAACGGTTCATTGGAATTTTCCACGGATCTTTTTTTTTAAAAAAAATTGCTTCATTTCAATTTACAATTACTACACTATAATCGGCGCTTGTTTTAAATGAAAGAAAGCTATAACAAAAATATCTATCCAAAATGACGTGACACGAGTGCGCTTGATAGTAAAGACTAACGCCATAGTAGAAGAAAAGTTGACCGTTCGCTATTAGGGTTTCCTGAAGGTACTGATACATTCCATATAAGTTAACAAAACAAAGCACAGTTAAGCACCCATCAATTTTCTGAACTAATTTTATATACCGATCATCTCAGTATGATGAACGGATTTCACCCTATTAGTTTGTGGTGTGTAGTTCCTTCCACCCGGTATAATACCTACAGAGAGTGGCCTAGGATCGAGGATATTATTAAAAACGGAGACTCTATGAGTCACTAGTAATTGTATCAGTATGGTCCCATCTAATAAAAACTTTACTATTTGATTTTATCGAACAAACTTAATCGGAAATTCAATGTAATGCAAACAATGCATTAGTTACACTCTACTGCGGTACTTTTTTATCATCCCCTATACCACGACATTGACGACGTTAGCGATAATATCATTTTGCAATAGTACAGTGTTTATGAATCGTAACTTTTAGTGCTTATTGTGTATAAAGCATGAGTTTTGGTTAGTCAGAAGTATTTCAGAATAAATACTAATACTCTAGAGCTAACACCCTGTATCTTTTAGGCTTTACGCAGTAAGACATTATAACTAACTAGCCAAGTACACAGAAGATATTATAAGAAAAAAAGGAGGGAGAGAAAACATTTATTTGATACAAACAGGATACAAACAATCATATAAAAAAAAATATTTCAAGAAGAGAAAAGCAAAGAAAACATCGAAAAAAGACAAAAAAGGAAAAATCTAAGAGCATTTCTCAGTAAACGCTGTGAGTAGGTACTTAACAGAGGCGATCCACAGCACAGATTTTTCAGCAATGTCCATATATTCCCACAGTGTGACGCCAGGCGCCTAAGTTGCCAAAAGACCATAATTTGCCCATATATATCTATCAAAAATTAAACCAGTATGTGTAAAGGAATAAAATCAAAAATCGTTATGTTATCCATATATATTACAATCACACAACGTAATAATTAACTTACTACAAAATTTATAGTGGACTACAATTACCTATGTAAAAACACAGCAAGGGCAGACCGACACCATCGGGCGAGAATAGGGCGCAGAACCAAAATCTTTACATATTCTCCGAAGCACAAATAAATCATACGAGTAGCACAATCTTCCAGAATACGCAATAGTGCTGAAACTATTTTTTTTTTGTTAGGATTGGTTTTACTACTACTTTTATTCTGCTCTACTAGTTTTTGATTTGATCAACCAGTGCTATGAGTAAAAAAAAAACTTTATTTTAAGTTATTTTTTCAAATTACAATCAACAAAGATGAATATTATTAAGGTAAATGTTCCATAATTTTAGCAACACACATAATATATAAAGCAAATGAGGTATCTCCCAATATTTACCAAAGTAATTACAATACCCATTATATCAACTGGCAACCATAATACTCTTAAAGTAATAATTACACATACACAAGACAGCTAATCAATAGCTTCAGTAGATACAATTAATATACGACATGTTTATTAACGTTGACTTCCTATATCGTGAAACAGAGGCCTAATGAAACTGATCCTGCCAGCATATTGATGGAAACACTCTAACTCTTATATCAATGTCTTAAGATCTAATTTAAAATAACAGTGTTACTGCGTCTATGCTATTGGGTGAATTTCGTTGTTAATACGGTAGCAACTAATAGGCACGGTAAACGTCTTAGTGTCAATGACACTCAGACGATAATTAGATGTTCTCCGGAAATTATAAGCAAGTTCATAATTAGATACTCCTCATAATGTACTACCTACTTTCAAGGGCGGGTACAGAAAGAAAGCACCTTACCTGCAATATACCAGCGCTTAATGCTATTGAGCCGCAAATAAGTATATACATATGAATACTTTAAAAATTAATTCCGACTTGAAAAAGGTCGAAGTAAAGAAAAGTGTGAAGTAATAATTTATACAGTTAATAGATCCAACTATAAGCGTAAGTGTATTTCCTCCTTTGGTTCATAGTTTTTTGAGATTGATACTAACCCCGAATTAAAAAATATTACTTATCTACCTTATAATGTTAGTAGAATACAACCTACGCCTGCAGCCTGCAGGTTTTCGGATAGTATTAAGAAATGGATTCCAGCGCTGACCAATATTGACCTGAACATAACAGATTCAGTGTTTATCAATAGTTACTTGTTTAGCACATTATATTGACAAGCTGTGACGATTACTTGTGGCTTGTGGCCACTGATACCTATAAGGGTTGTTAGCTGAGCTCATGAGACGTTTTTTCTTGGAATACCTGGGCACCCATTTTAAGAAACTAAGTTGAAACCTATTTTAATAAACAGTTTTTTTATATGTCTGTCTATGAAAGAAATTAACTATTGATGCTAGCTTTAGCATAAAACCAGCTAATTTTATGTAAAATAACAAGAATTAAAAAAAAATGCACAATTAATGGAAATACTACTGATACAGAACAATAACAATATAGCGCAGTGCTAAAAAAATAATCTGTTTACGTTGGGCGCAAACAGATTATTTTAATTTTCCTATACCTAACCAATGTAAGAGGACGTACATTTCCACATAATGCAATTTGAAAACAATTTAATAAAAAAACATTTTGATCACTATATGAAAATTGACACCTCGAAATAATCCAGGTGCCTCATTAATGCAATTACAAAATGGACTATATCAACTGACATACATTACCGCATTTTGTTTCAAGGCGATTAAGGTTAACCTGACCACTACATTAATTAACATTTCTAACTATATATAATGTATTAAATGCTTTGTTAACAACATTACAAATGATATAATAGACATTGCTATCGCTTAAGACAAGGATTAGGCTACGTCTCCACACAATTTGTGCTAAGCTGTGCAGTTAAGGATTTGCATGAAACTATCTACTTTATCTAAGCGGGGCGCTATGCTAGTAGAAATAGGTTCATCTTATGTTATAGCTATACGTTAAAATAGGTACAGACATCAATAATTATTAAGATTCTGATTGAAGAAATTCTGATTGAAGGTACTCTCTCACGGACGAAAGTGATGGACAGGAAGCCACTAAACCATTCAATTTTGTCGATAACGTCTACTTCGGTGCATGTTTTTTTTACCGGTTACTGCTTACCCGTCTCGCGATCCTTGGTTTTCTATCAAGCCGCCTTATAGATGAACAATGAAGTGAGTATTTACAACAGAAATCGGAGGGGCAATTAGCTGCACTTAATTAGTAAATTATAATAAAATTTTAAAATGCATAGAAATGGGATACATTAAATATTAAAATTTAATCGATGAAACCTACCAAGTTACGAACGTTAGAAACCAATTCTCACGCCAAAGTCAATATCTTCAAATTTTAGTAAACAAATTTCAACAATAGAGCAGCGTGTGGATCTTTATTTCATAATCGATTGATCTACAAATGATTTTGAACCATCTGCTATTGGCATATGGTTGTTATTGTAATCAAACTGTGTTTTAAAATTTCTGGCTACCACATATTGACTTTGCCTTTGTAAACACTAATAGGAAATTCAAAAGTGGGAACCAGTTGAGATGAAACAGTGAATATGTTAATTTTGTTAGTAGATTGTCTGGAGGGAGTAATTCTTAATTTAACATTGGTCTATTCTATTAGGTTTGGGAAGAAATTATTATTATATAAACCTACCTACCTATGAAGATACTTTAGAGATATTTATACTTTAGAGAAGCGGTGGCGCAGTGGTATTGGATATGGCTTTGAAATAGGTATGTCTCGGGTTTGATCCTGTGTACGTAAACATTACATCACAATAAAACTAGCATGACTTACCTAATCCTATATATTTCGCGACATGTGATATCCCCCAACACGCACTTGGTCTGCTAAGAGTTCTTCTGAAGTTGTATGAGTAGAAAACCAATCAATGGGACATAAAATATAATAACTGTTTGTTAGAGTATAGAAATACTCAAAATAATAGTTTACGAGATATATTAAGTTGGTAGAAATAATTTCAGATTGGTTTGTTGAAAGCGAATATTATCAAAACTTAAAACAATCTAATAAAACCCCCATTTCATTATACTAATTTACTTCTCGAAATGCAAATATTTATACTACGCCTACATTTAACTCAATGAAAACCAATATCCTTGTAACATATTTGGGTTTAAGTAAAATTAACGCTCGCAAAATCGATATAATCTGGCCATATCTTGCAAATCTCTGTCATACATTCGGATTATCAGAACTTGAGACATTAATCCCGTTTTGCACAGGAATCTTACACCCACAGTTTATATTTCATATAATTTAATCGTTTATTTTGTAGTCAGAGAGCTGACAAACATTTGAGGGACGGTAATTGAGGTTTGCTAAATTCTTGTGAACACTTCTCCTCTGATACCCCTGGCTGAAAAGTCAAATCGCTAAACAAACTCCTTTAAAGAAGTATTTCTTTCTTGACAATGTCCATAAAACTAAAATATTAAGAGGACATCATTCACAGGTTTGTCACTAAACATAAGTTATACGATACTAGTTTCCGCTTCAACCACGTGGTCCCCGTTTCATCCCCTTACGGGGTGAGTTTTGAAAAATCCAATCTTAGTGCACCCCTAGACTTCACCTTTGTGACAAATTTGGAGTCTCTAGACCGACTGGTTTGGACAGTGGGTTGATATGTCAGTCAGCCAGTTTCTTCTTTTATGTTTGAGATTTTGAAAATAAAAATTAGGCCAATAGGAAGGAAATTCCTTAAGGTCAGTCTGGTCTCCGGTTCTATATTAACGTTTTGTAATATTGCAAAAGGTTTCAGCATGTCTCAAACAAATACTTAAAACAGTCTACTACCTCTTGGACCATTGGTCTAATATACCGCAAACTGCTTTGTTATTCATTTTGTAACTGCATAAAATAACAAAGTTTTAATAATAAAGGCGTTTTCATAACACTTGACGGTTTATCATGGAAATATTATTTGTACTTTACACTAGATTCTTTATCAACACGTTGTTGAAATGAACTCGTCTTGTGGTATACAAGATAATCCTTACATTACTTTTTATGGACTTTATCCTTTGAATACTACTCTTATTATCGTTTTAAATATGAATTTGCTGCATCATTTTGTAGTCGTCGTATTCTTGGCGATGATGAGACAATTCAGTGCAACCCACAATATTAAATGAACTGTAACTAATGTTACGTCAACACAGTTAAGAGATCCTGTTTAACAGTAGCTATAGCACCTATCTATATCTAGAACTTATCAGTACTCCTGTAAGGGTATATATTATTATGAGCTTGGTTTTAGGTTTTAATGTCAAATACATTACATTACCACGTGGTAGTGCTCATCACTTCAACTCTTTTTAGTGTCCCACTGCTAGGCACGAGCTCAACTATCTTACTAGTTGAGAGAGTTTAGGCCATAATCCTAACATGGTGACCAAATGCGGGTAGCTCAAACAGCTTCCCTAAAGAGACATTTTTAGAGCATTTTTTTAAGTTCATTTTTTATACTGAGCCGAGTAGTAGAGACAATTATTGAGTATAGAGTAGGAAAAAGGAAAGAGGAGACGCACTGCAGATGCGGGACGCGCGGTGCGACTTGCGCCGTCTCATGTTCGCCTTGTCGTCTCTACTGCGCAATTTAATATTAAATAACGAACTTAATTAAAAAATAAGTTGCTCTAAAAAATATTTTTAAAAGAAAATTTCTTTATCTTCGTAATAATTAAAAGTAGAACTGAAACTCCCTAAATCTACCAATGGGATTTCTTTTCATTTTGCGTTGATTAATTTAGTTCATAAAGAAAGTACGAAATGATTAAAGTAAGTATAATTGCCCTCAGTATTATTAAAACACAATAGTATTTTAAATTATTGCATCCGTTTGAACCTAAGGTGGAGAGCTAGTTCAATACAACACTTTGTAATAATTCTAAATTAATGGAGTTATTTAATTGATTCAAGCAACTATGCCCATAGAAAATGTATATAAACATAAATATCATGTTTAATAATAACTATTTAACACGAAGAGACAGCGACGTGTTGCACTGTTGTGCCGCGTACCGCGAAATCTCAGGCTGACAACGCCCTTCTACCAAAACTCTTCTTTGAGGAAGGTCTCCAAATGTTGACTCGGAACTCGCACTACGAATGATTTGAAATTCGTGTTTTGACGAGATTTCAAGTATTTGAATAATTCAATAATTAATTAATTCCAAGTAATGATAACTGGTCCAGTTTCCTGTACACCCAATTAATGGTGTTTGTATTTGGAAACACCAATCAAAATCCTTACCAATGTTATAAATGCGAAAGTAACTCTTCCTGTCTGTCCTGTTTCCGCCAAAACTACTAAACCAATTTAGATAAAATTTGGTATGGAGGTAGATTTAGACTCGGGGAAGGACATAGGATAGTTTTTATTCGATTGCGCAAAAAGAGGTCAATTATTTGGTGTAATAACTATCATAAGCCCGAGCGGAACCGCGGTTGGAAAGCTAGTAGGTACGCTATAAAAAGAGAATATATTGCAAACTCGGTCCTAACAATAGTAAACGTAGGCTTACAATACGACTACAGCTAATAGAATCTCAAGTTAACGAACGCATTTCATCTTTAGCTTTAAAAGGTGCATAAAGGTCCACTTAGTAACAAACAGTGCTAACTATGTTGGGATAAATGTCAGCCGCTATTTCCACCTGATGTTGGTAATGGCTGCGTGAAGTACATTTAGTGGAGAGTCTAGAGATAAATCGCTTCGCTAGATTGTACACCGTGTCGATTTGATCATAGCTTGTTTGTTTGTTACACACTTTGTTTTGAAAACAAAATTCTAACCATGTTTTGGATTTCGTTCCAAATCGACGTTTAAGTTAAGCCTAGATTTGTTACTGAAAATTGGTTTTTGTATTATGTATTTTTTTTTATTGTTGAAAAATTTTAGTCTCAAATGGAATTATATGGAAAATGAAGACTATTAGTATTATTGTTATCTTTATAATAATTTATGTAATGCGGCAATACAGGCAGTTTCCTTAGCACATTTTTATAATGATCATAAAATTGTATACCTACTTACCTACTTATAAAATTAGGCCTACATACATCTAAACCCTAATTTTTACCTAGCCTACCTATATAAATCAAAAATTAGGCTCAGTTCAATCTCCATTTAAACTTGTTTAGAATACTGAGTACGTCAATAAAAATAAACGCCACCGAATATGAAACGCTTACGATAAAATAGTAACCATAAATTAAAGCAATGTTTGTAAATGCTTTTTGTGTGACCAAGTAGGTGTGTAAATGCGTCAATCCATCAAATCCAAGCAAATCCCTTGACAAAGTTTAGTTTACTAAGCATTTTGCTGTACTACGCCCACGGGGTATTGTATGTAAAATTGTATGCACATGCTGGTCTGCTCTCGTTGTAATGCGATCGCTCTTACATGGAGGAGGACGTCCCGCTTTTGGTCACAAACTCATTGATTTTTTATAACGCAAAAGGGGTTTATGTAACACGTCATTGTTGGATCTTTTTGTTGAATTATATTTAGACAAGCTTTCCGCTCCGCCCGCGCGTATGTCGGTTACCGCTCAAACTTAATTCGTTTTTGCGCAGTCGTACAAAAACTATCCTTAGGTCTCAGACTATCTCCACACTAAAATTCATCCAAATCGGTTCTTTAGTTTAGTTTTGTTGTGAAAGCGTATTAGACGGACAAAGTTACTTTCGCATGTTGTTAGTGGTTGTTTGTATTTTGTTTTATGTCATTTTATAAATGTCGTTGTATTTGAAATTATTTTGGACAACAGCCGTATTTTGTCCAATATTATCCGTAGCCTTGAGCTATCGGGAGAATAAACTCGTTGTAAATTATTTCCTTGTGTTTTATAGAGATTACTTACCTTATAGGAAAGTTTTTTTTAATACTCTTCGGGCTTGAAAATGGGGCCTACGATGGACCGAGATTACTCAATAAGCACCGATTCACTCATCACGTGAACACCTAATAGATCTATCGGCTTAAAGAGCTACTGACTGAGTTTTACAAACTTTACGTTTTGTGATATTTTGGGCGAAGAATTTAAATTTATTTGTAGATTTAATGTACCACCTACACAAAATTGTTGACATCAGATTGAAATTTAAAGTATTTATTTTTAAACGTTTTACAGTAGGCATGTAAAAATGCATTTAAATCAAGATGAATTAAGTGCAACTTATCACTCGTATCAAGTTTCTCGTTTCTGTATCAAAATTTTACCATATAATCTGATCTTTCGATAGTAAACATATGTAGTAAGTTAACGACAGACTGAGAGAAAAGGGCTTAATGGGAGGTTATAAAGATAAATAAAGTTACTTTCATGTTCCATTTGATTCACACATACCTACATTATTCGAAAATGTCTTGCCTAATACTGGCGATTATTATGTCCGAAATATATTTTTTTTATTTAAAAACCTCTTAAAATTTTGACAGAGGACGTTAACCATAAAAAAAATTAAAACCTTTTGGTATCGCTTCACTTCACTTTAACACCCGTGCCCAGCAGTGGGACAGTAATATCCCACTGCCGGGCACGGGTCTTCTCCTAGCTAGGTACCTTACGATTTGAGAGAGTTATGTTAGTTTTAGTATGTGTATGTCAAAATATAATGCATTTTATTTTATAACTAGCGACCCGCCCCGACTTTGCACAGGTACCTACAAATTATATTTATATCTAAACCTTCCACATGGATCACTCTGTCTCTTGGTGAAACTTGAGGGCTGAGTTACTTTGATCCGTGGGTTTGCAATCTTTAATTGAATCCGTAGTCTCCGGGTAGTATAAATCAGGTAACAATAAACCAGTGGTGGGCTTCGGCTGTGGTTAGTGACCACTCACCAGACAAAGCTTCACTTAAATAAAAAATAATGCCAGACGTTTACGTGGCCACTTTTCAACTATTTATTATGCTAAAAATTAATATTACTTTATCTCCGCATTCAGATATTATTGTCTAGACAGAATCTAAAATAATAAGAAATACGCTTTATATAAATTAACTTATGCCTGTAAACCCGAAGGCGTAGGCAGGGATTAGGGAGAAAGTCTCCCACATTTTGTGAGCTATGTTTAGATAAAAAACGAGAGCAAGTTCAGTCTAATGTCGTTCATCAGACACAAGTCTCCCTTGAACATCTTTCAACTTCTGTATATACATATAAACAGGTTTGCGATGTAATTCTAAACTCTGACTTGATACATGAATGTAAAATAATGTATTTAATAAATAAAAACTCCCAACCGCTAGGAAGTATTGTGGTGGCAAAACACAGAATAAAAAAAATCTAGTAATAACACTTGGGTTTCGGTGAACTGGCTAACAATAAAATAACTTCTTTATTTATATACCTTTGCAACATAAGGTAGCCACCAAAAAATTTGCTTTTGGCGATATATTATTTCGTTTTATTCAAAATGCACAAACTACAATTTTCTGACTGTAAATAAGGATAAGTAGATATCTAACCAATAAAATAAAATATCTAAACTGTTTTATTTACTATTAGTGGAAGCTGGTTTAGATAAATACGCACTTAATCTTTAAATACCGATAACGACACTCGTACTGAGCTTAATTGATTGTTTTTATAGCTATTTGATTACATCTTTAGGTTTGTGTTAACAGGAATAACTTTCTAATGTAGAAGTTGTGACGATTTTCTGTTAAACTTTAAGGAACCAGGAATTAACTATGTGAAAGGTACCTACGATCAGAATAGTTAATTGGAGAGTCATTCAACGGCCTAAGCTGTCAATTTTGGTAGGGTTATCCGTTGTTGCGCGGTTTCGCGGTTTAAACTCATAAGCCTTTGAATGGAAACACATTAAACTAATCTTATCATACGTTGTTTATGAAATATCATACTCATGGTTTTAAATCTTCGAAATAAAAATTAATCACTGTTTCCATTGGACATCACAACTGTATCGTATTGGATAATACTTTTTTGTTTTTTTTTATTATTGTCAAGACAAGGTGAAAGAATAATTAAAAATATATATACGGTACACTCGGAAACCCCAACACCAACAAACAAAATATGTACACACAAAATACACAAGTACATACAAACTAGGTTTCCATAAATAATATCTAGCTGCATCAATGCATGGTTTCCGAACCTTGCTACTTAAAAAAATCGAAATTATTGGAGCTGGTTTAACATAAATTGTTCGTTATATGAGATAATAATCCAGTGGAGGAAATACTAGTTTTTGTCTAACTATAGTGCATAAATTACGCGTCATACGAAACACGTCGTTCATTGATTTCTTAAACCAAACTTAGATAGCTACTAAGGTAAGATATTTGAATCGTAGTGCAGTAAGAAGTTTTTAATTTTACTACTAAACTCAGTTCAGTATCCAAATTCTGATTTACTTTTAATACCTTTTTATAGATTTTAAGACCCAGTTGTTCCAAGAGGACGCTAATGTAATACTGTTAACATTAACTTCAGGTGAATTTATACAAAGCTAAGCAAGCACATTATAAAAGCTTATCTTAACTTTTACTCCGCTTTTGCACTTACATGTACTTTTAAAAGTAATAAACGCTATTTCTTTTATCACATAACATAAGTTGGCGGCATTTTGAATTCTTTATGCTGAAGTAGGAACCAACACTTCTAAAGAAAAGAGGAACGTAAGTGTTTGAACTATCGAGTGTCTAACTCGAGTACTTGTGTCGAACTGAAAGATACTGCAGTTTAAACTTGTGTTGGCATTATGGCTAAATTGGAAGCCACTCTACCAAGATGTAGTGTAGATTATGGTGATACTTAAACTCATCTCATGCCTGTATTACTCGAAGGTATAGGGCTCGTCTGAGTAATTGCCTTCTGCAGGTGTAGATAGACGTAGACAAAGTCTAGATTTTGTCGGTTTTGTCATACGTGACACCCTGAATTTAAACCGCCGATAATGTTGTATAAGCACATTCAAATCAAATCAAATCAAATCAAATCATTTATTTGTTAATGTAGGTAAGGTTTACAATAGGTGTTATATTACATAAGTTAGGTCGCTACATTATACTCATAAAGTGTACAAATCATTATTATAATTACTTATTAACTATTAAACTAACTATTAAAAAAAAAATACATACTTAACCAATTTTAATATCAGGCATTAATAAAGTCATTAATAGAGTAGAAACATTTATTAATAAGATATTGCTTAAGTTTCCTTTTGAACAATGTTATACTTAAATATCTTATTTCAGAAGGGATTTTATTATATATCAATGGACCCATTCTGTACATACTTTTCCGGAGGAGAGCTGTGTTGCTGGAACCTACAGAAAAAATATTAGATTCTCTTTTTCTTAACCTGGGATCAGCTGGGGGTCTCTTTTCAAATAAATTAGGATGTGTTTTAACAAATACTGCCAGCTCGTAAATATACATTGCTGGAAATGTAAGTAGTTTTAGACTTTTAAAATATGGTTCACAGCTATCTCTAGGAGGTAAGTTGCAAATTGCACGTATGCATTTTTTTTTAGCAATAAATACATAATTTTTGTCCGTGGAGTTGCCCCAGAAGACCACTCCATACCTTAAAATAGACTCTACGTGGCTATGATAGGCTATAAGTACTGTATCTCGATTAACCACTCTAGACAACTTGTATAATGCATATGAAAAACAATTAATTTTTTTACATACTGCTTCAATATGAGGCTTCCAAGATAATTTGCTATCTATTATTACATTTACATAATCATGCTCTTGATGCTAGGCTTAAGTGTAACTTACTAAATTCAGAACAATCTAATACATTCATATGCCTATATAAAATATAAATGCACCAATCTTATGGAATAGAACTCAATATCATTGACATTTTCAACACATGCCACATTATATCGGGTGTGATACAATCGTATCAAGCCGATAGTGACATGACAAAGGCAGCCCAACTGAGGTTCAAAGGTGAACTTCGTGTGACTGTAAATGGGTTTGAAACTAAGGATTACGTCACTCTATGACAGGTAAATCTTAAGGAATAGATAGAGCATAGGTAGGTATACGCTAAAAGATCTTGAAAGATTCTTTTTGTCCATAACCATGCAACGTTCAGATACACGTCGTGTAGAGGCGAATAGCCCTGAACACAAATATATCTAAACATCTTACTTGCGTCTATTCGGAATAAACGCATTCCTATTGGTGCACAAGTAATTGGGTGAGTTGTTCGGCAAATAATTTGGCTAGTGTCAAATCGTTGCATTAGTACGATTAACCTCGCCTCGTGTAAAGTATCGAACGATGTAAACGTTTATGATTTCGTTGCAAGAACGAGATGCGGTTATACAACAGTAATATGTATATTTGCATTCCTTTTTTTTAACAGAATCACAATTGTTTTAAACACTCATAATACGGCACGGCGGATAATGGAAAGTTTAGTTGATCCAAGCCTAACAGTTAAGACCCGTTTCCATTTACCTTACTTCACCAAGTTGCTTCATCGGAAAACGACTGGGTTATTTGGAAACATGTCTTTGTGTGGAGTGTACCTAGTGACAACGGAACACTACACAGTTCATTTAGCAGCGTAATGGAGTCATGAGTAGTGTCATAATTATAAAAGAATATGGATGACGACAAGGTATGAAAAATCTTATTTCAATTAGTTCGCCAGTAAGATTGTAAAAAAATATTACACACGTATTTTACGATAAAGCAAATCGTTAAAATGAAATCATATTAAGTTATGTAATTAATGAAAGGGTAATCATGTAACGCGCCAAACAAAGTGATCTGACGGAAAAAAAACGTCATCCCGATAGAAATAATGTACCTTATTTTGAATTCTGTGGACGCAAACTATTAAAGAGCGTAGAAATATAGATAATTTAAAACTACATCATTTATCTCTATTTGAAATCCCATGTTAGAATAGAAGAGTAATGTTTATTGATGCGAGTAGGTAAAGCGTGCATTTGCATTCGCTCCTACATTTGGGATTTGCATACAAGTCTGTTTCAGTGACAGATTTCAATCCCGTACCTAGGCATCAGAATGTAGGTACATCGGCTAATGTTGGTAATAGTAATCCTTTGAGACACCAGTACCTCATTGCGTTTGAATATAGAAAAATTGATCATAACGAAAGCAGCTGGTAGTATAAAATCAATTGAATATTTTCGAACAAAAGACTGTCATTATAATCTAGAACAATTTATTGGAAAAAACCACGTCAAAGCTCAATTGACATCGCAATTGACGCATGAATTTGTTCAATCAGAAATTTTAATATTTCCATTTCCCTATCTATATAAACTGCATTTAGTATTTTCTTCTATGTAAACGCGAATATCACAATTTAAAAAAATAACATGCATCGCGGCTTATTTTAGGTTTTGTATCACGACGTTTCAAAGTCTTTTCCGACTTCATGGTCACGGGGCCCCCCCCGTTGAGGTATTTGACGTCCAAAATTATTAATCACAATTATTATTACTGACTAACTACAGATATTATGTTGCGTTCCTATGTAAGCAAACTGAGAAAGATAAGAAATAAAATGAGAAAATGGTTGGAATATATCACCTGCTTAATTTACTTGTTTGGTGCAAGTACCAAAACCAAAGCAATATTCACTCAGAATTCAAGACTGTGAGCTCAGCTTCGCCTGAATCGGAACGCAGCTTATATCATATAATGTTTGTAAGTCAGTAATAATTATGATTATTAAGTTAATGCGTCAAATACCTCAATCCCACCTTGACCATGAAGTCTGTAAATACTTTGAAAGTTTGGGATATAAAATTTAAAATAAACTGCGATTTAATCCATTTTAAAGTAGTTTTATTTCAATACACTGCATTTACTAAAAATTTACAAGAAAAAAATCTAGAACTAGTCTCCGCCTGTAGTACCTATGAACTGACCTCGCATAGTATTGGATTTTAGTACAATGAGAGGTCATCTTGTACTGGTAATGTATAGCTTGAGGTGAAGCCGTGTAAGAAATAACCTCTAAGAGACTATAATCTATCACTATGCCAAGTTTAATCCCATTCTTTTCAGTAAATATTCCGTGAAAAAGTGACAAATATCTTTACATCGATCCAAAAAGACGTTTGCCGTTATAATATTAGAGTGATTTTTAAACGTTATTCCAAGAATGTGAGACGGAGAAAATCGATACTGTTTTTGTTCAATTTCTATTCGAGATGCATACAAGTAGGTATCCGGAACCAATATTAAACCCGTATCGCTAGGTCACACATCAGTCACGCAATGGCAGCCTCGTACGTCATCTGTCAAAACACTAACGTTATGGTTTAATGGATTATTGAATACGTCCGCTTTGAATCGACAAATGAAGCTATTTTTTGCGGTATTATATCAAGTGTGATAGTTTCTATGATTTGTTATCTTTTGAATTCATGTGGGCGGTATTATGCTTAATTGTTGTGATTGATGCCTCATTGAATTGTGGGACGTAATTATGTATATTAGCTATGAATAGCTTGTAATACACACAAACTATTAGCATAAATGTAGTAAGCATAACAATGAATTGAATATTCGCATATTAGTTTGAAAAACATGACCTAATTTGAATTTGAACTCTAAACTCTAGAATGTTTTCTTTTTATTAGTACAAGTACGTATCTAAACATGGCCGAAAAACGTGAGTAATATTATTACTTTCGGGTAAATGAAATGAAAAGAAAATATGCTTTATTCTTTTTGAGATGCTAGTCTACAAATAGTTTAATTTCAATTTCAAAATAGAAATTGGAACAGAAGAATTAAAAAAATGACTGGCAACTACTGAAAACACTGCCAAAAAACTCAGTACCTAGGCTTTTTTTCTTTTTTACATGAAGTACTTAAATCTATTACATCTTGTTTGTTTAGTATGTTGTATTAGGGCGACTTAATTCCAAGCGTTTTAGATAGTCAGCCGTTAAAAAGTCAGAAATTTTATAATTCGCTTTCTTACAAGCAATAGATTAGACGTGGTTTTAGTGGTTTCTTTAATATTAAGAGCATAAAGACTTTTTTTTACCAAGATTTGACATAAGACTTGTAATAATTCCGAGTAAGACCGTAATCAAGACAGTCCTGTCCTAAAACAATTTTTATGGCGTTTGTTGTTGTGTTTTGTTTGCAGGGAGCGCATTTACATAGTTCCTGTCATAATTAATACTGCCTTGTAGGTAGCGTGGTGATAATGTGCGTTCCGACTTGGTTTATTCGATTGTTTAACAAATGACAACGGAAACAAAAGATTCCAGATATGGTATCATTATTAAACTAATAACTCCTACGTATTCGGGCATTTGCAGCGCAATCGCTTTCGATAATGCGTAACCAGTCGAAGATGATCTCTTAACCCTACAAACCTAAGCAAAAATAAAGGAAACATACAAAAGGACTAGCGTAGCCAGAGATCATTTATAAGTGGTTATGTTATTCAACCTACGCACGTTGCTTTATTGGTCGGAATTGCCCCTAAACGTTACCAATGAGGCGTTTGTTGTTGTATATTTACGGTGCCTTGGTCTTGCATAGTGAGGTAGACCACCGATACAATAAAGTGTACGATATATGGAGCTCCAGCGTCATGATTGTTGTGTAACATGCATATTGGGAGTCCAACTAATTTAGTAAAAGAATTTCGTTTCAACTCTTCTTAAGTTACGCAGTTAAGGAGATATAATGTACCTAAAGATATTGGTATTGACAGTAAAGAATGTTGGTAGGATTTTGTCTGTATCAGAATGCTGTAATGTGTTTTTAACTAAATTACTTTTTATGATTAATAACTAAATTTAAATTGTGTTGTTTATTTATTTGATACTAAAATATGTGTTTAGATGAAAAGATTTTTATATATTTGGCTTGTGACGATGACATATAATTTTATGAATATTTGTTAGTCCTTCATGGCAAAGCACCTAACTCCATTCACATGAAATTTAGCACTTAAGTCATTTTTTGTTGGATTAACATCTGGGTCCAACAAAAAATATTAAGTAAAAATATTAAGTAAAGTTAAGTATTATTGATGTTTTTTAGGTTGATTTTGCTATAGGTATAACGCGGATGATATTGCGGGAGAAAACTTACCTTCTCTACAGTAATGTTAAGTAAAATCAGTCAAGAAAATTGACGTTTATTACTAAGTATTAGGTGATTATTTATTCTGTTCAAGAATAACAAACTCACGCAGGTGGTAAATTATAGTCAGTTACGTAGTTCCAAAACCTAATTTGTAGAAATGACTAAGAGTACACTGAAGTCAAACCTGCGTAACCGAAACTTTCTATGTCATTAACTCGACCACATCAAACTTGACTGAAGTTTGGTTTACATTAACTTTACGTAAAATTACTAACAGTTATAATTAACTGTAAAGGCTGTTTTAGATCAAAACGTGACGACTTACATCTTATTAACCACTGGGAACATAAATATACTTATTATCCACATGCTTTAAAATGTTTTACTTAAACAATAACGTAATATCTACTCTGTCTCTATTCCTAGCTTTATTCCGGCTGCTGCGGACAGTGTAGACCAAATAGCGAAGTAGATTACAGTAATAGTACAATAGTACTCAGAATATTATAATACTGCACATGTGCGCAAACACATGCGCATTCTTTTGTTCCCTTAACTATAACTGAATATTCTTTGGAAGAGACGGGTCGACGAACATGATCCCAACGCTGTTTTGACTCTTGCCGAAGAAATCAGAACTCAGGTTTATATACAAAATTAAAAAAAAAGTCCTATATTAAATACTGCTTTCATAAAGAAAAGGCCGCGTCTGATATTTTTCCTCGTAGCTGGTTTTTAGATAACATTATCGGAATTATTAAAAGATACTGATACCATTATTGTTAGTAACTTATTTCTTATGACGGCAGGATATTAGAAGTTAAATATCGTGAAAGTAAACAAATATAAACAGGATTTTTAAAGATTTTAACTTTATTAAATTTCGTGTGTTCACTGCCTTAGAGAGCAGAAATTAAAGCTGTTTCTCGGATTTTAGGCTTCCAAACCGTTGAGGTGAGATTACACTTGGGAAATATACGTGAGGATTATTTGCCAGATTACAATTTTGATTAGGAGTACAATGACAAAGTTTAATTCGCAAACGTAGTAATGTGTACATAACCCATAAAATAGAGATAAGTTGGTTTTGATTGTTTGGCTTCTAGGTTACTGTTTACTACAGAACAAAAAATCTGTGCCGCTCTCTGAAATAAGGTGCATTTTATATGGTTTTATTAAAATAAGCATGCTAATGTCAATATAGGCATTTCACATTGGTTAATTCATTGACACATTTAGTCACATTTTGTTAATTAATTGCAATACAAGATTATTTTTAATAAACCTCATTCTAGCAATGAGGTTTATTAAATGAATTTTGTAAATAGGTACATACATATCGGAGTTATGCCCAAACAAACAAAAAAGTTAGTATTATATCTACGCCAGAATATATTTTTCGACTGTTTTTTACAAAAGAATTCTACTTTAGGTGTTGTTATTATTACTTAGTTCATGTCCTTCTTGTTTATTACCTCATGTTGGCTTCTGTGTATCCTTGAAGAAAGTCGTAGTGGCATCCTTCGAAGAAAGTTATTTACAAGACCTGAATACCAAGCGCTTTAATAAAACGAACCATCCTGGACCTTCGTATACCTAGTCAACTCTATGTGCATTCTGTGTGAATACTTTTAAAACTAAGCTCGATTTCACAAGCTATATTCTGGCTCATGGCCGACAACTACGTAGCTTGCTTAGTTTTCGGACTTTATTATAACGGTCAAGTGGTAAGTGTTTGCTTAATAACCACGAGGTCCAGAATCATAGTTGCAGCTTGAAGTTTGGAATTGTGCCCGATGAACGGTAATAACCACGCCCCCTTGGTAGGTTATATTTAGGCCCCTTGCCTAAATATAACGAAACAAAAGTGGGTGAGCCTTACCTAGTGACTCTACCGCTGCTTACACCTTTGGGTAGTACAGGCGCGATGCTATGTTTTATGTTATTTATCTAAACATTTTAGGTAGCTGTCTTTGCCACGTTCACCATTGAAGAATACGTCAAGGAGGACTGTACATTATGATTATACATATTAGGTTGGCTTCTAATAAAGTTTTACTGCATAGTTTGTAAAGCTTTAAATAGTAAGACTAATGTATTGTGATGATCATGAAATACGCTAATAACACAAAAGCCAATGTTTACCTTCCTGCTATAGTTAGATAAAAAGAGCATATTAAAATTTATTAGGCAACGCGTCGTCGAGGAATTGTAAATAAAACGAAAAAGGATGTTAATGTAATACTATTTGATGTTTGTAGTCTTTCTATAGTCGGCCTTTGAACGAGATATTTGTTTATGTAGTTCACAGCATATTTTTTGAGGAGACGGCCTTTGTTAGGAATTCCTTCTGTGGTGTTGTGAGTGGATGTTTGCACAATTTATTGTATTTATCAATGCCTCTGAGTGTACGTGCGAAAAGGAATACAGAAAGGTTTGGGGTGAATCGAAAGTGCGCAGTGGCTTTTAGGGAAAAAGAGAATATTTAATATTTTTATATGCGTGCGCCATGCAATAAAATAGTAAAAATCCTTTGGTGTGCCACCACAGGGAAAGGAGTCTTTTTTGAGTTAAGAGAGTTTAGACCATGCAACACACGCCCGCAAAATACAGGACACGTCAATGTCCTTGAATGTTTAGTTCTATAACATGATGGTTCACTTCGCTACTCTAAAAATAATAATAATAAATCTTTATTGTACCAAAAAGTTGTTTACATAGTTATATGCAAGCCCCGATTGCCAAACTAGCGTAAAAAAAAATACCATGTTCCATAACTTTTAAACAAGTGAAATCTTATAGAGATCTAATAAATAAATTTAAAGTCCTCTAATAAATAAAGTTCTGTTGATCTGACTCAGTAGAGTCAGAGTTATATATTAAACATGCAACCGTTGAAGAGTTAATAAATAAATAGGTGCACTTTGCTTCCCTTCAATATGCATAACGCATCATTCCTTGCGTTAAACCGACCGAACAATAATTTATACTACCTATTCACTGGAGCAAGAAGCATCTAGAAACAAAAAAATATTATTACATAGTTGGACTCAATCAATTGCTCTAATTACTTTAAAAAGAGTAGAGCATACTAATTGCTAAGGAAGTTATGGGGAATTATAGCAAATTCTTTATCAAATAATGAACGAGAACAAGTGGTCAATTACATTACCAGCGGGGGCGCAACAGTATCGGCTTTGGCTTTGAAATATAAGGTCGCAGATTTAATCCCAATAACAGTGAAACCGCTGCTAAATATCAGTGAAGGAAAATATCATGAGGGAACTGGTATGTCCAAGAGCTAATAATTCGAGGACACGTACTACACCCGCAGTTGGCCAGCGAGTCTGGATTAAGGCCTAAACTCTCTTAACTCTTAAGATAGTTGAGAGAAGACCCTTCTTGACCAGTTCCCCAGAGTGGGACACTAAAGAGTTGTTCACCTTCATTAAGCATACCCGTCACTGATACTCCTGTAAGCCAGAATCAACAGCGGTTCCTTGAAGAGACTCAGGATTTGAACCTGGCCAAATCCCGGGACACCTAATCTATCTTGGATCCTGTACAAATTTAATCAGAATGATAATAGGAGGAGCTATCCTATCTATCAAACTTGCTGATTATTGGTTTTAGCAAGTAGGTAAGTTTTTAATGAGACTAAACTAGCCACCACAATACAGCCACTGCTATTCATGTTGCCAGGATTGACAGCAAAAAGACTGAAGAGACTCGGGATATTTTATTAAACAGTCTTGGATCTAGCACAAATTTAATCAAAAAGATAATACGAGGAGTGTTTCAACACTAAATTGTCTACTTACCTCTTTAAAGAGTACCTACTTATGTAAAATAATACCATTTCTAGCCGCATTCTAGCTACAGTGGCCAGTCTAAGCTGACTAGCTACGTTCGCAGGTAATATAGTGCACAATTTTGTGCGCAAACACACCGGTGGGACGGAAGGACCACTACAAGCGGTGAAATATTGGCCGCAGGACCGACGGCTTTGCGTGATCTCAGAGGCAGGAGGCAAATATTAAACCATCAACTTCCTGAATCCAGACTACAACTGAGAAATTAGAAAAGGCTCAACACTTTTTTTGGTCCGGTATGGGATTGGAACCACCGACCCTAGAGGCCAGAGGCGAACAGGCTATCTCCTAAGCCACCGAGTCAAAGGATAATACTTAAAGAATGACAAAAAAGTATATTAAATTTATTTCGAGGTTGCACTAATTATCTCTGTACGCATCAAACTGCCTAGGTACTGCTTTTTAAAGCCGGAGCTTTATTTTCGCGACAATCCATCCGATGTCGATGTGTCAACGTTGATGCGTCGCGACAGCCAGCCGCTTTGATGTGCCAGCGGTCCGTACTAAAGGGATAAAGGGATAAAAATTTCAAAAGTGTAATTTATTTTTTTCCTAGAACTATTTATTTCGAACTTATATATCCTAGATAGATGCTGTAGAATGTAGATATTTTTATAAAATAATACTAACCTCAACGGAATGATACCAGAAAAATATTATTTTAGATGAAGAAATACTATTTACTTTACCGAAATACCTACTTTAACTACGAGTTCTTCACAAAATTATTATAAGTACAAATACACGTAGATCTAAGATACACATAATTTTAACCACCAAGTTAAACACCGAATTCGTATTTTTTTAGATACGCCCACGTACGATAAGTTTTAATACATAGAAGGATCCCACCCACGACCATGCATTAAAGTATTACATTGAAATTATTATCAACAAATGTATAAGTACCTACCAATATATGACATTAATTTTGACGCAATGAAGACACTAAAAACCAATGTCTTTTAGCACAGCACATTTAAATTAGTGCGGAACCCATCTTGATGTGAGAGACTGCCACACGTATTTGAGCAGCGTCATCGCGTCGTGCCGTGTTGCGGCGTCAGTAAGTATTCGTACGGCTGCAGTAGACCGTAGTATATGCGGTCCACTATATATTACTATTGCATATTACTATTGCATATAGCAGGGTGTTCTTTAATTTCAAAATTAAACTTTTCTGTATCAAAATCCATGACCATATAAAAAAAACTAGATATCTCTCACGGCTTCGCCTGCGTGGTACTTATTGGGATAAAAATTCGATGGTATGGGTAGCGAATGTGTTAATCCAGACTATATTATCCTACCGCTTTGCCAAATTTCATCTAATTCCGTTCAGTAGTTTTTGCGTGGAAGAGTAACCAACATATCCAGACATTCATAAAAGTTTCGTGCTTATAATAATAATAGGAGGCAGTGCTGCTAGCCGCAGCATTACGCCGCGCCGCATCACGGCCAGCCGCAGCGGTACGCCGCGCTGCATCATGTCTATATAAAGTGCGTTCAGGCTCTTAATCCGTTCACATAAGACAAACGAGTGAGTGTAACCTTGCAAAATGCACACGTCGGCACGCAGCAAGCTCGTTACAGTGGAATGCCCAAAGCTCAAACTCAAACGCTCAGCTGCGAAACGCAATGCAATAATTGAGGTAAAAACTCAACTGAAATATTGTGTAATTATATTTGGCCGCATGGGCCGCTGACAATTTATCTGCACTCGCAAAAACTTATCTGGTGTAAAGATTGACAGCGCATTGGCGTCATTTTGACTTTACTTTGGCAGTGCCGACAAAAGATACATAGTTTTCGAACCGACCACTCCCTCTTAAGGTTTTTAGTTTCTGTTTATGCTGTTTTTTGAGCCACCATGTAAGTTATTGTGGTGTTACAGAATTAACGTTTTTAGGAACTTAAAAATAGATTTAGATTTTACTTGAACGTGGATACTGATTGATTGACTGAAGAAACTTGCAGGTGGTTTGATGCATACTTAACATAGAAGTAAAAATTTAGATGAACTTTGGTATTGAATTAGTTTAAACTCTGTAGACGGGAATAAGCTACGTTTTACCCGACAGTACATTAATTGGTTTTACAACTATAGGATTACAATCGTTTTTGATTTAACACTCATTCCACTTAACGACATAACAGTCAACTAGTTTAAAATCAGAACACATAACAACTTGAAGCAAATTCTGATAATATGAAGCGTATCGCGTTACTTTAATGAAATGCTGTTTTCCAACAAGTTTAAGAACTCGAACAGTAAAGAGATTGATTAATTGCCCCTTACTATCGTATTTTACGGTGTCTTTGTTTCGTAGTAACAACATACATTTGACATGTTGCATACGTCAAACATTTGGACGGACGCCCACCGCTAAAACGACGTACGCAGCAATTTAAGCTATAAAATTTCTAAATCGGATAGTAAAATGTTTACATTATTGACAATGTCTACGAGTGAGTAATACAATGTGAACAAAACACCTATGTAATATTCTAGAAAGTTTTAATAATCAACAAATACGTGATGCTGAGAAAAACTAGCGGGACTAGGAAGACGGACAGAATGACTAAAAACGACCATCACTACTAGCACTAATAAACTAGAATGTTCCAATAAAAATATCTGGTAAACTGTCCATGCTTTTAAGAGAAAAATACAAAGGTGGGCAGTAAAAAGCGATACAGAGACAGAAGGAGAAACAGACAAAAAGAACGTAGATTGCCATATCTCTCACGTGTATTGTCTTAATTTACACCATGTAGTTAGTTAGTTTGAAGCGGGCTAATTTTTCCGCAACTCGACGTCTCGTAAATGCGCTTTTTTTGCTTGATTGAGCTGGCATTGCTATTGCCAGCCCAACTTTAGGAGAAATTCCAGCAGACCCTTTATGTTGCCGATGGCCTCCCGGAGCGACCTCGGAGATCCGAGGTTTTCCGCTCTGTATCACGCCACCCCTGGACGGCAGGTGACCACGTTTCTTCTTCCTCCATACATGCCCTACACAGAGGACTCTCAGTGACACCTATGGTAAAGAGATGTTTATTTAGTATGGTACACCATGTAAGAAATAATATAAAAATACATGTATATGATAGATTGTAATAAGCAAACGATATACATCGATATTTATTCATAAAAATGCAACATTAATATTATTATTTAACTTATAAATTGAATTTTTAATCTGTTCTTTAAATGTCTAAAATGCCATCAATTAGTAGAACTGAAACACATAACCGCGTTGCGGTAGCGCACAGCAACGCAACGGTTGTACCTAGTGCTATTACTTACAATTTGTTCTGCTTAGACTCGGCGATACTGCCGATTTTTGCGGTGCGATGTTCCTGCTGTTTCAAATGCGGACGTGATGTCACTTTAGTAGTAGCACATGAAGCCATAGTTTAGCCATGTAGTGACGTCACGAATCGAAGCAAGGCGGTTTCCGTTATTGTATAAATCAAAATCAAAATCATAAATACACAAAGGTATTATTCTATTTTATAAAAACAAAATAAAATTTGTAATGGATTATTATGACCTCACGATTGATTTGAAATCGTTTTCCCATAATGGCAAAAGCCCTACTCGAGCCCGCGACCTCGACGGCTAGAGGCAATGATATACTCTATGCAAACAAGCTATAAAAAAATGCTAGTCACTATTTTTAATGAACTATTTAGTTTGATGACTTGAGAACTAGTATAGAATATACCTAATAGTTACTCCAGTGCACGTTAACGACGTTTGTTTTACAAATAGCAAACATACCGCAAAACTTTAATAGAGTGTAAAGATTTATGCCGGACCCTGTCGCGATAAGACCACGTTTGAGTTAAGTTGAGACCCAAACATTTGTCGATTGTTTACTTCCTAACTTTTATGGACTCTGCATATACATCCACGGAATTAATTATAGGTTTAATTAGTGTTTACTACAAAACAGCTAAGTGACAATGACGACGAACGAAGACGACAGTTACACGTGCATTGTTAAAAAGACCAGCCGTTAGTCGTAGCACAGTACAACTTACCAGTATTTATTTTTATCATAGAATTGGCTTAGAATGGGTTTGCCAAATATACCAATTTTCGGTGAGATGGTGACTACTTGGAAACCATAAAGGTGCAAGGATTTTACTCGAGTCAGGGTAAGGGTGTTGGGTTATGTCGCTTTTTTGGTGTTCCATGGTCACTCACCATGGAATAAACGTGTGGGATTCAGATTGATGATGTACTCCCACAGACGAAGATTACTCAGCTTCAGTTGTACCTAGTAGTAAGAATAACCCTTTAGTGTACCAAGGCTGTAAGCGAGCTTTCCGCCGCCGCCGCGCGCCGTCAGACTGCTCGTTAGTGGACGCGCTGCAAGCAAGCAGTCTCATTGGCGTCCACGCGTTGAATGCTCGATCGAGATATAGCCAAAAATACGATTTACTTCAATGGAAACTAAAACCGAAAGTGGTCACCGCGTGTACAGCTCGATGTCGGCTTGATGTCGCCGTGTAGACTGCGAGCAATCGCCTTAGTTTAGGGCGATGTTAGGTGGGAGGTGTGTAACAAGTTGCTTCTTTCTTTCATGGGCGTTAGCGATGTTGGAGCAGAGACGTATTAGTGGGCGACCTAGGGATCACGTGTCACGAAGACAAGTTCTATAGTCTCATATGCGCTGACAGTAATAGCTTTTTTTGAGGTTTTCTGATAATTAAACACAGCAACAGCTCGAAGTTACAATGCTGTACAATTTCATAGTAAATAGGTATCGTTCCTATTTAAAACTAACCTATTTCATTCACAGTAGGTGGGACTAACTGACACAAAAAATTCGCTCAAAAAAGTGCAAAGTTTAATATCATTCAGATTCGTAAAGCTGCTCTTCAAATAAGAAAGGGCAACACAACTATTTTGGCGACGATATTCCCTTAGCCTCTTGAACGAAAATTTATTGAGGGTCGCCAATAACTACTGCTGATACCATATGAGATCGAATTTAAGTGACTACTTACTCGTATTTTATGTATCGGGGCTGATATCAAAGAAAAGTTAAGTACTTTGAAGAGCCATTAAGTTCTCATTTAAATTGTTCGATACTCTAGTACTTCGTTTCGATATTCTAACAAATACATTAAGTTTGAATGAAATCAGCATACTTAATGATTCTTTGAGCTATGAATTTTCAAAATACATTATTCAAATAACTTTATAATAATACAGACCTATCTATAGTCGCTTTATAACCACAAACTTGTACATGGACATACTGATGAGATTAAAATAACAATTTAAAAATATATATTAAATATTTTTTTTGTCTCTCTGTTCGTTTTCCCGGCTACGGCGTTCAGTCTAAGTCTGACCAGGCGGGAGACATTATAGTGCGCAAGTGTGCACGCCAACACAAGTGCACTTTCAGCAGAGCCTGGTGACACGGCAATCCGAAACAAACAGATAGACAATCAGTAAAAGATTGGGCGCAGGACCGACAGATTAACGTGATCTCTGAGCTTAGAGCATTTAAAACAAGAGGTGTTATACGTAACTTCTAGTACTAAATTGTTTCTGCCAGTTATTGGGGAGGTGAGGTAACCACGTACAGCACACATGTAAAAGCTAAAGCGTCTGTACACGTAAAATAATAGCTACACATGAACAGTTTATACATACAAACTGTTCATATACCTAGCCAAAGGGGAACGCGTGCAATACGAGACGAAATTAGAAAAGACTTTTAAGTCCGGCGCGGGTTTCAAACCCGAGACCATGGGACTAGAGGTGAACATGGTAGCTTGTTAGTGAGTTTTGAAATCCTTCATTTCTCAGCAACATTCATAAAAATATGTAGAGCAACTCTATAAGGTTTACCACTTACGTTAACCCTTTCAGCTAACCCAGATTGTTGTATGTATTACAACGACTACTCACCGCACCCCTACCACGAATTATCTAGACTTTTCCTTATACGAAACAAACATCCGACTTTGTTAAGACAAACTTTGTAATCTATAGTGGAATCTTAATTCTGTTTCCAGTTTCCAATTTGGTAGAGATCACTTTTTAATGTTTACAAGTACTTAGTACTTGGAAGTTTCTTGAAAACATAAATAAGTAAGCCGTTTTAGTTATTTTGTTAGTAGGCATTTCTAGATATTTTATATTGTTATGTTAAATGGTGATTAGATAAAAGATAGTTAGAATATTGTGTATTTTACCTTTATTTCTCTACTTAAATTGTATCATCATCATCGGCCTATTTTAGTCCCCTGCTGGACATAAGCCTCGCTTAAAGTACGCCACTGAGCACGATCCGCGGCTTTTCTCATATAGTTCTTGCCAGCCGCCCTGCTGCGATCGTCACTCCATCTAATCTGAGGCCGTCCCAAGCTACATTTGCCAATTCGTGGTCTCCACTCAAGAACTCGTTTCCCCCAGCGGTTGTCAGTTCTGCGGTAGATATGACCGGTATACTTACACTTCAGCTTACTAATCCGGTAAGTTATGTCGATTTCCTTTGTTCTCTGTCGTATCACTTCATTGCGTATAATTAATTCTTACAAGCGTTACTTTGCGGAAATCCATTGTTGAAAATTACACAAACAAACAAACGTAAGGGACAAACTAAGTATAACTAATTTCTAAACTAAATTGCATACAAATTGAACCATCTAGTAAACTATATCCTCAAAGTTTTCATTTTAATATGTAATAGAGTTAAAAAGTAGTAACCTTCTCTCAACTGTTTTAAAAAATATTAAGACAGTGTAGACTTTCTCGTTGAATGACTTGTTCTATGTATGCCGCTATGTTTACTCACGATGTTAAAGAAACTTCATCAATTTAGAGTACATACGCATTGGATAATTCACATTTTCAATTTGTTAGTATACTCTATTGAAGACAGTAGGAAACAAATTTAAACTCGGCTTACTACGGCTAGTAACGTCAATCAAACACTCGGTTCACATAATCCTATCGGACGCTTAACTTAACACATATCGTAGTAGGAGCTGTGAATACTAAAAGCCCAACCGCAAACGGGTCAATGAAGCCCTTTGATCCAGCTCTCACCTGTCTTCCCTGAGTGCCCTGGTCTTTCGCAGACTAGACACTTTAGGCCATAGACTGAGAATATTCTTCCGTAAAGACAATCTAACAACGTAGACACGCTTTTTTTTTGCTGATGACTTAACCCAAGTAGCCGGAAGGGCCTCTATTGGTTCACCGGACTTTTTCGGTGAGCCGTCCGACGACGGTGGAACCGATAACGTAGAGACGCGTGATCAAATTTTGTTTGAGTTTGTGTGCATATTTAGTTATGATAGGTATACCCGCAACCTATATAGCTAGCCGATTTTAGAACTGCCCCACTACTGCTCTGCTGACACTACCGAAAACGATTCGATGTTGGATTTGGTTCTGTGCCTATTTTTTTTATTCTCTATTCGAACTAAATGGATACTCCCGAACCAATCGAATCGCAAATCGAGATCATTGCTACGTTTTTGTGTTATAGGCATCGTTATGTGTATCGCATTGCTTACCTCGCCGTCAAGTGCAAGTTGATTTTGATTAGTAGATAACATTTTTATTTACTTTTCGATATTGTGTGCTTTTTATTAAGGTAATTTTATTTCGAGTTTTTAATCTAGGTAAGTTGGTTTCTATGTGAACCACAGCTCGATTGTACGCTAGTGTTCATGTCAAGATGACAGATTGACGTTAAACTGAATCAAAACTCGATTGATCCTGAACTCGAAGCTGTCGGTAGTAAGTTTTGGAGCCTAATTTATTTTTTAAAGGAGGGGTGTTCTTTTAATCAATGGCCAGTGCAACAATCGTTGCTTTTCTGCCAATGAAGTAGAGAAAGGTATATTAAATTTAATTAAGAGAGACTTATTATTTATGTTCACGCGCAAACCGCAAGCATACACGGCGGCGGCGGCGGCGGCGACGGCGGCGGGGCGACGACGCCCGCCCCTTCACCTCCTCGCGGTCCACCTTCACTTTTTACCTGCGCACCGTCACGCAAGCACACAATTGTTTTTTAATCGCGGCTTTGTTCAATTGTATTTGACGTGGTCTACCAATATTATAACAGTTATACAGTCCACTGCCTATTATTTCACAACAAGAAGCTAGGATACCAACAAATGGTCCTTTCACCGTCTTAAAGAAAAACCGGGCCACGTTTTTTTTTTTACGAAGCAACGTGACCGAGTCGACATTAACAGTTGATGTCTTTCGTCTTATGAAGACCACGTGCTCTTCAGCGCTGACTTCGGATTGCAGTGAAAGTCGCCTTGTGGTAAAGGAATCGACGTTCTGAGTGAGTTCGTTCCAATAATTCCTTGCCAATCCTATTTTCTTTTAAAACAAAACTACTTTCTTCTTGTTATCACCTTCCATATTACCTAATTTTCGCTTCGCCTAAAAGCCAAACATGTATTGCACATTTATTTAGTCTGCATAAATACCATAACAAGTAATTAAAAACTGTCTAAGTATATTTGCGTTGCATTCCATCGTAAGTAACCGGTTTGCTATCGCTCACTCAGAGTGCGCCGGACTAAGGTCTAATTTGTTTACGCATTTTATGCTTACTTATATAAGTATTTGCCATGCTATCTGTTCACATCATTTAAACCGCATATACATAGGTAGCTATCACATTACGTATTCATTGCATTGTTTCATTGAGATTTCTTGCGATATTTGAGCTGTAAATTCATTCACGAATCTATGCCTTTTGCTGATTTGAGCTGATACATTTCTATCTTAGTACTATCGCAAACCTTCTAATTTAAAATGCCAGAACTACCAGATAAAGCCGGCAATAGTAACGCTAAACAGGTTACCGAAGAATTAAAATTACAAAGGAAACTTAGTGCTATGAAAGGCAAGCTTACAATATTTAGCAATTATCTGGCTAAGTTTAGTGATGTGTCTACCATGTCTTGTTTACTTAGGATAGATTTAGAAGGTCGACTTTCAAAATTTGAAACCTTATATGGCCAATATGACGAATTACAGATGGAACTAGAATTATTAGCTGATAAACCCGAGGAGGCATTCTCCGCGCGGGCTCAGTTCGAGGACGAGTACCACGTACTGGTTGCGCGAGCGCGGCAGCTGCTCACAACCAGCGTCCCGGCCGGCGGCGCAGCAAGTGACCGCTTTCTCCAATGTGAAGGTGGCGTAGCTGGCTCCACAGAATCGATACCAGGTTGTACTAGACTTAATAACTTTGTGCGTTTGCCCAAAATCGATCTGCCTCGCTTTGATGGCAATTATCAAAGCTGGCTGGAGTTTAGGGACTTATTTATTTCTCTTATACACCAAAACGACAGTATCGATAATATTAACAAATTTCACTACTTGCGAGCGTCTCTAAAAGGAAACGCTTCTGAAATAATTAAAAATATTGATTTTACTAGCGCTAATTACCTATCTGCGTGGGATTTGTTATGTAATCGATACGACAATAGTCGTCTTTTGGTACATAATCACGTGCAGGCTTTGTTTAGTATTTGTCCCGTCATAAGGGAGTCTAGCAAATGTTTACGTCGTCTCATTGACGTAGCTAATAAAAACATTCGTGCCTTAAAAGTACTTAACGAACCTACAGAGCACTGGGGTACTCTTTTAATTCATATGTTGTCCACTAAACTGGACTCAGTCACAACTAGGCATTGGGAGGAGTATCGTAATACATTGCCGGCGGCTCCTACATTGCAACAGTTCTGTACATTTGTAAGTAACAGAGCAGATCTTTTAGAAACTATAGAAGAAAGTAGTTCTATTAAAACTAAACCTATCATAGAAAATCAAAAATCAAAGAGTTTTATTATTGCTACAAATAATATTAAAAAACCATGGTCATTGTCGTGTCTATTATGTTCAAACAATCATTTACTTTATAATTGCGATACATTTAGAGGTTTGTCTGTTGAAAGTCGTATAGAAAAAGCCAAAGAATTAAAAGTATGCCTTAATTGTTTACGGTCGGGTCACAATGAAAAGCGATGCAAACTATCTCATTGCAAGTATTGCAAAAATAAACACAACACTTTATTGCATCTCGAAACTTCTGAACCGACTTCTTTTCAAGATCCTTTACCTTCTTCACATGATAACGTAGCCTTATCAACACATATCAAAGCACATGCTGTCTTGCTTTCCACAGCTTTGGTGCGCATCAAAACTCAAGATGGTCAGCGACATCGCGCTAGAATGTTGTTGGACAACGGCAGCACCACAAATTTCATCTCTCAACAACTCTGCAGTCGGCTGGGTTTGTCGACATATGGCACGAGTTCTACGGTAACAGGAATTAATAATCAAATCTCATTTAGTACACAGTCTTGCAAGCTCGACATTGAGTCTTTATACGGTGACTATAATATTGTTATTGATTGCCTAGTATTACCGGAAATAACAAAGTCTTTGCCATCTACAAAGGTTGATATTAGTAGCATTCCTTTACCAAAAGGACTACAGTTAGCAGATCCAACATTTCACATTCCATCCATAATTGACATTCTAGTCGGAGCTGAAGTGTTTTGGACTGTCTTAGGTACTTCAACCATAGACTTAGGCAAAAACCAACCAAAATTGTGTGAGACTAAATTAGGATGGCTCGTATCGGGTCCTATAGCTCGTCTTCAGCGGTCCATTCCGACTACACCTTCACACTTTTGCAACCACTTATCAACAAGTGACATTCCTGATTTGTCACGGTTTTGGGAACTAGATACTATCCCGCCACAGTACGCCTTATCATTAGAAGAGCGTGCCTGTGAAAAATCCTTTGTTGAAACCACAAAACGCAACCGGGATGGTCGATTCATTGTAAACATCCCTCTTAAAGAATCTCCAGATGTTCTGGGAGATTCATACTATCTAGCCAAACGTAGGTTTCTTTCCTTAGAACAACGTCTTAATAGAAATCCTGATCTTAAAAAACTTTATTGTGATTTTATTTCAGAGTACATTTCTCTCGGCCACATGACTAAAAATACAACAACAACTACCAAACAATTTAATATTTTTCTTGCACATTTTGGAATTCTGCGAGAATCAAGCATTAGTTCAAAATTAAGAGTAGTTTTTGACGCCTCTGCAGTAACGTCATCAAATAAATCCTTTAACAATATTCAAATGGTCGGACCTACCGTTCAAGATGACTTGTTATCAATTTTACTACGTTTTCGTCAATACAAATATGTAGTTACTGCAGATGTCGAAAAAATGTACAGGCAGGTGTTAGTTAGCCAGCCACAACGATCTTTGCAACAAATATTATGGCGTTTTAATGAATCTGAGCCAATTGATACCTACACATTAAACACCGTTACTTACGGCACCGCATCAGCCCCATTCTTAGCCACTAGATGTCTAATCCAGTTAGCTAATGAGTGTGAGGATGACAACATACGCAGGGCCATAGCACATGATTTCTATGTTGATGATCTCCTATCAGGCGGTTTTACGATAGAAGAAACCATCGCTTTAGCAAAAGGTGTCATAAACAAATTAAAATCAGCTCAATTTAATTTAAGAAAATTTCATTCCAATAACTTACAAATTTTAAATGCTTTATTACAGCCAAACAATATTAACAATCAAGTAAGTCTAAGTGGCAGCGAGATGTCTAAAACATTAGGTCTAAATTGGCATTGTTTCTCTGATACATTTTCTTTTCCTATCAATATTACTACACATAAAATCACAAAAAGGCAAATATTATCAATTATTTCACAGGTTTTCAACCCATTAGGATTAGTTTGTCCCTGCTTCGTCGAAGCAAAACTTATAATGCAACGGCTGTGGGCTGAAAAATCTTCATGGGATAGCGTTGTATCTCCTGACATTCAAAAAGCATGGAAAGACTTTGTTCAAAATGTTCCACTTTTAAATAACGTTAGAATACCTCGATGGGTAGTCTGTGACTTACCGATAGATATTCAGCTACATTTTTTCACAGATTCGTCTGAACGCATGTACGGGACGGCAGTCTACATAAGATCATATGATGGTCATACTGTAAAAGTTCAGTTACTGACCGCTAAAAATCGTGTCGCGCCTCTTAAACCCATAACTGTTCCCAGACTTGAACTATGTGGGGCCTTGTTGGGCGCAAGGCTGTATACTAAAATAAAAGAGTGTCTAACTTTAAAATTCAATTCAATTCATTTTTGGTGTGACTCAACCATTGTGTTGGGTTGGCTATCTATGTCGCCAACTTTACTTAAACCTTTCGTTAGAAATAGAGTTAACGAAATACAAGAAAGTACGTCCGGCTGTACCTGGAGCTACGTGCCATCGTCAGACAACCCAGCGGACATATTATCTCGCGGTTTAAAAGCTGATCATATTAATGATTGCTCCTTATGGTGGGCAGGACCTTCTTTCCTAACTCAAGGCAAAGATTTATGGCCAAAAAGGCCTACTAATGATAATAAAAACGTTTTACCAGAAATAGTTAATTGCAATTTTACTAGCGATAGTTTTAACAAAAATATTGATAATAATCAAAATTACAAAAAAAAATCAAATATTTTAAAAAACTTAATAAATAAACATTCTAATCTTAAATATTTACAAAATACAATAGCCTATATACACCGTTTTATACATAATTTTAAAAACTACAATAATAAATTAATAGGTCCATTAAATGTACAAGAATTGGATAACTCAATGAAGCGTATGGTCCAAACCGTACAACAAGATATGTTTCCAACTGAATACAAGATTCTTAAATCAGGTAAACATTTACCTTCTAAAAATAGACTTTTGTCACTTACCCCGTTTATAGATGGGGATGATATCATTCGCGTGGGGGGAAGGCTTGATAACTCTCCATATGATTTTAATATCAAGCACCCTATCTTATTATGCAGTAAGCATCATTTTACCATAATTTTATTTCGATTTTATCACGAAAAAACCTTACATTCTGGCCCACAACTTCTCTTGGCTAATATACGACAAAACTACTGGCCACTTGGTGGACGTAACTTAGCTAGATCTATCGTAAAGAGATGTATAAAATGTTTCCGTACTAAAGCACAAAACGTGCAACCTATGATGGGACAATTACCATCCAAAAGAACCTCACTAGAGTTCGCATTCCTAAATAGCAGTGTTGACTATTGCGGCCCGCTCATGATCGCTGATCGTAAGGGACGAGGGTGCAAAGTTGTTAAGTCTTACCTGTGTATCTTTGTCTGTCTTTCAGTTAAGGCTCTGCATTTGGAGCTAGTTACGGACCTAACAAAGGAGGGTTACATGGCCGCCGTAAGTAGGTTTATCTCTCGTAGAGGTAAACCACATAGCATCTTGTCCGACAACGGGACAAACTTTGTTGGAGCTTGTAATGAGTTTCAACTCTTTTTAAAGCAGGAAAATGCGTCTCTTACTTCTGCGATGGCTCAAGAAGGTATCAAATTCGAATTTTCCCCTGCTTATTCCCCACATTTTAATGGTTTGGCAGAAGCTGCAGTGCGTAGTACAAAACAGACCTTAAGAAAACTTTTGCAACTAACTCATTTAGTATATGAGGAGATGGCTACATGTCTGGCTTTAATAGAGGCAGTTCTCAACTCTCGTCCTTTGACTCCTCTATCTTCAAATCCTTCAGATCTTACCGCCTTAACTCCTTCTCACTTCTTGATTGGACGACCACTCACCGCCGTTCCCCACCCACAGGTGACCGACGCTAACATCACGAGACTGGAGCGCTATCATCGAGTCCAGTACATCCATCAACACTTTTGGCAGCGCTTTAATACCGAATATGTTTGTTTGCTGCAGCAAAAAACCAAATGGCACAGCTCGACATCGGCACTTGCAGAAGGTACTCTGGTCCTGATTCGAGACAAGACGCAGCCTCCACTTCTCTGGCTTCTTGGGCGTATCGTGCGGACCTTCCCAGGAACGGATGGCATAGCAAGGGTGGCCGAGATCAAAACCAAGAAAGGTACCCTACGACGGGCCTACAACAATATCTGCCCTTTGCCTATTTATTGAAAAACCCAAGATGGGCTTGTTCAACGCGGGGAGCCTGTTCACGCGCAAACCGCAAGCATACACGGCGGCGGCGGCGGCGGCGACGGCGGCGGGGCGACGACGCCCGCCCCTTCACCTCCTCGCGGTCCACCTTCACTTTTTACCTGCGCACCGTCACGCAAGCACACAATTGTTTTTTAATCGCGGCTTTGTTCAATTGTATTTGACGTGGTCTACCAATATTATAACAGTTATACAGTCCACTGCCTATTATTTCACAACAAGAAGCTAGGATACCAACATTTATGATATGTAGAAACCTTTTTGCTACCTGGTTTAATTGACGTCATATTTGCTATCCCTTACTATTTAATTTAATTTCTGTATAGAAAGTTTTTCTCACTCTATCGGTTGTCTTTACAGAGTATAAGTCTATGCTTTAGACACTCAGCACACTAGATAGAGGAAATGTTTACTTTATCTCTCATGCAACACAATATAGCGGTTACGACCCTACGTTACCCTAGGTTAATGCGGTGACCTAGATTTTGAATTTAATGGAGAATCTAGCTAAGTCGATTACTTTCATGTCTTACTTTCAAGTTAAAGTTCTCTGATCTAATTTATATTTCCTATAATATTTATACTTTAACTGATATTGAAATTCAAATTATACTACTAACATCCATTTCTTTTTGAAAATATATTTTGAAATAAATATTGTTTTAGGTAGATAAATTACACTCAGTCACAGATCAAACAATTATGCTCACCTCACAAAGCTTTGTCATGGGTGGGAATCGAACTCGTGCTTAGCAGTCAGGGTCAGTCAAACATTACACCAACAGGCCAGCTAATACTAGTAACTAGATATTTAAATAAATAACTCGATATTCAAAGCGTAATCATACGTATCATAGACCTAAAAAATATTAAACAAAACTAATCCCTACTAATATTATAAATGTGAAAGTAACTCTGTCTATCTGTCTGTTACGGTTTCCCGCTTAAACCTCTCAACCGATTTTGATGAAACTTGGCACAGACAATCTTTAGACCCTGAGAAAGGACATAGGCTTTTATTGCGAAAAAAAAACAAAATCCACGCGGACAAGTCGCGGGCGGCCGCTAGTGTAAAATATATTTACACATAATGAATTAACTTTTTTTTTTTTATCTTTTTAGTGACTTTTAATTAAAACAAGTTAAACTAGATTTTATTCTAGAAACGTGATGTCACATAATATCATTACAAAAATGGTAGCTTAAAGTATCATTATGGTAAATAATTACACCAGGTGTAACATATAAACATAAATTCTTGAATAGAACGTCATAAAAATAAACGCGTCTAATATCTATGAATCTCACTAATCCGGTGTGAAAAGGAAACTAAACCGTTTAGCTAAAATTTATTAATGAAGACTGTTAACTATGATTGTGACTAAATAAAATATGTAAATAAAATAGATACATAAAAAGTAACACAAACTTTTTATTATAAAAGGTTTTTTATCAGAAACAAGTTTTAGTAAAAGTATTTGGGATATATGTTTAACGAAGCCCCGATAAAAGGGGTGTTTATATTTTGTGGGTCCAGTCTCGATTTGAATCATAATAGTGTTCGAAATTTATTTGATCATAAAACGGGTGTGTTACCGAGTTAGCTGTGACAAAGGCAGTTTGGCCGGTGAACGGTCGTAAATTTTACTTCGGCTGTCAAAACACAGTGTGTTGCGGGTCTTATGTGTCCGGGGTATGATACGAGTCATGAAGTACGCAGTAAGTACGTACTAGACGTATCTTCATTTACTTTAACTAGATACTATACTGAGAATCTCACAGATCGAGGTTTATATCAAAAGGAAATAATACAAAATAAGAATTAAGTAGGTGCTTGCGGATCACCTAATTTATAGCAAAAGAAAATTAATAGCATTGTCATAAAACTTTACTGTCACCTTTGCAGCGAAACAAATTTGATAGTGACTATTTTTGCATGACAATAAAATTCAATACTTAAATAACTATTACCTTTTACGTTTTGTTGTGAATCATAAAATATGATACAATAGGTTTCGTTTTCATACGATATGTTTTTAGCAAATGGCGCAATAAGCAATTCAAGTCGGCATAAAGACATCGTTGTTGTCCTAATTTAGTACAATCATTATGCATATTGTATGCCCCAGATGCCTTTGTTTCTCGATAAACAGTTTCCCCAAGATTTCCCTTTTCCGCTTTTTTATTATTAAAAGGTATACCTGTAGCTTTTAGTAGCGGCCCTACTTTGTTTCCACCTTTTACAAAATGTGTATTTTAGTAGACAGAGACAGAGAACAATATTATGTTTTTCTTTTAGTTAACCCGTATACTAAATCCTATAAATATACTGCAGATTTTTCATCAAATAGTCATTCGCAAAGTCTGTCTCATCTTATTTAGAATTGGTTGATCTATATAAAAGCAATAAAGATTTACTCAATAATGAACCAGCTTTAAAAACGCAATCCCAGAATTTTAGACTACAGTAAAAAGTTTATTATCTAAAATAAAAACGAAGCCTAAAACGGCTGCTTTAATATTCTTTTCACGCTACCGCTAAAAAGGCTCGATCTTTTCTTCCCCTAGTTAAACAAACAAATTATTCTGTTTTTGATTGTACAAAGATCCAGTAGTCTTGGGCATCGTTCACAATATTGTCTCGGTAATGGGCAAGCCGCTTTTGCTGCCATATTCCGGATCCCGCCGAAATAAAATTAGCGTTAGGGTAATAAATTCAAATCACAGCCCACCGTAATTTTAGCCGCCTGCCGCCTTTTCGCGAAAAGATACTCGTTGTGGAACCTTTAATTTGGTTTCGTTTCGCTATTGTGGTTGCTTCTGTTGTTCCGTTTTCTTTACACCTCTATGGAATAAAATAAATCTAATGTGCTTAATTTTGGTCTCTTTTTGGCAAGAAAAATGAATATGCTTTAAGCAAAAGCAGGAAATCTTATGGTTTTCCGTAAAAACAAAATTAGAGGCGCCAAAAGCTTCAATGTATAGATATATGTTAAGTTTACGTATGAATATGGCACAGTATACACGAGGGATGGTCAACACGTGACAAGCATGATAAATGAGGACTTCGGGATCATGCCTCTGGGGACTCCCTTTAGCAGAGTGGGGTGTTTTGGGAAGAAATCTAACAACATACTAAAATTGTAAGTAAAATATGAACTGTATTCCAAACAACAGAGAGGTTCTTGTACAACACTAAAATCAAAGTTAAAACTCCATAAAAATTCTGAAGCTACCACGAATTAGTGTTGCAAAAAGTGACTAAACTGGAAAACGGTGATACTGAAATAGTTCTTGTGCTGTACAACTAAAGTTTTAAAATTGCTTGTAAATTTTTACACGAAAATTGGCTTTGAAGATCAGAAAGCGATGTAGAATGCAACACACAGGCAGCCAAAGGCGAGCGGCAGTGTAAGCACAGAATATATTTAGTAGTCTCAACTTAAATGGTCAAGCGGAAAAAATATTAAAGTTAAAATACCATTTCTTTAGTAAGTTACTGTAACAAAAGATAATTGTCAAGAGCCGTGTTTCTCAGGTTTCCCTTAAAACTAAAGCACTAATTTACTCAATGACTATTCCCAAAAAGATTGATTTGTTACAATACTCTTAAGAAGGTACATAAATTTTTGAAGCTCGGTACTAATAAGATATTAAATTATTCGACGCCCAGTATTAAGGGTGGTATAAAAGTTATATTGATGCAATACTACACAACCTTTATATTCCTTATAAAAATATATGAGAACATTTCTCTACCACATTTGATGTAAGTAATGAGAAAATATCCGTAAACCATTACTTATTTTATGGCATATCCTAAAATCGTTAAGAGAAAAATAAACTAAGTTCAGTGTAGGTACAGTTCATTGGACCCACGATGTTTGTTTAGAATGTAATGTTCGAACACAAACCTATAAAGTTGTGTGTACTTGACAGATACACCTTGTGCACGTTGCAAATATGTTAAGACATAAAATGGTATTATTTGTAAGGTGGGAACTACAATTTACACTCACTTGGCATGTCGATATGCCGATAGTAACGTTAAGTTAATTCAGGTCATTTCTACTTACATAGTTTTTGCCTTAAGTGGTTTGTAATTTTACTGCATAGTTCCTTATTATTTTTTGTTAATAACATAAATAAGGCTAAGTAAATTAGGTCATACCGTTCCAACGAATGGCTAAATACACAATTGCATGCCTTGCGCCAGTATTCATAAAAGCCCGTTTTGCAGCAAATAAGTAATAAACGTTCACTAGACAAAAGCATTTAAGCAAACTTGTCTTAAATCACTTAATGTAATACAGTAATACACATAGCTAGACACAGTCTTTCCATAGCTATTTTACGAGTTCCTACATGTAGGAACGTAAATTCCAAATCCACCACTTTGGTCTATTGCAGATTCAAGTATTTCAATCCGAAGACATGAAGATTACCTCAAGGTATTTTTCTTCACTTTTATTAAAACTAGACAGAAAAAATATCATGATGATATTTCACACATTTATTGAACTCATGTTCGAATGCATGACATTAAAGGGCTTTTGATGGTGATATGAGAACTTATCTTAATAATTTTATCAAAAAGTAAAATAATTCGTTGAGAAATCAAAAAATTAATATAGGTTATGCTAATTTGAACCTGGTATTCATAATAACATCCTAACATGAATCTCCAGAGAACAGATTGTTGCGAAAGGAATCCAATATTTTAGACCACTCCTAAATTGGCCAAGTCGGAAAATCATTTAGATTCTAAAAGCGTTGCGGTCTCGAAGCTTGAAAATATTGGCTCTGCAAGCAATAAGCGTATAGGCGAACAGTGGACGTTAACGGAAGTTATGAGACTATTTTGGGAAACGCCTTTGTCCTTCTGGTATTTGAAAACAGAAAATTGGTATTTACTCTGCCTATCCTATTCAGAATTTTGGTTACTTTTTTATGGCTGAACTAAATATTGTTCCTTAATTTGAATAAAACGAGTTTATAATGGGTCCGTGTTGTGCAGAAAAGATCCATCCCACAAACTAGACAAAATGTAAGATATCAAGTCGATGCGAAGCTGTCGAAAAATTATAATGTATTATTATAATGACAAAAAGATTCCAACAACGTATTACATAGGTACAAATCCGAAAATGTAAAGCAGATTGATTGATTGAACATTCCAATTATAATATTATACACAACACGGTCCAAATGTAGTACACCTTTTGTAACCAATATTACATTGCTTAAATATAAGATTATTATTACACAAACGCACAATAAAAACATACAAACATTATCATAACAACACTTTCTTATCCTTTAACTTTGTTATTGTTACTGGTAAGTAGTAAGTTACTGTTACGAATCATGACTAGCCTCCACGACACAGGGAATTCTAGTGTGATGATATTTACAGTTTCAGAAATCAAACAATATCAGTACGATCATGTTTAATTTCAGGAACTGTAAATTTAAAAACAATAAAGACTGTCACATATTTTTTATTCATTTTATAAATTTTAAGTGAAGATCAATGTAGCTAAACGACAATAATGTCTACAAAAAGATATCAAACACAAAAGACACCGTTGTGTACTGAAAAAGAAATAATCTTACTTAATTGCGGCTCGGTTTTGATCCATGACTCCGGTAATCGAAAAGGGTCCGTCGATTTTTCTTTCATAAGAAGAACCCTTTGAAAATGACCCGCATTTGGCAAAAATATCTTTGCATTCAGTGGCGTCGCGTCCGGCGTCTTTCCTTCTACCGTGGTTGATTGCGCTCGACCCATGAATAATACCCACTTTGTGCCCAATAAAAGTTTCCTCCCTCCACAGATATTGGAAACAATGGCTTTGACTCACAATTTTTTTATCAAAGCAAAACCGGAACGGATGAGAATATCTATGTATTTTTACAATATAGCAATATTAGGTACTTAGTAAAAGATAATACAGGTATGTTAATTTGAAAGATACCAGAAAAAAACCTACGCACTACAACCTAGCCTAAAAAAAGTAAATTTAGAACTTATAAAACATGTCTAAAGCTGGGACTCAAAAAACTCCTCCGCGTCGATGTTGGTTGGTAGCGTACCAAGAAGGCTGGCAGCATTATCACGTTGAATAGCAACGCTCAATCTTTGGCCTAGGTGTAGACCAGCCTTCTTGACATGTCGCGGTAAAGAGCTCGCGCATTAGACCCCATGTAATATTATATTGGTAATATACAATATAACCTTTTTTTTTACCCGACTTCATGGACTTCCTCCTAGAATCACAGTAGAACCGTCACCACAAGTAGTGTTGCTTTGTTTTTACGTGTAGTCGATGTCTAACCACTAACAAACGGGGACTGTGGATTTTCCACTTTCTATGATTGTACATATATACCGCGTGAGATATTTAGTAGAATTTTATAAGGACTTACAACAGTTTGAGGAAAGTTGGGGTGGTCCACAAAAAATGTGAAAAAAATTAAATAAAAAGATAACCGCTTTCTAAAAAGTCGGTATATTAGACAGTTCGACAAATACAAAGGTTAATATAGGCACTGACTTCAATTAACAGATGTAAATATATATTTTTGATTTTTCAGGAGGCGGTTCTTTTCTTCCTTGAAAAATTTTTTTGTGTCAGTTAAATGTTTACATTAAAACATATTGTATGTGTTGAGCACATTTTTAATGTTTCCTATTTTCCTTATTACAAATCATTTGATTATTCTTGTTTCCTCCACGAAATTTGGTACATTACAATAAAAATGTTGAAGAGTAAAACTTCATAATATTATGGCTTCATAAACAAAGCAGACAACAAAAGCTAACGTTGAAAGATAATGTCAAAGAGCATAAATTTTTACCAGTCGATTGAACAATGGGTAGGGCGAAGTACCCACAAAGTATCCTCAAATTAGACAAAGACGGTATTAATACGGAAGCCATTAAATTGAGATAAGCTGTGAGGCAGATTGGGCGTTGCCCTTTGCTTCGTTTTAGTCCACGAGCCTTTATAAGTAAGAGACGGGGGGTTTACTGGAATTTCACAGATTAGACAAAGTAAAACAGAGCAGCCATTCTGTAATTACGGTACTTAACATATCATTAAAAAAAGATTTTCTTACAAACGCCCATATTTAATAAATTTTAGGTCAAGTTTTCCAAATTAATTAGCATAAACGCTATTCTTCTACAAATCAATGGCAAGTATAAGATTTTTTGCTATATTAAGCTTGCGCTTGACCACATCTTGCCTGTAGTTAGGCAGTGATGTGGTCTATGATGGAACGCGCTTACCCAGTAAATATCAATTCACTTGCGACTTGAATACAGGCAGATTTCTCTTGATTCTAAATTTAGCCACGAAAAAACGTGTAGCAATCTGATAAACGACATTTTGCGAAAAAACACAGTATTGATTAAGATCACGGAGGAGATTTCCATGCTGAAAATAACTCTATCTGCCGTAAATTATTTTAATCTGTGTAGGTAGAGGGTAGCGAGCAGGGGCTTCTATGTCGCTAGTAATTGTACTGCCGGCGGGCAGCCGGTTTGTCGTCCAACAATCAACACGACGTGATACGAAATCCGATGCGTTCGCTCAGATTACCGAGCAATAATCATTGTCTCGAAGCAATCATGGGTCTTTATCTAGGTGCCATGTGACTAGCCAATTGAGTACCATATTATTCAATGAAATGAAAATTCCTCTCTTGGAACAAATCACAGACAGCTTTATTAATAGAACAATATAATTTCATGCCTAACCCACATAAATACAAGAAAATACATAAAACAAAACAACGTCACTCCTGTATTACCTGAAGGTGTAGATAGAGGTGATTATCACCCAATTTTCGCCGGCTATATTTAGGTCCTTTAAGTAATAGGGGACGAGCCTATTGCCGTTCATCGGGCACAATTCCAAACTTAGAGCTGCTACTAAGATTATCTAAGTACCTATACTAGGAAAGTCTTTTTGCTCGACTTGGGAATAGAACCCGGGACCTCGCACTCATCTCCGGATCACCGTGGCAGTTAGACCAGAAAACGTTTTAAATTAATTTCACTAATGATTTACTCGGTAGGTAGGTACCTACCTGTTATGAAGTAGAAAAAGAAATTTGTTCATCTTGATAAGAACATGTCCCCAAACATACGACCAATAGCTCAACAGAAATGGTACTAGCCTAAATTAGACCATTATGTTACAAACATAAAAAATATATAGTATTGGCATCACCAGTTGCAATCTCTTTCTCTCTCTTTATCTCGTGCTCTTTTCCGCTATAATCGAACCCATTTCAATATGTTTTTTTTTTTAACTTCAATAAGCGTGCAAATAAACTGTTACGCAGTGCTTGTATTTAGGTTTTTAATACTCCAAGGTCACCTATAGAATACCGTCCACTACATCTCGTATCGAGGGATTGTGCCTACAGCATGTATTATTAATATGTTATTAATTAGTATTGTCTGAAACATCTCATTATACGGACGTATCACCAGACCGTGTTTTATTAGCAATACTCACACTACCATCAACAACCAATGGCGCACAGTGGTGACCCGACTTTACACGCGACTACAACGTTCAGCATTATTTACAACGTTGCAAATAAGAAATTAATATGACTGCGCCACAGCAAGACAATTTTGGGATTCTAAGCACGAGTGGATCTGGTGAAATGCAGCTTACCCATAGAACAAAAAGTATCAGTGCTTTAATTTTGGCGGAGATAGCCAAATTAAATAAAAAAATTAGAGAATTGGAAAACGAAAGAAGATGTAATGGGAGATCTAATAGTTTTCGTTCTCGATCGCGATCTAAATCGCGCGGTCGTAATATGACACGACGGTCACCTGATAGCCCGGACTGGCTATGTTTTTATCATTATAAGTATCACCATAGAGCGAGGAAATGTTTAGAACCGTGCGCTTGGAAAAATGCAGAGAAACAGGAAAACTAAGTCAGGTGCAATCGCAGGTGGAGATTTGCACCATAGCTCCTGTTCCCCGACTATGCGTTACGGATGATAAAACTGGACTCCATTTTTTAGTGGACACAGGTGCAAACATTTCTGTGATTCCGTGGAATAAAAATAGAATACCTAGTGTAAAGTGCGAAGACTATAAATTATATGCTGCAAACGGTAGTGAAATTAAGACTTTTGGTAGTAAGACATTAGATTTAGACTTTAAGTTACGTCGACCTTTTCGTTGGTCATTTGTACAGGCAGAAGTCAAGCAACCTATACTCGGTGCTGATTTCTTAGCCCATTACAAACTATTGGTGGACGTTAATAATAAAAGACTAATTGATTCGGTGACTAATCTAAAAAGTTTAGCATCTGTGGCAGTGCAAAATGAACCGACAGTGAGAACAATTGACTTTAAAAATGAATATAGTGACATTTTAAACGAATTCCCTAACGTGACGAAGCCTGTGTGTTTCAAGGAAATGCCGTGTCATACGATAGTGCATCACATAGAAACACACGGACCAGCTGTTTTTGCGCGTCCAAGACCTTTACCACCTGATAAGTACTTCAGAGTCAAGGCAGAGTTACAGCGCATGCAAGAAATGGGTATATGCAGACCATCTAAAAGTAACTGGGCTAGTCCTCTCCACGTGGTAACAAAAAAGAACGGCGAGTTAAGGCTATGCGGCGACTATCGAGCTTTAAACGCAATCACTAAGCCTGACCGCTATCCAATACCACGCATACAGGACTGCACTTATTTATTACATGGTAAAACAATATTCACTCGAATTGATATCCAACGAGCATACCATAATATAAGAGTACATGGAGACGATATACCGAAAACGGCTATTACAACACCTTTTGGACTAGTAGAGTTCTTGCGTCTAGGTTTTGGTTTTCGTACGGCAGCACAAACCTTTCAAAGATTCATGCAAGATGAAGTATTAAAGAACCTTAATTTTGTATTCATTTACATTGATGACGTCATAATAGCGTCCTCCTGTCCTATACTTCATAAACAACACATTCGAGAAGTTTTAAAACGATTAGACACATATGGCATCACAATAAATCTATCTAAATGTGAATTTGGCAAATCTGAATTAAACTTTTTGGGTTTTAGAGTGTCAAAAGAAGGTTTGAAGCCGTTAGAAGAGCAAGTGAAGGTCATATCTGAATTCCCAAGGCCTAAAACCGTTGACGAGCTTCGAAGTTTTCTTGGTATGATAAATTTCTATAGGCGACATCTTCCAAAAGCCGCCGAGTACCAAGCTAAATTAAATCTATTCCTACATAATGCTAAGAAAAGAGATAAATCCGTAATACCGTGGACCGAAGATAGTATTGAAGCATTTGAGCAATGTAAACAAAGCCTAAAAAGCGCAGTTACACTGTCATTTCCTTCCCCTGATGCCCCAATAGCCTTGATGACCGACTGTTCGAACTCTTGCGCAGGAGCAGTGTTGCAGCAAAAAGTGAATAATACATGGCAGCCACTGGGATTCTTTTCTAGTAAATTAAGCGATGCTCAACAGAACTATTCAGCATACGACAGAGAATTGGTAGCGATTTATTTAGCTATCAAACATTTTCGACCTTTTATTGAGGGGAGACAGCTTACAGTTTATACCGACCATAAGCCGATTGTTTATTCACTACATAAAAACACTGTCAGTAAAAATGATACACCTAGAAGAATACGACATTTAGATTTCATTATGCAATTCTGCACCGAGATAAAACATATTTCTGGCGTAGAAAATATTGTTGCAGATTGCTTATCGCGTATAGAATCAATAAATCTACCATCTCCTATTGACTATGCTAAAATTGCTATGGAGCAGAGTAAAGACGAGGAACTGAAACATATGATAGAAAACTGTAAAAATCTACGATTCAAAAAGATGTTGTTGCCTGGATATGAACTACCTATTTATTGCGAGATGTCGGCTAATAAAGCCCGCCCATATTTGCCGGTGGAATTTCGTATGTCAGCTTACAACGCGGTACATGGAATTAGTCACCCGGGGACACGTGCAACAACAAAGATGATGCAAGATAGGTACTTTTGGAAAGGTATGGGAAAAGACATTGCGCAGTGGACAAAGGCATGTCTCGATTGTCAGAAATCTAAGGTACATCGACATACCGTCTCACCGCTTGGTTGTTTTGTGCATAGCAACCGATTTGAACATGTGCATATGGACATAGTAGGGCCGCTCTCATACTGTTATGGTTACCGGTACATAGTAACTATGATTGATAGAGAAACCGGATGGCCTGAAGCATATCCAGTAAAAGATATGACTGCCGAGACTATAGCAGATATCATTTACTCGGGTTGGATTGCTAGATTTGGATGTCCTTTAAATTTAACTACAGATCAGGGAGCAAACTTTATGTCAAATTTATTTTCACAGCTTGCCAAAAGAATGGGCATTAGAAAAATTAATACGTGCGCTTATAATCCTAAGGCTAACGGCAGGATCGAAAATTGGAATAAAGCGCTTAAAATTGCACTTAGGTGCCGCGGTAGAACCGAACATTGGGTATCAGAACTACCATCAGTTCTGCTCGGACTGCGAGCGTCCGTCAGGAATGATACACTCATCAGTGCAGCTGAAATGGTTTATGGTGAAGCAATTAGGTTGCCGGGAGATTTCTTTGAGCCCAGAAAGCAGGAAACCTCTGACAGCTTATTTTTACAAAAATTACGTCAGAACATAAACAACTTAGTATCAGTGCCCAAGAAAGAAGTACACCAAGATAAAATATTTGTCCATCCAGATCTAAAAGACTGCACGCATGTTTTTGTTCGCGTTGACAAAGTTGTGAGACCTTTAACGCAGCCATACGTAGGCCCATTTAAAGTTTTAAGTAAGACTGACAAATATTTTAAAATAATGCAAGGCGAAACCGAGAAAGTTGTTAGTATCGACAGGTTGAAGCCAGCCTTTACAATTAACAACAATGAATGTGCAAGCACAGCAAATACGGCGAGTGCATCGGTAACTCAAGAAATTAAAACATCAAGATTTGGGCGTACCATAAAACCTGTGGTTCGTTTTGCTTTGTAAAGGCATATCATATTCGAACTTACTATGCTCGAAAACAGAGTTGGGCAAGGCTCTGACAGCCGCCCGCCTCAGCGAGTGATAGTATAGAGACAAAGTGATAAGATGATAATAAGGTGATAAAGAGAAGTTTTCGTATAAATTAGGCTAGCAAAAATTTTGTAGACATATAATGTTACAGGCAATTTTTTTTGACCATTCGTTGTATTAAGTAATGTATCTATTGATTTATTTTTTCATTTTAAGATTTAAATAATATGAAAATTGTACCATATTTTTGATATTTTTGACGTTATAAATTTTTTTATATACAAATTTACTTATGCATATTTACTTTACATTTTTTATACAAATATATTTTTACCAGTTTATTTTTTTTATAAGGGGGATGTACTGTGCCTACAGCATGTATTATTAATATGTTATTAATTAGTATTGTCTGAAACATCTCATTATACGGACGTATCACCAGACCGTGTTTTATTAGCAATACTCACACTACCATCAACAACCAATGGCGCACAGGATCACCGTTTTTGGGCTACATAGAAAAGACTCCAACACATTATTTGACTCTAGTATCCACAATAGTGTGACCAATTACATCGTTACTAATTCTGCACGTCGCGGGATAATCATCCAGTCCACAGCAAACGGACTGCGAACAATCATGGCAGCTCTGCTTCACCTACAAGGCACACAGAACTTGATAATGACTGACAATCTGTTGCAAAGCTAAATTTTAGCTTCAGGTAACTTCTATCATTATATTCAGAACTAGCGGCTTGCACCGGCTTCGCACGGGTAGAGATTGGTATTAGACAAAAATTGTAATTATCATACATTTTTAACACACTCTTGGCTTACTTTCCATGCTTAGAACACTTAATCAAAACGTTTGTATGGGAAAAAGAAAAGGGTTGTTTTTAGGTTATTCCCGGCAATTATTTCAATTTTTCTCACCTTTTAAACCTTTCCTAGACCTTCACGAACATTTCAAAACCAAGATAAGATAAATCCATTCAGCCGTTCTCGAGTTTTAGCGAGACTAACGAACAGAAAATGATTTTTATATGTATACTAGCTGCCCAAGCGAACTTCGTACCACGTATTTATTAAAAAAAAATCACTTAGGGGTATGAAAAATAGATAGTAGTCGATTCTCAGACCTACTGAATATGCATAAAAAATTTCATAAGAACCGGTTAAGCCGTTTCGGAGGAGTATGGCAACGAAAACTGTGACACGAGAATTTTATATATTAGATAGATAAAGCCAGTATCTCAGTCCAATAACTAAGCACATAATAATAATATTCTAGTCAAAAATTTGTTGCCCGTTTCCCACCCATTTTATTAAAAAACCACTTTTCCCAACATCCCCTCATGCGATGTAATTATAATTTTCATATAAAATGGGAACATTAGCAAACATCATAATTTATTCACAATATTATTTCGACCATTTTATCTCGTAAACTTTTCCTCGCAAGCGTAACGCAAGAATAATAAATTCGATTTTTACATAATTACTGCCATAAAATGGAGCCATAGGGTAGATTTTTCTACGAATCTACGCGTTTTTACAACCCTCTGTACGTGAAGGTAAAGCTTAATTTTATCTTGTTCATTTTATGATCGCGTTTTTCTTTTAATATTACTAGAAAGTTGTTTGCTATGAGTGTATTTACTACTCCTTACATCACGTTACTTAATAATATATTCTAGGACCATACCTTCACTGTTGTCTGGGCTCCAGATCCCGCGCTTTAGACATTTAACTAAGCCGAAAAAGGAATGGCGATATTGTCAGTTTTCAGTGACATTCACTATTTTTTTTTTGACATAAAGTCATTTAGAGATAAATGTTTAAACCGCGAGAATTGGTTTCCTGGTCCCAAACTAAGCAAAGCTTATGTTATGGTAACCAGATAACTGGTATATACTATACACTATACACATACCTTTTTTTTGTAGATATTTATATTTATATATTTTTTTTTATACACATATTATGTTTAATGTCTGTGTGCAATGCTTTGAACTAGAGATGGCGTTGTCATCGAATTAAACGTCGCAAGCGTTTCGTTTTGTAAAAAATTAAGGCTTCAACAATAAATTTAGAATATTTGTGACTCTAGAAGAAAGGGTAATCCATCAAGTACCATCAAGAGTTCAAAGTGTAATATAGTAAATGATGTTCATTATTATACCAGTCAGTACAACCAGTATTTGGACTTTCATTTAAGTTCCAGTGCAAGTAGTTTCTGTCTCTGGTGGAAATTGAACCTGCAGCGTAAAAAGGAATTATCTGACCAACCTTGGCACTGGCCAGCCTACTTCATTAATAATTTTTCCGAAGAAGTAGTAATGGGAGCATTTGTTAGCTCTTGTTGATAAGGTTAGTGCAATATTTGTTTGATAGTACTTAATCATTCGTTGAAAACAATACAGACATGTCTTTGATATTCAAACAAAAATGTATGACAATCAGCATATTTGAGCATTTAGTTATAAATAGATTAACGTTCAAATAAAATCACAAAGAGCTTCGTAGACCGGAAAATTCGGCAGTGTAGTTTTACATGCGGGCAGGCAAACATTGTAGCTATAACGTTAATTGTAGACTTAGTAAACTGTGATCAAGTTTGAAGTTTAGTGTAAACATGTTATCGTGGATATCTAGGTACTTACTTTGATTTAGGGATGTGATTTCTTTATTAAATTAATGATTAAGCATCGATTATATTTGAAAAAAAATGATTTTGATAAGCGAATTTTATTTGACAAAATATCGATTATTAGTTAACCAATTTATTTTCTGAAAAGAAAAGATCAATTACTTAAAAATCTATAATTCAGTCCAACCTCAAAAATAATCTATTAAGTTCGTAACAACATGATGACAGGACAACATGATGGAGGTAATGAGAATGACAGACAAAATTAATACGTAAATCGTTTATTGTAAATAAATCGATTTCATGCAAATCGATTATACTATCGATTAATAAATCATCAACTTTCATATCTAGAACACATCCTTGCTAGAATTTGAGATATATATTAAAATAAATAATATAGAAATAAATTAAAACAGAGAAAAATAAAGTTATAAAATACCTGTTCATCAACAAACAACAATCTAAAATTGTAACTATGATTTCGTTAAGGAAGTCGTAATGTAAGCGAAATAGAGATTTCTCCGTCTGCTACAGTTATTTCTAAAGGCTATAAACTCGTTCAGTGTTTTGGGGTATAATAAACAAACAAGGGAACAGATACGGGTGGTCGAACAAAGCAGTGCGTGCGATTTGTTGACATGCCCCCTCTGCCCTCTGCCCTATCGGTCGGTCATACCTACTGTTAATAACTAGTTAGCTATCTATCCTATCGATCTAATTTACCTATCTACTGAATAAAAAGAGGTGTGTTAAAAATGACGGTGTATCTGGATACAAGTTTGTTGCACCTTGCACCGCTTGTAGGCGTTTACTGAGCAATGTCCACGTATGATAAGTCACAAAAATTGTTTACTTTTTTCTAGTTGTTTATTTTGTCGTTCATATTCTGTTGTTTTTTTATTTGTTTCTGTTTATGTCAAATAAATGATTTTCTTTCTTCTCTCTTTCATTCAAAACCTGAAGTGATAGGAATGGTTCTTAGCTTAGCTTAGCAGAGATTCAAATTTTTTAGAATTCTCTGACATTATGCTCAGTTGTTACTGAGCAAAACAGACCTGTTTGTATTCCAATTCCAATTAGGAATTAAAATAAATAATTCCAATAGAAAAGTAAAGAATCGTAGGAAAGAAAAGTAGGTGCTAAAAATATGGATCAAGAGTTATTTATTTTTTATTTAGAGTTACAAAACCTATTAAACGCTCATAACGTCTGCAGAAATTTTATTCAGACATTCTCATCAGATACAAACTATAAACTCTTACTTATTTACATCCTAACACTAATAAATACATACCTACTAATTACTTATATTATTTGTAACATCAACACCAAGACGAAACAGCGATGGCACAGCGGCATGGGACATGACTTTGAAATATATATGCAGGTACGTTAACAGTTCGTGCCAAGTCATGACCTAGTTTCATGACTACTAAACATTGATAAAGGAAAGCATTATGAGAAAACAGTCTCAACTAAACGTTCGAGGACATGTTTCATCCACCGAACCGTACTAGGCAAACGTTAAATTATTATGATATTTAAAAAAAGACCCGTGGCTAGAGGTAAAGCACTAAAAAGTTAATACTTAAGGTAATTTTACTTATCTCGAGACAATCATGAAAGGCCACGTAGATAACATATTGACAAGCAACAAACGTTTAATAATAAATTAATCATAACATACTAAACAAATTAATCAAGGCACCGATAGTACTAATACGTAATCATTTGTATAATTATTACACCTTGTTGCTATACGGATGATTAATTACGGACATTATTCAATGGATATTTTAATATTCTAGTCTACAATCAATGTAAATTCGAAATTTAATACTAACTAATTACGATGGGTTCATTAGGCGCTTTTGGTAAATGTTTGCAGGCGTTTTCAGCGGGAAATTGAACGTCAATTTTCCAAGCGACTGTGCGACATTGTAGCTAAACATTTTCATTTGTTTAGCTGATGTAAATTAGTGTTATTTAAGTAGTGTCTCTATCCTACTAATTAATTATTGATAATTAATACTCACTGGGTTAATTTGAAACTATAATGTGTAAGGAAACCGGCTGTCTGAAAACTAAATTTGCACTTGGACACAAAAAAGCGTTGAAGTGACGTAATATGTAGAATTCGTGTTGTAACTTTCAACCCAATAAAAACCCGTAGGATATAGCATTGACATCATCATCAGTGATGTTAAATAAATTGTGCTCCTACGAACTAACCATAAGGCAGAGGCGAAAATTGTGTCTAAACACGTAGTTGTGTTCCCACAAGGTGATTGATAAATTCACCAACGTGAAGACATGAAGTCCCTCAACCAACTACCTACTCACTAACCTTTAGTTGAAAACCAGGATAAACGTGTTGTAAGAAACTGTCTGACTTTCTGACATTTCAAAGCAAAATTCCAACCGCTGGGTCTGGAGACTCTAAATTTACTTAGAAGGCATATGCCAAATTTAGAGTGTCTCTGTATGAGGTCCAGCGGTGTAATAAGAAAGGATTTTTAAAACTCACCGTATATAGGGATGAAACAAGGACAACGCTGGAAAGCTGCGGGCGGAATCTAGTCCGGTAGCTATACTCATTTTTGATTCAAGATTTATAAGTCTAAATCAAAATAAAAATAATTTATTCGCATGGAATACAGGTCAAATAAAGGTGACAAATGTATATAATACAGCCATATTCCGCCATTCATAGGCATGCAATGCATGCATGTCAGTTAACAACATGTAAAAAAATTATATTTTCTATTATTATTTTAACATTTATGAACTTTAATCACAAGAAAATCGTATCTCATCCAGTTTGAGAGGTTTCTTAAAATTGTATTTTGAAATCGTATAAACCCGCCTAGTTGAGAAGTTTCTTATCCGAACTCAACAGCTCTTGAGTTGAACCTGCGACAAATCTGAGTTACGGACTTTTTAACTCCGCTTGTTTACTTATCTTTTCAATTCGCTAATACTTTGTTGTGATTCAGTTGAAAGTCTTAATTTGACTTAATAATATTTAATAATCGTCTTAGAATTAGTTAAATTTATCCCTTTTCACCTCTGAAAAATAAACGGGTGTTATAAGTCACACGTGTGTGTCCGTGTACAAGTGTGTTGCTTTATAGCAACTTACCAGATGGACCGGTTTTAATGTTATTTTTTTAGGTAGATTAGTAAAAAAATCACTCTATTAATATATGTGATAAATTTAAAAGGAAAACCATCACGGCTAAGTTAGCTTTGCGGGGTAATGAGTGCTAGACGGCCAAGCTATAAAATGAAAATATGCCTCATAAAAATGGTTGGGAACCCTATGTGCGGGTTCGTATCGCACTTGACCAGTTTTCAGCTGTAACAGAGACAATAAATATACCTACTGGAGTTCCTTTTCTACATAATTAATGAAAACCAAAAACCAAGTACTTAGCTTTCATATAAATTATATTCCTTTAATTTGCTTATTACATGGACTCACATCATTTCTGCGCATTGTCCAACCACATAATACTAAAATCAAACAATATTCCGGCCACAACGTTTGCCTTCAATCTGTCGGCCCTCTCATGTTAAAACGGGCCGGGCGTCTCTATTGTTTGTTCGTAGAACCTTTTTGTGAAGATTTCCCATGAGAAGCTTGGACGATCTGTGTCACTTCTTCACTGAGGTCCTACTCCGTTACGATTCAAGACGAAACTCATGATTTTACGGATTCATTTTAGGTAAAACCTAAAAGCAAGACTGTGGGCCAGCTGGGCCGTGACGAACTTCCATTCACATTTAATGACTGTAGGTCGGTACTAAGTGTACCGCATCTTCGTCTTCACTGTTACTTATACCATCACATCAACATATCGTAAAATTAATTACAAACTTGCTATCACAACATTTACTTATACCTTATTTTTAAGATACCGCTTGCGGCTTCAACCCTATGGGTATTGGGATACTTAATTTATCTATGTTCTATATTTCGTCCAAATCTGTCCAGTAATTTTTGGATGAAATAGTAACAAACATAAAATCTTTCGCTTTTATTCATGACAACTAATTTCGAGTATTCTATACGCATTAAACCGTATCGGAGTAGAGCTTCTGGAAGGAATATGCAAACAGATTCGCGTTAGACCGAATCAAAAAGATTTCCGTTTTCGTAATCTGATGTAATAGAATATTGTAATATCTACCTATATTATGTTATTTTCTTTTTGTTGATCTTAATATCTTAAAAGATGGCTTTCATCTTTTGTTATTTGCAGTATTACATTTCAATTTTAGACAAATCCTTCAAAAATGTAATCACGCATAGCATCACGCCTGTACTACCCGAAGGTGTAGGCAGAGGTAAACAAACTTTTCGTCGGCTGTTTTTGGGTTCCATACGTAATAGGGAGCTAGCCTATTACCGTTCGTCAGGCATAATTCCAAACTTCGAGTTACAAGATTGTCTGAGTACCTATATTAGAAAAGTTTATACGGTCGACTCAGGACCTCGTGGTTATAAAGAAAACACGCTCACCATAGGACCACTGAGGTAAAAATAAATTATAATTAGCAAAAGCCTCATAAAACTTCGTAAATAATTGGCCATTCATCATTAGTTTATCCGAGAGAAGAACTAAAGCAATTATTTGCATACCAAATTCTACAAGTTAAACACGTAACTCAACATAAAGATGGGAGCCTCTTAGATAAACATTGGCTACATAAACAAGGGACAATTAACGAAGCATCTAATGAATAGACATTAAACGACACGCCTTTGAATGAGCGGCAAATACAAAAGGACGTACGGACGTACGGACGCTCGGAGACAAACGCGCCGATACACCTCGTAATAATCGTACAGTTGGTTGGGAACAATTAACGCATTTCCTCCAACATTACGAGGAACTAAAGCTACGCGATGGTATCGCGACGGAAAAGTTTATATCGAGTCATTTTATCATTATCATACCTTTGGCGGGTACCTTTGGCAGGTTTACCTTTACACAAACATTGATTTAAGATAATTTTTTGAGTTTGAGAAAATTATTTCTGACAATCAAATCAATTACATTGTCATACTCGTAGGTTAGGTAGGTACTCAAGGTTAGGTGTAAGTACATAAACTAAGAAATATCTAAAAAATGTCATTTCACCTTTTTCTTCGAAGTTTTTATTTTTAAACCACTTCAAAAAGAAGCAGGTTTTTAATGAACTGTATTTTTAGTATGTATGTTACGCGATTATTCCATAGATTAATACATCGATTTTGATAATTATTTTTTGATACAACATTGGGACCAAAAAGAAATGGGACCTTTCCAAGTTGTACCATTTAAATTTTACCAAAGTCGGTATTTGCGTCGAGCGGCTTTTGAGTTATTGTTGCATTAAGTACCTTCGTATTTTTTTAAAAGCAATTTTTTAATAATACTGATGTTCTATTACTTTATGTTGATAGAAATGAATACCTTCTACAACCGATTGTCAAAAAATCTTGGTGAATAACACGAACCAGATCTATTCCAAAAAAAATGAATATTTATATTTGATTAAAAGAATAGTATGTACTTTTTAATGTAAAGATATTCCAGTACCTATATAGAATGTACTAAACAATCAATGACCAATTATTTGTCTAGCAGCTCCCGAGCAATGTAAATAAGTACTATTAAAATACTTGTTGGTTCGTTTTTGCTGGCGGCTGTACTTTTAAGGATAGTTGTTCCTTCATTAGGTCAGACGTGAACCAATTATTGGCTGGCAATATAAATGTATCGTAATTTGCCTGCTGCTAAAATAAATGGATGATAGTATCTTGTTATTTTGAAATTTATTAGTTCTTTTTATTAGTATTACTTTGTTATTCGACAATTAAAGCTACAGAGTACATTGAAGAATGAGAAAATTTGCTATGGTGCTATGTTTTTATTTGTAATGATCACCATCATCATCGCCTGCTTGCCTATAGCAATCACCTAGACCTCCACAGTTCCCTTTCTGTATCATTCAGCTTGACATAAACACCTACTGCCTTCCAAAAATCGTCTATTCACCTAGCTGGATTGCGTCCCACACTATGCTTATCAAAATAAGGTTTGAGTAGGTATATCTACGCTAGATACTAACATCAAGGACCGGTATCAATTATGCAAACGTTACTAGTACACGTACTAACATTACGTATAGTATTGTGACATAAATATACAAAACATGAGCAGCGGTGGCGCAGCGGTGGTATCACCCTCGTCTTCGAAATATAAGGTCGCAGGTTCGATTCCCAGTCGTGCCCACACATCTTTGTGTGAATTGTTTCATCGCTGCTGCTCAATATCGGTAAAGGAAAACATCGTGAGGAAACCAGCATGTCTAAGAACTAATTATTCGAGGACATGTGACATCCACCAACCCGCACTTGGCCAGCGTGTGTGGAATATGGCCTAAACTCGTAAGATAGTTAAGAGAATACCCGTGTCCAGCTGTGGGACACTAAAAGGGGTCGAAGAGAGTACCTATAGAGCCTAAGTATTGGAAAATAATAAGTTCTGACTACTTTTATATCAAGTTCTATCAAAGGAATTTGTTCTATTCAGCTTGTTTTCTAGTGAAAGATATCGAAGTTTAAACTCGTAGCTATCAAAAGAAAACCAATGCCACAAGATTCTGCGACAGTTGTAAATCCTAATTTAAAACTACCTTTAAAGAAACCGAGCTACCGAAAAACATAAAACCTGCTCAAAGTATTAAGATCGTAAATGTAACTTTAGATCGTACAAACGACGCTCAAGTCCATTGAAAACGCATTTCCATCCGGAAGTGGTACTGGCTATATCGTCGCATCGTTCGCGTCTTTGCAAATGTTCACTCAAATATTCTTCCGCTATCTACCACACACGTACGATGGGCTATCCATACAAGACTAAACGTTTTTATATCCAAAATAATGTAAGCAAATTTGTATCCTAAAGATTGTGCATAAAGTATAATTTGCATCGAAAGGTGGTAAACCTAGAACATTTTTTCCTAGATCCAAGAATAGGATTCTTCAACTAACACAAGCAGAACTGTGGAATATTCTAAGAATTTGTTAGACGCTGCCATTGGCGTCCGGCATCTTTTTACGATGTCTTTTTTCAGAAGATCTCTCGAAGCACCGTCATAGGCTCTTTATTGCGATTTGTTTAAACAGAAGATAATTAAAGCTGGGAATGAATGACTCGGTACTTTTAATCCGGCAATTCTTTGCTACTTATTGCCTTTTTTGCACAGCTTTTTATGAGAAGACAATGGCTTGCGCTTGTTAAATAGTTAAGAGCGACTTATTAATCAACCCTGTCTTTTAATTAGCGTCAGGCGGTGTTCAAAAGTTCTTCTGTTAAAGTATCACAGACAATAAAGTACTTGAATAAGATGTTGCAGCGTAAAAAAAATTAGGTAATTAATGTTTTAAAATAAAAGGTCATTAATGTGAATTTAAACAAAGTGATAAAAGCAACTGCCCCATAAACTAAAGTATTGGTTTCGAAAAAGATTTAGTGATATATGAAATCAAGAAATCTGAACCCATTAATTTTCTCGCAGTTGTAGTAGCAATAATTTACAAAGGAAATCAAACCAGCCCTTTAGGAGTATAAATCTAGTATGTTGAGAGTGAACGCTTTAACAATGTTAGTGAGTCAGGAGAAAACATAAAATATTTACTAGTAAAGTGATGTTAAGTATTTAGCTTGAAGCAGTGTAAGAGTTCTTATGGCCTCAACGTGGATTTTCTTTTTCCAGGTGGTAAGTTTTGCAGTGCTTTGAAATTTTTAAGGGGCTAACGCTTGTGCTGGTTTTAAAACTGAAATTTGCTGCAAAATACACTGTTATGTTTCTAGACTGAGGTTGAAGTGAATTTTGACTTAGCCAAACGGCTTAAAAGCACTAAAATTTTCGCTCTAAAATCCACCGGTTGTTTGAACTGAACATCGAAACTAAACTAACGAAAGGCTAACTACCTTTATTCTTTCTTTCTATGATATAAACACCGATGGTTGTGAAGTGTAACATTTTAAACTAGTAGAAGTCTAGATTAGTTTTGTTTTTTTTTTAATGATATTACATTAATTGTGTTTCTTTAATAATAAAAATAAAGAAGCACGTAAATTTCAGGGTTAAAAAAAAAGTAAAAGTCTTTCAGATTCAATATTTGGTAATTTCCTCATTCTACCCATTTACTACCCTAAAAACTTTCCCATTGAAGACCCGTGGAGGATGTACACTCAATGTCAAATGTCATCTTCTTAGGTCCATCACTTCAACCCTTTTCAGTGTCCCACTGCTGGGCAGGGGTCTTCTCTCAACTATCTTATCAGTTGAGAGGGTTTAGGCCTTAATCCACACACGCTGGCCAAGTGCGATTTGGTGGATGTCACATGTCCTCGAATGATTAGTTCTTAGACATGCCGGTTTCCTCACGATGTTTTTCCTTCACCGATATTGAGCAGCGGAGATGAAACAATTCACACAAAGATGTGTGGGCGCGACCAGGATTCGATTGCGCGACCTTATTTTTCTAAAGCGAGGCCCGTACCGCTACGCCACCGCTGCTCTTAGGTCCATACAATTTCATAATAACAAGGTATGATTTTAAGTGCTCATGCTCAGGGGTGTACTTTGGAGAGGCTTTTGTCTAGCAGTGGACTAAAATAAGCTATTGAATGATAAACATATTTTATGATCAGGACCTTTTATATTCTGAAATAGATCTGCTCTTGACTACAACTTGCCTGATGTTAAGCAATGATGTACTCTACGATGGGACGCGCGTGCCCACTATACCGATTTATTCGTATTAAGGAATGATTTTTGGTAAGAAGGTGGCAGTGGAATGAGGCTCCTTATGGTTGGAAACCACAAAAAAGCAAAATTTCGACCCACCCTCTTAAATGGTGTCACCAGACATCGCACCGGGACACGGCAAGGCTGCTTAGCGATGAAGTTTTGTGGGTAGTCACTAACCTTGGCCGAAGCCTACCACCATTTAATTACTAGTTGACTATCACCTGAATTGCATCACCCAGTTACCACATGTGGGGATTCCTAAAAACCTAATTATGCCAAATATATCAGGTCTAAATTTAACTTAATTCAGTAAAGCTAAAGCACTTGTAAGTCTTTTCACTATCTAAGACCACACGTTTTACAACGAGTATGTAACTAGTAACCCATGGGTGGTCAATATATGATACCGGGAAACGATTTAACAAATCATACGTTTGGAAATCTAAACAAACTATTTGAGCAGCCTCACAAAACAAACACGCTAAGTTAATAATCACTTATGGTCAATGCACTAAAACAGATTTCGTAAATTGATGGATAATTCATATACTATGGTTTTTTATCCAAACAAGGGATTTACCAATATCCTTTCCTAATCTTAGAAGTTTTCTCACGAATTACAAATTAAATACTTATCTTTTTAACATACAAAAAGCAATATATATCGAGACGTGTCTGGTAGACTGTGTTCATTGGACTTTGACCAACTGTCGTTCTCATTTACTGACTTATTGTCACCACAGGGTGAAATTGAGGACGAAAGTGCCATCAGTTGATAATAAAATTTTCAGAGTAAAAACTAGAAACCAAAATCAGGATTATGTTTAGTCATGATGTGTTTCAAATCACAGCAGGGAACCAAGTTTATATGGAAAATGTTTTAGTTAAACTTCATAAGCAAATTAAATTATCCTAATAATGCCACAACATACTATAGAGATACACACCTTTATTATATATTTCTAATTTAAACTCTGTATAGGGTTGTAACCAAATTTCAAGGTAAATTATCGAGATTAACATTAAAAGCATTAATAGCAGTAGTCGTACACAGGAAAACTTTTTAACTATAGCGCAATCTTTGAGAAAATAAACTTTGAAAAATCTTAATCAACTTGATTGTTTACTATTTATACAAATTGTACTATCACCCACGCGCCGTACCCCATCATCGAGTCAGCTGTGCGCTTACTAGGGTCACTAACCGCTAATTTTACGAGCGCGCTTTTATACATATAATAATCACGAATAGATCCTCCTTAATTTGCCTTTGTTGTGTCGAATAAAAAAAATAGAGAAATGTTTTGAACAATTTATCTAGGTACTGGTAAAGAACCACTAAAAAAAATTGCGCACTGGTTATAATCTTCCTGTATAACATTAGTAGTATATTCACATAATAGTTTAGCGAATCTATGTTAGGAGACAACATTAAGCTCGTGTTGGTTGGAGCCTTAATTGTAGCCTCTAGTTTTTGCTGAAAAATAGAACAAGAGATTAACTAGATAGTGCATTAAGCCTTTCCTTTAAAACATACTAGCAACTACCGATCTAATCCCTTTTTAAATTTGTGCAATTGGTATACTACTACTTCATAAGTAACTGTAATTCCCTGTTAATAAAAACCGCATAAAAACGGTCCAGTAGTTTTTGAGATCATTCTAAAAGACTTTATTTGATAATAATATAGAAGTCCACAATTAAACAGTATGAAACGCTTTAAACTGTTTTTTTTATTATGTACTCCTAAACAATATTGAAAAATAATGGAATGCACTTGTCCTATCCTACTTGCTTCCTACGTACGTATTTATGTAGTATAGTATAGTATTAAATTATCTGTGGTAGTATGTAACACTAATTATTACAATATACCTATCAATAATACTTACATACCTACTTTGTACTTCACTTCAACCCTTTTTAATGTACCACTACTGGGCACGGGTCTTCTCTCAACTATCTTATGAGTTGAGAGAGTTTAGTTTTACTTTGTACTAGTCACTATTACTACTAATTTTATTTTATTGTTAATATAAATGCGAAAGTTTGTATGAAGGTATATGTGGATAAAAAAGTACTAGACGGATTTGGATGAACATAAACATAACACAGAGATAATTAAAGTCCACAATATCTCATTTATAAAAAAAAAAAATTACAATCAACTCTCACATCGCATTTTTGAACCAGCGAAGTTGCGTACCTATCATACTTACTATCTTTTCTAGAACTTTTATCATAGGTTTAGCTATGTCGCGAGCACTCGTTTATCGGTGTGCCCTGCGGTAGATTCCAATCAAGCGGAGTTAGTATACAACGCCGCGGTCCGCCCGCACCCATATATTTTATGCTCTACAGTACGCTTATGCTTACGCACAAATCTTGTCGCAGGTTACAAACATTTTGCCAGATAAACACGCTTTTATATTCTAAGCATGATTTTATGATACCTACGGATACAAAATTGTTAAAAGAAAACTCTTTTTGATATTCCTCAAAAATTTTACTCTAAATAATAATTGACTTTTTACTTCACCAGTAGGTACCTAGGACCTACCCCAAGAAGTATTTGATTGATCTCTAGACAATTTCAAGCTTATTAAGCCTGAAACACAGGGCAAGGTTATAATAGTCTACATATTATGTAAAACCCTGTACTTTAATTTGTACTCCTAAATTGTAACCTTTAATTTATGAATAAACTTTACTTTACTTTTTATTTTAGTATTTGTATCTTATAATTACAAAAATTATGAATCTTCTTCTTTGTGTTTGTGTCGAGTCTGGGTGTAAATATCTATTATAAGTATTTATTTACAAAAGAAAAGTATTATAAGTAGGCATAGTATAATAATAATAATAATAATAATAATAATTTATTTCAAGATAGTACAGTTGCACAGCATAATATGTTTGAGGTTACCATTAACATAAGTGCATTTTTGTGTAATAAGGAGAAACGTCGATGTCTGTGGTAGTATGAACTATATACCAGTTATGTGGTTTCCATAACATAAGCTCTGCTTAGCTTGGGACCAGATGATTGTGTGTGTTAATGTCCCAGAATATTTATTTATTTATTTATTCTACAACCTTCTTTAAGTAACTAACGCAGTTTTTTCTATTAAAGGTCTTGTTTTATTTGTTATTCTTGATAGCGTAACTTTTTACCTAGTCACCTAGTTATTGAGCCATGAATGTAGAAAATTTTCTATGTACATGTATTATCCATTCATGTTTTATCTGTTATATTAAAGTCAGTATGATTACACAGTGAAATGATAAGGTTTAGGACGAAAACTAATAAACAAAATGCACTGCACACAAGTGTGTTACAGTCAATGATAATTAATTAACGGCTTATTACAGTTTAATAATGTCTGTGCAATGTTAACAAAGCGAAATTGTTCGCCATAACTTTCAGCTACTATTTATGTGTACAAGATAACGCCTTACACGACCATACGCTTATATTTTTTTATTGCGAATCGGTGTTCCATAAATTGTATAATGCTGTAATATAAGCAGCGATTACAACCGGGCAACACCATTTAATGTGTTAGTCGTTAATAGATGGTCAACAATGAAAGGCTCCAGTGAAATTCCATAGTTGAATTTATTGGTTTTCTGAGCATTTGTTTCTTAGGTGTTATTTGTTATTTTCTTAAATTTACAGTTAATAATTGATTGTAAAGATTGTAAAATGTTTTAAAGTAATTTAGATCTTGAGAATTGAATTATTCTTAACAAAGAATTTTAATATTGATATTGAACAGAATAGCAAATGAGCTAATCAGTAGCGGTGGCGCAGCGACACGGGCCTCGCCTTAAAAATTTAGGGTTCCCGGTCTTGCCCACACATCTTTGTGTGAATTGTTTTATCTCCGCTGTTCAATATCGGTGAAGGAAAACATCGTGAGGAATCTAGCATGTCTAAGAACTAATCATTCGAGGACATGTGATTTCCACCAACCCGCACTTAGCCAGCGTTTGTTGATTAAGGCCTAAACTCTCTCAACTCTTAAGACAGTTGAGAGAAGACCTGTGCCCAACAGTGGAACACCAAAAAGGGTCGAAGTGGGAATAGCAAAGGTTAATACTTAATTTGTATTTCTGCAATCTGTACTATGGAATAAATAAATACTATGACAACTTACTGTTCTATTAAATTACATACTAACTTAGAATTAGAATTAATTTAAAGTTGTACCATTAAAAAAGTAAGCTTTGTAAAAAAAAACATGCACCCAGATAGAACCTCTTCCTTTTTGAAGGAAATAAGTAACTTATGAGAAGGCAAATTATATAACTAATTAACTTACAGATTTACAACATTTCCAGCAAAACGTTCACAAAAATAGGTTTTTAATTAATAAGAAGATACGTAAAAGACGGATTTACTACTGTTTTCTCTATGTTGAGTCGAAAAAAAAAACAATTTAATTCGTAGTAACGTTTCGAGGCTCTCAAATTAGGCGGTGTTAATTAAAAGAATGTACAAAAATAGGTGTGCTTTAAATAAATTAAATTACATTTTGAACTGTATTACGAAGAACATAAAGTTTTTAATTACAAAGCATTGGGTGAAATAAGAGACAAATGGTGCTGTACCGAGAACGTAAAGCCGCAAAGAAACTTCATAAGCTTTAATTAAAAGAGTATCGCGATTACTGCTATATTAGTTACAATCAGAGAACAGAGGCTTACAACAGAAACGAAAATGCAAGGAATTTTTGCAACGAAAACTTTGTTTCATTTAATTCTAACTTATGTAAGTAGCTACTGTAGATACGAAAAGGAATGTGAATCTTGCTAGAAGATATACACTTTGTGTAAAAGTAGGTAATAGTTAAGTAGCCTCCTTAACAGTTTTGCACCGGTGTGGTAAGTAAGTAGACGTTCTTAAAACTTGACATTATTTTTTGTTAATATTTATCTTCTTGGAATCATCTGATAAAAGGTAGCAAAACAAAAAATAACAATTATCTAATTTGGTGCAGTCCTTTGGCAGTTAAGATACATTTTGGCGACTCAGTTTTGTTATATAACATTTAGATAGTCATGGCTTTGCTTGGTCCAAAAACTTCAGCAGTTCCATCACCTTTAAAGTTTAATTGATTAGTTACAATCTTAACATGCAGAGATAGTACGTACATAGGTACCAATAAAATAACCATATATTTTTCCCAATAGAACCGATACTAATTCAGCCAATTATTGAAATGAACTAATTTTTAATTTTAAACTTGTATTTTTAACCCACTAAAATTGAAATTGATAGAACGTCTCCATAGTTTCATTGTTCGTCTCTTTCGCGTATGTACCAGATATTAATGGGGCTGTCAATAGTATGATGTAATTATTATAAATGTTCTGAGATCGAAGATAAAAGTTATTATTCCTGTACAAAAGATATTGCGTACTAGTTGTGATAGTTGGATAGTGCGTTGTGTACTAGGTGGATTTACCCTTAATTGCTATGTACGTGTTTCATTTTGATTTAGATGGCATGGTTTACAAGTGATAAAGTGTTTAATACTCATACCATGAGTTTTATATACTCAAAATCAAGTAGGTAAAGTACCTCAACCAATTTTCGAATTCTAGCGCAAAGCTGCGAGCTCTACAAGTGATTGATGGTAGGTAATAGAAGTGCTAATACTACAAAAATGATACTGTGTATTTCATAGCAAATTTCAAAAGTCATAGAGGTCTGGATTTTAACAGGGATGCTATAGTTCAGTCTCCTTATTGTACTAGACAAAAATGTACTCGTAGGTAACTTACTAGTATTATATTATATGTGGTTATACTAACGAGCAACTTTCCTCTAACAAAAAAGTACTCCAAAGATAAATTTTATAAAACGTTATTAACCAATTTACCATTATTAGTCTACTGGCTCCCATCGTCAAAGTTACTCTCGCTAAATTTCACTCGAGGGTCAAAAAGCCTGCATTAATGATTTTTATACGGGCAGCAGATCCTCAGTTTCACCGATCCGATATAGCTACACGTATAGTTTCATTGCCTCTGAATTATGGATGGAACATAAGCGTAGGTAAGTACTTATTGATTTATAGTAGCTGCAGTTTTATATACTGCGCAGGTACGCCATAACTCGCGAACATCCTCTTGTAATTAACAAATTAATATCGGACAAGATAATATTATGGATTTAAATTGCGTTGAGCAAAGTTTAATAGGTACCTATCTGTACCTCATGATGATATACTTAAGTGGGTTTAATGTATGGAACTTTAACTTGAGATGTAATGTAGTAAAATAAGGCTTGTTGGCAGTATTATGGTATAAGCAATGTTAGGAATTTTGTAGGATTGTTATTCTATTTATTTTATAAAAATAAAAATAAAAATACTTTATTTTCAGACAACACAGTCCATAGGTATTGTTAGTAATATAAGACAAAAGAACTTAAAAACTATGTTAGTACAAGAGAACAATACATAAACATAATTTAATACCTATACATAATACATAATAATACCAGTACCTCTAATAATAAAATATAAAGATAGGTATGGGCAAAATGGACACAGCCCACAAACTTATACACGGACGTGCAACTCCGTGTACCGTCTGAAAATGGCCGCATCCATTCTGTCCGCTATCATCCTCAGGACCCTGTTAGCGCTCCCCCACAGACCATGCACCATCGAGGTCACCTTTTTACGTATGATGGCGTAGAAGTCATCTACACCAGCACCCGCAAACATACCTGATGCACTGCATCTGCGTGGGAGCCGCAACAGGGCCCTGAATACATTGTTGTACTGGACTCTCAAGGCGTTGTAAGTCCTAAGCGTGAAGTTAGCCCATAGAGCGCATGTGTAGAAGCTTTGACAATAAGCTCTGAAGAGGGTAAGTTTGACACCTACAGTACACCGAGTAAATCTATGGGCCAACATATTGCCACGGACTGACAACGCCCTGCGCTCTCTCTCTATATCCTGCTCATCGCTTAAATTCTCACTCACTATGTGACCAAGATATTTAAACTGTGAAACACGTTTTAGTTGTGCCCCATTTAAAAATGCTGGAGGCACAGCCACTGGCTCTTTGTTTTTTCTTTTAAATAGTAAAAATTCACTTTTTGTAACATAGTATTTTAAACCATGTTGCACAGCATAAGCCTCACACACTTTTAATAGTTTCCTCAAACCACTGATTGACGGGCTCAGCAGAACCATGTCGTCAGCATAACTAATATTATTAACAGGAGTATTATCTATGTAGCAACTGACACGCATGTTGCTGAGCTCGTCAATCAGGTCATTTACAAACAAATTAAACAACCTAGGCGAGGATAACCCACCTTGTCTCACCCCACACTTGAGACTATATTCATCAGACTGAGCATTTGACCATTTTACATAGTTTCTTTGATTATTATACCAAAAAGCAAACATACTAATAATTTCAGATGACACACCTGCTTTTTTAAGCTTTTCCCAAAGTAAGTTATAAGACACAAGGTCAAAAGCTTTAGAGAGGTCTAAGAAACAAGCATAGACAGGAGTTTTCCGCTTGACATAATAGTTGACAGTATATTTTAATGTAAGTATTGCACTCTCTGTGAATAGACCTTCTCTAAAACCAAATTGAGCCTCCCTTAACGATATACATTTGCTGAGGTGTGTGTCTAATTCTATCTAACACCTTAGCTGTCACTGTTGCCAAAGAGATTGGCCTGTAGTTAGCTTTATCACCTGTGTCACCTGTAGGGTTTTTTACAAGTGGAACAACCACAGTCTTCATGAAATCAGGTGGCAGGTAAGAATGGCGTATACATAAGGTAAATAGCAAAGACATTTATTTATTAAAAATTTAGTAATTACATAATAATACCTAACTATTTAACACGAAGAGAGGGCGTCATGTTGCGCTGCGTGGTGCCGCGTAAATTACCGCGAAATCTCCGGTAGACGACACTTTTCGGCCAAAACTCTTTTTAGAGGAGTCTTCAGATGCTGCCCCGGAACTCGTCCTACGAATAATTTTAAATTCTTATTGTGACGAGATTCCAAGTATTTGTATTTCACATTGATGTATCTACTTCATGATATTAAGTACGAAGGCGTAATTTTATTAAGATATGTCCAGTAGGTATTATATAAAAATTAGACATAGGTAGTACCTTACTATTTAACGTATTAGAAATGACTTAGGTTTAGTGATGTGACTCTTGTAAATATATAAAGTTGTTTCACAAACGGCTAATAAAATATGTCGCTACAGAAGCAACATATAAACGAAATAAAGTACCAACAAATCTAACATGTTCACGCTCAAATGATGTAGTAATATCCGTTGCAAATCCTTTGCGAATTCACTTACAATGTACCAACTATCAGGCGCTATAATGTCGTAAAGGGATAATATACATCAACATCACAAGGCCTTAACGTATTTTATCGTAAAATAGGGCTTTTGAAAAAAGAGGTTTTGTACATAAACTTTTCCATTTTTTCGCAAATGACAAGCTGATTTATTACATTTTTATGCACGAGTGACATTAAATGGTGCATTAAATCGCTCATTTCATCGTCAACACCGGCGAGGGGTGTCAATGAGTTCAATACTGTGTAAGACTCTATATTATATATATTTTCCATCGCAATAAGCGATAGAATTCGTCAAATTAATCACATAGCCTGTCTCAGTGGTCCAGAGGTGAGCGTGTTCACTTAATAACCGCGAGGTCCCTGGTTTAATTCCCGGGAAGAGCAAAAATACTAATATACCTACACTAAGAGTGGCGAAGAATCCATTTATCACTATTCCCAGCGGCTTCTCTTTAGAGGTATAAACAAGCTGAACCCATTACCAAATAAATTAAGCTCATTTCAAGCTGTCAGCTACATAAAAATGCTGCTTTCATTTGCTTTGTCTTCTTTTTTTAAATTTACACCCTTCTCCACTCTACTTAGTGTATCTTAGTTACAACACAAAATTTGAAATTGTGTCCGATGAATAGAAATAGGCCCTATTATGCCCCTATTATGAATGGGTCTTAAACATAGTCCGCGAAAAGTGGGTAATACTCACCTTAGGTAATACAGGCGACATGCTGTGTTATATGTGATATTAGGTAAATATAAGTAGGTATCTAACAAGTTTACTGAAAGAGCACGTGTCGGCGAGGAAAAGAAATTAAATTGTCTTTTAACATGTCCATTACTGTAGTAATGACTCATCAAATCACCAAATTAATGTGCCCTAAATGGAGCAGTAATTAAGCTGATTAAAAATCGCCTGAGAATTTGGGTCACAAAGTAAATGTTTGGGTTTCGTGACTTGGTGTAAGGTTGTTTCTTGAAAAGGCGTTCACTTAAAATGTCTGCTTGACGGCGCTGACCGATCGTTAGCGTCCATTTAATTACTGTTATTTAAAAGTGCTCCATGTCAATCATGGCACAATATTTAGTAAACACCCTTCACACGAGACACGAGAATAAATGTTGTAAAAAACAGTAAAAATACTTTAAGTGACGAGTTACAAACAAACATTCTTGAAAAGTTAATGTCAAACAAAAATATAAATATAAAATGTTATTTCAAAGTTTTCTTTCAATAAGTGTGTTATGATTTTGAACTTTATATTAAAACGATGTTGTTATTCTTTCATATCTTCTATTTATGATGTATTTTCTAAACACGTTTCAATTATAGGTACCTAATACGTAGGTACATAGATTACATAGCTAACCCATTGAGGTTAACTTTTAAAAAATAATTTAAGATAATAGAAACATTCTTATCTAAAAAGAATGTACAGTCTAAGTCTGTTAAAAATACTGAGTTACGAAAATGCAGTTGGATCGGTCAAACACTGTTTAATCAACTGTCAATAAGTGTAATAGTAATACAAATATTTATTAGTTCTGTGAAAATTTTACTTTTTACCTATTACGGTATTGCTGAGTGAGACAGCCAAACAGTAAAGTAGAGGGAGCCCGTTAATAACCTTAAGGTTCGGGACCCTAAAAAGTACAATGATTTTATTTCTGTACGCCACTAGCATTTAAGCTATAATATAACCTAATATCTGCTTTTATGTACAAAATATTGGCTATTATGCTGACGAACAAAATAGGACAATTTTAAAACCAGCCATTAGTAATCGATACATCGGCACATGATTAGCAGTTTTTACAACGCTAAAAGCGATAACTGATGGACAGCTTCGCATGCCGCGGGTAAAAATACTTGGATCTTTAACCCTCTTATTAAAGTTCATGAGATGCAAAACTGGACGTACGTTAGTGCTTGCTTGTATTCTGTTATTACTGTAGTAAGAGGATATTTAAGCCTTACGGTGCCTTTTCGCGAAATATATTATGCTATGCGATGTGCTGTAATAATGTAAAGGCTTTGCTACAGAGCTATGTGATCATTTCCATTGATTCTAAGCTATGTAGCCAGTGTCGGCACGTGAATAGATAACTGTTAGAATGAAAACTTCATACTAACGCTGTGCGAGATTTCACTACTACACGCACAGCTATGTGTGCGTGAGATATCACTGACAAGGCGTGGCGAGCACCGAAGCCCAGATGAGACTAAACGAGAATCTAGCTCGACGCGCGACCTAATGGTTGTAGCGAAGCGAAGATTTAGATTTTAGTTGTTGTGTGGTAAAAAAAAGTGTTGTAAGTTTTAAGCGTTTATCTGTGTTAATGTTTTTCATAGAAAAAATAACCGCCTTCCTAAATTGGAAAATAATATTTACATCTGTTAATTGAAGAACGGTGCTAAACCAATAGATTAGACAGTATATCTAAGACGAAAAAAATGGTTTGTAGGATATGGGCACTAGGGTTTACAGTACAGTTACATACATAACTATTCTGTGGCGGCAGCGCGTTCTTATATTATGCTTTGCGAATAAAATGTGTTAAGACGTACCGGGCTAACAATTGTTAAACTATGAATTAAGTTGTGTCATCTATTCGATGACAGCAGTCCACAGGATTTCATGCTGACATTAGGTTCAAAATTGTAACGAACTCTAAACCCTGTAGTAAGATGTATTGTGTAATTCCACGGCTAAAAATGTTTTCTAGAATTGTATATTAAAATGAAATAGGTTCCTATTTATTCAGTGAAATTTCAAATCGTTCAAGTCGCTTCATTAGATCTGAATGATCGATTTCGATGATGAGTTATAGTGACGTAATTTTTTGCATTAAAATTTCCATTTTCAGTGCGATATTGGAACAGCGCCAGATAGATTGGGACAGTTAAAGCACTTCGTCATCGATGTCTACGTAATTGCCTTAATTTCTAAAAGTAGAGCAGTGGGTATCTTTTTGATTGTTATGACGACAGGTATGATTTTATTCGGATCTATACTTCTTACTTGGTTAATGACGACAGTTTTTCAAGCACTTTAGCCAAATGCACCTAAAATAGGTTTAAGTTCACTATGTATACATGCCTTTCCTGAAAGACTTAGCCGAGCAAGCGGCCACTTCTCATCCTGTTCTTGCCAACCGCTTTACAAAGATCGCTATCCTACATTGTACGTGAAAACACTGCGAAGCGTTACCCACCATATTCTAATCTTTTTTAGATATTATAGAGCCACAATGGCGTCCTTATATTCAAAGCCATCTTATAAAATCACATAAAACCCAACCTTATAGCCGAATATTTAAGAGAAAAGAGAGCTTACTTCCGTGTTTACTATCGCCCATATTCATTTATCTTTTGTATTCTTTTATCCGACCTGACCGTTGTATACAAAGCGTTTTTAATAACATAATATATTCATTTTATACAGGCCCTCGTCTTGAGGAAAATGTCAGCAATCTGTGGCGAAATCCTGTTTTATTGTTATTGCACTGCTTGAATAAATTCGAAGTCAAAATAGATATAAACCTAAGAACGGATTCGAGTAAATAAAGTCGGTGAGACACGGGACCGCTTTTGGACCAGTACCGCTGAAATAACAATTATTGGGACTTTATGCGACGGCTACAAATCGCCCAATAAATGTGCGGTTCGAGAAATAAAATGCTGATCTTTACTTAGGAAAATAAGGGTAATAAAGGTTCTTAGTTTATATTCAAATACTATGGAAAACCTTTTTTAAGATCTCATGTTAAATAATATATCTAGTGCCCCATTAGGCGATTGGTTGCTCTGTGATAAAACCAGATTTTAAAAATACAAAATCCACAGGTACCTACTGGTATATAAAAATATATGTTTTAGATTGATTTAATTATTATTCTTTTTTTATTTAGTCAATGAATTTCTTTTAGATTCCTATCCACATAAATGAAATAGTATCTAATAAATGATTCAAGATTGTTTTTTATTCTGTAAGACGTATTTCTTTGAGGAGGTAACTGGGCACCTAATTAAATTGGAATAGATACCAGGAACGCTATCAGTGAGAGGGCTTTCGATCTTTAACGGTGAAATTCAATTTTCTTTTTTTCGCTTCTAATGAAAACATGGTCGCTGAGCAGTCAAGTTGAAAATCGTACAAAGTTAAAGTAAAACATCAAAGGAATATAGCTAAAAATTCAAAAGTCTTGCCGGCCAAAATGCGACCTATGAGTAAGTACTTGATAATTAAATTTATCTTTTATTTCGAACTATTTCAAAAACTAGATAAAAGATACGCCTGCCTTCATTTATCTTAACTTTTATTTATTCTATCCTACTGATATTATAAATGCGATTTATTAAAGGTCACAATACTATTACTTATGGCTCAAATAACGTAAATTTAAGGCATTGTATACCATTTCTGGTTCACTTTGTATTTTTTATTTATTACTTTCTATCTTTTTAGTATCAGAATAAATTAAAATTAGAGTAGCTACCTACCTATAGTTCTACATATGGAGACCAGTTAAGCAGGGTTTCGCAATTTTAATAATCATATTTGAATTCAAGGTGAATCTTTTCAGCAAAAACTCTACGAATACTTAAAGTATTTTTCAAAGAGTGCTTAAAATTTAATTCAGCGTTGCGCTAACTCTTGAGACATGACGAAAGCCGATGCTCACTGCAGGTTTTTCCCTCACATAAGAGGTCTTGGCTACATAATATTCCTGGATATGTTATGAAATTTTACAAATTCAGACGTGGCGTGGGCTAGCCTTTTTGATGTGAAATATATTTCGTATCATTAGGCTAACTAGGTACGGAATTCGAATGCATTTTTCCATGTAATAAGTTAGCTACGTACTTAGGTCAGGTTATCTTCCATTTCGTTCATTTACTTTCGGTCAGCTGTATTGAAAGTATGTACATGAACATAGCATCAAAGCTGTAATACCCGAAGGTGTAGGCAGATGCGAATCTTTACTCCGACTAAATTAAAGTAATTATTATTAAATTTAATAATTTAATAAATAATTAAACTTCGTGCTACAACTAAGGTTTTCTAAGTACCTACCTATATTAGAAAAGTCTGTTAGCTCGACCGGAATTCAGGAACGCAGGACCTCGCGGTTATTTAGTAAACACGCTTACCACTTGACCACGGAGGCCGTGAAAGTAAGTACTCAGGATGATATTTTTTTTCCATTCCAATAGACTTTATGACTAAACAAAAGAAAATTTTACTATCTCAATAAATAAACATTTATAAAAATATTTTCATTTTTATTCATATTTTATCATTTGTGCAATTTTCCTATATCAATGGTTTTTAGAAATCCCTCGTACGGTGCTAAAGATTTTCATATTCAATTACAAATAGACAAGTGGCGTCTCGAGTATCGCCTTTGACGTCTTCACGGTTTAAAGGATATTAGGTCCCCTTATCCGATCCGAGGGGAAGGAATTAGCAAAAGAGGCGCTGGTAATGAATTTTATATTTGCACGTGCCTTTGAAAAGGGCATCTGATGTCGTTTCGTTAGCCTTTGATTGAGCGTTGAAATATTATATCTCGTTAATGCTGAAGATTTACTTATCTTGTTTTATACTGAGTTGCTTTTGAAGAATTAACATGAATGAAGATGACGTAAATGTTAGTCAAAATATGATATAGGTACTACGAATGGTAACTTCTTAGAAATGTAGATATATAAATAATTTAAAAGGTTCCATAATAATATCATGAGTTTCAAAGAAGAAATGAGATAATGATAACAGTAGTAGTTTGGTAGTACCAATATATTTAAATCTAGCTGTTAGACCCAGGTTCACATGAGTAGGGGTCACCTTTCCAATCATTTCTATTTTCAAAAAGTTTATATACCTACCTACACAAACCACCAACTATTTTTCTGTTTTGTTTTGACTGGCCTGGTAGTGGTTAGTGACCCTGACTGCTGTGCAGAAGGTCGTGGGTTTGACTGTAACCCAGCACAAACAAATTTTTGTTTGAAGAGCACGATTATTTGTTATATGTCAGGCTATAATTTATTTAGAAAAAAAAATTATCCGTTCCTAGTACCTACTTACCCATAACAAAAGCAAATATAATTGCTTTATTTGGGACTAAATAGCGCTATGTGTATGGGTGAAACTATAATTGCTATTAAGAAATGTTATTTGTTTATTATTTTAAGGAGGCGATAACGAACAAGTCGAATAAATATTATGAGATCGGTCCTGCTAGACCGAACCTATTAGAAAGAGAGCCTCTGATTGTAATATACTAGAGGAGACTCTCAATATTTTAACATTGTAAATTATAGTAACTAAACTACCTACCTTTCTGCATAACCTGGCCTGGCATACTGTCGAAAGATCAAACAAATACCATACAAAGGGGAACATCCTAGAATGAGCTCTTATTATGTGCATATAAAGGGGTTGGTAATAACGTATAAATATAAGCTTTGTAAGAACCCTCTGCAATGTTTTATATAATTAGCTTAAGCGGTTTAACTAGGGGGACGAAGTACAGAATTTTTTTTAAATTTTCTTAATGAATGTTTAGATTTGGCATACAAACTTTATAGACATGTATTTGAATTTGAATTAAGTTTTTGATGTAGGGTTGTGTAGTGACATGTGTCCAAATAATGGGACTTTGACTGCTTCAATGTTTTACTAATATGCCTCAGAGGATTCGGTTTAGACTTTGATGTTGGTGCTTTTAACGAAATCAATGATTAATAGAAAATGCATGACATCTTAAACTGTATTATAATAACACCTATTATAATAGTATTATAATAGGTAGTGGATGTTGAAATAGTATTGCCACATGCCAGCCCTACAATACCATCATTGTCATCATCATCATCAGCCTATCCTAGTCCCAAGCTGGAGATGGCCTCTCCTTAAGCACGTCAGTGAGCACGATCCGCGGCTACTCTCATCTAGCTCTTACCAGCCACCTTGCAGAGATCGTCACTCCATCTAGTCTGAGGGCGTCCTACGTTACGTTTGCGAATACAATACAATAATAATACCTGACACTTACACTTCAATACACTTCGGAGTAGACTTCCATACCGATGACCGCACTCCGAAAAGTCATTTAACACTAAACATCCTTAACTAAGTACTTTCAAAATCCATACTAAAATAAATAATTCCAGATAGTTGATTGGCGTCTCTAAGTATGGCAGTAAGAAATATTACCTAATTTCAAGGTTAAAATGAAAATTACTTACTTACGTATTGCCATTTATAGAATACAACTAGTTCCATAGAGCTGCCAATTTCATAGTTGTTGGTGGTTAAACTCTTCTGCGTCGATGGAGTCGGCGGGGACTAAGTCACCTTCGTCCGTGGGATTCTACCTTTAACCTGAAAACGTGGTCCCTGGGTGGTGCAAATCAGGTGACAATATACTGGTGGTAGGCTTCGGCCGTGGCCCACCAGACAAAGCGGTACCGCCAACACACCAACACCACCGTGTTCCGATGCGATGTCTGGTGACACCATTAAAAGCGTTTGTCGGAATCGTTCCTCCTTCATGGTTTCTGATATAGAGCTTCATTCTGCTGCAACCTTCTCACCAAAAATCATTCGTGCCTAATCATAAGTTAATCGGTAAATTGGGCAGGCGCGTTCCTTCGTACACTACAACATTGCTTAAAATAAGGCAAGTTGTAGGTACTCCAGCGCAAGCCTATTTCAGAATAAATAACCCGTTAATCCAATTCGGAATCTCAGTTCCTTTAAATCGAGATCCAGATAACAATAGACACAATACAAATGTATCCGAACTTTTTCTATATCTGTCAACTAAATGTCACATTAGCACAAAAACGATTTGCTCAAAGAAAGGCCAGCTGAATAATTCAAAATTATTGAATTAAAATGTCTCACAATCAGTTAAAGGGTTCTATACGTCTGGGTGTTGATATTTTTGACAGCTGTATTGTTAAAAATTTTGAAATGTGGATTTAAAATGTATAAGCAATGTCGTTCGGTACGACAGTTTGCTTAATTTGAACGGAACAATTAAGGTACGGTATGAAACAGTTACAGTAAGTAAAGGGTAAAATCTTTATGTCTGTAAAAAAAAAATTAACTTACACAAATACTCTTTTCTGATAGTCGCTTCATTCCACTGCGGTACTAACTCCTGTTACTATTTTAATAGACTGAATGGTTGTGTTACTTGCTGTTACAAATTCTACAGGCGCAATGACTTTTTTTTTGATAAGCGCCTGTACAGTTGTGGATGGCAAGGAAAATTCAAAAAATGTTTACTCAACTTAGCTCCGTTTCAACAGTTGTCGATAAGTATCGGATAGATTATTCACAAGTTTTGTCTTTGTCGCTTGACATATTGTAAGAAAGGGACATAACTTATAAAAGCTATCTGACACTTATAGGCGACTGATGAAAGCCCTGGCCCTTAGTATTGCACTACATATTTTTTTATTTTTTTTATTACTACAACTTGCCTGATGTTAAGCAATGATGTAGTCCACGATGGAACGCGCTCACCTAATATACCGATTCAGTCGTGATTACGAATGATTTTCGGTGAGAATGTGGTAGTGGAATAACGTTCCATATGGTGAAAACCATAATGGAGCAAAAATTCCAACCCACCCTCCTAAATGGTCATCGCACTGGAAGTCGGCAAGACCGTTTCGCCCAAGTGTAACTGTGATTTTAGCAGTATGAAATATAGTATTGTCTTAGAAATATACTTTAAGACCTGTTCTCTGACCTAATGAAACATAATTTTATAAGAATCGGCACAGCTGTTTCGAAGGAATTTTGTTACAAACACTGTGACACGAGAATTCTACATAATTAGTATAAGTAATTACAAATAATTAGTAGAGCAGCGGTGGCGCAGCGGTGTCGGCCTCGGGATAGAAATATAAGATAGCGGGTTTCGGTCCCCAGTCCTGCCAACACATCTAATCTTCGTATGAATTGTTCCATCGCGTAATGAAAGCATCGTGAAGAAACCGGCATGTCTAAGAACAAATCATTTGAGGAAATGTAACATCCATTAACCCAGCCCAACCAGGCCAGCGTGTGTGGATTTAGGCCTAAACTCTCTTAACTCGTAAGATAATTGAGAGACCCGTGCCCAGCCCAGGGGACACTTATCAAAGCAAAGGGTCAAAATGAGATAATGACTAATTACTATTTTAACTACTGCTGTATAAATAGCAGTGACAAAGAGTCCACACAAACCGATTCCCATCGGCTTCCCTTTAGAAAATGGTCAATATCACGTACTTATTAATATATTATGTAACGCCTAAAAGTTTTGAATAGCTACATAAATAAACACAGCATCAAGTGTAAGAACGATCGGTGAAAGGCAGTAAAGAAATATTATTTTCCTAAGTAAGTAAGAACTCTTTTGCTCCGGCTTCCCTTTTTCAGACTTCCACCCTTCGCCACTGATAAATAGTTTAAAGTCACCTGTAGTTTGGGCAATTTAAACAGCTTCAAAACATTTAGCAAAGTTTATTTATATTATATGGCTAACGCAGACAAACAGTGAATTTCTCCGTGACGTTACCTGTGAATACTAAATGTAGGATTCATTCTGGACTACAGCAACTTTTAAACTTTATCCGACGAACTATTACTAGACAATGATTGGCCATTAAATCTGGAGACAATAATAAATAAACCTATGATTACCTAGCAGTTACTAATATTAACTAGCAGTCATTTGTTTAAATCAGTAATCCGACAAAGATCAAAATAAAAAGGTATGTACTAAAACAAGAATTATTGGTTATTCTGTGTTTAAACGGAGGATAAGTAGGTAGGTGGGTACCTAATTAGAGAATAAAGGGCAAAGTTAGCTGAGATAATTATTTCAATTACGCAAATTGGTCTTGAAAGTTAGAATAGGTACGACCTACCTGTACTTAAACAGATTAGTAGGTAGGTACTTAGTAAAAATAAAATGAAAGTTTACTTTCTTTGTTCCATACGACGAGACCAAAATTAGAAATTAACCTTTGTTACTATTTTATAATAGCGAAATGGAGTATGATCAGCTAGGTCATATGTCAAGGTGTAGGTTATAGTTATAGAATGCAAGCATCTGTGACTAGTTATTATTCAAAGTAGCCAAGCTTAAGACAAAGTTTTACTATAAAAGAAAATTCCACACAACGCTTATATCATTTTATCTGCACAAGAGAAACAAAGTTAATGTCTGTGACAAAAATAAACTGCGTAACAGTGGTTGTGACAATGTCGCTCCTTTCTTTCGCGCTGTTCATAATAATCCTGATGATAAGCACAGCCACAGCAGAAATACAAACCAAAACTCCTGCAACATCTTCAGTGCAAAGTTTTAAAAGATTCGTTACTGACATGATTATAGACCAAAGTACGAAAATTCAGTTGCTGCTCAAAAAAATTCAATTGAACGCTCATTCTGTTTTAAATAAAATAGAAAGTATAAAGCAGAACTCGAAATTTAATAAGAAGAAAAACAATTTGGATAACATTAACAGCAAACAAGAGCATCAGATTGAATCACCAGTTCCGAAGACTAAGAAGAATGCAGAAAAGGTAGAATCACGTAGTTTTAACGGGCATTATGCTTCTTCCGGATACGGAGTGAGTGGAACTGCAAACTATGGAGTACCAACATACCACCATCATTCTATCGGTTTCGACCCCATCAATATAGTTGTCTCTATGTCTCTTCTCTCATTTCTTCTTCAAGCGTTACAAGGACTGTTAAGCAGAACTAGATTACCAACACCGGTGGTAGAAGCAAGAGCTATACAATCTATTGAAGACTGGACTAAGAAGTTTGAAGACAATTTGACTGTTAAGGATAAAGATAAATACTACACAAAGAAGTTTCTCAAGAAATATATCCGTAAGTAACCTAGTAGGTACTAGGTACATTTTAGGCTTTTATTAAGTTATTAACTATCTGGGTATGTCACTGTAGGTATCGGTATTCTGTACCTATAAAATAGAAAGTAGTTTTATGTTAGTAACTCTGTCAATAATCCTGTAGTTTAAGAAGATATCTACATAAAGGCTATAACGAAATTGTGAAATACAACATAATTATTTTTAGGAAAACGATAATCTAGTAAGAATTGTTAAAAAAAGTAGTTTTACATCAAAAATAAGTAGGTTAGAAATTAAAAATAAAAGTAAATGGACAAGTAGTTAGTATCTTTGTATCCTTGTATTCTTCAACCTATTATAAATATAAAATAAAATATACTGAGGTATTATTCATTTTACTATAGTAAATTATGTTACAATTAAAACTCCTACTCTATTAAAATAATTCGGTTTCATAATCTGGCAAATAACCGGATCTACACCCTGTTATATAGTTTAACACCTAAATTGAATGCCGCTGCAGAGGATCCTACATTTTGCACTACCCCAGCAAGATTTGTTTCTTTTGCCGTATCTTGATACAGAACTATTCCCACCTATCCGAATCCTGCAAAATATCAATTCGGTAGATAAACACTCGACGCCATGTGAACGTAGCTTATGAAATGATGAATGTGATGATGGAATTCTCTTTCACGGAAGACAGTTTGAACGGATTTGCATGAAAGGAGACGTTCAAAAAATGTATAGAGCCTGGGATTAAAATAATTGTAAATTTGAACAGCAATCTGAGTTACATAGGTTAATAGAGCATAATTAATAAATTTTTTGGTGTATTTAAAATTATTTTACACCCTCCCGTTTTTTTTTAAATTGAAACTGAAAATAAGAATCTTCAATGCAATATTATGATTATTGCAATTGGCAACCCCATGGCCAAATGACAATTGAGCAACCAACCATCTTGTTCTTTTAATTATGGCCTCTGCAGAAATTATTCCGCAATTTTGCCAGTGTCAAGTTTAAATAAGTATATAAGTTTTTAAAGATTAGTAGTAAAAAACTAAAAAACTGCGATGTTCTAAGACGCCATTTTTAAGAGCCAGAGTCAAGTAGTGAACTGGTTGGATTATTCTCACGATATCAAGTAGCCACTCTGAGTGGATATCGCTTACAGGCTACTTAACTTTGTTTAGACATATCTCTTCTGACGTGAAATATATCTTAGATGTTTTGGAGTGAAACTTGAGCAAATAATTAATGGCTATTAAGAGAGGTTTTCCTGTAATTTTGCGTTGCTATTTTGTGGAAGAATCGTAAAGACCAAACTAAGTACGTACCTAGATTAATAGTACCTACCTAATTATATACAACAACAAGCCGGTTCCGGAAAGGCTTCAGTACCATAGACCACATCCATATGCTACGCCAGGTTATACAGAAGACTGAGGAGTATAGTCGGCCGATCTGTCTCGCGTTCGTAGATTATGAGAAAGCCTTTGATTCAATCGAGACTTGGGCGGTAGGTACTGCAATCTCTTCAACGATGCCAGATTGACTATAGGTATATCGAAGTGTTGAAGTGTTTGTATGACAATGCCACGATGACCGATGACCGTTGCAGCTTCAACATCGACAGTAACCACCTATTGCATTGGTTAGTATTTATCCTAGCGATAGCACACTCTAAGGGACCATAGCAACGATGAAGGTAAATATCTCGTAAGTGTTCAAATGGTAATCAGGGAAAATGATCATAATGTATTGTGTTAAACACTTATTTTACCAATTCACTTATTGACAACTCACAAAATCTTGCAGCTTTAACATCAATAGGTTATACCTATTGCATGCTACTTAGGTATGTCTTTGGAATGAATTAGAATGATTACGATAAGTCACGCGCAGACATATCTATAGGAATAGGCAAGTAAGTACCTACTAAGTATTATTAAGACTTGTGCCTAGTAACGGGGAAAACTAAGACCGCCTACTGTAATATTAAAAAATATATTTTTCACTATAACGTAGATACCATGTGCTCCTGAATACGCAACATCGCAATTCAAACTCATCTCCTCATATGCATTTAGATTTCATGAAAACATAATACGAAAAAGAAAACAACGCAAGTAGGCTTTACGCTTCGCTTGTAAATTATGAGGTCGAGGGAAAATGGTACACTCATATTTGTTGTAGATAGGTACCTACTCTTTTATGAGCAATATTTGTCTGGTTATTTCTATTAATGTGAAACGAAGAATAAGAAATAAAGAAACATGACTAAATATTAATAAATAGGTAGTGCTGTAAACTTATGTAGTACTCTGCCTACCCCCTTGGTACAATGATAAGACTATGAATTTTTTATTTTACTATAATGCAAGTCTTCGGAATAAAATAAAACACAAATATATCCGATAAAAGACCGAAAGAATAATAAAATAATCTTTGACGGAAAGGAAAGCAGTGTTAAAATTGAAGATGAAATTTTGGATTAAGTTTAAGATTTTTCCATGTACTTACATTATTAAAATAATTATGATATAAGTTAGAATTAAATTAAACTAATAATTAAAAATGTTAATGATTTAAGCGCCACCTATCCTAGGCAAGTCGAACACATTGCAAGCTTAGAGCACGAACAACAAATACGAGGTCATCAGCGCCATCTATATTTTTAGTTTATATTGCTGTGCGCATCGTACAGGTGGCGCTACCTACCATGCGCAAGCGCACAGTAGTGCCATCAAGTGGTTTGTGTGAGAATCGCATCCTACTTTACTTTCAATTTAATTGGCTTGACTGGCACTAGATGTCGTCAGAGAATAATTTTTGTAACAGATGTAGGTACTTATATTACCACCACACATATTTTTGGAATAATAATACATACAACTTTGCAACTTTAATAAGCATTTAGTGATTTTGTTATTAATTCCAGCGCGTGAGATTAATATAATATGGAAACCACCTGCACCCTGAAAAGATCCACCACTGAATCTTAGCACCTTTATACCCATAACAAAAAATTTAAAAAAGAACGTATTTGTCAGATTCATCTGGAAAATTTTATTGATTGCCTTAATCAATAAAACCGGTCGCGGTAACATTCGAGGAAATTTACATTTCACTCGTGCCTTTTTTACTCAAAAATGTAGTCATAAGCGAATATCACCCTCATTTCAGTGGCTATGTTTAGGTCCCATAAATAATAGGGGGCAAACCTATTGACGTTCATCGGACACAATCACCAATTTCGAATTGCCACAATGATTATACTTACTTATTATGATTATACTTATATTCGTCGCTTATGTTCTAAACCGCGGAAGTCCAAAAACTATAAGCGTTTGCCTGGCACGGCCCCCCAGAATTTACGTTATAGGTGCACACCAATGAAATGTACTCGCTTCTAGGAGTATATGTACCGGTTTATTTTTGAATGTAACTCTGCACTTTTGAAAAAACATGCAAAAAAAACGGTGGCCGTGCCAGCCAAACGTTTTCAGCACGGCCCCCATGTAACTTGGAAAATACAGAAAAATATTTCTAATACCTACTCAAGAAATTACACGTTTTAAGTGCCGCAACAGATTGTGAATTACTAATAACAAGTAGGTAATATTTAAACATTGATCGGGGGCCGCCGTGCTATAAAAAAAATTAAGAAAAAGTATCTAAAAAAGACAAAACAAAGCTAAAAACTATTAGAAAATTAAATTATTCTGTTGTTATCTGCTGTCCTTATTCTGTTGGGACCTCGTGGTTATTAATCAAAGAAGCTTCTCACTGATGACTAAACTGATATTTATAGCCATCAGCTACTGTTAGAATAGAGTTTTAGCTGTAGAATTTCTGGTGTATACAATGAGTTGTATAGCAAACCCAAATCGAATTCGCAAAAATATTGTTGACATTGATGAAATTAAGAATGAAATGATTACAAGTGTGAGAAAATAAAGAAACACTTCATACTTGCAACCGCATTACGCTACTTAGGTGCCTACACGTAATGAAACAAGCGCGGGAGCCGGCTCAAAGCGAAGTAATTATTCATCACCCGAACAAATCTTAAGCAAACAATACAGTGCTGATGCATAATTACAGAAAGATAAAGGGCCGGTGTAGATACAAAATGGTAAGTGGGAACTCAAAATAAATGGCTGTAGACCACGATATTAATTTCTCGTTTGTCGGAGTTGCTGCGCGGTTATTTTTTAAAAGCAACGTAGGGTTAATTGTAATGAAGCGGTATTTGGACAGTGAAATATTTAGAATATCGTTTTGTGAGAAAAAAATCAGTGATGGAATTTTCGGATTCATTAAAAGACTTAGCCTGAGATATAAATATTTGGTAGGTATCTACATTAAAAAAAAATAAACATACAAAACTTTCGCATTTATGAAAGTTTGCATGGATGTACGTTTGTTATTATTTCACGCAAAAATACTAGACGGATTTGAATGAAACATGGCACAGAGATAGATTATAATTTAACATAGCACTTAAGCTACTTTTTATCCTAATACCACGTGGGCAATGCGCCTGGCGGATGTTAGTACTATCATAAATGTGGAAGTTTGTGATGACAGATATTTGCTAGGTACCTATTCTTTGACGTCAAAATAATAGAACATATTCATATAAAATTGCACTTGTACACACCTTTTGCATTTGCTCCTAATTCTTATACCTACCGGGAATTGTTCCCCTTAATTAGTTAATAGCATAACTAATAAACATTTTACTTTATAATTGGGACAAGTACCTAGATGAGCAAAGTAATTTACAATGAAATAAATAGGTACTTACCCATGTTTTATAGTCTCTCCATGCCTTCTACTATAGCGGCGGTGGAGCAGTGGTATCGGCTTGACCTTTAAAACATAATCGCGGGTTCGATCCTCGGTCGTACCCACACATTTTTTTTAATTGTTTCATTCCCGCTGTTCAATATCGGCGAAGGAAAACATCGTGGGAAAACTAGCACATCTAAGAACCAATCCACCCACACTTAGCCAGCTTGTCTGGATTAACGCCTAAACTCTTTCAACATGTAAGATACCTAGTTGAGAGAAGACCCATGCCTAGCTGTGGGACACTAAAAAGGGTTAAAGATGCCTTTCACTTGATAAGAAGCTATAGTTTTTACTAATATCTACTCTATCCTATCCTGTTCCAAAATACTCTGTCAGCTAACAATGTGAAAAAATGCTAAGTATAAAAATACTTCATTAAACTAACTTTTATCTACCGTGTTAATCAATGGGCGTGGGCTAGTAAAATCTGATAGTGGGATTGAAAAATGCCATATGATTAAATAACACAATCAAAACTGAACTTAATTTGTTTGTACCAAAGTTGGTATTCCAAAAACAACGATGACTAAACACTTCAATTGTTAAGTAAAATAGCAGTCTAAGCAAACTACGGTCTTATAATAACGACAGCAGATTTATTGGTACATCCTAATACAATTAATTCGATATTAAGTTGTTGGAAATGAGAGTCATCGTGTTATTAAACTACGATATAAAAAAGAGTTTTAAATGTGAAACACATTGTAACATGAAAGGTGCCTATAAACTAAGATGTGGGTGAAAGTTAATTTTTGATTAATGCAAAATAATAGATACCTAAACACATACCTACAAGTGTCTTTGTGATGAACAAACTGAAATCAATCAGAGACTAATTCACTTATTTAAATAAATTCAGTTGCTGTGCAGTTGCGGTTGAGTTACGATCAAAACAGCCCCTTTTTCGTATTCTCTATAATTTTGACAACCGTTATCAGACACGCTCGCTTCAAGTTCGCGGCACGCGAGCGCTTTAGATTAGATATGACAGCTAAACAATTATAAGAATACCATTTTGCACTAAGCCGAAAACTGAATTGCAACTGCACCGCAACTTCATCGGCGCGTCAAATTATGTGAATTAGGGCACAGACCGAATTGTTACGAATCTTTGTACCTAAGAGTGTGAACGCACTAGCGGTTGACCGATACGGTTAGCCGCGTGCTACATGTGCCCCCTATTACGTATGGGCCCAAAAAACAAAGCCACCAAAAAGTGGATGTTATTCACCTCTGCCTACACCTTCGGGTAATATAGACGTGAGCGCTATGTATGTTAAATGTTACAGTAGGCAGACATTATAGGACGCCTGATAAGATTGTTGTGATTCACAATGAGTCTCTGTTTTTGCTTTTCCCTAATTGATATGCACGTCACGTTATGTTTCCTAATAAAAGCTAAAATAAAAAAATAAAGGAGTTCAGTTTATTTTAAATTTATTTTCTATTTAAATCTTAAATGTTCGTTGTATTTTTCTAAGAAACATTACACGCAACGTCTATACCCCGTTTGTTCAGACTTGTCCTAATTATGCGTGATTTATCTTTATAATCTAAGATCAATAAAGATTTTATGGCCTCACGCACAAAATGATTAAAAATTTATCTAAAATCGAAGCGATTTTAAGACCTGTGTTTATAGATTTCTGATAATATATACCACAAATGGTTTACAAAGTGTCTGATAAACAATAAAATCTCTATTAAAGCTTTTATTGTTATTATTCTTCTTATTTCTACATTTTAACTAAATAACATCATCAGAATACATAAAGGTTTGACATAAATAGGTTAATCTATACCCAGTTTTATACTAATATTAAAAAGCTGAAGAGTTTGTTTAGTTGATCGCGCTAATCTTACGAACTACTGATCTGGATTTGAAAAATTCTTGCACTGTTAAATAAGTCCATTTACTAAAGAAGAATATAGGTTACTATTTATCCCACTGCTGGGCACGATATAAAATGTACCTACTTAACTCGGGCGGAGCCGCAGCGAAAAGTTAGATGAAAATACTTTGCAAGTAGGTTTTAATCGATTAGAAAATTACTAAAATTTATTAGTACCTACCCACAAAAGTACTTATTTAACCAAGTTAATGCCTCGTTGGCTTAAGGGTAAGTGGTCACTTAATAACCGCGGGGTTCTGCATTCGAATCAGGGATCAAACCAAAAGATGTTTCTATATTTTAAAAAGTCAATAGCGGGTCGAAGTTGGGAATAGTTGGCAAAATGTAGTTGATTCACATCTGCCGACTACACCTTGGGTACCTAATACAGGCATGAGCAGTACCTACTAAGTTATTTAATTTAAACAGTCCCATAAATATTACTGTAATGTATAATGTCAACAAATTTCCGGGACTCTTTAGTTTAGATTATCTAGAGAAGATAACATCGCATCGCAGTACAAGTGAACTCATATTCAATTTGCCGGCAGCGTAGTCGTTGAAAAATAATTAAAAACGCAATTAAAATTCACCATAAATCCGTCAGTGGCCCCGCCTAGCGTGTAAACAAACTCAAATTAAAACCAAACTATAAATAAATGCGTCGTTATGTTGTTTTAGTGTAATCGTATATATCGACGCTCCTGGATTTTAATGGTTTTGTTACTGTGACAACCAATCACACCGAACCGTATCGAATGTCTAATGGAATTGGGGTCTACTGCTACGTTTATGAACTTCCGATTTAGTGTAAGACAAACACAAATTTTCTGATTAAACTATAGTTAGTAAGCACATAATAGTATTTTTAACATGTGAAATATTTACCACTTACGTATTTACGAATACCTACACCCAAAACTCATTTCGAAAGCCTAAAAATATTACTCGACCGACCGATAATCGAATTATTGTAGAGCTTCTGTTTTATGATAAATTGTTTTATGAATTAGATTACATTTAGAGTTATTGAATGTATTGAGTCTAATAAAACAGCCTACTCTTTAATGGTAGGCAATTATTATTTTAGCATGTGTTTTTTTATGATTAATTAAAAAATTTTACACTTATGATATTTTTTTACATACAAGGTGTTTGAATTGTGAAGAAAATAATCAAATATAAAAGAAGATAATAAGCATTAGCTACGGTTACTAAGTCGGTAAAAGTATTTTTTATAACATTTACTGAACCTTCAGTACCCTAAATATCTTACCAAATCTTTGAAAAACTTCCTTAAGTAAACTGTAAGTCCAATCAAACAGTGATCCTCTAAAGTCTGCAATGGCTTGGTATTCGAAAAACTTCCATATGTAAACTGTTAGTCCAATCAAACAGTGATCCTCTAAAGTCTGCAATGGCTTGGTATTCGAAAAACTTCCATAAGTAAACTGTAAGTCCCATCAAACAGTGATCCTCTAAAGTCTGCAATGGCTTGGTGCGATTTTGTTCGTGGGGTAGTTTTAACATGTTCGGTGTAACAACAGGTCATCACGAATGAGGGATCCTCATTCGCACGGACTCCACTATTTTGCCGTGCTGCAATATTTTATAATCCCTATTCAGGACTATAAAATACGAGTATCGGAGCACCAATCAAAATTTCTCTCACAGGTAACACTATCTCTTTCTAACACGTAGGCAACTAGAAAAGTGACGAGTAATATTTACTAGGAACGAAATCAAACAGGTGCAAACTGTTGTTACTTTATGGTAGCAGGTGTATTTGTTTAAAATATTAAATCGTCCAATTAATACCTTTATAAAGGACCTTTTGTATCGATCTCGATAATTTGGGGAGTATTGTGTAACTTTTTCTTGCAATCCGATCAATGGGCCATTAGAGTGGAACGGAATGACGAACACACAAAAACTTTTGAAACGTTTTATTATCACACAATTATTCAAATTTATAAAATAAGGAATCTAATGCATGTTTATTGCTATCGTCGAGTAAAATATACCTACCTGTGAAAGTTAATTAATGGTTATACTTACTACCTACCTACTTCGTTGTCAGTTTACACTTTTAAAGTTAGTCTTTCTGGTAACCGATTTACTTACCACAAGAAATCGTCGGTTCCAATTGTACATACGGTACTTATGCAGAAATGAAATAGTAACGGCATCGGCTTGTCATTTCAATCTTATGCCTCGTAATAATAAATAGATTTACCCACCGAACTTTTGTAATGCATATTATTGATCTATTTTCAATGTAAGTATAATATCTTTCAATGATATTAATTAATACATTTAAGTTAGGTGAAGCCCTAACTATACAATACATTTAGGTACTGAGAAAACTGGCGCATCTTAGGACTCAACATTCGAAAACATGTGACATACATCATTGTCAACTCTAAGATAGTTGAAGAAAGACACATGTGCCAGCAATGGGGCAAGGGGTCTCAACTATGGGACACTAGGGTCCGTATTTATACACAGAGTTCAGCTTTCAGTACGCGCTTGAGATTACAGTAGAGATGATAGTTGATTTTATAAAATTAAACGTTTTTACTTAAAGTTGTTTCATAGTTATTGTTTAACTCGTAGTTATTGTGTAAATTCATTTATTTTCTTTCAATTTAAATAAAACAAAATAAAACTTAAATAAATTCAATACTAACTTAAAAACTAGATAGGGCGTTATAGAATTTCTCCGAATCGAGAGAGTTAATAAGTTAACACTGTTTATAAACACGGGCTTTGAGGGTAGTAGTTATTTTACTTATTTATCTACATTACTTTCTATGAAATTGCGTTGGTACCTATTTCAAATTTAATGTTAATCGCTGAAACAATCTTTCCGATTTAACTAACAATCAACACTAAAATCTTCTAAACAATTTAATTAGTTACCTACATCAAGATGATAATTATGTCCTAAGTCATATTAAATTAATACAAAAACGGTTAAGTAGAAAACATAAATAATTGAGCTAATCGAAACGTCGTTTTACATATTTCAATAATTACCTTCAGTCAACATTTGTATTATCCAAACTAATCAATTTTCGATCATACAATTAAACATGAACACAATATACAACTATTTAACTATCGACAGAATTATCTATCAGTTAACTTATAAAATAAAAATAAAGGTAAATTCACATTATTCAGTCTGAATTCTGAAAAAAAAACCGATAATAGAATTATATTACTTTAACTCGGTAATACTTTCCCTTGATACGTACATTTTATGTTAAGTTTTTTATACAACTAAGGCCCTGTTTACATAACACACTTTTATTATGACACTTCTCTATGCGGTAAATGGGTAAGCACAAAGAAAAACATGCTTGCCGTCGTGCGTCGCCATGCACTCTTGAGTGCTTAGACTAAATGCAAAGACGTAAGTTAACGTCGACTTTTAAATTAATAACTCAGACTTCATTAGTCACTGAGCTATTACTCAGCTGAAGTAGGTCACCTATAAAGTTATTATCACAAACCTACGTTATTTAACTGTCACTCAAAACTATTATGTCAACGTGTAAATAGGCCGTTATGACATAATTAAGTTAAATTAATTTGCCTGATTGGCTGCGGCTGCGGCGGCAGCTGCGGCAGCGGCTGCGGCGGCGGAAGCGGCGGCGGTCGCGGCCGCTACACTGGCGTTTGTGATTGGCGGTTGTGGTAGAAGTAGATCAGCTAACCGGCCTGCTTCACGAAGACCTGAGAGAAACGCACCGTGCACCGTCGCTGGGTAGTTACGCATTGTGTGCTCACCTAAGAAAAGATATAAGATAAGAAATATAAGCACATCTCCGTAAGTTGGCTCGGCCATATTGTGAGAATGGGATAGGATCACAGTGTAGATAGAGTATACCTTGGTCGAATACAGGGCGACGCCCAGTGGGTCGACCGAGATATCGCTGGAATGATATAGTGGCAGACCTAAGGGAGCTTCAAGCCTACAATAGTTGACAAGATGCCAAGGATCAATGAAAGTGGCGAAAACTCTTATCGGAATCTAAGACAATTTTTTTTGGGTCGTTGAGCCGTCGGAGTGAGTAGTGTGAAAAATATATAACAAAATACATATTACATCGTACAATTAACATAGCGAGCAGAGGTAAATGTTTAGGTAAAGTTTAGGTTCCATACGTAACAGGGGCTGAGACACTAAAATCAATTAAAACCAGTTTCCGCCTATGTTGTAATGGAAACGCACCTTTTTTTATTCTGAAAAGGGCTTGCTCTTGACTACAACTTGCTTGATCTTAAGCAACGAAGTACATAGTCTACGATGAGACGCACCCGTCTAAGATAGGGTCACTAGAGATTACGAATAATTTTCCGTGAGAATGAAGACAGTGGAATGAGGCTCCATATGGTTATAAAGAAGCAATAATTTCGACCCACCCTCATAAATGGTGTCACTAAACATCAAACCAAAAACACGGCAGGGCCGTTTGGCATGTGGGGATTGAGTTAAATGGAAATTAAACAGAGTTTATATAATTTAGCGCGCGGTAAACTATACCCACTAGTTTGTATTACAGTATAAGCGAGCTATCTTTAATTACATATTTGGTGGGATAAAAGAGTTCGTTAGTTTCTTAACTAATATATAGGCGCGAATAGGCGTAACATCCTCTCAGGTCTCTAGGTCAGTGTAGTAAATTACAAACTATGAAAATCTAGGTACATACCAGCGAAGAATAGTCTGTTATCTCCAGGCGAGCCAGGCACAGGCGCGGCGAGCAAATCGTAGTCAGTACCAGACGAGCCGACGGCGACGAAGCTATACGAACCCCGAGAAAACGGATCAGCTCGCCACCTAAGATATACAAAATTTAATTAACTATTACAAATTTAATTTTTAATGGCACTGTAGCAACAAAAACACTATCAAAACAAAGATTCGCAATCAATGAACTGACAGTAAAATTGTTCAGGAGTGAGGCGACACCCATTGTTTTACTGTCCGTACCTATTTATTTATGCATAATAAAACCAGTTATAGAGCCAATTCGAAACCCTATACTAAATGAAATTGAAACCAGCCTATCCTGCATTGTTTATTATAAGACAGGAAATTTTACGACTCCAAGGTAAGTTATAGACTGATAGAATTATTTCATTGCAGAGATGAACACGAACGTTCGTCTCTTCCCAGATATTATGTTTAGCAGTAAATCAAAATATTAATAACATTGAGTCGAGAAAATGATCCAAAACAGAAGCAATAAACAAAGGGAATTGAAAATAAAATGACCTGTCATAAGCAACCACAAATATCACTTAGGCTTCAGGCGTTTACAATACCTGGTTACCACACATTCCTTCGGCTGTGGTACAGCGGCGTGACCGAAAATGCTCTTCAAAACGGCGATACATCTTCCGACGATGACGTCATCAGTGACGTTTTCCATTACCGCCGCCGCTTCGCCGGCTACCAGCGCTAACAGCACTGGAGCACTGTACAGGTTCCAGAAAAGAAACAGCTCACCTAAAAATTGAAATCAAAATATGACTACGTTTGACTGACTCAGCCTTTTAAATTTTAAACTACCATAACTGACGTAATATAAAGTAGAAAACTATCCGAAAAATGTAGAGAGTCGTAAAATTTTAACTACAAATCATGTTTTCCTAATTGGTGCAAGCTATTAAGATCCAACCTGAATTTCCAACAATAACGACAACTGGTTTATTCACATTTTTGGAATGACAATTTAAAATAATTGGCGTAAAATACATACCTACAAATTATGAAGCCCTAATTAACATCCCAGTTTAATGCCGCACCGTAACCATCCAACATAAAATCTACAGGAAGTGAGCGTCTTAAAATATTTTACTTCACCTACCGATAAAATTAATTCAACAGTGAGAACTCATAACCGGTTTAAACTAAAATGCTAATATAAACACAAAGTATTCCAATTAACTAAATATCTGGCTACAAATTGGATTAAGATTATTTAGTCTCTAATCGTGGAAGTAACGATACTTGAAAATGTGTTCAATCTAGAAGTATAACATTTAACTACAAACGCATTGTATGTTCAACATTTTGTTTAACAAAATTAACATCTAATTCGTAGATTGTTGTCGGATACAGAAGAAAAACAGCGACGGCTGAAGCGATTTCTCACATAATTCTTAACGTGACTGTTAAAGATACTTACATTCACATCTGATAGCTTAGCTCCTTTACACGGACCAAAAACCTTAAATTGGCCACGATTTAAAAAATCACGAGACTTTTAGTAGGTACATTGTTCCGGTACTCTCGAAGTGAACGTGGGGGGTTTAATGAAGTTAGTTGAGCACATAACAAAGTGGTAAGAAAGTGAACTAAAGCATAACGTAAAAAGTCCGTCTCAGCTTGTTGCTGTGATTTATTGCGTGCGGCTCCCCCTGAATACCTCAGTAGCGTTAAATTATTAAGCTTTTAATTTGTTATCGCCACTACTGATGTTATAAGTAACATAATGCTAAGGCATCAGTGTACTCTTACTGGTATTACGTTTACCTACACTTGGGCATAATTCATGTTTACATTAAGTACTTTACTTTAGTAATAGAACGGATTACAAAATTGATAAAATGGTAAGTGATGTCCAATTTTTCTAGATACAAGTTTAAAATATATTATTTAAAATATGAATATCCTACTAATATTATAAATGCGAAAGTAAGTGTGTGTGTGTGTGTGTGTGAAGGTTTGTTACCGCGTATCTCCATAACCGCTCAACCAATGTTAGTGAAATTTGAAAAGTAGGTAGTGTATACCCTAGAATAGGACATAGGCTAATACTATTTCCAAAAATCATCCCCTAAGAGGGTTAAATAGAGGGATGAAGTTTGTATGCAACTTTTTATTCCTTGGTCCTATTAATTTAAAATTCGGTACACATAAACCTTATGACAAATAATGAGATACGGGTTTTTTATTTTTCCATAATTACCCCCATGGGGTGTGGAAAATGAGTTTTATTCGTAAATATTAAAGTTTCTCCGGATCTGTTTAGTCTCAAGTCCGATTCACTCCAAATTCGGCACACATATACCCTAAAAGAAATCATAAAACACGTGTTTTTTATTTTTCCAAAACTACCCCCAGGGGGAGTGTAAAATTAACTTTTTTTGGAAAAATTTAATATTCCTTAACTGTTTAGTCGTTAGTCCGATTCACTTCAAATTCGGTATAAATATAGCTTAAAACAAATAATGAAACACGTGTTTTTTATTTTTCCAATTTTTTTTATCTTTATCCTAATACTACGCGGGTAAAGCCTGAGAAATTATTCTGAGGGAGATTTTCGTTGAAGTTGATATCAATACTCCTTCGTGCTTTTTAGCTAAATTACTTTTTATTTTGACAGAATGACGTTTGATAACTCAGTCCGATTATTAGAATTCGAAATTTAAATTTTATTTGTTCTTGGATATTATATGAAAAACTTACATTATGGTCTAAGAGCCGTAGTATTTTTTAAGAAACCCCTATAGATTTATGGATATGCCTATGGAGGCTTGCCGATTTCAAAATGTTGCATATACGCCTACACTACTGAACTAATTTTGTATGGAGATAGTTCGAGATCCGGGAAAGGATAGTTTTATCCGACTGCGAAAAAGAGATTAATGGTTTAGCGCGATAACCGACATCCGCGGGCGAAGCCGCGGGCGGAAAACTAGTAATAGTATAAATTACGAATAAATAATAATAGTAGTACAAACAAAACAAACACGAGTTACAAGACTTAAACATACAGATCTACTGAATAATCAAACCTCGACTTGCAGTGGTCGTCCCAACGTGGCCAAAGAGATTTGCACTCGGATCCCAGAATGTTCGCTCGAAGCATAATACTACTTTGTTGAGATTACCGTAACCCAGTCGTTTGATAGCTGCAACCTGGAAGTTAAACAAATGTTAACTAGGGTAACACAGAGAATATTCCAGTGTTAATTTGTTGGAAACAACAAATAATACAATATCCAGGTATATATTGTGGTATAAGGTATAAGTTCCTATTTAATTAAATAAAGTAACAAACCTTCCAATCAGGTAGAGGTGGGTCAAATTTGACATAATTCTGTTGATTTTGACCATTGTTCGCGACAGCCACCTTCAGTACACCCAAAGGCAGTGTACATAAAACTACGTCACCTGAAAAATCACCATCGTTTTAAAAATAATAATTAATTAAAGGTTTAATACTAATATTTATTAAAACCTCTGACCTAGATGAGAATCATCTGATCATTCCAGCCATCCCACAAACTTGTTCAATGATATACTAAAACATATAACACCCCATTTTCTCGTCGGACGTTAAAAACTCTCTGAGTAGAAACTAAAAAAAAGCAAAGGGCATAAACTAAAAGGTAAATACAAACTATTAAACTTAATATCAGTTCGTAGCATGCAATATTGCAGTTAACAAAGTTTTAATAGAGTCCATAGTTATTGTCGTGCCAGAGAACGCGATGAATTTTAACAAACATCTAACCACCTTGTTTGTAATGAACAAGTTTCAAGTGGTGCATAAACACCAAGTGTAACAAGTATGTAAGTATATTTAAACTTCCTGAGTGTCTGTATATGAAATAAATAGGTTTAGTATAGCTGAGCACAACCTAAAACTCTCGGGTTCAAACCTCAGCTTACAACACAAATAGTGTCATATTTCGCAGCACTAATTCCGGGTAATTCCCGGGTCGAGCAAAAAGACTTTTCTAATATACTTGGATAATCTTAGTTGAAGCTTGAATTTTGAAACTGTGCCCAATGAACGGCAATAGGCTCACCCCCAATTACGTATGGGACCTAAAGATAGTCAGCGAAAATTAGGTGAAATTAATCTCTGCTTACACCTTCTGCCTGGAGTCATGTTGTGTTAGTCCGAAAATAGGTAGTGTAACACTATCGGGTCTCAGAGAGTCTGATAGCATGTAATTCGTCGATTTTACCTCCGAATTTCCACTTCTATATGCCATGTTGGTCCATCCCAATTCATCGAGTGATGGAATAGAGTGACCTCTTGCGCCGCGGAGGCGGAAATTCGGCTAGGACTTATAAGAGTCAATGGAACTAACAATTCTAATAAAGATATTAAAAACAAATTTCAATTGAATGTAATATAATATAAGTATAGAAAACCTTTAGCAAAATAGCCATCTATGAGTCTCCTGGGTATTGAATATTAGATTTCAGTTAAATGAAAGGGGTTGCTCGGTTGGAACCAATCAATGTGAAAGCTGGACTCTAACAAAGGCCACTAACGCTAAATAAAGATTTCCTTAGACTGAACACACGAGGCGTCTACTTTACCTGAATAGAAAAGGTTCTTGAATTGATTCTTTAGTGAAGATAAAAGGATTGCGATTTAGATCACGGTTTATTAAGACCAAACAAGATTAAAAGCAGAATTCTACCAATTCAATATTAATCTTACCCTTAGCAAACTTAAAGATGATTTGAGAAGACTTGTAAGTAACGAGTATCAAGGTTAAATACTCGTAAGGCTGAATAATAAATGTAAAGAGAATTTAAATAGGTATACAACCAATTACTCAATTTTGTTGTTTGTTCAAAACATTTCAAATAAACAGAACAACACAGTATATGACAGTTGGCGATATCCTTTACGACACAAACAAGACGCAGTACAAACTTTCCAAAATGAGCAATAAACTTACAAGCAAAACTTCTTATTTAGTGTATTAGTCATGATATAACTTTGCTCGTAAATGTATTGATTGAAAGTCTGTAGTAAAGACTCAAAAACGTTATGTACGTTTTGTATAAAACAGACAGTTAAGTTGCTTGATGTTTGATGATCATGATTAATTAACATTTACCTTGTTGAAAGTCGAATCGAGCTATAAAACTGCTAGTGTTTCTATTAAACATTCGACTATTATTCGACAGTAAGTACCTTGGTTCTGTTGTCGTTCAATCAAAACGACATGTTTCAATTACTTTATAAACTCTACGTAAGTTCACTGGAAAATCGAAGCTTATGTCTGATGTGGACGCAGTTTGTTTGCAAAACTCTTAAGTAGTCTGGAGTGAAAAAGCAAAAACACAAACGTCGTAATCGCAAAGTTCTATAAACAAATAATTGGTTTCGAGTCATTCGCTTTCGTATTTTCACTTAAGTTTGTCTACATCAATAAGTATATTAATATTTATCGCGAAAATCTCAGCACATTATCAATAACAAAATATTATATTACCATCAGAACCCAGCCCCCTTCACACGTGTGCAACAAAATGAAAATAACTATATAACTACTGCATTTGTAAACGGTATGAAAATTCATTCACAAATCTCTGAAGTTATCCCAAAAAAAGCTGAACTATTGAAATACGAAGTAGATACATATTAATTATAACAAAAATATATCATAAATAACTAATTGATAGTTAAGGCATAATACGTACTTACAAATTATGTATATTTTTTAATTATGTGCTAATTTAACTAGCTGGAGTAGACTAAAAATGACTGTTAGAAGTCTTTTATCTCAACAAAATTAGTAGGATATTTTTAGCGAGACAAAAAACTTGACATCCGTTGGTTTTGTCACTAAAACAAGAACCGCCTTGTCTGCAACAGACTCCGCTTATATGCTAATGCTGTGAAAGAGCCTCAGGCGAGGCAAGCAGACCGCCGCAGGGTCAACACAGTCCCGACCGTATTTTTGCGCCTCGTCAAAGTAAAATTAACGCGTTAGAATTGCAAATCATTCCACGACAAAGAAATGACACGAAGTCAAGATGGCGTTGTAGATTTTTGTTATAACGCCCATTATTTTTTATTCGCAAACGCCACTTCCTTGACTTTAATATTGATATTAGGTCAGAATAATTAAGATATTTTGTTTGTACCAGATAAATTTTGCAAGTGCGTAAATCTTTCAGTGGTCCAGGAACGGTGACAATTTTTAACTTTTTATTTCACACTTTAAGTCATGACATTTACATATTTTACTTAAATTACAGTTTAAGATTATAATTATTCCATACACTATTTTGCTTTTGGAGACTAACGAAGAGTCACCGCACCTTATTGCAAGTTTGTTTAGCACATACCGTAGATTTTTCTAAATAGAGCGAAAACGAATAGCTACAACTTATGATGGATTTGTCGATACGTTGCATTACAGTAGTTGAAGAAATCCTCATTACATTTTTTACTGTTCACTTAATCTAAAAATGGAAAATGCAGGTAGGTAGGTAAGTACGTGGCTGGCATATAAATGTATGTAAGTAAAGAGCAAAAATAATGACATTCAAAAAAATGTTTACCTTTAAATGTCTGTGGCTGAGTTGGGTTTCGAGTGCTGACAGCTTTTACTGTTACCCCAGGCCCTCCATATTGAATTTCAGTGACGGCTGTGCCCAGTTTGATATCTAGACCATCAGCAAGTGCCACCGGTACGCACGAGTACCCATTTCGTACTGAAAAAGAAAAGTTTACATAAGATACATGAATCCAAGGAATAAAGGACAAAAAATCTAAAACATCTATCCAAATCTAGAATAGGCTATGTGAAAAGCATGTATTCATTAATTTTAGCCTCCATACTCTTCTCTATTTATAAAAAAAGCTGCTTAGTAAAAAAATCAACTATCCCTTAGCGTCCCACAGCTGGGCACGGGCTTTCTCTTAAATCTACACACGTTGGCCAAATACGGATTGGTCCATGTAAATGATCTCGAATGATTAGTTCTGAGACATGCCGACAAAGATGTGTAGTTACGACCTAGGATCAAACTTGCGACTTGTATTTCAAAGTCAAGTCCAATACCGCTGCGTCACTGTTGCTCAAGATGTCTCACAGTGAGGAATAAGAAAACGTCAACTTAAGAATATCTTAATGAGTCCCTTTACCCACTTTGTGCAGTGGTTCGATGTGATCACAATGCAGTTCTCAATTAAGCTGATAGCACAGCGGCAGTGCACTGTAGTTTTAATAACTTAAAGTGGATTTCTTAGTATTGTTCCATTATTTGATGGCATGAAATTCCAATTTCATAATGGTATGCACTAATATGAATTTTTAAACACCAGCTTAATAAAAGATTCTATGAATAATAGAATTAACATTTGATTGTTTGTACCCATTGGCTACATTTAATACAGGGTTTAATTGTTAACGATACCAAATCCTCCCCTATTCTACAACTTGAAAGAATAAAAACAATAAGCAACCTGAACTAGAAAGACTATGCTTTATTAGAAACCAGACGCTCCTCGGGTCAATACTAATGACTATATGAAGTCATCAATTAATTTGCATTATATTTTAATAAAATTTTTGGTGTGTTAAATATTTGCAAAAATTTCACATCGCGCCACTCTATAGCTGTTTTTCTCTGAACTCTCTTTGACCTATTAAAAGATGTGACAAATGAATGACAATCGGCGGTCTCTTCAAAATAAAGGGTTGTTTATGAAAATAAATTGAAAAAAAAAAGTATTTCGTCGCATTTATTCTTTTTTTTAACACTATTGCCTGTGGCTCAAATAACGTAGAACTTAAAGTATGATATACACTTTCCGGTTCACCTAGTATATTTAGCTGTGTACATCCCATTCTTAGTTTCTAGAAACTACTTCCAGGCGGTGAATATTTGCAACTGTGTACCATTTAACGACATTAGCCCGGTCTGTTACCACAGTCGTAGGTTACTTACTGGTAAACAGTCCGAAACTAAAGGTCCATAAAAGGAGACTGTGGCGTAACGTTAACTGTATATGGACCTTATGTACAAACACAACTATTGTAATTTTGATCTAAATTCTTAATGCAATTGTGGTTTTAACACAGACTAGGAAGATATATCTTGTTTTCAAATTAGTACCTACTGCATAAAACGAAACGTAAACGTACACTAGTGTATAGTTTAGAATATTTCATATCTTATGATAGTGCCTTGAAGATTAAAGTCAAGTACCTAAAGTATTTTTTAGGTATATTTGTGATAGGTCACTTTTCCTGTAAATCTGAATCATTAATTTGTGATACAACGAAAAATAAAGTCAATTAAAATTGTCATCCTGAATTAACGAGACCACGATACTCTGTTGTGTCGGACGATTCACCTGGCGCGTAGGAACTATGTAGTTTTATGTCGTTATCTCGCTTGATATCCATGTATGTAACATATGACTCGGCACTTTTGCCCAGAAATTGCCAACGACAAACGTGTCACGGATATGACTAGAGCACAAAATCTGGACAGAAAACCTTTTAGAATTTATTTACTTTACCTTCGAATAATGTTTCGTTTACAAAATTGAGTAATGCAAGTAAGTAATATAGCTATCATTGCCAAACATTCGTTACTTTCCCGTCGCATCACCCATAAATATCCATTTGCGCTATCTCCACAATAGCCATGCTAGTATTTGTCACATCAAGTTGATCTATGTCAGCGGCGTGAATCTCGATCACGGTATGCTTGCAGTCAACGTGATTTGTTGGTTCAACAGCGAGACAGCTAGGTTCTACCTCTAAACAGTGTTATGAAAGCAATTGAGTGGCACAATATTCTAACTTGCTCCGATCTCTACTAATGATTTTACAGTTTCTCTCGTCATAAGACGAGATATGGGTATCAATATATTCTTCATATAGGCTTGATCAAAATGAATCGCCAAAATGAATATACGCCCATAACCTTTCAAGGACAACACCGCATTGAAAAGGTAATCTTGTGTTTGATTTGATAGGCAATGCTCGCAATTCTGTTGTCATAAGATATGCAAAATGTTAGACCGGTAAAACCGATACAAATAAAAGTGACTTTAGCGAATTTTGACTTGCGATATGTATATGTAACAAATCAAATTGCGAGCATTATCGGGGCTTTGTATAAAAGAAAATTTAAATTAATGAGTCACCAAGTTTAAAAAAAATCAAAAAGCCAGCTACTAGATAAAGTTAATATTGTGTTCATCCATTGTAAAGCCAGAAGACAAAGTGAAAAGTTTTTATTTCACAAATGACTACATGGCAAACTAAGCATCATCAATCTAAATTGTAGTTAGCTGGCAGTAACAACAAATATCTGTTTCAGTTACAAATGATCCGTAGATGTATTTGTGCAAATACGTTTGTATTACTTATTTATATCACTGTTATTTATTTGCTAGTTTCCAAACTACATACTGCATGTACTAATAAACATTTACATTATATACAACCATTAAGGATTGCATTACTACTAAAAACAAAATAATGGAGATAGAAGATAAGCATGAACTCCTAGACAGATTCGTAAGGAAAACTAGTGCAGAAATAAGAGGTGTCCCGAAAAAGAAGAAAGAAAATAAGCTTGATATTCTGAATTCAGTCAACCACCTTATAAAAACTATAAACATTGCTTCTACCCAGTACGATATAAAAGACGTTTATCGTCTCCCTTCTAAAGAGACTTCTACCACATCAACTGTCGTAGTGGAATTCGCAAATGTTTTCTTAAAGGACGTATTTTTGAAATCTACTAAAGGTTATAATAACGATAATAAAACTTCGCGATTGAATTCCATGCACCTAGGCTTCGATGGGACTCCGTCACCTATTTACTTCTCTGAACATCTGACCAGTAATGCCAAAAGACTGCACTTTCTCGCCAGAGACTTCGCTCAGTCTGAAAACTACAAGTACTGTTGGATCTCTAATGGTCGAGTTTTTCTCCGTAAAGAAGAAGGTGCAAAATATATTATCGTTAGAAATGAAGATACATTCCAGCAACTTCGAAAAAACAAGTGAAATCTCTTGGAAGATTAAACATAATAGATATACCAATACGCATGCATCTTTGTCATACTTATTTAAAATATATACACACATACCACAGTTACAGTACACAATAGGTTCACTAGGCATTTTAAACCCAGAAGGCACTAATGACTCAAACACTCAATTTAACACTACTTCCACACACAAACACGCACCTGTTTTACTAAGTTCTACTCTAGTGCACTATACCCCATACAGAACCCTATATCCATCTCTCTTTAGCAATGGCTAATCAAGTAGAATTACTTGACGACATTGACGGCACGGTGTTTGTCAGTTCTCACAAAATTGACTCTGCTGATAAATGTAAAGATTACCTGGGTGACACAAATAAACAATACACAGTCTTAATACAGAATATTCGGAGCATAAACAAAAACCTAAATGATCTTACTGTCTTCTTGAGTCGTCTACTATTTCTTCCAGATATCATCATACTGACAGAATGTTGGTTAGATCAATTGTCACCCACCTACAATATCGATCACTATACATTTCACTGTTCCAAAACATACTTTAATCAGAATGATGGTATAGTCATTTTTACGAAATCTAACTTACAAGTACATATCACAGAACCACCGTTTAGAGATGCAAACTGTCTTATAATCAACATCTATAACGAACTTTCAATAATTGCCCTCTATCGATCCCCTTCTTACAATAATATAACAAATTTCTGTGACTCACTCAGCAATATCATGTCCTTGTGTAAAGAGCAAACCTGTGTGATTGTTGGTGATATAAACCTGGACATCAAAAATGGATACAGTGACCCACGCTCTACTGAATATTTAGAATTGACTAGCCATCACGGATTCTACCCAGGACATAATTTTCCAACTAGAGGAAACAACTGCTTAGACCATGTTCTGGTAAAAACCCGATGTGACGCATCCGTATTAGTGTGCAACTCTGGTATCACAGACCATGAAACAATTATATTTGGCTGTCTTAAAGCACCCTCTAAGTCTCCTCCCACTCCAAGAATAACCACTAAGTTAGACTATAAGGCGATCATGGCAGATCTCGCAGCTGTAGATTGGAGTCCACTCTATGTTTATTCTGATATAAATATAGCAGTCGGCGATTTTACTAGCACATTACAAAACGTAATTAAAAAACATACAATAGTTGCTACTATTCCCAGTTCAGCGGTTCTCAAAAAGCCATGGATTACGCAAAGTTTACTTAAATGTATTAGACGTAGAGATGCTATGCATATTGAAGCCAAAAAAAGGGAAAATCATGTTAATCCGGAAATTCAAATTGCATACAAAAAGTACAGGAATATTTGCAATAATATCCTCCAAAATGTAAAACTAGAACATGAACGTAAGCGAATAAAAGACTCTGTCGGTAATTCCAAAAAAATGTGGACTGAAATCAAAAACATTTGTAATTTCAATAATCCTAAAGCAGGGACGTCACATCTTCTATCTAATTCAACTAATATCACAAAAGACTTAAACTCTATTAACGGATACTTTACAACTGTTGGCGAAAAACTTGCTGCTAAAAATCTCGTAAATTTGAACATGAGCGAAACAGATCTAGCAAATACAATTAAAGAATCTTGCGACACTCATCTCAACAGCCCACAATCTTTCTTTTTTACCCCCACGGATGAGTATGAAATTACCAAAATAGTAAATAATCTTAAAACTACATCTTCCACCGGTATAGACGGTATAAATAACATCATTTTAAAGAAAACCATAACTTTTTTAGCAAAACCCATATCTTTCCTATGTAACCTCAGTCTATCCACAAACTGTGTCCCTGACAGCATGAAATTAGCCAATGTTTGCCCGATATATAAATGTGGCGATGAATCTGATCTCGCTAACTACAGACCAATATCATTGTTGACGTCACTCTCGAAAATTCTAGAGAAAGTGGTCAATAAGCGACTCCTAGGTTTCCTCGAAAAACACCACTTGTTATCGGACAGTCAATTTGGGTTTAGAGCGGCGAGATCCACTGAAGATGCTGTAGCCAGTGCTGTAGATTATATAACTCAGCAACTCGACAGCAGTAATGCGTGTATTGGTGTGTTCTTGGACCTCGCCAAAGCGTTCGATACTGTTTCAAGAAAAATCCTTCTAAAAAAACTGGCTCTAATCGGTGTTCGTGGGGCTCCCCTCCATTGGTTTAAGTCATATCTAACTGACAGAAAGCAACGAATTGTTGTAGGGGATCATCAAAGTGACACTGCTGATGTGCACTTTGGTGTACCACAGGGCAGTGTTCTTGGGCCGACACTTTTCATTATATATATCAACTCTTTGTGCGAGCTACCTCTGCCAGCAGCTAAGATCTTTACCTATGCTGATGACACTGCCATCATCTTCAGCGATAAATCTTGGTACGATGCTTGTAGGAAAGCTGAAACGGGACTGGAAGTGATTGCTAGTTGGCTTAAATCTAATCTTTTAACACTCAATGTTCAGAAAACTAAAACAATCTGCTTCAGCGTCTCTGAGAAATCGCGTCCTAAGCAGCCTATTAATATAAAAATACACTCTTGCTTGAACCTTCCCAACTGCGATTGCCCTATAATTGAAACAACAAAACAGATTAAATATCTAGGTGTATACTTGGACTGCCACCTGACCTGGTCTATTCACATAGACAAACTTCGTACCAGAGTCAGGAAATTACAGTACGTTTTTAAACAGCTAGCTCGTGTGGCCCCAAAGGCAGTGACCAAAATGGTATACTACGCGATATGCCAATCGATTTTGGGTTATTGTATCGTGTCATGGGGAGCTGCAGCCAAATCACACCTGCTCAAAATAGAGAGGGCTCAACGCGGATTGCTGAAATGTGCCCATGGATTACCTTACAAGTACCCGACTGATAAATTATACAAGGAAACTCAAGTACTCACCGTGAGACAACTATTTATCCAGGCCACTGTCCTAAGATTCCACAGGAACAGTCTCTGTTGCACTGCTACGTCACGCTCCAAAAGATTCTTAAAATGGAATACACCTAAATGCCATAAAGGGAAAGGCCATAAATCTTCGCTGTATATGGGCCCTTTTATTTATGGAAAACTAAATGCTACTCTGAATGTCTCTGGACTCCTAAAAACTAAATGTAAAGCGGTAGTCTCAAGATGGCTATTGTCATTAAACTACGAGGAGACGGAAGCCTTCCTCACTATACCTAATTAGAATACACGCACTTGAACACAGACACACACACACTCTCGCGCACACGCATGCGCACACACACGCGCACACACACACACACACACACGCACACACACACACACGCACGCACGCACACACACACACACACACACACACACACACACACACACACACACACACACACACACACACACACACACACACACACACACACACACACACACACACACACACACACACACACACACACACACACACACACACACACACACACACACACACACACACACACACACACACACACACACACACACACACACACACACACACACACACACACACACACACACACACACACACACACACACACACACACACACACACACACACACACACACACACACACACACACACACACACACACACACACACACACACACACACACACACACACACACACACACACACACACACACACACACGCACACATGCACATATGGTTTTATATTTATTTATTTTTTTTTTCAATTTTTTTTATTTTTAATTTTCCATTAGCATCTGTTACCTGTCTAATTTCCTAAAACTTGCTTGTAAAATTCAACACTGGACGGAAAGAGACTAGACCCTACGACACAGGGTATCCTAGTGTAGGGTCTAGGGATGCTGTGACTGTACTACATTTATTTATGCTAAATAAAGATTTTTCATTTTTTTCATTTTTTCATTAGATGTTAACAATGCGTGGAATTTTGTATTGGATACTAACCGCCGGTTGTTTCGAATACGGTATTTACATCGGTTATACACATAACGAGTAAATTGAAATATTCTAAATACACGCCTCAAGTTTCGTGTACCACAGAGCGCGCAACTTTGTGAAATATCAAAGCGTGCGGTATCAAACGAGTTAAATGGCGAAAGTTCACCTCTGCATCTCATCGCTTGTGTAAAAGCGTTTGTAGGAATCTTACACACCGGCTGCCGACCATTGGAGTGTAGAATTAAAATTGGCGAACGCAAACGGTGAACCGCATGGAAAATACTTTGAAAATAGGCCCCCTCGGGCGTCCGAATTGCGAACATGGCAAAAGTAATTTAGATGCAAGATGAGGCAATTGGATTGTGGTAATAATTATGAGACTTAAAGAATTATTGAAATCAAGATTCAGGAAAAGCAATACTAAAGACTTAATCAATCGAAAGGAAAGTAATCGAACGATTATTTACTATTGACTATCGTAAAACATAGAAAAAAGTAGTGACCATTTTAGAATAAAGCTCTTCAAGGCCAAAAAATAATCCTTGTTGAATTTTCTAATAAATTATGCAAAAACAAACCAAAAATATCCGAATTGATGATCTTCTCCTTTTTAAAGCTGAAAAAGCTAAGCAAATATAATTTAATTCAACTTAGTCATAGAGCTTTGCCTCTCAACACGAGCACATCAATTAGTTCTAATGCCGATGCAGTGCACGCAGCTGCGGTGCCTAGACAATGGGCTACACATGGCGCAGAAGATGTACCTATCTATGCTTTAGGTAATAAATACTAGTTATTCTTTAGATATTTCTAGTGACTGAGGGACCTATCATTCATGGCTTATGTAAAATATTTACAGATTTTCCCACATTTCAAAGCACATCCAGGAGCTACAACCGCTATGTGTATGCACGGAACCACATTACAATATGCATGTTATGTTAGTACATAGCTACATGCACCCCTATATGGAACTTTCATTGTCGACAGTTTTAGAACAGCTTTAGTAATTTGGCTTTGTGGCTCGCTCTGGAATTTTTGCTTTATAGTCTCAGCCTCAGACAAGTAGATAACTTGTTTTTGAATTTGAAATACGAAATACTAAACAAAAATTTAGATACAAACAAAGCAACGAAAGCGTGCTCTTGAAAAGATAAATAATACGAGTAGGGTTTTAACACAAACTTAAAACAGTAGATAAGAAATAAATGTGTGGCTTGGTATTTACGCGAAATGAAGATTATTATTCAACGATGTCTGTTACTGTGAAAGATAAGTTTTGTTTATGTTACATTGTGTACAACTGGATTTACGATTGTCGATTTTAATTCCGGAATCGGCCCATTAACACGAGGCGGGAAAAAATATGCGGCAATTCGTTGCTTAAAGAACATTAAATTAAGAGTAATTTGAATAATTTTACGTGGCGGTGAACACAAATAGCTGTAATTAAAGGTAGAAACACGAACATTTCGCAAATTGTGCCAAACTGAAAACAAAGGACTGCCGGCACACCTCGTGAACACGATCAATGTGAACAGTGTGTATCAAAATATCTAACATACCTGCAATAAATTACAAAAATAAACGCAATTTTCGCTGATTTACTGATATGTAGGTAGGTGTCTAGCATAAACAATATTTTAAAATTATTATTACAATATTTTATTATAAGGCCTACTTATGTAATGTTGTATAATTTTTACAGATCATACAGGCAAGATACAAACAAATGTGATCTTCTGCAATATGCTCTCCTGAACTTTAAAATAAATCATTACCACTGATAACAATATTTACAAAAATTAAATAATCCAAAGTTTAATCAATCATTTATTAACATATTTATGACGAAAAGTGAATCGGTTGATCATGACATGGTATGAACTATGTATCAATATGATAGATTAACAATTGAATAAACAAACAAAACAATTGAATTCGGCAATACGTTCGTTTGATTGCTAATTAATCAAACAAGGAATAATTCACGATTTTAAATATTGAAAACTTCATTATTCATTTTCCTGCGCCCAATTTTCCAACGAGTATTTTCCAGCAGGTTGCTCGTGATTTTTCAACTTTAATATTTATAGAAAAGGAAATTATGAAGCTTTGTATTATGGACATTGGACTAAGTAAAGAAAGAAAGACAAAACATTTATTTGACCGGAACAGGACACACAATCGAATAACAGCCAATAACAACGACATTTTAGAAAATGAAAAATGAAAATTAAACATAAAAATAAACCTCATGGAATTGAAAAATAGCCAGCTAAAAGTGGGTGATATTCACCTTTACCTACATTATCGGGAAATACAGGCGTGATGCAATGTTTATTGTTATGTTAAGAAAAAAATCTTAGCAATCCATCAGTGTCAAACATGGACATTCCTCAGTAAAAGGTGTGAGTACCTACTAGAGGCGACTCACAGCACTGATTTGCACAGCAATGTTCACAGTGTAATAATAATAAAACACACATAATAGTGTAAGTAATGCAACTTTCAATTAAATATTTGTGTTCAGGACGTATTCCTTACGTAATATTTTTTTTTAATTTATCGGTACCATCAAGCTAGCAGTGGAGGAAATCATATTAAAGAATAATGACCTCCTATGATACTACTGTCGAAAATAAAACGTAATAGCATAATTTAGCAGTTAGTCAGGCACTGAACTTTACCAAAAGCGTTGGAACACAGGAATGTTTCTTTCACATAAGTAGGTACGTACTTTCATTAAAAATATTGTAACAAATCATCCAAAAAAGTGGGCGAGCCAACAATTTAAAATAAAATGTTGAGTAAACATTCTTTTCAGTGTATAATTTGTCCATTATTGTGACTTTACGACTGTAGACTGCGACAAAATCCACCTATTTGTCACTTAATAACAGCCAGTCTGCTTTTCCAAGCTTTCGTATTCCGACGGGGATAAATTTCCTTTTTTAAAAAACGAATTGTGTCTAAAAATTATAATTGAGCCAGTTAAATATTTTGTAACCATAATCATGCATCTATCTTGTTTTATTTACAAAATGCTTTGTTAATTTAAAAAATTACATAAATAATTGAAAAGCGTCGCCATGTTATTGACTAGGAAAATAAACTCATTTCATAATTCTTATTTCAAATCTCTATTACTGGCTTACCTAAACTCCGTTTTAAACAATACATTTTAATTTAAAAAAACATAGTCAGTTATAAACGATAGTGATTTTTATCGCTGTTCTAAACAAAAATCTATCAAGAGAAATCTGCAGCCAAACCCATGCATATTACACCATAGCGTATTAATTAGCGGTCCATAACACCCGGAACCAAAATGTCATGTGCCCCTGTCATAAGCCGTTTGAGTTAGGCCAGTGCTAAATATTGTCAAATTACGGCCCCCGGGACGCTACCCTATCATTACAATCCAAATGTAGCGAAACTCCAAGATCATAAAATTAACATCGACCCTTAGTGTTGGTTATATAACTTGTCATTGTAGTTCGTATGGGAATTCAATTAAGGTTAGTGCGTGGGCTAGATGTCAAAAATCCGTGATACATCAGTAACCAAAATTAAGAAGGAATTAAAAGATAAAAGAATGTAATTAGTGTATATGCGTTAAACTAATCGAGCGTTTGACGAGGGTCGGGAGAGGTCGCCGCGTGAACTCTACAGCACGGGGAGGCCACTACAAGCTTGGGTCATTATTCGGACAGACGAGCTCTGACGCCCTTTTAGCCCTTTGACGTGGAAAGGCCTTATTAGAAATGAACGGCTTGTTGATCTCGTTAGTAATTAGTTACTGACCTCCGCTTAAGTTTTAACTAGCCTTAGCAGCTACCTACTTACTAAAGATTTTGAAGCACTAAGAATGTTCCTAATTAACATAATGAGAATATATAAAAATATCCTCCAAACCTTAACAGAGAAACAGAGGCAAAAAATGAAAAAATATTTAAATTAAGAATGGGCGGTATTCGCGACAAGGATAACACCGAACCTCAAAATCAAGGCAGAGCGCGCGAAATCATTCCACGGATAAAACTGTTGATTAGGGATCGCGCATAAGTACGCTACGTCGTCGATCCGAAAACAAATATGTAGGTTTTTAAATTATGAGCTCGTCTGCCAGCCTCCTGAGGTCACATCTTGGTGTATAGGTAGGTACAAATCGACCTTATTATGCACGTAAGTAAATCAATTTCATGATATGGTATTTTTAGATGAACCGTTTTATTTTATTTATGTCGTGACGACGGTGAACGAGCTAATGGAGATATCGTATCTGTCATATCAAAAGTATATCATTTGACAGTTATATTGCGATCGCATTTGTGATGTTTTGTTGTAAGGCATTTTATTTTAAGTTAACGATGTTTTTTTATAATCATGTGGAAGAGCCTGATATGTATGATATGTAAAATATGTATGCAGGTACCTACTCATTATTCCACCAGTTAGGTTGTACAAACCTTTGCAAAAATCCTTATTAATACTTAATTTTAATCCTATCCTTGTAAGCCTAGATGCATCGGGAGGACTTTTAGTAATTTGTTTGTGGTCGCCACAACTGGCTATTAATAAGTAGATTGGTCATCCGCAACCTACAGTAGCTACACACGAATGATTTTATTCAACGTGACACTACTTAAGAGATGTCAGATAATAAATGGCCTGCGGACACACATCTTGATGCCATTTAACGTACAAAGTAACCGCAGTAATGTCCCTACTTAATTGGGCTTGTACGAATGTTGAGACATATTTAAATTGCATTCATATGTATTCTTCATTATTTCTTAGATGGATAGGAATATTAACTTGATTATTAGTACAATAAACTTTCACAAGGTAAATTTTAGTCCACCGCCAGTCCTCCAGTCTCCACAACTTTATAAGTAAAGGAATAAATATTTGTCTTTTGTCTAATTTAAAGAAGAACATTTATCATCCTAATAAGACATAAAGGATTTTTCTTTAACGTGCCAATAAAATAAAAAGAATAATATTAGTGAAATTATTCACCTGCCCAATACTAATCAAATGTGAAACCCTTAAATAATTGGACCAGTTTAGACACGATTAAGAACAGAGCAAAATAAAAATTGTAACAGGGTCTAATTAAAAGTAAGAAATGAACATCCACGTAGGTAAATGGGCACCAACTGGCAATTACCATTGTATCTAAATCCGATAATCGAACTCTACACAATTAACACTGCATCCTCGACATTGTTTACTTAATCAGTTCATCCTCCACTTGACTATAAATTAATTATGTATAGTGCGAATTCTGATCAAGTACCTTACCTACCTACAGCAGACATATAGGGGACATATAAATGCATAATATCAAACTGAACCTCGCTTGTTGACTTATTTATTAAAACTTAATAAAATAACATAAATACGCGCAAAAATGCTTGCACTGAGATGGATTCTTTTTTTGCTATTGCCAGGCAATTCTTCAAGAAAAACTTTAAAAATACTTAAAAGTCCAGTAGCCCTATGAGTTGAGTTCCACGGAGCAAGTACAAATTGGGAGTGGGTGTGGATGACACATGTCCTCGAATAGTTAGGCCGTGCCAGTTTCAAAACCGAGGTCGATATCACTTCGCCACCACAGTTAAATAGGTAAATTGAAATCGTGTTATTACTTATCTACTTCAAAATATGTCTTCAACCATTTTTAGTGTCCCACTGCTGGGCACGGGTGTTCTCTCAACTATTTTACTAGTTGAGAGTTTAGGCCTTAATCCACACACGCTGGCCAAGTGCGGGTTGGTGGATGTCACATATCCTCAAATGATTAGTTCTTAGACATGACGGTTTCCACGATGTTTTCCTTCACCGATATAGAGCAGCGGCGATGAAACAATTTACACAAAGATGTGTGGGCACTACTAGGATTGGAACCCGCGACCTTATATTTCTACTGATTTGCTCATTTGCTATTCTGTTCAATATCAATATTAAAATTCTTTGTAAATATGTTATAAGTGTTTTAAATTATTTGACTTGGTTAAATGGCTACTCATAAAAACCAGTCAAGTGCAAGTCAGACCCGCACATAAAGGGTTCCATAGGTTACTAGGCACTATTTTTAAAAGAGCACTTTTAGATTTCATACTTTCGATTGTTACCGATTAGCAAAGCTAACTTAGCCGAGATAATTTTCCTTTTAAACTCAGCATATCGGTCTATAGATAAACATACTAGAAGATTTTATTTTACTCCTTTTTCGGCGCTGTTGAATGTACTACGCTAACAAATTATAGCTCCGTAGTACCAAGCGTCTTTAAGCTAACATGTTGACGGACGGGCATGGCATGAAACTATAAGGGCTCATATTTTACTACGGAACCCTAAAAACAACAAGCCTTATGGGAAAAATCGCATTAGGAAAAGCCACTTGACTGGAAGTTCTACCGTTTTAAACAGCCTATTGTTCAATCCGACTCCACCTGAACAATAGTACTAAGTAGATTTGTGAACTTATAGTAGTTGATCTGCAGTGAAGTTTAATTTCTATTACGAACGATCAAGGTGAGAAATCTCGAGGCATACAGGGAGATTTAAACCTAAAATCAATAGCAATAAAGACTACACTAAAACGGTGTTAAGATTTAATAAAATAAATTCTATTCCCGCATAGCTACTAGCATTCTTATGTCTTGCCGCTTATGTGTGGATTCATGACGTGCAAAAGGACGGCCGAAGGGTTTGCAAAGATACCGAAATCAGATCGTCGCATCAGTTTCGACGTCTCCATCGGGTGACGGACGTCATGAAAGACAAAAAAGGTTTTTGCCTTGTAAATCAGCGCGTCAACCGCACGTCAAGAGAGGCTGCCCAGACCGGCTTGCACGCAAATCGAGAATCTCTCGACCACGCCAGATCCGATATCAATAAAGTTGGGGCGATAAAGGGTTAGTTCGTTCAAAGATATCGGTAACATCTCTTGTGTTTTCAACACGCGATTTAAATCGGAATTTACTGTATTTAAATAACAGTAAACAAGTAAACGGTAAGCTTCTAAATCCTACCTTGACGAGGAGAAAAGGTATTTTTATATCAGATGGAGAAGAACTTTTAACGGTGCAAAATAAATGTGATGACATCGAAAAGCCTTTAATTTGTACTTAGAGGTATTAAGATAGTAGATAGGTAAGGTTAAGGTAGTAGACCACTAACTTATAAACTATGTAATTTTAAGTACAATAAACATTTTTTCATTTTTTCACAGTAGATGATTAAGGATTACAGTAACATCAATATTGGGAACTTATAATACTGACAATTTCTCATAATTGATATATCTAAAGCCAGAACGTAATTATTTGTTACTAGAATTACCTATTGTATCTAATTAAATACGAAATGGAGGTTTTCCGTGTAACGTGTTTGATCAAGAACTGGAGCGTTATTAAACGTGATCAGACAACGCGTTTCAATATCTCGGCAAATATTTGCTTCTCCAAGGGTAAGGGACGTATACTAGCTAAGTAGATACGACGCGATTATTACTTGGTTGGTACTTTGGGAACAAACATAATAACACGAGATAAGAATAGAAAGCAATAACCACATAGCGAAAGTTAGTTTAAGCAGTTTGAAACTTAAAATTAGATTTTTTCCCCATTTCTTTCTTAGGTTCAATACATACTAAACAAGTGTTTTCCGTTCATAAATGAAATGTTCGAATTGTTTGTTATCCGGAGAACCTTTGATTACTATTTAAAAAGACTGTGTGTTTCTTTTAGGTACTCGTCGTTGGTGTTGATAACTTTCACAGTGCGGTTTCAATAAACCTCCTTAGCAAATTAGCCAGCAGAGTTCTATCTTGATGGTGGTTAGCCGCCAATTTAAACGCCAAGCAAGCACTACTTACATCATTAAGTTTTGAATCACAAACAGATAGAATTAGTACTTTCCCCATTTATTAAATTCTTAAACCTTACGGCCATTTCATACAAGGACAGTACTTATTTGAGAGCCCACGTACCTATTCCTTAATATTACTACAATTTTTATAATAAACAGCTGTTATCTATTTTGATACTAACAAATAAAATTGCAGATGTCCAAAACAAATAGTCTTACCGCGTATATTGTATACTAATTTTATAACGCCTAATTCCATTAAGATGCGCACATACTTGTCTGATATTCTAAGAAGAGCTACATAGATAGGCAAAAAAGAAAACAGGCATTGTTAGTACCTACCTCCTTGATTAAATTTTATTAGCACTGTTCGATACTCCTATCATAAACTAATTAAGACATCTAATTAGCAATTCAGATTCGATCCCTATTAAGTAGGTATATTACTGTGCCTAGCAAATGCTCTATATTATGCTTATCATTTGTGCCTTTGAGCCTTGAACATAGCTAATAATACATAGTTATTAGATAGACGCAATAATGATGAATAATTCACTAGATTATTGAATAAATTAATAGCAGTCATTTCCACGTACTTCATCAATTAACGAAAACTCAATTAAGAACCAAACTCACCTGGTACAAGATTCGTAGTTTGTCGATAATTAATTTTGTTTATACGGCAATAACACTTACAGTAGTTTTAAATATCTGTCTCTTGAAAATTATAACCCGGAAAACTCCGAATCTTGTCACATGATCAATTTTATAAAACAGCTGCACATTGACTTATTTGTTTTATCGTGTGTATCAAATTTAATCTCTACAAAGAATATGATTTAATTTAATAAGCATCTAGTTAGACAGTAAGAGCATCTAATTAGCCCTTCAGGTAATCAAGTAGCATTACTACTAATTAGATACTAACTAGCTAATTTCGCTATGAGAAATTAGATTGATTGGCAGTTAAGAGTTTACTAAATGCAAATAAAAAGTGATCGCTAAAAACTTTTTTCTTGCAATGAAACCGTATCTAAATATTATTTCACTACCGCAATTTGACGGTAGTTTTTATACGTTTTGCTTAAGCTTATTTGGAGCAAGTAGTCAATGGTCTAGAACATGTTATTTTCGCGGAGGCTTGTCAAGTCTGATTGACAGCTGTACCGATTAGATATGCCGCGTTATCTCTGAGCCGGTCATGGCCGTGGCCAAGGTTTTGTATGTAAATGTACGCGTCACAGAACGAACACGATGAAACATTTTTCTCAAGCAAACAGCCTCTTGAAACCATCAGGTCTGTAAACGAATAAAATGTATGGAAACGTGACGCTCTTTTGCAAGTCTAGTTATGTGGTGACTAGTGAATTCATAAGTCAGGGTAGCACAAACATAGGTAGAAAAGGACCTATACCAGCTAGGATCATATAAAAGAAATATATTTTTAATGTTTTTTATAAAAAGCAAGCTGCAATGTGAGGACGATGTTATCACATATTAAATACACACAACTCAAACATACACACTTGATGTAAAATAGTACCAACACAAATCTAAATTACGAGAAATATAGAGCTGTTAAACACGTTACCTGGTCCAACGTGCATTGTAAAATTCGAATAAAAACGTCCACAGCTCAACGTAACAAACCGGCCAAGTGCGAGTCGAACTCGCGTACCGAGTGTTCCGTAGAAACTTGCAATGTATACATATAAGTAAAAGTAAATTGATTATGTGATGTTACTAAAAATTTAAGGTGTTCTCTTTTGACTACGTTTAGAAATGTAATTTTATCACAGCTTTTAAGGGAATAGCAGACTTGGGTATAAATTCGAGCTCAATACCTCCACGCATTCCTACAAAAAGGGTCCTGACACACAATCAGACGAACCGACAACAAAGTGATCCTATAAGGGTTCCATTTTTTCCTTTACAGGTACGGAACCCTAAAAAGGTTGATAACATGCTTCAACCAATAAAGATATATCGCACGGTCATCAAAAGACAAAATTTATAGTTTCAGAGCTTGAAATGGTCACTGGAGCTAGCGGCAATTAATTGGCAAACGAACGAAGTTACACGGTCTGAATATGGGCTTTAGGTATGTGTAGCAGTGAAACCAGTTTCACCCTATAGGGCATTGCAATTACATGTAGCTAGGTGAAGACCGGAGCCCTAGGCGTCACTATTCTCCGACGATCGCAAATTGATATCGCCCGGACACAAAAGAAGAAACGTTTACTGAATAATAAGACTCGGGCCAGAAAAACTGCGAAAACTATTCAAGTAGCATTCCAGTCCAGTAATTGAAACTACCGCTGGAATATCACTGGAATAATTTATACCTAAAAATTATAACTAGATCAATGACCAGTGACTCCAGTATTAAACTGGAGTCATTGGACACATAATACCAGTGATATTCATTGGACTGAGTATCTTCTACGCACTAAAAAATGTAAACCGAACTGATATGAATCACTGCACTGGATCGATTGGCTACATAACCTACTGGTCTGGAATGAAATGAGCTAGTTTTCGTTTAGTTTATTTATAGCCTAAGCAGTTTTTAGAAAAACTATAATTTTTTTTCAATAAAGTTAATTACGTTTTAAGGTAACTTATTTTTTACCGTTTAAGTATATAAAATTTGATGAATTAAAATACGGTGTTACTAGAGCGAGATGCTTCAGTTATCTTGTGTGAGGTTAGAAGTATGCTTGTTGAATGGCTCCACATTAAGGTTTCATGAGGAGTGAAATGATCTGCCGTAAATGTATCGTCTAAAGATATTCGCTTTGAAGCTTCGATTACAGCTAAGAGCTTCGAATAACTGCATAAAATGAATTTACATTGGCATTTCTCGATTATTTTTCGATAGATTTTATTGCTCCGCATCAAAATAGGAAATCTTTTTCTAAGAATCTTACGTTTAGAGCTGAATAATAAAAAGCAATAGTGTCGTTTACATTTTCCAGTTATAAAATAAATAGAAATTTCAGGAACAACGTTTTTGCCTTATACCGAAAAAATTACTTAGTAAAACTATGTAACTAGAGAGTAAGAAATAGCTAAACAGTCAAGTATTCAGTCGACAGAATACTCTAGTGTTAATAGCAAATTTTAAAGATCATAATGATTTTAGTACAAAAGAGGTATAAAACTCAATGTTGATTTAGTTATGAAGCACCTATAACCACTATCATAAACATAACACGCTGCCATACTGAGCGAATAACAAGTTTAAACACCGATTGCTGTAATTTCTAGGCTTAAGGTAATTTTCTTCGAGCAGCGTAAAGTAACAAGATGGTGTAAGTAAATCAGATTTTTAATCGTCAATATTTTACAATTTACCTTACTGCAAGTACTAAGGTAGTAAAAAGGTGCTTGAAAATTGGCGTAGCTTTTGATTGCGCTATAAATGTCGGTCGATGAAAATTTAGCGACAGCTTGGAATGGACTGCACTGCAGCTGACCACAAATATGGTGACTATAATAATAGAAAACCGCAGAGAATTATTATCATGATAGTTTCTAAGCTGTTGTGATCGTTAATTTGAACATTTGTCGCAATTCACCAGGATTAAGTAAATAAAATTTACAGTTAGCGTCGTAAGCGCTGAAATAAGAATATTTATGAAACACTAGCGGATTCCGTAGACATCGTCCTGCCCGGTAAAGCAGTGCCACCTGCCGGGTCCGAAAACGGAATACGACCATAAGAGTTCATAAAAATCGGGCAAGCTTCGGAGGAGTTTTTGTAATTTTTCTCTGCGTAAAAAAGATTCTAGTACTTCAAGAAATATAAAAAAAAGAATTAGCGAAATCGGTTCAGCCGATCTCGAGTTATGCGCTTACCAACACATTTTGCGACTAATTTTTATATTATAGATAAAAGGATACAAATCTTTGCAAGCTTTAATAAATAAAAAAAAAACAATTTTACACTCGAAATGTATCGTAAGCCTCATTGCCAGTTTCGTAGTAATAAAGGGTGTGAGTGGAAAAATCGAGCAATTTTCCGGATGCTGTTATAGCTAATACGACCTACGAAGGCGTCGGACGATTAATCTCTGTCGACTGCGATGGGCTCCAACTGAACGATATAAAGAACCAATGGAATAGGACCTCTGGTACTTTAGATACAACCATCATTAGCTTCCATTTTTGTAAAACGCAGCAGCTCAATTTATGTTGGATCATGAACATGATGGATCCCCAACACGGTGTGATCTGAACGTTACACCGTGCTTGCAGTGTTAGCATAAATTACGAGTGCACTCGAACGTGTAAAGATAACTCTTTCAATATGTGGAACAAAGTTCAGGTTTTACATTCGTTGCAGTAATAATTTAATTGCGGGCCAAACATGTCCACTTAATTAAATCATAGGACGGTTAGTGTTGAAATTTAAGGCCTTAATGATGGCATACCTGCAAATCGTTTATTAAAATTTTTAAGTGTCATTACGTAATACAATGTTAAATGCCAAAAATAAAAAATGAGTTAAAAAATAACCATCATGTATGCAACAGTCTGTTTAACTAGTCGATACAACACGTAACGAGGAAAGCAATGCACTAGAACACGTTTCGATGCAAATAAGAGCGTTTACGCTAGGCGCGTACAATGGTGATTACGCGTTTCAATTTGCAGAGAAGTGCCGTTGCTCTAAACAGCTAAGTGGCGTAAAACGAAACGCACAGGCTTCAGCACGTTGCATGAGGAATATGCATGAGTCAGTGAGAATTGAGCCAATTCAAAAACTATCAATAACAAGTATAGTTTAGCTCCGATTCTACGATTGTGCACAGCGAATGAACACTTAATAAGACGGGTACGGGAAATAAAATATTTCATTATGTACTTTGCTTTATTCAGCTTACTACAAAACTCCAACAGCATCAATATCTTACCTACACAGGTAATAAAGTGAATTTTGCTACAAAACCATGTTTGGTTACACACGAAATAGCATACGTTTAATGGTATAATGTGCACCGCTCAAAACAGGTCACATCGTATGAAACACAGATGCACTCCCAAAGGAATTAAGTTATTAGCTAAAACGCTCGGATCCAATACACAGCGGACAGTGGACACTGAATGTCCGAACATTTCACTCTTCAATTTGAATTCAATGGAGGGAATTAGAGAACGTGAGTTGGACGCGTTTTGTTAACTTGTACTGCAAACTAAGCACACTATGTCGAGTTTTATCAAACCAATTAGACAGAGGCTTGGGTAAGTACTTCAGGTTTTGGCTATGAGTGTAACATTTCCCGTAAATTCCACCTGAAACGGTTTACAAAATTCAATAAAAATACATATCGGTTCAACTTCCTTAGGTCATAAGCAGCTGGATAATGGACACAAGTAAATCTGCGAACAGTTGATTAGCTTAATTGAGGTCATTAATCGGCAGGTACGATCGGCGTATCGTGTTTAATTAACTAACGAATGGACGGACTTTCGATTATCTTAATGTATGTCGATGCGTTGGGCGCGCCTATGATCCACCCTATTGGACATCAGCGCCACTTTTAATGTTTTCTCTAAGTATCCTTAGAGTTGATACGTATACAACTAAATAGCAGTACCTACTTACCTTCATTTCAATAATAAATATTTTTTCTTTATTGGAATGTCTCAGCTATATTTATAAGGTTAAAAATCGACGTCAAAATGTCAACTATTTACGTCAAGGTGTGGACTAAATGCGAGAAACCAAATGGTAATAATTCCATTGCTGTTCAAGTACTTAAGTAGCAAGTAGAAGTCGTAAAAAGTGCTTTTTACGTGATTACATTTGCAGTTAAAACTTTTAGTGGTTTAAGAAAAAGAAATAAATCTATGATGAAATGTAAGAACAGATGTAGATGGAGCCGAAGGGCTTCGCATATGGCAAATTAGATTTGATATATTTTACCTTTAGATTAAAAAGTTGAATAATCAATTGGAGAGTGTATTTTCTTGAGATCTGAACAAAATGGAACGGTATTAAATCCTGGGGAATATAACCGTAGAAGGTACCTAAGCCGTAACTAATTAAATTCAAAAGCTGTCCTAATTGTTGTTTATGTTGAAATCCTTTAGGCTTACACTTAACTTTCTTGCCTCGTATGCGTGAACTGACACAATATTTTAAGCCTTCTCTGAAACTCTAAAATCCCGAAGTGGCGGGGTCGTCAGGGTGTTATCATGCATGTACAATTAAACAAACAACAGTTTGCGGTGACGTAGCTTTTGTTTATCGTTTAACTCAACGCGCAGCTGAATCTCTTAATCCTAAACAAATATCGCTGGATGTTGTTGTTTTCCGCTATAAATTGTCTATCTGTTGCTGCAGGTCCGTTGGAAAGGCTGCTACTATTCAACTAGATACAATGAGAAACGGTAAATGGACGATTAAATCGCACTGTTGCTGGTAATAATATAAGCAACTGATTAAACCGAGTACGGTTACAAAAGGAGACATTAGTTAAGAAGACAGGTTTTGTCGCGTACGAGACCAATAATGGCATGAAGTGATAACTCTCAAGAATGCCTCTGAGAAAATGAACTGGCAAAAGTTCATGAATCATATTGGTGACTGTCCTGTTTAGCTTGGATTTTACGTAGTACTAGCCCAATATTCATTTTTTTTACGTAATTGGAATTTGTTACTCTGAATATTTGATATGCAAAGAAGGGTTGTGGGGGCAATTACACGAAGGGTGGGTAATTGCTACCAGTCATTGCAACGACTATCGCGCATGAGTGTGAATGAGATAAAGCAAGTGGATTTACATAGGTTGGTCTCTTTCTTTGGGCTTAAGCTGCACGAGTAAAGGAGTTTGTGTTCCATCCTTAGGCTCTATGGGGCGGGTGTTGATAATTAGAACGAAAGATGCGCAGCCACGCGCCTTGAACTGTAATCAGTGGCTTAAACTACAGGAACTTTAATACAAATATAATGTTTGAATGAACTACTAATCAGCTTGCAAATACAAATAGTTATTATGGTTATAGATAATTAAGATACGCTGATATAACATTAGCTATACATTTTTCAATAACTCATTTTTACTTAATTAAGAATAATTAAGATATCTTTACTTTACATGCTTTGATATTTTTATCGTAACCGTTGAAACAAAGCAAATCTAGGCCTCTGTATGTTATCTCAACACGTCGTTGCAATCAGTTCTTCACTTAGACCAAACCAGTTTGTAAACAACACTATCGCGCTGCGCACTCGCTAATTTGTGCCAACTACGACCATCCAACAACTTCTGAAGTCTGGACGCGATTACCCAGTCACTGAATGATTTATTTATAGCGCTAACTGTTAGTTATAAAGTAAGCTATAAAATAAATACAACATTATCGCTACACTTATCATCCGGTTAATTAAATTTACAAATTTAAATTCCATTTCATCTATCTCATTGTAAATAGTTTATAATTACCTGTTTGCATTTTTATCTCGTTACCGAGGAAGTACATACTTTTTAATTTTATTTTAACACGTGCCGAACTAAGCATTTGGAGAATCACTATATAAGTCAGTATTTTCACAATCAATTATACCTACAATTGTTCAATAGCTCATCTTTTTGCACTCGTACGAAGCCTGGCTTGTGCTTTACTACAAGCCAATTTTGTAAATCAAAATTTGCATGCCAAAGATTCTTCTAATTTTTTTGATGAAGTACAGGGTTTTGTGTAGGTACTTCAAACATGTTTTGCAGGAGTTACATTGCATCCTTTGCAATGTATCGCTATCCTTGCTATAGTTGCCTACATCAAAAACATTAGTCACTTACCCTGGTCCACTAACTGACAAAGGGACCGCAGTAAAAGCACGTACAGAGCGTATCAACGGCGGAGTATACTTACCCGAACAAACAAAAGGGATCAGTAGCAATCATACAGAATTCCATCAAGAGCGTTGTTTTTGTTAGCGTTAACCGTGGCGTACAGCGGCGAACATGTCAAATCAATTAAGAATAACATTTGGGACATAATTTAAACATGTGCGTCGGTTTTTTCAAGTCACTATGCTCATTAAGGGTTAACAGCGTGTTTATGTGTCTTTAAAGTTTATTAGCTGATATTTTAAAAGATATTTTTTATCTGTGCGAGGGCGTAATAAAGAAAAGGGCTTCCCATCAAATATTTTTTTTTATTCTGCGATAGGCTGGCACTTGACTACAACTTTCCTGATGTTAAGCAATGATGTAGTCCACGATGGAACGTACCAGACTTTACGAATGAATTTCGGTGAGAAGGTGGCAGTGGAATGATGCTCCTTATGGTTAGAAAATATAAAGGAGCAACAATTTCGACCCACCCTCTTAAATGGTGTCACCAGACATCGCACCGGAACACGGCAAGGCCGCTTGGCGGTGCGGCTTTGTCTAGTGGGTGGTCACTAACCACGGCCGAAGCCTACCACCAGTTAATTACAAGTAAACTTAATTACCAATATGTTATTATTACTTAATATGTAGTCTATATTTAACAGTTTAATTATATTTTGTTTACTTCAGCTATTACCTGACTCGTTGGTCTATCTAGTAGTAAGCACGTTCGCTTAATAACTGCGATATCGAGAGAAAAAAGACGTTTAATCTAGAAACTGTGCTCGATGAACAGCAATAAACTCACCACGTATGGGACCAGCGGTAGAGCAGCGGTGGCAAAGCGGTATCAGCCTCGGCTTTGAAATATAAGGTTACGGGTTCGATTCCCAGTTGTACCACTGCTCATTATCGGTGAAGGAAACTATCGTGAGGAAACCGGCATGTCTAAGAACCAATCATTGGAGGACATGTGCCATCCACCAACACGCACTTTGCCAGCGTATGTGGATTACGACCCGTGCCCAGCAGTGGGACAGTGAAAAGGGTTGAAGTGAGTATGGGACCACCACGCAGATATGGGAGCTGAACAAAGCCAGTGAAATGTAGGTGATATTCACCTCTGCCTACAGCGTCAGGTAAAGGCGAGGGCGCTATGTTATATCATTTATTTAAGTCAATATACCCGATTTTAGCCTTTACCGTAACCACAATAGCTTATCTACATCATGCAATGCTGTCAAACTCATATTCATTCACCCCGTTTTGCAATGCAAACGCCAATGCTGCAGTGATTCGCTTGGGAAACAATTTGTTAGCACAATGTGACCCAAGATATGTACAGTCAGCTACAAAAATTGATGAACAGAATTAATGTGACAAAACATTTTAACACTAAACTATTGCTTAAAGAAGTGTCGTAACGAGAAGAGAAAAATATGCTTGTCGTTAGTAGTTTACAATGAATAGTCACACGGCAGTTATATATGGAATCTTTTAGTTTAAGATATTTTGTAATATTGAATTTGTTGATCAACTTTTGTAGCTGACTGTACAAAGCGCTTACGTCTGTATTACCCAACCGTTAAGGCAGAGGTGAATATTTACATTTCGCTGACTATGTTAGGGTCATATACGTTGTAGATGGTGAACCTATAACCGTTCATCATAAATTCCATAATTAATTATAGTGTAAAATAAACTCCATTCTTACTGACATCGATGCGGAGGAGTTTTTTGACGCCCAGTTTTAGATATGTTTTATAAGTTCTATTTTATGTTTACTTTATTTGGGGTAAGTTAGTGCGTAGGTTCTTTTTCTAGTACCTAATATCTTTTGAATCTTTATATTGTACTAGTTTTCCGCCTCGGCTACGCACGCGTAAACTACACACCATGCATATCAGTGGGATAAAGTAGCCAGTAGCCAAAAGTTTTCCTCAACAAATAGGGTATTTAAAATTGCAAGAATTTTTCAAATCGGACCAGTAGTTTCTGATATTAGCGCGTTCAAACAAACAAACAACACACCCGCAAATTGTTAACATTACCTACATGAATAAAAAAATTCTAAATTATTTGATAGATATCTATTTATAGTACTCTTTTTTAACCTATATTAAGCTTGTGCTTGACCACAACTTGCATTTTGCCTATGATGAAACGCGCTAACCCAGTAAGTACTTGTTCACTCGTGACTTGAAGACAGGCAGATTATAGCTATCGGGAAAAAAAACGAACAAAGATTATATCTTAACTAGAATGACAAAAAACATCACAAGTTAGGTATTTATTGTGATAACCGTCCGTCAGGGTTCAGGTCACGCCTACGTAATTAGTCGAGATATTTATTGAATAATCAAAAAGGCAATTAGAATCAGGTTTTCAAGAGCTAATGAAGACATCAAGAGAACCTCGCTTCCTACCTCAGGTTTTCCACAAACTCGTTAAAAGGTGTAATTTAGCGTCTCTATCTGTCAAATATTTACAGTTTTGTGCAGCCGTAACACTAATTAGTTAGTTTTATGCTTTAACTTACATGTAGATATTTATATAACTACTGAAGGAGCTACTATTTACTACTTCCGTGACTAATTTCCAAGAATCGCTAAGTCTAATTACATTTTCAATAACATACGTCATACATATTTTGCGCAATTAGTATTAAGTTTTAGAGTTGTCATAAAATTGGTTTTAAAATAGCCTTGTAATTGGGGTAAGCTAACGTGTGAAAAAAAAATAGTAAAAAATTAAATAATAACGAAAAACTAAATTAAATTGCACAAAATTAACACAATGTGCTATCCATGATGCTGATATAAAAAGTCATAGCTTAGAAACATCCGGGAATGGACAAGAGTAGCCAGCGCAAAACAACTATTCCGCTGTGCACAGGAGAGGAAGAGTTTCCAAGAGCTGGTGGCCAACCTCCAGTAGTGGAGAGGCACTAGAAGAAGAACACAATGTACTCGTCCGTGCCTATTCCTAAGCTTCAGGCTTCAGTATCTCAGAAGCAGATCCTACAATTTTGATAAAATTTAGGTAGGTAGTCCAGAGGAGGATAAATCGATGTAACATAATTTAACAAGACTCTCGCCAACTTACCCAATGGAGGTAGCAGTAGTAGAGAAATAGAGGTAAATATTAGCTACAATTTGCTAGCTAGTTTAGTATCCATGCGTAATAGGTCGCGATTGAATCCTATTATTATTATTTCCTTAGACGTTAAGATAGTGTAGTGCAAGTAAAATGTATTATTTTTGGTATACCCTCAATCGCTGTCATGCATATCAATTTGTAACTCATTTACGTGAAATGTAAGTTCGTTGATCCTAATTCAAGAAAATACTAGGTTTTTTATCAGAAACGTCAATTAGCTCGACCAGGGAGTCCGACACGGAATTTTACGCCTTTTATTTGCCAGCAAACCTGGTTTTGCCCGCTTATAATTCCGCTTATATTGTCGGCGCTTTTAATATGTACTACCATGACAAATTACAGCTCTGTAGTACCAAGCGTTTATAAGCTATATATTGGTTAGTAATTTGTCAAAATGTCCTCAGACAAACAATAAAGTAGACGTCTTCGTAGTTGTGCCTTTATAACAAAAGAAGAAAAACGTGTAGTATACTGTGTACGTGTTAATAATCCTGGCAGACGTTGCGGGACATCCGGAGAACGGCGCGACAAGATCCGATCCGGGACTTCGGGATAAAATTCCGATCTCTGAAAGATAGTCGGCGCTGATTTCCACGGACAATGGACGGTAGTCGCCACGCTTATCCCTCGATGTACTGACATCTTTTGTTTAAAGAATCTTTTATTTTAAAGGAGGAAGTTTCTATGTTGCAATTCGTTTCCTTGTGCAGGCGATCACGGATACAGCGAATCGGATTTAATATTGAATATAAACAAAAACAAGAAGTTGTATGTACTATGTATGTAATATGTAACAACTGAAGTTTTACTGGAGGTACTAAAAATGTGGAAAAAGATAATTGTATGTGTCAAATAAACCGTGCGAAGTTTCTGAGAGGATATACAAAACATTCCCCAATGAAGGGTATCGGTCAAAGGGTGTCGAGTAGATTTCGTGGAAGTATACGCACTACAACACAACGCAACAGGACGTAGTAACTTAGTGTGTAATATCACTTCAACTCTTTTTAGTGTCCCACTACTGGGCATGGGTCTTACTCAACTATCTTACAAGTTGAGAGAGTCTAGGCCTTAATCCACACACGCTGGCCAAGTGCGGGTTGCGCTGAGCCACCGCTGCTATCTATGTGTGCAATATATTTAAATTATATTTCATACCTATTTAAGATAAAAACTTCATAGATATAACGGCCCTATAACAGATTTGATTTTTCATATTGTTATATTTATGGCCATTCTTGCTATACATAAATGATTATATATAGAACAAATGAAACACATCAATTAGTAGTTACAACATTAGACGGAATGTCACTTTGTGAATAAGTACTAAACATAAACATGTTTTGATGGAACCCGCCTGTCGCCCTTTTCAGCAAAAACTGTAACGTCTCCACGTTCCACTCGCGTGTCATACCCTTCCTTATATTCAGCTAAATTTCACTTTTTGTAAAGCGTGAAACATGTCACAAAAACGAATAACGATTTTCCTTTAAATTTATACTCTAAAATGTTATTTTATGAGGATATAAAATTTGTTATCTAGCTGTTCTCGATTTTCAGGAAGCGACTTAAGGCGTTTAGCTTTTTCTATCTAGCCTGTTTTGGTATTTGCCATCTCTGTCAGATGTAGGTATGAGTCGCGATAAGTGCAAGTTTGTTGTAGCTATTTGCAAACAATGGCATGTTGACTGTGTGTCGCTGTCGGTAGAGATCTAAGAGGCCGATGATATTGGTGTCAAATTAAACACTGGTACCGTTAACAATATAATTATTTATGAGCTTGACATTCTACTATAACCATTATCTATTCTTAATAGTAATTTACTATCACAACTTCTTTGATGGAATCAGAGTGATGTAATTGCAAATTAACTTCTTTAGCATACAATACACAAACAACATTCATTCCGCAAGTTTATGAATGAACGAAAAAAGCCTAAAATACGCCCAAAGGTTTTACATACGCGAGTAACACAAGCGATAAGCTTGTTACATGTTGAGATTTGCATAATCTCCTGTTTTATAAATTAAGTCCCTAAACTAGAGCAGCAATGAATGGAAATAAATAAAATTCTACCTAAATTAAATATGAATTTGTAGATGCATTTCAGAACTGAAAAATGATTTAGATGTAGCCTTGTAAATAATGTATCTTTAAAATCTTATAAGGGAAAAGGTTTTTTGTCTCTTTCTTACTGGTATAGGTAAATGCCAACATGACAGTCAATGACAAAGAAACTATAGAACTAAACTTAGAAGACGTTTAGTAATAAGGGGTAAGTGTAGAATTGTCCAAAACCACCGAATAACTTATAGTACTGGCGTATCAATACGCTTCCAGCCAACTACAGTTGTTGTGACAAGACAAAATTTATTTAACAAAGAACCAATCTCAGATACTAAATAGATTAGAATTACCACATTCAGCAACAAAATATCTTCTTTTGGTAGTTAACGTTCCCGCTTGTCGATGGTCTTATCGTTTTGTCCATTAATATTGGTACTACGTCTTTTAAGGCACGAGACCCGAGAAAGCATTGTTAGGGTATGTTTTCCGTCGCCTATTGTGGCGTGAACAATAATTTGCAACTGAATCTCGACTAAGACACGAAAGGATCAAATAACGGTGGTATTCGCGGTGTACGAAGCGTTAGGCTTTTACGTGTAATCCTTTTCCCTAAGCTGGATTAGTTGGCATACTATTCCCTTGCATTAAGCTCCTTCAGTTCAGTGACATTGTCTTTGTCCCGATATTCACCGCATGTTAGGTTTATACGTTCACCCCCCAACAAGCTTAAATAGGATGATGTTCATCTAAAATAGATGAATATTTATAATCTATAATCATTAATTAGCTGCAAAATATTTGCAAATCAATTGCAACGTTGTTACTAAGCACGGGCTGATAATGATGATTGTTACCTATAAATTTTAAAAGTCTGTTCTTAAAAATAAATAAATAAATAGCACTACATCTAGGATTTATAAAGTGCTTTACGAGTACATCGTATAATATGAATTGAAAAGGTATTGATACGAACTCTATTAAAGCTAAAATGTGTCTCGCCCTCTTGTTTGAATTCTTCTCTGTATTCATAGAGGCTTATGTTTAAATTCTTTGAAACCTACATCACCTAAAGTACTTACGTGACAGAAATATAGATTTGTCAATTATTCTGAATAACGTACTTACACTTTTATACCTAACTTGGTAGGTGACTACTCCAAATGCTCTGCGATAGATCGTCATTCAAAGTGACTTGCATTTTTACCCGACTGCGAAAGAAGGAGGGTTATATTTTTAGTGTTTTTATGTATATTTTAGTACGCCCTAAAGCCTAAACATTTGTCGTATTTTTAAGTGAGAGGTGTCAATATATTCGTCTTATTTGTGAGAGTGACATTAAAATTAAAAAAAATACATAATCATCACTCCGAGATTTTATAACTCTACAATAACCAACTAAATTATGAGAAGTGAGCGTGTTATGCCTCCAACAGCGTTTGTGAACACTGGCAATAATACTATATTCTGACAACTAAAATTATTCCAAACCAAAATTAAACATTTAAATTAAAATCTTGTTTATATATTTTCAGTTGTTCAAAAAAAATATAACTATGGCAAATATTGAAGCAGTCGGGATTTTTTAACATTTATTAAATTACACATATTTTGCATGTATTTAATTTAAAATATTTATATCCCAATTTTCTTTGAAGTTAGAATTCCCTACAGACATTTATTTATTACCTTCATTTTAAAACATTACCTTCTTTTTGCGCAGTCGGATAAAAACTATCCTATGTCCTTTCTCGGGTCTCAAACTACCTCCATAGCCAATTTCATCCAAATCGGTTCAGTAGTTTAAGCGGGAAAGCGTAACAGACAGACAGACAGAGTTACTTTCGCATTTATAATATTAGTAGGGATTTAAAAAATGGCGATTTCATTAGTTTTCACTGATATTCGCCATTTTTTTTCCACATTTGTCTATTAGAGATAAAAACGCGAGAATCGTCGCGCTCAATGGACATTTACAATAAGACATAAGGGGTACTAAGTTATGACGATTGATTAATCTTCCCAATGTCAAAATAATATATTATTAGAAATAGTAGGTACGGTAATCTTAAAAATAAAATAGATGCTTCATTATCCATATGAATTAAATCAATAAGTAACCTGCGATACAATCCCTCAATCTCATTGCGATCGTAACCAACAAAAATTTAGTTTTATACTTTTCCACTAAGTATTCCTGTTTTATGATTGTGTTATTCGAAAATTCAATAAAAGCTGTAGTGTATCTACTTGCAATATGCACAATAAATCGTTTTTTCAACATGAACAGCTGTGCACATTGTATTACCGAAAATACATTTTAACAAACTGAGAAAATAAAATCTGAGTTTAATTAGTGCTGGTGCCCACATTTTAACAAATATTACAAATAATGTATTTGATAAGTTTTACTGCGATTATATTAAGCAAGTAGGTACTTGTCTTTGAATTGTGACATACTAATGAATAGGCTGCTTCAACAGATACTATTGCTAACTACACGAAATAAACACAAGACAATAAGTGAATAACCCAACAATCTCTACAAGGTGATAAAATTCATTAGTGCGGTTACCTAATTCACTTTTTCCGGCAAACAAGGGGAAACTTTCTATTTCCCTTAACTTCGGAAAACAGGAACCGCTATCGGGTTAATCTATGATCTAATCCAGTGCACGATCAGCGTCGCTCATTAACAAGATTTATGAACAGAAAGGAGACGTTCAGACGACAACGTCGTGCGCTCGATGCGTTATTTACGACGACTAGATTGCCAAGATACGTCCGATCCTTATGGCACTGTGACTTTTTTAATTAAAATCTTTAGTGAAATAAAGGTCAAAACTTGTAAACTTGGCCGATTAATTCTTAACGATAACTAAATCGTATTTATGTAACACAAGATAGTCAAGATTACAAAAATATATCAAGAAATATATAGCTATACCAAGAAAATAGCGAAAATATCATTTAAATAATGAAGAAATTCTTGAGACTTTCAGATGGATTTAATGACTTCTCTTTTGTATCAGTATTCAATTTACAACAATGTGTTATTACTCGTAGGTGTGTCAACGATATATACCTAAATGCTTAAAAATTAAAGTCATGTATGTAATTTGTCTGAAAAGATTTTAGTATCCTATACGGTATGGGTGCGACGAGGATAATCTTGATAGATAGAGGTCGGCGCGCGCTCTGGTCCGAATGGTTTTACTCGCGTATCGGCTACGAGTTCGTGCACGCCAGTACGGTCGGTATCGGTACGCCTGTAATCCGATAATAATGAATAGAAAATAGTACGGGCATCGCATCGTGGCCCAGTTGAAAGTTGCCTGTAACTGGAGGCACGAGGGTTTTATCGCGGGACATAATTCGGCCGAGGCATGGCATCACGCGCTGTCCGCTCGACTTTATCGCAAAACCCAATGGTTCTCTGCGGTACTGGAAATATAAAGCCTGACTATCAAGAAATTACCAACCATACAAGAACACTCCATAGATAATGTTTACATGCATTATATTCCGTTGCCTATTACTTTTGTTATCTATAGTCAATCTAACGTTACTGATTGATTAAACTTCTACATCGGATATAATGCACTGCACTCTGCAATCTTCACTCCTATCACGTATTTGAGTTTAAAATTTTAAAACGGAAATCTAGTATCTGAATATAAAATCTCAGGCGAGGAAACCACCACTTTTGAGGAAGAGCACGTCTTGGCTGGTTGTCACATATCTAACGATTTGTGCAAAATAGACGTTTTACACCGACGACTTCAACTTGATACTAAGTGGGAAAAACTTTGTCAGATGCTGGAGTTTTTACAAACCTAGTGCTACAATTATGGTTTCTGTCACATGTTTTTTTTTATTCTAATGTCATGTATATCACGTTCATTCCGTGGTATATCTATTTCAAATAGAACAAAAAAAAATATTTTCTTTATACACATAATTGAAGTTTTTATAGTTAAACGGAAACGAGCGTACCTTTCATTGGTTCTATAACCAATCGATTCCTTATATTAGGCTTCCGTCAGAAAACAAACCGGGCCCGTTTCGAAGCTCCTTTTGTTCCATTGTAGCCCACCCTTTGTCTATCGTCGCGGATAAATTATTTTCTACGATCCTTCTTAGCTCCTATCTCGTTCCATTTCTCCCGTATTAGTTCCAGCTGATGCGCAACAATTACGCCCTTTATGTTTGGATGACGCGAAAATCATCTTGTCTTGCCCTACAATTTTACGCCTCAGTGTCCCATCTTCTTCGGTTTAAATTAGAAATGCCGAAATCAGTGTAAAATATTAAAGCGATCAATCGACCGCGTTAAGTAGGCACTCAAAGTTTGAGTGATTTTTAGAAGAAAAATTTATTCTGAATTGTAAAAAAGTCCGACAAATAATTCTATTATTACATGGCATGGCCTTGACGTCTATTACAGGCGATTTAGGCAGTGTTATATCAGAAGCACCTTTTCTACTTATTGAGCAGACCAATCGGCGAACGGCATAATTATCCAAAAGCTGAACAGGTGAGTATTGCGACTGTTGGAAGAATGGCGTTGCCGTGCTGGTCAGCTCTTTTTGCGGCTAATAAATCTAATCAGTCTTAAATGTGAACGTTTCCTCCACTGGCTTCTAACTTCTGCAGCTTATGTATTGATAAATTAAACTGAAAATGTCTAAGTTTGGCATATTTTAAATTATACTGGTACGAAACATTTTACGTATTTTTTTTTATTCTTTCTCATAGTTTATTATTGAGTCGTATAAAATTATGAAGGATGCTTAAATTAATAATACTCATAAAAAGAATGTCAACATTTTCATAATATTTATGAGTAATTAAAGAAGCCGTCAGTATTGAGAATGCTGGGGCACATTTGAGAAAAATTACGGTTTACGACATGATGCAAACAAAGTAGCATCAAGAACGTAACCGATTGATGTCACTTTAACTCACTTTAATTGAATTTTTAACTACATGCGGGTTTGTTTAAAATGCAGTCGTCTGATTAACTCTTCGTTTATTTAAATGTCTCTAAATCCGTTACATGATCACGTCACAAATATTCGTGCACTTTAAATCATAGACAAAGTTATTACGATAACATTAAATGACTTCTTTTTAATGGTTCCCACAAAAAGAGATCCATAAATATTGTATAGTAATTAGTCCGATCTAAGGTGGCGCTTGTAACGCATTCAATCGATGCTACTTTGCTGTGATAACTCGTCTTGTCGCCAGCCGCCGCCGCCGCCGCCGCCGCTAACCGTTGATTGATTGAACCAACCTGCCTACCACTTAAAATAACAACTATGAAGAAATTGAGACATTCTTAAGGCTAATGGAAAATGTGATCCATCAAATGACTCGAAATTAAGACGAAGTGCTATTATCTTGAATTGCTTGCGTCTTTATTTAAAGAACTCTGGCGTTTTTATGGAAACCATTTGGGGAGTACCTAACATTTATGGTTTATAACGAAATAAAGGAGTTTATAATGTTGACAATAAAAAACGGACGTTCTTATGTAGAATGAGGGTAATATCGTTGACATAATTAAGCGGTAGCGCCCAATGAAGCGTAGGGTTGCACCACGACGACACGGGGACAATGATCGTTGAGTTGAAGCACCCTACTGTCAACGTCGCTTCTGAATAAGGATCTATTCTGTGGTGCAAATAAATAATTAAAGCGATTTTAATTTCATGTAATAGCCACCAACATAGTACCTACACGTCACATATCACAATTTTCAACGGGATATGTTAACGTTCAAATCACGTTCTGTGTAAAGTAAAAGTGTGCAATCAGCAAGTTACTTTGCTTTTCATGCGTCCGCTTTTATTCATTCATCCAAAATAATATCAAGGTGGTTAGCTTTTGTCCTAATAGAAATTCTTTATTATTCTCTGAAAACACTAAACTGAAAACTAAAAAAGCGGTTTTATTGAAAATTTAGTCCACAGAAAAACAATAGTGTTCAACGTCACAAAAAATAGAATTGTGACTCTTCTAAGTTTTCAAAACACTTACAACGGTATAATTACAAAGTAGATGTTTAACTTGTAACTTTGACCAAACTCTATCTGTTGCTTCAGTCAGGTGAAACGACTCGCATTTGTAAGGAAAAACAAATTGCCGCACTCATTATGATATTAAGAAAAGTACACTTGTGTTTTCACAGTTCATTCAGTTTTAAAAGTGACATACAAGTCTACTGATCTTTTTGTGATAGTTTCCACTTATTTCATAATAGCACCTTGGAACTCCTAATACTCGTATAACATAACATTAGGAGTTCTATCTGTGTCTACTAACTGACAATGTTTGTTTGTGACATCCATTAAAAAATATTTCTTATTTTATAAAAACAAATAGTGAGACATGTCTCTGAAGCGACAGGAAGTCGGACTTGGGTCATTTCACACTCGGTCGACTTTCAATTTGCCGTGGCACAACAGCGTCTGTTTATCGATGGTCCGCGGACGTCTCAACAATAATGCGAGGACAATGTACGACATCCTTGATACATAGAGGGGCTATATTTACCCCATGTATAAAAAATAATTTATAGTAAATGTGATAGTTTGTTGATAGAGAAGTTTTCGCAGAAATGGATCAACTGATTGTAGTAATTTTGGTACGCATGGTTTGGTTGCAATTACGTAGTACTTGTTTCGAATTTTATATCCATCGAGCGGGCCTAGTCCAGCAGGAACTGCTGTAAACCATTAGGTGCTTTGTTAAAGAATATAAGATACCTATGGCTAAAGAAATATTAATATAATAATATGACTTATCGTGTTATTTGGTAACGATCATATTATATAACATGATTAGGGACCCAGAAGTAGGGAGAGAAAAGTCTTTGCATTTAGCTTATTTTAATACATCTAGGATTATTTTGTTTTGCTATACTACTTAGGGTTAACTGTCGTTTTAGTCATTAATTAGATGGCAGTATTCTCCTTTATAAGTATCTAGTTAAAGACTGAAGTGAAAACGACGTGAGCTATGAAATTCAGTAAATTTGAATGAAACTTTTAACTGTTTTACTAACAAATTATCCTCGATAGGCTATTATAATTTTATAGCCATGCAGTCTGCATCGGCAAATTGCAGTCGTAAAAAATGAATTTCGACAAGCGGTATGCCAGTAAGTGTATAAAATTTACAAGCTTTGTTTGGATAACTTTAAGGGTTTAATAATATTTGACAAGCAGTAAATATAAATTGAACTGGAAGAACATGGCATTAAAGTTACACGGTACGGCGCTGACAAATATAACTGAACTTGATGTACATGCCTGTAAAATAGCAACTCATTGTAATTCTGTTAAACTTACAAGGTAAGGACTTAGTTATCTCAACGTTTTAACAATAGAATATTCCGCGTTGCATTGTGTGAAACACGACAAAAAATAGATGGTGATTAGATATCACGTCTCACACCACAGTCGACGTTCTGACAGCTTTAATTAAATTCGCCGCCGGCGCACTGTTTTAATTTGTTTTAAAACAAATCTAATCAATAAAATTTAAAACGTCAAGCATAAAAACGCGTCGGCCATTCAAATATTGTTTCTCGAACGAACGCGGGGGAATTATCACGATGATAAATAAGATACACGAGCGTTGGGACAAGGGAGCCAATCACCATACATCACAGGGGAACATCCAATAAAACTCAGTCAAACAAAAAGGTAGGTATGTATTTTAGTATCATGAACTGAGTGCCAAAGGAAAACAAATTGTAGCAAGGGCAAGATTGTATCATACTAGGCGCCTTCAAAGACGTGAAAACTAATTAAGATCGGACGCTTTTCTTTAGCGATAACTTGCGTCAGAAGGCCGGACGTATTTGTGTATTGGCAATCAAAACAATTAACTTTTTGCTGTGTTTGCTTCTATTAAAACAAGACTTTAATTTAAACGACGACATCACAAGGAATTGTAAACTATGTTGCTACTGATAAAATAGGTAAATGAAACCAAGTAAAATAACTCTTTAGAAAACCAAAGAGTTTACTTAAGCTCTTAAATATATTGTATCTACTAATACTTTACCTAACTGAAGATAGAAATTGTAAAAGTTTGAAACAGAATAAAAGTAAAGCGCCAACTAAACGCCACGCTACGGTCGAAGCGTGAAATAAATAAAATAGGAGCGTCTCGCCAACGAGAAAAAGTACAAAAATCGTGGCGTTAATTTTCCAGCGAGATTTCCCAGCAGTCTCCAGGCAAGCACTGGGGAAGGCGGCGCGTGCACTGGACACATGAATTAAAAACGTTAACAATGCCATCGCGACTCGCTCCTTAATGAACTCGCGCCCGGGGCGACACGCTTCACCCTGGGCCGCCATTCAGACAAATGTATTATCCTGCAAACCTTTAACATAAAGTTAATATAGAGCAGTTTGCTTGCAGCATGTATGTATACATACAGAATATGCAATAAGTAAAAAACAGATTTTATGACACGCTGGTGAAACTGACATTTAGGATTGGCAATTTGTCCCTTTAACATGCGATCTTATGGCCGAATAATTGCCTTAGTAAATAACTAGCATACTCCCTTACTTTAAAAGAGCAAAGTTTCCTCTGCGAGAGGGTAAAGGCGTTATTGAAAAAGAGTCCAGTTGATATATAAATAAAATACGAGTTCAGCTATCGGCGGCTTGTTATCGCATGCCTCGATCGTGGCTATTACGCCAAAGTATCGGTTATTCGAGTGGCCGTGGGCACAGTTTGCTTTGCACAATGCCGCCACGCCGCCGAGGCTCTAGTGCCGCTACCTCGTTATAATAATGTGAACTTCGGGAATTGTGACTTCCTTAGAGTAGAGTTTATACAACATTTTTGGGATTTAGCTCTATATGTAACTTTTGGTCATAGACCTTTTTTTAAATTCCGTACAAATAAGTGATTTGTATTAATAAATCGCGTTTGTAAATAGCTCCATAAAACAGTTACATATTCTTCATAGTTAATAATTTTCGCTGTTCCATCCTACTCTGTAATTAAGATTTATGAATATTTGTTTGAAGTTGAACTGAATGCGTAAGTAAATATAAATAAAAATAATATAACTAAAAGCAAAAAGTATTTTAAATACAAGTTTTTATTTCATGCGCTGAATCGACCTTATTGGATTTAGAGTGACGTCACTATATTTTACGAAATTAATTCTTGCCAAGCTTTTTCATTTGATACCCGTTTTGTGGTTTAGCATGTAGCATTAAAAAATATAACTTGGCGGAATAGCCAAGATGGCGGACTAGTTAATTCCGCCATCATGGCTTTTCCGCCATGTTTCATCTAGAATGACGTAACACAGATAACTATGCATTGCATTGTCATCCAAACTAAACGTGTATATTGAGCGTGTTAGCTAAATAACCGTAAAAGTTTTTTTACTTAGAAAAATAAATAGAAATAAACGTCTTACGTAGTTGCAGCTAGAAGATGGGAGTTGTGTTCAACGAACGACAATAGGCTCCCCCTATAGTTATAGTTTGGTCTAATTTTCCGCAACTCGACGTCCTGTATGTGCGCCTATTTTGCGTGATTGGACTGGTGTCGCTATTGCCAGCCCAGCTCCAGAAGGAATCCTAGAAGACCCCTCAAGTTGTCGATGGCCTCTCGGAGCGACTTCGGCGATCCAAGGTGTTTCGCTCTATATCTTGCCACCCCTAAACCCCACGTGGTCACACGTGGGCGGCTGTTTTTTCCTCTTCCATACATGCCCTGCATCGAGGGCTGTCTGTGACACCTAAGGTGAAGAGATGTTTCTTTAGTAAGGCATGACCAGTTATAATGCCGGTGACTAAGCATGACTGTGACCTTGCCAGCCAGCCATTGCACTAATCCCGTATTAATGTTAGGCATTACGTCTTTAGTTTGCCTACATGTGTTAAGTTTCCTGCCAGTATTGTTGGTGCGACATTTTAGTGATTTGTCGGAGTTTGTTACGTGTTTAGTATAATGGCAAGGATAAGATGGGTTCTGGGCCTACTGCAGTACTTGCAGAGCCTCTTTTTGTCAGTTTGTTGGCGGCATGGTTGCCCCTCATCTCATCTCGTTCCTTGTTCCTTCGGCTGTTGTCCCTTGATCTACTGCAGTGTAATGTTGTTTTGTGTGCATGCTTCAATCATGGCCTGATGACACTGTTATTCCTGACGTTGTAGCGCAAAGAGTTAGAACCTGCAATATAGATTTACTGTCAAAGAAGATACGTACCTTTTGGTGTTTACATCTCTAGCCGAAATTGGCTTAGTCGCCATAATGATTCCCGTGCGTTCCGCTTGATACACAGAGCCTGTGGGAGCCTAATGGTGCTGTTATGTGGATGTTTAGCTCGTCTGAGAAAACGGTATATATTTTCAGTTCCAAGCTGTCATCCTTTGCTTCTTCTTACAAGTGGATGAACATGAATTGCTTGGTTATCTTCACTGCCTCTATACCTAAGTGTCATTACCAATGACAGAACTGTCATTACCATTTCCTTAGACTTCTGCGTGTTTTTTCTTGTATTGACCCAGAGTTTGCTAGTTTTTAACCTAGCGAGTGCCGGTGCTGCCTCTTTTTTGATGTATACTTAGGTGTAGTGGCGGCAGATCCAGCAGCACTTCGATGGCTGCCGTCGATGAGGTTTCCATACAGCCTGTCGTCGCCAGGCAGCCCATTCTCTGGAGTCGTTGCAGTTGCATTACAGCTGTAGTCAGCATGGTGTGTTTCCACCAGACCACTGCACCGTAGCAATTCATCGGCTTGATTACCGCTGTGTACAGCTATAGTGTTACTTTAGGGGTTAGGCCCCATTTTTTACCGGCACTGCCAGAACACTATAGTGGCCTTGTCTATGTTTGTGTCCAGAACAAATGCTCCAGTACTCAAGTATTTGCTGGCAAGTACAACCCCCAGGTCTCATTAGCATAGCCTCTCCCCCTATTGCTTATGAGACCTAAACATAGCCGGCGAAATATGGGTGATATTTTACTCTGCCTGGATAATATATAAGCGTGAATGCTACATTATCAATAAATTACTGAACTGTTGAATATGTTGTCCACTGTATAGCATTCTCTGTTTGTGACCAAAAAGAATTTCTTTTACATACATAATAATTGCGAGCAGTCTCAGGGCGTCACGATCCTGATGCATAATGACAAAGTGCCCAGTGACGTGAAAATTGCTACGAACTTCTCAACTCAGTACGCTTCATAATTTAGTCGGTGTCGGTTTGCTGATTTAAAATGATGGATGTAATTAATTGTTTTAAAAAAATATATAAATCACAAATTTATAGACTGCCAGAAATTAAAAATTATCTAATAAACGAATGCACCTAAAATACAAAACATTCTAACATATTTTTTGGTTGTCATCTCGTTTCTTAATAAACTAATAGTATAAAAAGTAGCCATGTGTGGTTCCAGACTAAAATCTATTTAAGTGATACATTTCATCCAATTTTATTCAGTAATTTTTACGTAATTGAATCACAAACATCCTCAAAAACTTTCGCATTGATATTAGTAGGATTCCTTAAGTAATCTGTAAGTAAAATCAAATTCCATTTGATAATCACGAACACAAGTAAGAAGTTCAAGGAGTTATGTAAAAAACATGTTATCTACAAGACACATTATAAAGAACGCAAGTTTGCCAGAATAACGAGCCTGATGTGAATAAATGTGTATGATGTAGAAATAATTAAATTGTTTTGAAAAATAATTAAAACTTAGTTAAGTCGTTGTTGCAATATAAAGCAGATAGGTATCAACAAAACAGAAAGAAGTCTAAGGAAAAAAAGGAGAGGAGTGACTAAAGAATTTAATATTAACAAACTGTCAACCGTATCAGAAGTATTAAAATGTTCAAAAGGCACAACGAATAAAAGCATTTAAGTATGTAATAAGGGATGCAAAAGAATAAAAAAGTGTTCACGGTTGAAATCCTGGTAGCGTGAAATATAAACGATGTCATTAGAATTATTCTCTTTATAAAACAATCTTAATATGTAATGGCACACCTACTACCAGTTATCGTGGCGAGTGGAGCCGGTTTCGAATGACGTCGGATCCAGTAATTGTACGCTCGATGCGTCGTGGTCCGCGCATCCGAGATAACATGACTAATTTGCGATGTACTAATCACTTCGCCATTACGTGTGTATTAAAAGCTTTCGAAGGTATCTTCCTTATTGATTTACGACGTTATCACATTAGGTGTAGGTACACGTACGTATAGGTACAATCTGGAATAAAGAATGTTTGCACCTGTTAGCAAAGTGCTTGACACTCACATTTGAAACACTCTTTCTCCGAACACAAATCCTTAAAACGCTCAGACGTAATTGGATTTCGTTCACAATAAGCCCCTGCCGACTAATTTCGTGAAAATAAAATTTGCTCACAAAAGCTACAACATAAAAAGGCAAATAAAATTTGTATGTGTCAAGACAGTAAAATTGAGGTAACGAGATGCTCTCTGTAAGCAATCGGGATAAAAGTGCACGTCGCGCGAGCATTGAAATTACACACTGATTCAAATTTAAGAGCAGCTAAAGAAAATATCAATATTACGTTAAATAATATATCTCTTTAACTTAGATGCTTCGATACTACTTCGAGGTTACTAAGGCGTTTTATCGTCGATTCTATAATGTAAAGTAAAAAAGAAACTGAAAGTCGAGCGAAGGCGGGGGGAACTACCCCATTGCATTTCTTGACGTGCGGCTATTTACAGAGTGCAATTTTACTGTCAAGTACATCTCAAACACTGTGTTTATTAGTGAGTGATCCTGTCACGAACCTTATTGCCCTTATTTCAATCGTTGATAAGTACATTATACGCACGTCAAGGCTATTATTGTAAATACACACTAAAAAATTCTTTGCTATTTACAAAGAAACAAAATTATAGGTAGGTGGAAAAAACGGAATACACTGTTGACTTATACAAGCTGGAGATCATTGTAACAACGTGGAACTTCTACTGTTTTTGATAAAAAATTTAATTGCATTTAATATTTTATGAATAAATAAGCCAAAGAAATCGGACTATTTTAATCATTTGATCAAAAGGGTATCTACCCTTTTGATCATTTAGACTTATTTAGTAGAAATATCTTTCTGTGTGTCTCACTACAACGTTTAAAATAAACTTATATCTATCACCATAATATCTTGACCTATTCACAAAATATACATCGGTTAGTCCCTTTATGCTCTAGTTTCGCCATGCACCACTCGTAAAATACCTACTAAAGTCTCGCTATGCACGAATTTTTTTGATTCTCCTTAGGCAATGGTAGAAACAGCAGCTATAATTAGTACGAGATCGGAAAGAAAAGTGTGAATTGTATCGCCCGTGGCAATCCTGCTACGACTTGATAATTGCACCGAGTAGCATCCGAATGTGCCAATAATTTAATTGGGTACCTGACATTTAATCAATACAGATGATTAAATTAATTGAACCGATATAAACCGATGTACTTTTATGGAATACTATAGTTACTCGGCACATTGCACTGCCCATTTTTAGAGTTTCCTTGATCACATCGAGCACAACAGCGAAAACATCAATTTGATTACATCTTTCAACCTTCCACGTAGGTAGTGTAAACAGGCTATGTTTGTAGCCTATTCCATAAAAAAGGATAAAAAATTACTATTAACACGTCAACATGTACTTTAGTATTACTATTAAATCACATCAAATAACGTAGTGGTATAGAAATAAAAAACCCGTGAGGTACACATTAGAAATCGTAGTCATTACAACTGCAATAAGATAATACGAAGTATAAGAATATAGTACGTGAGTATAATTTGATCATATGTAGGTTTGTAATGAGGCTATAAGATTCCGCTAGTTTAAAAAAACTATAAAAAATGTACCGTGAGAGAGTTCTACTGCGTTCACTTTCTAAGCCTATTTATTAGAATAGCAATTCCTTATGTATGCTGTGTTTAGTTTTTATTTTAAACTATCAATTTATAATTAACACGTCCACTTACTTCTAATCAGCCTAATACGTTTGTTATTTCCTTTCTGATACCTACCATGGTAAAATGGTAATAGACTCATTAATCAGTAAATAGTACCTACTGTACTTAGTTACATAGCCTAAATCTTTTAAATAGTCGGGTTAGTTACACCATTTATAACACAAGAAAGGCTACACATATAAAGAAGACATAATTAAATTTCATGTAAAGGTAGCCGACACCCTGGATTAACTTAGAGCCTTTTTTTACCCCACTACATAAAAAGGAGGGTAATGTGTTTAGTGAGTCCTTGTCCTAGCAATTTCAATGGCGGTACGAAGTCCGCCAGTACAGTTCGTAGGTATAAAATAAAACTGTGTCAAGCCAAAACAAAAATGTTGCGTTATGAAAACAATATACTAAGTAGGTAAGTAGTTTATTTTCATGGAGTTCAAAAGGGCCATAAATAATGTCCAAATCGCAACGCAGTACGATTTTGCACAAAAAGTGATACAAAGGCGAAGCATTCGATACCTTTTCGTAGAAGACGAGAAAAGAATTCGAATTTAAAAGTGACTTAGAGACGCCAGAAATTCACTAAAACCAAATAGAAGAAAAACAAAGACGGCCGGTACTCATCATCATCTTTAACTGTATAGGGATTAGGAAAAATCGCAAAGAAAACAATCATGTTAAATTTAATATTGGATATTTAGTAGTAAGTAAAGCAAAAATCAATCACATGGTATCACTGTCGAAGAAATTTAAAAAGTATTGGCGTATAAATACAAACGCGAACTTCATTCAAATCATAGATAATTGACAAAGATTTGATGCTCAATAACTAGAGCGTGAAATTTAAATCAACGAGAACAAACAATTCCGTGGCCATAATAGAAACGAATGCCAAACTTCAGAACTCCATTAAAGCGGTATCCAAACTTCCCATTCGGGGGCGAGCAGGCGCGTTCTACGCAGAAATGTATATTTTATTCATCTACAACAAACCGCGCCTCCACGATTGGTACCCGATAAAACTTCACTAAGCAAAAATAACCAACACGAATAACTTGTACCTGTCACTCGGACATTGTTCTTGTTTCTAAAATTTGTATAAAATATTCGCAGGCGGCAGCGCCACCGCCGACAATGGGCAAAACACTGTAAGATTTGCTGAGAATTGGTCCAAATAAGGTTATGTAGGTATAGGATATATTTTCTTTTAAAAAGCAATTAGGTATAATATAACATAGTATTTATGATATGATAAACTGTAACAGATAAACGAAAGACGGAATAAAATTTTACTTACATTGATAACACTCCTCGCCATCATTTCAGAAACTCTGATAAATTCTGATTACATTAGTGTTCAGTAGAGCTAAGCATATGCCTAATTATGTCTGTAAGTTGCTATTATTGTCTAGAATACGGATCTAATAAATTTTTCGATTAAATTGTTTCATGTATTTAGCTAATTTAACTACACGCGATAAAAATGTTGTGTTGTCTTTTACATCTTTACAAATCGAATCGGATACCTACAGTGAATAGCACTAAACTGTAATTCCTTACATTTCTAGACACGTCTGCTTCTTCGAACACAGATTGACTGTGTCAGTTATCCCACTAATGTCTCGATTTCTCAAAACAATGCAACTCGGACCTTTTTAAGAAATATTTGACGCTTTGGCGACAAAAAGTTTTTCTCACAAGGTTTTGTTTTGATAACTTTTAATCTAGATTGTGGGAACAGAAGATGATCAAGATTTGATCAAAGGTTAAGACACAAATCAATAAAGCAACATATATATATTGTACCTATTCGAAACGAACATGAAAGATTTACTACGTAAGCGTAGTGAGATTTGCAAATGTGATATTAAAAAGCGGTTTGTCTAACGCAGACGGTGTCGTAGAGAGCAGCGGACGGTGTCCGGCGTCACAATAGCACAATTAAAATGCCAACAAGTCCGGTTGCCAGTCCAATCCAATTACAGTGTACACCGATTCCGAAGAGTAATTGGAACTGAGACTATACGGGTGCCGACGAATACATAGAAGAGAACGCGGTAGGAAGATCTCTGTAGGCAATTACTATTAACCTTTGTGATGTGGCAGAAATATTTAATTCTTAACACTAACGGAAAGACACAATGTAGTTAATAGATTGTAAAATCTATTAACTGCAGATTAAACGATTCACTTATGCTTTACGGATATATCGCCAAGTTTTAAAATGAATAAGTTTTAAAGTAAAATAATAAGGTAAGTTGTACTAGGTGATCAGACCCGTGCACAGGAGTGATACAATAAAAAGAGTTGAAGTGATACAACTAGGTAACAACTTAAAATTACATTCGGACATGACTGGGTTCTGAGATACAGAAAACAATAAAGGAATACTTAGTTGGAAAGATTTGTAGAAGTTTTAAGCCTTACACAGCTTTTGTACTTTAAACTAACACAAAAGCGAATAGCTTGAACATCTTAGGAGAAAGTCCAAAGTAGATTTTTGTCTCTACCTTCTGATCGAAAAGGAAACAAAGTTAAACTGTAAAACAAATTGTTTGAAGCACATACAGTAAATTTATTAAAGATAGTGCAGGTTACAATCTGGACACTAGGTCTAACGAAAAAAGCAATTACGATAAACTATTACTAGTATCGCAGTATAACTAGTTAATTGTATGCATTATGACCGGTTAAAGATTCCGGAGAAGAAATACTATATTTAAACAAATCTATTTTATATACCAAGATACTAACATTTTAAAATTAGACCTTTTTTGGTATTTTAACAACCCACACTAGAAATTACAACGGGACTGCTGACCAACGGCGTCGGTTGGACAAGGTTTTTAAATTAACCTTACAAATGACTCAAACGTTCTCAAATACGATTTATTGAACATTATCGTTCGAAGATATGCTTCTTATCTACTCAATTACTTTGAATAATTCGGGTATATATAGCGACACGATCTCGATTGATGCTGCTTTGTATCAGACTAAGTAAATGCATCGCTTATCTGATACTTTAAAACTAATTGAAATTAAAACAGAAATCATTTGACTGTTACTTATTACGAGAACATCTAACCGTGAGATATACAGGTTTATATCTCTCTCATAATCTTGTACGGTGACATATAGGTATATAAGCGGCATGGTTACCGAGGGATGTTGAACTAACATATCTACCTTCACTATACACTTCTTTATTGCATTTTGTTTAAAAAGCTTGGGATGTCCAAAAATGTTCCAAATAAATCTGACCCACTGAGAACATGGAACGGGATTACGACAAAAATACGACACATACGCGATACTGTAGGCGTTGCTTAAAATATATTTTTGCATTGTTGGCAATTCGTATAGGCATACGGTGCGTAACATAAATATCGTACACAGTGGGCACGCTCCCGAATGCAATCGACGGTAAATAAATCCACGCGCATCTTTTCAGCCGGGCAACGTTGGTAGGCCCCCGGCGGCGCCGTGCAGTAAATTGCAGTATGCACCGAAAAAGAACGAGCCAATATGGCAGCCGTATCGAACGGTGCTAAGTTACGACTGGGCGCGACACTGGGCGTTAAGTGGCCTATCGTGTTTCCAAATATTAAAAAACCGATTTCGATTAGGAAAAAATACTCTCGACTTCAATAGCCGAAACCTTTCCATTAATCAGGCAAGGGGCGTCAGAAGGGTTACTGTAGTGCATAGGTATGAGTTGAATCGCCTTATAGGTACTATACCTGGCCGCTCCGCATTTTCTAGATTTGACAAAAGCCTAACGGTTTTATTTATAAAAATCTTATAAGAATATTTAGTTAAAATGGACTTTTTCTCTTTCTTACTAGTATAAATGTCAAGATGACAAAAACAAACGAATTATAAACCTCTGTTGTATGAGTTACCTATAATGATTTTATAAGACGTTAATGAATACGGGGGTAAGAGTTTCAAATTTCACTTTTTACAAACCAGTTATAAATGGATGTAATAGCTAACTCAAAATACTTACAAAACTAGTCAGTAATATACAGAAATTTATGAACCAGTTCATCTCGTCTCATCGTATATGGGTCTCTTCAGTTTAACTGAACCATAAGTTCGTTAATCTACTGAGGTTACATACAAAGGAAACTGCGGTGAGCCTGAAAATTAAGTTGGCTCGCTCTATTGCCTTTAAATTAAACCACGGTTCTACTGAAACTATACTTATCGTAACGGACTATAACGATACCTTTGAACTTTTTGAGTTATTTACATCCAAATGTGGTTTAAATTTCATAAATGTATAAATCAATGGTTTTGATGTTTTACATGAGTTTAATCATGGGTATATGATTAAATAGCTGTTACTAATGGTACGAAAATTTGTTTAATATAGGTATACAATAATAAAGAATCAGACTAAGCTGAATATGATAAATTGGTGAAAAATCTTTACAACTTTGTACATTTCCTACATTTATAATGAGAAGTAAAATTATTCATAGAAAAACTTCCATAACGAAACACAAAACGTTCCGTGTGCATGGCTTCTTACCTAGGAACCAATGTAGCAGATGGGTCTTGTAAAAGTACCTAATTTAGTAGTAATATTTTTCTTAACCACTTCCGCATATACGAGGCCGCGACGACTTGATAATAATATTCAGGACTCTCTCTCAAATTGCTCGGACGTGTGCCTGATTTCGACGAAAATTACCGCCCTGTGAAATTGGAGTTCTAACTGTTGACCTTTTTTGTAATGATACTGTCCTCGAACTGCATGAACGCCTTGTGTCAATTTGTTATTGAATCATTATATGCCAAACCTAATATTGGAATACCTGATCAACGCGTATTTCAAATCAGACTAAGCATGCGCTCGGATGGTTTCTCGTAAATTCATATGCTGCAATGGAGGCCTAGGGCTCGAGGCACATCGTGACCCGGCTTTGTCTGTCTCAGTTGGCATTATTTACGATTTTTTATTATGCCATAAAAACGCGAGAATATTTTCGAACACGGTCTGATCGCACGTGGATCCACGCGTCGATAGCGTCGTCGTGAGAGCGGTTACCGCATATAAATCTGTAAGCCCTAAAGAACTTATTTTAATAATATTTAGTACCTGTTAAGCATTTTTATTAATATTTTACACCCCACAAATAATTAAACATATATTTTATATAGATACGTACTTATATATTTTAGGGTTTCTTGAGCAAGAATTTTGCATTACAATGACATTTGCGTAATGCATTTTTACCTAGTCTAAAAAGCAAGGCGTACAGAGTGCCTCGTAGTTTCACGTTAGCTGTCTCATTATTGTCACAGAAAATTGTAAATTCTGTCAGATACAGCGAAGCTCTTTTTGCAACAGATCGAAATAAATGTTCTCATACATAAATATGAATCACTTAAATAAACAATGTAAAACTGTGAATATAATGCTTTTTATAGTTGATTAAATTATAGCCATTTTAGCTTAGTTTAAAATTTGAGCTGGAAGTGAATTTACACAAATTAAATTTTCCAGCCTAGCAAAGCTTTTATAGTGTCACACTTTATTGTGGTAGACAATTGCACTTTGTCGTGTTGGTACTCTCAATGTAATTAAAAGATTCGTTCAGAAGATAATCTAATTTTGGATAGTAGTATTATACTAGAAATATGAATATTATACTGCATAGAATATTTTAATCAGATAAAAGTAGACTTTAATTCAAAGTATTAGGAAAAATCAGTGATCTTGATTCCTTGTCAGAATCTGGGAAATGGTAAGACCGTTTTTCTTGATCGTCAATACTGCACGAAATGGCGAATAGAAGGCGTAACGATAGTTTGAATAGAGAATGCTGCTTGTTTACAATAGCTGCGGGTAGTTCGTGAGCCGTTCTCCATTTAGATGGGAAGCGCGTCGATATATCGTGCGGCTGCGGCGGTCACGTTAACAACCACACTTATCTGACCTCTCTGTCCTGTAATAGATTGAACTTAAGTAAGGAGTTTGAAGAATATGGAAGGGTGTCAAAGGTTCTGCTTGCGTTGGTCGCTTCACTGCCAACGCCTCTGTTATGAAACTTTATGGAATGTAGTGAGTTTTATACGGTCTTTGATGTTCGGTTTCGCGGTCTAAGAGTCTAGTGGCTCCCAAGGGGTGAGCAATAAGAACATTGAGGAAAGTGCGCGCGGTCGTAACCTACAGTTTACGGCTCACACATGTAAATACGTTTTGACTAGTTGTAGGTAATTTAGACTGCTACTAATCTGGTCCCATGAGTCTCATTAGTAGATCAACACTAAATTAATTAATTATTTAATCGTTACACTATATTAAACTTATTTCTACACGATTTTCTGTTCAGGTGACACATAGTCTAGCTTCAACAGTGCAATGTGATCACGAGATAATGGTTTTGCAACTTATTATTACCTACTAGCATTTACTTAATTGCTTGAGTCCTTGTCGTACTGTAGAATGTTTTGTTATTTGCAGGGACTATGACGGAATTCTCTTTAAATTGTATAGCTTTATTAGTTAAAAACATTTATAGCTATAAAGTATAGATCTAAAAAAGATGCAAGTGTAAACAAATTACAATGCGGAATGCAAATGTATTAAGTAGCTATGTAGATATGTAATTTGCTTGCTAACAGTCGCTTCAATCAAATACGCCGAAGGCTTACAGGTGTTTATCAAGCCATCAATATTCAATCGTGTTCACTATTAGCCAATTAACGGGTTGTATATCGGCAGCGGTATCTCGCTAAAATGTATAAAATCAGCCAACTTGCTAAGGTGCAAATGAAAGTGTTAGTGTTAGATAGGTACTGACAGCTTTTATCCAGTTTAATTTTCATGGCATTTAATAGCTATTTAACGAAAGGAGCTGAAGCCTGAGTTAAATGGCGTGTCATGTAAATAGGCCTATGTTGAGCGCTGGACAGACAGTGATTAGACGATGATGGCCTGATAATTTATCCTTGATAACTATTTATTACTAATTTAATAATCCTTTCTATTAGGTACCTTAGATTTTGAATAAAAAATCGCATTAAAATCGGTACATCCGATTAGGCGCTATATTGCAGCAAACTTGTAGACAGATCTAAAAGCACAAGAAACTTAGGTAAAACATCCTTCTTTTATGTCGTGGGTTAAAAAAGCCTAAAAGCACATAAGTAGAGCTTATTTATCACAATAATTAATAAAAATTGTACGAAGATTTATTCAAAATTAATTTAACATACACTTAAGAGTATCATACCGCGATGGTGGATCGCACACGTAGGTATTAACCGAAGGTAGGTATGACCAGAGGTAAATAATATCAACATTTCACCGGCTAAGTATGGGTCGCGTAATAGATACCTACTTCTACTTCCAGATATTAGCTAGTAGATTTCTTAGTAGATTAGTAGGTAATTATTTTTGCTTGACCTAGAATTAGAATTCGAATAACGAACGAGGCAGTTAATATAAAGCTCAAGGCTTGAGAAAAACTAAATTATTAAACTTTGTTAACTTTAGATTTAAGTGAGAAAAGAAACTGTCGCGGAATTTGTCGGAGGTAAAGTCAACATGTCACATAAAGAAGCCGTCTGGCAGCCATACAAGCTGGACTACTTTTTAGACTAAAGTATGCTCTGAACACATGTAATACTGTTCATCAATATTTATGAAATGTTTTTATAGGATTAAGCAAAAACATAAATCAAATATATTTAACAACACGTCGTCATAGTCTTATTAAAATATCGGCTAAAGATTTATCATAATATCTGAATCTAACATAGTATGTTTTAAGCGCTTAAACTCAATTGTATATAATCTACTCTGAGAAATCGTAGAAGGCGTTGTAACTCTAAGGAATTTATTACAAACTAAAACAATTACCAGCTATCTTCAAAGGTTTCCTACAATTGAAACGGCATGATGTCCGGAACTTGCTTCTAGTTCATAACTAACTGAGAACTGAGAGCCGTTACAATGAGTGACCGAAGGAGCCGCATTCTGTGCCGATGAGAACAGGCTGAAGGGAGGGGAAGGGTGGATACAATAGGGAGGGGAGGAGCACAGCACGAGCGCGCCACCTCGTAAATCTGAACAGCCCGAGGCAGGGACCTGCCTCTGAGTACATCGTGGTGCGAAGCTACTTAGCAACTAGAGACAGTGCCCAATAAATTCTATACAGGAGAAAGTTATTATACCCGCCGTGTAACGTGTACTAAACTTGTTGTACACTAATCGCTCGTTTGTGGTTAGTCTGTTTCTTAAAGAAAAACTCAGCTCGATAAATACATGAAACAGCTTATAGCCGTGGAACATGTTTCGGACATTTTTGTTTCTCTTTTTCTAGAATAAAGAGATACAATATAAGCCAAATAACTTTCGTAGGTATAAGTTATTAAAAGTCTATTTAATTAGGAATAAATGCCAAATATGCACGAAAAGTAGAGCTTAAAGTTACTTAGTAAGTGAATTAGAAAACTCTTACACGTGCTGACAAATAAATTATGTTTATACGTGCCCTATAAATACATATTTCTTGAGAAAAGATTCATAGCAAGATAATTCGCTCCTGAAGTGAAACAAGGGCGACAGGTAATACAATAGAAACGATATCCCTAAAATGAAAACAAACCATTTAAACAGTCGCAACCGATATCAAGGGATCGTGCTGTGCCCGTGTTTATAACGTAGGCTGTGTTGGCACTTGTCACAGATTTATTGACCCTTGTGACACCTGCAACCGCTGTAACACTATAACCGTCTTGTAGCACAACCAAGCTGAGTCCAAATGTGAATCCTATTACGTTACCGGTACCACTATAACAGATCTAAAATTACAAGTGAAATTATTTTGTCCACTTTTGTTCCTTTTTATCATACCTAGTGTCATCATTTTCTCTGCATATTTAGTAGTTTCAAACAAGCAATACAAGGAAAATAAGATAAAAAAATAGGTAACCAAAATCTAGTTCATCTTTAAGGCAAATATGTTGGACACATTTTATTAACTCAGGCTTCTTTCTATAAGACATCAAAAGGAGGTGTCATCGCACGCGTGGAAGGGTTTACGTGATGTGAATATCGCCATACACTATGCCAACCCGAACCCACATTATTTATGAAAACAACTTTACCAAATACAGACAATCGACAGTGTGTCAGCCAAGTTCGCAAAGCAAAAGATTGACACGCTGTGTCGCGTCAGTCGTTTTGAAACACTTTAATCCAATCAAAATTGAAAATCTATTACGATTCCCAACGAGTAACTGCCTATATATTGCGTAGGACTAATATGTTAATTGATTAATCAAATAGAGATAATAGAAAGTATGAGTAGAAAATTTATTTTAGTTTGCGTTGTTATGAACTTGGCACCCTACTTAGGTATATTTTTTTTCGGTACTTTGATGACACCAAAGAGTATGCGAGTGAAAAGAAATAAATAAGGTTTTTATTCTATGATCTCTCAACATATCCTACTAATATTAAGAAAATAAGTGTGTGTGTGCGGGTGTGTGAATGTTTGTTACCACGTATATCCATAATCGCCGATGTTAATGAAATTTGAAATGTAGGTAGTGTATACTCTAGAATAGGACATAGGCTAATAATATTTTCAAAAATCATCCCCTAAGAGGGTTAAATAGAGGGGTGAAGTTTGTATGCAACTTTTTATTCCTTGGTCCTATTCATTTAAAATTCGGTACACATAAACCTTGAGACAAATAATGAAATACGGGTTTTTTATTTTTCCATAATTACCCCCATGGGGTGTGAAAAATGAAGAAGAGAGAGGAAGAGAGAAGAGGGTTAAATCGAAGGATGAAAGTTTGTATGCAACTTTTTATTCCTTGGTCTTATTCACTTAAAATTAGGTTAATATTTATGTTCCCTCAAGACAAATAATGAGACACGTGTTTTCTATTTTTGCAAAATTAAACCAAAAGGGGCATAAAAATGAGTTTAATTGTAAAAATTAAAGTTTCTCTGGATCTTTTTAGTCCCAAGTTCGATTCACTCCAAATTCAACACACATAAACTTTAAAAGAAATCATGAAACACGTGATTTTTATTTTTTCAATATTTTCTATTTTTACCCTATCTAATACAAATCGGGCGAAGCCTGCGAAATTATTCTGAGTGTGATTTTCTTCGAAGTTGATATCAATATTCCTTCGTGATTTTGATCTAAATTACTTTTTAATTTGCCACAATGACATGCTTGATAACTCAATGCGATGAATACGATTCGTAATTTACATTTTATTTGCTCTTGGATGTTTGAATGAAAAACTTACATTATGGTCTGAGAGCCGAAGAAAATCGACCTTCACCGGTATCATAGATATCCTCATCGAACCGTATAGTACCTATCATTATCTTTATTTACCTTTATAGTTTTATCCGACTGCGAAAAAGAGGTAAATGATTTAGCGCGATAACCGAAAACTCGCGGGCGAAGCCGTGCGCAGAAAGCTTGTCTTACTTTTATAGTGCAGGTAATTTGTCTAGAAATTCAAGTAATTATTGTTAATTGTTTTGCATTTTCAAACAGCAGAACGCTCTAAAATAACTGAAACGGAAATGCAATTGGGACAAGATAGCGTATCCAATTGGTCCAGTCTCGACAGCCGTCACTGACCAACAAACACCGGATATACCGATCAAAGGAGTAACTTTGAGCTAATTCGGACGTCTAAATCACCGGACTAAATTCACTTCTCAATATTTACAATATTTACCTGCTTCTGTCAGTAAGTAACTACAGTGTTAAAGTATATTGACTTGCAAAAATAATGTACTGATGCACAATGCACTAGCTATAGCAAGAAACGACACGCACGACAGATCGCATCGTTACATTTTAATTTATGTAAATACATTACATGTTCAATTCACGCCAATCTTATCATGAAAAACAAAATCAGACGATCGGTCTTTTATAACTCTGTTGTAACAGTCTTATCCCGCAGTGTCGAATTTAGCACGAGCGTTCCTGCTCATTATAGCCATTCGTTAGGAATCTAAATTGGAAATAACCCACCTGCTACAAATAAAGTAAAAATAATTGAAACAAAATACATCCCCGTGTGCCTAGTTAAAATGCGAAAATACAGCAACATTTCAGATTGGGTACATTTAACTTTATACGGATGTCGCTAAATTGGACTGTTGGTTAGTTTGTTCTTTGCCAAGTTTTTTCCTGTCCAGTTGTCGAGGGCCGGGGGAAATGGTCGTGGACCGGGTAATTGTGTTAAAACTTTCATCTGGAAGTGTGGAATTTTGTGGAAGTAGAGTAGCAACCAATGTTACCACCATGTTACCTACAAGTTTAATTTGATTCAAAATTGAGGTGAGGTACAAAAGCAAAAGTAAAAAGTCAGTATTATCACCAACATGAGAGGGTAGTTGTTATTCATGTCATTTTCAGAGAGACACTTGTTAAACACAGCAATGAATAAGCAATTACAGTTAAAGTACACATAAACGATTGTTAACATTCTACTAAAATATAAATGACATAAATAATTCATTAACAGCATAAGTTGTATTATTTTTATTCAATGAGATAAGAAAAGGTGAATACAAAACATATTTGTAAGCAGTAGACACAACACACGTGGCTTGCTGTAGTAATACTGTGGGACTAGGACAGCGTGGCGCCACCTTATACATATATTACTCATGGCTTTATCATTATACTCCTTCATAAAAAGCTATAAATAAGTTATGTAAATAAATACTAATTAATTGCAATACCAACAATTATTATAATATAAGATATTTCTTGTATTAGTTTGTGAATTTCACAACAAAGCCCAACAATTATCTTACCTACCTAATTGAAGTTTAAAGAAATATTTTACTTATAAATACGTACCTAAAGCAAAACCTTTGTATGCCTTTTTATGAACATAACGTGGATGGTAGAAATTTATGTTTATATATAGAAAGCTATTTTTTATAATAATAATAATATGGTCGAAATTCGAGCACTAAGCGACCACTTGAGTATTTAATAACAATCATGAACATTCATGATGGCAATCGTTATTAAAGCCAATTTAAGCCTAATATGAATAAGCAGCTAAACATGTTTACACCGAATTCAAAAGGCATGAGATATCATGTCGTTTCTATGAACATCAAACGGTCCTCAAAATGACATTCACCGGCGGAGACTGTCTCATAATGCATTGAAAAACCATTAAGGCAGCGTGGAAGTGTCAAAAAGCCGTAGGAGATCTTATAGTTTGATCAGGTCGGTTTGAATGAGCTACCGCAGTTATGCTCGAGCTCGTGACACGTCCGCCGGCGAACCAAACGGAAGTTGTTATTATGAAAATATATGCAAATTGCTAGCTCAATGGAGGTATCTCTTTTTCAGTGGTGGATTATTTTTTATTTCGTGCGACTGGACTCATGATTTGCATCTTATTATTGGTATGTTTTGAGGTGTCGTCGAATTTGAATCGTATTTACCACCGCCTAGAGGGTCGTGGATAGAATAAAAAGTTATTTCACACGCTGCATGCATGACTACGGATGATTCAATTCAACTTATACAAGTCCTATTATTATTCAAGTCATTTATTTAACCACCTAAAAAATGATCTTCTTTTAAAAAAATCTCTATATAGCCTGGTTGTTGTGAAGTAGTTAGGATCCACTTATTCAGGAATTAACAAGGATCAATTGTTAAGTCCACATTACCGTTTAATCGAAGTTAAGCAATAAGAACGTTAACTTTCTGATTTCAGTAATGCGGACACAATCGTTAAGTCGGCTAAAATAAATTTCGTGGGAAGCTTCCTAATGCTTACGAATTACTATGCTACAAAGGTGAATAATCTCTATTTAGTTAAATCAAGGTCCATATTGGGTCGTATAACATTTGTATCGAACATTCGATAATAAAGTTATTGAAAGTGGTAATAAGATTAACGCCTTGTTCGTTGCACGTAAATCACGATGCATTACGTCGGCGACGACAGGAGGCTCGTATCGTATTACAGTGGATTAATCGTAGCTAAGCCGGCTGTGGCGACATTTGGGGCGGGGACTGCGCCTGCACACTCATCTACTACATCAACATAATTCGTAGACATATTGCTATGACATGTTAATAATAAGGAATCGGAGGCAGACTACTTATTAGAATTTAAAAAATGGAAGATTCATAAGACTGGTACGAAATACGTACCGTAAACCTTATGGATCAGTAGGTACCTTCGAGTAAACGGTATGCGTCATTATCGGAAAACGTAACGAGCACGGTCGGATCACAACAAATCATCGCAACGAGACGAGCTGCGCAGTGGTGCGCGAGCCGCGCCCTGTCGCTTACTACCAAAATTAATTTCCCGTAAAATCGCTTAAGCGATCTATCTTATTCTGAGAAAAATAATATTCGGGGAGGCGCACTCAATAATAATTTCTCTTATAAGTAAGAAACATTTAATCTGCATTGTAAGGTCCAACCTGTTTATCTGATGTGAATTGAGTCTGCGCATTCGGTCGTTGGTACTCTTGAAGGAAATGGCTGGTGCGCAAACAAATTATTATCCTTCCATATACGGCGTGAAGTATGTAGCAAGTAGCTGTCCCTGTGCCTTTGATAGACACCAGAGATTTTTATGTTAGACGCTTGCTTCATTAATAACCACCGTTAAGTTATTCTCGTCGCTTAAATGGTTTATCTAGTTTTTGTTCGTGTTTAATACGGTTTCAGTAATAATGAAACAAAGGGACAAGTAACTATTTAAAAGTATGCTTATAGATTAACTATAAGTATGCACGTAGATGATAACAAGATAGGTAGGTTATTTATAAAGTACAAAATCATTCTGATACAACATCATTAACGTCTCGTATATTTAGAGCTAATAAATATCTAATCTTTCTTAAGAGTAACAATTTTGGCGTGTTGTCCACAAATTTGTGGAAAATCTGTCAAATTGTCAAAAATATTCCTTAGATAAAAATTATCTAGATATTGAAAGATCGGTCCTTAAAAAAGCAAATTGTATTTTTAGAAACAGTAGTCAGGGTTTATAGCTACCTAACTAAATGGATTTTAATCACCCTTTCGAAATCCCTGGCACCTTTTAATTTAAATCCGTTCTAAGCAAAATGGCAAAAATTCCGTTCAAGTTTACGGCCCCTGTTCCCAGCTAACGAATGGAATGAGAGACAAAAAGTGTCCGATCGACTATTCTTAGCTGTGGATACGCTGTTGGTCGATTAGTCGCCTGCAGTTTACCATGAATCTACAAATAGTAGAGTACTACGGTTTCATTCCATAGATTTATAAAAAAAATATCGGTTAATTTTGACCATCTTTACCTAAGTAATAAAATATCAAGACCCGGCTGGCTCGACGAACTTTGTATGGCGTATTTCTCACGTTTTAAACCTTCATTGGGCCTGTACGAACATTTCAAAACAAAAATTAGCCAAATTGAATGAAAAATGGCAATCATGTTTCAACACCCATACCCGAGAGTCTGGGTGGAAATATCTATATAGCTTCTCATTCGTTGACATTGAGCAGGAGAAATAGCGCCGATATAAAAGTGGAATTAGTTGCTCAATGGATGCGGTAAAATTTTTAGTATCTATAAATTAAATACCTATATAGAGCCCCTTAATTGATAGTTGCTAAAAAATTGTACCGCATCCATTGAACAACTACATAATTCCACTTTTATATCGGCGCTATTTCTCCTGCTCAATGTCAACGAATGAGAAGCTAAATAGATACCCTAGAGGCCTGAGAGTACTGAGAAAAATAATTGCCACTAAACACTCGCTATTCAGTAATTTATTTTTCACTGCAACTATTTGAAACGCTCAAATAAAAAGTTCATTCATTTAAATAACTTTGTTTATAAAGTGTAGTAATGAGAAGCTAAGGTAGATATTTTTTTTACTTAGTAGGCTAACAGACCTTTTTATGCAAATCACTAGGTATTTAGTTACAAAGTTTTGTAAGAACTAAAAAAAAATTGAGTTTATTTACATAGCAAAAGTTGTATGCCTGTTACTGTAACATAAAAAGGAGGTGTACATGTAGTTACCTAGTGATAAATCTAACATAGCCTAATTACATGCACAGGTTAATGTTTCATCAGGTTATTCAAGGTACATTATCAGGTGAACCCGTCCCTTAGATATCGACTCGAGCTGTAGATGTCCATGATTTACGTCCAGAGACGACATTAAATTACATCTAGATCGAACAACGCTATAAATTTATCAGACCGTATTGTAAATCTGCCGCGTTCAATGGTCAAATCACTGGCCAAAGTGTACCTATCTTAAGTTGACGAGTTGTATTAATCTTGAAATGTATGATAGCCGAGGTCATGATTACAAGTTGAAGTCTGAATATATGTATTTATTATCGATGTGGAGGTTATTACGTGGTTCCACATCATACACTCATTCCCCTTGCCTTTTTTCCCATTTCTATTGGGGTCGGCTCCCAGTCTAACCTGATGCGGCTAGCTACCAGAATTATACGAGCGACTGCCAACGAATTATACGATTTCTTTAAAATAAATAGGCATAGGTCTGAGGTAAATAGGTAGGCATAGGTCTGAGGTAAATAAGTGTGTATTTGAAGTATTATGCATTTTTAACAATACCTTTAAATTGCTTAGAAAACTTTCTGAAATAATAGATCCCTGCGTGTACACTACTCGATAATTATTTAGTACTATAGGTACCTACTTCTAACTACCTAATAGCACAGAACTTGAAACATTTATCACAGGAATTGTCATACGCACGCGGTCCCCTCTGCCGAGCGACATGAACAGTCTGTGCATGTTTTGTGTTTGAGTGTAGCTTTTATTTACGTGTGCATTTGTAGACGCTTCAACTGTTTTTAAGTGTGCGAGAGCATGTCAAAGTGTGCTGTACGCAGCGTTCGGAACCGTACGATAATTATCGTACACATACGATAATTTTGTGCCTACGTACGATGTACGATAGCATATTATTATCGTACGCCGATTGTACGATAATTTCTATCATGATGCAAAATTTGAGAATTTATATTATTTCACTCATGCGCTGATAGTCTAAATCGCAGTAGCATGATTTTGTTTTGTCCAATAAAATCTTGGGAAAATACCGGGAAATACAAGTTCTCTATTCCTATTGGTTCTTACGATCCGCTCTGCTAAGTTTCACCACTGCCGATACTGTAAAGTAATTTTCTAGAGCAGCAAAATTTTGATTACACACTCGGAGTGATTGTTATCATTGGCAAGTAGGTATATTTATCAAATACATTTTTTCAGTGGCTGTGTATTTTCTATAACTTACTAACCTATTAATTATTTTTTATCTGTGCAATGAAGAATGAGTAAGTCCTACATGCAAAGTAGATAGTACGAGCAGTCAACTCTGTACCACGTGTAAAACATTTGGGTTTCAGTGTTCTGTTGATTTGACAGCGGTGGTTTAAAAAAGATAAAAAATAAAGTACTTGCATGCATATCAATATTACAATTTATATGATTTATTTATCTGTAATAGACATTATCCTAAAAAATACGATAATTTCGATTATTTTCGATCCATGTACGATAATTTTACGCCCCTGGTACGATAGTCAGTCCACTTCAAGTTGCTAACGCTGGCTGTACGTACCTCGCCACCCCCAAAAACTGGCAGAAACAATTTAATACCTACCTACAAGAAGTTACATATAACACTTCTCGTGTTGATTGTTCTAAGCCACAGAACTATTATTTTTGATATGTGACACATCGGACACATCGGACAGCAGATTTAAGACAAGTGACAAAATAATAAGTAAATCATTATTTTCATTTCTTGTTTTACCCGGTGATAACTATGAGCACACACAATAAAAATAAATAGGTACTAGCCCACGTATTCATAAACATCTTATAAGTTTATTATAACAAAAATGGGTTTATAATTCGTTTGTCTTTGTATCTCATCTTGACATTTATACAGGCTTGATATGAGACAGACCATTTTAACTAAAGGGCCATAAAAGATTTTGTTTAATAAGACCGTTCAGTTCTTAAATCAAGGGTTACTAACGCAATATAATGTGGGTAGTATATGTATGGATACAAATCGAGACCGTTAAAAATAAATTATAAATAACAAGCGAGCAATAAACGAGCTGTTCGCAGGTCGAAGATGCAAGTTGATAAATCACGCCAGACTGAGACTGGTGGCGGCGGTGTGGTTGGGTGTATACGTTCCTTACAGTGTAAGTGTTACAAATAAGAAATGTTATTACGGAGCAAACTAACCAACTAATATCTTAAAGCAAGGACGGACTATACACTTGGAACGAGGTAGATAAGTACTTGTAAAATTCAAAGTATTCAACTATTTTCACTCCCAATATTAACCAAGTGTCTTGCAAACTATGTTTTTGCTAACTGGTTGAAAAAAAATATTAAATATCATGATAAACAAAGAAGCTGTTAATTGAGATTTCGTGCACCTGTCTTTACTAAAACACTCAATATTTGCAGTTTAACTAAAATGGCGTTATTGCAAACATACAATGCAAACACGAGTTAAGGTGTTAAATCAACGCTCTGACTAAAATTTCCACACGTACCAATTATCACCCATCTGAGATTAACAAAAAATGATTCAAAGTCAATAAACCATTACTTCCGACCAAAGTTTCGCGTCATTGTGTAAAGTTACTAACAGTATAGCGATAAAAATTCACAACACGTATATCAATCAAAATTGCTTGATTAGATACTCCAATAAAAATAATACCTATGTGCCAAACAACTAGTTTCCTTCGCTAGTGAAACAGTTTTATTTATTGCAACAAAGATAAAAATCATACAAAAACCTTAGCTCCAACTTGTTTGCAAAAATTACAATTTTCAATGGTAGTGCAGCTGCAGAGGACTATGACACTCTCAATTATCAAATTATCGTTATTGGAAACTTGATACTTGCGTTAATAGTAGGTTTCGAGCATTTTAACTGACTAAAAATATTTACAGCAAAGTGTAGTGTAAATACTAAGTGGCTGAACCGGTATTAAATCATCTAGTCTCGAAGGATTTATAAGTGGTTGAGAAATATGTAGGTATATATTTTATGGACGAAGCCATTTTTGTAACGTTACTAATACTTTAGATTTTGATTTCACTTCAACACTTTTTAGTGTCCCACTACTGGGCACGGGTCTTCTCTCAACTATGTTATGAGAGAGTTATATTGAGAGAGTTTAGGCCCTAATCCACACACGCTGGCCAAGTGTGGGTTGGTGGATGTCACATGTCCTTGAATGATTAGTTCTTAGACATGCCGGTTTCCTCGCGATGTTTTCCTTCACCGATATAGAGCAGCGGAGATGAAACAATTCACACAAAGATGTGTGGGCACGACCAGGATTCGAACCCGCGACCTTATTTTTCTAAGGCGAGGCCAATACCCCTGCGCTACCGCTGCGTAGATTTTGATAAGTTAAACATATTATGTAATTTGATCTGGACTATCTAGAGATATCTAAACAAAAAATTTAAAAGCAATTATCGTTATTTGTTAGTAGCAAACTAATCTGCATTCTTACTGGATTTCTACACAGTTAATATAATATAAATAATAATTAATTACATTTTGTAAAAACACCAGATTACTGCAGCTTCTGTGTTAAATATCAAGAGTAAAAACCAAATTCAAGCTTACTAATTTAAATCTCTTAACACATAGTCATTCAGATTTTTCATACTTAGCGTTGGTAGTTGCAACACTACAGTAAAAGGTACCTAATGCGTATCATTAATTACTGTTATCTCGGAGCTCGTTAATTCCATACCGACCCTTACATTTCAAAGCGTTATCAAAACGCTTAAACCTTAACTCATCAAAGATATACCGAGACCGAAGAAAATTACTTCCGAATGTAAATAATTGGCACAACAGGTGTTGTATAAATCTCATACAAACGAGGTGGTGATTAAGACGATCATATATCAAGCGCTAGCAGTTCACCACACGCGATGCCACTACCTATTCACAGACCAAGTCCAACTACAACCATTTTAAATGAGATCTTGGAAAGCAGCAGTAAACCTTATAAAAAGGGCAACCTACAAGCTACAAGTTTTATGAGTCCAGCACGTCATTGGGTCTATAATAATATTAAACATGCAAAGTCTAATTTATGAATGTTGTTCTATGTAACGAGCGAGTTCTACTCAGTACCAATAATAGAAATATACTTTCTAGATGTACGATTTTCTTAAAAATGAAGTCGATATTTCAAATTTATTTATTAGTACGCTTAGTTACAGTTCGAGTCAGTAAATATCTTCCCTAGATTTGATTAATAAAATAACAACTGGGTACCTACTTGTTGCATTTTTAATACGGCTATATTTACCTATATGAAATAAAAACCAAAATCACATCGAATTGTTATTCTGATTTGGTTTTAATACTAATTCTAAGTATATATTAAACAAAATTGAATTCTGTATCTACTATCTAACCAAACCCATTTTGTAGTTGAACATTTCAAAACAAAATGTACTACGGAGTTAAGTATTTCTATAGAATATTATAACTAGCCTAGTTACTGTCTAGTTAGTTTCTTGTACTATTATTGCAGAAACACGTTATGGTGCAAATTTAAATCGCCGCATACACATCTCTAACTGGACGCTTAGGTATGAACGAAACAATATGTAAAGCAACGGTACTAAATGATCGACTAGCAGACAAGAATCTCTTAGATGCCCATTTGTTGAACGTGAAGAGAACTCTAGTGCCTTTGTAACTATTCTATGTATTTTGTGAACAATACAGATTTACAGAGCTATACTGACATATCTATAAAAAGAAAGGAGGTGCAGCTACTTCAAGCAATTAGTTATATCTTAAAAAAATATCATTTAAAAATAGTAGTATTAATTAGCATATATCTGATAACTGATTTTATTGCATTGTTTTATATTAAAACCGCAACTTGTAAGTAACCGATTTGACTCACACTTATAATCATTCAGAAGACGCATGAAACAATTTTGTAGTGAATTCCTTTATATCAATGACTTACGATTTCTTAACTAAGATAGAAATTAAAGAGACGCGGATTTAAATAAAGTGATCTAATTTTCGCAAATGGTAAAAAAATGAGTATGCATGCAACTTAAAATTTATTGGTATTCGTGTTGGAAATTGTATTTTCTGAAGAGGATACAATAAATATCCGAAAGGTCGCGTTAACGAGCCGCCCTGACGCGAGACGCACGGAACAATAAAGTACGGTTTTACTGAAGACTCGTGAATATAAAACACATGAGGATAAACAACATTCAATTTGGCAAACGTTGAAGAGTTTCCTAAGTGATATATTGGAGCGAAGCTTCTTTCTAAGAATCTTATAATAAGACAACTGAGATTCAATCGGGATCCTAAGGGTTGGATTTCAAAATGCCTGTGCGCATTGATCCGCTTACAGAGCCCCGCATATTTAAGCTCATGGATATATCTCGTAGATCTTACAAAAACTTGCCGCGAAGCACTGAGAGCATACACAGGTCTGGTTAATGATTGGTCTCATATCGAAATGAAGAATCCCTTGCAAAATTACCGCCCGCACTGCGATGTCTTGTTGTAAGTAATAGGTAGGCGCGTGTTTTCGGCAACATTTATGATTCTTTTCTTATCATCTTATTTTAATCTTTCGTTATGAGTCGCTCACTTCGCTTGTGGAGTGATTGAAGCGAGTGATGTTTTTGCGCTGTCGGAATTTTATTCTTTTACATTTTTCCTTAGCCGTTCTTATTTATATTTAAATGAAGGATTAACTTTGGTACTAATACATCTCGCTTACATTAAATAATAATAATAAAAATATATTTAATAATGTTTATGTATGAAATATATAAATCTATGTATATTATTATTAAACAATTGTGTATTACGAAGAAACCACCGGATAAAGTACTTACCATTCAGCAAGAAATGAGAACCTACTTCTCGCTCCTGTACTTATTTTGTATTTTGATGTAAATATGTGAGTATAATATTAATAATATTATTATTATTTTCCTAATCTAAACTCGCTTTCACACTATTGTCGGGTTCAGTAATTTTTCCCAGTCGTGATCACACGATTCGAGTTTTTAATAGTTTAAAGCACGATAACCTATTACAATATGCTAAACAGGTACCTACCGATCTATCTCTAAAAAGTTAAATCTGTGATTCCAGTAAAATTTGATATATTTTCAGCTGTGATCACGTAGTGCAGTGAGAACGTTTCTGCGAACTACTGCCTTTTAATATAACGGTTGAAGCAATCATCTTTGTAGATTGAAATGTAATTTTACGTAGAAACCAGCACTTTGACCTACGGCGGTGCTAACATTTGCCATCTACTCAAACTCGCTTAACTGATAATCTAACGTAATAAATTATGTCCGTGAAATATTATGTACTAAATGAAATACACTTAGACGTGATTATCTTTATATGTAAACGCTATTTTATTTGGTCACTAACTAAAAGTTAACACGTAAAAAAGTAAATGGTTGGGACAGCCCACTTGATATTAAGATACTATCGTGCCCTTAATCTTTAATGTTGTTGCCTTTTAATTTAAGGCAGTTTATTTTTTACGTTTTTTACAGTTCTCACAACATTATGGACCATAAATCTTTAAGTAAATAATAAGATTAAAAAAAATGAGTACCAGATCATAATATAAAGTCTTATTTTTAAAATAATATCAGTATCTATGTAACTACATAAATTAAGTCCTGCTTGTTAATACCCAAAAGCAAGCTGTAGATATGTTTACCTATTTTCACATTTTCCCATTTTCTTACCGACTACAATCTTCAGTCTACAACAGCACAATAGCCCACATCCTTAACAATGATATAGTGACATTCAAAGACAATAAGTTGACACAAATAGGGTACATTATAATACAGTACACAATACAATGCGTGGGTGACCTGGGAATGTTCAGCTGCGTACTGTACTAGCGATTAGATGCATATACATATTTAGAGAATGTAACACACGTATGGACGGACTAAGGATCTTTCTTACTTACCTACATTAAATTAATTTGCTATGTACTACAAATACCTTTTAGGTATGTTTAAGTTTTTTTCTACGAATTGTAACTAAGCGTTATTAAAAATAGCCACTAACTAGTTATGTACTACGTAATGGTAAATCTTTATAGGTAATGTTAGTTACCGAACATCTTCAAAAAATCAATGAATAATATATTTAATCAAAAAATGATTTATTTAGCTATCACTCGCTAAAATATTTAAAATCATAATTTCTTGTGGGAGTAAGTAGGTGCGTAATTTGTTTTATAATTTATTGGTCTCAATCACGGGCTCAATAAACTAGATAGGCTCATAAAAAAGGTCCTACGTACATACAAACTGCATGTATGTATAAGTTTTTTTATGTAGATAAGTTACTACATTTAACTTAATTATACGAAGTACATATTTCTTTGTAAAAAAACGATTAAGGCCCAAACATACATAAGACGCGTTTACTTTTTTAATCTTTCTTAATAATCTAGAGTGTGTTGCTGTTACAGTTAGGCGGTAAACTTATATTATACAGTTGTTTAGAAGATAAGACTGGTATTTAGATTAGATGTGTGTTTTATCTCAGCATTAATAAGCTTACAATATTCTTACTGCAATCGAAAATTCAATCTCAAAACCACAGTAACTAGTACATCTATGAAACTGTAATTACAAACTATAATACCTACTGACAAGTCCTTTACTCCGATTAGGAATACTTATGTAAGTCGTCATTGATTTAAAACGTATAAAGTTAAAATGTATACATACATAGATAGCTAGGTGCGTATAAAACATTGAATATTCTATCACGATTATTCACAAACCACACTTAATCAGCTCAATTCAGTTTTCGTCTATAGAAAACATATGTTTTGTATGGGCGTACGTTTTAGCTTTTCGCGGCTAGACATTTGCCCATGTATTTCATACCAAACTGGTGTTTCTATAGACAAAAGCTGAATTGCACTGAATTATACCGTATTCAGGGAGAGGTCAGATAAAAGGTCTTAAAGCATTTAATATGTGAGTTGTTATAAAATCTGACGCTTTGTCATCGGTCAGGTTATATCTGCCAGCTTTAGTACTGTTCAACGTGTATGAGAAACTTCATTTTCTTTGTTTGCACTGAACGACTAAGGTGCAGTGTGATTAGTCCCTAAACATTAAATTGCTTACACGTAGTCGTTTTAATATCTCTCCCTTATAAAGAAAATCGTCAATTGACTATTGAAACCAGCGTGTTAACTAAAAAAAGCACTAAAATTGAAAAAATAAATAAGTCCTAAGTTCTCGCTGTCCGCTTAGAATCCGTGAGAACAAGAATGCATGAATAAACTTTTTCCTAACTATTGATGCACGTTTCTGAGATTAGGTGTGAGAGACGTTTTGTAATAATTTGAAGTGAAAAATATATACAAGAGATTTCAGAGTTGACAGTTTACGTGCCCACATACCATATAGCGCAGCTAAAAATATTTCATAGAATAAATAAATTTATTGTGATGGCTATTTATGTGAGCAGCGATGGCGCGGCGGTACGGGCGGCGGTAGAAATGTAAGATCGCGGGTTCGAATCCCGGTCGTGTCCACACATCTTTACGACCGTTTGTTTCATCACGGCTGCTCAATATTGGTGAAGGAAAACATCGTGTGGAAACCGGCATGTCTGAGAACTATTTATTCGAGGACATGTGACATCCACCAACCCGCACTTGGCCAGCGTGGATTAAGGTCTTAACTCTCTCAACTCGTAAGATAATTGAGAGGAGACCCGTGCTCAGCAGTGGGAAACTAAAAGGGTTGACGTGTGATGGCTATTAGAAATGTGCAGTCAAAACAAACCAAATAATGTAAAACATCGACTTCGTTTATGAACGTTTAACCATGAGTCGTGAGAATAATTAGACGTCTTACCATCTGCTGATTATTATTGACCCTTTACAGTGCAAGGCGAGTTTAAGATTGCGTAGTTAAAAAAATTGGTTGCCTGTAAATTCGGTATACGGGCGAAAGTTTTACGTGACAACGACTTTGAGTGGTAAAATAATTTTAATGTGAATATTCATTCGTATAGTAGGAAGAAGGATGAAACATAGTTGAGTGGGAGAGAGACGCAAGGCATTCGGCGGGCCTCTCTCTCGTTCGGTGACTCATCGTAACGTTACCGAGCGTTACACTTTTTCATAAGTGCCTCCCAGCCGCAACCTAATTTAAGACGTTGTCACGTCAATAAAGTTTAATAATAATAGCGTTTACCTATATATGTTAGAATTTTAGTATAAGATAATAAATTTATGAAATAAAATAAAATAATATTATCAAAAAGATACGCCCAACGTGGGGCTCGAACCCACGACCCTGAGATTAAGAGTCTCATGCTCTACCGACTGAGCTAGCCGGGCTTATAACAGGAGCACGAAATAACCGTTACGCTACTTTGTTATAATAGGAACACTGTTGATTGCACAGTTTTATTGGTTAGATATTTATTAATTTAAATTCTGAAGATGTATTGTAGATTGTCGCCATAGTATCCATTCAAATAGTTTTGCCCAACATTATAAGCGTAGTTACGAAAACAGTTGACTCTATCTTTCACTAGAATTTCAAATCGGGCCAGACGGCGATGGGCGGTCTGCAAACACTTCCGAGCCGTGTAATTTACTCGTTAGTTCGTATCGGCGTCGTATATAGGTTGTTATTTTATGTAAGAACTTGGCGACCGCCTGCGGCTGTACTTCAATGGAATTCAGAAAATTGTGTTAACTTTTACATTTAACGAAATAAAATATTATTACATGGATAACCTAGCATGGAATTATAACTGTGGAAAAACGGTTAAACTTTTTATGGTGTAAAATTTTAAGGTCAAAGATTTTGCTAGATTTGAAATTTGAAATACTTCACACTTACCCAAACAAATAAATACTGTCAGAAAAGTTTATATAATTGATAAGTAATAAAACTGGCCACATAGTCGATTTTGCTTTACCTTGCGGACCGCAATAATCTAGCTGCAACAGGTAACTTTAGGTTATTATAACTAACATATATTAAATTACTATAACAAGCAACATTTGAAATAAAGGATTTACTTAAAAAAATATCTGATTTTAGATACTGGGACAAACTTCGATAAATGTGGTACGTAATTACCGTGAAAACATCATTATAATATGTTTTACATTACTTTTACCAATCAATAAAATACTACCTTCTAGTATTCTAAAAATACTGTACCCACTAGACTTAAGGCCGCATTGAACAACCCAGCGAATCGCAGTTTAAGTACAGCTGATTTAGATCATAACGATGTACCTACCTATCATTAAATTGACATAAGATTCCGGATGATTAAACGCATCCATTGGAATGACTAAAGCTTAGTCCAAGATGTTTGTCGGCATCACTACATAGCGAAGATGTCTCATTTGGCGCTGTCTCATGTCCGATTTATGAGTCTGTAATGCGTGCATCCAGAGATTCGAAACGATAGAATATCCCAACGTTATGGCATTAACACGTGCAGAGATAATTTTGGTACTAATTTACAAGTGCAAGTACTCTTACCTGGATGTTAAATTTAAAGAGCAAAATTTACAAAGCATTTGCTGTCCGTCCGTCCATTTATCTTTCAGTATCTCATAAACCGTATTAGGAAAAATGTTGAATTTTGTTCAGAATGTGTTACTCGATTTCCACAATAGCAAAATTATAATAGTTAGAAAAAGTTGAAAATTAATCTTCCAAAAATCTCCAAATCTTTAAATAACTATACTGCCTACATTAAAAATTCAAATCAGTAGTATTCTAACGCTCTTATTCATAAAAATCTTATAAGACTATAGTTAAAATGGACTACGTCTCTTTCTTACTGCTATAAATGTCAAGATGACAATACGGCGGTGAGTTTCTAAACGTTCAAATTGTTTATTTTAACAATGAATAACTAATGAAGGTAGTCTTATTAAAACCGAGGTATTTCGGAATTGACCAAGTCAGGTGAAGATATTGTTAGGGTTTCAACCTCAACTAATCCACTTTCACAAACCTTATGACACAATCTATGTTGGTAGAAGCCTATTTAACCAGATAAAACACTAATGATACCCACACGCAACGAGAATAGACAATTATTTTTAGATCAACGGTGTTTGAACAATGTCGCGCCACCTTGATGGTATCTTTTGGGAGGTAATAAAGTTTTACTACTTTTATGAATGCAAACCATGTGCCATGTAGAATTTTAATACACCATTTCTATTTCGCTGAACTTTCCCTTTTTTCCGTAACTTTATTTTATGGTTATGAGAATTTCCAATTTGCAGATCATACGAATAATATCAAACAAATAAACATAACTTAATGGTTTCGAAATTTAATTACCTTCCAATGTAAATGACGAAGATGATATCTGTATTTTGCGCCCACTGACGATATTTACCTGTAACAAAACGAAACAGCCATGAAATAATCTCCAATATTCAATCTCAAACATAACCATGCATTCTACGATCGATAATTTGATTTAGAGCTTATTCATAAGTACTTAAATTGATAACAAAAAGGAGGACAAGAATCTCCAACTGAATATTTTACTTATCAGAAACACATCAGAACGTGACGAAACGCTACTACTTGCACGACGTAACTAAAAGATACCAATAAGATAACTGATTGTAAATGACATTTTATCTTTTAAGACAGTCCGCAGATAAACACATCCTTAGTTCGGCTAGCCATTCATCACTTTGTACGTTGAGTTTAACAACAGTTAAATGGAGGGCCGATGACGGCAAACAATGACTATCGGCCGGTATGATCGTCGATGGCCTGAGGAGTCCAATCGCATTCGTCGAACTAGAAGCTACCAATGATAAAATTAGGGACTTACCTCACATTACATTGGTACAGACCAATGCTCCTTAATGATATTCTAAGTACTTATACTAAAAATCAATGCATTTAAATTTTACTAGTAACAAAGTATCGTTTCAATATTTACTACCACTACTAAGTACTACTGATACGTGTATACATAATAACAAAATAATATTGATTATTGAGAGCGGCACGGGCCTTGCCTTAGAAATATAAGGTTGCATGTTCGATCCCCGGTCGTGCCCACACATCTTTGTGTGAATTGTGTGTGGCCAGCGTCTGTGGATTAAAGCCTAAACTATAGTTGATAGAAGACAAGTGCCCAGCAGTGAAGCACTAAGAAGGTTTTAAGTATATATTAATATGTATATCCACACATTGTCATTTAGTGGAGTATATTTTTATGGTCTAATTCATAAAAATCTTATCAGACTCTTTAGTTAAAATGGACTTTGTTTCTTTCTTACTAGTATAAATGTCAAGATGACAGACAAAGATGGACGAATTATAAACCTATTTTAGCTATAACGAGCTTATAAGCCGTTTATGAACACGGGGGTTAGAGTTTATCATAATTTAATTTTAGAAATATTAATAGTTCTGTAAATTAAGTTTCATATACACACCTAATAAAATTTATTAAACACTACTACTACTACTACTACTAAATTTATTATACACTATTAGACTGTGTATCTTGTTGCTAACATTATTTGCCTTATTATATGACTACACAGATTTACATGATTCGACATTTGGGAGAAGTCTCGTAACATAACATAGCGTTCACGCCAGTATCACCCAAAGGTGAAGGCAAAAGCAAATATCACCTTCATTTCCCGCGTTATAAAGACCAAAAAGGGACCACCAGGTAAATCCTAACTTGGAACAGCTACTAAGATTTTCTACATTAGAAACATATTTTTCCTCGAACAGGTATTTAAACCCAGGACCTCACGATTCTAGCGAACACGCTAAACTGGACCAACAAGGCAGTTCAGAATCATAATAATCTTCTATTTACGACCCATCTCTAAGTGTGCATAGTTAACACATTTGCATAAATAAATTTAACGAGTGGCATCATTGATACTAGTAAGTTATGTTGTAATACGTGTGCCTGCATATCTGGCGACAATGAGACTGTCACATAACTTCTTGCGCGCAGTCGCTCAATATAAAGTGAGCCCACAATGCCGACAACAGCCCAGTGGCAAGGAATACGAAGATACGATGATTATATCATACTGGCTCCTCGTATCGCGCGATTTAATCGTCGATACGTTCCACGGGATGCGGTGGACATGAGATCTTAATACACATTCAAACAAAAATGTATTTCATATGTCAAATGTCAATGTTTCTAGATAGAACATTATGATAGTAAATGCTTTTATTAATTTTCTTATCAGATTATGCTTTGTTAGATAGGCATGTAGTTAAGTACATATGGGTGTTACACGTAAGCAATATCTAAGGTTCATTCATATCCGATTCATATTTAAACTTTAATTAAAACCTAAACAAAACCTAGTATATTTTATACCGTAAATCTTTGCCCTTTGAATAAATAGGTACTGAGATCCTGAAAATAATAAGTAGATATCCAATATCTTGAAAATTATTATCGTGCAATGAACACTACGTAATAAGCACACTATTACACTATTTAGTATTTATATCATTATTAATGCAGATATATGCAACTATGAGAATATTCTCATTACACGATGATACGGCTGCGAGTTTGTGGATTAGTTTATCTCGTACTTAAAGAGATTGTTAATAATAGTTTCTTCGCACGAATGCAGCGAGCAAAAAATAAAATTATAGTACCTTTTAAAGGGACACGCAAGATCGGCGTCGCAATAAGTAATGCTTGGGTACTGGCAAAGCCATCGATTGCGAGCGTTATCTCAATAAAGACCAACAGAGAGCGTTCATTAGCACTTTGACACGGCGGAATCATAAATTGTGATACCCCGTCGCGACCCGCACGCCTACCCTTCACTACACCCCTTATACCTGACCCGCATTTCGACTTTTTGCCATTTCCATTGTTTTTGGTGGGCCCAACGCAAGAACCCCATAAACCGTAACGGACTGATCTCTGATAACAAACGCAGGTGTTACCTTCACACATACCAACTTAATTACACATTTTACGAGATACTCCGATTCGCAAAAAAGCGATAGGCCTACAGCTGCAACTTATTAGGCAGAATCAAAAGTCGATAACGCTTTGCCCGGATTTAAAGAGACGAGGTACTGTGGGTAAAATACCTACCAAGAAAAAAAACCGGATTACCAGATCCACAAAACATTGATTACAATCTACATGCATAATGAAGCTAGCATGAAGTGGTAATCATGATAAGGGTTACAACTTTATTTAAACTACCGCCAGAGTAAATAGAAAAGTAGTAAATGTCACTAGCAGCAGCCAAATACATAAAATATTTACCAAAACTTACAAACATGGGAAGTCATTAAAGCAACTAGCGTGGCACTTAAAGAACTCCTATAGCCGTCTGGCGAAGCATAAAGATCAATATCAAAGTGGCTCGATGCCAAAATCTTTTTAATATCGTCTCTGAAGTAAGGGCCTGTCCACATCACCACGGCACGACGTCGTCGCCGTGGAACGGTGCGGTGCCGTGGCGCGGCACGTTGCCATAACGTGGGAATTTACGTTGCCGTACCATAAAAATGTACGTCACGACACCGCAAAGTTACACGTTGCCGTGCCGTGTAAACTTTCGCTACATTCTTCACCAAATAAATAACAGTCTCGTTGTAGATATGGACCGCACAAAACGTATTCTGCTTCTGTTGTTATTAAAAAGACGAAGAGATAAGATGGAGAAAAAAAAATTAAAAAGACAGTACTGGGTGCATCCATATCTTTCAATTATGAATAGTGATGGGAATCATTTCACTAGAAAATATGAAGCGTTGAAAACCTGTGACCATAAATTTTACAGTTATTTTAGAATGTCTGTATCAAGTTTTGAAGAATTACTAACAAGAGTTGCACCGCGTATACAAAAACAATTTGTATTTAGAAAACCTGTTGGGCCTTTGGAGAAGTTAGGATTAACTATAAGGTAAGTAATGAAAACAATTTATATGTATGTAATATTTTTTGATGTGCTTTATTTTTGATAATAATAGCAAGTTTAATATTTACTAAATCTAGAGTATAAAAATCACAGTTTTCGAATGAACGATTTGCTTTTCAGTAACAATAAACATTAGAAAAACAATTAGGTAAATCACAATCAAACCTCTTTTATATTCATAATGATGTAGGTACATACGAGTATGTACGAGTACAATTATTAATATTTTAATTTAAGATATTAAGAACAGCAGATATTGGCTGCAAAAATGCCTACATCTATATAAACACATAATAATAACTTAATATCTACTTATAAATCACAGTTTTCAATCGGCTGATTTGCCTGTTTAACCTAACAACTAATTATAATCACAGATTTTGCGAGGTTACTGGCTTGTATGCCCGTAAGATTACAGTTATAACTAAGAAAAACAATAACAGTCTTTAATAACCTAGATAAAATCACAGATTTTGAGTGGCTGATCTACCAACGTTTCAATTATAAGATAAATAATTCAACAAATTTACTACGTAGTTATCATTATGATAAAAAATATAATATTTCTTTTAATCTTAATTTTCAAGAAAAATCATATGTTGATTCCAATGCACTTGCTTCATCTTCGCAATCATTCGATAGTTCTTCGAAAGTTGAATTTGGTGGTTTGGAATTTGATGAAGTCGATGGTTGATATATAGTGCGTGTACTTGGTGCTGGTGTTTTAGAAACGTTTGATGACATTGTTGATTGGTATGTAAATGTTTGTGTTGGTTGATAATTAGTAGTATATGATGATTGTGATCTTTGGTACCTATCCTGAGAAGCTGTATGATAACCAGTTGATGTTTCATACTGATATGAGATCTGATGTAAATCAGTTAGGATTTGTAAAACACGACTTTGAAACATTAGAGTTTGATGTTCATTCAATGTGTTCAATGATGGTAATATGGCCTTAAAAAATGACAGATGTCTATTTTCTGTTTCCTTTAGGGTTTGGAGAATCTCATAATCGATTTCATCATTGTTTTTTTTTTTTCGTGGATTTGGTTGGTAACGTGATCTTTTATAATCATTTTTTTCATATGGTATATCGTCTTCTTCATCTTCTTCCATTATGCTTGAGTCAGTTAAATTTGCAGCGGTTTTTTTTAGAAACAGAAGTTGCTTATACAAATGATACTCCTTAATTTTGCTTGCACCAGATCCCGATTTATTTAAAGTTTCAAGTTTTTTCAGGTATTTTGTAAAATTATCTTTTATATGAGTCCATTTCTTTACCACAGCATTACCTGCAAAATATTTAAAACGTGTATTATTAGCAAAAATTGGATCAGTAGTTTTTAAGTGAAAGACAAACATACGTATTATAAATACAGCAATACATCCTCACAAACTTTCGCATTTATAATAAAATTTAAAGTGTATGACGGAAAGGGGCTGAGTATCAAACTGAAATACAGAGATAGTACTCATGTAGGTATACCAGCGGCTTTTATACCACAAATTAATTATAATTCCTATTTTTAAAAATTACTTAGGTACGCTAAATGAGTATTTACTAGGTTGATACCCCTTTGTTATGGGAAAAAAATCAGTTAATTTTGTCATTCTACTTCCTACTAATATTATCTATAAACGTAAAAGTTTATGAGTATGGATGTTTGAATGTTTTTGATGTTATACCCGGATTTTTGTTTCAGATTTTTGGCAACAGGAAGTAGTTTTAGAGATTTAGAATTAACGGATTATCGTGGAAAGAGTACAATCGCAAAAATAGTAAGAGAAGTATGTCAAGCTTTATGGAAAATCATGTTAAGTGAATGTATTCCGAAAATAACAGAGGAGTTATTAAAACAAACAGCTGAAGATTTTGACAAGAAAGCCAATTTTCCTAATTGTATAGGGGCGTTGGACGGGAAACACATTCGGATCTGGAGTCCTGCCCATAGTGGGTCTCTTTTTTTTAACTATAAGAGTTATAATTCTATAATTTTGCTCGCAATTGTTGATTCCAAATATAGATTTGTGTATGTTGATATAGGAGCATTTGGTAAGGAATGCGACTCGACTGTTTTTCACAATACGAAACTGTACGAATTATTACTACAAGGCCATCTGCCTTTACCAGAGCCAAAATGTTTACCAGGTCTACAGACACCAGTTCCCCATGTTTTTGTAGCAGATGAAGGCTTACCACTCACAAATAATGTATTGCGCCCATACCCAGGGAAATATTTGACTGTACAACAAAGAGTATTTAACTATCGCTTGAGTCGTGCGAGAAGATACGTTGAATGTACTTTTGGTATTCTGGCAAATAAATGGCGTGTATTTCACCGACCACTGAATGTTCAATATGATTTTGCTACAGATATTATCAAAGCATGTTGTGTCTTGCATAACTTTGTTATTAATAGAGATGGAATTACCACAACTGAGGAACTAATGATAGAAGAAAATTTTGTAAACTTGCAACAGTCAGAGGATGACGAATTTCCAAACAACACAAACCCAGTCAACATAAGGAATGAATTCTGTAAATATTTTAATAGCGATATTGGAGCACTTAGTTGGCAATTAACTAAAATATAATAATCGACTATAGTACGATTATTAATTCGAGTCAGTAAATTGACATTTCCAGTGGTACAGGATTTTAGTCGCAAATAAATAGTAATGTCGTAGAATCTACTTTTTACAATCAAAAGGTTAGTCGAGATTACATTTTTTTTATTCAATATCAAATTCCCTTTATATAAATAAAAATATTAAAATTAATATTTAATATTTACTGTGAGCTCAACCCAATTTCAACCCCTTTGCTTTGCTCAAGCAAAGGGGTACGTCGACAGGAACATAAAATCTTTTAAAATAAAATATGTAAAAAAGTTATAATAATATGAAGAAGGCCTAAAGGACGCCTGAAAACTGGAAACAGTGCATCAACCATGCCATAAAAGTCGAAGACAAAATGTGTCCATATTTCTAAAATCGTATTATTGAATACGGTATGTATTAAATATTTTCAATAAAAAACGCTATGATACCTAATAAAATAAAGTATGACTAAATGTCGTCGTCGTAGTGAGATTGCCGAACATCACTATTGTAGCGGGTCACCCTTTTTTGTATCAGTGACAGTTGCACTTGTCATTTTTATTGACTCGATTTATTAATCGTACTTTAGTAGTATTTTTTATAGTACTCACCTATTAAAACTATCCACAAAAGAATCTAAAACATGAGAAAAGGTCGAAAATATATCATATAGAAAATAAATATATTATATTATTAGTAAATATAATTTACTGCAAATCAATGTTATGTACCTATGTATTTAGTTGGTAAGCCTTAATTTAATTAATAAATAAATAAACTAATACTTATTATAATATACTTATAACTTAATGTAACTAATAAATATGAGCTTACCTAGTCTTGTTTTTTCTTTATCGTTTTTGTCGTCAAAGTCATGAAAAATGTTTCGACAAACATCCTTCCAGCCTTCTGTTTTTAAGTTTTTGTTCTTGAAATCATCTATTGTCTTATCCCATAATACTGGACGTTCTTCAACAAGTGAAATCAATAAATCACAATCTATGTTTTCCGACATCTTTTATTCACACGTACAACTAATCGCTAAGACAATAACACATCAACTGATCGGGCGCATCGTATCACGTCACCGGCTTACGACGACGCCGTCCTATGCACCGTTCGACGGCGGCGTTGCCGTACCGTGCTAGTGCACGGCGCGGCAACGCGTCGCGCCCCGACACCGCACCGTTCTACGGTGACGATGTCGTGCCGTGGTGATGTGGACAGGCCCTAAGTGAAGAGTGGTTACGGCCACGGCCGATAACAACAAAATTGTTACGTGAGCATTTCACTTACGAATTGGTCATCGCGGTATCTCTATCGTCTATCTTATTGTAAGTAATAATGCTGAATAATTGTCAAACAGATTTCCCTTTAGATATTCTGCAATTCGCTGATAATTTTCACCAGTTGATTATAGACCTTTTCAGAAGAGAGTACTCAAAACTGACATCAGCAATCCAATGCGCTTATAAATATGAGCCATGAACATGACTCCAAATAAGCGTAGTTTTCTACTTTTTAAACCAAAAACATTTTGTTGTTAGCACCCTAGCGCTATTCGAAAAAAATCTTTGGCGCTACATGGTTGTAAAACACGCTATCATGTGTACCTTTTTTAAAAACAACGTAGGATCGCTAAATCAAGTGCCTCTATCATAAAAAGAAACGTGAATGAAGGCGTTAAGTTTCACACTGGATTGCTCCCGCGCTCGAACCGCGACGAAAGAAACACCTATTATCATATAGCAAACAACGAATACGAAAAAATCAACAAACACAAGTTTTAATGATTTGGTAGTTCTCGGGATGAATGCCAACAAAGCGAGAGAGGAAACAGCAATAAAATAAGGTTTTATTGAGGGCTCATTCATCGGTGTAACTAGAAGGATTGTTGATACACCAATAGCATAGTAAATAGGCGTATCTTTATCTACATTGGACAGATTTTCATCAGTTATTGTCATCAAATTTAAACTGGGAGGTCGTTTCAAATAAGTACGTCGTTATAAGGTGTCATTAATGAGTGGTTTTATACAGTAAAGTTTCAACACCTCCCTATAAAAGTTGCAAACTGGATCATAACATTTTATATTAAAAGCATAATATTTTTAAAATCATCGTTTTAATGACGCTTGAAAAGGCTACTTATGTAGGTATTACCTGTTTTTCTTATTAGCTTTTTAATCGTATAGGGACGCCAAATGTAATAAAAAAAATTATAGATATGCATAGGGTGTTACAGTGCCTACAGAAACATGGGTTGCCACTCGTACTGCCTGTGTGGTAGTACACTGTACATTAAATTTCTATAGAACGAACTGGATTTTTTTAGAAAGTGTAATAAGATTATGAATTTGAAACAAACGCTAGTAAAAAAATATACATACCTATTTGTGTGCATAAACAAATACGTCACTAGATAAATAAATATGTCGGTTCCAAAAAATACTAAAATAAATTGATATGTGTAATAGCTCACCACTTACACTAGATAAGACTATTACCTATTGGGGATGACAAAACGATTTAGCAAAGTTCTAGTTTTAACCATATATTCAGATATAAAAAATTGCTATAACAAAAAAAACAGACAAATTGTAATTTTCCTGACATCGAAAGCGTAATAAAAACTGTGACGGGAAATTGTTAATTAATATTTTCGACAATTTCTAGGTTAAATTCATTAAATTCACATACTTAATTTTTTAAATGTTTACAAAATAGTCGGTCACCCAGATATTATATATTTTATTGCTAAGTCCATAATAAGTCTAATAAGTCCAACTACTCAGATAGCATACAATTTATATTTTTTTCATAGTATCTACATAAAACCCAAACAAATATATTTACATACTATTAAATTTGTCTAGGGTGGCATTTAAATGAGCCATCATGATTTCGAAGGTGCTACTGTGCGGTAATATCATTATAAAAACTGTCACGCACATAAAGCTTCACAAAAAGGTTGCCTTTTTATTTCTTCACGGTATTTTGTGACACTAATTCTAATCTTTTAACGTACAATATCTAGGCAGTAGTATCTATCTTCAATACAGGTGCATTTATACACGCAAATCTATTGTTTTAGGAACTTTTGCTCCCTTTACCTAAATTGCCTACATACGAAATGCAGCAAACTAAAAAGAATTCAGTTTTTAAGTTTATACTGACATTTCACAACGGCACATAATCATTCATCAATCATTATCTATCACTTAAAGCTAAATTTACGGGACATTTTGATATGAAAAGAATAACATTAAAAAACTCAACGAAGCAAAGACAGGAAGCGTTATCAAAGAAAAAAGCTGGGCACATCCGTTTCGAATAGAGACATGACAGCCAAAATTGTAATGATAAAAAACTAATATCTCTTAATTTACGTTCAAATTGTAACTGGACAAAAGGACAAATATTTTACTGTGACTTTTGTGAAGCGACTAAAAGTTAATAAACAAACAATTCGCCCATTCGGCAAGATGTCTCTGAACTAAGGGTTTGTATAATTGATTCTTTCCGGGGGCGTGGCCATCAGACGTAGCTGTGGCCATTGTCGGCCTCGGTACGCGCTATTGACAACAAATATTCCTATTCTGTAAGAGAGGTCTTAGTAGGAAATTCCTCCTCATTTCCGCCTACAAACGAAACTTCACATGCCAACAATGTTCGCGACAACTCTCCAAAGTGAAATGAAATGGGATGTTATGACAATATGTCGGGAACATAATGTGCAACCGATGGCAAATTTGGAACGAAATATTTTGCCTGTAAATAGGATTTTTTTTTCGGAACGCAACTCAAATATTAATGTTTGGACGTAGTCAGTAATAATTGTGATTAATATTTTTGGACGTCAAATACCTCAGTCCACCCGTGAACATGAAGTCTGAAAAGACTTTGAAACGTCGGGATTTAAAATCTAAAATAAACCTCGATAAAATCCGTTAAAAAGTAGTTTTATTTCAATGTGTGATATTCGCGTAAATCTAAGACAATACTATAGGATTTCTTTTGTAATTTATTCTTTAACAAGCTTACTCAATCACCTACATACGCGGCTTCGCCCATGCGTATGTAGGTGATCGAGTTAAACCATTCATCTCTTTATGTGCAGTAGTATAAAACCTATGTCCTTTCCCAGGTCTCAAACTATCTCCATACCAAATTTCATCCAAATCGGTTCAATAGTTTTGTCGTGAAAGCGTGACAGTTTTACTTTCGTATTTTTAAAATTAATAAGGATTAGTAAGCATGATTAAACTAAGTAGGAAAAATAATACACGACTAATGAAAAGGACATTGACTACCTACAAAAAGTCGAATACACCACAAGTCGCCGTATGTCTAACCTGATAATAATCATAGGGTGAAATCTAAAACAGATGAATGACAAAACGAGAAACTACTTACTAAACTACTGCGGTTGATGCACAAGGCTTGCTCTATAAACATAAACGATTCCAACCCAACTAATTTCCAATCCGTCATTATAAAATATTTAGCGAAGTATCTAATTTTGTAAATGATATGGGGTTATTTTGTTAGAATAGTCGTAATAGCTAGGCACTGCGCACCACACGCCCCAAAGTTTTGGGTAATAACCGGGTCCGACGGACCCACGCGAGATTAATACATCCGAGGGATACAAAGCATTAACAAAAAACAAAAATAGCTGATAAATGTTTTGCTCTACCTGAACTAACGGACGATATTCTAAAGAAAGGTTCGATGTGAGGGATATCGAACTAACGATAAAATTTTCTACAAATATAATAAATCTACACGATAAAATCCTTTGTGTTATTAAAAGCACCGACAGATCGTCTCCTGAACCTATTATTAAGGTGACCTCTATGAAGGATTTAAGAAAGTAGTTTGGTGTAAGTATTTTTTCTCTATCTCAGTCTCCAGTTGTGTAAACAATCAATATATACATACCTATTCCCATCATTAAATTGAACTACAAGTACACTGTCTTAACTGCTTAGCGAAAATTTTAAATTTAGTCGAAAAAATTCGCGTGGTATTTTAACAGCGCCATGGTGAAATATTAAAGAATATTCCATCAATGGCATACCTTAACGCGATCGTGTAGAATAGACTACTCACATTAACCCCTCTGTGAGATCTCAATTTTACAATAACTTAACTTTTTACATAACATCCGAAAAACATATGTATGTATTAATTTTCAGGCATATTAATAACTAGCTTCCGCCAGCGACTACGCCCGCGTGGTGTTAGGATAAAAATTAGCCAGGTGACAGATCTATAAGAACCCTTTATCATATTTTTTTATTTGTTATTGGTGGAACCCCGTTTCACCCCCTTAAAGGGTGTTTTGAAAAATGGTTTCTTAGTGCACCCCTAGACTTCATAAGGAATCTATGTGCCAAATTTGGAGTCTCCAGACCCAGCGGTTTGGGTTCTGCGTTGATATGTCAATCAGTCAGTTTCTTCTTTTATATATTTAGATATGTCAGTAAAACTACCTCAATAACCCTGTTGTAAGCGTGTTTGCTTCGTATTCGCTTTGTCACGAGGTCCTAGCATTCAAGCAAAAAGTAAAAAGTCGTTTTTAATATAGGGAAACTTTTAGTAGCATCTAGAACCCCCTTGAACCATATGTACCATATGTACATGTACATGACCCATAGACAAGAATATACAGCGAAGCGATAACGAAAGTTCGAAAAGAACAATGTATGGGGATGACATAAGATAGTCACGTGACTTTACGAAGGTGAGGTCAATACCATACATTTTGTTCTTTTCAGACTTTCGTTATCGCTTCGCTATGTGACTTGTGTCCTTAAATATTCCTCAAATACCTTCCTTAGACCTTAAATATTATGCAAAACAAACTGGCGGCAAGAGTCCCTTATAAAAAAAAACATAATAAACGGTCACCCAAAATCCACGTAAAGGGTTTAGAGACAAAAAAAGAATGGACAACAATGCGCATAATAAAAAAATAACAAAAAACCGCACAAATGAACCAAGCAACGGTAGTTTCACTTTCCTCTAATTTTCACTTAAAAAGCCTTTCTTTATTGTTATAGAAGAAGAATAACAATTTGAGTGTTCACCAAGCTTTTTACAACTTAACTGTGCACAATATGTCAGGTATTTTCTTGAAGGTATTAAATATTGGTGTTACATTGTGTTTTATAAACCTAATAAGTAATACCCTTAATAATTTTATCTTCTAATTATAAACACTGCGAGTCTATATTTATAAATCTTTTATATAAATAATAAACATAAAGATGAAATAACCTCATTGGGAAAATAAATGGTGGCTATTAATAATGAGGAATTGTTAACGACATTACTAAACAAACATTTACAACATTTTAGTATCATTGTCATTGTAACACAACTAAAATTGTACTAGTAATTAAGTAAGTAATAGTTACATTGCCTGCCGAATGCAAATTAGGTACTACGTTGTGATTGTGACTCATAGTATTTACAATGTAGAAATGACAAAGACAATAATGCTCCAAATACCCATGTCAACTTCTGAATATTACAAGCAAACATGACAAATTGCATAAACAGACAATGACATTAAGTTAAAATAGAATAATAACTGCAGCTGTGGTATAATTTAGTTTTATCTTTTAGTCGCCTAAACAGCAAAAATGAAGTCAATTCATCTCAGTGAGACAAAACTTTTTGTGTAAACAATAAGCTGTTAAACAATTAAGACAGATGACACCATTTGCCCATTTGGTCAACAAAAAAGGGCCACACGTGGCCCTTGCGATATGAGATTAATATCTTCTCGTAGTTTTAGGGAGAATTCTCCGTGACGAAAATATCATAAAACAGTTGAAAATATTTCATATTACTAGGAACGTGTAGGTAAACTGAATCTTACAAAATTTAGGTTTTATAATAGGTAATTATTTGTTAACCCTAATTATACATAAATTTTAATTTTAAAACCCATAAAATCTATAGGATTCAATAAACGATAAATTAAATTACTATGTAGCAAACACTACATAAATATTGATAGAAGTATCTTCGTAGAAAAATAGTATTTAGGGGTAACATGAAGTTAGATCAGAGTAGGAATTTTGTGAAACATTTATAGCAACGCAGTTAAACCATTAAAACTGTAGCAATAAATGAGTCTTAGAATCTAATGAAAAGAAACCTTAGAAAGTGAAAATAAGCAATTTCGGAAACAATAGTTCGGCAAATCCTCATCTCAATTGCACCTCAAAGTATAAAAACAACGTCGTAAAATAAATGATTTATAACGGACAAAAACTTTAATCTTTACTTACCAGGAAGGTTGGTTTAGTCACCTTGGCACTTCGAAAAATCGAAAAGTGATTCAATAAAATAGACATTGAGTGATAGAAAATAATGAAACACTATTTTTCAATCTGAAGTTTAAAAGTGAGCGCGTAATCCTATCAACCGCAAGATATTTGTTATCTGAGACAGTTATAGGCGCCAAAATGTTATGACTCGATCTCAACCGCAAAACTATTTTAATGGCTCCATTAAAAAGTGATAGTAACAAATTGTTTCGTGGGTCGGTACTTTTAGTTGAATACATAGTACTTTAGACAGGAAACGTCTTCATACCGCAGCTACGATGTATCGAGATATAAAACAATGCATTTAACTTGTTCAGTATTTTATAATATCATATTGGTACGTGATAGTCTGCCTATGCAATTGGGTGTAGATACAATTTATGCATTATTTAAATGAAGGTTTGTTTCATTTGCGTTGTGATCTTATTTACAGTGAAAGTTTGACATCTAATTTTAACCTTTTCGGTCTTGTCGAGTGCAATGCTACAAAAGAAGAACTACTTAAAATCTAGGTCGGTTTCAACGGCGAAAGTCATTATGATAATAGCACTGCTAATTATGTTAGCATAGGCAATTTGTCACAATAAAAAACATTTTAATTAACATGATATATAGGTTCAATTGCTAGTTTATACTCCAACCATTATTATAGGCTCTTCAGGCAGATTTACTAAATTAGGCATAATTAATAAATCCAACTGCAAATCTGTGAAAGTGGGTACTTACAAACAGTAGTGATTAGATCCTATTATTTTTAATTAATATATACATATTTGTGTAACAACTGCTGATGACGTAACTCAGTTGACATTCTAAGTGTAGGGTCCCCGCTGAGTGTTTCATTACAAATTGTTACCAAAACAGTGTGACGTGAAACAACCGCCCACGTCAATCCGTCATTAATTACTGCACATAGTCCACTTCAGTTTGCCTCCCACGTGAAATTAAAGAAAAAAATGTCGGGCGCCTTCAATAGTCACAATCGGTGGCAGCGCGGGTTTTGCATTGCCCAACGTTCAGTCCTAACAAAACAATGTCAGAATAGCGCTATTGTCGGATGCGACTATTAGAACGAATTGCTGTACGTGCCTGGGGATGGTTCTCTCTAGCGTCTCTTTATTACCCTTACTTTTGCACTACTTTTGTTTGCGTTACACGTCTCTGCCGCACCGCGACGACTACTGTTGGAATGTTACTTGCCATTTTATAGATTGTTTATGATAGAAACAATTAAAACAAACACTTAAACTGCAATTATGTAGGAGATAAATATCACTAATTGATTTTAATACACCCCATATTATACTAATAGTTAATAGTTCAATTATGTTGTTATGATTTTTAGTAAAATAAAAGAACCACAATAACTGAATGCAGTATATTAGTTATGCTACTTACTTAATCTACATAGTATTTACAGTATAATATATGTCATAATAAATCAACTGTAATTATGTTTTTCGTCTTACATACAAACAACTTCGTGATATGAGTCAATTAAATAAAATATCTTCATAACAATGGCGTGAGTCAGTCGAATAGAAATGCAATAGTTGAAAACGGCATTGTTTTTATGGAATTCTTAAGAAACAAAAACATTTTAAGCAGTATCTAGCTTATCTTTTGGGCACACGATCTTTAGTGGTCCATGTTTTTGTGATCTTCCTTATCTGTTGGAGAAACTCCGCTTGAACTCAGACTTGGACTCGATAATAATGTTATGCTATCTAAATCTCAAGAGTCTATAACGGATACTGTGAAGTTTGCGGCCTTGGCGCCACGTCTGTGTTGTGTGTAGGTATCTAGAGAATGCTAGTTCTAAACTATTCGTGACATACCTACTCGCTAAACTATAATAACGTCAAAGGTAGCAGGTAAAGTAGCAGGAGGTAGTTATTATTGACTTTATTTCGATTTGTGAAATCGATAATTCTAGGATAGATTATCAATTTATCCTTGAAGGCTGATATGACGTTTGATAAAAACACACCTACCTATACTTACTAAGTAAATTTTATATATATCTTGCTATTACTGTAATATTAACAGTGCCCTGATTATGAGTTCACTATGCGTAACTACTATTTGAAAGAAATCAAGTAAAGGTTTAGCGGTACGGTCACCTTTAGCGGTACATAGTTGGTTACTGAAATATTTTTTACAAACAGAATAGTTTAATATAATCGGTACCAAAGAAAACTCATAACACGGACATAAGAGGCCATTTGTAAAACTTATGACTTCATTAATGACTTGACTTTATTAATGAACGAATACACAGTACACATTCAACAAAGTTGCCGGCTAGGTCTAAACAACTAATTATACTTACATCTGCTCATAAAATTCGCTGACAATTTACAATAAAAGCTACACCAAAACAAGAACCCAACAGCCGCAACAGAAATTAGATTCGCATTAATGAAACGTGGGCGGACGAGCGACTAATCTAACATCCCGGGACAATGGTAACAAAAAGGACCAAACACTGAAAAATAGTTTTCGAGTTTAACGGCAAATTACACAGAACGGACGCTATCATGCCGAGAATGGCATAAAATAAAACCGGTCACGTAGCATTAGGGTTCCGCGTCCGCCAAACTTTGAAAACGATGCACCTGTTATTACAACGTCACTCGCCTTTGTTCCATCACAATAGGCGCTAAATTGCAACTACAATTTCTCATATCGAAGTAACAGCGGTGTGGACAGGTAAAGGTTTTTTTGAGCGAATATAGAGCAATAATCAGTTTTCTATGTCGGGTTTTTGTTTAAAACTGTAGAAACGCAAAACAGAAAATACTTTAATTTAACCGGATCAATAGCTATCTTATGAAAAGAAGAGAGTGATGATGATGAGAAGCAACAAAAAAAATCTTGACTAAACCATGCTAAACCGGTTTGTAAAAAAAGCTATTAGCTGAACGTCGATAGTTTCATTAAACTTACATAATATTAATCCTTTGCAGTTTTACACAAAGCTAAAGAAAGGTAGTATTTTATAGGGGTTTTACTGAAGATCAATGTTTTTAACGCCCGAGAAAAAAGTGGGGTGTCAAGTGACTAGTTTGACATGTGTATCTCTGTGTATGTGTACAAGTTTGTTGCCTCGTAGTCACCGAATTAATGCTTTTTATTACATATAAGCTTAAGGACTGAATTGAGAGATCTATAACACTAAAGTTGGTCACAACTCGGTTTTATGAAAATTAGGCGCCTTGACAGGCGAGCGTTATTAAATTTTAAATTTAGAGTAGCATTTGTTGTAGCATCTGCTTAGGCCTTTTTTTTTCTGCTCAGGGCCCCAAGACTAATTCCATAGCGAAGCGTAAGATCGAAAAGAATAAAACCCAATCCTTCCGTTTGCTAGTAGCGAGCCAATGACTAAGTACACGTATAAAAACATATATAAAAAACGTATTTACAATCGAATTTAGAACCTCCTCCTTTTTTTAGAAATCGGTTAAAAACAAAACATGGTACCTATTTAAAACCAACTCTTTCAAATTCGCATAACTACGCTCGAATACCTACCTATCTACTTGAGTAATTTATTAGTGATAAATATTTCAATTTAACTACCTATCCAGCCGAACAACTACCACAATTAATAAACGCCGGATATAAAATCGTATTAGATCAGTGTGAATAGTAATGGCAGGTTTATGGCACCTATAAAATCACAACAAGCTGTGTCTCACCATCGCGATCGTCACTGAGTATATTCGTCTATCTATGGCTATATAACATTTCTGTCGCTTTATTTACGACCATCGTTAAAAAATAATTATCTAACTCTATTATTGTAATTTGCAAGACATAGATAAAACGATTTTGTAAATTAAATCGGTTTCCATTTTATGTTAAACGAAATAGCTTTAGAAACGTTAGAGAGCTTCATAAAAATCGATAATATTGATTTAATTAAAATAATATAACAATAAATTATACGACTGGCGTTATCATTCGTCATGTTACAAATGACGTTTGTATAGAACAAAAAGTAACTATCACCCGTTATACTGAATTGGTTCGCTGTCGTTTCCTAAAAAACTAAGTGTAACACGTTGCTTAGCTGAAAAGATAAAAAGCAAACATGATTCTTCTGGATTACTTATTCTTTGTTTTCTTATATAAATTATACATTTTATGGGACAACAATCGCCTGATCTGTGATTATAATAAGGAGAGCAACTCACGTCCGATGGACAACAACATATGGGGTTAGTACGTGTGCCATTATGTAGTCTCCATTCCATTCGGTTGTAGTGTTATGGGCGTGTTTGGGTGTTAGGTAGATTCGAATGCTTCATTGTAACGGTTAGCCCACTATAATTTCATCAATAATATAGAGATATTTTCTTCGCGAAGGTGAATGCACTAAGCTCGTTTGACTTGTTAACTATTATTATATGATTGGCAGTGGCCAATGCTAGCTATATTTAAATATTTAAAATTATGAATCTTTCAAAATACAATATTTGCGACTAACGACAACGAACTCACATCTGGTTTATATTACAATCTATCTATACCGTAAGATTCTATAACTGTTTACTAACACGACCTAGGCTAACCCGTGAAGTATAGTCATTATGACGCGACGTCTGCGCCAGCCACAAAAAGCGAATCAAATCGACCACAATATGAACCCGCGTCATGGCTCCCCTGATGCACATATTATTGATGTATGATTATTTAAAACATCCTTCACTTAACAAAAGTTAATGCAGTTACCTAAGGTGTAAATAGGTTCTACCAAGCAGTTTTAATAGGTCAAAATATCAATATTAACTAGAAGACAAGAAATTATTTATAGAATAAGTGATATCGTTAATGTACCCAATCAACTGATCTTGATTCATAAAGCGATAAAACGCTTTAAAGTATCACTAGATTCATAAGGTAAGTACCACTAGAAGTCAACTCATAATACTACTCAATGATACGGACAATAAATGTGGTAAAAAATTAATTCCTCACTTGTGACCACCTCACGAGTCGATTGAAAGACTCGTTTATTATCATAATCACAATTTCACGCATACTTATAGACACTACAAACATGTTAAACTGTTGGTCACGGCGAGTTTTTGTGTACTTACATCGTCTGTATAAATGTTTTCACCACATATAGTATACATAAGTAAAGTTCATACCACTTAAAACCTGCAGGTTACTCTTATGTATGCACTAAATATTATAAAAATTTACATACATTATTTGTATACTGAATATTTTTTATACATAAATCCATACTATCCTTACTAATAAGTATAATAAAAGCGAAAGTAGGTCACTCTGTCTGTCTATCGCGAAAACTACTGAACCAATTTGAATGAAATTTGGTATGGAGACAGTTTGAGACTGGGACATAGGATAGGATTAACTATCCTATGTCCCTCTCCGGATCTCAAATTGATTACAGGTTAATGGTTCAGCGCGATAACAGACATGCGCGCGGGCGAACGCCACTAATATTATACATAAAGCAACTTATAGAGTGCCATTAAGTATCCTTGTTCATCAGTATTATTTCAACAGCATTTAGTAAGACACCAATCAGAAGGAACCTTTATATACCTAATATAAATTAGAGCTTAACTCTTGTCGGTGTCAAGATGCAAGTTCTTCATTTTTCTCTTTCCATTCTGATTCCTTTTACCCCCATAGACGACATGACGGCAACTTTCTCTTTTATCTGACTCATATAGATTTTTGGCCTTCTTCTTCCTCGTTTTTCTTCTATCTATCCTTCTATGGTGGTTCTACAAACGGTATCTACTTGCTCTAAAGCACTAGTTTGATTAAGGGGATAATCGTACTGCTTTTACCTGACTGCACGAATGGAGAATAATGTTCATGATAACTATAGGGACGAAAGCTACCGTAAAATCTGGATATTTAAATCTAGCTAACAATGTAACGGTCCATCAATAAAAGACATGTTAAAGCAAATTACAGTCATGTTTTTCCATAGCCTTAAATTTAAATAGAACACTTGGCAGAGCTTCGTAAAAGTCAGTACAAATACACATAATAACGAGGAATACACATATACGACAAGCAACGGTGGCGCAGCGGTATCGGACTCTGAAACATAGCGGTATCGGTCGTGGTTTCGGTGCCCGATCGTACCAATCATAGTGTGAACTGTTTCATCGCTCCTGTTCTGAACTACATTCATACACTGTAGCATATCGAGCTTTCTTCATAACCTGCATTTGACATTGTGCAACTATAATGTAATGTTATTTAAAATATGTAAATTTATAAGGAACGATGCCACTGGCAGATTGAACTTACCTACTTAATTGAAGTAAATTAATGACCGTAGATATAAATTTCTTCGTCATTTGACTATTGGGTATGGTTATATGATACGGTGTGGTGGGCAGGAGGCAGCTACTACGGCAACTACGGCGCTATCAAAATGCCTGCGTGTGATCCTAACCACGCAACGCTGAATAAACACCCCGTGAAGTCATAAAACCGAGCCACGGTAATTCCAAAGGACGCCTATAAATTCTTTATTTTATGATCGCGAGCATATATTTAATTCTAAGGGCATCCTGACTGTTTCCTTTTTTGTCATATAAATAAAGAATTTATAGTGAATTTTATATGTCCTGTAATCAGCGTTTAAACACCTGAATCACGGTTATGTTTTGTTTGGCTATTAAAACAATATAAATTGTGTTTATTATACACCTAGCGAAACATGTCCAATTTTAATTCACATTGTTAGTACAAGAAGTACCAAACCCAGCTTACTTTTCTGTTATATATTGTAGATTCACTTAGGTACGTTACTAAGCTCGTTTTATTTATGTTCACTAAGTTGGTTTTACTTATATGTATATATGTAATAACATGAACTGTTAAAAGATCCTGTTTACTGTATTTGTATCAACTCACATTATATTATTATTAGGCCAATATTATTACTTACATGTACTTTGTGTACTTTACTGTAACATGAAGATGGTAAGCAAACCGCCCGCCTATTTGAATTGCAGAGAACACAATCATGTTCCTCACACTTCCTATTTTGTATGTTATAGAATAGATTCGGGACGTCCGATAATACAAAAGTTATTTGTCCCTAAAATGCTGTTCGATTGGTTGTTAAATGGTTAGACTAAGAGCCGATAACCGCCAGACATACGTTCAATTATATATTTATTTCTAAAATATTAAAATTGATTAAAAATACTGAAATTTCAGAAAAAATATAAACTAGCTGTTGATAAAGCAGCTGTGACGCATCGCAGCGGTACGGTTCTCGCGTTAGAAATATAAGGTCACGGGTTCGATTCCTGATCGTGCTCACACATCAATGTGTGAATTGTTTCATCTCCGCTGCTCAATATCGGTGAAGGAAAACATCGTGAGGAAACCGGCATGTCTATAAACTATTCACTCGAGGACATGTGACATCCACCAGTCCGCACGTGGTCAGCGTGTGTGGATTAATTCTCTCAACTCGTAAGTTAGTTGATAGAAGACCCGTGCCCAGCTGTGGGACACAACAAAAGGATGTAGTTATTAATAAAGCTCTGAGTTTGAACTCTATCTCAACACATGTAACAATTATGCATACCTAATTGTTTTTTATTTAAGGCACATTTAGGCTTACGATACGCAGAATCTTCTAGACTACTTCGTATAGGCAGAAGGCTTTAAGTATTACAGGTATTCAAATTAATTTAATATTTATTGCAATCAAAAGTTATGTTGCAGAAATTACTTTAGGTCATAAGTCACCTTGTTATGAGATGCTTACACACAGAAGCTTACCGGCTTCTCATTACGACATGACGTGTCTGGTGGCTATCGGCTCTTAGTCTAGGTATACGCATTGCTCGGCTTAGCTGAGGCATAACCTCATTGTTCGATCTAACAAAAACCGAATTTCTTACATGTTTACCTTTGAACAATGTGCGTAGGAGCAACGGATGATTTAAAAGTGCGTAGAAAGTCTTGATACTTTAAAGGAAATATTTTTAAGGATATCACATTGTATTCTTTTTTCCAAGGGCCTTATTTCTCTAAAACACAATCGATGTGTCTAATGTTTATTGTTTTCTTGATCGCATACACTAGGATGTCGCAGAAATTTAGTAATTTTGACGTTTAGGTACTATAATTTGTTGACGAATGTTTCTTTATTAGACGGTCGGTTAAGCAACGATGAATCCACCACTGCTCTTTTCCGTCTTAGGAAAGCGTAGAGCAAAAGAACTGTTAACCCTAAGACGTCTAATTAGAAACTGACAATCCTAGCAGGTAGTAAGTTAATTTTGATATTGATCACGTGATATCTCTAGCTAGAGAGTAACCTTAAATAAAAAATAGAAAGTATTGAGACCGCCGATCCGTAGTATAAATCACACAATAGACAAAGCGGTCCAAGCAAAAGCTTTAGCGTGCCGAACGATTTTAGGTACAATAGGTATCAAACCCTACACGTCACTGACCGTCCCATTGAGCAGAAACACAAACATTTAAAATATCATCAGATACTATAATGTACAGAAAAAACATCCTAAAAAAACCAACCAACAAAACAAACCAACTGCCCACAATCATCGTCCCCAGAAGCACAATAGTAAGTCTTACAAAGGTAAACAGTGACCGCGCAGAGGATTTTCAAGAATCAGTTATGTATGTAGTGAGGCGTAATAGAAACTGCCGTTGTTATTAATGTCGCAATAGCCATTGGATGTTGAAACATCACAAATTCTTAACTGCGAATAAGCATAATGAAATTTTCTACGTAATGCATCTTTAACATCAGTGCCGGCAGTCTTTGAGGATTCATGGACCACACGTAAGGAGTTGGAAATTGTTTCTACGCTTTTAATATGAGAATAGAAACAATATTTTAATTTACATATCAATGGTGCCTTAAGTTTAGACTTCTAGAAATAAATTTTCTAAGCGAAGCGAACATCTTTGCATAACAGAGTTGGGTTTGTTAGCTCAGGTGTGAAAAATTTAAAGCTATCATCATAAAGTCAATATTTAGGGAAGATATATGTAATGTAACCTATCGTATTTCTCTCGCGAATAATACGTTATGCAATCTCGTAGTTTACTTAGGACGACTTAAAAGCCGTTTCGAATCACTGCTATTATTGCATGGTCGGCGTTTAGGGACTTGAACGATTTCTTTAGCCAATTTCATACTTTTGAAGAATAATAATACATAAAAATAAGAATAGGAATATCACAGCACCTCCGTTGGAAACTGAAGGGACGAATACAGAAACATATAAACCTACCTACGCGATAAAACAAAATACAAAACAATAACACACAACATTCTACAATGTGCTGGCTGAGAAATTTGTAAGAATAATAAAAGTCCGTAATAATATCAGTTCGTCCCACGATAATAATATGTAGAGGCCGCCCACACCGCGGTGACGTCGCAATAACCGTACAAGTGAATAGATACTCGTATCAATAACTTTGATTTATTCCACTTACAACTCTAGACGAGCCCTTATTGTAAACTACTTAGTATCAGTCAAAATTAGTAATTAACTTGGTCATGTCCACGAGTATAAATACATATATGAGATGTTAATTAATTGATCAGCAGGCTACTTTCAAATCTTGATATGCACAACCATGCATACCAGATTACGAGTATCACCGATAAAAATCACATCCGAAACAGAACATCGAAATTCACTTTATTATAAGTCCATAAAATCAGCTTTTAAATAAAACGTTAGTACCTATCTGCATTTCGATTTATTTGGCAGTCAATAAAAAGAAAAGATAATAATGCCATTCAAACCATAAAAAGTTAATAAGACAAGTTATTAATAAAGCAGCGTTAAAACATATTGGGACATAATAATATAGTCCAGTTAATAACTCAGTGCAAGTACTTACTCTGATTTTTAAAGACTAATAAGAAGGACAGTATCCCAAAGGAAGCTGTTTTTACAAGCTGTCAAGTTTTCTTAGGTTTCAATTCTGTTCTTATTCAAACGATTTATATTTGCATTTTTAAATTTCTCCAAATTGGATATTATGCGAGTTCCGGTTTCAAATCTAGCGTATCTTCAATGGAGCATGTCGGCACGACCGACGAAGTTGCCGACGGTGGCAGGTGCCCCGGCCACGTGCGGTCGCGACTTAATGACACAACGTTTTTAGAGCAAATCGTCAGCAAACTAGTACAAAAGCAGCCTAGTTACTAATGGAAATTCTCTTGAAACTACTTTCCTTATTTATGTTTTCAGAATAATTTAACAGTCCACACATCGCTTGGAATTTTGACCAGTAAACCTCACCGCAGCGACGGGCAAACTTCTGACCCTGAATTTTTTATAACTAAATGGACGGTACTGCAGAATATTGTGATTAAGAAATAAAAGCCCTTTCAAATACTGTAACAAAAGCATTAACCTGCACACAGACGAAACAAAAATAGATAACACAATAGATTAAAAAGCGGATTTCACATTAAATAAACCTTGTTACTTTTTAAGAGTTCAGTAAAAAAATCATTTTGGCTTTGCTTTTTTAAAACAGCTTTTCTAAAGTCACTGACGTTAATCCTTTCAGCGCAGTTAATGGATTACGCTACCAATATCTTTTGAGAGGTAAGTATTATGTTTTTCGCAATTGTTGGCGGATTTTGCCCAACAAAAGAACAATAGGAATGCGATTACATACTTTACGCCATTTTTAAAATTTGTCGAGGTAGGTAGCATCTAGAAGATGTAGTGAAGCTACTAATTATCAAAGTAAACGAATACTTCTGATAATTTTGTGTTAACAAAGACAAGCTATACGCTTCACCAATTAACAATAGCTAAACATACCTTCGTTTTGGACTTTGGAGAGATAGTTACAATATTTAACCTAAACTAAGCCGAATTTGTTTATTTTCAAATGAGTTACCCGGAGCCTGAAACCCATTTACGAGATCTATTTGTATATAGAGAATCCTATCCTGTACTAATGCGAAAGTCTGCGAGAATAGACCGTAAAAGGGGGTGCCAACCAGAGAAACTCCCAACCAGAAGTAGGGTCGGTGAACGGAGAAACTATAGTAAAAATGTCGGGATGATCTTTTATATTAATTTAGTTGCTTAGTTATGCCAAATCGGTAGGTAGTTACGTAATATTTATCGTATAAACAGTAACGCCTAGGTTACCTGAACTACCCCAGTATTAATCTGTTATAGAGTCCTAGGGGATTCAGTAAGTAAAACTAAGATAAAAGGTGGATTAGCTACGCACACGATCGCTCTATTTGGCGTCTCGTAAGTTGGTCTCGTGATTCGCCAGCGCACGTCAAACTAACACGGGGTCCAAAGATACATTAATTAACATAGGTAACAGTTAACACAGATAAAGCACTTCTTATCTCTATGCTTAAATTACTCTTCATTCTCTCGAAGCGCCACGCTGTCAACTGTCATCTGACGTTGAATCGGTCCCAACTCGCTATGGCCGACAACAGGACGTTTGATATTCTTCTACCACAAAATTGATTTGGATTATGGCTAGCACACATGTAGTTTCTCAACTGTATAGATATATAAGTGACTTTTATCTGTATAATATGTTTCCTGGGGATTATTTTGTAAATGACGAGGGAAAGTCATGGGCGGAAGCTAATTAGGTAATAGATTAAATAAAGTTATCACTTCATAAAGTTCATAAAACAAGCTAGATTTTAATAATAGCTTTCAATACAAAAATATACATAATTATTCAAATTTTAACACACAGATTAATAAACGGTCTACATGTATACGTAATCGATATAAATAATAGAGACGTGTGAATTTAGCTTTGTTAAAAAACAAGGCGTGGATTAGTGGGACGAGGTAACCGCTGTTCACGATCCGGTAGTCGCTGCTTGCAATGGTTATATTAATCATAGAGTTGACGCCTACGGGGCGGGGCCTTCACTTATTAATTCACGTTGAGTTATTAACTTTAGTGCCAAAGGACATTGGCCGTGTGATGAGAAGTCAACAATAGATTATGTCATTCTTTCTTTTTTCTATCATATACGAGCAATCTCGGATTCGAATCCTAGTTTGAGCTAGAAATCGTTTCTAATTGTAGCATTATCTTTAATATGCTCGAAGTTGAGAATCGTGCCTGAAAACTTGTCCTTAAGGGTGCCATTCACTTCTACCAATACCAACGAGGACCGGCGCTAAGCGTGAGGGCTATGTCAGGTATGTTATATTGTAGCATTAGTGGGCTGTTAAACCAGTGACTGCGAAGAAATATAAAATACTTAATACCCGTATCACAATTACATTAAAATTTATTTGTACAATCTGTATTACCGTACGATTACGTAGTAAAAGTAAGATACAACATTTTTGAAGCAAACAGGTTAAAACATATTCCAATCGATGAAATATTATGTACTTTATGAAGAAGATACTTGTGACCGTAATGAAGCAAGGAGCTAGTAGATTACAATTTAGTCGTTCGGTTGTTAATAACTTGACAACGATTATTTACCGGTGCAATGTATAATTGTTCCAAGCGACAATCGCTACAAGTTATTAAAACTATTATAATTACTTACTATGATTTTAATAACTTATAAACGGTAAACCCGGTAAAGTAAATTCGATTAACTCAAAAATCTTGCATCATTACTCAAATAGGTTCAGACGAAAAATAAATGATCAAGAATCGCACACCATACATTAAATTCCATTCAATCTATACACTTTTAACATAAGTAGGTACTTAATATTTTAAATGCCAAAGTATCTCTGTCTGTATAAATACTTATCTGCCTGTTTTGTCTTTTCACGCTTTTAACCGCCTGAACCGATTTAATTGAAATTTGGTAAGTATAAAGATAGTTTGAACTCCGAGGACGGACATTAAAAGGTACTCTTTATTCAGCTGGGAAAAAGTAATGTTTTTCCGTACCTAGGTAAATAGGCACAGGTGGAGCTGCGGGCCGAAAGCTAGTAGATAATAAAAAATAACGAAGAGGTTACAACCGGCCGGTCATTAATCATAACAACACTTAAGTAAACCGCGATCAGTACATCATCTTCAAAAGAAGGTATATTTTGGCTGAAGCGTAATGTCAGACATTGGTAAAAACTCGCACTGTCCGAAGAAAGATCCAATCGAATCGATCACAGTCACATACTTAAAATAATGCTTCATCAAGCAGAGCGTATGCCCGTCAGGCCTGAGCTTCTTATGTAACGGCGACCGCCAGCCAACACCCTGCCACCACCCGCTGCGACTAACTTGACTGACGATACATAATCAAATATTTAATTCCTTTGCGATTAAATATGTGACGGCTGCATAAAAAGACTCCGTATTTAAACGATTTTTGTCACACCTTTAACATAAATTGTGAAAATATCTCCGAATTCAATTAAAAATTTATTTTAAGAACATTTAAATTTAATGCGGTTGTTGAAGTTGTTTTGTAATTTGTGGTTAACAAGTACCTGAACCCTTATCTTATATAGTTTACACATACTATGTTCGATGTGTTAACGTCGTTTAAACATTTGATCAATCAAGTGATCTTGCGATAGGTAGATAAAATATAGACTTTGAACGACTAATTTCGTAATCTACATACCTTCCTCTACATATTTCGCTTTACTTGCATTGAGTGTACTTAGTTATAGTTCTTCTAAACACACCTTTGTGTCTCACACCAGATGAGCCAAGTTGTATGAAAAACCAAGTTAAATCCAATGCTGTACAATATTCTCATAATTCTAGGGAGAAGCTAAGTCACACAAATTTCTAAAAAAGATTAGAAAGTAGACATCAACTTTAGCCCTGTATACTCTTGGGGATAAATTATTGTGTATTTAAATTGTTCGGGCATTCAAAATCATATTTCAGCATCGACGTGATTAATGTTGATGGATTTTTCACTGAGCCTCGCACTAACGAAACGATCAAAAGAATGATGCTGCAATTGGTGGACGTGAAACATTGCCTTCTGGGAATTCATTATAATGAATTCCCTGAAGACAAAGTTAGTATAATTATCAATATCTCTGAACAATATGGCTTATAAATATTCTGATTTATGTACCTCAACAAATCAAGCACCAATAATATGAAAGCCTGTTTAGTTTCTTAAAGGATCACCGTTTCTTTTTTAAACTACTATAGATCTTAATATGTTAAGAGCTGCGCCACCGCCAGGCCTCGCCTATGAAATATACATAAGGTCGCGGCTTCAATTCCCGGTCGTGCCCACGGACATCCACCAACCTTGGCCAGCGTGTGTGGATTAAAGCTTAAACTCCTTCAACTCATAAGATAGTTGAGAGGAGACCCGTGCCCAACAGTTGGACACTAAAAAGGGTTGAAGTGATTTTGCCAGCACCAGGAATTCTAGAACAATTATAACAAATCCCTACTAAACATAATTTAGTCACGTTATAAGACACAATGAATTTCTATTTTCAATGGAAGGAATGCTTTATACTCGTTTCTATTCTATAAACCAACGCATAACCAAGGCCTGTAGAATTTTACAAAAAACGATCCATCGTTTGAAACCTTCCACTCAAGTGATATTTCCGACAAGGCCCGAGGGGCGCATGCGTTTAATGAAATCAAAAGGATTAAGGGCATCTGCCTGATTGTTATTCAAATCGATCGGGAGCTCATTTATCATTTTAAATAAGCTACTGCTTAGATAAACGCGGGGTGTGGCTCATGTATAACAAAAGATGAAATCCTCAGTAGCCAATTAACTAACCAGTTATTAATGAATATGAGGGGTTTAAACATGGCCGGACAAATTTCTGTGTGAATTACTTATCCTTTTTGATAAAAATGTTCGTTTATTGTAAAAGTCATAAACAGTTGCACTATACACATCACTTCAACCCTTTTTAGTGTCCCACTGCTGGGCACGGGTCTTCCCTCAACTATCGTATGAGTTGAGGCCTGAAGGTTGAGAGAGAGAGTTTAGGCCTTAATCGATACACGCTAGCCTAGTGCAGATTGGTGGATGTCACATGTCCTCGAATGTTTACTTCTTAGACATACCGGTTTCCTCACAATGTTTTCCTTCACCAATATTAAGCAGCGGCGATGTAACAATTCAAAGATATGTGTCCATGAGTGGGAATTGAACCCGCCACATTATATTTCTAAGACGAGGCCCGTACCACTGCGACACTGCTGTATACACATACCTATAACTAATCACTAATGACTAAACAAATCTTACACGGAATTGAAATAATTATTTCCGCCAATAATGACACAATTTGTGTAAATAGTAACCAAATAATGACATCGTTTAAATTCATTTGCCGATTCGAATAACAAATGATTACAAAGCAAGCGAGCAAATGAATATCGAATGGGAAGAGCTTTAAGTACAAAGCAACAACCCTGAAACTCCGCGATGACGCTTCGTGTTTTCCCAAAGCAAACAATCAAACAGCCAAGAGGATGGAACAAATTACGACAGCATTGTCGAGGTGTTTAGAAAATTGGGGAACAATCGTCCTGCCGAGTTAAATCTCTGATAATGTCTTTGGTAGGAGAAGTAGTATGACGGCGAGGGGATGAATAAATCTCTCTTAATTGGAACGCGTCGCACCGTGCGACAACAAAATGTGGATGCTTTGTTGCGGGGCGGACATTCTTCGTCTGCCAGACTGAATGACGAATCAACAGAGCTAATGGCGATGGGAATGTCTGACAATTAGTTAAGAGTAAATCAATCTACAAAGTTATTGGAATGTTCGTTTAACCGATTTGTCAGTTTAGGCGGGAAGCTATCAAGGTTCTCTTAGAAAATATTCATTGTGAGACTTTCCACTCATAAAATAAGAATATCGGGCGTATGCTAACCCGTGCATTTATTCCAGAAGCACTCACTTGTAAAACTGCTTACTTTATTGCTCCAGCGCACTGGAAATACGAACTTGGCTTTGCTGGGTTTTGTTTCGTAAAACCTTACTCTTAATGTGACCTGTTACCTACATAGAAAAATTCGTTAAACGTTAGATCCGTAACGTATTTATATTAAGTAAAGGGTTAAGAGATCGATCGACAGATAAGGTTCCAACGTCATTGAAAAGAAACTAGTTACAATTCAAACGAACCCGAGGACTGTGTTGTAAAACACAGGATGAAGCTATTGTTAAATATTTTATCGTTGGTTGGGAAAGTTTGTATCGTTTGATTAATCTGTTCCCCATTTAAATTAGATTCATGAAATAGGTTAACTCCGTAATTGGAACAAGCTTGTCGTAATGTAAACAATCGAATTTTGTTACTGATGTTATCTGAATAACACCTGTGTTTAAACATTAGTTAGACGACATTATAAATTTTAGAGTAAAATTTAACTAAATGGATTACAAAAACTACATACCCAGGTAGTATAAATCAAAATTTGACTAAAGTTAAAATGCATAAAATTATTTGCACTATATTATTAAAATAAGTATTAAAAATGTTTTAAACTTAACAACCAATCGAGTATGGTTACCTATACGGGACGTCGCGGTCACATTGCGTTAGCTGAGAAAAACGACCGTCCATCTCGATATCGCATGCCACCGTCAAATCGTTTGGCAAACATTAGCAAAACGCGCGTGAACTTACAAAAATTGTATATGGCGTTGAAGACAGGTAGTAGGTATATCGGATACGTAACTAAACCGGAACCTGTAAACTAAACCCCTTAAAAATTATGAATACTGCAGAGTGAAGACATACAGCAGCCTGTTAAATTTTGAATCTTTTGAAACTTAAACAGAAAACTAAAGAAAAAAACATACATTATAACAAAACCATATATTAAAAATCACATACTTAATTTCTATACCTGCATTTCACGCTTCATAAAAATCTCATAAGCAGTGAGGTTTGGTCCACTGGTTCGTTTTTATATTGTGTTTTATTCAATAACCACACCATTTAAATGGAGGTTTCGTGTTCAGTATGCCTTTGTTGGTCTCAAATTGAGTGAAGCTGTATCACGTATAGGCGCTATGACTGCTAACATTTACATTTTCTATTCTAGTTTAACAATAGTACTTCTATGTACGTCAATGTATGGCGCTGCGCACACCTAGACCAGCATCAATTGAATAGCAAGAGCCAGTCATAGATCTAGCTTTGTCACTTGCTAAGAAGGAAGCTAAATCTGATATGTCATCTGTCTTCACTATACGCTGTAACGGAGTGGCTTTTGCTTCTTTCCAAAACACATCATTGCTTTCTTCTACAATACCAGCATTTATCAAAATATTAGTTTTCACTGGCCCAGGCACAATTGAATTAACTCTTATTTCTTTTGAAGCTAATTCTAAGGCAGCAGATGAAGTAAAATGATTTAGAGCTCCATTAATAGCGGCAAACGGAATACTCGGAGAAGAACCAACGTTAGTAATTAAACTTGAAATATTAACTATGCATCCTTTAGTTTCTGCTAAATATGGAGTGACACAATTAGTCATACAAACAATGGATCTTAAGTTAGTGGCCATTATATCGTCATATACTGACATAATATTAGAATCGGTCAGATTTGCAGGTTTGTAAATCCCAGCACTATTTATAACCACATCAATATGTCCAAACTCTGCCATCGTCTGGTTTACTACTTTAGTAACCTCTTCATCTTTGCGCAAATCTACAGCAATGGCTAAAACTTTAGCTTTTGTTATTTTACCACATTCTTCGGCTGTTTTCTTCAAGTTTTCTGCATTTATATCGACGAGTGAAAGTCTTGCAGATAATTTCGCAAAATGTAAAGCTAAGGCTTCTCCGATACCGGATCCAGCACCAGTAACTAATACCACTTTATTTATAAAACTCATATCTAAAAACTACTTTATTTATTCACTAACAATCGTTAGACACTGCAAATCAAAATCAATAGCAATTTTAATATAACATATCGCTACTAATTTCGTATCTTGATCGATAAATTATCAATGGCTACATTTGATAATAATACAGATAATACAAGCAATACGTAAAAAATTATCATAACCGCCATAGGTAATGTACTTGCCTACTTACTTCAAACCACAACTTCTCATTTCAGATTCTACGTCGTATGTACATGAAAATACATTTATTAGCAACAGTGAATTCAAAAAACCTAACATACACAAACATAGCATCACTTCTGTATTACCCGAAGGTTTAAACAGAGGTGAATATGGTCCACTTTTTGCCGGCTAGGTTTAGGTTAGGTTCATCGGACACAATTCCAAACTTCGAGTTGCAACTAAGATTATCTAAGTAAATTAGAAAAGTCCACCGGGAATCGAACCCAGGACCTCGCAGTTATTAAGTGAAGACGCTTACAACCGGACCACAGTTATTTGATTACATAATTTTATTTTGTAATCATGGGTATGAATCTGTTCTTGATTCCACATCTAGAGACAATAACACACATCCTTAACCTGATTATGCTTTTTTATACACTTTATATAGATAATTAGATATACATTTTCTCAACTAGCGTACGCGAGCAGAGCCTGCCTGCTCAGACAAGGGTCGCCACCGCCGCACTGGCCAGCATTCTAAATGAATATTTTGTCTGTGCTGGCACGTTTCTGCTACGTTACGTACTGGGCACACTGCTGGTAGATGCAAATAAAGCTTTAATATTCATACATCACGTACCTATCCCTTTTGATGGACATCGCTGATGAGATCAGAGAATGTACTCCTAGGGCGTCTTCTTCCAGCGTCCACTCACCTCCGCCGTGTATATACCTACCTTTCATCAATCTTCTACCATCCATCCTCTCCACATGACTAAACCACCTAAGCATAACTTTTTCCACTTTTGTTACTACATCTTTCAGACTACAGCGTTCTCTAACTACTGCATTCAGAGTTACACCACGTAACGTACTTCGATCGCATTTCTATGGTATTTATTTACTTTCATGCTTCTTCTGCTACACCCAACATTCACTTGCAGACATAAGCGTGTCCGTATCAACACAAACCTATTATCTGCTTAATTTTATCATAGTTAGTAAATATACCAATAGGCAGTACCACAACACGTAAGATATTATGTAGTACCTACGCTTGTTACGTAATCAAAAACCAATTTAATAATAACCATTAGATATTATAACGCTAATACAAATATTTTATCTTCGTAATATAGCCGAAAGGTAAACAACGACAGATGATTATAAACACAGAAAACCAGGCAATTAAGTACAGCCCTTTAAAATAGGAGACTTTAATGATACCCAATTTAAATTAAATTGAACCCTATTATTTGAATATTAGAACTAAACACGCTATTGTATTTTTAGAATTTGCGTTTGGAAGTTTGTGCGCAATCCGACTAAGATAGTTGTTAATTCTAAAGGTTTAACAGCTAAGAGAGAGATGGCACCCCAAAAGTCCCAGGTATTCAAGAAATAGGCGGCAATGTCTAAAAGGAATATCTCAGCAGATTGCTTGTATGAAATCGAGAAGCGTTCCTTTCAATCCTTTGTTGTACCATTTGATTAAGGTAAAGGAGCCGCAATCACATAGTACGATTCGCAAGTGAGGAAGTATCGCGTTTACAAACGGAACGCCGATTGCATTGTGATCGAAAAGCCGCCAAATAACGAAGACTTCTAGTAAAAAAGTAATTTTATTGAATCCGGATACAGAGGACTTTGTTGCTCACTTGTTCACGATACTTGACACTTTAAAAAAAACAGAGGGTACCTATCTCCGTAGATGAGCTCTTAGAGATCGAAATAAAAAAGCACCGCTCAATCACACACACACAATGATTCACCAGCCGTCACGACAGTTGTGTAAGGAAATACGTTGTAACAATACAAAGATAACCAAGTAAGTGTCATAAGTAAAGGTGCAAAGGAGTGGTAATCCCGCCCATTTAATTAACGACATGTAAGATAGCAACCTCTCATCGGCATCTTTGACCCGTAGTCAGAGATACATATCACATAATTAGTTATTAATTTGCTTAACTAAGAAATAAAACATAATTAAAACTACATAATGTATCTAGATATTTATTTTGTAAAATGTGTACCTACATTCTTCAACGAAGTTGATTATTTTATTATTTCATAAAATGCACTTAGTAGAAATCGTTTGCTTGGCTCACATCATAAAATAATTTTTTTCTCTATCGATTTCTGTCACGGGTCGTACTGGTTTTAGGTATGTGTTTGGACAACACTTGACGTTCCGAAATTATTTAAGGTTATTATTCAAAAAAATGCATTTCAAACCAAATTAATTAATCTATTTTGACTCCAAATCGAGTGGGATATTTCCAAGGAATTTATTTTAATTTGTTACAAATATTAATGATATAAAAGTGTTAAGTATTTCGACTTATTGGGATATAAAAACTTTTACAAATCAAGATTGAGTAACAAACTATTTTAAAGTAAAATAAAGAAAGAGTTACAGACCATTATGTGAAGCCCACGCTTAGTAAAATCGTCAAAAAATCTTTCGCGCAAAAAGTTAACAAGACTAAGCGGTAATTCATCACGAAACAACGTTCGGATCATTAACGAAGTGAGGATTTACGATCACGTGCGAAGGTGGCGGGCGACGGAGGGCGTACGATGAGCTCCCATCAGCGATGCAAGTAATTAAATCCTTAAACGAGTGTATAACAAGAATGTGTTTTTAAGCATCGAGGCAGCGAAACAACAGTCGAAGCCAACCGCGACACTTATTTACGATGAGTTTTCGCGGCGGGGGATACTGCACCTAATTTCTCGGCGCGACGCGGTCTCGAGCGATTTATTTAAAATGAAATTCTTTTGTCGTGCACCCTGCTGAGGGACAATCGATAATGCGCCAACGAGCCTAGATTGGAATTACCACTTGCTGATTAAGACACAAAACACCTTTTGATTTAGTTTAGGAAGGATAGCAAAGTTTGTAGGTAGTGTCTATTCGTACGTATCGTTTCGTTTGAATATAGATACAATCTGTAAGTAAAGTTGAAGAAATACTTTAAGTAATCAGTTAAAAAGCATGATAAATCTACCTACCTACATGGTTTTGGTGAAAGTAACATTATCACGAAAGAATGCATCACACTTTAGTACGACGGTAATCATTAATTACTATAATTGAAACTGTCAAAATTTCGTTTATCACTAGACTGGAATAATTACAACACTAGGTTACTTCATAAGTTTGTGTCGCGTCAACATTGGCAGAATTCATTAACGATGTGTCATGTGAAAACGGGCGTATCAACTTGACATCCGCACCGCTGCAGTCATTACCGCTGCCGCCGTGAACTGTATGCCAAACAAACTCAGAGTAAACTGTCGAACTTAACCGATTTGCTTATGATGACTAACACACCAAGATATCAGAATACCTTAGAAACCCATTCTATTGATGTATTCAAAAAAACTTTTTTCATCTTTGCTGGCATTATAGTCTACAGGAGACTCTATATTGTAAACAAGTGAGCAGAAATCATGGTTGGGTGGAATCGTTCAAAACGATTAGTAAAGTTAGAAACGTATCATACCTACCCATCATACCGTATAACAGGTAATTAGTAAGTTAAAGTCTTAAAACAAGGTAGAAAAAATACCTGTCAGGCACCTATCTGTTTAACTGATAAACGGACAAAGAATAACACAAACATGTTGAATAATAGCATCCAAGTCGAGTGCAATCATAGTAAAGCATAAAGATGGTATTGGATAAATATTGGTGGAACGCGCAAAACTATCGGTGTTGACCTCTGAGAGGTGTCAAAAGTTGGGCCGAGCAATTGACACGCTAGCCACGCGTGAGAATATTTGAACAAACATCTCCTTCGTTTATTCTAGTGCTAGTACATAATGAATCATTTCGCTAACGGTCAACCTGAACACTGGAAAACGAATATACCGTTGTAAATGAAACCGGTTATCGGCATTTGTTAAAAACAATAATTTACATAATTAACACCTTACCGTTTGAAATAAAAAGTAATTAATAGCAAAAGACCATAGTGTTTGCATTATAAGAACTAGAAACATAAAATATATGTAGAATTTGAGACCTTTGGCTAAAATCAAAATACCTACACCTAAAATGTGTACCTATGTTTTTATTTTGGAAAAAAAAATTACAAACAGACCAAAATGCACCTAGAGCTGGTATGTAAACTAGAAAATGAACAGATAAACTTACGTTAAAATTATGGCTAACGTAAAACTTAAACATTTATTCATGTAATTGAGGCACGCATAATTGCTGTGGGAACTACGAGTAAGTATTCAACCCAAATAGTAGATGGGCTCGAAACACATTTTATTTCGTTTGCATTCAGTGAGTTACGTAAGCAAGTCAAGTACCTAATAAGTTGATATCAATGATCACAAGAGGTTGTGAGTTAAATTACTATCCGGAACACACTCTTTAGAGACGTCAATGTCGATATAGTAAAAGTGTAATTAAACATGGGTCACACACTTGAATTGTTTATCGCATAAATCATTTAATTCATGAAGTTTGTGAACTTACCACACTAACCTGTAATAATTTTTTAAACAAAATACGAGTACATAAAAGAAAGTCGTGTTAGTTACACTATTTATAACTCAAGAACGGTTAGACCGATTTGGCTGAAAATTGGTAGGGAGGCAGCCTAGAACTAGGAAAGAGACATACGCTTTTTATATCGTTTCCGTTTGACGTCCAGTCGCAGCATGTCGAGTCGTTCATTTGTATGAAAATGTTTTAAAAAAACTCCTTTAAATACAAACTCTTTTAGCATAGGCTATTTAATTGCTAAAATAAATTCAGGATCTGTATGAAAACTTCGATAATATAACTAAACGTGTGAAAGAAAAATAAGTAAAGTGATTTTCTACAGTTTTATAGAAGACATAAAAATCTATATAAAGTCCGCGGTACCATGTTATAATTACGTCACAATAACTAATTTTTCTACTTAAAATATGCAAATGTAACGCCGCGCCATAACAAATGACCTATTAGGTAATTAAGTAGGTACTTTGTTATGGAATGAAATACTTTTAGGATTCTCCCGTCCCGTGTAGGAGCAGGGCAGGGTTTTATGGGACTTCCAAAGGGTACCCACTAAAACTCCCGGGTGTTTCGCAGCGCATTTATACCAGGGGTCACGGGAACTACATATGACACCACCACGACATTTGTCTAGGTGTATATGTTTGGGTTGATCGATATCACAGCTTTCAAACGGATAATCATCCGTCCATTGTTTTGCCAAGCAGACTTGGTTGAGTATTCTTTTTTGCATCAACTGCCAAAAAAGCGTGTGAAAATTTATAATTATTATAAATTTTTGTCAAATACGATATACATATATACCCCTGCGAAGCCGGGGCGGGCCGCTAGTTATCTAATAAATTTAACTTTGTTCAATCAACCTCAGGCTCTAGTAGAGCGTATTAATTCAGCAACTATCTTTGCACCGATGTCTTGTCAAAATCTCTGGCTTCAAATGTGAGTTCAGTTCCAGCACTAGACTAATTACCTACCTGCTTATTTAAGATTCAGAAATAATCAACATTTATTTGTGTGGTTTTTTTTTATTAGACATGTTCGTTGTTATCCCGTTAGACAACTTTTATGCGATTATTCATAAACAGCCGCATTTATGTTCAAAACCATTGAAATACCAACCGCGGTTGTCGACTACCATAAAACTACATAATTATTCAAAATTACGACCGTATAAAAACAGTGCCAGATTTATAGCCTCCATTGAACCGGACGGGAGCAAACATGGTTAGTTGCTGACTATGTAAACAATTCTTAAACCATTTACACAGCTACAAGTAGGTACTTACCTCATCTTAAAATAGTTAAATTGCATTGAAATTGAGCAGCACCAATTAACACTAAAGCCGGCGCTAATCTAGCGGTAAATAATAAATCGGTAAAAAATCAGGTCAGCTTATTGACTCAAAGTGATTGGTTGACGAGCTGTCATACACTATAACACGACCTGTTAGCGGGTCAAACACAGGTTAGAGGTACGGTACATGGACACATACTTAAGAATTTAAATTAAATGTATTGACATCTGACTTGCTAAGCGCTACTCTGCTATCAAAGACTTTATGAGCCTTTCTTTTCTTTAGGATTCCCTCATTATTTATCGCTGATGAAATATTTACCGTGCGACATAAACAAATGAAAACAAATAAATTAACAAAAACACATATTTAGAAAATCTCATTAGGAATATAGATAGAAAACGTAACAGTAAAACATTATGCAGATATATATTTTAGAGTTCCGTAGTCTAAAATTAAAATAAGCTTTATATACATACATTATTTTGATAAATATTGAGTTTATTCTGTATTCCCATATCAGGCAATCACTAGGTGTTATTACTTATGATATGACATCCTATCCTACTAATATTATAAATGCGAAAGTAAGTGTGTGTGTGTGAAGGTTTGTTACCGCGTATCTCCATAACCGCTCAACCGATTTTATTGAAATTTGAAACGTAGGTAGTGTATACCCTAGAATCGAACATAGGGTAACAACATTTTCAAAAATCATCCCCTAAAAGGGTTAAATAGAGGGGTGAAGTTTGTATGCAACTTTTTATTCCTTGGTCCTATTCATTTAAAATTCGGTACACATAAACCTTAAGACAAATAATGAGATACGGGTTTTTTATTTTTCCATAATTACCCCCATGAGGTGTGGAAAATGAGATTTATTGGTAAAAATTAAAGTTTCTCTGGATCTGTATAGCCTTAAGTCCGATTCACTCCAAATTTGGCACACATATACCTTAAAAGAAATCATGAAACACGTGTTTTTTATTTTTCCAAAACTACCCCCTGTGGGGGTGTTAAATGAGTTTATTTGGAAAAATTAAATATTCCATTACTGTTTAGTCCTTGGTCCGATTTCCATCAAATTTGGTAGACATAAAGCTCAAAAAAAATAATGAAACACGTGTTTTTTATTTTTTCTATTTTTTTTATTTTAATCCTAATACTAAGCGGACAAAGCCTGAGAAATTATTCTGAGGGTGATTTTCTTCAAAGTTGATATCATAACTCCTTCGTAATTTTGATCTAAATTACTTTTTATTTTGACACAATGACATGTTTGATAACTCAATGCTACGAATAGAATTCGAAATTTAAATTTCATTTCTTATAAGTATGGTCTAAGAGCCGTAGTATTTTTAAGAAACGCCTACTGATTTATGGATATACATATAGGCGCTTGACGATTTCAAAATGTTGCTTACACTTTTACACTACTGAACTAATTTTGTATGGAGATTGTTCGAGACCCGGTAAAGGATAGTTTTATCCGACTGCGAAAAAAGGGATTAATGGTCTAGCGCGATAACCAACATCCGCGGGCGAAGCCGCGGGCGGAAAACTAGTATGACATACAAACAAATTGAAAATGTTTTAAAAGGTAGAATACCAAGCGATTCTTTAAACAAAAAAAATAAAAGATATCTAATGCAAAATAATAGAAAGACAACGTTTACATAATTATGAAATTTACGTTAAGAATTAATTAATTAAATTTAAGAATCTAAAGTTACGTTAAATGTCCGCGGACCCTATTTTAACTCTATGAAGCACTTCATTGGCTACTTTATTTATTAAAAATAAAATATTTATCCGGTGCTAAATATTTTCTTATATTATAGGTGATTTGTTATAGCGGCAATTAAGATGTCATCGATGCGTTTAGATTTATAAGTAGCAATTAGATGAGTATAATCTAAACATGAATATTGATCAGACTGATGACATTTATAAACAGCTCACAATTAGACAGAGTCGGATATTAACGGTACTACAAGAGATAATACATACGTGGACATGTCAAACAAGTATATTACTTTTCATTAAGGATGATTATAGCAGATAAACCTGATTAATACACGAAATTTTCATAAGACGTGAGTATAGGTATATTTAGGAATGCTAGACGATCAAAATCTGACTATACGGTATTTGATACGAACTCATTAAGTAATTCTTAATCCTAACTGCTCTATTCATAAAACTTGTTACGGATCTAAAGGCTCGCTAAAGTACGATAAGACAAAGAAAATCTTACTAAAGCAAGCCTTTATATGCGTTATAAGTTTTCATGAATAAGGGGGTTAATCTTTAAAGTACCGTAAGTTTAAGTTAACTTAGTTAATTTCTAAAAAAGTACCACACACTTAAAATTAAAAAAAAATACATATATGCGTTGAAAGCGGTGCTAATATCCGACAAATCTTTGTTTTCATCCTAAGTACTGTCTACCGATATAGCACAGACTTCCAATTATAGATGTAAATTATAGTATTTTCTTAATTTACGCGATATCACACATTAAAGTATAAAGTACAAAATCTTTATTTCTTAAAATTTTACATTTCTTTAACATGAAATAAAAACAACAACACAATTTTTAGTGACTACCGGAACGCAACTTAAATAACATAATGTTTATAGGTAATCGGTGACAATTGTGATTAATAAGTTTGGACGTCAAATATCTTAGTCCACCCGGGACCTGAAAAGATGAAGTCTGAAAAGATTTTGAAACATCGGGATTCAAAAATCTAAAATAAACCGCGATAAAATCCGTTATAAGGTAGTTTTATTTGAATTTAAATTTTATTCGTCACGTTTTAGGTCGTTTTTTTATTCATTAAAATAAATGTGTTTTTTTATACTGCAATCTATTCTATCCCCGGACTTTAGTATTGCAAAGTGGAGTTTATATGTTTCCGTGGCTTTTATGATTTACTTTGTCTGCCACAAATTTACATTGTTTTAGTGACACAACGTTAATTTAAACTTAACTAGTAGTTTGCTAACAAAATACCTGGCGGTTTACATTACAAATATTGCAGTCTTCTGTGGTTTCTCCCCATCATACAAAATTGTGTCGGTTGGAAAGTCAATTAAAATAAAAGCGTTGTAAATACCAGTTCTGACTAAGTAAAACTACTTCACAAGATCAGGGCCGTCTACAACTTTGTCTATTGCCCATACAATTCGCATATGGCAGCTATAATTGCACATTATAAGGAATAATTTACGCAAGACATAATTTCCTTTTAGAGTAGGTACTAACATAAATAGTAGTAACAAAATGGACAGTAAATAGTTAAGAATCGTATTAATAAAGTATTTTCTACTCTTTACATATTATATTGTTTTATACATACTTCTAAACGTAACGAACATAAAAAATAACATCCTGCTAAGTGCCCTCTTATGCTTTCCTCTCAAATATTTGTACAAAACAAGGCTGTCAGAGCTTTGTTTACAAATAATCAATGGGAATGAGACTTCACGGACGCCGCTGTCCAATACTCCCACAGCTTATGACTTACAAATGTATTCGAATATTTTAGTGAAAAACAGGTAAAAACATTTAAGATGTTAGTATGGATAGTTACGTAAAGTCAAGTAAAGTAAACAACTTTTTAACGTCCAAATGCTGGACATTATAGTACCTATTTAAGTAAGGTTACTACTGTATAAGTGAAAACGTAAATAGAGATTAGTGTCTACGTACAGATACAAACAGTTTCGGTCCCAAATTAAATAATCCCACTCTACATACACTTGTAAATTTTCCTGTTTCAATAAAACTCAAAGATTGTTCGTACGACGCGACGCGAGCTACGGGCCGTGAACCGAGACGCCGAGCACGCCGATACTCGGAGAAACCTACGCAATAACGTTCAATATAAAGAAAACAACTATAACTCACAACTGTGCACTCTGTCGTCTGTGTTCTTTTCTTCCGGGCAATTTCTATTACCATATAGACACGCTACTTTTCAATTCTTTTCCATTAAACTTGGTGCATCGCCGTGCGTTCCCACTACCCACGTCTCGCTCGCTATTCTCAAAACACATTTATAAAATGCTCTTTACTCGGTCGCGGCGCCCTCCGTCCCCTGCGACTGACATTCTATTGCAAATTCAAAAGTATATATTTTTCAAATAAGGAAAGCGATTCAGACCAATGTAACTTTCATAGCGATTTCATGCATACTGTGCATGTTGTGTTATACTTATTTGTAACTAGTCAAACCAATAAATTTATTGAAGACTAAATAAAATTACATTAGATTAGCATTAACGTAATCCTAAAACTTATATTTTAATACCTCTTATTAAATTAAGAGCTTTACATTATTTTTAAAATACGTAGTTATAATCATATCAGCGCATCATAATGCAAGTTCAATGTAAACAAAATTATAAAGACATCAGAAACACCTGCTACAAATAACTGCGCTCAGCTGTAAATTCGTCAAAATAATTCAAAGAACTATGACGTTGACGATATCTTAAGTCGGGCAGATGCTTATACAAACGAAAGGCTTAACTCCAAACCAACAATTTGTCACAATAATATATTTCATAACCAAAACACGGACAACAATGAGCGACTGTATTCGTGTTTTATAAAACCAAACAAGCATTCCAACAACAAAGACATCTATATCGGTAGCCATTCTGAATTATCTGTCATGTTTCACAAATAAATAAGAGCTATTTTATATCACAATGGAACACACCATCTTCTGTAGGTAGGACTTGATTCGAAACCATTGAGAAAAAATCTATTTATCAAACAAGATGGGCACCACGAGATAAACTTGCTTGAGTCTATTATAACCCCTTTTCAATCTGTTCCGGGATTTCTATGCACAGCTAAATCAAAACCAACCCCGAAGCAATCATATTCTATTACAGCTTCTAAGTAAGTTAACATTGTAATGGAAATGTTACTCTCCTTTCTAATATCGACTTATACAAAGGTAGCGTGCGATATACCTCAAGTGCAGCCTTATTATCATTAATATGATTAGGTGGAACGTTATGCATATTTTATACAGACGTAATGTTAGATATTACATACGTATATTATTGAAAGGTTTTTTTACCAACAACGGCAACAAAAGTTTGTAGTTTAATCCAGATAAAACATTCTATTCTAAGAAGTAGGACTTCGGTTTCAACCAAGTATCCACTTTATGTAAATTTCATTTTCTTTTATATACTTTAAACTACTTCAGTTTAAAGTATATTAATGACTGTAGAACTTTCTATAATTTAAAAATAAATACAGGATAAAGTTTATTAAGGTTAGGTTTAATTTTGGCTGTATGCCTAATTCACAATACTGCCGTGATAAAGTTATTAACATAGTCGGCATCAGTAAAAGATAGTGATTCCGATGATATCAATAACTCAGTTACGAAAAAATTTCATAAGTGCCCTTCTTCCATGTGACGGTATAATATCATTGGCGTTATTTCAATGCCTTTCCTATTGAAATTATCTTTTGCAATAAAAGGCAAAACTTTCCACGACGTCATAACCTACTTACTTCGAATGTAATGCTTAATCAATTAAAATCTCTAACCAATAAGATGTTAACTAAGCTACTTATAAGCAAAGCGGCATGGTCGCATCTAACAGGTAACTTATATCCACAGACTCGCAAGTTCTTATGCACGACCAGAGCTCACGATCGGACACCATGATCGAAGTACGTGTACGACCAGCCTGTATTACCATAAACGATTTACCGTAGTATGACGACTCTTTTAGTTCGCGTGGAATATGAATTCGCTCGTGTATTACACGAATTCGAATACATTGTCGAAAAACAAATGAAGTTAATAATAAAAAGCATTGTCCTTTGTTCATGAATATTTTGTTAATTTAAAAATCAATGTAGGTAATATCTGCTGACCAAAAAAGTTGTTGAGAGATAAGTTGTTGAATCTCCATCACGTCCCGTTTGCTCACTCACAAGTACCTAAAATAAACAAGATCACGGTTGGAATATGTATGCCAGTCAAAGGCCACAAATACGAAGACGGTACTCACTACCATATGAAATATCACACATTTTTACCAAGTAGGTAGGTACAGCCACAAAGAGTGATGTAAAATTACTCAAAACACCTACACATTCACATCTATTTACAGTTTCCCAATACACTAATTAGAGCAATAGATAAACTTTTGTTTGTCTCGCCAAAACTCGAGAACGGCTAAAACGATTTGCTTGATTTTGGTTTTGGAACATTTGTAGAGGCAAAAGGAAAGTTTAAGAGGTGAGAAATACGCGGTACAAAGTTCGCCAGGAGTCCAGGACAGCTAGTATTGAACTAAGTCAAAAAATGCTCAATATTATTATGAGCGGCGACAGGCATACGAAAGGTAAAGACTGTCTATGCTTAGGTTGATGTATCTCTGCGATAAAATCGTAGTTGCTTTGTTATCATTAAGGATTAAACATAATGTTAAGCGATCCGTCATTGAGTTGGGGCGTGCGATAATCGCGGGTGACATAAGTAGCCTCGGAGCAGAACATGCATCATTTGCCGGCCCGTCGGGGTGATTAACTTCTGCGCAATGACACGGGTGTCGTCGGTCAGATCGTTCGTGATATAAGATATTATTAGGACACAATCTGGATGAATTATAAAACGAATCAGAAATATAAGACAATTATAGATATGTATGATGATTTATTAATAACAATAATAAATGATCCAACAATTTGTCAAGGGAATGCCAAATAAAAAAGATATATGTATACCTAAATAATTCCTTGCAAACGACCGCCTAATGCTACATTTCCATAAATAACAAATCAATCTATTTCAAACTCCACTGAGAAAATAGAAAGCAAAAAGAAGCATAAGCATAAACCAATAAACACTTACTTGCTGTTGCACATAAAAAATGTGATGGACTCCCGTGGCGATCAAATAACTTCGAAAGTGGTCGGACATTTAATTTTAGTTTTATAATATAAAGGACATATTGTGTTAGATAAAGGATGGGTTGTAATAGTGTCGCGTCATCCGCATTAGTAATGTACCTCTTAGCGGGGTGTCGTGTCACAAGGCGGAATCAAACACACTAGCCTGTTTATGTTCTGCCCTATAAATGAATACTAAACAAACGTAAAAAATATAAATTCAAATAGGTCGCTAACAAGTTAACCGTAAAAGAACGCAATGGAGTGAAGAACAAGCCGTTTTATTCATATTTAACAAACGCTTTCAGTTGATACAAATTGGCGAAAGCCAAAGCAAATAAGAAATTTGACGACATTTCTGTTTTCATTTAAACATTTTTGCTGAAATATAGCAAACCGTACAGACTTTGTAATCGTTTACTTTTTTAAAATCATAATTAATATTATACTAGGTATATAATAATTAAGAACTAAGTACAGTAAACTACAAAATTTGACAAACTGATTCAATATTACAAATGATAGTAACACTTGAATATTCCGTATATAAAGTGTCATGGCGATAGGAGAAAATAATCTTAAAATAATATTTAACAATGAACAGTCACACTAATTTGTTTACGGCATACTTTTGTGTTAAGATGTTTTGTAATATTGAATCTGTAAATCTAGTTTTGTAACTAACTGTACCTAAGTACATTGAATTAGATACAAGATTCATGAATAAATTAAAGCTCTTATTCACATTTTGTAATAAAGTATAGTGATAATAATAAATTATTGTTAACATCCGACTTGACTTAATTCCCTCAAACAGAGTTGTTTCAACGAATTCACGCACTCGACCAACAACAAAGCAGTTAATTAACCCGTAATTTATATAAATGGACCCAGTCGCAATTCGGACAACAAATTTATTTGTGATAGGAGATCTTTTATTAGGATACAAATGGGCACACAAAAAACTGGGACGGCTGAAAACAATTAATTGTAGGATTCTCTAAGTTTAATAGCAATAGCATTCATTTATTGACTTTTTAGGTTTACTCACACACCAACAATAAAGCACGTGATTGAAGATCATTCACAACTTTTTCAGAGATTTGTATACAGGGTACCTAATTGCTAATTAGTGATTACACCTCTTCCAAATAAACATTTTTGGAGCAACTTTTTTTAAAATTAAAGTTAGCTATTTAATGTTTGGCCACGCAGTAGACGACAATAATGGAGTGAGGAGCTGAGGAGCAACAGCGCCGCGTCTTGGTAAATATCGTCGTCTCTACTGCGCGGATAAATATTAAATAGCTAATTTAACTCAAACAGCTCCAAACAACGTTTCTGTGGGATATTTGTTATTATTCTTTGTTGTACACAAAACACTACCATAGACAATTTATAAATAGTAATCAAGAAATACAACGATTTATATAAGTGTGTTTATAATCATGCCCGTTACCACGTTGCAAAGTATTTTACACTAGGTAATTACCATGCAGTCACCTTGTATTTTCGACATTCACACCATAACATGGTTGCTAAAATATAGTTTAAAGTAAGCTGCCATGCCTGAACTTCCCTATACCGCAGGGTCAGGGTCTACATGAGTCCGTAGAGTTGAAGCTTAAGTTCACCCACGCCGGCCACAGAGCGGATTGCATATCACATGTCCCTGAATGTATAGTACTGAGACCTGCCGGTTTCCTCACGATGATTTCCTTCATCAATATTGTTCTTACGAATTTTATATAATTTATTATTAGATGGGGAATTAATTAATGGTCTATGAGAAAAGAAGAACATTTAATTTTGTGAAGGATACGAGTTATTTGACTTCATAAACGGATAGGTTACAACAATAAGCGTGGCCAATTAAAGGAGTCTATAGGACACGAACTCCATGTCTTCACTTCGCCGAAGTTGACAATTTATTTCAAGAACGCTATAATTTTCAATTATATTTCTAAATAATGTCGGCAAAGTTCCGGTATTTGAGATTGTAAGCAGTAATGTCACCATCCCACGCCAGTAAAATGTCGAGTTTCACCTAGCATAAATATTTTATTACCTCAGTATTTCAAACTTACCTATTTCAAGACAAAAGTGACTTAAAACAAAATATAGTTTTACTATGTTTTTATTAAAGTAAGAAAAAAGTCGCTCTAGAAAATGACAATAATTATTTAAATTTTTGTAAGATTACCAAGTGTTAAATAAATTAATATGGAAATGTTTTGTTATTTTTATCTAGAGTGTTTGTAACAGTAAAAAGATATTTATGTGGGCAACTGGCAAGACGTTTAATTTAACATTGTCCTTTAATACAAAATGGTCACACCATTACCGTCGAAAATTGTGAGGTTTTTAACCTTTTTGCGATTATAACAAGCGCGGGCGTCGTGATTTTGCGAAGCCCTGCTGTGCTGCAATCCGGCCTCGGGAATCGCAGTTTAATTTATCGCCAACAATCACATTACCATATCACTAATATAATGTGGTCGAATCTGCGTATGGACCTTAAACGGTTTTTCGATTCCTTTGTTACCCAAAATTTATGAATTCTGTAAGCGTGTTGGATAACACGTGCAGTTGCAAACTGTAGCTGGAATACTTTATAAGCATTGTTTTACAATCGTCTTACAAGGGATTTACAGGAAACAGACAATGCTATAGTGAAATATCGATATGTGTAGAGTTTACACAGATGGCAGTATTCCCAGACGGTTTAAATCCATATTCCAGAGAGTAGCTTAACAGAATAGAAAGATCGTTGTTTGTTTCATAACAAACAGTAAAAACATTCGCAAGGACTTTTTGTTGCACTGTGTAGGCATTACTCTTAACTTAATAACAATCATAACGACTAAATAAGTACAATTGCATATTTAATACCTCAGCCCGCACTTTCGGGTAATACAAACATGAGCGCTATTTTCATGTAGAGTTATCATAACATAGCGCTTATGTGAGAGTACAGGCAGAGGACAACATCATCCACATTGCAGTCAACTAAGTTCGCATACCTACATACATACTCGTAATAGGGGACGAACATGTTGCGGGCACGCTCTCATGTTTAAGCTATTACCGACCAACAACTAAGATTTTTCCAAGCAGTATATTATGTTAGTAACTTTTTTTTGTTCGACCCGGAATCTCGCAGTTATTAAGCATACACACCACTAGTCCAGTCAGGCATTATTATTACAAGAAAACACCCATCATAGTAAAGTGATATTCAAATCAAGCCAGTACAAAGGAATCCCATCTCGTAGCTCAGGTTTCAAAGAATGCGTGTAGCAATGAACAGGGAGTAATACAATATGCACCCAACTCGTATGGGCTGGGAGTTAGGGAACGTCTGTACACGTAAATTGTGTAACAATTCACTATTTTTTTATCATGTTCCCGTCGCGTTGGTTGGGTTAGATATTCACCCTTTTACATTATGAACGATAAATAGGACTAGATACGGAACCGAAATTTTTTATAAAATTTAAAGTATTTTTGGCAAGGATATACGCAAAGCTCAAGTATTTGAAGCATAGCAATTTTTTATTAATTCATCACTTCACTTCAACCCTATCAGTGTCCTGATAATGCTGTGTACTGATCTTATTTCAATTATCTTACGAGTTAAAAGAGTTAAGGTATTTATGCATACATGCTGGCCAAGTGGGGATGTCACATGTCCTCGAATACATGTTCTTCAACATGCTGGTTTCTTTACGATGTTTTCCTTCACCTATTTTGAGCAGCAGCGATGAAACAATTCACACAAATATGTGTGTGCATAATCGAGAATCTATCCCGCAACCTTATATTTAAAAAGCGAAGTCGAAAGTAAATTAATAGCATTATTTTTACAGGAAGTAATAGTGACAGACCTCATTGCTGTCAAATTTAATCAGCATACCCAACTATAAGCAATACTTTGTTAATATTTTTAGCTAAAATGTTTTTCGTTTCGAATCTCAGCAGATATTTAAACATCCAAGTAAACATTTACCAAATTACACATGCAGGGTTTAGCAATTGCTAATTTGAAAACGGATCCCTAAAATGTACACACTACAAATAAAAAGCTATATTTTTTTACTTTATGAATCATGGGTACTTAATAAGCGAATATTATTTTTAGGGCTCACGCACAATATGGATCCCGTCCATTGTAAATCACCCGAAACGGGGAGCAATAGGGCCAATGAATAACACGGCGTTTAAATAGAATAACACGATCCATTGCGGCAAAGCAAGCCATGATTGACACGTGATCCGAGTGCCGCAAATTGAATAGCTCATTCAATTTGATGATTTATTAGGGATCCACATCAGTAATAGGTACCCAAGTAAAAATTAATATTAGTTAGGCATTTTTTTTACAAAACTGGTTTAGAAATTATGCAGGATTTTTTTAACCAGTGCGCTAACGTTGAGCAGTAAAAATATTGTAATTAGCAAGTATTTTTTATTCCGATATGTATTTCGATATATTGTATGTAGTATTAAAAAATGAAGCAATGACAACGAAAGATGTTTCCTATTGATACTGATTGTACAATCACCCGGACACCGCCGTATCAGCTGTGCGTTCGCTAGGGTCATGACCGCTAATTATACGCCGCGAGGTTTCATCGATGTTATTACCAATGAATTGTCGTCGATAATTAGGTTATTTTACGTCGAATAGAAGAAAGAAAGAAGAAAAACATAAGTATTAAACAATTAATGGAAATATGTTCTATTACACAAAGAAAACTACCAAAAAAAAAATGCACACTGTTTAAAAGTTTTCTTGACATATCATTATTTTCGTCGTATTACTGATCTACATACAAATCATTTAAAACCGTACTCGTACGTTGATAATTCATAAATTATGTCATTAAAATAAATTTGCGCGTCAATTCCAAATTTATCAAAAAAGTTTAACCAAAAGAACCCTGTAGTTGGAAAGCTTTTACGCTTGATGCTACTTTTTATGCGAATACGATGTTTATGGCCCTATTGTTGACTAAGGATTAATCCGCAGCAACGTGGAAAATATTTAATAGATGTTAATATCACAATGGTTTGGTTCACCATGCATTGTACTCCGTTTATTTTATAGATATAATATAATAATATGAAGGTACTATAAAACGAACAATGATGAAGTCATAAAAATTCAAATTGATAAAAATATATTAAGAATATGTAAATAGAGGAGTAGGTGTGTTTTATATAATTTCACAACGCTTAAGCGATAAAACAATAAAACCTAGAGATGCAATATAGTAAAATCTTGGTGTATCAAGAGCCTTGTAGCTTAGACAAAATTAACAATTTAATCCGACTTCAAAAAGGTCGATGTAAAGATAAAAGTGAAACAGTAATTTATAAAAATCAAATCTATTCAAAACATAGTGTGTGTCTTGATAAATAGATAGGTCACCTAATAGTCTATTGAGGTCGGTGCCAGTCCACGTTTAAAAAAATAGCTAATTACTTTCAATAAGTGAATGAAATATATTTCCAGTTCTAACCGCTCTAGCAATAGAAAGGTTGGAATTAAAACCATGTTTAATTAAAAATTTTGCGACAACATCAAATGTTTCCTTTGACATTTCTAGCTAGCTAATGCTTCAATCACTAAGTAAATTACATCACCGCCTGACTAACTTGAATTATGTACTCAAACCGCAATAAAATTCCGACACTGGAGGTTTTATCAGTATTGAAATAACATGTTGCCATATTTCATTAGGCCAACTGCAACGGTTCGCATGTGTACAGGGCAAAAATATTTTATTAATCTCCCAAGTTACGGCGTTTGTATTATTGTGTCCCTTGTACAGTTGATATTTATTGTGTTTGTAAAGGAGTAGGCGCGACTGTGCCTCAGGCCCATAGTATTGGAAATTTGTCGCCATTTCTCTTTAAACACTATAAATAACAATATCAAACACCATTCCGTCGTTAGCATAAATTTAAATAAAAAAATGTTAGCCAACTTTAGAATTGATAGCGCATAAAACTGATAACGAACGAGATTTTTATATTAAAACAATGTTACTGCTTCTATTTTAATGAATTTTGTATAATTTTTGCTTTAATTTGCATTACTATCAAGTTCTTAAATAATTATTGCCACCGTTAAGAAACAACGGACTTAATTGCGAACTTAATAAGAGTTACAAATAAAATTCATATTTTAAACCCCTAAAAACACCTTTTCTTAGTAGGAGCACGTATTTCGCCGCAGGGGATGTCACGCAGCCCCAGCTTTTAATGCGAACGCGACACAAAAACGTTTTTCACACCTTTTAATTGTGTCACAAATGGTGCTTAGGTATATCGGCAACGTACGTGACTAACAATCGTCAAGCATAATAGTATCTCCTCACATTTTTGCTAAAAAATGAACAAGATCTTAAAAATGGCACCAGGTTCGCTTTGGTTAGAGATAATAAAATGCATACGTCGATCTTTTGTTAAGCTTTTTGAGACAATGGATCACTGAAATCCATATCGCCGAGAGATAACTATTGAATGTCATCTTATCAATGAATCACTCAATCATCTATTAGTCAGCGTCATTGGCATGTAACAATAGTCGGACATGGGCCAACTTATTGATAACTTGCTATGTAGCATAATCATAGATGTATAACGCACACGCTCTTACAATATGACTCAGATATTTTATCAAAACTAATTGATAGAGTAGGTATATCCTGTAATTCAGTAGCAACAGCAGGTATAAAGTATGAATGAATCAAGGATAACCCTGGTACAGTTGAACACGTAAATTGTAACAAACACTGTAGAAGTATATGTACCTCCTTTGATGTCAAGCTTAATTGAATGGGACGCAATTAGCAGATGGTCGACGTTTCCCATTAGTCAGCAGTGGCGATGTAGAAACGATATAGTACCTAAGGGGCGCAGATGTCACACTCGATTGTTTGCAAATAACAAAGTGGGCCCTTGGTTCCGCGACAGTATCTAATCGTACCGCGACAATGCGTAATCTAACCGGTCCTATTCGAAGGCACGTTATGCGCTCTTCAAATAAGACAAATGTAGATACGACGAAAAGTGTAGTGTTGTTTTTTATTCACATTTTCTCTACCAGTAGACGGAATCAAAATCTAGTAAGTGGATATCGGTTTTAGTTTTTGACTAAAACCGATATCCACTTACTAGATTTTGATTCCGCATATAAAAATTATAAATTTTATCACACTTGTGTGGAGACTGTCCATGCTTAGAACACTCGATCAAAATATGTTATTACTAGCTTCCGCCCGCGGCTTGGCCCGCGAAATTGATCTCACTAATCTTGTTTCTCCATACAAACTTTGTAACCCCGTTTCACCCCCTTAAAGGGTGAGTTTTGAAAAATCCTTTCTTAGTGCGCGTACGTGTGATATTGACCATTCCCTGAAGCGGAGCCCTACTTAAGTAACGATCGTGGTTGTGTCACGTGTGGTTCCCGTGACCCCCGGCACAAATGCGCGACGGAACACCCGGGTTTTAGTGGGTACCTTTTTGGAAGTCTCACTTACCCCTACTCTGCGCCCACACAGGGCAGGGGTCCCTAAAGGATTTCCCCTGCCAAAAGAAAAGTACTGAAGTAATAGATCAAATTTATTTATACATAGAGGAACCATTAGACAAATTTTTTGTGTATATCTCTCTTGTTGTAGATATAATTCTATTAATTAAAAATTTTATAAACCCCGACACATTTTTTTGTCAAAAATCAGCTCTATTAGGTACGTTAGGTTTCTAATAAAAAATCGCATTAAAATCGCTAAATCCGCACTACGTGGCAATAAACTTGTACACAGTTACACAAAACACAGATACACGTCTCAAACTTACATCACCCCTCTTTTTTGTCGGAGGTTAAATCCATTAGATTCACAGTCATACCGCTCTGTTTTTTAAATTTCAATTTTGATTTGCTAGTGCGGGTGCGAGTAAAACTGCGAGTAAGGGTGCGAGTGAGATCGAGTAATAGTGCGAGTGTGGATGCGAGTGTGGCTGCGGGTGCATTTGAGAGTAAGAGTGCGAGTGAGGGTGCGAGTAAAAATGCGAGTGCGGGTGCGGGTGCGAATAGAATGCGAAGTAATTATTAATCAGGTTCAAGTGTCGACCTGAGCCTGATTAAAAATTACTTCCGCCATGATAAAAACTAGAACTATTAAATGAAATTTAAAAAATATATGAAAATTCGTAATCACCATCCTCGTTTATCCCAAAAAATTAATTTTTTTTAGAAAAGTCTACCACCATGTCGGATTTCAAATTAGATGTCATTTTTGTAATTTGCGTAGGATATATTATAGTTATCGAGGTAAGCGTGGGCGTCCTCGCTCACCTCTAAAACTATAGGTACCCATAATGTGACATCAATGAACAAAATCTTAAATCTATGTCTGTATCCTCAAAACTGCTGAATCAATTTTGATGCCACTTTGAATTATCCCTAACTTGGAAGATATTACATCTAACAAAAAAAGAATATTCTTGTATGATTCAAATCATTGTAATCCGATCGTTAAGTAGTTTTAGAAAAATCGCGAGACTAAAAAAGTCACGAGACTTGGTATATGTGTTTAGAAGCGTACATAGACTGTCCTCTGCGAATTTGGCGCAATTCCGACAATGTTACTTATTTACTGAAACATATCTTTTTTGAAGTCGGTTAAAAATATTATAAACTAGGTCACATCAGTAATGGCGATCAAACTGCCAGATATACTGATCAGTATTCTACTAGCTGTGATACAAAACTTTTAATCAATATCTTTGAAAAAAATTTAATCATGTCGACTCTATAGAAGTCCTGTTTTGCACCCTGTTAGACTGAACCGCCAGGTGCCCCAGCAAACAAATATACTCAGGTCGGCTCTTTCGCGCCAAATTGTCCGTGTCGCAATCTGATGCACTAACAAGGGTTCTGCTCACGTGTAAAATCGCTTCAATTTATACGCTAAAGTTAAACCTGTCAAGTGTTAAATAAAATTAAACTAGGTACGTAATTATTTAAAGTAATATAAAATTCCTAATACATAATTGAACTAACAATCTCATCAACGCGAAGTTAATAAAGAGGATATCTTTACTTACCACAGAACTTAACACACGTTACTTAAAATTTGTCGCGATGATTACCTAGAACAAGAACAAATCATTAATGCTTATATATTCAAAATGATAAAAATATTACCTATTTTATACAGTTACCTTATTAGGTAACTAATATAGAATATCTACAAAAATAAATATTAATAATAAAAAAATTGGTTGCCTGTAAATTCGGTATACGGGCGAAAGTTTTACGTGACAACGACTTTGAGTGGTAAAATAATTTTAATGTGAATATTCATTCGTATAGTAGGAAGAAGGATGAAACATAGTTGAGTGGGAGAGAGACGCAAGGCATTCGGCGGGCCTCTCTCTCGTTCGGTGACTCATCGTAACGTTACCGAGCGTTACACTTTTTCATAAGTGCCTCCCAGCCGCAACCTAATTTAAGACGTTGTCACGTCAATAAATCAATAACTACATAAATATCAATAAATTCTATTCTAACTACTTCAAGCACTCATTTCTATGTCATTTCCGCTTTCGCCTTTCCACAGCCCCGTCCGTTCTCTAGTTAGGACGTTAATTAGAAAATTATGTGGGAAATTATTAATAGGTCCGCCGTGTAGCCGATTAGATAACAAACTAGTCCATTAGTAGACAAGGATAAAACCATGATGAATTAAAAACCGTAGGGTTATAAAAGCTTTTGCTGTTATTATAAGGTCGACATTATGTTTGTTAAGGCTAATTGAATGTCCCTATTGCATCGCGTTAAAGATAGGCGGTAGCGAACAATAAGGCGAACATAGGTCCGGGGGCGGGTTTGATGCGTGCTTGAGGAATGATCAACCACGTGGAAATGACGACTTAATGGATTATATGTGTCCACCGACACCAAGATAAGTGTCGCCCCCGTATCGTACCTGTCACTGGAGATTACAAACCTAAAATACAAAAATTAATAACATAATGGAAATCGACTACGAAATGATTTTACACACTGATGAACTAAACCGATAAAATGAAATAAAATTGTTAATTTAAAAGTTACTGAGGATGTTCATCGGTGTTATTCCGAGAAGTTAAATTAAACGTAAGACTACTTTACATTTAAAGCTGTAATAGAATTATGCTTTTTTGCATGATCGTAATTTGTGAGGGCAAATATATGTTATAAATATAAAGATGAATTATGAACAATCAGTTTTCGATGGTGATAAGTCGGTGACCCACATCAAAAGCACCATGTGCCTACGCAACCAATTCAATATTCAGGACAATTGCGTGTGGACGTGAAGTAAGGACGGTATAAATTGAATACGAATATATGCTTGCAACGGGTGTTAAAACCCTCGAAATTTATTTCAAATAGCACCACAATGACCAACAATTTACCGCCAATCTTTTCTTTTATAAATATCAAACAAGAAACGCCTCGCCACTTACGACCAAAGTCGCAGGAGAGATCTCCCGCTGGCCTTTTGTAGTAAATGTCTCAAGGCGCGATCTGGACAAACGACCCGTGGGACACGATGTGAGATATAGAGGTGGTGTCATAGGGAGTCTGGCTATTTCTATTACAAAGCCATTTACACAGTTTACATAGAGGACGTGAGACGAGGTACGAGAGGTTAATATTATATTTCCAACTGTCTACAGAGCAAATTTATGGCGATTGAGAATAAATAATAGCGGCTTAGCATTGGGTTCCAACACCTCGAAGATAGTGAATGGTTCATTGCGGGTAAATTTATATCCATTAATAATTAATTACAATTTAATAATTTAATAAATGTAGACATAACCATGGTCACAAAATGTTAAAATGTAAAAAATTCTTTGGGAGCATTTCGTTTCGGAACCATGTAGTCGATATACACATGAAATGTGCCCAGTAGTAGTACTGGCAAATATTTATTACATAGTATTTAATTATTAGAGTATTCAGTTAATTACTAAATTAACTGGCTCGATGACAGAGAAAACATGAAGAGAATGCTGAGCACATGAGCTTAATAACAACAATTTAATGTACTTATTGCGACCTTGCCTTAAGTTTCAACTTAGGTTCAAAACTATTACAACGAAAGGAATAATCATTTATCGAATTAGGTACATCAGAAGTTGTATAATATCTGCAAAGTTAAGCCCCAATTTGTAAAATAAAACTGCGTTTAGCAAATTGGTAGCTTTACAAAATGCATAATGTGTAGATGTTTAATTTGATGAGAGGTTTTATAAAGACCTCGGTAATTATATCAAAATCGTTTAACTAAATAAAGGGTGCTTAGGGCACAAATACCTGGAAAGATATTTTCGTTAGCGAGTAATATGCAAAGGAATCGATCCTTGCGTGCGAAACGCAAGAAATATTTTGTAGAAAATTAGGCGGAGGCATTTCCTACCGTTAAAACGATTATTAAGAAATACTGATTGACTTTATTTAATAGCTCCTGTCTATAGAGCAGGTAACTTAATGTTAACTAACGCTGAAAATAAAATAACCTGATTATTTTTAACGTTATCTACCAGCGCTAGCGCTATTTTTTACTTTACTCTTCTTTTCACAATATTATATATTGCAATAATATTCATGATATAGAGTCTAGATACGTCAAATTGTTAACGTTTATATGCATAAATAAAATGTAACTAAGTGTACTTATATTAATATTTACACCTAAGTAAAGAAAATACCTAGCTCTAGCTGTATGTTTGAATATAACCAATCTTAATTAGCCTTGCTTTAAATACAGCTATTTTTATGACCATCTCCTAAAAAATACAGTTCGTAATTGCACAAGTTTTTACTTCTTTCACAGGATCTATCATTATTTTCATTACCGATAGTGAATAAACAAAATGTCAATAATCATCAACGTTTGCAACACATTTCTATCAGCAGGAGTGTTAACAAGCAGCGACTGTGGCAGTGCGCGGGCGCACTACCTGGCCAGCTGCTTCAAGCCCCCACCATACAAGCCTTACCCCGCAAGCATTTCTCTGTCCCACTCACACGCACGACACGAAAGCTTGTTCTGGGTACAAAAAGCGGTTTCGCTCTATGGTGTTGTATGCCGCACGTTTCTGTGTGAGTGCGGTGTATTTTTCTGACGAGCTTTTAAACGAAACGATAGAGCCAAACGCAAGGAGACATAGCCGGCGCTTACAGCATTTTAGTTTTGAGCGTGAATTTACCTGTTGGAACGCGTGAACCAGCGCAGAGCGGCCTTGTGCGCGAGCGCACCGCAGGTTCTACTCGCACTCAGTTCCACCCCAGACCTCAGCGTGGTCGATCGCGTCACGTGCATCACGCACCAGTAGGTTGCGGACATACGATCCCGTCCAATTAGTGTTCTCGCGAGAAACGAGTTAAGTGGCTTGTTCTGCTAGTGAAGTACTTAGCTGCAAGGCGAAATAAAATGGACTAGTGCTGATTAACGACGCGATGTGTACGTGGAAACTTAGTGTGACGTGACATAATTAATAAAACTAAGTGAACATGAATAATATGAAATTAAAGTGATATTAGTGATTCCAAAACAATGTACCTCGTACGATTTATGTGTACCTTTACGGTGCTTAGCACCGCTTTAAATGTAAGAGGTGCATCTTTATCCGCCGGCACACGTTATCAGGCACCTGACGAATGTGGTTGGATGGCGGACTACGATGGATCAGGAGTTGCGTTACAGTGCAGACTAAGAACGATAAACAGTGAACTTGAAAACACAAACTTTAGCGCAATTCAACCACATCCCACAGTGAGGTTGCGACTTGAATGCAGCGATGCGCTGTTTTTTCAAAGTTCACTCGCACCGGGCAGTTTCCGACAGTTAGTAGAGCTGCGTGAACTAACGATAGAATACTGTAAAATTGGAAACTTATCGGACAGCGCATTTACAGGACTTCGTGAACTAAGAAATTTGACCATAAGAACACATAACACGGATTGGTCAACTATGTCACTTGAAATAACTCCGAGTGCATTCTCCAGAGATGTGCAAAATTTGGAGCGACTGGATCTTAGTGAAAATAATATGTTGGTGTTCCCTGATGGAGCATTGTGTACTTTGAGAAATTTAGAATATTTAAATATGACTGGCAACAGAATGAGGGATATCAGTCATTTTCAATTTACTTCTGCCCACCGTCATCCAACGGAAAAGTGCGGAGACAATCTTCTGGTTTTGGATCTTTCACGCAATGTTATTGATATCTTGCCACCAAATCTACTATCTGGATTAAGAAGACTGCAGAAACTTTATCTTCAAGGCAACGGCTTGAACTCTATAGCGGATAGAGCTTTAGAGGGGCTTGTATCACTCACAACAATAAGATGTTCTGATAACCAACTGACTAGTCTGCCACCTGAACTATTCAGTGATACAAAAGAGCTAAAAGAGATATACTTAAACAACAATACCATAACCGTATTGGCACCTGGACTTTTTAGTGACTTAGCACAGCTTTTAGTTCTAGATTTGTCATTTAATGAATTGACTTCAGATTGGATTAATACTTCTACGTTTTCTGGGCTTAAAAGACTAGTTTACTTGGATTTTTCTCACAATAGAGTGTCTAAAATGGAGATAGCGCTATTTAGAGACTTGCATAACTTGCAGATATTAAAAATGCAGGATAACTTTATAGAGCATATACCAGAAAATGTGTTTAGTTCATTGAGCAATTTGCATACATTAACACTTTCGAACAATAGACTAACCAATATAGAAATCCATGCTTTTACGGGTCTGCAAGTATTATCCGTATTGTCCATAGATAGCAACCGTATAACTAAAATACACCACCATGCATTGCGGAATTGTTCTTCGCTACAAGACTTGCACATAAATGGAAACAGGCTCGATGAAGTGCCGATAGCTTTAAAAGAAATTCCTCAGCTAAAAACTCTTGACTTGGGAGAAAACTTGATAGTCAGCATTGAAAACGCTTCTTTTATGACAATGGAACAAATGTACGGCCTAAGATTAACTGAAAATAATATTGGAAATATAAGCAAAGGTGTATTTGATAAAATGACAGCGTTAAAAATTCTTAATTTATCCCGAAACAAAATTCACAGAATTGAAGCCGGCGCTTTTGACGGTAACGTCAATTTGCAGGCAATAAGATTAGATGGGAATTATTTGACGGATATCAACGGCCTTTTCGCCAAGTTACCTAATTTGGTGTGGTTGAACATTTCTGATAATCGTTTGGAAGGCTTTGACTATGCAATGATACCGACTGGATTGCAGTGGCTGGACATTCACGCTAACAGGATCGCAGAACTTGGAAATTACTTTGAGATTGAATCCCAACTATCACTCAGTACATTCGACGCTAGTTCTAACAAGTTAACAGAAATAACTGGTAGCGCAATACCCAATTCTGTTGAAATGTTGTATCTAAATGACAATCTCATCTCAAAAGTTCAGTCGTACACATTCTTCAAAAAACCCAATCTAACCAGAGTCGATTTATATGGAAATAAAATAACAAGTTTAGATCCGAATTCTTTGAGGATATCCGCAGTACCACAGGATAAAACCGTGCCCGAATTTTTCATAGGCGGTAACCCGTTAGAGTGTGATTGCACGATGGATTGGTTACAAAAAATAAATGCAGGAAACAGAGCTAGAACTCAGCCAAAATTGATGGATTTAGACAGCATAAACTGTAAACTATTGTACAGTCGGGAAAAAACTCATGTGTCTTTAATTGAAGCTGCCCCACACCAGTTTCTATGTAAATATGAATCACATTGCCACGCACTATGCCACTGCTGTGATTTTGATGCTTGTGACTGTGAAATGACTTGCCCTAATAACTGCACATGTTACCATGATCCCTCATGGTCTGCTAACGTTGTTGACTGTGCAAACGCTGGATATGTAAACATGTTACCTGAAAAAATTCCAATGGAGGCTACACAGCTTTACCTTGATGGTAATGATATAAAAATGTTACCAAGTCATGCTTTTATTGGGCGTCGAAAGTTAAAAATTCTATTTTTGAATGCATCAAATATAGAAGCTATTCACAACAGAACATTTAATGGATTGAAAGAATTAGAAGTACTACACCTTAATCACAACAGTCTTACAACGATTGAAGGACAAGAATTCGATGGTTTGGACAATTTGCAAGAATTATACATAAATAACAATAAAATTAAAAACATAGGAAAAGAAATGTTTAATCACATGGCACGCTTAAAAATCTTACACATGCATCATAATAGGCTAATCATGTTATCGGTGTGGCAAATCAACCCAGCTGTAACTGAAATTACATTATCTTATAATCCATGGTCATGTGATTGTGAATATACAGAAATGTTTCGCGAATGGACCAAACGAGTAAGTTCTATAAAGGACATATCAGAAATAAAATGCATCTACCTTAAAAGTAATACAACTGAGCTCATGGTATACAATGAAAGTATATTTTCCGACCCCGAAGCTGGTTTTAAAATTACAAACGAAAACGGCAGCTTATGTACTGGACTACCTAGTATAAACAATAGTGTCAATGGAAACTTAACGGCCACAAGAACAATAATAACAAATGAAGAGGTACAAGACTACATACCCCTACTTAGTGTTACTCTGGGGTGTATTTTGATTGTATTCTTGGTGACTATGTTTATATTTATATTCCGTCAAGAAATGAGAGTATGGTTTCATTCTAAATTCGGAGTGAGGCTGTTTTATAGAGCGAGCGATAGAGAAGACTCTGAAAAAATGTATGACGCATTTTTATGCTACAGTTCCAAAGATGAAGTGTGGGTTACCGAGGAACTAGCAGCCATGTTGGAGCGCGGTGATCCTTCATACAAATTGTGTCTACACTACCGCGACTTATCCGCCCACGTGACTGAGAAAATAAGACAAGCTGTAGAATCTTCGCGGCGCACTGTTATGGTTCTAAGTGAAAACTTTCTAAGATGTGAGTGGGTGCGTTACGAAGTAAAATCTGCCCTTCATCAGGTTTTAAGAGACCGTCGAAAAAGACTGATTGTTGTGCTATTAGGTCAAGTGCCACAAAAAGATCTCGACCATGACATAAGACTGTATTTAAAAACAAATAAGTGCCTGCGTGCGGATGATAGGTTGTTTTGGGAAAAGTTAAAGTTCGCGTTGCCGGATGTGCGTGACAACCCACGGTGTCGTGGCGTGCCTAGTCCCGTGGTGAGCGGTGCCCTGCCGATGCACCGGCACCATCACCCACGGAACCACTTGGGCATGCTGCCGCAGCCGCCCGTCCACGGCGCACACCCGGTGCTACCACCTCATCCTTCTCACACCACCCATCAAGGGCCGCTACGAGCCTCCCCACGCACCATGTCCGTCCATGTATAGTGATAATGAATTGTATAAATAAATAAATCTGTGAACAGTGTGATCCAAATTGCAGTGATAACAACGAAAACATAGTGTGTTACTTTTCATAAAATGTGATGGCTAGTCGGTTAGCGTTTATTAATTATTGTAAATAACTACTTATAGTCATAATAGTGTAAATATTGATTGATTGTACATGTTTTATTATACTCATGCAGTAATTTGTTACAAATAAATGTACTGACGTAGCAATATGGTTGTATCTTGTGATACAATGACTACTTTCTGTGTGAGTTGAGCTTATTGAATCGATATGTAGATAGATGAAAATGACTTAAGCCTAATTAAGGCTGTGTGTGTAAGGCAAATTATGCCACCTACTATTAAATAAAATGGCAGCTCCGCCATAATCTGTGATAAAATTAGATGTAGTTAGTTTTCGTTTTAGTTCATCTCGATGTATATTTGTATTGTAGCCTGAATCTAAATAAATATTTATTGTGAAAACAGTCCGAGAGTATGGTGAAATTTGAAAAATATGAAGGATTAATAAAATTCAGTCAAAATAAAATATTTATTTTCTTTCTTACTTCCACTGTAGGCATTTGATGCCTACAGTGACCTATGATGACCTATGTTAATATTAATATAGTTGAATATTAAGGTATATTAATATTAACACAACACAGACAAATCAAAGGTACAATCAGCAAGTAGTCTAGAATGTGCGAATTTAGTATTGTAATCACAATATTAAAAAGTTAAAAATGAAATGCAATATTATCTAGGCATTTTTTCAAATGTATACTGAAAGCAAGCTACACCTTTACATTATCAATCAATAGTAATTAACTATAGAATTCGTTAAATTTCATTATAAAATAACAAGCTATTTTTTAAATTAAACAATATAATACATTTGACATGCAAATCCAAAGCTAGATGCTCGTAGATTTCTAACTTAACGGGATCTTTCTAAACTTCGGGATATAAAATCTAAAATAAACCGCGGTATAATCCCTACTCCCTACTAATATAAATGCGAAAGTAACTCTGTCTGTCTGTCTGTTACATAGGATAGTTATTATCCGACTGCGCAAAAAGAAGGTAATGTTTTGGCGCGATAACCTTAGTTATAAAATAGATTTATTTTAAGATATTTTATGTACTTACTTCATAATACTAAAAACTTTTTAACATGAATCAAACATTTGATTGTCTTTTTCCTGCACTTGAATAAATTAGACAAAAACATCATCTAATAAACACAAGTCTATTGTCTAGTTCTTAAAAAACTTTTTCTAAGACTAGTAGGTATGGTGGTAAAATGGAAGAGATTGTATTCATAATATGATTTATGTAGTCAGGAATATCATATACGAAAGAACTTATTTAATTATTAATTTCGTGCAATAAGTACTACAAAACATTACACATAGGTGACACTCCAAAAACAATAACCACATATATACTAATAATCACAGTTAATAACTCATATTCCAATTAGTTATAGGTAATAATGGTAAGAAATCACATGCTGCTTTTCTTATAAGACAGTTCTAATTTGTATTCTTCTTCTAGGTACTGAAAAAGCTAAAAATTATTAATCAAAACAAAAAATGTATGAGGTAAATCCATAAATTAATAAGTACCAAATTAGTACGTAACCAGTATTTAAAATAATAATTACTTGCAAAGGTAATACGACTCTTACCACAAGCAATCTTTAGGGCGCATGCAGATTTAACGCCAGCCAAAAATTAAAAAAAAATCAAAATCTTTCAAAATTAGATATGCTTTGGTAATTCAGCATACAATTTTAGGCTTCTTAATACATCGCTATTATTAAAATATTTAAAGCTGAATTTCAATTTTCGTAGGTAAAGGACAATACATAACTGAAATTTGGCAATATATATAAATACCCCAATATTTTTATAGATCAGATTTAAAGCTTATTTCGAAGTGATGGTATACGTAATTTGTGACGTAGTTTCAACGCCCCACTTTGTGGTCTCCAGTTAGAGCCTGGGAAATACAGTAGCCCAGGGCCCCATTTCTCGCGCTTAAGACATTTATCTCTAATATACATATGTCGAAGATAAATTAAGGATTCATTCATCAGTTTTCTGTCATTTTTCGACATTTTTATATTAGAGATAAATGTCTAAAACCCGAGAATTGGGGCCCAGTTTGATTCTTGCCACAATCTACAGGCAAGTAGTCATTTTAATTCAAGTATAGATAGTTTGTTTTTACACGACCGCCAAGGATGAATTATGTTTTTCGCGCGTATGTTTTATATAGGTATGTCAGTTACATAAGATAGGTACTAGGTGAATGAATTGAGACTAAAAAGTTTCATTCGTTTAAATTACATTTTTAAATATTTCAAAAGCCAGTTGGCAAGCACACAAGTGCATAGCCTGATTTTGTTTAGGTTATTTTATGGAGTCATATTAAATTTAAAAAAATATGAACTGAACTTATGTATTGTACTATTTGCTCATTGTATTTTTATCGCCTTGGCACTTGCCAGTATCATAAAAATACAATGAGCTTCTTCAATGCAAATCTAGGGGCTACCAAGGAACATTTTGAAATGAGTTAATAATGTATGGACTTTATTGATGCGATGTTTGTATGTTCTACGCAAGTATTAAACAAAATTTAAATATTCAACACAAGTATACATATACAACGTATGTATAAAAGGCGTTTTCAACAAAATATTTTAAAAAATGAAAGAAAAATAAACCGCCGTAAAAGTGAAAAATTACGTGTTAATCGAAGTTGTCTCTGATATCCCACAAATTTGTTTTCGTTGTATTCTACCTATTTAGCACCGACTACATAATACTTACTACTTTTACTTGGTGTACATGTTACTTTTTTTCACTTTTTTATAAGTCGGTTCTTTTTGATGTGAACAATTTTTTTTTTACTTTTTTTTAACGCACCCCTAATTTCCACAAATTTTAGTGAATCCTTTAAAAATATTCCAGTAATACCGATACGTACTCAACATATTACCTATACATATTCAATCATAGAAAGTAGGGGGAGGGGGCCAGAACACCCCCTCCTCTTCTTTGTTAGCGGTAGCCGTTTGTTAGTATTAATTGTATTTATCTTTTCAAGCTCTTTCATTTGGTACCCATATTGTAGGGGTTGTTAAGAAAACGATAAATCACCATTTTCTACCGTCGCCATATTGGATTCAAAATGGTGGCCTTTATAAAATCTTGTTTTATAATCAAAAATTTAGCGATAACTATAACGATAGTATTAATGAAAGTGGGTAAAATATTGATTGCAAGATTCCAGGACATACGTACTTACATGCACGTGTGGTTAAATAAAAGCTTATAAAGAGAAAACAATACTACTTGTCGCGACTGTTCTAAGGCGATTCCATAAGGAATCCTGTCTCTAGAGCCCAACATCAGTGCAAAACTTTAATAGAACCAACTTAGAAGTACTCTACTACTCTTTCAAACACAAAAGGAATTTTAAAAAGCGATCCATTATTGACGGAGTAATTGGTAAGCATGCAAAAACTTTTTTATTCTGAAATAGGCTTGCGCTTGACTGCAAATACATACATACAACCGAACAGAAACTCCTCCTTTTTCTCAGAAGTCGGTTAAAAAAACGGTAAACACGTTCATACAATTTGGCATATCTTGCATTTCATCTCAATGAAAGTTAAGCAGCTATACTTTTAAGAATGTGTATTCATGGTACCTTAGAGTTTTTTCTCAACTTAAACTTTAACTTAATTAAAGGTGTTTTGTTACAGAACTTTAGCAGGGCTACCGAGTAGGAAACAATTTTCACCATACCAACGTTTACGTTAAAACGATGTTGTAAGTTAGAAAACTCACTATGGCCTCTGTGCGCCAATGTTCTAATTAGTATCACATAAGTAGGTAAAGAATGTCTCTACCCATCTACTACTACTTACTACTAGGTACGCTACTTAGCCCTTGTGTAACACAAAGGGGCGATAGATATCTAAAAACAAAGGTACCTATATAACGTAAAAGTAACTAAAGTTTAATTATATTTTCACGTTAACATTATGACAGATTTAACTTTGGAGGACAAGCGTATTGATAAATTAATGTTCTTCACTTAACGTGTTAATATCAAATACAAGTAATATATTTTCAACCATTAATAGTCATAGTATTGTCTTAGATTTATACGCAAATATCACACATTGAAATAAAACTACTTTTTAACGGATTTTATCGCGGTTTATTTTAGATTTTAGATCCCGACGTTTCAAAGTCAGACTTCATGTTCACGGGCGGACCAAGGTATCTAGTAATTTGAAAATTCATTAATAATAATGTGTTTGCCTCTGAGTAAACCATTGTCATAAGATAGTAGTTGGCATAGCGATATTCAAAATGGTAAGTAAAATCAGTATTAGGAAAATTATTAACCGATATTATTTTAAAATCAGTATCGTAACCGGCAGTTTAAAAATTATAGATTTAAACTATGATAATTTTCCACACGTCGGTTTTGAGTCACAAGCTAGGTTCCATAAATTAAGCTAAAGAATAATACCTACTGGAGATAAAAAATAAAAACGCGATGCCACACTGTGTACAACATTAATCAGAGCTCTGAGAAGGCGTAGAGAATTTATTTTACGATTGTTACACCACCGATGAAACGTTAAAAATGCTGTCGAAGTTATATTGAAACATTGGATGCATTGTTCAAGCCCGATTGAGCCGATAGCGCACCGCGGTTCCGACTTATAATCCCACTATAGCACCTTGTTGATTTTCCAACGTAAACTGTCGGATACGACTATACGACCCGACTGTAACTAGTTTCTTTTTTTATTAGTACTGGTTTTATAGAACACAACGCGACTCTGTATCGATCGTACGATTAAACTACGAGATATCATAATCACCGGTCTGCACGTTTATCGAAAGTATAATCGTGGAGCGGCAATAAATTTGTCTCATTTTAATATCCTAGAGCGTGTAATGTTCCGAATAACCGCTCTTGATGTTTGGACTTAAATCTTATTAGGAGTGGAAGAAAAAACTGGGCATAGAGTCAAGCCACGCCCGGGCGCAGCGAGGCGCGATGCGGTGTTGTCGTTCGAAACAGTTTCACGAGGTAAGCATCTCGTTGAATTCTTTTGTACGACTAACTGGTCTCTCTACACTGAATATACCTACGCACTTCATATGGTCTTTTTGCTCTTACATACAAAAATATATAAGATTTTTAACGCCTGCTGCTAGCGGTCCTCGTTAACTAGAGAAGCAATAGTAAGATAATGACACATATAGCCATACGCCTAATTGTGTCTAGTGTTAATGTGAAGGCAAAGATTTAAGCGTGCGGTTTTATCAATTACCAGCATGTCCTATAGGTTATTAATTGTGCCTACTTTTTGCTAGATGTCTACTTTAAACAAATATATCTTAGTTGCTACCCTATATGTATGTATAGTACAATAAGATTCCCGATCAATTATAGGAACTACCGAAGGGTTATTCAAAGAGGTTTTGCACAGTTGATTAGTCCAGAACTCAATTTGTGCACTAAAAGATATTTTCGAATAGAAACACACATAACTCTTTCAACTAGCTACCTTAGTATAGAATTTGCACGTCATTGTGATTAAAAATGTTAAGCTTCTATTTTTCAATATCTGCAACACGTTTGTAACCATATTTAAGGCAAATAAATTTTTAAATCTTGAATTTGAAAAGACTTATAATTAAGCATAAGATCCCCAAACAAAATATTTCTCCGTATAAAAAACTAATTCTATCTAAACGCACACATAACGGTCCACCTCACCTTATCGATATAGTTAATTCTAATCTCAAACTATAAATACGGGCGTTAATCTTTCTCGTTAACATTATGAGACGCAACCTGTTATTTTGTACAGCTATTATGGAACCAAACAATATCACGTGCTATCTTGTATGCTGTGTTCTGTGACTCACAAACGATCTTCATTCAAAAGCGAAACAATTTTGACGCAAATTATACGCTGTTAATACAGGAACGTTAATTAACTTGCATCATAAAATTTATTTAATTACCAAATTCTTATTTCAATTATGTTCAAAGACAGTGATTATTTCAACGGAGCTATTTGTTTTAACTACATTTGGAATTAACGGATGATAATCTTGATCGTGAGACGAACATAGTACAATAACCTCGTTAGGTTATAATAACAAAAAGTAATCCTATTATAAAAGTAACAGCGGGCCTATGACGTATACTTAGTGTTTTAAGTAGCTGAATATTTTAAAATTATGCAGCGTGGATATAAAGATATACATACAGTAAATTTTCCACCAAAGAAACTAGTAGAGTAAGTATACACTTAAACGTAAAGCATGACAAATATTGTGAAAAATTGTTTCTGTAGCCTCAGAACTACACCTGAAAACTGCCAGATAAAAACCTACAAGCTTTGTCTAATTATTATCCACTATACCACAACCGTTATTATATTAGCATAAAACTGGTACAAAAACAACCTTAGCATATTATTTGCCTCTCGAAACAAGATTAAAATTAAAGTGATTCGAGATAGGTATGAAAAACATCAAAAGTTTATTGCAGCGCGAAATTATGGCGCGCTAACGCTATATAAGTGTAATAATTGTGACTCATATAATTACATAAGTATAAAAACTATAAGCGACATTACTCGTTGATGGGATAACACTTTTTTATTGAATAATTTAAATAAGTAAATTTAACTTTATATATGTTTCACATTTTAATAACGGAGCCACTTCTGTGCGTTTAAATAAGCATTGGTGTCATCTTAAAATGTCCAACTGTGAATAAATGGTTTCAATGTCAAGTTAAAATAACATTTCTGTTCGATGTTAAAATAAAATCTCATTCAATATTGAAACATGAACGATTTGATACGTTGATTCGTCATGGCTAGTTATATTGACTTGAAAAGCTCGCCTAAGCAAATGTAATGGAGCAAGCGTTATATAAGAGTCTAACTTTGCTTTGTTTGGTCGTAAGAGGTTCGAGTGGATTTAATTACTGATTGGTCTAATCAAGAAGCAAGTGTAAGTAACAGTGGCTTTTAACTAAGAAGCAAAACTTATAAGAAAAGTACTTATTACATTTATACAATTACCTACTGAATTGCTACCACACTGCGGTAATATAAAATAAAAAAAATCTAGCACCATGCGCAATATTTTACAGTTCTTTATGTGTATAGGAATAAACAGCTGATGACCTATAAGAGATGTGGGTACATCAAGGATTACATTACGAAAAAGCTTAAGCTGAGCATCGAATAGTACAGGTAATATGTAACTGAAACTATTAGTTTATAATAGGTTTCCAGAATATGAATACATTGTCTATCAATAACAATATCTACAAACACACACTTCCTTTAAACCTCTAATCAAACCAAATCACAGTAACAAGCATAATTGGTTGCCGCAGGTTTAAACGAGTCGCTCGATCTATAATGGTTAGAAGTATTTAACGGTGAGATAAAATCTTAACAAAGGCGATTTGGTTAGCCGTCTTGTTTCGGTACTCACATACCACACATATGCATCTATATACCAATCTAGCATATCAACAACCAGTATAACCAGACCGCTAATTCGTGAATACATTTCTCTTAAACAACCTGAACTTAATAGAGAGCGAGCGGAACAAGGTATCATCATAAAATGGTTGATGTGTAAATGTATTGACCCCGGCTGCGTGCCGCGAGTGTCGGTGCCTCGTCTATGATATGTAAATGATAATTGGTTCCCGAGATAGAAAATGTTCTGTTGTGCTTCGGATGTTCAGGAACAAGTGACGATAATATTTCTAATACGGGCATATTGTACATTAAGTAGCAATTATATGATAAGATAATAATAAATTAATAATATTGTGTTTATCAGACCACATAACCTACTGTCAATTAATGCTCTTTAATAAAAGTGTTTGCAGTAATAACCGAGTTACAAATTGTAACAGAGTGCTTTAGCATTTTATTTTAAATTGAATTTTATTTTCATCTGTGCACTAACTCGAACATAATGCAGCGGTTCCTTACTTAAATAGCAGTGTGCGTCAGTATTGGTGTTACCCGTTGTAGGTGGACCAAGCCAGCCATTGCGGCGAATGTCACGCCACTCGAATTATCCCAGACGCTTTTAATCATTAGTAGAGGGTTTTATTTGCTTTTATTTAATTTAGCGTTTATTCAATCTGCCCCTGGCGCGATACGTGTTGTGTGCTGTATTCTTATTTCGTTTGCACCTTTTGTGACAGGGCTCATTGAGGCCGAGGTGTCGGGATGTGTTCCTGCGGCTCGCGGCTCAGTTTACGCGCACAGCTCCGGCGCCTTTCATCGCGCACAAAGCGTAATTGAATCCCACAGAATCCTACGCAGGCCGTAGGATTTAATAGGGCATTTAAAACACTCGCATTGGCCATTGTGCGATGTTTTTGTTAGCGATTATTCATCATGAAACCACAACGCAGCTAGCTTTCCACGAAAAAGCAATGCATTTATGTTGAACTAAGTACTGCATAAAATGTACTCTCACGTGTGACTGTACTAACAATTTTAGACCAGTTCTGTAGAAACACATGCTTAAACTACAAACAAAACAAATAGCAAATTTATGTCTGTCTGTATTCCTCAGGAAAAAGGTATGTAATTTATTGTTAATGTTAACAAGTAACAGTAACAGTTTTCATAAGAGAATTAATTCGAAGAGTAAGATTGTGCGTAAGTTGTGTTGGCGTAAAAAGAGCCCTTGGGCCCCGAGCCAAGTTCGAAGTCATATAAATTAAACTGAGAGTCCGAGAAGCTTAGAAGTGGTGTAACAGCAAATAGGACTGCGTGGTGCCGGTGTAACATGACCTACCTCGGCTCTGAAGTTCAACTTTCTAGAAAGCGTGTTGTACCAAAGGATCAGAGCTCTCAGATAAATGGTCATCAGTCAGCTCGTAAAATTGGAAATGGATCCTCGTAAATCGGCGATATTGAACCAAGTCGCAAATTGCTGCGCGTACGCGGCCGCGCATTCGAGTTCTTGATCAGTACCTACAGTAGGTACAAAGTTTAGTTGCATGGTTTTCTCGTGAAAGCTCGTAAACTTAAAATTCTATGAAACAATATTTTTGTTTAAATAATTACGATATCTTCTTATTAAATATACGAGTAATGAATTCTTTTCATATTTTTTGTCTGATAAGTTCTCAGGGAGTTTTAAGAATTGGCAACATGACACATTTTAACGAATTTCATCTTCTCGTTTAGATGTTTCGTAAATGACAAAAAGGGATGCTAGCCACAAGGAAGCGCATTCACTGAATCCTATTATATCATACTTAAAACGAATACATTAATACTGTCCTTTTGTACAAAAACTAAGCGTTTTGTAAGTAGTTTGCGGCACTGATATGTCAAACCTATTTACTTTTTTGAAACAATAGTTTTCCATCAATTGTTCAAATATTTAGGAAGCTACTCACGAGGATAAGAATAACAAAGATGTTATTTTTCAGAGGCTATCATGACCCCTTAGCATTAATAAGTAAGTACCTACTAATATTAGCCAACAATCCTATGCTGAAAATCTACAGAATTATATCAAAGTATTCAAAATAAAAACTCAACATCACACATCGATCAGGTAGTACAAGGACCAACAATGGACTGACTATTGTGGTCTCCTATCTAATCGTAATGAATATAAATTTTCAGATGACATTTACGATCGGTGCGCGTCGTGATACTGCATCTATATAAACGTGTTAGATACAAGTTTTAATACACGCACACACTGATGGGATCAACAATAAAATACTTACTTGACTGAAGTAGGTTCTAGTGGTATCAATATGTAGCATCACCGGAATGTATTTTCCAACGCAAGTTTCTATTAAAAATCAACATAACTACTCGTAGCAAAGGTAGCTAGGACTTTTTTCGTGTTTATAAGTACTTCATAGAACTAAAACTAAGTAAGTCGTTGATCTTAAATGACAATTCTTTTCATTTTCGAATTGATACAATTCCCACTTTATTTCGTTAGTATATCATACACAAAGTCACAAACTAAACTTCGCCTACCATCAAACAATGACAGAAACGCAACTACATAAAACTTTAGATACCTTAAAATCTACAATCATGGGAAGCGATGCGCAGACATCACAGGGCATTGCAAGCGGAAGAATTATTTATCACAATGACATCGCCTGGCGTATAATTTGCCATGCACGCGGCCCACCATTATACTTCGACGATTCATTCGATATAATGAGCAGAGCTACCAGCCATTTCTCTACACAAACGAAACAGCATAAATGTGAGTCTTAGTTATAGAATTTCATTACAAGCATATCTGTCAGTGGTGATAGTAGATAAAGCTTTTAGCGATATGGTAGCTACAACAATGCTTCTTAATTGAAAGCCTTGAACTAAAAAAGCAGCGGATAAATCACATTTTGCTCATTTCATATCTAGAATAGATAAGGCAAATAACTTGTTTCTGTATCTAAACTAATGACTATTCCAACGATCTTACAGCAAACTCTGAACGAACACTGAGGAACACTACATAAGGCTAGTATGATCGTCAAAAATGAAGAACCAATAAACTATATAGCAAAAGCAAAATGTAAATTTCAAAACGGACGGTATTGGTCCAGTACCTACTCGTACATCTAGATATCTAACAATGCAAATTACTATACATATCAAAACGGTTGATCGGTTCATTCGGTTTGCATATTGTGTATTGTATGGTATTTATCTCGTTACATTAATCACTTACGCTCACATAAATAGATATACTAAACGTAAAAAATGCCGCAAAAACTTCTTATGGATTTTTTAAACTGATATTAAATAAATTATAGTGCTTAGTACTCACTCATAACTACATGAGTATGTTTTGAAAACACGTCAACATCCTAAGGCTCTTAAAGTTTTTAAGACTACAATAATTGTTAAAAACCCGACACTAAAATGAAGATGTTAATTAAAAAATTATAAATGCTAGATCATAGATATCCTCTTGTTAAAAATTGTTTTAACTAGTAGGTAGATATTCTCTTAGATTTACTCGAATATCAATACTCGAGACTTCATGGTCACCGGTGACCATGAAGTCTGCAAGTCTTTATAAACGTCGGGATCTAAAATCTAAAATAAACCTTGTTAAAATCCGTTATAAAATAAAAATAGAGTTAATTTTAAGGTTGAAATAAAACTAATTTACAAACGGATTTAATATATGCTTCATTATTTTGTTATAAAAACAATTTATTAAGAGTCGAGTTATCAAAGTTTTTTCCTACCACGTGGCTATACACATGATTTTCGAAATAAAAAGACGGCGACACAATGTAGTTATTTTAGTGAATTATAACATGACAATTGTCAGTACAATAATACAGAAAAAATCATATATTCTAGGGACAAGATAATAGGCCACTTTTGACAGATGTCAGTTTTATATTCATAGTGAGGTGACCTGCTTAAAAACATCGATTAAATGAATGAATCGAATGAATCGATACAGACTTGAAACATATGTGAAATTTAAAAATGACCATGAGAATCCCTGTCCCATTATTATTTTTTCTTTCATAAATTAAAGGAGCAAAATAAGACAAGTACCTACGTAATTTAACAAAAAAATTGCTTTTATTCACTTGAACTATCGGAACAACTCAACTTTTAATAAAGTTGGACTTGCCTCCACACCATTTCTTACCAGCCACGAGACAATTTCTTGCTTTTTATTTGCTTGAGTTGGTGGTTTATCAACTTGTACAGAATGATACGGAGCATTGTCCATTATAATTTTCGAAGGGTTTTCTAAGCTGACTAGCAGCTTCTCAAACCACTCTTTAAAAACATCAAAGTTCATTTCCTCATGGTAATCTGTTGTAGTTTTAGAGGCGAATGCGAGGAGGCAGTCTGGAATAAAACCTTGAGAAGCTGATCCCGCGTGACATATAATAAGTCGGGCTCCTTTTCCCGATGGAACTTTTGAGGTGGAGGCCGCTGTATCATCGGTCCATGTCCGCGCAACCGTATGGTTCGCATTCAACCATGTTTCGTCAATAAACACGACATTGTCCCAATCCGTAATTTTATTTACCTGACGTAAGAATGATATTCTCTTCAAAATAATATCGTAGCGTTCTAGCAGGATTTTCCGCTTGTCGGATTTTTTAAATCTAAAGCCAATCGATTTCAAAACCTTTGATAGAGACGATTTGCCTCCAAAAAATAAGCCTGCGCCTTTTAACGAACTCAATAGCTTTTCCCGTGTAGGATATTCTTTTCTCGAGTAATATCCATAAATGTGGTTGCGAATTGCAGCAGCATCAAAATTATCAACGTCAACAATTTTCTTGTCCCTCTTTCGTTTTTTCGGTGTACGTAAAGTATTATCTTCTGAGCCTGATGGTCCGTATTTCTCTTTCAGAATTTGAGTTACTGTCTTCTTCCCTATTCCCAATGCTTCGGCAACGCGTTCTCTCGGTGGTTTCAATGGTAAAAGAGGCCCATCGTTAACTGATTCACGTCCAAAATAATTGTACAATTTCAGCACTAGTTCGCGAGATTGACTGTTTAGATTTTTCCCCCGTTTCGACATAGTAAGACTGTAATGTTTTTCTTGTTTAATAATCGTTAAGCAATCGGAGTCCAATTTATAGCCAGGTAAACGTAGTCAGTAAGATCAGGTTAAATGAAAAAGCCGGATCAGAAGAAAATAACAGAGAGCACACCAAAAATGCACAGTCACTTCGCACAACAACAAAAGACTGCGTCATCATCATGTAATGGCGACATGACATGCGTCATCGACAGGCACTGGTGTTGCCAGCAACATCCACCTAAATTGCACCCAACATCAATGACCTTTCTATTTAATTATTTTTTTGTATTTTTATAGTTAGTTAAAAGAATAATAAATATGTATAATTAGGTTTTATTATAATCACAACGTGGTTATAAATTTATGGTGATTTTTCTTCACAAGTAATCATTGCATTCGATTCAACTTACAATCCTATCAGCTTTCGATTTTTAGAGTAACATCCCTAGTGTTTAAAAAGAAATAGGGTTGACTGACGCAACATTGTAACGACGTTCAGTTCTTTAGATCAGAAATTGTTTATTATGTTTAGAATGGTTTATTAGTGAAAGCAAATCGTAAAATTACTCGTATCGGTCATTATTACAATAAATATGTAAACGTAATTGAAAAAAGTTAAGCAATTGTGCAGTTCTTATTTTATGCCCGCCGTTACAAGGTTACGTTGTTGAATTTTGATGAAATGTCAAAAGTGGCCTATTATCTTGTCCCTATTTTTAAGTTCCTTTATGCCATGCATGCCACATTGTGGGGCCATAGTCCGCACGTCTACGTCACGTTCGCTGGCAGCAGAACAAAAAGTGACGTCTTATTGATGTATTGACTAAAAAGGAGTCTTCTAAACCGTTAGCTGGTTAAGAAAACGATACGGTTATTAATCACGGTACGATGGCAATCTTAATCTTAACATTCGATTAGATGTAGAAAGTTCTGAGACTTGGTCAGTATGAGACTCTCATAAATTATATTTACTTCTACGAGTGCATGCTTAACAGCCGAACCAAAGAAATCAATTCCAACAAAACAGTTTTTTTTTATCTTATAAAATATAATAATATGATCAAAGCCTTCGCAAATTACCTAAGAAATAATAATTTCAAAGATAACTGGTATCTGCTGTAACGCTGTGTTTTCTTTTGACCTCGAGACTAAAACTTGATTAGATAGATATTTTGTTTCATTATTCGCATGCAAATCACCATATCAAGATAAGCAAACATTATGATAGATAAATCGTTTGAAATAATTTACATAAAAATACTATAATTCAAGCAAGCTTGCATACACTTAGCTAGTTGAGTCCAAAGTCCTACTGGCGACCAAAAAGCCAAGTAGGATACCTCGAGGGTGCGTCAGTACTTCACGCCGAAACAGATCCTTGAGCTATATCAAGCACAAGTTCGTTCATGCTTGGAGTACTGCTCACATCTTTGGGCTGGGTCAGCTAAATACCAACTCAAGACGTTGTCATCTATTGAAAGGCGAACTAAGAAGCTTATTGGCAACGAATCCCTCGTCAACGCTAAATTGCAAAACCTCGAGCATCGCTGCATAATTGCTGGTCTTTCGATCTTTTATCGAATACGCTTTGGAGGGTATCACAATCTTATTCCCCCATCCCCGTTATTTCATCGGACTAGTAGAGGTACGGCTATGCAACACCGATATATGGGGAAAATTCCACGAGTATACAAAAAGCGCTTTGCCTACACTTTTACTGTGCGAACTGCTAAGTTGTGGAATTCGCTGCCAGTATCTATGTTTCCCGATAGCCATAATCTGCCTGTCTTCAAGTCACGAGTGCTGGGTAAGCGCGTTCTATCGTAGAATACATCATTGCCTCACATCAGGTAAACTGTGGTCAAGCGCAAACCATTATAGGATAAAAAAAATACTTCTATTTACCAACGGCGTGTGTATTGAGGAACGTACCCACATATGCACACTCATATAAGTGGTAAAATTTACGGCAAGCGACTATTGGCACCATTAAACCAATCCGCTAGCCAATAAGGTGGACACTTGACGTATGCCTTTCCATTAGGTTAGCGTGCAAGAAATACATCACAGCTAGATTTAATCCAAGACACGAAGAAACCGGCCAAGATTAATACGTTGACAGAGGTAAAGAGCGCACAGAATTAGGAATTGGATACATACTCACCAAAAGTACAAATGAGAACACGCTCAACTAAGGAAAATGTTTTCCGGATATTATTTTTGTAGCCTAGTTTTAACTGTCTACGTTTTGATAGTAATAATGACTTGTTGCAAAAATTAGCAACTGTTGAAAGCATTTCTTACTCATCACTTTACTTCAACCGTTTTTACTGCCCCACGGCTGGGAACGGGTCTTCTTTCAACTATCTTATGAGTTGACAGATTTTAGGCCTTAATCAACACACGCTGGCCGTGGGGAAGTGCGGGTTGGTGGACATCACATGTCCTAGAACTATTAGTATGCCGGTTACCCCACGATGTTTTCCTACTATCTTACTCATATTTGCCTAAAATTATTATAGGTTGTATTCGATCCTGCCCTAGTTATATTTTAGAGCCTTATCATCATACTAGCGGTTTGCGAGCGGCTCCCAACAAATACGTTGCGGACGTCCAACACGTCCCTGATGCGCAGGAAATTCGTTGCGGATGCGTGACAGATAAGCAATGTTTTCATCGTATATTTGTTTGGCATCTACGCTACTATTCACGGCGATATCGTTGCGCGCCCGCAACTAACTTGTTGTGCATTCTTTGCAAGGCGCCTGTAATTTTCAATAAAATTCCAATCTAGATACCAAAAAAACTAGATACCTACAAAATTTAAGAGAACATTAAAATCTTTGTTGATTAAGAAATGTTATTATTCGATTAAGAAATTTTTAGGTGACAAATATTGCAAACGTTGTGTTTTCCATTGTATCATATTTTCTATTTTAATTTTGCATACTAGTTTAAGGCAGAATGTACTTTAACTCCTTAAAATTATACCATCTGAATTGTACACATACATTCAAAGTAAATAAAGACCTATTCTGTCTATTCATCCGCGAGGTGTTCGTTGGGCGCCCGCAACGTATTCGCTGCAAGCCCGCTCCGCCCCACAGCCGCTAGCAAACCGCTAGTATGATAAGGCCCTTCAATAGGTACATCAGCTCTACTATGACACTGTATAATATTATTAATTACTATTGCAGTTGTCCGAAAGAGAAATTGCCCAACACATGGTATAGCAGCATCCCTCTTTAGCTGGCTGTAAGCTGTGGTATGACATCAGAAAAAAGTAAATCTCTCGAAAACTAAACACCAAATTCCGCAAGAAAACGCCGCCATGCTTTTGAGAACATCATTGGAAAAGCACAAATGCCTCGATTGTGAGTATGTTTTTCATGTATGTTCGCCGATTGAAAAGTATACTTCTTAGTTGGTTTTTTTAAAAAATTGTGATTTAATGAGGATTTTTTTTTAAATATACAACACATTTATTCGAGGAGGTCGAATGGAACCTGGGTGTGTATCTACACCGCCGATTGTATCGATTTTAGGGTTTTGAATTGGAATGAACAGAAACACCTTTTTATAACAATCATGTGAAAAGGGGTAAAATAAATAAAACGAAATAACAAGTAATAACTGATTTATTGCACAGTTAAGCTAAAAATTTCTAGTAGTGTGAGGCTTACAAGACTCACAGAAGGGTTAATTAAAACGAATGGATGGTCATTCGCGAGCCCCACGTCGTCCAAGTTTAGCGGATCACCAATTTCAATGCTTTAATATTGTTACAAACTCAGCTCCCCGTTTCTTTAATTAAAATTAACGACGCAAAACTTTGACAGTCAAACGAATTATTAGTACAGAAGCAAACTTTTAATTAGTTTGCCTTCTTCCAGCAATACTTTTGTGCATTTACTTGTCTTAAGTAATTTAAATTAATTTGAATTCCTTCCATATAAAGTTAGCCTTACATATTTTATATCCGTTGTAATGACCACTTCTTATATTTCGGTTCACACGAATTGGTCAATGACCATTGAGCTTTCATTATAACACAATGAGATTGAAAAAATAGAACAACATAATTCTATAAGCTTTCTTCTGTGCCACCAAAATCGTATTCACATAAGATTGCTTACAATAAGAAATCCTTAACGAAAATTGCTTGCTTACATTAAGAGTTGATAAGTTAGGAATTATACATTTCACGCCGGAAACTTCAATAGAACCAATCCATGACAATGTTTGACAGGTACCTACCGCCATTGATGAACATCGAATCATGCATGCCTAAACATACAATTATTGATGAATGGAGAACAGAAGCTAACCAAATGTAATCATGAAACAGTTTCTGTTCGATCTGTTCGTAATCAAACAAGTTTCGAATGTACCGAGTTACATCTGAAACCCAAGTAGCGCATCACATAAATATTCAGGTCGGCACAATAAGTTTAGCAGTATTTGTTGAACGACAGTTATTAAAAGTATATATTTATAGGTATTTTAATTATTTTGTTCTAATACACAAATTATAATACAGTTTAAACATTTATAACATCAGCTAAAACCGAGGTTCATGAATCGTTATAAGTGCATTGGTCCGTATATTCGCACCTCATGAAGCCCCGGGGAGCAAAACCGGCTGGTTAGCTCACAGACTTGGCTCCCACCGAGACCAACATAAAATGCCTTTTAATTTGACCAAACTCTACCATGGCGCCTACGCGTACCGACGTAAACAAATCGTGAGACGAGATCAATGAATATTAAGCAACCTCCGAAACAATTTCCAACACTATCCCAAGATAAAATAAGTAAATAAATTTCTCCAAATAAACATGAGAAAGAAATACAGATTGCTTTATAAATTGTCAAAGATTTCTACTATATGCCAGATAGTTTCATCGATAGTTAGAGGGAAAATAATAAATTACATAAGCAATGGTCCCAAACAAAATTCATACCAATCTTTGACGCATAACTTTTAACACTGGACCTAGATATATAGGTTGTTCGTTAGGTGCCTCATAGTTTTCACAGAGCAATGGAAAGTGATAAATATTTATTAAGAAATAAGATCTAAATATCCAATGATAAACCTTATCTGATAGTTGTATGATAGATAATACCTACTGTGAAAGCAAGCAGCAATTTCTAAAAAAACCAATATAATATGTACTTATTGGTAACATTTTACAGAATACCGTTAACAAAACGTACATCGAACTTGACAAATTGCTTACGCTCCTAATACCCAGACACCTCAGCCTCTCCGAAGATAGGGGTCGTTATCAACTTTTACATCTACACTATGTTTAGATGTCGAGATAGCTTGATCGAGTTGATGCGACCGCGCACACCACTAGTGTTGTGCTATTTAGTATTTTATTTGTATAACTATGAATTGAAATCACCATCTGAATTTCTTATTACATAACGATATCTGGAAATGACCAATTTCCATAGCACGTTGTTTCATAATATAATAAAATCCACAAACAGAGTAAATTTCTATCCATATATTATAAATTTACGGCAAGCGACTATATGTATGTACTTCTAATGGATAAAGGGAATCGTTAAGGGGTATTTACGGTGTTGTAAGTTATTTTTATTGATTGTGTAAAAGTCCAGTAGTGTAGTGAGCAATCTAGTTCACAGTGCCGAACGTGCCGGCTCGTAGAGTCGTCTGTCGCGCATCAATACGGTGAACACAATCAATATGTTAATATCTTAGATAAGGCAGTCAGATTCCTGAACATAAAACATATAGTCACCGACGTGGAACAAGAGTAACCTAAATTCTTGTTCGATACGATCATAAATAAGGCAGTCATCTCACCTGTATAAGAGACAAACTGATGTGATTTTTGTTATCTCTATAATATGCAAATAAGCCTTTTGAAAAGTAATAATATACTTAATTGCTTAAATATAAAAATATTTGTAATAATTAGTGGCCGTTTTTATTAACCACGAAACGAGTTTCTGCTTATTCTATAAATGGAATTCTTATATAATTACCAACTCTAGATTGTAATCTCCGATAGCAGGTCTTGCATCATTGATGAATAACGTCAATTATACTTAAAGATATTAAATTAACAATAAATTTATTGAAATGTTTTTACACCCTGTCTTTGGGTTCAAATTGATTATATACAAAAAACAATTGCAAGTACTTATTTACAGATACCGTAGGTACCTAAGTATTTTCTTACCAACTAAATTTATACGACTATAGGCATTTACTCCATAAAGAAGGATATTTTATTAATTATTAAATTTCAAAATATGTATGCCGTTAAATCGTGATTGGCTCCAAGTGAAAACTCGTTAGGTCGATCGTAAAAGTCGACAATAATTAGGCGGCCACAACCGCGAGAACCGATATGAGCTGATTACGAAAGAAATACAGTCTTACCGCGTTGATTTATTGAACACCAAGCTCGGCTTCATCGCCCTACCTCACATATAGCGGACTTCATGTACTTAATGTTAACTTGATGAAAAGAAATTCTTTACATTTGTCTTGCTGACTATGCGAGAGTGAAAACAATGTTGAATAAATGTTGTTATAAGAATAAGCAACAATAAATAAATTATTCATACACATTTCCCTGATGGCTATATCTATAACTCTGATGAGAATTATTAGATCTCATTAACGTATCGATTAAACAAACATTGAAAAAGACTTAGTAGGTATGTACCTACTTGCCTTTGTGGTGAAATCATTCTTATGATGTAAGTAGGTAGGTATCATGATAAACGATTCGTCTTGGAAAGCTATTACCACTATTGACTAAAAAGTGGAAAACAGTTAAACACCATTTACGCTCATGCCGTAAAATTCATAGACCATTAACACTTCACAATTTGCTACAAACACTTATTAGTAAGTTTGAACACAGGAGGTTACTAGTAGTATTATTTTGTAAAGCGAACCCGTTTTGAATCAACAAAAAGGCATTTACAGTAGGAACAGAATATAACAATATAACAGTTGTCACTGCGGTTACTTTGTGGTATCAAATAGAACGGTAGTAGGCTTGTAAAAACTGAACAAACGTCGAATATTTTTGGGCGTATTGTTTTTAAAAGAGGTGCCTATGTTTCGAGGCTGTAATCGACTGTTATAAATTTGTCAATCGTAGCACGAGGCATGTGCCTAACTTTTTATTTGTGCATAATATTTAATGCAATCCTGTAATCTAAAGCTACCTCGTCAGATACGGTGTGTTGCTGATGCCAAGGTTTTTTTGCCAGCGCGCGATAGGAGACTTGTCACACACCTATTAAGTATTACTGTATATCTTACGTTTTGTTAACTTAAAATAAAAGCTACTTTAAAATAGAGACCTACTTAAAATAAAAATCTTGATATATTACAAAAGCATAAATATGTCTTATAGATTTAATAGCCACTGTTTTATATCTTATTCTGCTACCGAAGAAGATTGTATTTATTTAGGTTATACGAGAGATATAAAATCCATACAATGCCTTTAAATCGATCAACCCACATAGTAACATTTTTGACTTTTATGAAGAAGTTTGTACTACGTAGTTAAAAATCATGTACTTACTCGTACATAGATTTGATTGCTACAATATTATACGACCGTTTTCTTTTTTATTACAAGAAATATGTAAGCTATAATAAGAACCATATAAACTACAAAGACTCTCAGTGCGTATACACATCCCGTGTGAAGTCATGCGCACTTATCTGATGAGCTTTTTCAGAGGACAAGACGCGTCTCCGACATATCTTAACATTTATCACATCTTTTAACCTAATTATTCACACTAAGTCGCCGCCTAACTTTTTTTTTTGCTTAACTACCAACAGATTGTTATCCTCTTTAACACTAAGCGTTTTGATTACGAAAAATAGAATGTTGTATTTTGATACAGTAGTGCAGTAGTACAGTAGTGTTATGCAGTAGAGCCAATAATAAAATTCGGCTTACGCTTCTACGATAATAACCAATACGGCACTAGATTATCTTCGACTCAGTTACGTGAAGATGAGTGTTTAGCTTCCCAGCAGTAGCAGACCTAATCGAGTCTGCTGTAACAGGATTATGTCATTAAAACTGCATCATACGATCGTCCGCAACACTAACTGGACTTTAACGGGCACGCGTCTTCAATCTTGAGAAACATGTACTCTTAAGAAGTTAATAGTCTAAGTATAGGTAATACAGTGTTAATCAGAAATAACAATCGATGAAGAATATGCCCAGTAAGGAGCCTACAGTAATAAATATGCAACCACAAATTTTGAGCTTTACTTCGTACATCACATCTTAATTATTGATCGCGTGAGTAAATTTATTGCAGGTCTGGCAGAGATAATTTCACAAAGTAAAATAAATACGGCAGAACGACCAAGGCCATAATTAAGAATTAAAGCTCTTTTCCAAATTGTCGCAAGCAGTTGGAGATGTCCCTTGATTTATCGCCAGCGAATAATATTCCCAGTCAAATTGAAAATGTAAATAAGAATTTGCAGCAGATCAATCGATAAACTGTACAAGTGAATTCATCGTAAATTATACAGAAGTGCCTTAGCGTTACCCCTCTTATCAGCGTAAATTAAAGAAGCAATAAATTACAACCCACCATTAATTTGACTGGAACGAAGACACAGAAACATGAATACATAAACTGGTTTTAATCGGCATTATAGAAATTTACAGTATAAAAAAATAAAATCTTAAGTAAAGATTTGCAATATTTCACATCTCTTTCTGTTTCATGATATTATACGAGTAAATGTAAGAAGTCAAGTTTTTCTATCAGACAAGCTTCATCGCATAAAAAGCGAAAATAATTTTTATTATGGTCTGGTACTGAATAATATGTACATGTGTATGCAACAAGGAGGTCGAAAAAGTCAAAGTGAAGCGCGACAAGTTTCTGATGCAAAAAGAGGCGGGAGGCGAAACGCGGCGTAGTTTTTGTGAATACCGTCAAAGCGCGTTGTCGCGCGACACGTCAGCTACTCAAGTGGCGACCCCTCTAATTGGAAGTCTACCTGTTGCTTCGACTTGCTGGTTTTTTTCAGTTTTCTAGTGAAAATTACCTGTAGCTAAAAGTGCTTCACTAGAACACTTGTGATATTAGACATTAAAATTTTCAAACATTTTAGCTACATAATCGAGATCTGTGTTTATCTAGATATTATATTTATGCTATTACAGTTACATCAAAACACCTGCAACTATAAACATCTAACAAAGCAAAGTATTTCTGTCGCATACATTTTTAAACATTTAAACCGAGAAAAAATCTTTAACAAGTTAAAAACTGTAACAAAAAGTCGCTACTGAGTCTACTAAACAACGGCACCGACAGGTTGCAGTACAGCTCCATGATGATCGGTTATTTTGGGTTGTTTTTCAATCATTTTAACTGGTGAAGCATGTCCACTGCTTGTACACTGTTGCTTAGGGTTGTCAAAACGTCACGAATGTGTTTAAATATTACTACAGTCCATCAAATCTAAGAAGTACCGTTTGACAGTTCTAAACGTAGTACATTAAGAATTTAATTTTTTGTATGAAAATTGTTTATGTTATGTTAAAATAAAAATAGCTTCATAATTCAATTATTTCACAGGAAAGCTAATAAAAATAGTGTGAATTCTATTAAACTAATTTAATAGAAAACAGTGAAACGTCAAACGGTACCTCTTAGATTTGATGGACTGTAACTTTTGTTTAAGTAATTAATTACATTACCAAATTACATTTACGGGGCGACTATTTTGGAGCTGGGGCCGATCTTCTTACTGTTATTAAATCAATCGTCTAAATATACAGTCGAACTTAGGTAAGACAAAAGCCGTTTTAGTCTTAATTCAAAAAGTTGATGATGGCCCTAAATAGAGCAAGTGGTACGCTCCGACGCGTACAGCGATTCTCCACGCGCGAGACTTGCGTCGTGAGACTGGCCGCCGGAAACGCAGTGACAAGTGAACAAAAACTCACTAACATTCATTCATGCTTTTTTCCCATCACTGGAAAGAACAGGTTCACTATATCTAATACGAGCAAGATAGGGACAAATTGTGATTTAAATCAATATCCACGAAGATAGAAAATTTGAATATGACAGTGATACAGGACAGTCTTACAATGTTTTGTCCCGCTATAACAACTACAAAGAAAACAGGGCATGTGAGATAGAATCAAGTAAGCTATTAGTTAAACGATATCCGCGAATATGTAGGTCTCGAGGTATAAATAAGTTGGTTTTGACGATAAGCGGCGGGTGGTTGCACGATCGCCCCCGCAGGTTGTCCGCCATTGTTTTGACGTGCCAGTTGATTTGTGCGCGAGCGCCAAGATCGATCGCCAGTGCCAATTTATTGCCTTTTCTAGGTTCTCATGCGCTGAACGGCATTACCTACCCACAAATTACAAAACGGTCGTTCCTCTAGCTAAATACAGCACAAAAACAACATTAGCAATAAAATCTTATAAAATGGTCTCAGCAGCCGATATATTTTTTATAAAAACTTACTTAGTTTGGAAGACATAACACTAGCTTCGAAATACTTAACATAAATAAAGACAGTCAATTATTTATCAGAGTATTTTGACCTAAATGAGTATAAATTTTGAAGACAACTGAATTTCGATGGCTCCTAAAACCCGTCCCCTTTACTAATAAACAAAGAGTAAGATGTATTGGAAAATTAAAAATTGAAAAATTGTTTATTGATTCACAACTTAATTGTTTCTTAACAGCACTAGATTAAAGCCTCTTTTTTAAAAAAAGTAATGCTTGTGTTAGGAGCCTCTGCTCTCCCCAAGACCAATTCCTTTTTATTCTTGTAAAGCAATCTAACTAGCCTATGACACTTTTAAATCGTTTAACAAAGACCAAACATAGATTAGCTATTCACACCTTGCTCTTCGTTTATTAGTGAAGGGGCATGAGGTTAGATACGATAAAATCATATTATTAATTTTTCAATAAGCAATAAAATTTAACATCTTAACAGTTTTAGTGCTGAACAATGTAAACGCCGCTTGGATCAGGCTTTATTTGATGAGTTTTCGTATCGATATTACCGATAAGCCGTTACTTCCTTTACTGCCGTACTTTTGTTAAGTCAGTTCCTTAATTAAGTCAAAGAAACATTGTTATTTTTATAGTGCTCCCCAGAAAAGGTAATAATAAAGTTGGATTGAGTCATCAAAAATAGGCGAGCAAAAGTAATAAGGTTGAACACGTAATCTCACACGGAGCCGATAAAGGCAAACCTATAAAAGTGGCACTAAAGCAGTAATTAATGTAACCAACATTCATTATACGTAAAGCGTTGGTACTTGCCGAGTGAACGAATGTAAACAATCATTCGATTAATTAATCCAGTAGCCAAGCATTAAAGTTTTAATAGCGGAGCCGATAGCGCGATTTGATTGAATTGTTTATTAAATGAAAGCACAAACGCATTTATGAACAATATGTACGGTAAAATGGCATTGTTTCGCGAAATGTTTTGCTTCAGATCAAACATAAAACACATATAAAGTGCAGGTAAACGGTATCCTGTTTGACCGCATTTATTGAGTTGACGGGCTACGCATTTCTTCTCGCTAGTGCGTTCAGATTCCCAACATTGCATACAAGCAAATTCCTGATTGTTTTTCGATTTACATATTTGAAAAAGGAATTTAACTTACAATTAAAATGTGTACTAGATATTTAACTAGAGATGTAATAGATACTACTTCTATTCCGCTATTCAATAGGTAGGTACTCAGTTAGTACTATAGGACAAATTATTCAACAGTTTGTAACAGTGAAATATGGCTGCACACACATTGTAGTGCACTGAACAGTAATACGGCTGTTGCGACAGATGCGATTGAAAATCATAAATATCGAAAGCGGAGCGCGTGATACACTAGATCGTATATAAAGTACGAAGTCGGGATCCAATTTCGGTGAATTTAATGTAAATGCATGAATTTTCCTAGTTCCATTCGTACAATCAGTGTCGAGAGCTGACATTTGCATATGCGTTGCTGAAATTTCAAGCTATTCCGAGTTTAACCGAGTTCAAAACTTGGCGGGCTTACAATGCTAGGGAATGTTAGTAAGATGTGCCAGAATGTATATCCATGTCTAACAACAGAGAAGCAAGCGCCTCCTTATCAAATTTACATTAAAAAGGCGTTTCTTAAAATAGCAACATGTTAAGCAGAGCACTTGTGTCAAGTGCTTAGACGCGACGCTTACCTTACCAAAAATCTGGAGTAGTTTACGAAGTAGATACCTATAATTAGTAGAAGCCATGTGTTGTAAAAAGAAACAGATCATAAGGGCTCGCGCCATTCTAAGAGCGTGCTTGCAAGAGGTTAGTGTAAAAAAGAGCAGATGCTTTTAACAGTTGGTAGTCAATTGGATGGAAAATCTTTCTGAGTAGGTATGTAAAGCGCGTAGCCTCGAACTCAAGGGACATCGTAAAAGTGAATACCAGCTGATGCGTGTTTGACTGACTTGCATGTGTTCTTTTATTGAAAACAGACTTAAATAATATCGTAAGTTTTTAAATAAAACTAAGAAAAATAGTGATAATCTTTGATAATAATTTTATTCTATCTTCCGCGCGCAGCTTAGCCCTATGTGCAAATTGGTGTTGAAGTTTTTATCACCACGTTAGTCAAAAATAGCAACTTTTCACGAGGAAGAAAAACTACATGATAAATGATAATATCATGATAATACCATTTAACAATTTTAATAGGTATACTTAATATTAATTGTATCTATTGAACGATGTTTGTTTCTGATTGACTGAAAGATGCGTTAATCTTCCGATTATTTAGCATATGGCATCAAAATCTCAAAACCACCAAATTTCGACCTTATTAACGACGTAATGCAGACTATAATCTATGTCTGTGCCAAATTTCAATCAAACCTTGGACAGGTTTGATTAAAATTTGCGTGGAAAAGTAACAAACATCCACACCACCACACATCCACACAAACATGGAAGGTAAGAGTAAGATTCTAGTGAAACAGCAGATGTCGGCAATTAACTGTTGTCGGTATCGGTAGTCGTCTAAAAGAAACGAATAAACCGATATCAGCAAATTAAAGAGAAATAGAAAATTACCAAGTACCTACCTACAAGTAACACGTGTTCTATACAAAATCATAAAACCTTCACCCTACTCGGCAATCGGATGAGACACGTCCCTAGAACTCGTAAAAAGTGTAGGGAACGACATGCTCTGTTATTCTGACAATACGCAAAGTATACGCATTATTTAACAGAGACCCATAAAACGCAGAGGCGAAGTTTCCATCGTAAACGTAGCCCATGTCAAGTAAAATTAAAGTCTTAGAAACTAAAGGTATTACTGCTAACACAGCAGTAATAATAAGATATTTTACTATGCAATGGTATGAACATTGGCAGTCTGAAAACCAAAGTTATTATTTAAAATAATAAAGCTAGAACTAAAGTGCGTTAGTTAAAATCTAAATAAAAGAACACGTCATTTAAATATTTATTTAACCAATTAAACGCCCTCGATCGAATAAGCGTCGTAAAGACATAACGTCGAAAAATAATTGAAAAATCCACTCCAATATTCGGGTTATAGCCGCTGTTTAATTTATTATCACACGCTTCACGTCTGCAGACGCTGAGCGTAGTAATACTAACATTGTACCACTTAATGGGCCAATATTTTTACTCAAATTAATTGAAGTTTTAAACACCAATATATGTACAGTAATTTTGTTTCTTACTATATTAATATTGTTATAGCAATTAACAGGTACTACAAATACTTGCTTAAACTTTAGAAAAAATGTTAGATTCCAAGTAAATTATCTCAAGTCATAGAGTACTAACTTAAGTTCGAAAATTCTATTTCAACTTATGTATGAATATGGTATTTATAAACTAACTAATATATAGTAGTTTTATTCAAAAATATTCATGGGTAGGTACCGTAAATCAATCAGAATCCGACGCGATATATGTTGGGATTCAAATTAGGCCCACGCATATCTCGCATTTCAACTCCAAAGGCACGAGACTTTTGTGTTAAGCCATTCATAGAGCAGTTTATTCATATTACTTGGTGGTTAGATACACTATCTCACGGTAGTGTAGCCATAATTAAAGTTTTCAACACAGTGGACATTTACGCGGTCAATAATAATTAAATGCACAGCACAATTCATTGAATGAAATTAAAATTACTAATATACTGGTTATCAAAAAAACAAACCAATATTTAGTATTTATACAAGAAAATACTAGTATAACTAGTATTTTCTTAGGTTTAGACCAAAGCACAAATCGAATAATTTAAGTAGCGAGTTTAATAAAAAATCCTATCACGAGACAAGAGAATATAAATGGGCACTTAATCAATGATCAAGAGTTTATAGTGGTTCATAGTGTTGTCTAAGTAAATATGTTGAATAATGCTACGTATTTATACATATAAACGAGGCATTGATCTGCTAAAACAGTTGATGAGTCATGACCTATGAGTTTGCGGTGTAGTGATGGAAAGTCGACGCTTGTGCAATAATGCTAACTTTTACTTTAAAAAATTGCCTATCATAATAACATTAATTATTATTATTACCTGGTGTCATTTACGTAAAAGTTGATATAAAAGTACTTATCATCATGACTGTTACAAATCTAGATGCTACAAACAGTGATCATATAAACGTTCTCAGCAGTAGATTTGAAGCGAAATCATTAATCGATTCTAGCTCTGCCTTGATTAGATACGGTGACAGTTTAGTGGATCGGTGCATTTCCCATAAAGAACAGTGAATGAAGAGAAAAACTCGTCTAAGCAAGTGGATAGCGATTCGTCGGTGTGGACGGCGGAATGTCTGTCTATCGATTGTGTGAGTTGAAAGACAAAAAGTTAATTAAACCGCTGACGGTGACAGTAGGAGCCGCAGGTGTCTATGGGAAGCGCGGCCGTGCGCGTCGGACTGGCACCGCGACCAATTGGAGCTAATTGTAACGATGCCAACGAACGACATAGCTTCTATTGACACTGCCATGAATTAGTGCCACCAACAACCTATAACCGTGAAATATTAGTGCCGGCGAAGTTGCAGCCAGCTAAACACGGGAATACTTAAAAGAACAATGTTATGGAGATTACAGTATCACAATTAAGCGTGGCAGCTTTATCATGTTTTCAGTAGATAAGTACTTAAAGAATGTAGAAAACATCAATTTAAATTAATTGTTAACCTATACTGTGTGACGGAGACCATTGAAGACATTTTATTTTTGTTATTCAGATGCAGCGATAGACAGTGAAGGAATGTAGCCCCTTAGTCGCTTGTGAATTCCTAAGCCGTATTTGGATAGCAACCATGTATAAATGTATGAACAAATGTATTGCTAGAAAAGTGTAAAATTTCATTATCATATATGTATTACGTTATAAACGCTTTTATTTAGCTTGCCCTGATTATTTTTTTGTTTGGGTCAAATCTGACACCCAGGATTGACGGATTTGACTGAAATTTGGTGCGTAACATTAGGTCTCATGGCAATATAATCATATGTAATCTACTATTATGTAACGGCGGCCATCTTGAATCTACATTGATTCTTCTTCTTCTTTTAATTATGGCCTCTGCAGAAATTATTCCGCAATTTTGCCAGTGTCAAGTTTAAATAAGTATATAAGTTTACCGAATGTATTAAATTATATTGTCAATCTGTCAACAAGAAGGGAGTCAAATTTCAATAACTAGATTTGACCCAAACAAATAAATAAACACGCTAAATAAAACCGTTTAAATAGATTTAGGTTAACCAGTCATATAAATATATGAAAACAGCTGGTTGAAAGAACAAACTGTGTAAAAGACATCAACGCGTGCTCAGTTTTTAAGTTACTTCACAGACACGATATTAGGCTTTACATGTAGTAGAATAGCGGTGGCGCAGCTGTACAGGCCTCGCTTTAGAAAAATAAGGTTGCGGGTTCGATTCCCAGTCGCGCTCACACATCTTTGTGTGAGTTGTTACACTGCCGCTGGTCAATATCGGTGAAAGAAAACATCGTAAGGAAACCGGCATGTCTAAGAACTAATCATGCGAGGATATGTGACATCCACAAACTCGCACTTAGCCAGCGTGTGTGGATTATGGCCTAAACTCTTTCAACCCGTAAGATAGTTGAGAGAAGACCCGTGTCCAGGAGTGGGACTCTAAAAAGGGTTGAAGTGTAGTGAATGTAGTAGAAAATCTTAAAGTAAAGAAGCGTTGCCATCATTACATTTATCTTAAAATAGATTATTTTCAACAAGTACCTAATGTGACGAGTGTTTGTTTAAGATTTCCACACTTCATACTACCCCGCAGACGATTAAATTTCGTTGGTAGATGTCCTCGTATCTACTTTGTATCGATACCAAAATTCACTTCAGTAGTTTTTGAAATCATCACGAACAAACATTAATCTATAAACACAGTGGTGATGTTGTTTTATAGTTTTCACGAAAATTAAAAATAGCTAAAAATTGTTTTGTACAAAACACGGTTTATAAAACAATTATTTCATTTAGTACAAAAAAATAGGCACTACTTTAGTTAGTACTTACAACTCTGTCTGTCCGTCTGTTACGCTTTGATGCCTTAACTACTGAACTGATTTGAAATTTGATATGAAGGTAGTTCGAGACCCGAAGAAGGACATAAAATAGTTTTTTTTGGCTGTTTTTTTTTTGTTAATGGTTTTGCACGAAAACCACGATAGTGCGGGCGAGCGGAGCTGCGGGCAGAAAGCTTATTTAGATATAAAGTTGCTGATTAGATAACTAAGCAATACAAAGTATGGGTTTGATAGTCTCATCATCATGGTCATTTCATCAACGACTCTCTAATACTGATTACTTCGTGTAATAAATATCTTTAAATATACGTATTTAAAAGTATAATCATATATGACATGACCCTCTTTACGTGTCTGGGTGCGCATACACATATCTTTCGACGCGGCCATTAACGCGCCTCAGATCAATTGGCTTTCGAGCCGTGGGCGGACCGTTTCATTAACTATTATAATATAAAAGCAGTCCAAGCTGATTAGTTCCTTGAAAGTGTAACGCTTTTAGCTTATAATTGATGTTTATACAAAAATATTTTAAGGCTTGTTATAGTTTCGTTACATAATACGTCAACGTTATCTTTACTTGATATTTTAAATACGAAAATAGCTCTGCCTGTCTGTTTGTTGATCTCAGTCCGTCGCGCTTTCACACCAAAACTACTGAACCAAACCAAACTTGGATAAAATTTGGTTATTTGGCCGCGGTTGGAAAGCTAGTATCGTCAAACTGGCCTGTTGGCATAGTGGTTAGTGAGAGAGAGCTCGGTTCGATTCCCACTCAGGACAAATCTATGTGTGATGAGCATGACTTTTGTTCTGTGTCTGGGAGTAATGTAATGATGGTATGTAATGTATTTGCTAAAGAAAAGTATATTTGTAGTATATCAGTTCCTATAACTCACAACACAAACAAATGAGACGTGTAAGAAATGTTTAGAGCTTCGTATTCAAATAATTGTAAATTCGAACGACAATCTGAGTTACATAGGCTAATAGAGCATAATAACTTAGATAATTTCATGCATTTAATATTATTTTACACACCCCGTTTTTTTAAATGAAACTGAAAATTGGAAACATTATTGCAATAGTTGCATGGGGCAGCCCCCATGGCCAAATGACAATTGAACAACCGGAGCCAAAAATTTATAAAAAAAATGAAAATTATTTAGAACGATATGTCTTTCAAACTGAACGATGAGAATGACACCATGACGTTTCATTCGTAATCGCCTTTTTTTTTAACGCGTTTTGTTATTACATTATTAAAATAATAAACATTTTCATCATAATTACATTAAACAGCAGCTAAAATAATATTAAAAGAACAATTTACTTTGAAATAATGTCATTATTGATACCATTTCAATATTTATATTGCATAGGAAACGAATAAATTAAGGCAAATTGTGTTTTGTTATTCGATTAATGTAATCGAATAACAAAACACAATTTGCCTTTTCAGTTTTTTAGAAAAATGGGTACTCCTAAAATTCATGTTTAATTATATTCCAATAGCTTATTCAATAAGCTTTTCAATGAGGCATATCACATTGGTATTCAAATACTATACCACTTTTGACCATACTATAATAGCTTACTTTGGGACCAGAAAGCGCTGTGTGTATGTGTGAAAATATTATAAAAAATAGTAAGTAACAATTTTTACTGTTGAGTAGGGGTCTCCTCTTAAGGGATGATACTGATGGATGTCACATATCCTCGAATATTTAGATATATCAAATACCGGTTTCTTTACGGTGATTTCATTTACTAAAATTGTGCAGCAGCGATGAAACAAATTCACAGACCCAGGATCGAACCTGCAACCTAAATTTCAGTATTGCTGAAGGTATCGTTATAGAGTATAATTTAAATCTATTTCAAATACACAAATAGGGAACACCAACCACGCGCTATGCCATTATCTGAGAAATGTTCCGAGAAACATAAAACCGACACGATTTATAACATGAAGGCATAAATTCATAAAATGATATCGTACGACACGAGGTGACTAATGTATAGACAATTCACCGAGAGTTGTATAATAGACGGGGACACACGAATTACCCAGTAGCGGAGGCTTATCTGATAATAAATATTATGGTCCATTCTTTTAGGCGAGACGACCATTAATCGAGTGGTCGATAGCAGCATATCGCCTTACTAGTCGCATTGTTGGCCCTACAGTTGTTCCTATTTATCAAGCGTCGGTAATATTGTTATGGCGCTCACAAAGAGCTATGCGTTTGCTCTCGACTCCAATACAACGCCGACCTCTTTATTTCTTGACAGCGACACTGTTATGAGTAAAATATTAATTCCATGTTACCAGAACGCTAAGACAAATTGATATACATCACACTGGCAACCTATTGCACGAAATACAATCATTGTTTCGAGCCCAGAAAAAATAGATAGACGTATTGGGACAATAATTATAACCTTACCTGACCTTACGATAATTGTATGTAGTTTAACAACTAAAAACCAATTTTAATCATTGGGTACCGTTAAAGTTTCTATAAATCCGAAGGCTTTCATGGCATTGGTCTATGTCACTGGTATAAGTGTCAGGGAATCGTCAAGTTTAAAATGATTTGCATATAAATTACTTTCGTCGATGCGTAAATCCACGTGTTGCTCGGTGAGAATAGAGATTAATATGGTAGGTGTCCGCGCCGATCGGGTGACAGACAACTTAAGCTGACATCCGTCAACGCCGCTGGTCGTAATCGCCGGATCGAAGATCGGTGTTAAGCTCGGCTTATTGAACTCTTCAGCGGATTCGAATTACCCCGACACGAGTTCATCGTTCGCTTACGCACACTTTCGATCCAGTTAACATTTCTAAATAATAATAATATAATTTATTTTCTTCACAAAAGTTACCTAATGCTAGTTGTAATCCAACACCTTAGAAGATTTGATATTGTAATGTGTAGAAAAGAAAATCACAGATAAATACATGGATGTGGCGAACTATGGATGTCAAATTGAGCTATCCCTAAAAATCAATGAAGAAACATTATAAAGGTACTATGTTGATATTTGCCGACGACGTCGAGTAGCATATCAAAGGAATGACTGTTGATAATTCATTAATAAAGATCATTATCATATCACCGTTGAAAGATTAATGAAGCTGAGAGACGTCGCGGTACCGGTTTGTGCACGCGATAGAGCGTCAAGTGAAAAGTGAAACAGGTATGGTATCACTCATAATATTATCAGTTACGGTGCACTTTAAATCCTCTCTTAGTAATTATTATGTGGTGGCGCGTAAACGCCTGCGCCGTACAGAGCCTCCATAAATAGGCCCAAATTGTGTTTGTAGTAGGGTGGCGCATGGCGGAATGTTCGGGCGGCTAGCGGGGAAACAAGGAGCCGCTAGGTATTTATTTTATTTGTCGAACGTGCTTCTCTACCACAATCGCTGTTTGACGATGCAAATTTATCGCGGAGCTTAATAAAACGAGCACCAACATCATCGATTTGCAGACATAACATCTGCGACCATTACAGTGCGATTCGGTTAAAGGGTATAATGCTGGTAGGTATTATAAAGAATGCTCTATGTGTTACATATTTCGATGTTTTCATTAAATAGTCTTAACCTTTGCTATATGGCAGTATAATATGCCAGGAAGTAAGTAAAAGGCTAAGTAGCAACAGGAATGGCCATTGCAAACGAATATAAACTGTGTAGCAGTCGTTCGATCCGATAAAGTCCAACATCGAACTTAGTGCTCTATGTTTCGCTCGGTATCGACACATTCGAGGCCTGCCTCTTTTGTGAAACAATAAGCCTGTTTGAATCAAGCGCATAGAAGTGGTGCTCCACCAATACGCAATTGTAATATAAGAAGCATACCTATTGCATCTGTTTATGGTTATGGTTTCTTTACTACTTTATGGTTACATAAAAAAAAAAACAAAAAAAAATTATAGAATCTTTTTAGGATTTAACTTAACTATCGGACCTTGACGCAAATCGTTTGCTATTTATAGAACCACGCGAACTAGTACAATATAAACTGGCAAAGTAAGCTATCTTATCTTATGAGAGGAATATAAAAAAAAAATTACGCTGCAGAATGTAACAATATAACATACAAGTGTGTACCTCACCAATCAGTTTAAGTAGTTTCTAGCAATAAGGACAAAAAAGAGTAAAGTAGCATTCGTGGTACCGCTAACTATCAAGCACAAACACTGCAACAGCCGCTTAAAAGTGTTCAGTTTCGCCTCTTTAAAGTGGGATCGACGCATTTACCTTTGGCGCGGCTCTGCGCAAATTGCTAGTTACCCTGCGTTCAATGCAAAACGATATAGCGTCCTACTCGCACAACACTGTCCCGACAACGTACTAATCATTGTCTTTGAAAATAAAAAAAGACTCCTTTTTCAAGGAGATGCAAGACTGGAGAGAAAACGCTGCGGTATTCTCAAGATAATAAGATAGATATAGCGTGGTGAGTTTCAATTTTGTTCACAAATAGTACCTGAGTGCAGAAATCATCACAATACCTGTATATAGCTATTTCAAAGTTATAATTTGTTCAATATCATTAGAATATTCAATATAATTAACTAACACTAAAAATAACCACCTACATATTTTCTTGACCTTGAATAACTAAAGAAATGAAGATAGCAATGCTTTAAATCTAATGTCTAAGTCTATAACCCGAGGAGAAATCTTTGACCCGTATCATATCCAACAAGATCGCTACAAAGTATTATATTGTAGTGTCTGTTCAATAAAGGCTGTGTCAGTAGAACAGAGGTTCATACAAAGCGCATCTCATTTTCGGCATCAAAGACAAAGCACACATTAATTACAGTTTATTATTGTACCTCTAAATATCAGATCGGTACATTAGTAGTCACAGTAAATGAAGAACGCAACTCGTGAAGTGGTGCGGCATTTGAACCCGGTCAAGTTCCGAGACACCTAGTCTTGATCCTGCACGAATACAAGCAGAGACATAATAGGAGGAATTGGAAATTCAGATTGTTCACTTCCTTCCAGGCGAAGCGGAAAACAGCATAGAGAAAAAAGAGAGGTTTAAATTGATTCATCAAAATGGACTAAGCACCACGGGTAATGTAATCTAAGGAAAAATCAAAATCGTTTGAACACACGGAATTTAGCACCGGTTGCAACAAAGATCGGTATAATATAATGATACGAAACTCAGTTATACTTAACCTAAAGTAATGCACCAACAACTAAAACAATTACGTCGTGAATTCAAAAAGGTTTCCACCACGCAAGTATGTATCTACCCGTATCAATAACGTAGTCAATATTCAAAACGCGTTTCCAAGTTTCCATTATAAACGCAGTACTATTTCTAAAGAGTGTAATGTGAGGGTCGTGTTCTCACGTATTCAAGAGAGCTTCCTACAGTCTGCTGCTTTACTTTTGTGTAGCGGTAGCTGACATCGCAAATGCATCAACATAATATGGACGCAAAAGAAAAACATAACCTATTTGTGACCACCACGCCAGTTTTAAAAAATGAAATTCTTAAAAAAAAACTCTAAACGCAAATGAATTCAATATTTAAACGCAACTCTTATCTAAGTATAAGCAATCAATAGAGAGGAATTTTTATGAATCGAAAACTAAATAATATAATTTAATAGCTATTTTTAAAACCTGAGTAAAGCCAAGCAACCAAATATTTAATGCATATCCTAACCTATGTGCTCGTTGGATACAGCATCCAAATAACTCATGATTACAACGCAACAAAGGTTCTTGTCGGATTGTTTGCGTGACCACGATTGCGGGATTTCTCCTCACTCATTTACAGGATCGGTTTACCCCGCATTCCTTGAAGTCAGTCGGATCTTTATAACACCGTTCAACGGGTCACACGCTCTTTTTCATTGGATATACTTTTCTCATACAATTAATTTTAGAAGTAGTTTAACAACGTAATCTATGCAGCTCGTTTCGAACTTTTATTACCTAAGCTATTTAATGACTATGTGACCCCGCGAAGAATTAAATTAAACACGCACGAAGTAACCCTGACGATAATGAGAGCTGAGGCGAGCAAGCAAATTATTATCTGCTTGACTTCACTAGGTTACGCAAAACAATAAGCAAACAGCTGGCTCGATGTGCAATAGGTGCCCCGTCATACAATTGTGCTCGATGATCATAATCCAGATAGTACGCCAATTGTGGCAAGTATTTGAGACCGTAGGCCGAGAGCCTCACGACTGCCATCGAAAGTGAATTGTCACGCTGGCAAACATATCGTCCAACATTCGTCTATATGCTGTGTCAACGTGACTGATAGCTTTAAATTTCGCACGATCAAGTTTTATGTCCTCATAAAAATTAAATGCTTATATGATTCTTAATTTCTGTGTTGGTTTATATGATTTCCCGGAATTTATTAAATTTTCGTTTTTCGCTCTTTGTTTTTCAATATTGATTGGAATCGCAATGAACTCATGATCACGTTACTCGAAACTTTAATCTTATTGAAAAGTAGGTATGTTCTCGGGCACAGGTTAAGCGCAATATTTACACTATCAATTGTATGTCATCGGCATCTTCGACGCGATGTTTTCACTCGTGCGCCCGCCGTGTTACCTTTCGAAAGCGTTGACTCATAAACAAAGCGACCTCTGAACTTAATAACACTGTGAGGCGGGCGTGCGAAACGGGAGATGCACCCAGCGAATTGCAATATTTCTTTCAGAAACCATCGAGTCACTGGCTACATGACACGCCATAATTCTAAGTTTGTTCTAAGTGCAAAAACTGTTCAGGCTTTGCGGCGATGGCTTAACAAGATAAAGCTTGATATATAAAGTTTTTGTCATAATTCTGACCCACATCTGATAATAAAACTAAAATGGTAAAGAAGTATTGTGAGAAAGCATTCGGTTCTATAGCGTTTTGTTCAATATTTGGACACAATCCTAAAAATAATACTAGCACTGGGCTTTTAGAAACTCTAACGAGACAAGGTCAACGACAATTTATTGCACAGAAAATTTTCTTGCATTTATCAGATATGGAAGACTTCGTGACTCACTTGAGGTCAATATTTAATTCAGCCTCTTTGACATATAGAGGGCCTTGCCCCACTATTGTTTCAATTTTATTCTATCTACCTACCTAAGAGGTAGCTCTTAGTACCTTAGCGCAACGACTATATGTAGGTACCTACTTAAATGTTCTCCTGAAAGAACAGTTAACCGATTTGCTCTGGCAGGTCTATAGAAATTCAATGCAATTCGGTCTTTGTGACTAGTCTGTACAAGACGCTTTTGAGAACAATGCGATTTCCACAAGAAGCTCTATATGCCTGCAGCAAAAGAGAAATACTAAAACACTTTTTAACCGTCATGCATATATGATTAAAATAATTACTGGGAAGTAAATAGTGTTTTTAACACAAAGTACATAGGTAAAGATATATAAGTTAAGATAACAGTTGATAAATTAACGAGTTAACACCTCTAAATTAAATTCGTGACTTCAAACAATTGATGTAAAAGCAAATTAACCGATACCGGTGTTCCCACACTTTTCTGGCATTAACCACGGGTATAACACCACCTCAACAGGAACAAAACTTTTTAAAATTAAATAAACACGCTCAGGCACGCTCTAGCGATTTCAATATAATTCGGTAATTTACAACATCATATCGGCGCGGACGCCTTTGGCTAGTAAATAAGATTCTCATGAAATTCGGCGGCAGCCGGCAATCCTATCTTAGGCACGCTATCCATCAAGCGGCTTTGGTCACGCAACAATCAAGCTACCTAATTATATCTACAGATATAAAATACAATATTATGTTAATTATGGTAAAAATTTAAAAAACTAGATACAATCCATCACAAGCCGTTTAAACGAGCTGGGAGTTTCTGCATACCAAACCACTTAATAATTTGTCATAACACAATCTCATTAACGGCCAGACAGTTATTGAAAGTGACAAGCGGTCACAGCAATGTTAGCCATAACTACGCTCTGAATGAATCAAATTAAGATAAAAGCGATGGGACGATTCACCACTTCAATTACGACAACCCACACAATGATTAGACGTTTAACTAGATGCGCTGCGGCTCGATAGTGGACCGACTTAAGTTATTAACTGTTAGCTTTGTTATAAATACATTGAACTTGACGTGGATTAATCGAATAAGATGTCTAGGTCTTTTTACATTTAATCTTCTTCATTCCTTGTCAACATTCTAACTCCCGGATTAAGTGCAGTCGTTTATCTAAGAATTTACGTCCTCCTACGTAGTTACTCTTTTATGGGCTATTTTGTGGCAGCAAAGACGTTTTATTCAAACTACTTTGGTCAATTTATACCTCAATTCAGGGGCTGATTTTTATTTCACAGCATCTTTTGATTGACGATACGAAAAGATTGATTTCTTTATTTTGACTGTTTAATTTTAATGTATATTTTCAAGGATGACGGTGTTTTTTGTAGAAGTGTAGTTTATGGGGCTAAATTAGTTTATAAACCAGTGGTTGGTCAGTGCTCAGAATTCGACCATATTATAAAAAAAACGTAAATCCGTTTGTGCTTTTTTCATGGGTAGGTACTAAGTTTCTTTTATATAAAGATGATGATGGGTTAGTTTAAGCTAAATCGCCCTATTTAAACAAAAACCAAGAGCCTTAATCGAAAATCAGTCATTCGGGAGCCCATAAGAATGTTGACACTTTTAGATAAATGAATAGATACTACTAATATTCCTTTAGAAACTAGTGTGTTCCAAAAAAAAATCTAAAGTAAGAAGGCGACCTTCAACTTGGTTTGCGTGGAATACTGATTAGTGTAATAATAAGAGGCACTAGCAGACAAAAGTTGTTCGCTTTCGTATGCAAAAAGCGTTAAGTGTTAGCCGACGCGGTTGTAAGGACCGAACATTAAACAAGCGGTTGCGACCTAAACTAGAAATGGGTTGTTTGAGTAGGGTTTTTTGCGAAAGCAATTGTACTTCTACGTGCCTTGTTACAGAATGCTTTATGCAAATCTCAAGTATGTTGTACAACTACTATACTTGTAAATAGACATACCTACATGGGTAATCTATAATTTACATAGCGAAGGTAAGACTTAATTTAAAATATCTAATTACCAACTAACTTGATCTGTAGACAATCGATATAAACAATTAAGTATACTACCACTGCCGTTTAAGAGCTATTAATTGCGTCAATTTGAAGATGATTAAATACGAACGTGTATATTGATCAGGCAATCAGTCAATTCTCGACAACCACTCATATTAATATGATGATTGCTTTGAGGACTACTCACACAGCCAATTTAAATTCTAATTGACCAAATGAATAAACTGATTAGTTTGTGTAAAAATGTATTCCGATTATTAGAATTATGTCATTTGTTCACAAAAATTCATCGTCGTAACTCATACATAATAGACGATTTATTTTCCATTATTCAGTAACAATACAGAATGCTCATATTTTCTACACAAGAAACCTCAGCAATAATGAGCCGGCTCAGTTCAGGGTCAACACAAACTTGCACTCGTTCTGCGACAGCTAAAGACACTGTGTGGTGCGGTGGCGCGACGTATGAATGACCCTTGCGAGGCGGAAACTAAAACACGCGTCCACAAGCGACACTATTCACCTATTCTATTACTACATTAAAGCGGACATTCTCAACTACTGTAAATCTAACATATTATTTAAAATATTAATCTCTAAAAATCATGTCAATAGCGGTATGACAAATATTTCTCAGGAATATATTGCCGATAAATGCCTGATTACTGATGTCATAATTCGTAATACCTACCTACTTACACAGTTCAAGTACTTTAATGCAGTTGGAATCTTACATAGCCGACAAAAGGTTTAAATCTTACTTTCTTTAAATAATAATGTATCTTGCGATTATAATTTGATTCCAGTCAGATTTTATTACCGTATAGGGCATTAAAATCGATGCTGTGTCGCTAAACGGCCCTCGTAAATTGTCGATTAAGACGATACACTTTTGAACGACAAAACCGTTTGCGTCAAAAACGACCGCTTCTCGCAAGCCGGTGCTATAAATTTCATAATTAATTTTATTATCGAAGTCATTGCTTGCGCGTCGACTTAAAGCGAGATTTGCGATCCGAAGCGTCTGCCGCCGCCACCAGCTTTATCATTAAACGTTCGCGATACTCAACTTCCTTTTTATGCTTTACAATTTGTTATGAATAAAATAATTTCAGGTGAAAGAGTTAGGTCGGTATATACGGCAGAACCAGCTTCCTCTCAAAAACCATCACTGTAATAGAGTTTTCTATCTCGACCCGCGCGCGGTTATAAAAGCTAACTTATTTTCAAAGGAAAGTAATGAGAATTTAACTTAGCGGAAAAATAGCACGGCTCGCGTTTTGCTAACAACGTAAAGGTAAAGGTTAAACACTTTTTGCCAGAGTTATACTGTGATAGACGTTACACGAACAACCCCACAGTTGCCGTCTTCCTTGTCCAAATTCTTTTAATTATTATTTCAGCGTAGCGGTAATAACACTGAAATATGACGGAAAAGAAAATACTAAACTAAAATTGGAAAGACGGCAATGTATTTTATTTTGACTCAAAGTTAATTTTTAAAGCTTTATAGTTCTAGCAATGTTCTGTCTCAAATTCACACTATTGATTAACACTATTTTTGTATGAATTGAAGCTAAAGCAGTTCAGATCATTCTCTCTATCTAAATCACTCCAGAAACGACCTGAACCTCCAAGGTTGAAACACGGTTTAGATAAAATTTAATTAATTGGCAAGGACCATTACATACTTTAACTAAGATCCGATAATGAGCTCAATAGCAAATTCTAGTTAATTTAGATATAATAAGCGGTTCATAAGAGGTCGTCGCCAAATAGACCTTTAGCTTCGTTAACGCCATATACGCTGACAGTATTGTAACCGTGAATGGTGTTAAGGAAAAACGTGACTTTCTTCAGCCTGGCTCACTGTTTATTGTTTCTAAGACAAATATAGTAGCGGCACTAGAAATGCGGTGGGGTCATTCATTTAACGCTACCTTAACTTGGCTTCGAAAGCAGCGGTGTTAGACCGGTAGATCTGCTACTAACATAAAGCTTATGTCGGCTTGTGCATTTTAAAATAGAAATATGTGCATATATTGAGTGCATCAGCTGCACAAAAAGGCACAATCTCGCCAAGATAGGATAACAAGATAACAAGCGAGGAGCGGCGGACTAAGACGGATAAAAACAAGACATGGAGCCTACTCGCAGACGTGTACCTTGTTTACTTAAACGAGGGCTACATAAGTGCCTCCGGAGTAGATTCCACACATCTCCTGTTTGTTGTGGTAAGATAAGATTTTAAATCGCCCGCAGTAATACATGCAAACATACCCTTATTAGATTCTAATACTTCGAAGTACAAAATAATTAGTGTAAGAGGTAATATTATGGTAAGAGGCCTGGAGAATATTGTATTACAGCTGACGCCTTACTTAAAACTAATATCCATCACATTACTACCACATCTAACAAACTTAATTAATTCCATATTACGCACTGGCCAATTTCCTTCTCAAATGTGTCATTCAAACATAGTTCGTCGTCACTAAATGGTTACAAACGCAACAACAACGCTCACATAACCATAATTTTACGGGCTGAAAATATAAACGGAAACTTGCAAAGACATCTCTTTATTTTTGGAAGAGAGCACACTTTAATGGAGGAAAATATTTTTCAAAGATTGAATTAAGCCATCACTGTAAAAAAAAGTTTGTTAAAAAGCCTTTAAGGAAATGACTAGGCAAAAAAATAGGATATTAGCTAAAAGATGTTGACCTCTAAATTCATATAAAGAATAAGGATTTGAATCGCAATTTATAATAAGATTATCTGACATACCTTTACATATTTTGGGTAAATCAACGAATATACAAGTAATCTGATATTCTAATCACGTAGCGCGACTTCAACGCATATCGATTTGCTTTAAAAATCTATGAATAAATGATAATAAATGAGTTCACACATAATACTTACTTGTGAATTTTAGTCACGTATAAATGTAACACAATTTCTAATTTAGTTTAAAATTATGGTTTTTGAGAGCTGGCGTCATATAAAAATTCACTAGGGAACAAATAAAAGCAAATAATGAAAGACTAAGGAAGTAAAAAATAGGGATGACGACAAGGTATAAAAAATCGTTAGACGTTAGACGTTAAATAGGTATGTTTTGCTTCATCATTGAAATGAAACCATATTAAGACTTAACGCATCAAAGTTATGGAGTGCGCTACGTACAAAGGTACTAACTAGGTAATTTACCTAAGCATGAAGTCATTCGAGATTTCGCTAGCTAGGACATATCGCCGTAATTTTTAATCACACAAAAAATAAGAAAAATATGTGTCCAATATTTTCAACATCTATCTGATGTACGAAACAAAAAATTGTCGTAATCCCTATTATGCAAATAGTACGTACTACCACAAATAATATCATAATCCTAAGTACTACGAACTTGTGGAAAACTATCTATCTAACGTTTTATTCAAAACATGTATTATTTCTTATCTATTGTTATCAGTAAGCAGTGAACGTGTCATTCCACGCAGTCAACCCACGTCGTGCTTTTGATGTTAAAGATGCTGCAACACACAGCTTTAAAATCCAAACTTAGGCGATTTTCACAGTATTTTTTAATTCCACAGAACATATCAACACAAATGATACCATGATTTATAATGATTTCAAAATATTTACCCAATATAAAGGCAAAATAGGCGCAATATAAATAGACTCTAAATTATTTGAAACTGTAATGTTTTTTTACCTACGCTGTGTATGTTTAAATAAATATTTTTGTATTGTACAATACTGTGTATTTTTATAATTCTTCGCAACGTTAAGACGACAATTTTATTCAACCTCGCAAGCGACAGCGAGATTATCTAATAAATCGCTGTCCTCGTCTTCCTAGTTCTTCATATTCACATTTCGGCACATTTTTATCTTCCCAATTGCGTGACTATCTGATGCGGGTATGAGAAAACACGTGGCATTTAAAATATAACACCATACCATGTGAACTTCCTAGTTTTAGTATTGCAACACTTTACTTGATACTTCTTATAAACTTAGCACGTAGACACGATTGAGTCCAGCTTCTTTACAATATTTATTTACTTAGCTACCTATATAAACACTCCTACAAGTCAACTAAAAATGTCTTTAATAACCAACCTTAACTACATAATTATTCATTCATATCTAATGATATCCTTACACACCCGTGAAAGTAAACATAAAATCTCACGTATATTGTTAACACAACGAAAGAGCCGTACAATAGCTCGTCAAACATTAACAACTCTGACATAATAGGAACAGAAGAGTGCAGTAATCAACTCTAATAAGAAGGTGAGAAGGCGAATCGTATTTATTACTTTAATGGAATATCAGCAATTAGGGTTACAGATAGAATCAGTAGCGCTGACAAGGTGCAAACGAGAGTGGCTCAACCGGATACGTAGGGTCAGCACCCAAACTAGAAAAATAAGTAAACGATATTAGACGGTGCATCCTACCTATAAAGACTATAGTAGCATAAATACACCAGTAATGACTATTGCTCGTTTTATTGGCGACTGTAAAAAAATAAAACAATGCAGCCCAAGACAGAATTACCATAGAGAATGAGCGGAACGGACGAATTAAGTGAAATATATTCAAACAAGGTGTAAGTGTCGAAGATTTAATACAGATAAAGAAAGGTATCTCCGTTCTGTTCCTATATAACTTTATGAGTCCTCACCACCTATTTCTACGACTTCATTCCGTGGTTTTTTAGCTTTCGTTTTTCAAATAATATACACATTCAAGTAACAAAAGTTGCTTTGCTTTCGGCCCTCCACAATCATTACAAGTTAACTATGAGTAATTTTGTAGCTAAATTGCATACAATGCTTGAGAATTGGAATCCAGGAAGAGTGTTAACTTTGCTGGCTACCTGCAGGCGCCAGAATCGTTCAATTGAGCTGACTCAGCAGCGTCGCACTACCGCGCAATAGCCGCTGTTGGCGCATACCTTATCATTACGTCGCGCGCGCACTTCGCACTACCAAAAACTCAAGTCATCCAACTTCCAATTCCAACCAATTAACGACCCAACTGCAATTTGTAGACATAAAAAATAAACTGTGACGAGATGGTATTACGTGTCCTTGGAAACGCAGCGCTGGAAGTTTTTATTTTTGGTATAATTTTTGTCAGATCTATTCAGATGTCAGTGACCTCGTCTCAGGTTATTAAGCTAAATGTCTTTGCTTTTTAGTACAACGTTTTCATTTAGGTTTTTTGCACTCTGTGCTAAAATTAATCAAACCAAAGACTTCACTGAAATAAATTCACTTGGTTACCAAGAAGAATAGACACACATTTTTATTTTTAAACAGTATCTACTAAATATACTCTTCTACGAATTTTAATTAATATACAAGACCAGTTTGAGAACATATATTTAATGCAAAAGTAGCAGAAAAATATTAACTTAACTATAGAGGTCAGTATTATACGCCATTGCTAGGTGTATCGTAAATCTTTTGACAGCATCTTTTGTGCAGACAACGGCCTCCAAAGACGTCAGCCGACAACCAACCGAATATTTTTCATTGTGCTGTCATCATATTAACTGACAGTACACAAAATAATCTGCTATTCATTTAATATTCATACACAATCACTTGCAATAGCTGCCGCTATGACAATACCATCACATCTTATAGCTGACGTTAAGCACAATTAATTTAATTTACACTCAACTACAGGATTCATAATATTGAGTATCATAGATATAATAGTTGCTAAAACGTATTCAAGCATGGAATTATTAAATATTAAGATTATGCTTGTGAATTTTCAGTTGTTTAAATTAACGAGGAGATAAACAACAGTAGTAGAGGTTGGTTTTAATGGGCCACGCGATGTATACTCAGCCCGAGTGCTAGTTAATTGATAGGTGGCGCGTCAGACGAATGAGATGTCGGTTACGGGACGCGAGAGCTCGAAGCATTCAATTTGCTCTAAATCAGCGGCGAACTCGCCGAAGCCGCAATTAAAAACCAGTCGAAAGCAGGGTGCTGAATATAATCTTCGTCAACACTTGCAGTGACCGTCCAATTTCAAAACATTATTTCTCACGTTTATAATACAAAACTGGTAATGATCACCACAAGTCGATGAAATATTATTTAAAAAATCAGTAAGATAATATGTAATAATTTAAATACTTAGAAAATAAATAAGACTCTCATAATCATTGAGAAAGTTTTACTTATCAAATATATGTATTGAATAAACATACCTATTCAATACAAACAAACCTAGAGTACCTAGGTACTACAGTATGTTCATGCACAAATACAAAGAGAGACCAAAATTATACGCGAGATGTGGTGGAGCACAAAGAGCCAAGTAATCAAAACTATCGGATTGCATTAATAACGTGAAAGTGATAACTCGAAACAATAGACAGAACGGAAGTCTTGAGACAATTGGAAGCGTTCGCGTTGCAGCGTCAAATAAGATGTTCTCTCGATTCCATTCAGAACCAATCTCCAGGTTCAATTTGCTGTAAATCAAAGACACGCGCGCCTCTATACATACGGTATCAAATGCAATTATATTAGTCGTAATTTTGCGGGAACAATTATAAACGCTATCAGATGACGACGCGAGCTCCATAGTACCTAGGTATTTATCCTAGGGGTTAATCATTACAATAAAATTTGGTGATTAATTTAAGGATAAGACATGTTGCAGGTTATGTTATAAAATGTACAAATTAATATATTGCAGCTAGTCCGAAGATGTTGAAATCCCATCAGGAGAAACTCACATAAAAATCACCTTTTTATAACTTAAACGTAATTCTTAAATTAGTTAGGAAGGTATATGTTCTTTAATTTTTTAACATTTTGTTCTTATACACGCTGACATAAAACTTTTGACTTTTTAACAAATATTAAAAACATATTTAGTGTGACATAAACATGCTACAACTAGGCAATAAAAAAAGCTAACTAATTTAATGCCAATAACCTAACTTAGGAGCAAGCGAGTCCATACATTTTTTTGAAATATACACGTACTAATACTTAATAAAAATTTGACAGTAATTGCTAACAAACGAAGCACGTCCTAAAAACTAGTTTTCATGCTTCATTTGAACGGAAAAGAGTATTTCTAAAAGCTTTTATTAACCCAGCGAGACGCATAAAATACAAACTGGAAAGCGAAAATGTTCGAATTGTGGACAGCATAATGCTTTCAACAGACAATGAGCCGTAAACCGTTATGTAAAATAGATAGGAGAAAATCTTAGCAAAATAGTCGATTAGCTGAGGAATTAATTTTCCACAAAACACTTTTAGCGATAGAGTCTACTAAAGTAGCCGCTTTTGGGACGCGAACAAAGTGAACAATTTGTACAAATCAATGTCGGCCGATATCTCTACATGGCTCAGGGTATGTAGAGTTACTGGGTAGATCAACGAATAGATTATGCTATTGGGGAATTTAAAGGTATTATGTTCTATTCATACATAAATATAGACCATTACGCCTTTTCTCCATGGAGTAGGCAGACACTACGTGTTACGATCTAAACACACTCCGTTGCTCTTACACTCAGTACATTTCTGGTCATACATCGTTACGAATGGTACACACCTTTCCCTTTTGAAACACATCACAAAGTCTAGAAGCCGTTTCCAAACATCTCCGCTTTTCATTAATTTTCATTCATTTCATTTGATTTTCAGCTGTATACCTTAAAGTGAAGATCTGATCAACAAAAGCCATTCCATGCCTGCCTGCACATTATATGTTCAATGATTTTATGTTGTATTCATCATTTTTTTTGACGTGACAACGTCTTAAATTAGGTTGCGGCTGGGAGGCACTTATGAAAAAGTGTAACGCTCGGGAACGTTACGATGAGTCACCGAACGAGAGAGAGGCCCGCCGAATGCCTTGCGTCTCTCTCCCACTCAACTATGTTTCATCCTTCTTCCTACTATACGAATGAATATTCACATTAAAATTATTTTACCACTCAAAGTCGTTGTCACGTAAAACTTTCGCCCGTATAACGAATTTACAGGCAACCAATTTTTTAATTATTTTACATCAGATACAAAATAACTTCTACCTTTATAGAATTAAATATCATCTACTTATACCTTTTCAAAAATAGTTAAAATACAAGTATTTCACTTTAAACTTTAACTTTAACTTTAACTAACTTAAAACGCACGTTGAGACACGCCAAGGTACAAAAAAAGAAACAGATGTAAAGCGAATCACAATATCGTCAAAGGAAGTAGTAGTGGGGTAATATTTAATTATCCCGTGGCGGAAATATAAGGCGGGGTCGCAGTGACCCCTCCTGTTAACAAAATGGCCGCCTGCATAACAATTTGCATTTCGTGAAATCCAAAGAAATCACTAGGTAGGTACTTATTGTATAAATTGAAACATTAAAAAGACAACAATGTCTTTTGTACTTATTTGACATAGTGGAAAATTGTGACAGAAAAATTATTCATAATGACATAATATGCCTGAGTACCCATCACACGTCAGGAAATCTGGCACAGACTGTTATAATAAAAATTCGTCGTTCGGTCCTAATTATCCAACGAATCCTTAAGCCTTCGGCCTAAGTAGGTACTACCGAGTTAGCACCGACATTTTTTGGCGGTCTTTTTTTCTTTGTATAAATTTTCACAATTTTTTGGATCACGGTGCACCGCACCTCATACTCTCTCGAAATTTTATAAAACCTAATAAAATTCCACTAAAACGATATCTCACACGCTATATTTGATCATGGAAAGTGGGAGGAGAGAGTCCAAAATAACCCCCTTTCCCTTGGTGGTAGGTAAACACAAAGTAATACTACTTGTCGTGACGATTCCACTGTGATTCTATAAAGAGATCTATTTTATATCTCGGAAGTCTAGCATCAGATAAGAAAAAAAATTGGTCCACAATTATAAATACAAATACAAAATACAAAGACGCAATAATCGGCTAAGATAGAACCGAACCTAGAAACTCGTCATTTCATTTCATTTTCGTTTCCATTTCTTTTTCATTTCATTTCATTACACCTAAATGATATTTAATTGATTAAAAAAAACAAAAGCATTCTTATTTCTCTAACTCGATCCAAAAAATATATAACGAATACGTAAATAAATACTTCGACGTTTAAAAACGAAACATTTCGTATCAATCTTAATTAAAACGGGCATTGAAGGCGAGTGAATAAATTTGTGTATTACAGGATGCATGGGATATGTAATTTTATTTCGATTTCGATCAAGCATTCGCTTGCGTGACATGGCCAAGAGAAACACGTTTAAAAGAAGCTGCCCAACATATAGTCACGAACAAAGGTAACATGAATTAGGTGTGAATTATACCTAAAAAGAACAAAATTTAATGGTAACAACTAAGTAAGTACATAAATAGTATTGTCTTAGATTTACACGAATATCACACATTGAAATAAAACTACTTTAACGGATTTTATCGCGGTTTATTTTAGATTTTAGATCCCGACGTTTCGATCCGAAGTACATAAATCTTATTTAACATTCAAGTTTATAAACTTAAATGACAAATATTTATATTATTACTAGCTTCCGCCTGCGTGGTAATTATTGGGACAATAAGTAGTTTTTTTGCGTAATTCAGACCATAATCTATATCCATGCCAAATTTCACTCAACTCCGCCCAGTAGTTTTTGCATTGAACAAAAACCAATTTACATCCAGACATCCATACATTCATAAAAACTTTCGCGTTTATAATATTAATAAAAAGTAGGATAGGATAACAGATTTTACCGCAATTTATTATAAGCCCACATTCTGGATTTTCTGCAGAGATTTCCTTGTGAACATAACGGTTAATGTAAAAAATCTAAAACAACGCGATATAAAAACTTAAATAAACCGCGATAAAATTTATTGTAAAATAGTTTTTTTTTTTCAATGTATAATATTAGCGTAAATATAAGACAATACTTAAATAACTTGCTTAGCGATTAAGCAGGGTTGGACTATAAATCTACTTATAGCTATAGACCAACCCTGCTTTTTCATGACTTGCGAAAAAAATTGTGCGAACCTAAATAAACATAGGTCTGTGACTGTATACTTAGAACTCAGCTATTTTTAGTTTATCTCCCGCAGTCCGATGAAATGCGCGTGCGTTGTAATGAACCAAGATAAATCAGCGACGACACTCGAGTCGCTCCCGAGACTATTTCTGCTGATAGGTATTATTAACATTGTCATACTTATGTAAACAAAAGTTACGTTAAACGTTATTGTACAGTTTTAAGCCCCTGAGGTTCAATACGGTCGGTACCAAGAGTACTGAGAGTACCCACTAAGATGCTTAAACACATACTTGCATATATTTTGTCTCGTAGTATCAAAACTTTGAAACAGTAAGTATTGTATTTCCGATAAAAGTTTGTTTTTAGTGTCGCAAATAATTTTCTTTTATAATTTAAGCCCATAAACAATGCAAGATTATTAAAAATGTATTAATCTAAATGTTGATTTCAAATTGAAAGGTACTAATTTTAGAATGCAATTTAAGATTAAGAACGCAGCCCTCCAACGTTTTAAGTAGAAACAATAAATTCATCGACACTAATTGGTGGTTTTCTCCCATTTATCAGCTCATTACATCACAGTAGCGCGAATAAAATAAAATATGTGTGCGGTGCGGTCCGTGCGCCGTGGGCAGATCATTCGCATGCGATAAGCGTCGGTCAGGCACATCGTAAATTCAAAGAGCAGGCCTTGCCGAACTACAGACCTGATTGCGGGCCTTAATCAGCTTAATGTCTACTCGTGGCGGACAGGACATCAGCTGCAATAGACAAACTGAAGTCATCATAACACTTACCTTATTATTCAACAATATACTATTTTTACATAACCTTTAAAACTTAGGTATATCGCAATATTTTGTACTCCAGTCAACTTTTTGTAATTCAAGCAAAAAAAAATAGGAAATATTATTTCTAAAAACTACATTACGCTCTAATTTTGAAACAAATATGCATACGGAGCTGAAAATCCAAATTTATTCGAGCGGCTACACTTTGAAGACGACTCTGGCCGTTGCATGCATGCAGATGAACGAACAACGTTTAATCGTTTAATGGAGACTGCATTAATGTATCAGATTGAATGTTTATTTTTTATTGCTCAAAATAAAATTACGTTTGCGAAGGCAGTAACAATATCGCTTGAGACAACTGTGCGTGTTTCGTGTTGCCATTTGGCTTAGCATTTAACTATAGGAATAATATTTAATGTTCATTTGAGACATAATATAATTTGCAGGAAATAACGTATACAATCCAATAACAGAAACATTGTTATTGGAAATGTAAACACAACTGATGCAAGCTCATGACTCGTGACTTAACTATGCGGACCAGTGAACTTTAAATCAAACATTGTTTCGAAAATTAATCGATTTAAAGTCACGGTATCGATAGCATTTACAAAACATGCACAGTGCACACGTGCGGCAGAAGCTTTGGTAATACTAGCATCACCCTATGAACCATTACAACATGCACGTGAAAATAAAAGGTCTCTTATTTACATACACCCACGGGAGAGAAAAGACGGTTTCTGTACATTGAACACGCTTTATGCAGAAACTAGTGTTTAAATATTCCAAATATTTAGTTTTATATTTTAAGTCAGGATCATTTATTAATAAAACCGACAGGCCAAGAGTGTCGCAATCTCAATAGAATCTAGAACAAACGCAATGTAAATGTAAATTTTACAGTGCTCCGGGGCTTTGATCAAGAATTGACACTGATTTTAGATCAAACTTTGAGATTATGTTAATTTTGCCACGTGCAATTACGTCTCACAGTTAACATACCTGCTTGGCTACTTTATTTTAATATTTATAAACAACTAGGTATGCTTAAATTGAAAGAGATAGAATTTTAACATACGTAACAATCATAAGGTTAGTAAGTAGTAGGCACCCTCTATAAAGTGGACATTTTATCTTACTGTCCATCGATCGATCATGCAATTACATCTGTGTTGCGCAAATGCATGCGATATTTGAGCTGCCATTAACCGGTCCACATGACACATAACCATGGCAATTAGACTTAGCTCAGTGAACGACACGGCGTGCCTAAACTGATTAAGTTCGGCTCTATCTAGAGATCACCGGTTACCTTATACACATCCACTATTAAGTACTATAGCATCATGCAACTATAAATACTATATCTGACACATACACTGCTCCTTCAATCGCCATTTTAGAGATAAGAATTATTTGTAGCACATCATACTCGTCTCCTCAGAATAAAGAACTCTTTGGGCAGTGTATACGTTTCTACATTAAATTTCCAAATAATATTAGGGAAATGACTATTTACAAATTTAAAATAATTATAAAATCTACGTTATGTAAGAAAGCGTACAATAAAATTTCAGACAATCCAACAGATAAAAACGCTTGGAATAATTCGCTCTAATACAACACACTAAACAAAATATAATAGATACTAGCAAACTCGGCGAACTCCGTTTCACCACCAGATGGCTTCGTTTTATGTAACATTTTCCTGAATTTTCTATGCTATAAACCTCACGGAGCCCGAGACCTTTCCAACGAATGCAAAACCGTGGAAATCGGTTCGTGCGTTCTGGAGTTATAGCGTCAGGAAGGAAAACCCGACTTATTTTTATATAGTAGATAAGTACTCCATTTAAAAAAGACATAAAGCCTACTCAGTTTTTTGGTAGTGCTTCTTAGTAGTTGCCAGTCATTCACTACACGGTAGGTAAATATATTGGACTATTTTTATGTAGTTTCGCGTCTCAAAAAAAAAATCATATTTTCATTTCATTTCAAAGTGTTATAGAGGTAAACTAAACAAAACTCATATCTTACCGGCGCGGCACCCTCCCGCAAACGAAAATTGCATAAACATTTTTTGACAGTCACTAGCTAAAACGATGACTAGGACGTTTAGTCACACTGCCGACCGCGACAGTGAAAAATTACAACTCCTGGATCGACGATTGGTAGGTACTACGATCGCTCGATAGTTGTTCCTAATGTATCGCTGTCAATCGCATGTTTTGACGTGCGGAATCATTTTGTTCTATCAGCTGAAAACTGACGCTGCTGCCTTTAGGGGGCAACTTTAGCTTAGTCACCACCAGTAATAGAATCGACAACCTAACGTTATCAAGGCCTTTATTGAAGCAATAAAGTTATTCAGTATTGAGTAAGTTTATCAATAGTACTTACTAATTTTCGTTAAATATCCATAATAGACAATGGTAGTTCAATTATTTGGTGTAAGTTTAGTTTAGTGTAATCTGGTCCCGTAGTTACCAAAATTATAATCTCAATGGTATACATTTGAATGTGACTCAGACAGTGAAACCAGCTAATGAGGCATATTACAGTCATCTAAAACAACATCTCTATTATGTTGCAATTGATGCCAAATCTAAATTTTGGGAAAGACGTCTATTATAAACACATTTAGCAAACACAAGCGTAAGATATCAAGACATAAGTATACCTACTTCTTGCAAAGAAAATTGTTCTAGTAGTTATACGAAATTATTTTCGCAATGACTAATACCTATATCGTGTACACAAATCTTGCTTACATTTTAAAGTTTTTGCTATCATACTCGTAAATAGGTTAAATCTTATAACTGTAAACGACTTATCTACACAGGTATAAGTAGGAATTACATTATTATTACATACGCCGTCTTCACTGTTTTTATATCCTATAATAAGCTTACGCTTGCCCACAACTTTCCTGATGTCAAGCAATGATGTATTCTACGATGGAACGCGCTTACCCAGTAAATATCGATTCACTCGTGACTTGAAGACAGGCAGATCGGGAATGCCGGCAGCGAATACTACAGATTGGCAGTTTGCAGTCGCACAATAAAAGTGGAAGCAAAGCGCTTTGTGCGTGTGGAATTTACACCAAATATCGGTGGCGCATAGCCATTCCCCTACTTGTCTGACGAAAGAACGGAGATGGAGCAATAAGATTACTTAATTCCAAATAATAAATACTTAATAGCAGCGAAACGAAAGATCGAAAAGTCTCATGACAATCTTATGTCAATCTAATACGTTGTTTTTTTTTCGATCTTTCGTTATAGCTTCGCTATGTAATTTGTCTAGAAAAAGTAATTATTACAATCGAGAGCTCTTTTGGCATAAATACTTTAATTTTTCCAAATAATGATTTATGACAATAAGCTAAGTTGGCTACAGTTATCCTTATGTCGAAGTGAACAAGCCCAGAGGCTATACGACAACGACAACGACGCGACGACTGCGCTCTCACGCAAATGCCAATGTTATGAAACCACCACGAAGTTTAAGTACCACGATTCCAAACCATTGATATAAGACCTCAGAGTTCTACACAGTTCAAGTAAAATAATATCAGAGATTTTTAAAGCAGAACATATTCAAAGTTCTTCTTGAACTGGTAACTGTAAGATCATTGTTATATTACCGGCATTACGTTGGCCAAGAGCGATCTATGTGTCACAGCGTGCTCTAGATTTGCTTGTGGTCGTGGGAAATAGTAGCCGCCAGTAATTGAAAATATGACTACTTCATAATATTTTTTATAGATATTAGAGTATAACAACTTTAATGCTTAATATCAATCATATTTAATGTTGAATATTTAACAGTTTTACAGAATTACAAAACTCAGTTTTTTAGCTAGATGGACTAAACATACTCATTCATTTTATTGAAAAAATAAACTATGGGGGAAAATGCATTAAACTTCTATTATTCTTTTAAAAAAAAATAAAGGAATTGGATGTTATTTTCAAAATAATATTTTGACAAAATTAGGTGTTATTTTTTTAAATATTACTCACCTATTTATTGTAGTGTATTATAATTAATTTTAAATAAATTATGCTGTTATCTAGTTGCATTTATAGACACAGTTTAATAAATTGATATTACTAAGCTAGTACCTTGTACACATTGCCGTTTGGCGCTAGATATTCAATCAGCGTCGGCTTTGTCAAGCGATACCTGGGTGCGCGTGCTCAAATCAATTTGCTCGCGATTCCGATAGCGTGAGATAGTTGATCTCTGACGAGTAAATGACCAGTTAATGTTGTTCTCACTACTTGCATTTACTTTATCCATTTCAGTTTCAATTTTCTATAATAATATAATAAAAATAAAATACAAACGTGGTTAAAAACAAAAAAAAAATAACAAAATCAGTTAATCAGTAACCTACCATAATAAATATAGAATTATACTACTAGTATAGTTTAAATATCACTAAAGGGACGGCATACTTATAGATATCTCGGATAAATAATATACCTACAACTACCGCATGCCGCCAGTCACTTTCAATTCTCGCGTGTACGAAATCAGTTCTGCCAAAGTTGACACCTTTATCGTTATGGCTTGCACAATTGGGCCCATAATTTTCAAATACGGTAATTAAATAATACAATTACCTAAACAAAACAATAAAAAGATTATGCAGCTTCTAATGGTAGCTACATTTGACTTTATACTTACTATGCTTATTTTAGGTATCTTTAGACTCTAAGGCTACCTAAAACATCTAAGCATCGTGGCTGACTCTAATGCTTAGAGTAAAATTATAATTAAATCGACCTTTGCCTTTACTAATATTGAACAGCAGCGATGAACAATTCGCACAAAGATGGGCAGGTACGACCGGGAATCGAACCCGCGACCTTATATTTCAAAAAATTATAATTGCATAAGTTGATACATAATATTAAGTTAAAATATTAACACAAAAAACCGACTTCATGGATGCCATTCTCAGAACTAAACCAAACTGAAATGGGACCACACGGGAGGTATTAGCTTTCAATTAAAAAAAAATTATCAAAATCGGTTCACCCATTCAAAAGTTCTGAGGTAACAAACATAAAAAACATACAGTCGAATTGATAACCTCCTCCTTTTAGAAGTCGGTTAAAAAGCGAGGCCGATACCGCTGCGCCACCGCTGCTCAGAAATACACAAAGCAACATTATAACTCGGACATAAATATCAATTACGGTTGTATGCACTTTAATATATCACACTTCAGTACTATTAGAATGCTTAAAAGTAAATAGAACCTACCTACCAATATCGGAGTCACTGTCTACAAGACATTTTTTTACAAAAATAGTATATTTTTTATTTCCTTATTATTTATAAAGAAATTCAATATGCCATGAGGCATCGACCATAAAATGAGTAAGAGCGCAAAACTGTGAACGATCTTTTATGCATTATTAAATTTTATGTCAAATAACTATTGATATAAATATTCCATTAACTTTAAACAAAAAAGAACAATACTTTTTTCATAAATCTGTTAAAAAATCCGTCTAATCAAATAAATTTATATTTGTTTTTACTTCGAACCAATTATTACTTTTAACCTTTAGTAGAAACGATAATGAAGCATTATTTTAGATTGTTATTCCACCTGTACCATGATAGGTACGTAGTACTTGAGCATTTAACGTGCAGTTATTTCGCGGCTTCTTGGATATTAAATGAAGATAACGAATTCAAAATAATTGTTCACAGGTGCAGCACAGTGGCAATAAGCGATCTCACATAAGATTGAGCTCTCAGGCAGCGTGTCTACGGAATCGGCCAGTTCGATCTCGCTTCCGCGAAGAGCAGCAACCACTATTCCAAACCAGTCAAACGCACGACAAGTGCACAAAGGGCGTCGGTACGTGGCATTGTAAAGTGGCTTTAAGTAGGTGCCTCCGTCATCACCTTTTGCATTGAACGCCATTCTCTACAATATAAGAAAAACTAAACACAAATTTTTGTTACTGTCTATTGCACTAATTTTATTACTGTAGAAGATCTGTAAATGTGATGTTAGTATGTTATAGACATGGTTGATTTATCATTAACCAGCGGACCCAGCAGACGACGTCGTACTGCCCGGCGAAGCAGTACCACCTACCGAGTCCAAAAATAGATTACGAAAGACCAATTCTCAGACCTACCGAATATAGACATAGGATTTCATAAAAATCAGTCAAGCTATTTCGGGGGAGATTGTTTCTTTTTTACTTTTATCTGCCTAAGATCCATCCTCGTACTTTAAAGAATACTTCAAAAGAAGAAAATAGCGAAATCGGTTTAGCCGCTCTCAACTTTTGCGTTTAGCAACACATTTACTCACTCATTTTTATTTAGACTAACGTGGATCAAAAAGTTCAATTCAAAATGGATTTTCTAAACTTTAGTAGAATATAATATTTAGCAACTAATATTAAAGGCAGGTATTATCACGACTTCGCAGACATACAAATTAGAAATATTTTTCTTCTTTATTTTTTTACAGAACTGTTTTTTAGAAACTTTTCTTAAATCTAATCTGCATAGTTAAAATATGTATCCGAAAGATACGCACGTGCTTTTCCTCAATAATTACGATCCACGAAGGCCATAACTTTATTTAAAATTAACTGATATGCTGTAACCATAAGAGGAAGTCACTGGTGTAATCGTAGCCATCTTACCGACCGCTGTGGTACTGGCTGGGAGAACATTTAAATTATCGCGAAGTTAGATCCGTGCGCCCATAATCACACCGTTCATTTGTAAGCTGGCTAGCTAACAGTACAACGGCCAAATGAAAGTATCGCCATCAGATACAAAGGGACGTTCAAGTTCAATATTATTCAGAACTGAGAAAAACAATCGTGGCTCGTTAAATTGCGATAGCAAGTACGCGATTGTCCGCATCGCGTTCCTTACCTTATACTCCTCTATCTATTGAATTCTACATAAAGTGAAGTGGGGACCTACTAATGTGTACATACTAGTAGCGTTTTCACAAGTGCTATTTCTATTAACAATATCATGTTGAGTTACGAAGACCATTATGTGTACAGAAAAACCGGTGACGGTTTATGCGACACTGCTAATGTAAAAGTTTTTAATTGTAACTTTCCTTTTATTAATTAATAAATCTAAATAAAATACAGATCAAGCGTTGACAGGATTACAATAAGAACCATCTAATAGACTAAAATACAAAAGAAAACTACTACTTTTACATAAAACCTTTAGCCAATGTATCAATCAGTGGAGGTTTAAAAGGCCAGAGTAATCAAACCGTGCTAATGAGGTCGACTCCGGTTTAAAGGGACAATTGCGAGCTACAACAAAGCCACAAGTATTTTTTAGATTTAAGGGAAATATTTTTAAGGACCTACTGCGATTCCAAAAAAGATGTTGTAAAACACGAATACCTATGCTGTTTTTAAATATTGATACGTTTTAAAGATATTATAATGTAACATTTCAAAAAGTTTATTTTGCGGGTATCAACTTTCCTCGACTGACCAATTAGCGAAATACAAAAGCAAAACATACAATCTAAAGATAATACGATCTCATCGATTCGATAAATCTATCGCTACCACTATCTCTGTAGAGCATACAAATACGAAATTGATTGCTTCGTGTGGTTAGTGACATTTCAGTACCGGTGAAGAGGCGAGCGCGAGGCGTGTGCGGGACGAAGGGGCGGTCTTCACACTGACATTTGAATAGGTCTGTCTCGGCATGTACCGGCACCCATCGACGGCCAACGAAAGGCGACAATGTTCGCCGAACACAGAACAACATTCCCATTGAAAAGAAAATTTACTTTTATTCCACAGCTGACAATAGAAGACACGTTATTTTTCATTACTTCTTGCCGATAAACCTTAGTAGACATTAGCTTTTCACAAGAAAATACAGTTTGATTATTCCAAGTAGTGGTTCCTTCTACAATGGACGTTACGTTACTGTGTTTTGTTACCACAAAACTGCCAACATCTTAGACATGCATTTTAGTAACAAGATCAGGAATACTGGAATTTCTGCAATGAAAAGGTCTTTAAACTGAACTTAAAAGGTAATGTTTAACTTATATCTAATATTAATTTCCGATTGGACAATCGTCGCTAAAATAAGAAAATATTAAATGGGAATTGTAATGTAGGTACTTTAACCATTACCTTTCATAGGAAAACACATTTCAAACAATAAAATGCGTCATAACGTTCCTGCATTAGATTATCTGAGCGCGATACGTGTTCTGAAATAATGTTATTGGTGTAGGTATCTCAGTACGCGAAATGGGCTTGCGCCAAAATATATAGCTTTCATGGTATAAAATAAAAAAACCACATTACCGAATACCCTGATACGTTCCAACTGAACAAGATTGCGTTACTTTACACATAAAATCGCTCGTAGATATGTACAAGGGCAAAGAAAGGGCAAGGCGTAATGTATCTAACCTCTAACATCCAGATAACGAAAAAGAATATTTTTTGCTTTAGTAAAAAGCTAGTATTATCTAGGTATACAAACCTATGTAAATTGCTACTGAGTCTACTCACAGTTTCAGGAGTTCTCATCAGCTATGTGAGAACTTCGCCAAACAGCTTCCTGCGACTTGTTTGAATATATTTGTATAAGAAATAAGAAGCAAAACAGGAACTGTTTAACTATTCTTTCGATACCCACGTAAGGAAACTGAATAAAAACAAAATCTGCTAAAGTTTATAAGAATAGGCTACATTGGAACCTTTAGGCCGTCACTACTTTGGCTTGCAAAAGTACCTATATGTCGTTATAATGTCAAAGATCCCTAATTCCAATTTTGTAAGTTATTACCTATAGGTGAGCTATTAGAAAAATGACACAGATTGGTTCTTAATATTAGGTACTCAAAACATAAGTAAAACTAAATATTTATTGCTAGTCTGTGTTGCCAATATAACACCGGTGGCTTTTAAAAAAATGTCATAAGAAGTGCCTCGTGATTAGGAAAACCGACCCAGGTTTTGATTAAGCTCGTATTAACAGCTGATCACGTTTGACAGCCGACAAAATGTACGACACGCGTACATACGTCGCGTCATTACCGCTCACCACATTTTTTTAGTCATATTGACTTTATGAATGTCTAAAAAATTAATTACAAAAACTTAACGGTATGCGTGCACAATGTGCCGAATCAAGAAAATGATATAAGCACGTGTTATCATCATATGCTTCCAATTTCTTCCACTAATTGATTAACTATTACCACCGTGTAAAATTGAGCAAACAGATGTACCTACTAGGTAAGAGCGAAATCAACATACCTTTCAGGGTATACATCCATTGTACCAATTCCACGGTTTTCATATTCAATACTTAGAAAATGCTGACCACCAAAAACAACTCACTGAAAATTGTTTTTTGCTTCTTATGTCGTGGTTTTTTGAGGGAGACACAAAATAATATTTTTCTATTAAATTTATAAAGTGTGTGATGTACAAACATGAAACTAGTGATAATCCAAGATACATAGGATCGCCTTATGGGCCGTCGAGGGCAGGGGGTCGCATTCACCACCTTCACCGCTAATTGCCGCGCCTCCTAGCTGTAAACGTTACACCCCGTTCACAACAACCGCGTGGATTCGCTAACGATGCTTTACTGTTTCACATGCGATAATTTGTTGGTAATGTTGAAATGCAATTTATTTATTAAGTAACTTCAGAGTACACAGTAATTACTCTATTTTTCAGAATAACATGTTATATTTAACCAGATATCTTCGCAAGAATCCACACAGTTCAACCATAAAAATAAGAGGGTTACAGTACATGACCTTTCACAGTAGCAGTATTTAGTAGTAGTTCGACAATACAATCATGAAGTTATTGAATATTGATGATATCAAAGAGACGTAAATAATACACACATATACATACTACGTATTCTTTACAGAATAGTATCACAACAAAAGCAATATATTTTTGGTGGATGTTAGAGCTAAAATATTATTGAGATAATCATTTAAATCGAAACATGTGTACAATTCCAACTATGTAGTTACAAAGTACAGGTTTCAGTAACGTTGCAAACATTCAATGGGCACTAGGGGCAGGCGTGACCTAGCGCCGAAAGGCAAATTACTATTGTTGTTTAAACAAGTTGAGAATAAATTACATTATAACAATAGACTAGGAAGTTAGGACAGAGTCGTAAGAAATTAAATAAATTCAAATACAAAACACGGGCGATATAATATTTTTTTAATGGAAGAACCATTTATTTAAAAAATATTTATGTATTAAAAAGTACATTAATACCAATAAGAAGCCTAATATATCGTTATGACTTTATCACGACCACGACACACATTACTGAATTTCATGAATAGACCAACAGAATTATAGGCAATTATGAACATGAAAAGCCAATTCTACTATGTGTCAATGGATATTACTTCCGTCACGGCACCCTGCCATCCTTCGTGCACGCCGGTCACGGCATGTTTGAATAGACTTGTAATAAAACTGTTTATGATGTCAACATTGCATTCTCTTGTTAGAACATCTCGAATAAAAGTATGATGAATTTCTTTCTTAAATATGAAGTTCTCATCTATCATTGACTAAAAAAGAAGTGCAAGGTATCTATAACAATAAAGAAAACGGTGAGATTTCATCTTAAATGAATAACAATCAGCAAAACTGGACCACAGAAGGAAATAAATACATAATGTTTATTACTTTTCATGAACTGAAAATAAAGGTTGCGTTATGTCTACGGTAAACTAACCTACCAACAATAACTAAATTATGTACAATAAAATGAAAGATTTAATACATTCTAATCGTTTCGGTAGGTACGCCACCTAGCATAAATTATATTGTTTTAGGCAATAAATTCGCTTTATCGCAATAAGATAATTCAAAGCTTTATCATCCAACAATTCAAGATATACTGGAATGAGATCCAGTAGCGTTAGTAGTGAGTTGTAACGACATTTACAGCTAAGCTATAAAACTGGTGTTTATTTTATCCTACTACATACAAGTGGTGCAGGTAGGTTAGTTCTTAGTTTTCTCAGTCTCACTGTTTGCAATTAAAACAGGTTTAATCTAGTTTCCAAAATTCACAAGCTTGATTATTAAAGAAAAATTTATCGACTATATTTTTTTAAATATATACCTAGGTTAATAAAAATAAATCTTTATAGCCTTTTCATAAGTCACTTACGTCACTGTATCTCTAGTCTAGACGATCGTTAAATTATTAGAATGAAACTCAATCTTCACAACTGTCATCATAAAGTTTGTACATTCGCATATTATTATTGAAAGACGTCGATTAGAAAGACTGGCCAATTACCATCCATAAGGTATTGTGGAGAGTTTAACACAGAGCTGCAACCAACAATTTCTATGTCGACGGTATTGAGTTACGATGCAGCTAGCTGATGCTTTATTATCCAGTGCATCTCTTCCGCCCTTGTTGGTGTGCGCCGTGTCGCCGACATAACGGTCATACACGATACGAGTATTAATCTTACCATTGTATTACCTCTTACAAGGTAAATACAGGTCAACAACATTGATATCACACATGACAATTTGACATGTATCATTCAACATAGGTGTGAGTATTAAAATTACCTTACGTTTACTATCATGGCAAAGCGAAGGCATTACTCGGAAGGCTTAATTTCTGTTTGGCTACTGTAGTAAAGAGCTCCAAGGCGTAAGGATATGGGAATACCAGCGTGTAGTTAGGAATATTCGTCGCGTGCCCGCCCACCTTCATCATACGGGCGGCGCGGAGCAGAGTGTTCTCCTACCCTCTCTCCAATTATGATAACCATCACTCAAGGCGAGCGGAACGAAAGGGGGCAGGCACCGGTTAAAACGTAAAATTACACTTCAATTTTTACTCGACGGCGACGAGCACACAATAAAAAACAAATATTCTCATGGCGAGTATCGACGAAACGTGACCGGCCTTCGTCAAAATAGTCGGCCGTTGTCTTATTGGGCGGCGCTTTACATCAACCCAAGTGCTAAAGTGTAAAATGCTGCAGTGAAATTTATAAGCTTCACGTCACGAATATTGAATAATGACTTAACAAATTATCAGCATCAAAAAGTATTAAATTATTCATTATTGCACACTGCGTGTTATCGAAATTATCATGTTCACTTCTGTCACTTACGTAACTAATATGTTTGGTTTTGTTAGGCAAGAGCCTAATTAATTCCAAGTAAACTATTTCCTGCCGACATGACACTTAATTAATAATATTTTGTATTCAATATATTCAATGGACCTAAGAACTAATAAACAAAAATATGTGTCAGAGTTATAAAATATTAACTTCTCCTTATTTATATGGTGGCTCGTTAACTTAGATCGCCGAAGGGAGTGTCAATTTATATCTCGTTGTCGAACCATGTGTTTTTACATGGGCACTGTGTGTTCCGACAAATTCAACAAACGACCGGCCGTCATCTATCAAAAACACTAACGAGCTGCGATGCCACGGCTATTTACAATCACTGCGCAGTCCGACTCCAATAACATGTGATGATTTTGATGAAATTACAAATAATAGTAACTACTTAATTGACGAGACGCACCAGACTTTAAATACTGGGGTGCCAATCAGTGACATTGAACTGGCAGGCAGCGGCTGTGGTTAGGTTCCCAACCAACAGATAGACACTAAGACACAGTTTGAGAAGGTGGGTCGGAATAGTTGCTAGTTTCGTTGTAATCAAGTTCTACCTCCTCATCAAAATTCAATTCAAGTGGATCAGTATTTACTGGGTAAAGGCATTCCATCATAGACCACATCATAATTAAACATTAAGTATGTTGTTAAAAACACGTAAAAAGGTTTTATTATTGTAATACATAACAATATGTAGTAACGCAATAATATAAACGAGGCTGATTTCAAACCTGCCACTAAGTTTTCTGAAAAAAAAATTGACAGTCAATTTCCAAATTATACACATGACATGCGTGCGCATTCAATTCTTTAACGAAAATAATTATCGATCCAATTCCTATTGAAAACACCATATGCTTTCATCATTATTTCGGTGTGAATGCCACTTTTGGTTTTGAAAGGAAATTAAATTATTTCAAGGTCTATTAAAAACTCTTCACTTTTTATTGACTGTTTCTAAACCGCTTCTCATTTTTTACGCAAGTTGAGTTTTTGTTAACACACTTGGGGTAGCAACCCTAACGGGCATTTGCTATATAAATTTTGTTAACGTAGGTTTATTTGCTTTTTAAGCAAATAACAATGTATCGAAGCATACTGTTTTCAATATGCAGTTCAACTTCATTCTATTACAAGATTTGATAACTTTTCAGATACCTAACATGTCAGGAGCTCTTCGCAATATCAAACAGCATAATCCAAAGGAAAAGATAGACAGTCAGAACTGAACTGCTGTTGATGCTAATGGAAGAAGCCAATGTTACGTGCCATTAATGCAATAAACAAAATGCATTCACAAATAGCCGTAATAAATCGAACCTGTGGCCAGCGAAATAATGTAAAACTCAAGCACTGAGGTCTATTTAGATAACAAGACTGCCCGAGGAATCCAGTTAGTTAATTACGCTCCGACAAGCGAATAGAGGATATTCTTTCTCATTACGTAGAGTCGGTGGTTCAGAGTTCTCATTAAGTGCATATATGTCAGTGCGGCGTTGCATCGGTAGCCGCTCGTTTGTCCTGTCGAGTGCGCACTGGACATTTTTCACCGACATAATAAATACGCGACAACGCACCTGCTTTTACGCGCACTGTGACAAATAGTGCATGTCATTCATCTCTGATTGTGATTATTTGTTACAGAGAAACAGAGCATCAATATGTCAGCGCTATAGCGAATATCTAGATATTTTGTTCGCGATCCTGACACAATTGATGGCATTTATTTTTTAAAGGAACTTGCACCCTAGCTAATTCAGTTTGATCAGCTTCAAACAATGTGTTTGATCAAAATATTTTGACGCTAAGGACAGTTATGGTTACTACACTAATTTTATTATCCAAATGGATGCTATATATCTAAATATAACAAGCAGATTATGCATTATTATAAATGCACAGTTACAAACGTAAATAACTGTAACGCTATATCCTCTGGTATAAACTGTATAATGAGAATAAATGTAAGTGTCAATCAATTAGATACTTAAGTCTGCATTATGTACGAACACATACATGCTCTTAAGTTGTAACAAACTCGCTAACTCGGAGAGCGTATCAAATTCTAATTTACATAATAACGTAACATATTACACAGTGACACAAACAGCCAGAATACGCTCTATATTAACCTGATCAAGTAAACATACGTGACTATCTATACATCTATATTTCAGAATAGCACTAAAATTAAAAATCCTCAAAACAACCATAGAAAACTGAAATTATAAAATTAATAAACCGTACTCTACTGTTGACTATCTTTAAAGGCAAGACTAAGCGCCAGTTTCACCAGTTGCTGATAAATGTCGGATAGCTTTTTGACAAATTTTGTCCCTTTCTTACTTCATGTCAAGTGACAAAAACAAAACTTGTGAATAAGGTATCCGAAACTTGTCAATAACTAATGAAACTGGTGCTAAAGCGAATAAATACACAAGTTTCTACTTAAATTCCTGTAATCTTTACATTTATACTCCAATTTAGCACTACATGGCAAGAAGATCTTTTTAATTCTCACCATAACTATATAAAAGGTATACGAGTAAATACCCGTCTTATCTGTGATAGCAGTTAAACAAAAACTGAATATGAAAATAGGTATCATCTAATGCTAGTTAAACCTCCCGCTTTGTTAGGTATTCAACAACTGCATTCTATTAATGTAGTTTAAAGAGGTTGACAATAGTGTTTGTAGGAGAACAAAAACCTCGCGGCGGCAACGGCAACCGCGCTTACAAGTCAGGGAGACGCGGGTGGTCCCAGCAGGCGTCCAACCTGTACAAGCACATAATTCAGTGATTTGCACAAATACTAACTGACGATCTAACGGCTTATCTGATGTGCTGCGACACTCGACGCATTACAGGAAGCAGTAAACGGTAAGTGTCAACTTTGTCTAATCGCTGATAAAGTTATGTCAATGGTTTATTAATTACACACGAATTGGTTTATAGTAATTATACATACACGTGGAATATGAAAAACTTTATCTGACTTTTCAATTAGTTCGCATACTAAAATATGTTGTAGTATACATACATACGTACTACAACATATTTTAGTTAGGTACTTAATTAAATTATTGAAAACATGCATGTGGTTTTGGCTTTCAATTTGCGACTGAATTGCATTCTTTGCAACTACAATAAACGCGATTATGATATAACTGCTTGTAAATTACATAATTAGTCAAATATATTATGTATTAATAGTTCCAGCGAATACATTTAATTATGCTGGCATGATTTGCCACTTCATAATTTATTAATCGTTCTAATTAATTGGTAGGGCTATAAAGATTTTATTTCAAATGAGATATTAAGGCATGCGGATTTCAATTAATGATGACTTTAATTCTGGTTGTGATGGACGGTGTGGATCTGAAAGTAATACCAATATGTACATACAAAAATATACAAACAAATGGTTACACTTTGAACTCACAACTTTATTTCACACATTTCAGTGGTTACATTAAATAATTATCATAACTTAATATCAACCGACTGAATTTTATGATGATCTACAACATTAATTAATGTTATAATATCAGTCAATGGAAGCGGATATTGATGTTGCGGGACACCGTGTTTATTTTTATGTGCTGAAGTTACATTTTTATCTTCCGCGGTTTTCTTTATAATAAACACTATTTATGATTATAGTTTCCTTTCAATTTATTTTAGTCTCGGATCATCAAGAGACCAGGTAATATACCTACAGACATAGTATATTAGACTAGACCTAATCGTTTCCTACATCTTAGTAGGAAACCATCATAGAGGCTTCTATTTTGCGTAAACCCATTTTAGAGGAAGCGCATAGCCTACTTGCTAAGTAGTTCGACTCATTCCGATGTGTAGTGCACGGTAGATAATGCACTTAGTACAGTGTTTGTTCAAAGGCAAATGCAGTTGTTACGGCTTTTAGTGCCACTGCCTGCAACTATAACGTTGGATTAAGAGGTTTATAAACTTAGATCGTGTAGTGTGCAAGAGAAACTGTAATAAGAAAGTCAATTTAGTTCGTTAACGAGATTGGATGAAAGGCGGGAGGTTGATTAAGCTCTATTAGGAGCCGGCTTGTTGGTGTTGCGATGACATTCCGCAAACGAACCGCATCGGACCGCAACATCACGCGCGACTACGTTGCTTACAAATAGTGTGAAGCTAAACAAAGACGTTATTTAACAGATTTAAAAGAAAATACTTAAAACTCAGAAACTAACACTTAGTCGATTTAATAAAATAACTCTACAGAAATTTCAGTAACTACTTACCTAATTAATTTACCGAAAATATTTTTTAGAAACGTAATGAAAATTTTATAATTTTTTGTATAATTTCTCGGCTTATACGAGCTAGACAGATGGCATGTAGCCTATAAGACATGATTCAATAGACGTAGGCAAGAATTATGAATTTATAATTGTAAATTTGCATCCATAATGGTGGCTAACAAGCGGAGATTGCGATCAACTAGTTCGCGCCACAACAAGTTGATACTAACAGATCGCAATGCTCTTTCTTTATAAAAAGGGGCGTAGTGAAGTCCAGCTTCACTTATCGATATTTAAATATAATCGATGACTTCTACGTAAATTAACCTATCCCGCAAGGTTGCATTTGAAACATCGGGAATTTATTTAATGAAACAGTTTATAATCCATTTTTGATTCTGAGCTTGTGTGTATCCGAAATCCATATTAAGTTTTTCAAATCTTTAAGTAATGTATTGACATATTTGCTAAGGAAAACCAAAACCGTTAAATAGCAACAAATAAAAAAAAATGTCTAAATAAACAACCGTAGGCCAAAAATAGATTTTCACAAATAGCAGTTGATTGAGATTATATTTTTTTTCGTAACACTATACAAATACGAAAAACCAAAGTAAAGTTTCAAAATAAACAAAAAATTTACGAAGATCAGATTATTTTTAAAAATAACATTTAGCGTCTTTCTTGCCGTACTGCTTTGTATAGTATAAGGATCAAATAGAATTTATTTACTTTAAGAAACTCGCATTTATCTTGTTACATCAGAAAATAGTGCTCTATAGATTTAAATAAGTTCGATATCGATGTTAAACATTCCTTATTCACGCTCAAATCGACGACAAACGAGATGGCTTGTAGTTAATTACAGTTATTAGAGAAGTTGCTAGATCGGTCACCACGGTCCCGCGAGGAAAATGGTCACCGATCCGCTGACCACCGAGCACTAAACTCATTCTGCAATTACTTACACATGAGTATGCAAAGCACAACTCCACAAATGGGAATATTTACATGCGATTACACTTGAAGCTCATGAGATTCTCTAGCAGCACCAGATTTATAACCAAGTCCAAAAAAATAGGGACAAGGGTTTTATTATTTATCAAAACCATAGAGTTAATAAAAAAGGCCACTTAGGCTTATAATTATAAGTCCAGTCCGCACATGTCGCAAAATACGATGAACAAATTAAAACAAAATACAACGGAACAATATAAAAAGTCCCAAAAGTATGGCAAATATCTATGAAACATTTAAATGAAAATATGAAAAAGCGCGGCACCGAGACAATTACACGTGTAGCAGCTGTGTATAATTATTACTGACCCAACAAAATCTCGGAAAGAGTTGAGCTTCATTACGAACACAATGACCAGCCTCGGTCGACAATAAAGTTAATAAAATATCAACACGAAGCTAACACCCGCACATAAAATAATGGCACACACGTAAATATTTGTTTTTATATGGGTATATCAAACGTTTGTAAAAAAAATGTGCTGTGTATTAACTGATGCGGGTTAAATTTTTTACAGCCTCCACCGACGCTGTCCCTTTTAATATTAGCTCAACTGAACGTGGCTTATTACAGGCATAAAATTGAAACCGCTAAACGTGGCTGACATAAATTATAAAATGTAAATAGGTATCGTGTTTCCCGTTTTTATTAACACACAAGTACTTTTAGTTATTACAAAACATACCATATTGATGTACCGAAATTATCTGAAAGCATATTACTTAGTGGTAGGTATAAAAAGTAAATCAATGATAACGTGGTGGCGATAATTTGTATGTCTGCAAAATTCAAGTCAAACCCGTTTAAACGTTTTCCCATAGAAGAGGAAACAAACATTCATCCATCTACCTACATCGGCGCAGCGGTATCGGCCTCACCTTTGAAATATAATGGCACAGGTTCGATTCTCCATCGTGCCCACACATCTTTGCTTTTATTGTTTTACTGGCGCGGCTCAATATCGTTGAAGGAAAACATCGTGAGGAAACCGGCATGTCTAAGAACTAATCATTCGAGGACAAGTGAAATCCCGCACTTGGCCAGCTTGTGTCTGACAACTCGTAAACAGTTGAGAGAGAAGAAAGGGTTGAAGTGATAGTAGTAGGATAATGGGGATTCAATGGAATTAATGAAACAATGGAAAAAATATAGTATAAGCTAGTAACACAACGATGATATAAAATTCTCATCGCAGCTATCTCGGTTTAAGAGGTAGATATGATCCATTTCAACGCACTATGAATACGAAATAAGAAATCAACGCAACCGCACTTTTCCTGAGCAATTTCCTTTCGTAGCCAATATTTTAGCAGCTTTGAAAAAGAGGCACTCTCTATAAAATATGTAGCGGCACGTTGTAGAATTTTGTTTAATATGCAATTTTCTACCCAAGTAGATGTATATCGGGTTTTTCGGAACCAAAATGGTGCAATAAATCTAAAACTCTATTTTCATATAAAAGAAAACCGATTAAAGAGCTTTTCCGATACTGATCGCTCGATTGAAGCTATATATTTTCATGATCGAACGAATCCAAGATCGCGGACGGCTGACGACTGGTGCGTAAGGAAATTGAAAAGGAAACATTTCTTTTACTTAATGTTATTGTCCTTGAACTAGTAACCAATACTCGTAAACAGTTTTCTTAAAAGCAGTAGGGAGGAAGTCCGATTATTTTGTCAACATAGTAAATATTTTCATCATGAACGATGCTCTTTATCATACTCGTAATTTGTATTAAAGCTTTCATAAAGCCTTTAATATCAAAAGAACGCTTTTTAAGGCTCCAATTATTATTATGAATAATTATTATTATGAGTAATTATTATTATTATTATTCTATACTAGCGGCCCGTCCCAGATACGCACGGGTACATATCGGTATTTGACAAAATATTTAACAATTATAAACACTAATTTTAACACCTTTCTGGCAGACTTTCCATGCTTGGAAACTTTGATACCGCAGCAACCTACAGATAGACCCAGATAAATGATTACTTATGTAATGGGACCATTTCGCGGTTGAGTCACATTGTATGAAGTTCCCGTGACCTCCTGGTATAAATGTACAACATAACACCCAAGGGGTTTTAGTGGGTACCCTTTGGGAGTCCCACATACCCACACTGCACTGCACGCATACGGGACAGGGGAAACCCTGAAAGAATTCCCTCTCGGCAAAAAAGTACATAAGTAATAGTTTTATGTAACGTCTTACGGAATAGCACATAGGCTAATAATATTTTTTAAAATCATCTCCTAAGAGGGTTAATTACAGGGATTAAGTTTGTATGTAACCTTTTATTCCTTGGTTATATACACTTAAAATTTGGTACCTTAAGATAAGTTATGAAACACGTGTTTTTTATTTTTCCATAACTACTCCCAGGTGGTGTGGAAAATGAGTTCAAGTTGTAAAAATTAAAGATTCTCTGGATCTATTTAGTCCTAACTTTGATTCACCACAAATTTCACACAAATTACACATACCCAAAAAAAATATGAGATAAAATGAGTGTACGTGAAAGTTTATACGGATGTATGTTACTCTTACACGTAAAAACTGATGAAGGAATTTGGACGAAATTCGGCACATATATAGATTGTATTCTGGAACAGCTCATATGCTATTTTTATCTTAATAATACGCGGGCGAAGCCGCGGGGGAAAGCTAGTATAGTAATAGATTAGATTATCTTTCAAATTCTTCATTATTTGGCATGTAACCCAAACCCAATAGCTACTCACTAAATGTTTATATGTGAATTTTACAATAGGTATTGGATCATTATAGTTATTCATTTATTAATGTCCGACTTACACTTTACAGGTTTTTTATTTATTTAAGTACATTTAAAAATGCAGGTATGCATAAAACAAGATATGCATTGAAATAATAATAATAATAATAATTTTACGATTATGTAATGGTTGGTGACTTGGTGATAGTAGATAATAATCACAGACTACTAAGAGAACCTAGCGGTTAATATTTGCTTTTTTTTTAAATACATGTTTTTTGTTACACAAACAAATTATGCAGGTTTGATCTTTTGACAACCTTGGCGCCTGGCGTCACACTATGGGAATATGGACATTGCTGAAAATCAGTGCTGTGGGTCGCCTCTAGTAGGCACTCACAGCGTTTACTGAGCAATTACCATGTTTGACACTGATAGGTCACACTTACTCTTGTTTTTAATTGTTGTTATGTTTGTTTTTTTTTTTTTCTCTTTCTCTATCTATGTGTTTCTTTTTTTTTACTTAATTTTGTGTGTCCTGTCGTTGTCAAATAAATGTTTTTCTTTCTTTCTTTCTTTCTAAATAGTTTTACAGCTATCCGAAAGTTTAAAACATTTCAGTCTAACTTTAAAATTAAATCCATCGTGATTAGCAGCTTGGTTCTCTTGGCGTTTTGCTCGACACCCAACTAGGTATTAAGTTTAACGAATAATAAATTTAATCTCAAACTTAGTATCTATTTTAATTTTCTCTAAGGCTAAGACTCAAGTTGTTATACCAAATACCTACTTTGCTTCCTAACTGCATGAGTATTAATTTAAGCTCGTTTCAAATATAGATTACTTGAAAAGTTAGAAATTCTATTTTCAACATTAATTGACTTTGAACAAGACGATAAATTCATTTTATATTGTATCAAAGGACGTACCTACATATTATTATATAGATATTAACGAAATTACTATATATAATTTCTGATAAGTCAAAACTGTAGTCTCACTATAAACTATTGGAGGAACTTCAATTGAGCATAATCTTATTATACAACTAATACCTCCGTAATGGATGTGTTCAAATTAAGAGCCAAAAACGACACCACGGTACCTACATAAATATGTCGTTTTAGTTTGCCAGATCAGCTTTGACGTTTTTCTGACAATGACAAGATAATTTTTAGAAGTAACACAAAGTTAATGTTCATCAGTTTCTGAAGTTGGTAGGAAAAATTGGTAAAGTATTTCCTTTTAAATCATGGCGCCAAAGGAGGTAGACAACATATAAATCTTTGGCGCAGTTTCAAAAACCATTCAAACAGGCGAAGTTTGTTTCGGAAACCCGCCTTTTATATGTTTCGTTTATTTAGTTTCACCTCTATCGGTTTGTAATGAATAAGCAGTGATATATTTCAGAACAGAAACCACTTTATTAGTATCTAGTAAGGGAGTTTTAAGTTCTAAGTCACCTAAGCATAGTCTTTGAAAGTACCTAGCCCACATTCGTTACACTGCTTTATGTTGAGCGGTTGCAGCTATCGCCTCACAACAATGTGCCGGCGAGCTCATAAATACAAAACAATTAGACGATAAATTCCCTCTTGAATTAGTATTTTTATTTGCGCGTCACGTGCGCTCGGCGCTCTTTCGAACAATTTATGTAGGGAGGCGTCAAATCTAACAGCTGAAAGAAACTGATGGCGCTCTCCTAGGCTTTAACGCGCACTCGTGATGGTACGTAATTATTTATTTCTAACTGAACAATGTTTATATGAGATTCGAAAGCTTAGTATTGATAAGTATAGCCTTGTTATTTCCTCGAAATTAAATAAAATAAAAACGAAATTAAAAAGGAAAATTATAAAGACAAGGTATTGATCTGATTCGTGAAAACGGCTAACCACTCGAACTGATCCATGAGAAGATTAAGTAAAACGAATAAGAGCGAAAGCGTGACACAAAAGCAATGCGATAACAGAGGAAAAACGAGCAGAGAATCGCCTCTGAGCAGACGGTATCTGTACGCGCTCGGGAGTTATTAAATATTAAAATAAACTCGCATTCCGACACGAGTCCTAGCGATACGCAAGATTATGGCGAACACAATGAGAGCACTGGCTCCAATCGCTCCCTCGTCTTATCATATCAAAGCACGAGCTTACATAATTCAGCTAGAATGGATATTTTCCCGATCCCTTGCTGCTGATGAAATTTTAGCGCCTTTATAAATGCGATTTCGGAAATATTCAACAAAATAACGACCTATAAAAAAGTAATTTCATCGATACAAATTTTAATAACCTTTACAGGAGCAAGAACGCTTTAAAGGGCGGATACTCACGTTCTCACGTTTCGATACTGACAAGGGATTGCTTCATGGTGTCTCGAAAGTGTATCAGCCAGCCTCATCTCTCGGTTACCCAAGCTCTCCACCCACTTACCTGAAACAATACATCATTACAATATGACAGAGCTGGTAACGCACACGGTTAATGACTTCACACCTACTAAAGGTCTTCTGTCTTAATGTGCAACACAACAGTATAAAACCATTGTTCGTTTCATGATTATTTCATGAACTCTACAGTAAAACTCATTCCACAAAAACATAATATTTCCGTTTCATTTATGGAAATACAAGTGAAACCATGAGGTATTATAATAGCTTGTATCTCTTTAAACATTCATGGTGTTATTAATCCAAATGTCGTAGCAAGTTTCGTGTCGTCGGACGGTGCAGTCAGAGAAATATTACTGTTATTAATAATTCGGTGGTTGCGTGGTAGAGATAGCTCATGGCATTGCGGGATCATATGACCACACAGGAATATTGCTACGTTCAATGTGATATACAGAACTGTCGGAAAGGAATACCTTAGTTTAACTAACCTGTGTAGTAGGTAAATATCTTATAAAACGATATAGTATTATAATTGTAGATTAATTGTGTTTGCTGTTAGTAGAATAACAAACAACGGATGAAGTACTTGAAATAAAACACGTGCATTATATAATTTATGTCCCGAGGCAGTTAATCCGAGAAGTAGGTAGGTAGATACTAAGAGCGTAAGTTCAATCACCATGCCAGTCGGCACGCTTGAGGCAAACCCTTCACAAACAAGTATGCGTGTTCACTGTCATTATGCAAAACACACACCGGATACTAAAGCAACTTATTAAGTACATAATAAGTCTCATCTCGTTACATATCTTCAGGTTGCTACATCTTATATCATTACATAGCGCGCCTCATAAACCTAAGCAAATTCAGATACAGATAGACATGCTTTTAAAAGGCATGCTTTGGGAGAGCATCATTTTTCTGTTATGTTACACGCATGCTCTACTTAAGTTTAAGTACTTAGAAATATCTAAATAAAATACATTGCCAGTGGGTGGTAATCGCATGCTTTGGCACCTTTTGGCCGGTACATATTTGAGAAATTTCTCAAATATGTACCGGCCTACCAATTTTTCCATCAAGGGCAAGGAAATATGCACTAGTATTGAGTTTTAACCCCACTTTGTTTATGAAAATGGAGAACAAATAAATTCTCGTTATGTCGTAAGGGACATAGAATTCATTTTGCTATGTGGTAATGAGATTACGGTTTACTGTTACAGCTTCCATTATGCAGTCTGTGGGTGTTTGCCACAAATAACTATAATAGAGAATTCATTTCGGTTATTCGGGTAAAATTAAATCCATTTTATAGGGAATTTTATGTAAATAATGTCACACTTGCCAAAACAGTTTAGATTATTCTACTATTTATTACTTTAAGATGTCAGTTCATTAACATTGTTAAATAAAATAACATTTGGCATTCAAATTTGTCATAGTGTTAAAGATATTAATCTAGCAATCTATTTCTAAGATCTTGTTAACTGTCATGTTATTATAGCGAATTCGAAAACTCGATTAACATTCAGTTGATTATATAAGGTGATCTAATCGAATGGCCTAGCCTTGGTTTATGCAAACACCTATTTTAAATCACGACCGAATAGGTGACTTAAAATTTAGTAATGACAATTTTAGCTGGCCAACATTAGAATCAATAAAGATAGATTCAAAATATGGTATAAGTCGGTCGATGATAGAATCGAATAAAACAACAATTAAAGAGTTTTCCAGCGAATAACATCTTAATGTTAGGCTGGTTATTACAAGGTCGATCTATGGTTGTCCTTTTTCGTGTATAGGAACAACAATTCCAAACTAAAATCAACGAGCCTATAAAACGTTTAACAACCGTCAATCTCTTACATCTAATCATAATACTCGTATCAATGTTAAAGACACCAAATGAGTATAGGCAACATGATTAGTCGGATGCGTATTTACATAAATATAAGTTATTGTGATTAAGAAACATAATTTCTATTATAATATTTATGACATCTAACTGTAGCATTAATGATATTGATTTGGTTTAGCGCAGTCCGGTTAGACGCAATTATGGAAACTGTGATGATGATTTATTATAAAAGGTAAAACTCGTTTTTTGTGGCTAAGTTTACAATTCTATGATGATAACTCACGACGGCTGTCTTTGAGTAATTTTGTAGTAAAGTTTGCAAAACAAAGACGGGCAGTATTACGTCCATATAAATTAGGTAAAAGGACAGCAAGATAATCGTAATTACCTGTCTGCAGTCGTTGTGAATATACATATTACACAAGTTCCATTCGTGACATCTTAATCTAGCGAACTTTTAACACGGAAAACCTCTATTAAATCGATCGATAGGGCAACATTGCGCTAGCTCAACATGTCAATCAACGCTTGCATAACAGAGAAAGCTGCGCGTGCACTCTAAATGTCACGTCTCAGAGTATCGATGTGACAATACCTATATTTATCGGTGTAGCCGCGCGCAAAAAGTAACGTAACTATCACTTTTGATTTTATAATAATTGAATATCAACGCGGCTGAAATAAACCAGTATAGTTAGTTACGTATACGAATACCTATACCTGACTAAAACATAGGTGTCTACATTCGTACGTCCGCAGCACGGATACTGAACAGTAGTTGCTTTAGTCTGGGTATTAATTCCAGACTAGATTACTGATTTAACTACTATTGATTAGTTTAACCAAGATAGGTACTATTTAATCCTAAACAATTTTACCTAAATCACACTAGGCATTGTATTAGTCACGTTGTTAATATTCATTGGTAGAGACTATCGTTTCGTACTGCGTAGGTAGCTCATCCACCATCACTCACATTAGAGACAATAACATTTGCATAGCTGGGCGTTCCCAGCTGGCAACTAAAACATTCGCGTTAACTAATCCGGAGAACAATAATAAGCGCAAATTATTTCCATAAAAATCTCTTTCAATTCGTTCTTTGAATTCATTTATCGAATTTTAATCACAAGCTCAAACTTCGCAAGTACATATTGGCATACACATGATATAACAATTACGAAAAAAAACTAACTACATAATATGTCAAAGCTGAACGTTTCATTTAAAGATTACATACATACAAGGAAAGTTGTAGTAGTTGCCCTACCCAAATAAAGCTCAAAAAGCGATGTTCGTTTTGACTACCAAAGCACTTATTCTGTGAATGCGTCCACCCTGGAGCTTAGAGCACATTGTACATTCGAAAAGCGTAGCATCTTACCACCAACCGCCCGCCACCACCGCCCAACACGCTTTGCAATAATGCGCTTACGGCGGCTCTCCATGGTTAGATACCCTCATAATACCATTCTTTGTGAACTCTGGCTTGTTACCTAAGTTAAAACTCGTGTTACCATCAACAACCTTATTATGTGACTACAATAGGTAACCGACAATATTGCTTTATCCTTTCATTCATAACAATAACTTGAAAATATTGTGAAAGGTAAGAAATTTAAAATTAAGTAACATGTTTTGATATCATATTGCAAAAATATATTACGTACATACCTAATTAATAACACATATTGCCACCAACAAGTACCGTCTAATTGTTTTTCAGGATTTTCATGCTTTAATAAAGTATAATTTAAAAACAAATAAATAAATTGATAGTAAGCAAAGCAATCAACATCCCTGCAAAATTCGTCAACCCTACATATGTAACGAGCAAACTAAACCACTTCATCTGCAAAGTTATTCAAGTTACGATAGGGGAATGTTTGTGTAAGGGTATATAAGAACATCGGTAAATCAGTACCCGGCACAGATAGTTTAGCAATTAAAGGAGAAATCCGAGCGGTCCACTATCTTTTCCCCGAACTAATGAGTGGAGACGTCCAGCAGCCGCCACACTCCCAGACACTATCTCCTTGATAAACAAGTACAAATGGGTAACACGTTAGTTCCAACCCCTAAGTCCCTATTTCTCCTTTAACGTCTTAAGCAAGATGACAAAACTTTTATCAGTCAGACAAAGGTCGGTCCAAACTCATTAACTAATGTGTTAATACAAATACACTCTATTTTATAGCGTTGAGAGAATTTTTAACTGTCTCTTTTTAAATACTCAAACCAATGTTACAATCGAATCACTGCTTTTTTAACACGTCTTCAGGTTAAAGTGACTTTAATCACACAAACAGTCTAAATAAAATACTTCTAATTTATAACGAAGCGCATTCTCATTTTATTTCATATTTGCGTTACAATTCGCATCCAGGACGTGCTGCCAGACCTCATTATCCGAAGTGTTAAAATGCAAAAACGGAGCCCTAAGGGCGGTGCAAGCGGCCACGGAAGTTGGCCGCAGCACAATTCAATAGCAAAGGAAAACCGCATCGAGCGGTTCTGCAGAATGAAAAGGGCCCTTAATGAGTGGTCTCATTAGATTTATGATTTTATTCACCTTTAGCATTGCATAGGTAAATAATAACAAATTGTTTTGTCTCGCTGTCCTTACGATTACCAATGACATCGAAACAAAATTATCTAGATGTCTACTATACGGTGAAGCACAGCACCTACTTTAATTAGTCATTACTTCACTAATTAAGGATTTAATAAATGTATCCTTTCCTCAACTTTTACAGTTAGGTGATATCACCACGCAAAATTATTCGAAATGTGAGCCGTTTATTTTTTAAAATAACACCATAATATTTACCATTATTAAAATGTATTAACGGTACAATGACATTAAGTCCAATCATGTATGTAATTATTGTGTTACGTACCCCACAGCCTCCACCTTACTTACCACTAAAACTTAAAGTTAATCGGTACAACAATCGGGGCTTTAACACCTTAACTCGAAAAACGGGTTCATAAAACCTTCGATGAAACGTAAAAATAATGTGGGGCATTATCTGATGGTTCGAATAAAATAATATATTCTATGTCGCCTGCGTTTCATTAACGCACAATCCGGTTAATAAGCGTCCAACTTTTCGCTTCCATAAACATTAAGACCAGAATGAATCGTTTGTCCGAAACCTTTTGCTGAAATTACACCGCGGTGTTTACTTTAAAACCTCTACTCTACAGGTACCTAAACATGTGTAACCCAAAAATCTTGCGAAGATTTCAATAATAACTTGTGTAATGAGAATGATAACACACACGTTCAATAATTTGCCAGCTTAATTTAAATTCTTATCCGTGCTGGCTCAGACCAAAACTTAATTATATAAATTATTGCTTAAAGCCGTTAGAGATAACTTGCTTCTTGTCTTAGTAATAGTTATTGCCTCCCGATAATGTTACCTTGAGCAAAAAATAAAAGCAAACAGTATCTGAATGAGACACAGAAAGTAATGCCGCAACCCGGCAATGAGATTAAAACTTTGCCACTTGAAAGTGCAGTGGTCGCATAGTTGAAGAGAAATTTACTCGAAGCAAAAGTTAATATAAGCGAAATTTGTCCTGCGGTGAGCATTCTGTAGAGCATATCCTGCAACTTAGATGTTCGGTGCGAACCAACTCGCAGTTTCAAGCTGACACCTTTAGTTTGATTCTACAATAAACTCGAAGCGACCTTTAATTGACATTTATTTTTAAACCTTTCCAGCTGTTCATAGACTGCAACATTATTAATATCGTGTAAGTACTTACGTAAGTAATCTTTAATCCCTTAGATATATTGTATTGTGACAGATGTTATGTTTGTACATAATTTTAAAGCAAAAATTCAGTATTTAATTAAAGTGCCTTCACAAGGCGTTTAGCTGCCTTATCAGATGCGCGTTCAGACAACTATCAGATGTAATTGCAACGGACTTAGCTTTAAAAATGCCGCCGGTCACGGGACGAAGACAACCTTAAGGCGTAGGAATAAATTAAGTGTGAGGCAAAATGTGGAATCCTTATAATAGGACATTCAATAGCTCACGCATTCTGGGTGACTTAGCTTATTACAAGTTTTTAGTTAGTTAAAACTGTGTGTATCAGTAAATCTGTCCCACTTTGTGGTGTCCAATAAAGCTGATAGATTTTTGCGTCTGTTCGGTGAAATTGCAACACTCTACCATCGTGTTATCTGCTGATCAAACTTGGAAAGCAAGAATCGGAACACAGTGGAAAACTGCTACAGTAATCGAGTTAGATCGATTTTTTCATCGTAAAATGCACCCACTTTTGGTTTCTCCAGGTTTGTATATTTAGTTTTTCAAGAGTTAAAAATGTGTAGCTATAGTACGTGTAGATGCAGTTTTCATTAATGAGGGGAAATAAGTACTACGGGGAATAATTCAATGGTTTAGTAGTCTGCATAAACAGGAACAACACTGCCAACAAATGAGGTCGAGATAGCGAGTTAACAACTTAGCGTAAGCATAAATTAAAACAAGCGTTTTCATAAAAAGTTGATAAATGGCCCTCCACAGCCGGTGCTGCAAAAAGTGAACTGGTGTCAGCTGAAGCGCTGCTAGTATTCATTTTGTAGTTTCGGTTGACACTCGACGTTATCTAGATTTTAGTGTATTTGACTTTATAACATACGTAATTTGGTCTAGGATTAGTTAATTATGACATATTTTTTATAAATTGGTATTGAGTATTTTTTTAACTTTCTTATCATAGCCACATAGAATGTAGGTTGTAAAATGTTGCGGATATTTCCTATTTTTGACCGTCTACGGTTTTTGTCACGCCTGCCTTTCGCATTCAAGTTTTGATTTAACAAAGACTAAAATTATTATCACGGCGGCGCCACAGTTGATCTTGGCTTACAGGAGTAACAGAGGCGGGATTGCGCGGTGGTGGGTTATATTATATCCCACAAAAATAACTTTATTTCCTACAAAATTAAATACTAAATAGGTACAAATAAAAATCCGACCAGCCCAAATGCTATATTCTATACGGCAAAATTTATACTAATAATAAAAAAGCTGAAATTAGTTTGGTTTAAGACGCAAATCTCAGATCTTAGAAAAATTCATGAACTGTTTGATGACCCATTCATTAAGAAAGGCTATAGGCTACCTTTATCCCACTGCTGGGCATGATATAAAATTTAGGTCACGCGAGCGAAGCCGCCTGCGGAAAGGCCGGCGGCTACATCCAAACATTGTATTGATAATATCTTTTTGTTTCCCTAAGTTTTAAGCTGTTCAAAATAAATTAAAACTAAGTTTTTGTGCTGGCAGCGCACAGTTGTGGCTTGCTAGTTAGTCTGGACCGGGCGTCCGCAATTCACGCTGCTCTGCCCACTAGAGCGCTCGACCGTGTACAGTGACACATCTCTACACAATGCATCTATTCACAAAGCTCGGTATCTCTATGCAATTTAGCAATTAGTAAAGAAAAGGAATAATTAAAAATTATTTCACAGAATAAATGGTACCTCACGTTCGTTTCAAAAACATAAAAAGTTGTTTATGTTTAGAAAAATTTTAGTAGCAGCTCTAATTTGGGAAATGTGCCCAATAAACGGCAAGACTCACACCCAATTAATTATCGGAGCTCAACACAGCTTGCGAACTAGTAACTGTAGGTTTTTATGCCATGAAAATTTTATGTCCAAGCTGTTTGTTTATGATCGCGCTATGTACAACTAAAATTGAAGAAACTAAATATTTTTACAGACATTGATAAACTTTATGTCGATGTATCCAACACTCATAATTTATACGACACGGCTGCGCACGTTTGTTTAGGCCTGCTCAGGTACCTACACAATAACTATCGTGCTAAAAGTTGAGTAATCTACAAACATTCTCTTTAATTGGTTTACCACAAACCTCTATTAACGAAATAAGATGGGAAATCACGGTATTAGCATAACAGTAAATTCAATTAGGGTTTACAAAGAGGATTACAACTTTTACAATGAAAGGAAAGTTAAAGCGGGGACCCGATTTAAACTAACGTTGAATAATCAGATTTTAAATGAGAACGTAGTGAGTTTGAATTAAATTGGATTGCCGTCTATCTAAATAGTATATTCTACGTCACAATAGATAACTTCAGAAAACATAACTAAGGGTCTAAGAGGTTTCCTTCACCAGGTAACTTTCTATAAGCTGAATAGAAAGTTACCTGGTGAAGGAAACGGTTCGGTTCCTATCCAGGTGTAAACTTTATAAAATGTCGTCTTATTTATACCAGTTATCTGGTTTCCATAACACAAGCTCTGCTTAGCTTGGGATCATATGACCGTGTGTGTTAATATCCCAGAATATTTATTTTATTTTATTTATTTATTTTATTTGTCTATATGCATGTTTTCAACTAAACCGATAACTAAGTCACGCCTTTACCCAAACAATGCCCGTTAACATCTAAGGGACAATAATATATCAAATGATATGACGGGAGAGACTGCAAACGCGCTCAGATAATGGCCAATTATAGGCAATTAAACAAATGCATTACACGACGCAAATAATATTACCAGCTGAGTTGCATAGCAGACCCTTTAGGCGAGTCGAAAGACATTCAGCAGGAATAGTGAAATTTCCAAATATCGAAAACAAGTTAGTATCTCTCAGTAAACACCTATTAGGTAATAAACCGATTAAACGTAACATTCGAGCAAGCATTTGTACATAAGTAAAACAAAATAACTTCTAGAACGAGCATTCCTTTGGTAAGTATCAACAGTCTCATCTAGAGTCGATCGAATTCAAATCAAGAAGCAATTAGTATAATTAACACATCATTAAACAACCTATCACCAATTGTCAATACAATGTTTAAAAAAGTAGATATAATGGTAGATAAGTAAGGGAATGTTACGTAGGTACTACGTGAAGATTGAAGAACTTGTTAGAGGCATAGGTGAGTGGGTGCAATCAAGTGCAATGCTCGTTAGACAGGTGTATAACGCGCTCACTTCCGGACACTTGTCAATTAAACGCACAAAGTGCCGCCCAGCGCTGACATCCTACCACATAAATCCATAACGCTGACGCGCCAGCAGAAAATCCGTGTCAAACACTACCTAACAGCGAGGGTCTAGTATCTGTTTTAACAATTTTCCGACTATAACAATGAAATATATTGCTAAGGTCAGATATTTTCATGAACGATATTATTAAACTGTGAAACTAATTCTTATAATAGTTCTAACTAGGGCAACCTGAAAAGTACCTAACTATAAATTGCATTAAGCTGTATATGGAATTCAAGAAACAGAAATTGCACTAGATGTAACACTACTTAGCATTTGTGTTGCAAGCTTTGTTATGACGTCAGGATATAGTGAAAGCCTGCTGCGAACAATACATGTCTCTTGCGCAACTCGAGCGATCGCAACACAACAATGGCGGGCTAATAGAGCCATTCGCTGGTTCATTGCTTATTCATCCACGCCCCTGACACCTCCGCAGGCAATGCCACCATCGCAATTGATATCCTAGCAAGCGAAACAATCAAGCACTCATCACATCCAATAAAACGATGCCGTAATCATAAAGCATGATAATGGTACATTGCCTGTGACAACTTTAATTCACCAAATGCGTTAAAAAGGAAAGACGTCTCTTACAAAAAAAAATCCTTACAAAAAAATCGATCTAGAGACGAATGGCGATATCTGATAAAGAACCTAACTGATTCGGAACACCGAACAAAATACACTCTTGTGACCATTTCGCACCAAACAAAGCGACGTAAAAAGACCGGACGGTGTAAATTTCTCTTGAGACGCCATACTATTAGGTAGTAGGTTGCTGATTGTGATCGTTGCCCGGCTGTGAGCCGTAAGCGTCCCGGCACGACCGGCCGCTATCCGAAAGGCAACGTCGAGATATTTTATTCATAGACTTAGTGATAAATGAGGAAGGCTGAGCTTGTATCACATTCATTACTGCTTGCATCTTGCCACGCACTGTTATCAAAACTCGTTGCGCCGCAGACGGGATCAAAGACCGATTATAATTGACTACCTAAGATACTCGCTATAAATTTATTTGTTTATATATAGCAAAAGTGTATACAATTCACACAAAATGTTTCTTTACGACGTGCGAATAGTAAGTAAAAACAGTTGGTAAGTATGTAATAGGTAGCAGTTTAGAAGTAAATACGATTTTTATTGAATATTGTTTGTATAAAGAACCTTAAATAACAAATACACATTCGTTTCATAATAGACGTAATAATTTTGTAACAAGTCACGTAAACAGTTTTCATGGGACGGGTAACAATCGCTCAATTTGTAGGGCCCGCGGCTGAGAAGTCCAACAATGGCGATGCACGCGATGACTCTGACTCAACATTCTCATGAGTAGAATAACGCACAACAATCAAGATGTCATTTTTCACTACCCACGCCGCGAACACGGCAAGCGAACAGTGAGAAATATGGCCGACAACGCACGCACACCCGACACACAAAAGAGGCGTCTTGGGGATGTCGCGATGCATATCTTTCGACTCTACAACCGACGCAACAGTTTCATTTCTTCAATTTTATATGTAATCTACACACATAAATGATATAAAACAAATGCACTTTCTTTCCGAAACTGACAGTTACAACTTGACGGCCGACATCCTGAATGATTAAGTACCACTTGTCTAATGTACGATTGATTTTACGAGTGCTTTAAACAGGCATTATTCAACTCAAACAAGCCAAACGAGTACATTTAAATCATCAGCTCTACACATGTGCAAAGTAGCTAAACGCGAGTCTCGTCATACATATCTGCAACGGTAATTATGACAATTTGCAGAAGTCGGCAATTTATCGGCTGCAGGAGATGGAAACCCGGCGAGAAATGATAGTGATTATTGACACGAACCACTGCACCGCTCGCAGCTAAAATCCACCATCCGTTACTAAAATCACAACGATCACCAACTCGAAAATTCCACATTCATAACGGAAAATGCCCGCAGGCACCAATGGGGCACTGTACCTTCGAAAGTCGCAACTCAGCAACAATCGGTTACATCGCGAAATCTTACAATGCTACATTGCAATGCAATACATTAATATATAAGACTTGTGTATAAGACTTGTATTAATAAACCGTTTATTGCTTGTAATTAGCTTTAAGGAACTTATGTATTCCTTTGAAAGTACGCAGTTCCATAGAAAACAATGAAACGTACCTACTATTAGTTACAATCCATATAAGCTGGCACTGCCGTTAGTCACATAGCGTGGCCTAAGTAGAAACAAATCACACACCGAGGTAAATCGACCCTTATATGGTCAGCTATTGCTATTGGTAGCATCTTTTGTATGTGATACAATGGCGCATCGATCGTGGTGGATTGCGCAGAAATGTTCAGGAAAACGCTAACGAGTGCCGCGGCATCGGCTAATTGAAGTTATTGCCATCGTACGCACACCCAAGTGCCCTGGTAATCAAACTGCAAACCAATTTAATACAATGTTTCGTTCCCGGTTTAGCACTTCATTGATCACTTAAATTGGTTTGTAAATTCTAAGTTCATCATAGGCCTAATAGATAAACTTGCTTTCCAACGGCCTTTCTTTCCGCACGTATCCAGTTTCTCCATGACAAACATTTTTATATATAACTTCTAGCACGTATGTCCTCGATTTTACCTGGTGGTAAGTGACAATAAATACGAAGTTAGCAAGTCGAAAAGAGCAGTAGTATCTCTTCGGAACACCACTGGGCTGTTCATCTAGATCGGTTTAGCGGTATATCACATTTATAATACATATGTATTGTAGTCACTAATTCGGCGGGCGTATGTTTTAACCAGCGTCAAATGCTCTTAGCACGGATGTGAGATTTAAAATCCTCTAAAATCAAAGCAGCTTTTGATGACACCATAACAAAATAGACGGGGCCAAATCGCCTATCATTGTAATGTATATTGCCTCGGAGAGCACGTTAAGGATTCGGTCCCCGTTGTCTTTTAAACATCTATGACAATAGTTACAGATACAGATAGTCAAACGCCAAATACAATCTGACACCTGGTCTAACTATCTCGGCTACTGGTTCCTTACGGGTTTCAAGATCTGATAGCAGTCGCTCGTTTAATTCTGGCAACTAGCCGCAATAGGTTAGATTGGGAGCTGATCCCAATAGCTTTTCATTTCATTTATTCATTTAAAGTAACCATACATAAGTGAAGTTCTATCGTAATTATACGAAATCCTTGTCCGTGATGGAAGCCCCAAAATACTGACCCGGTAATACTTCATATTAACCCCTAAGGGTTATTCTTATGAAGGTTTGCTCTAAACGTAAGTGTTGTGTTGTTGCTAGCGGGAGGAACAATTTTTTTTTCAGAGCATTGATACATAGTGATTTGGTACTGGCCCACAGAGCCTACGAGTATTATTTTATGATCTCTCTTCACTGACCTACAATAATGAAGCACAAGCGGCAAGACCTACAGATCTGTTTAAACAAAATTTGTTTTAACTAAAAATTCGCATCCCCATCCACAACTACATCAACAGATGTCAGGAAACCGGCATCCGCAACAACCCTGCTCTTATAAGTAAAATTAATAAAAAGAAAGGGTAGGAAAAGTAAATTTTCAAGCTCAAAAATACCTATCGACACCGCATAATTGGAGACTCGCTCTCGCCTAACTTATGTCTTACAATTACATATTGTCCCACCACAAACTAATTTTGATTAGTTTAAATATAAGAACTTATAATGAACGAATTATAATTAAAATGAAAAATACTTCGTACCAGATTTTATCGCGATTTAGATTTTATATCCCAACGTTAAAGTCTTTTCAAAACTTCATAGTCACGGGAGGATTGAAGTATTTGACGTTTCAACTTCTTTATCACAATTATTACCGACTACAGATAGACCGTTTAACTCGCGTATCGCCTATCGCCAAGATTCTGACTCCTCAAGTTGCACAGACAGTAATGATGATTCAAGCGATATGGATATTAGTGACGAATAGTCTTACATTACTTTTATCTGTGGTTAAATAGTTCTTTATGAGATTTAATTAATGTTTTATGACTTTGTACCTCAGATGGCGATACGCGAGCTAAACTGTCTATCTATAATATTGCGTTAAATATGTGATATTCGTTCAATTTTAGGAAATTACTGTGAAACAAAATTAGCTATCTATCTTGATACTCCGCCAACTCTTTACGATTACAATTTCATACAGTATATGAAGAATTTGGCGCCTAGTAGTTACCAAGTTGGTGATTCTTCATTTTATTCAAGCTAGTTCGTCATTCAATTAAATGCAACAAAAGTTAGCTCCTTACCTGTTAGATGATTCCCAGTAAATTCGAAGTCGTCATCTTGGTCCCAGTGTTTGAGAGACAGGTTTCCCAGGGGCGTAGCATTCGCGAACTCCAAATTGGCGAAATGCCAGTCTAGAATCTGACGGTCGCGCACTGACAGGTACACCGAGCTAAAAAGAAGTATGTTTATATAAGTAAAGGGAGTCAAGGTAGTAGAGATGCCTTCGTCCGATGGAATGCGCCTTCAATCTGAATTCCCACACGTGGTTCTCGTGTGGTGCAAATCCGGTGATAGCCAAAGCTGCACCGCCTTGCCGTGTTCCGTTGCGATGGTGACACTATTTGTGAGTGGGCCTGAATTGATGCTCTTTTATGGTTATATAAATTTGGCACTGTTTCTTAGTAGGTACTCGCCAGTAATGTAACTGCACGGTAGGAAAAGAAATTGAACTATTTATTTAAGTAGACTCGCGTGTCAAAAAAATAAAAAAGTATTTTCAATTCATGAAGAAACTGAGGGTTTTAAAATCGAGCCATGAATCAGGACATCTAAACAGTCTAGATCTCGCGCGAATCTAATCAGGAAGGAATTGTTCTAAAGTTTAGTTGTCCACAGCGATAGTAATAGCTATATAGCGGCGTAATTTAATCTATCTATCGCCGATTTAGTAGTTACACCCTTTAATAGAAACAAATTTATCATACCTCGGCGGATTAGTTTCCAACTGCGCCAATTTTTCTTCTATTGTCACATTCTGAGTAACTAAGCTTTCATACTCGTTACATAACAAATTCATTTCCCTGTTCAGTCGTCGCAAATTAAACTCTTGCACGATACTTGCATCTCCCGTCGCACCCTTATCTTTCTCTACGAGCAAAGCATCTTTCTCAGCTTTCATTGATTGCAATAGTTCTTTGACATCAGACATCCTGGAATAAATTATTACTATTATTTATTATGACTAGCCTGGATCATCCCACAGCTGGACAAAGGTCTCCCTTAACACCATCTAGACGTCGCAATCTAGTGCCACCTTCATCCAATTATCCATTAATTTATAAAAACCATAATTATTTTTAATACTTTGTGACATTCACATGTAGAAGTCACCTAAATATTCACTTAAAACAGGATCAGTCCGTATCATTGTATAACTGCACCATTCTGTCAACTTTTTTTAAATCCTCATAATACGGCAGCATAATCTGCTGGTTTTTTCAGGTCCAAATGCATTGATTGATTTATAACACTGCACTATTCTGACAGAAGGAGTGGGCTACTATGTATTGCCTATTAAGAATCTCAAAATGACCAGAAATTAATTACTCTAAACATTAGAACTTCTTGTAAATTGAAAGAAATGATGGGCATTCATATCACTTCACTGGACCTGAATCGAATCCGGCCTGGAATCGCAGACAAATTCTGTTGTCTGGCTTGGCTGACCATTGATATTGAGATACTTACTTGTTTATATTAGTTTTGAGCCTTTCTTGCAATGCAATGACAGCTTTCAGATGTTGTATCTGAAATGATTAAAAAGTAATGAATAATGTATCGATCAGGATGAAAGTTACTTTTAAATTTATATAATAGCCCTATTTGCCCAGAAATAGTCTAATACTCCTCCGTGCCTTGAGCAAATATTTTAGCCTCTAGAACTCCCTGGTAAATAATCTTGTAATTAAATATATTTTTATAGCCCGTAATACCTACTCTATTTCAAACATATCAGGTGTACCATGGACTAAAACCCTTGCTATGAAGGAATATTATGTCTACCCTTGTTACTGCTTTGCCCCCTTGAAATTCTTAAGGTAATATATTTGCTCGGTGTGTCGCCTACAAGCCTAAAGGGGACTACACTAGACTATGGGTATGTAGAGTATAAAAGCGGGATTACCTGCTTATGCTTAACGTTTTTTTGCTGCAGCTTGATAACCCATTCGAGTGCTTGGCCGAGAGAGACGGGTGTGTCGTTGTAATAATTGAAGTCGACTTGATGCGACAGATAAGAAGTAGCATCTAGAAGTCGGTTAAATTCGCGTTCCACCTGTGTTAAAAATAAGTTCTAAGTATGTATGTAAAACAAAATATGGTTTGTTTTTAAAATTTGGTTTAAGTTGCATTCCTTTGTCAAGATTAGATTTGTTATTTGCGTTTTTAAGAACCCGAGCAACCGATGTGCTGAACAAAATGTTCATACATTTTGTTATCACTCCGCTATGTAATTTATTTAGAGGCCCCGAACGCTTTGTGCTTTTTGTGGCGACCACCGGCATCAACCGATACACACCCAACATCAGTTGATTGGGTTCTTAAATATATATGTGTAACGTCACGCTTGTATCACCCGCAGGTGTAGGCAGATGTAAACATCACCAACTATGACGACTATGTTTAGGTCCCAATAGGCACATTCCAAATTTCGAGCTGTAACTAGATTTTTTAATATACTTAATTTCTCTAAGTATATTAGAAAAAGTTTTTGCTCAACCCGAGAATCAAACTCGGATTTTGTATTAGATATTCATTATGATTACCAATAAAAAAATAATGACACCCCAGTAGCGTTATTTACAAAACAAACCTTGAACCAAATCATATTATCAGAATTAAGCTGAGAACCAGGAGGTTAGATCATCTCACCATTTCATCTTTATGTTTAGGCACTTGGTTTCCGGTTGCTTCATACAGTGGACACTTTTGTTTAATTTTATGCAATTCCATATTCATTTGAACTGATAATGTGGTCACTGGATTTCCCCCAAGACCTGTGACTACCATAGCACCTGAAATTCAACATATTTAAAAAGCATATTATAGACAAAATAGGTTCATTTTTAATATTTCAGGTTTTACCTAAATCGGCAACATAAGGCCCTTTTCTGTATGTAACAATTCTGCCCCCGACTCTATCTCTGCCTTCCAATATCACAACTTCACATCCAAATGATTGCAGTTGGCGTGCTGCTGCCAAACCTGAGACACCTGGAATGATGATAATTGTATTATAAGATTAGATTTAAAAAAATAATTAATTGTTATTCACATTTGTAATGAATAAACTCTTAAATGGACTGCTTTAAAAATATTTCAATAATGGAATGACACTGATGGGATTATGATGCACCAACAATAAAGGTGACATATATTTGCTAGTAACTAACACAATATACATAGATGTGTCTCATGTTGTTCCAATAATCAAGTAAGCATCACCATACCTGCTCCAATTATAATGACTTTCGGCTTTTGCTTGTTTTTCGGTGGTGTTGGTATAGGTGTAGTGCGCTCATAAATGCCATAATTGATGAACCCATGTCTCTCTAAGAATGCATGAGTTCTCAAAACTAATGCAGGATCGCCATTGTAAGGAGGCTGAAATAATAATAGAATATATTTTTTTTAACCATAATAAGCATTTCTATTCAACACAGTAATGCCGCCAGTGCATAGTTCCCAATAAGTAAATATGCAGAAATTTTTTTTAGCTAACTTATTTTAGTATTAGAAAAAATTAAATAAAAAATCTAAGGGCCGATTGTTAAAAATCAACTAGAAAAAATTTTAACTGAGAAATATTTATGAAATTTTTACTGATTTGTTATTATTTATAAATATATTTCCTGTCAAAACAACAAAATTATTCTTATGTTAATTCAATATCAAACTAATACCGACATTCCATAGTTAAAAATCAAAAAGTACCATAGGAAGAGAATTACCTCCATTTTCTGTACAGAATACTCTTGTGTCAATTGTTTCTTTGGATCTTCAAACCAGAGTTTTAGTATACGGTTTCTTACTTGAATGAATGCATGACTTGAAGCACCTTGAAGATCAGAGAAGCACTCAGCTTCTAATGATGACATTTTGTCATAGGGTAAACGAGATTGAAAAGCAGCTCCCTCTAAGCTGTAAATAATAATAATAAATATTAAGAGCTTTGTTTGGTTTAGGAAAACTAAGCTTGCTTGTACAATCTTTTCTCCTCCTAATGTTTTTAAATAAAAAATTACAGATTACTCATACTTATACTACATAAGTACATACTTACCTTTTCAATTTTATGACTAACTGGTTGGATTTGACTATGTACTGGTATTCTTTTAGAATAAACAGCTTAGTTTTAAGCATGCTGTGTGAATAGAAAAGTTTAGTACCTGTTTAGCATTTCTTTATAATTAATTTCTTCAATATCATCACTTTTAATCTCCTCAATTTTCTCTTCTTTTTTAAAGTCCTTTGCGTCGGTATTACGACTGGATGAAGACTCCCTTCGCCCCCCAAGTGAAGTAGGGCTTGATGAAATAACTTTGCTTCTTTCCGACTGATCAGATTCAGAATCATCTTGTTTTAATTTCTCATCAAGTTCCCGGGTTTCAACCTAATCAATAAACATAACCTAAGTATCAAAACATTGATAGAATTTTAATACAAATATTGAAAAAATAAAACTTACCTTAACGCGCTTTCTACGACTCATTTTATAGCTTTTTCAGGATGATCGTATAATTAATTAGAAGAGAAATAATACTGTTTATAAGATTCGATAGAAATTACAAACAAAACAAAACTGGAACCAACAGATTGGTTGACAGAAGTGACAGACAAATAAAGAAACGTCAATCAACGAACATTGACCTTCGTCGTAGATGGAACGGCACATTTCTTTTCCGTAAACCTAAACATGGCGGATTATTTTAATGAGAATAATTATAAAAAGAAACACATTTGCAAAAATATAAATACATACACCAAATGTAAACTTAACGCATGCATGATGTAGCAATTAACATGCGAGTACAATTAAGGTTCTTATGACATTTTATAAAGGTGACAGCGGCGTAAGTACAATGGCATATATTTGCACACTGACTCCCAAACTGAGATATCTCATATTGTGGAAATCAAATGTTCTCTATGATCACATACATACATTATTTAGTGAACGGTTAAGTAAATGAATTTTATTAACTAATTTTATTTATTAATACCTATTAATGTTTCTGCTTTATCACAGCTAACACTTTGTAACCAGTTTTGAAACTTTTAATTTAATATTATGTCAAAACTTTATGTAATGAAACCACCGACTCACGTTCCTGACTGGATGTGGGAATTTTCTTAATATATTAATTTAATAATACGGTGATACGCAACATGCATGAAAATCACTCGAGCAATTCTAAGTTCTTAAGGATTTACTATTTATTTTTCAAATTATTGAAATCCATATAAATGGTCAGTTATATTAGTAACAATGATTCTTTCTAGCCATTGTTAGTAAACGTGCAAGTTTTTCAAATGAAATTTATGATTTTTAGATTTTTTAGACAGCTAAAGATTTTTGCTATACCTATTAATCAAAATTCATCAGACTTAAAGGGCAAAAAAACAATAAAACAAAATTAATATGCTTAATTATTAAGCACAGTGTAAACCGCGATTTAAACCTATTTGTAAAGTTAAAAATTGTTTATTGAAAGTTTTCTAATTCTATTTTTAAATGATGGTGATCAAAAACAAAGTGTATAATTATTTGTTGCTTTGAAAATGTGATACTACAAAAAACGTCGTTCCCTAAGCTTACTAAGCTTTTATTAACATCGTACAATATTAATGAGATGCATTTGATCTGAACTGCATGATGGGTCCATAATATGAAGATCATTGATCCTCGACCTCGAAGTCACCGGATGGGAACGACAGTTGATAACGTCAGGCTGTCAGTGTCATGATATTGACATTGATAGAAAAAATGTGGGATAAATAAATTCTAAGTTTGATGTTTATTTATTGAACAAAGAATGGATTTAACCTTTTATCCGCCCGTGTCGCATACATGCGACAAATGTGTTTGTTGCCCAGCGCCTGTGTCGCATTTATTCGACAAAAACATGCAAATATTTTTGTTCCATTTTAGTTCACTACAATCTAACCACTTTACTTATTATTTTATCGATTCAAATAATTTTTGACCGGCACAGCAATTGATTTTTGACAGGGCGGTTAAAATTAAATGGCGTCCTAGGACGTCGCAATTACATGAGGAATAGGCGGATTAATGATAACTCAGCATAAACTATGCTAAGTACGCACAAACAATAGAATAAATAGGTAAGTAGGTACCTACCTACCTAGTTTTTTTTTCTAATAACTTCACAATAATACAGATTTCGGTCAAAGGGTTTTTAATACAAGTCAGTAGGTAGTTACATTGATAGATTTTTAATTTAATGCATTATAGGTACGTAGGCAGGTCTGGGAGATTGCTTATAAAGATTTTCTGAAGTGGTTGTACAAAGGTCCTTCTTCAGCGTAGCCCGCAACTTCTTGAGGAACTATGGCACTTTCTTCTATAGTTCCACATGGACGACACATACATTCTAAAGGAGCTTTCGTAGTTATCTGTAATAATTGAATAAGAAATTGAGCAATGTGTGCTGCGTGTGGTAAATATCTTACCTAAGATCAGAATCGGAATAATCTGAGTCACCATCCATTGGAGTAGGTACCTTTAATCTGAATTCCTACACATGGTCCTAACAGGTGCCGCAAATCAGGTGACATTTTAATATCTCCCAGGCTTCCCAGGTCGGTTGGCTTCAGCCATGGTTAGTGCCCGCAACGCCGCTGCGCATTTTTTTTTTTTTGAAACTATGGATAATTAAAACGTACCCTCCTAAGCTTTTTGTCTTCGCTTTTAGCTTTCGGACAAAGAAGAACCACGGTAGCTTCTCGTTCTCCAGATTCTTGACAGCAATTACAAGTTCGTTCCATTTGCCAAATTTTGCTTCCAGATACCTTTAAAAAAATAAATAGGACGTTTAAGTGGTGCTAAATGAGTTGTCCTAACTAGTGCAGTTATGGTACCTATTGATGGGAGGTTACGGCCACGGGTAATCACTAATCACTACCCACCAGCGGCAACTGCAAGGCACATCATCAAACGACCCAGGTGTATTTGATGAGATGCCTGGTACCTGGTTCTGGTGGGCCGTACTGTGTGTCTGCCTTGACAATCTGTTGCTCCAATGCTACCACCCAAATAATTAAGGTAAAAAGGCAAACTGGTTCCAAGCGGACCATCTTCGACTTCATTGTCACTACAAACGTGGAAAAAGTTCAACCAGTTTTGTATAAAAATAATAATTAAGCACAATTTAAACCAAATCAATGATGCGCTAAGAAGAGCTTACTTGGACGTAACTCGAACATTTGCCTATACATGCAAATGAAGGTATTGCTTTAGAAATACAGCCTGGATGCTTCAGAACATGTATCACTGGTGTCATTTGACATTCTTGACCTGAAACAAAGATAAGACAATGTAGAAAGTAGGTAAGTAGGTAGTTTGTATCCCGCCTTCTAACTAGGCCCGAGTAGGTAACCAAGGTAGGCAGATACCTACCAGTGCCGAAGAGTCCATATAACACGATCCCCACCCTGCTTCCTTTTTTCAAATTTCTACCTTTGGCCACTGGTACCTACTTTCAAGTTTTATACTAACTACTGGTTGTTCATCTATGAGTAACTCATGCCTCTATTTTACCTACCGCTTGTGTCACATTTATGCGACAAAAAACATGCATATTTTTTGTTCCATTTTCATACATTGCACCTACCTTTATGAGTACTTATATTAATTTATCGATCCGTAAAATTTTGCGGTCAACCGCCACAGGCTTGGCAATTGATTTTTGGCAGAGATAAATATCATTCACTTTTCACCGGCTGTTGAGCTCGCATACGTATCAGGCCTATATTTAAGCGTTATAAGTACCAATATTGGAGACTTCATAAACTCTTTATTATGTGTATTTAAAAACTCGGACCTCTACAATTTTGATACATACCTGGCGACAATGGTATTTCAACAGATTGGGCTCGAACTGGTTTTTCTTGTAGAGTACATGTTGACATTACCAGTAAAGTAAGCGAAAAATATTCAAAATACATGTTGCTTTAAAAATAAAAATATGTACTAAACTAGGAACAAGTTAGTCGGTTGAAGCCTGAAACTGTTATGAAATTTTATTGCTGATGTGGTGCTTTATATGGATTTCTCGTTTCAAAGCAATCCTTGGGCCCGTAGTTAACATGAAAGCCATTTTAAGTGACTTGGTAAAAATAATTTATTATGAGAAAAGTGAACATAGATTCCTGTTGCGTAGACATGATTAAATCGTCCACTTAATGGATTTTTTGCTCAGTTGGATTTCCGTCGATGGATGTTAGTTTGTGTAGGTACCAAGTAGCTATAGTAACATTATTGGAATCAGAAAAGAAGAAAAATGTCTTTAAAATTAAGGTTCCTACCTACTTACCTAGTACGTACCTAGCATGTTCTTCCTTAGTATATAGGGTGACTGGTAATTAGTGTGAAATACTTTACCACTTGATACCAAACCCTCATGATTACAAACATCTTTTCCAAAGAAATCGTATATGGAGAAACGGACTATTTTTTTTTTATCCGCGGGCATTGGTGTGGGTGACACTTTTAGTTAGTTTCTTTTTTATGTTAGTTTTTATTTATTGTATCAGTAAAACTGCTTTTGTCCCAATAAAGAAAAATTAGAATCAAATTAAAAATTTACAACAAAAATAAAGAAAAAAAAATCTAAGACAATACTATAAAAATGTCCTTTTTTTAAAAACAAATTTAAACAATCGTCATTTCTAAAGCGCGACTCAGTACTAATTAAAATTGCGTCGACATGCCACCAATCCGCTTTGACATATCCGTTTTAATTACTACGAGCTATTAAAGTATCTAAATACTACGAGTAATATTAATCAAAGCGCAATTTACGCACGTGTACGTTGTGCACGTTATCCTGCCATCATCATCAGCCTGGGGATATGGGCCTCCCTTTAGAACGCTACAGCGATCGGTTGCCGCCTGTTACCATCCATCGGCTTCACGCAATTTTAACAATGTCATCAGTCCAACTTGTGGCGGGCCGGTCGACGCTACGGCGACCATTGAGTGGTCTCCACTCGAGAACCTTTATACCCCATCGGTTATCGGTTCTACGAGCGATGTGGCCCGCCCACTTCAAGTTGCCCACTTTGATCGCCTTGGTATGTTTTGATTTATAAGCCTTAAATCTTCAAAACATACTGTTCTCACTGGTATTATTCTGTCATTAACATACACAAGTCACCATAATATTTATGTGTGCCATAACTAAAGCGACCATCAATTTAAAGGTTTCGTACCCTGACTTAAGGTGTTCAATGAGAACTTATTTACCATTACAATATGAGAAACTTAAGTTAACGATCTATTGCTAAAAGTCTCCACTGTCTGTTCGTCTGTCATGTATTTCATGCCACCGGGAACTTTTCGTAAGTAAACTTCTTTGGAGTTTCACATACCTACTGTCTCACGCTCTGAAAAAAGGCTCTATCTAATGAACCCTAATTGTAGAGATGAAATTTTTACAGTATGTGACATTATAAATTTACGGGCTTCTTATTAATAACTTATAGAACATCATCTTTGGGGACTCGCTGTGATAAGATTGTCTCTAAGTTGCTATGGCGGGCCTATGTGATATGGGTGTTATGTGTTTTGTATCTTTAGGATTTAAATTGTTTAACCTGTTTTAAATTTTGTGAATGTTGTATTTACCAATAATTGTTTGTTGCACTGGCTTATAAGCTTACTTTATTTATGTTGTAAGTATATATGTACTCAAATGTTGGCAAATAAAAAAAAAAGTGTGTATTTTAATTATGTTATCAGCAATATGACTAGGATATATAGGCCTTCAATAACTTATTTTGGTCAACTGCTCAGTGGCGAGTATAAGGAGATTGGTATTTCCAAACATACTAATCTCCTTAAACTCGCTAGGTACTGAACAGGAACCGTATGCTATGTTAGGTACTTGGCTGCACTGTGCAACAAAACATGATACAAGCAGTCTTATGTCTTTCTACTCATCCTTAAATAAAAGAGACATGCTTTCCTTTACCTACATGTTTCTGCCTGTTTTCAAGTCATGAGTGAATCCATATTTACTGGGTAAGCACGTCTTAACGTAGACCTACCAAGTAAAAACTGTTTTAATTATTTCAGATTATATGATAGGGCAGACGCGTCCCATCGTAGACTACATCATTGCTAATCATTAGGGAAAATGTATAGAAGCGCAAACCTATTTCATAATAATAAAAAATCTAGGATTCTCTTAAGCAGAGTTACCTACAGTTAAGATGTCAGGTAGCTATAATAAGTAAAGAAATAAGTAACATTTTAAACAATCATTTTATTAGATCTCATTAGTCTTTAAGCAGTTACCTACACAATAGGTACCATAAAGTGCTAAAATTAAATATACATTATACATAGTGACAAGTGATTCAGTAGATACCTATTCATCCAGATCGCATAAGTAGCTACCAACCTAGCTCAGACAACTGACAATATTAAAAAACCCTTATGACCCATTACAAATTTCCAATAACAATTAATTACTGCCTATCTTTTTACGTCAAGTACTTGGTTTCGTTTGTATTTGCTGTTTATCGACTAAAATCACCACACTTATAGCATTTGCAATCATCCGGTTCACGTAGGCGAATCTCCATAATCGCATTGTCTTCATCTTCAAGCCTGACGCCATCAGGATCGTAGCAGTGTGACAACATAACTAATCGTTCACGTAAGAAGTTTTCTCTACAGCAGAAGCATTCCTGTAAACACAAAATTAAATTAAGATTAAATAGATATTTCAGTAGGTAACCGGTCTTCTATAAGAGTTCACCTGGCAAGATGACCCATCTTATCGACTTTTGCTAAAAAACTAAGTAAGACTAAGCTAAACTAAGAAATCCATTACGGTTAAGATCGCTTAGCCCTTGAATGATAGTCGAGGGACCCTCGAATTAGTATCCTTGACGATGGTACTATAAATCTACACTCGGGACTTGTACTTATCTATTATTTTGCACATTGGGTTGCCATTGTCCTCCTTCCTGTATTCATTAAGTGCTTACTTGCTTTAAGAGCTCGCAATGCTGTTATCTAACATTGGCGTAACAAGGGCCATTTTCTTAGCCTAGCTCCTGAAATGTGTCTACTTTTGAGTAATGGTATTCTAAATCAGTGTGAAATACTTTTAAATACAACATCGTAATGCCCATAATAACAAACAACTTTCTCAAAAAGACTTTTTATAACAACCTTTTTTAAATTAATATCGTACTTAGTTTTATATTGAACCGTGTAGTAGACACGACGATAATAGAGTAAATGGAGAGACAAGGTCACACGCCTAGCTTGGTAATTACTCCGCGCCGCGCAGTGCGCGGATCAATATTATGATAATTATTATCAATATTACATAGCAAAATAAATAAAAGAAATTACCCCAAAAAAAAATCAACCTCGTTGTAAAGAATTTAACACTAATTACCAGTCACCCTATACATATTGTACGGCTAAGTTACCAGATGTGTAATAATAAAAGTAAGTACCTTTGAAAACCCTGTCGGGGCTGATATGGATGGTCGCACTTGGCTGTCACACATCCCTTCACACTTATTGACGCTTACTTCTCCGCTGCAAGATCTAACTAATCTTCCCATGTCATCGTATTCTTCTGTAATTTGAAACTTATTGTTTAAAACTGATCTCACAAGAACAATTTTAATGAATGAAATTGTCCCTGTGATATAATGTTTTAGATGCGTAGATAGTTGTAAAGCACACAATTAGCTAAGTACTAGGTACCTTTGGTGACATGAATTTCAGTTGGCACTGTTTCACAAGTTTCTTCTGCCGCACATTTATATATTAATAAAAGTAATTTTAATGTAAATAATGAATAGATTTTATAATTTATAGAAGCCATCATGGTCTTATTTACTGTACTTGACTTGATCTACGTTCCTATTGTTATAACTTCTTTCATACCATGCCGCTCTTTTTATATCTCCCTTGAGCTGAGAGTAAGGGCAAGTATCAGCGGGTAGTCAAAGCTTAATTGAAATGCTATGTACAATCTTGTTAGTTTCCCCCTTTGATACCCATATAAATATTGACGTATAACATAGGTACTTAATAGGTACAACAACGTATGTACAGCATATTTCAGCTACAGGATTAAAATAATTTTGATTAATCTAATATTAATGGCCCGTGGCGCCTAACTGCGAAATTTTACGTATTAATACAAATAGAATAGAAATACAAATAGAACAAATACAATATAGGTACTTAAGTACATATGGGATGCATGTTTTTTGTCGAATAAATGCAACACGGTCGTTGGAGGAATAAAAACATTGTCGCATATATGCGACACAGACAATTAAGATGTTAAAAACTACTCTTCATTTATAAAGATTTTTATCTGACTTGTCAAGATCATCAAGATGGTGTCAAGCAATGTCAATTCAACCCATCAACCAGTTAATTTATGAAGTGAAGTCAACTTTGGTTGTGTTGTGGTTCTGTGTGTTTCAAGAAATACTCTCATTTCCCCGAGAAGGGGTATCAATAAAAATAAAACTGAAAATTTACCCTACTCTAAGCCCTAAAATAATAATAATTAAGTATCAGTGGTAGGACAGCTAAAACACCAAGTAAATGTAGGTAGATATTTTGACCATGAATGTACAAAATAGGCGTAGATAACTACAATTTGTAAACCGTATAGCTATAGGTCCATATAATTCATAACGGCAGCCCAGCTCATGCATCCGAATGTTTGAATAATCAAAAATATTAGAATACTAACTTCCGCCCCATGCCATGTGGTTGTCTATTATTTAAAAAGGTGCCTATGTCCATTCTTAGGCTCTGGATTATTTCCTACTATTCTTAATTTAATTTAAATCGGTTCAATAGTTTAGGTGTGAAAGCACAACGGACAGACATTTACCTATTTTCGCATTTATAATATTAATCGGGAAGTAGGGATTATATAGGGTGACTGGTAATTAGAATAAAATACTCTGTACCTACTCTATTATCTTTGTCTCTACTTCGCGGCTTAATATAAAATATAATAGCTAATTTAATTTATAAAAAACGTTGCCCTAAAAATGTGTCTTTATATAAGTTATTTGTAATTATGAGTACCATTACGTGGGAAAGTATTTTACACTCATTACCAGTCACTACAATATTAAGTAAGGTAATTTTAAGAAACATTTTTGGTCTAGAGTTCAATAAACTAATCAAGACGTCACAGGTACATTCCGCGTCTTCCTTCGAACGCAAGGCCGACAAAACTACGTAAGGCATCTTAGTACTTCATCAAAAGTATTCTCATAATATTAATTATCCAAATGTTAAGAAAATAAATCTTCATAAAATAATATTAAGTACTTACCTACTTAGTCATCGGATACATGAGCTGAGCTGCCGCATGCCTTTGCGTTGTAAGGCGACGAAAATTAGTCGGTGACAGTTTTATCACAGATAATAAAATACTATGGTATTATTAAACTTTTTAAGATGGAAGACGGAGTCAGCATCTCTGAAAATTCTTCTATTATATCAGGTAAAAAGTTGATATTTGATTTTAGTTGATTTTTTTTTGAGTATGCGTTTTATTTATTTATTCATATTTTTACTTAAGCACGGTCTTCACATGAAAACCTCCTAAGAAAAAGACCTGAGACAATTGATATACCATCTAAGCTAATTGGAAATATTGGAAAATGGCAATTGCGTATCAGCATACTGATGGCTGTCACCAGACTGCCTCTTGCCTGGTATCAGTTGAACATAATGTTTATGGCACCACCTCAAGAATTCTGGTGCAAAAAGCCAGAGAAACTAACAAAATACACGGAGGAAGAGTGGAGAAAAATTTGTTCTCCAGTAAGTACCTTAACCTATAACTCTATTACGCCTAACTTTTTTCAAACCTAGCTAAAACTCTCCATCACTTGAGGTCTAAAAACAACCTCGTAAAAATGGCTTGATCAGTTTAGACGCTACGAGGAAACAAATATTGTGCACAGATACACGCGACAAATTAGTAACACCCCTCTATTTCGTTGCGGGTAAAAAAATACCTGTTTGGAACAAAGTTCTTGAAGATGTGTGTTTTAAATAAGTAACCTTCCAATCGCAGCCAATAAAATAGCTAATAATTCCGAAACAGCTGAACCGATTTGATGAAACATGTCTAAAAACAATCGCTAAAAACCTGTTTTCAAATAAGAAAACTTATGTTTAGTCCCCATACGTTATGGGGGGCGAGCTTATCGCTATACATCGAGCACAATTCCTAACTTTGAGCAGCTGCTGCTAAGATACTTCTATTTGGCTCGGCATGGGATTCGAACTTAGGACCTCGCAGTTAATAAACAATTACGCTTACTACTGAACAACAAAGGTAATCTGACCACTGCTAGGTAGTCAAGTATTTGACATTAATTACCAGTCACCTCATATAAAGGGTGGAAAATTTCAAGAGGCTCAAGCAAGCTTGGGATCAAGTGACCGTGTGTGGTATTGTCCTATAATATTATTATAACTCCTAGTTTCCACTGCACAAGAAAACATGTTGCAAGCACTATCTATCTCTATTATTTAGAGATGAGTAGAAAGAGATAAGACTATGCTTGTATCATGTTTTGTTGTGCAGTAAAAACGCCCAGTAAGTATCTTTCAGCATGTCGAAGAACACCCTTGTCTTGTATACGATCCTGATTATCTATTAATAACGCCGTATATGGATAAAACTCTGGTACCTTTGGTGCCCTGCGAAAAGTTTGTTTACGATACAACAACCTTCACTAGGACCATACTCTCTGATTGGGATTTAGTTTGCTCTGATCACTATCTTGCACATGTGAGTATGTTGATCTTCCTTTAAATTAAAAATTAATTAACCAACCCCCGACACCAGAACGACAGTTTTTAAGGACTATTTCAATCACTTCACCTTAAAGAAAACCACATCAAAGTCTGTCATAAAACACCTCTCGTTTTTGTCGGGAGTTAAAATTATGCAGCTACCTACAGTAGGTGCCTATTGCCATAGTGCCATGCCATAACGTAGCAGCCTTGTTTCTATCTATCCTCCATTTTGAACTTACTGCCTACCTACTAGGTAATTAACTTCAAAATTAGTTTTAACTAAATAAGTGGCTGGAAAATAGAATAGCCATCGGCTCAGATAAATTGGTCTTGTTGACTATACGCGACGCAGTAGCGGATCAAACAGAATACCGCTACCAGCGTAAGCTGTTATATTCTCTTTGATCCACAATAGCAATGCATGTACACATACATATATAGGTACATGGTACTTAAATACATATTTGTTTTGAATATACGCATATCAATACAAATGTAATAATGTCAATACGTTGCTATTGTGGTAACCACCCCGTTTCGCCAAGTTATATGGCGCTTACCGTAAGTAGGTATCCTACTCTACCTGCTCAGGTAGGTTGCGAAGGTTTTCCTCGTCTGATACCTATTTATAGGAATCAATGTACCTTCAGCTAAGTACCTACTTAGCTATATCAACATTATCAACGACACTGTGTGAGAATAAACGTAAAATAGACTGCTGCTGACTATACGTTGTTGTTGCACGGTACCGTATCTCTAGGGTGCCTATTAAAATGTAACTTTCGATTTTATCTTTACGATTTTTAATTAGGTACTGCCTGTCATACATCGAGTGCTTGGACTTTATTAAAATAATGACACTGGATACTCTATGTTACAGATATGTCAATGCGTCATTATGCTTGGAATATTAATAGGAAGCATGGCATTTGGTATTTATGCCGACAGATATGGCAGAAGGTCTCCCCTTATGATCTCGATAGCCATACAGAGCATATGCGGTGTTATGAGCAGCTTTATACCGTGGTATTGGTTGTTTCTAGTCAATTGGTTCATTTTAGGCATGGCTACAGGAGGCCTAGGGATCACTTCATTTGTGATGTGTATGGAGGTAATTTTTTCATATTTTGCTCTGCTTCCACTTTTATTTTGCGAACTGCCATATTATGGAATTCGCTGTCGGTATCTCTGTTTTCCGATAACTATAATCTGCCAGTCTTTCAAGTCCCAATTAAATCGGCATTTAATGGGTAAACGCGTTTCGTCATAGACGGCATCATTGCTTAACAAGAGGCAACTTGCGGTCAAGCGCAAGGCTATTATGAGATAAAAAAGTACTTTCTGTAACTAGTTTGAATCAAGTGCTTACCTATTAATCTTATGTATTAACAGTACTTATTTAAAAATAGCTGAGTCGATGCCCCTTACCAAAATTACTATTTTTGGTAATCGACTAAGCTTGACTAGCTACTGCAATCAGGGACCAGCCCCCCTCTCCTTAGTAAATGACTCCTAGACACATCAATACCTAAAAAAAACAAATCAAGATTTCTCTAGTTGGTATTTTAAGATGGTACTTAGTACCTAACGATTACAGCCAGCCAGTATCTTTTTCTGATCTCAGGTAGTGAACGGTCAATGGCGAACAATCATACCTGTACTTTGTCAAATTCCTTTTGGTTTCGGATCGGCAATAATGGCAGGCCTTGCCTATTGGCTACGAGACTGGAGGAAGCTGGAATTTGCATTAGCAGTTCTGTCTTCAACATATTTGTTTTACTGGTTTTGGATACCAGAATCCCCGAGATGGCTTATCGCTACAGGACAAACGAACAAGGCTTTGAGTAAGAATCCAGAACTAGATACACACTTAGAGCAAAGGGAGAGAGGTGGACCCCTCCTCACTTGCCCAGATCTAATCAAGTCGAATCTTACCCAATCTTATTATGTACGTGGGGAAAGGAAATACTTATCAAATTTATTTCGTCCTGTGAAATGGCAAAAAGTTAGGTAACTAAGTAGATAGGTAATTAATTATTTTTCGTTAAACATGTGGTGCGATGATATTAATAGAGGCTCGTTTGTCGCGATTTGGACGAAGGAAGCTAACAATAGGGACAGTTGGAAGGCTATGGGGGAGGCTTTTGCCCAGCTGTGGGACACTACAGGCTATTAAAAAAAAACATGTTCGTGCAGCAGCGGTGGCGCAGCAGTAACAGCCTCGCTTTTGAAATATAAGGTCGCGGGTTCGACCCCCGGTCGTGCCTACACATCTTTGTGTGAATTGTTTAATCCCTGCAACTCAATATCGATGAAGTTTAACATCGTGAGGAAACCGGCATGTATAAGAACTAATCATTCGAGGACATGCGACATCCATCAACCCGCACATGGCCAGCGTGTGTAGATTAAGCCTAAACTCTCTAAACGCTTAAGATAGTTGAAAGGAGACTCCTGCCCAGCTATATGCTCAGCAGTGGGACACCGAAAAGATTTGAAGTGAAACATGTTCCTGAATAAAAACATTAAGAAACATATTTATAAACATTTAGGTACCTACCTAGATGTTTTTTCCATTAGGTACTTAGCAGATTGAAGTAATTTTCACCTTAATCTTTTCCAGAAATCCTTTTAGCAGCTGCTAAAGAGAATAAAAGAAAGTTCAACCCAATATATATTAAAGAATTAAAGAACTTACCTAAACAAGTAAAGAGACCCCATGGATTTATGAGATTATTGCGCTCTAAAAATATGAGAACGAAAACAATTTTGCTGTCATTGAACTGGTAATTATCAAACATCAGTTAGGTGCGTTACTGTTACTGTTACTGCAGCAAAATATGGTCGAAAATTGTCAATGTTGTAATTAAATTATATAAGTGTAACATTTAGATAGGTCAGTAGGTATAATATAGCATACCTGCTGACCAATAAAATAGTATCATTTACTGCTTGAGACCTACACAATCGTACACAAAAATGCTTAGTTGTAGTACTAGTACCTATATTATCTGTGGTGGAAGATTTATTTGTTAAAATGTCAGCGTTCGATTCCCGAGTTAAGTACAATATTTTTTTTAATGTAAGTATGTGTAATATTCTAGAATGTTAGAGAGCCTAACCAAAGGAAACACACTTTATCTTAAGGACACAGGTTAATTCCGACTGAATGTCGTGAGCATAAGCTACCCTCCACCGATTCATCATTTACCTAATAACTAATAGCCTAACTAGTACCTACATTATTATAGTATGACTGCAGTTTTTCTTGTTACTCAAATCGATGACATGGTTCCCAATAACATTCTACTATCTGTTCAAAGAACCGATCTTCATGTGTCATATAGTTTCAAAGTTAGGGCCACTTTATTGTAGGTGTTTCGTCCAATTGGAAAAAAGTACATTGTGCTTGGTACCACTCAAAACTTCATTATTTCCAATCACACTAACTTTTATTGTCCTAAAATAGTTAGCTACAACCTGCGTTTGGCCGCAACCTCCCATCAGGCAGGTCATTAGCTAAGCAATGATGTGGTACCTATGAGCTAAGATCCATCAGGCAGATCATTAGCTAAGCAATGATGTGGTACCTATGGGCTAAGATGGAACCCACCTGCCTAATACCTACCGATTCACTCGTGAATAAGAATGTGTTTCGGTGAGAAGGTGGCAGTGGAATAAGGCTCCATGCAGTTGAAAACCATAATTCCGACCCATCCTCTTAATGTTCCTCTCAGACATTGTACTTTCAGGTGCCTTGTTATTTACAGGTTTTGTGCTGGGTTATCGTTTTACACCTTTTCTCAATACTTGGGAGCCATAGGAAGCAATATTTTTATGACTGTTGGCGTAACGGGACTTTTATCTACCTTTGGCGGAATAAGTTGCATATACTTTATCATAAAATTCGGCAGAAAGGCTACAATCACCACATATCAAGTACTTACAACTATTTGTCTTACATGTTTGTTTTTCATGCCAAGAAATATGTTCTCGAATGATTGGCCAAGGATGTTGTTTGCCGGAATTGGTTTTGCTGGAATGTCGGTAAGAAATTAAGTTCCCTATAATCCCTTGGGCCTAAACAACATTTATGTTTAGGCCCAAGTGGTTCACTTCCCACTGTTTCTTCACTTGTAGGGTACTGTTCCAGCATTATACTTATACTCTGGCGAACTTTTTCCAACATTAGTGCGCAACATTGGTGTGAGTGGAGTAACCACCTTCGCTCGATTAGCCTCTCTTGTAGCTCCAGCTATGGTATGGTTCGAGGCTTTGTCGCATGATCTCCCTTTATTGATATTAATAGTTATATCATTTCTACAAATATTAATGTTGATGCCATTGCCTGAAACAAAAGATGTTCCACTACCCGAGAGTTTAGAGGAGGCTGAAAAAATTTAGGAAGGTAGCCAATAACTAGATATAAATACATTTAATAAAAGAATTTATTTTTATACATAAATATTATTTAAACACTTGTGTAACCATTATGCATAAAATAAATGCTATTTTTCAGAGAAATTATTTCTAAATCTATCCCTATTGAAATGTCGTAGGTTATTATCTGTAAAACAACTGAAAACATGGCCAGACTAGAATAAACCTAAAACTTGTACTGATGAAATGCTTTACATAATATAAAAAATAATATATCCTTAAAATTACTTAGTTCTTTTTATTTGGTTCTTTATGTTCTCAATTCTATGTAATAATGTTGGGTGAGAGTGGTACCAAGCTGAGAATAATTTGTCATAGATTGGGTAGTCCAAATTATCTTTACCCAATTTTATTAATGCTGATTTCAATTCATTTGGATATGAGAGAGAGACGGCAAAGTTGTCAGCTTCAAATTCAAATTTCCTAGAAAGTGCTGTGGCAAAGAATGATAATATTGAATTGTAAGGAGCAAGGATCATTTGTAACACTACTATTAATCCAATGATTATTGGTTCTTGCCCTGTTGGGAAACCAAGAGATGTATAAAGCATTGAATATTTGAACAACAGTCCAAATGCTGTAAATAATAATAACAAATTGACTTCAGTCAATGCAATAGATTTGTAAATATGGCTGCAACTCCAATGACCTAGTTCATGAGCCAAGACTCCTAATATTTCATTTTCAGTGCAGCCAGTTGTAACCTTCTTCTCTTCATCATATTTTTCAAGTAAAGTATCAAACAGAACAATTCTCTTTGCACCAAATAAACCACTGAAATAAGCATTGCTGTGGGCTGATCTCTTTGATCCTTCTACAATGTATACTTGAGACAGTGGGAAGTGAAGTCGTGAAGCCAGACCTTCTATTCCTTTTCTTAGAGAGCCATCTGGTAATGGCACAAACTTATCGAAAAGTGGAGCAATCACTGATGGGTATATAGTTAACAATATTAGTGTTGCTACTGTAGTGAACAACCAAAGCCAAACCACAAACATATTTCCACCAAGCATAATAATGTAAATGGCTACAGATATAATTGGCAGTGTGATAACAAAACTAAGTGCCAATGATTTCATTTGGTCCTTTATAAAGAATGCAGCCGTTTGCTTGTTAAAGCCATGTTTTTCTTCTAACACAAATGTACCATAAATTGTAAATGGCATGTTAACTACAAAGTTAAATACAGTTACAAACATCATGAATACGCAACTGATAAGTATTTCTCTGTCCGGAGTTATGTTGAAAAAAGCTGCTATATTTTCTGATTTGTGCCATGCCACATAAATCCATCGATTATGCAAAATTACAGAAGTTAGTGCAATACTGTAAAACTCTTTGACTATCTTGAATCTTGATTTATCAATGCCATAAAGTCTTGCCTTCTTAAAAGATTCTTCATTTAACATTTCCTTCAAATCATTTGGTATAGTATTATTGGTTTTGTATATATTCAACTGAAACAAAAAAGGAAATTTCTTAACATAATATACCATGTATTAAACTGAATATAACAATAATTAGGAATATCCTAACATTCACAGAATTACAGAACAAAAAAATCAACTCCTATTATCAAGATAAGTGTGAGCCTTATAAACTTAATTTAATAAAGGCTGCTGAAGAAAGTTGATTTAGGTTTAAAGACTTATACATACTATATAAAAATAAGTCGGGTTTTCCTTTCTGAGACTATAACTCCAGAACGCACGAACCGAATTAAACGGTTTTGCATTCATTGGAAAGGTCTCGGGCTCTGTGAGGTTTATAGCAAAGAAAATTCAGGAAAAATTTCACCAGAAAAGAGGGGAAAATGTTATATAAAACGAAGTCATCTGGTGGCGAAACTGAGTTCGCCGGGTTTGCTAGTTCTCATTAAAATTATGTCACTTACATGAGAACTTTAAATTTAAGTAAAAAATAAACTTGTTTGATGACATAAAAGGATAAAAAATAAACAAAATTGTAATAATAACATTCAACTAATTAGTTACATTCCAATATAACTAATATACTAAACATAATATACGATCGGAAGTAAAGTATCGCAACCTATTTCTTATCTTCATATCACCTATATTAGCCAAAGGTGTAGGCACAGGTGACATCACCCATATTTCACCAGCTATATTTAGGATCCATACGTAATAGGGGCAAGCCCATTACCGTTCATAGGGCATTAACTTTCTAAGACTATTTGAAACTTCTTTTATCTGGTCTGGGGATTCGAACATGGGATTACACGGTTTTAAAGCGAACTCGCTTACAACTAGACCAACGAGGCAGTACGTATGGATAATATTATACAAAACACCTTTACGATTAATGTAGTAATTATTACACGCAAGCATAATTATTAGAGATAATGGTATTAATAATTCACATACCTGCCGCAAAGATAAATATAACTCCCATAAGTATTCTACCCATGAAAAGAGGAGAATTAAATAAACAATAACATCTTCATCCAATTTCATGTTGGTATCTCAGATTCTATGCAATTTAAGTTGAAAATATTCTTATCCACCACAAGCCCAAGAAAATAACCACATCAACCGACATAAATAAATGACAAATCAATCAACACAGACAACTTAATCTGACATTGACAAGTCTTCAGTCAGTTTTGGATCATAGACGTATTTCATGGTTCTGATAGAACTTTTGCGGTTCTGCCTGTAGAACGACGACCGATATAGTTCATGACTTCTTCTTCTTCATAAATGTATGGCCTCTGCAAAAATTATTTCACAATTTTGCCAATGTGAGACGGTTGATAACGCATGACGCCCCTACTGAAAGTAAGCAGTATATATTTACAAAAGAAAAGTATTATATGTGTAGTATATACTAGTTATCTGGTTTCAATAACACAAGCTTGGGCTGATGACGCCGTGTGTGTTAATGTCCCAGAATATTTATTTATATTTATTGACGTGACAACGTCTTAAATTAGGTTGCGGCTGGGAGGCACTTATGAAAAAGTGTAACGCTCGGTAACGTTACGATGAGTCACCGAACGAGAGAGAGGCCCGCCGAATGCCTTGCGTCTCTCTCCCACTCAACTATGTTTCATCCTTCTTCCTACTATACGAATGAATATTCACATTAAAATTATTTTACCACTCAAAGTCGTTGTCACGTAAAACTTTCGCCCGTATACCGAATTTACAGGCAACCAATTTTTTTTACTGACGCCTCTTCCGTATTTGTTTAGTGTCAATGTCAAAAAAAAAACAAGTAATAATGACAATATTTTATGTCAACTCGTCTTGTCAGTTGTCAAATATGTAGTTTTAGCAGTCAGTCAGTCAGTCAATAGATAATTATATTTCAGTCCTGATTTTTATTAGATACAAATGAAAATATTATAGTGTTTTATACAAATTAAAATAGAACTAAGTATCTCGCACTATTTTAATAGGCAGTGAATGTTGAATTACAGATATAAGCCATGCCTTTGGCTAACACATCGGACCCTTGGCGTATGCAGAATGTTGGAGATAACACTACGGTACACATTAAAATTCATTTACATTTTGTATCTAATTAAGTGTAGTTTATTAGCAAATATTAAATATAACAATTTTTTTTTTTAAATTTGTAGTGGTTTTCTATGTACATATCATAAATACCTAATTAATACTCGTTTAATACTGAAAACATGAGATACGCCCATTATTTTAATTGTCCAATTATGTTTCATTGCATTAAAGAGTCTAAATTCGATTAATTTGAAATTCGCATACATGTATGTAGTTATTATTATTATTATTAGTAAAATTGAATCTTTGAGGATAATCATGTATTCTAAATATGAGGAAATGGTTACCTTTAATTTTTTCTGAATTGATAATATCCTTAAATATGTAATTGAATTCTGACAGAACTTGTTGTTTACCAGTTTTTGTAAAAATAAGATTCTGAATTTGAATGTCTGTATGGTGTCTCGAGGTTTATTGTTTATATACACACTAATGTCATCATATAAACTTTAACATTATGTCATACCTAGGGCACATCTGTACAGCCAGCAAGCAGTCTGCCTATAGTGGTTGAAAACTCTGTGGAGTCACGGCAGGCATCTACAACTGAAAGCCTAGAAACTGCCAGTGACATAAGTGAGGAAAGGGAAGTAGAACTTCAAGATGTGGTCAAAGAAGGTCATGAGAAAGCAGATCCATCTCAGTTTGAATTGCTCAAGGTGCTTGGAGAAGGTTCCTTTGGGAAAGTATTTTTGGTACGAAAAGTAACTGGAGCTGATGCTGGCACCCTGTATGCCATGAAAGTAAGTTGTTGCTGAGTTAATAAAGATTATGCAATTATTATTATGTATAATTTAGAGGGGGCTAATTTTCCGCAACTCGACGTCTCATAAATGCGCCTATTTTGCGTGATGGGGCTGGCGTCGCTATTGCCAGCCCAGCTCCAAGAGAAATCCAAGCAGACCCTTCACATTGCCCATGGGCTCCCAGAGAGACCTCGGCGATCCGAGGTGTTCCGCTCAATTCCGTTATTATGTAACAATCTATTGGAAGTATATCCACAATTTGGGAACTGCACGTGATATTATAAGCTTTTTAGGAGTTAAGTAAATTTTTTAAATTCTTTGCTTTTTCCCTTAATGAAACCACTTCTTTCAGGTACTTAAAAAGGCCACATTAAAAGTAAGAGACAGAGAGCGTACTAAGATGGAAAGAAATATACTTGTTGAAATGGGCCATCCATTTATTGTTAAGTTACATTATGCATTTCAAACTGCTGGCAAATTATACCTCATACTAGATTTCCTAAGAGGAGGAGATTTATTTTCACGATTAAGTAAAGAGGTAAGGTTTATTGCTCATTGTTCAAATGCTATTCTAAATAATGATAATCTAGTGTTCAATGTTGAAACAATAATTTTCTTGATTTTATAGGTAATGTTTACAGAAGAGGATGTAAAATTTTATCTTGCAGAACTAGCTTTAGCTTTAGAACATGTACATAAATTGGGAATCATATACAGGGATCTCAAACCTGAGAATATTTTGTTAGATGCTGATGGACATATTGCTCTTACTGATTTTGGTTTGTCTAAACTACCACCAAGTAGTGACAAAGCTTATAGTTTTTGTGGTACTGTAGAATATATGGCTCCAGAGGTAGTGAATAGAAGAGGCCATACTTTTGCTGCTGATTGGTGGTCTTTTGGTGTCCTGATGGTAATTATGACTATAAAATATATGCTGTTTGTTATCACTTATTTAAACTGTATTCATTAACCATATTTTGGTATGCTTTCAGTTTGAAATGTTAACAGGAAACTTGCCTTTTCATGGTTCAACTAGACATGAAACTATGACCCAGATATTAAAAGCAAAACTGGGTATGCCATCTAATCTTAGTGAAGAAGCGCAGTCCTTACTTAGAGCCTTATTCAAAAGGAACCCACAGAATAGGTAACGGCAAAATTACCTAAGTATTCCTTTCTTAGTAACAGATAAAATATGCCATTCATTTTGTGTGAAATTAAATTCTGTGTGCTTAAATTTTGTTATAGGTTAGGTGCTGGACCCAATGGAATAGAAGACATAAAGAATCATGAATTCTTTACAAGTATAGATTGGGATGCACTCTACAGAAAAGAGGTATCTTGAATATTTATAAATCAAAAGTCATTCTAATTATTTTGTTGTTCTTTGTTGTTTGTTGTGATGAGTTAGACCTCTTTATGTACCTCATCATCATCAGCATTATTTACTCCTAATACTGGATATATGTATGCTTATTGCCAGCTACCTTGCAGAGATTGTCACTCCACTTTTTCTCACAGTTCTCTATCTAAAAAGATGCCGGCAGCAGCCTACCATCCAATGGGCAATCATTTATGTAAATGGCATGCCACCTCACACCATCTGAAACGGCAGATTATGAATATGTCCTTTGTAGGATCTTTACACTAGATCTTTTAAACTCGTTCATCAAATGTCGGCGACAGATAACTACAAATTAATTATAAATTATGTATTTAATCTCATAGGTAGTGCCACCATTCCGACCCGCGGTGTCTCGGGCTGATGACGCGTTTTATTTCGACTCTGAGTTTACGTGTCGCACGCCTCGAGACTCGCCCGGTGTGCCTGCATCAGCCAATGCACATGAACTATTTCGGTAAATATATAATATATTACTATTTATTATAACATGATATAATCAGAGAGAATAGGTTTTCCTTCTTTTCAATAGCCAATAATGTGCCTGCCAGTCAAATGCCTCCCCCGCAATCATCTAACCATCGCACACGCAATTTAGATTATTGCGTAATCGACTTTGGGTTTTTCTTGGAGATGGCGATGGAGCGCAGTATTCTTAATAAAAATCATAAGTTCATATCTTGGAATAATAAATTAAATCAATAATTTCAACCTTGATGTTTATTAGAGGTAAACAAAGTTAAGATAGAGGAAGTTCGTCAACCCGACAAAGCCAGTGGAATTTTTGCTAAAATTCCAGTTAATACCCAAATTATACATTCCCTGTAGATACATACATTATTTTGCCCAAACTACACTATCTAATAAGAACTTGATGCATTGTGTATTGATAAGATAAACATGTCATAACCATGTACTCGACCTTGAAATATGTTTTATGTTTATAGCGGATTCAGTTTCGTTGCGCCCTGTTTACTTGATGATGATAATAGTGACAAAACAGTTACTACACAAAACCAAAACCACGTGCCACAACAGAACAATAAAACATCTACAGAAGAGTTTTGGGCTGGTTTTGTTAATAGGAACAACTTCTTTGATGAGTACAGGTAGTCATTCATAATAATTATTATAAACTGTCGGTAATATATCGTGCTAAATGAGTACTTAAATGAGTCAGATAAAAAGCGTCTCTAGAATTAAAACTATCTTTATACCAAATGGGTTAAGCTGTTTAAGTGTAAAAAGCCTCAGGTTAACTTAATTAATTTCGCATTTATTTTTTACTGAGATTTAAGAAATTTCAGAGAATACTTAGTTTCGAAGGTGATGTTTTAGGAGCAAAGTAGTTTCAAATGGACTATGATTAGACCTCTAGGAAAGTGGTATATCAGTTACCTTTAATTTATCAGGCACCATATTTAAATTATTACTTCTACACCATGTATACCTGCACTTTACATAAATAATGCTTTTCTGATTTTAGGCTTATGGGTGAACTAGGCACTGGCTCGTTTTCAGTCGTCCGCCTCTGTGAACACAAAACCTCCAGGGTGCAGTATGCTGTTAAGATAATGGACAAGTTGCAGTATGACCCTCGTGAAGAAATTGAAATTTTACTAAGGTAAAATAAACCTCTTTTTGCGTAGTCGAATAAAAACTGTACCATGTCCTTCCTCAAGTCTTAAACTATTTCCATACCGAATTTCATCTAATTCGGTTCAGTAGTTTTGGCGTAAAAGCGTGACACAGGCATTATAGCTATAGGAAAACAGAGATACAGGCAGCAACAGGCAGTTTGTACAATAAAAGTAGATAGATGTGCCATAATTTACTCAGATGACTTATGCCCGGTTCCTATAATCAAACTTCCGTCATTAGTAAACGTAACCTCCCGTTTCCATCCTCCAACCAACGGGGCGTTAACTAGCGTCCCACAAGTTTTTTTTGACGGCTACCGGTGGGTAGTATCCGCAGGTAAGACTGGCCCTCTTTGGTCCTCTCTGCGTTTTGTTACTTCAATCGACGTTAACAAACACCAAAAAAAATCGAATGCGTACTTATAAAATAATACAGATAATAGTGTAAATAGATACTAATGCGAAATTATTTGTAGTTAAATAATAAAATAGTGACAAAAAACAGTTTATTTAGGGGATAGTTTTATTAAATTATTTTTGCTATTTTTAATGCTGTATTGTGAACGAAACGCAGCTGAGTGTCGTCGGCCGGTACTCGCGCCAGTGCCAATACAATATTTTTGTTTGGTTATGTATTCATATTTATCATAATAATACTTGTAAATAAACCTCGTTACAAAAAAACAGTGATCGAAATATAGTGTACAGATAAATATCAATTGATAAAATGGATACGGCTTCGACAGTTAACAAATCTGCATAAGAACTGAAGTCACCGGTATTAGCAATCAAAGTGAGCAAGTGGCGCGGGCAGGCTACATTCCTCGTAAAACCGATAACCGCTGGGAAATAAAGGTTGTCAAGTACAGACCACGCAATGGGTGTCGCAGTGTGGAAGGCTCGCCACGAAGTGGACCGATGACATTGTGAAAATTGCGATAAGCAGATGATATACTCGATGGATGATCGCTCGAGCTATATCGTTTGGTTTTTAAGGGAGGCCTATGGGTCATTGGGTCTCTTAAGGGCGTACATCCCCAGCCGTGGACATTCCCAGGTTGATGATAATTGACTTGGTGAGTACATACTTAATAACTTAACTACTGTGACTTTACCTCTGAGCAAGTAATCAATATGTTTTTATTTAAAAATGTTGTAAGGAGCAATAAAAGAAAAGTTTTTTTTATCTTAGATGCATAAATAGGCAGATAGATTATTAAATATAGGTATTTATTTAGTATGGTTAGGACGGACATAACATTCAATTACATGCTATGAAATGTTAGTATTATAGTGTATAAAGTTAATTGTTGTGCACTATTACTCATTCCACAAGTATTCATTCTACTTAGGCTGCCTAGCCAGTCAATTTTTCTACTGATTTTGAACTCTATACAAAACTAAGGCCATTCTGTTTTGAGGTGTGTTAGGTGTTTAACATGACCATGATGTGAAATTTATTTTGTTTCAGAAAATGAAAAACCCTTTGAATTAAAATGAAGTGGATATAGTGCAAATTAGACAAACAAGGTGATCAATGCATAATGTAATAAATTGAAAGATAAAGCCTGGGACTCCCTAACATTTTTTTTTAATTCAAGAGGTACCACATGAAGCAATCAGTTCAGCCGTTCACACACAATGCCATGGCCAAAGGAAATAAGTCTTAGGTTTCATTAATTACATACTGTTTATTTTTATTAAATAAAAAAATATTAATTTATAACATGATTTGGTTTTTATTTATAAAACAAGTTACATTAAATAGATACTCAAACAATAATCATTTATTTGAAGGAATGTTTTATTGATTGTATTGTAACAAATACCTAGGTAATCTAAAGAAACCTAATGAATATCTGTTAAATTACTTTGCATCTATGAAAAATTAAAGATCACAATCTTCATCACACATTGATAGAAAGTACTCTTTAGGCCTCTTGAACACTTCTGAGTATCTGAAACAAAAGTATGTTTTTTGAAAACCGGTAGGTGTACATTGTAATTTTTTTATTATAATTTAACATTTTGTTTTCCTACTAGTATTTTAAAGGTGAATGTTTGTAAGGATGTTTGTTACTTTTTCACACAAAAACTACTGGACAGAATTGGATGAAATTTAACACAGAGATGGATTATGGTCTGGATTAACACATACTTTTTATTCAAATAAGTACCACACAGGGGTGAAACCGTAGGCGGAAGCTAAACTTACTTTTCATGCTGCAGTTTGGGTTCTATTCCTACCCTAGACAGAGACTTGTGTGCATGATCATATCTGCTTGTCTTGAGTCAAGGTGTAATTATCTATTACAGGTATGTATTTACATATTAAAGGAGTATTATGAACAGTATGTACAGGTATTTGGTTTCCATAATACAAGCACTGTTTAGCTTGAGATCTGATGTCAGAGGTGTTAATGTTCTAGAAAATTATTGTTACTATTCAGTATGTGCAATTGTATTCTTACATGTGTTGGAAGTGTATACACCCTATTTATATCTTTAATTTGTAATCAGTATCATGTGTAAACCACCATCATGACAAATCTATTTGATTATAGCGTTCCTAACGCTATAATCAAATAGATTTGTCATGATGTATATTAATACAAATGCAAAATACTTACTAGGAGGTTGTATTCTCATCACTTTATGTGTTCCATCAATTGCACTGTGAGGCTAGGGCTATTTGGTAAAATGCCAGTTCTGTGTCAGGTCATAGTTTAATATAGTGTTTGTATAGCTGCGCTATTGTAAAACTAATGTCCTGAACGATGTGACAAGCTGAAGATAGTAGCACCAGTGAAATCTTCTACTGACACTGACGTTGTCACCAGTTCATAAAGCCCTATTGTTAGCAACAGTTGTGCAGTGGAGATATTCCATGATTCCTTAAACAAATACAAGGTTAATTAATCATCCATCACACAATTTATCTTTTGATGGTTAGAGGTTGTCAGGTATCTAGTAAACAAAAATTACTAACCACTTGTAAAAGGTAATTTCGATCAGCTGGTATTCTACAGCTGGCTTGTCGAGAGATAACCGCAGATAGTCGTCATTTTCAATAGGTTTAATTAGTTCAATCCACTCCTTGTTTAAACAACTTTTTCGTCTTATCCGACTCGGAAGTATAGTCCGACAACATATTGACCACTTCTAAATTAGCTTTTTTAAGTTATTTTATAATTTTAATACAAAATATTGCTAAAAATTTCCCAATTATAATAACTACTGAAGAGCCACCGATTGAAATCGAGCGGTAGCGACGTTCATGACGGATAGTAGACTTTGACAGTTCACTGACATTCAAAATTTTTATAGGAACACCGTTTTCAAAATTTCCATACTTTAAATTTACGGACCGTAGTAGTTAGCCCTCCCATCCGTTAGTATACACCTTGGGTAACTTTCACAACGGGACGTTGTTTATAGGAACAGTTTTTGATGACAGTAGGTAGAAAATGTTAACATCCGTTGCTAAAACGAGGCGTTTTTTTGATATAGGAACCGGGCATTAGTCGAGACCAGTTTAAGCCACAATTGCAAAATCTTTTTGTGATTGGTTGAGGGACTAACTGTGCCTCAGAGAGTTTCGGGGTCATTATAACATTTATGAAAATATTTACAGGTAGTAGTCAGAATCTTAATAGTCCGACCCTTGGTTTAACCATCTGGTTATACTAGTTTCGAGGTCTGATGAGCAGTCTCTGGTACCTAATTACTGGTACCTAGTCGCAACAGGTAAGACTGGGAGCCGACGTCAATAGCAATAGAAATACTTTCCACAGGTACAGTCAGCATCCGCATATAATCACGCTGCGCGGCGTGTACGAGGAGGGCGGACGTATCCTTGCCGTGACGGAGCTGTGTCGCGGCGGAGAACTGCTCGAGCACATCACGCAGCGACGGTACCTGCCCGAACACGAGGCCGCGCCTATATTGAACAATGTCCTACACGCCGTACATTATTTACATAGACACACCGTTGTGCATAGGTAATTTATTTGTTACTAGCTGACCCTTCTGACGCGACGTTGTCCTAACTATAAGAAATTAAATACATAAAACGACCTACATCTAACGCCGCAGCCATAGGGTTGTTATACATTCGAACGTTTTTTACATATTTTTTGCACATTTTGGTTTCTATTTATTCTTGAACCTATTTCTTACAGTAAGTAAACACAACAAAAAAGAAATAGCGAAATCGGTCCAGACATTCACGCGTGATGCCGTGACTAAAAGAAATAGGGATTCATTTTTAACTGTCTTTTGAAAAAAAACGGAGTAGGTTCTATGTTCGGGTGTATGTAAGCTTTTTATTTATGTTCGCGATTACTTCGTTAATTATTGGTTTATTTAAGAAAAATATCTTTTTTAAGTATATTCCCTACTTTATGATCTGATGATGGACTTCGGAGATATAGAACAGAACTCCTCTTAGAATCATAGTAGAACTGTCGGGACAAGTAGTAGTACTACTTTGTTTATACTTGTAGTGGATGGTTAACCACCAACAAAGGGAGGGGGGGTGTTTTTAGTGGTCTTAGTAATTGAGTGCCCTTGCCTTTATATACAAGACCATAATTAGGTATGCATTATCTCAAACCATTAGCAATAAGTTGAAATATTGAACTTGTTAAAATATGAAATGAGGCCTTGCAACAAAATTAGACATCAAACACAAATTAGAATGGCTTGTTATCGGGCATAAAGTAAGGAGTTCCCATTAAAAGTGTTAATGCATTTCATGGTCAGTGATCTTTACTTACTAATTGTTATTTTTCGATGGTTAATGTCAATTCCATACAATTTGTTCTTGCGACCTATCGTTTAAACTTCGCTATGTAATTTGTCTAGCGGTCCCAGGAGGTTATTACGCTCACACGCCTACCGCTGGACGACAGATGCAGTTTTAATTTGATTTAAGAATAGCCATATTGTGCTTTCAGAGATATAAAACCGTCAAACATTCTATTCGCAACATCTGAGAAGAGACCTGAGGACATTCGTCTAGTAGACTTTGGTTTGGCGAAACAGTTGCGCGCTGAGAACGGCCTACTGATGACGCCTTGCTACACAGCCAACTTTGTAGCGCCCGAGGTGCTAAAGCGTGCTGGATACGACGCAGCTTGTGATATTTGGAGTTTAGGTGCCTATCGTGTTTGTTCAGGAAAGCTTTTTAACCAATGCGCAAACTTTGAAAAAACTTCTTAGTACTAAGAAATAAAGTAATCGGTAACGAAAGATATTTGCTATTGATACTGATAGTACAGTCGCCTGCGCGCCGCCGTATCAACTGTACACTCACTGACCGCTAATTTTATGCCGCGCTTTCATCGATATTATTACAAGTAGACCGTCCATAATTTGCAGAATTTATGTTGAATAAAAAATAAATAAAAAATGATGAAAATATGTTAGTGATAGAGAATCACCAAAAAAAATTGCGCACTGGTTGAAAAGTTCTTCCGTATTATACCTGTAGATAATTTTGATACTAAAATCATACTTTTTACTTACTTATTTTTTTCATTGCTATTAGGGTTGGCTCCCAATGTAACTCTAACCTACACCTTCGCTCGTTTAATTCTAGCAGCTTACCTGTTGCGGCTAACTGCCTGAATTAAATGAGCGAAGGTGTAGGAGAAGGTGATTGTTACCCTCATTTGCCGGATATGTTTAATTCCTATCCAAACCGAGCCCGCTGGTAACTGAACTCTCAAGGCAGTGTCGTGCATGTTGATATTTATAATTTCAATTTATCTTACAGGTGTATTAGCGTATATAATGCTTTCCGGAAGAACGCCGTTCGCTTCTACCGGCGACGATACGCCGGAAGCGATCTTAGCGAGAATCGAATCTGGAAAAGTAAGTATATAACTAGTCGATAAAGCATTTTTTCAGTAATTCAGTAGCGCCTTGAACCCGTCAGCGTTCTCCTATAGTAATTGAAAGGTTGAGATAATTACTACGAGTTACAGTTACGGCTAAAATTCGGCACTAAAATGCATTCAGATTGCGCCTAATAAAAGTTAGAAAAAGTGCCACTACAGGGCAAAGGTTTTCTCTTAACTATCATAAGTTACGAAAGCGACCTTATTTCGCTGGCCAAGTTCGGTTTGGTGGATGTCACATATTATCCTCGATATTGAGCAACGGCGATAAAACAATTCACACAACATTTTGTAATTACATAGGGTGACTGGTAATTATTGTTAAATGCTTTATCACATCACATGATAAAGTCGTTTTTAATCATGACCACTACCACGTGGTAAGACTAATTACCAGGCACCCTGGACACAAATCGCGGGTCTCGTACAGGTGGAGTTGTCGAGCGGCGTGTGGTCAACGGTGTCGGCGAGCGGTCGCGCGTGCGTGCGGCGCATGTTGCAGCTGGAGCCGGCGGCGCGGCCGCGAGCCGACGAGCTGCTGCGCGAGCCGTGGCTCTGCCGGCCGCCCGCGCCGCCGCCCCACCCGCACCACTCGCCCGCCGACCCCGCGCCGCCCGCTGCAGACTTGAGGAGAGCCGTCGACCTCACCTTCCAGGTACTGTGTTGCTCTTGAGTGAACGGGAGAGAGATGTAACGACTCTCCTTGTGTCGAACGAGTCGCACTAGACGCCTTAGAGTCCCCCGTGACAATCTTCAGCCTTCATGAGTTGTGCCCGCCTTACACGGGGTATTTTGAAACACTCAGGATTGATGTTTCGAGCTGCAACTGCTTAAAAGGCTACTTGACTGTTCTAAATTTGGTTTTAATAAGATAGATTGCATATTACTTCTCTTTATACTACTAAACCATTCATGTATAAGGCAAATTATAAGCCACCTAAACCTAAAATGTTATCCGACAGGCACTGACATCTTCGCCCTTAACGCCACAAGTATTAGGGCCAGTGTCACAGTCGACTCTTGCGCAGCGACGCAGTAAACCTCAACGACGCTTTCCACCGACTCAGCTCTAAGCCTAATATAAATGTCAAATTATCAAAAACTAAATCGGGAAGGGCATATCAAATGGCGGTTGACTTGTAAAGTAGTATTAAATAGGTCGACTGCGACGTTTCTTTATTGGCCTACCATATTTTGGTTACAACACGTGATAAATATTCTATAGTCCAATTAATTTGACTTTTCCTTGCCCTTCCTGATTAGGAAATGCATAGAATAAATGAAATTACAAATTTTGCACACAAAAATGAGACATATGCCTCATTTTGTTGATAGTGTATCAAATTATGCTTACTTGTGTATAACTTATTTTTATAGAGGTTTTGATATATGGCATAATAATAAGTTGCATATTATTTTGTTTGTTAACATAATAAGCGTTTGATACCACCGCGTGTAAATTGTGTGGTACGAAACTAAATGTAGGTTAAGAATTTTGTAGCTTTATTTTCTCTAATAGTGAAGGCGAAACTACAAAGTTAATATATATTGGTAATTTTAGACAATCTGTCACACTGAGTATAGGGTTTACAGCTATTAAGATTTATTTCGTCTTCCTGTACAATACATTTATACAGTTGTTATGATACCTCAAAATAAGGTTTTATATTGAGATTGAAACAAAAGAGATTAAAAATATAAAATTACCTATAACAGTAAAATAAAAATTGAGCAAGTAACGTTTATTCATGATGCAAGTTCGATTTGCGCTCCCCTGATGAAATTGAATACCAATAATATAAGAATATCATCTTTGCTCAACCCCATGGGGAAAAGGCGTGATGTTTGCATGTTGAGAAAGGTGAAACAATTGTTTTATCTCTCTTACTCTTAATTGCGGCACTTGTTATCTACAAAAAAATTGTGCCATCAGAAATTTTCTGAATCCAGCTTCTGTGCAATATTTAAAGGACTGTAAAGTATAATATTTAAATTAATTTATTTTCAATAGGTTTTCACTAATTTTTTTCACAAAATTATTTAATTTTGAATGATAGTCATATAATAAATGTTGTTTATATTTTTGTAAGACAGTAAAATTATGAAAGCATAATTATAATACTTAACATTTAGTACATGAAAGACGGTAATTAACTAGGTATATAACACAGAATGTGGTTAAGAAATAAAGAAGCCACTATTATAGGTAAATAGTACTTATTATATTTCTTATTTTTAATTTAATTAGGCATGTAAGTTTATTTACAAACATAAGCGTCAATTCACACCGAGTCGGCAGCGACCGGCACAGCATGCGGCTTCGTGCGACTTTACGGCTCGAGTTCGGCCGCAAGTACAGTGTAAGTAGCCGCACGCGATTGTAGTCTGAATGCTTGCGACCTTTTTAATCTCAAAAACTATATAAACTTCTTTATTAATATTATAAAGCTGAAGAGTTTATTTGGTAGAACTCACTAATCTCAGGGACTACTGGTCCGATTTGAAAAATTCTTGCACAAGTAGATAGTCCATTTATCGAGGAAGGCAAGGTAATTTTTATCCTACTGCACGGTACAATATAAAATTTAGATCATGCGAGCTAGCCGCGAGCGGAAAACTAGTGTATTTAATTTTAATGAACAATGAATATAACGTTTAAAATTATATGATACAGAAATTGCTCGCCGTACTGCTGCTGATAGATGACGACTCTGTGTGAATTCACGCTTACGGTAATATTGTTTTATATTGAATCGATGGTATGGTAATGATCAGTAATCGTTAACATCCTTTGGCATATTCTAAACGTAAGGTAAGCAAAATTTCGGTTTTACTTTGTTGCTGTCCGTATACGTAGGTACGTAGTATTAATTATATAGGCATTCGAACAAGGAGCAAACAAGATTTTATTTTGTAAAATATATAATTGTTGATCATCTTCATATCATATCACATAAGGCCTAATCTCTCATAAATGCATAATTCATTTTCAATTATTAGTTTCTAATGTGATGGTATTTTTCGTCTTTTATTTTTGTCATTTACATTAGACATAGATGTTTACGTAGATAATTATGAGAATTAATTACTATGTTTAGATTAAAAGTTAATATGTTAAAGAATCGCTGTAACTGTGCCATTCCTTACGCTTTACGTCTTCTTGTTTTAGTATATTCCATAAGTATCTAGGTAAGTACTCATAAATGCTTACTGCCTTATTCATAAAACTTAGAATAATAACACATCTAAAGGCTCGCTAAAGTATGATTTTCTGAAGACAGACAACCTTTAGATGCGTTAAAAGATTTTATGAATAAGGGGCTTACTGTATACGACTATTATCTTTACATTTTTTTGTCGTAAAGTTTTGAAGTAAGCAAGAAATACGTAAGAAAAAAGTTGACGTTTAATTCCAAAAGAAGTATAAGTATGTGTATATTATGATTAGTATTTCATTAAACTGACATTTACTCAGTATTATTCTGCATATCGAATGTTCAAATTATCTTCCCTATGCCAAACTTACAATTACTAGCATTATAAAATAATGTGTATAGATATAAAATAATATTTATTATCTTCTATTTTCATTCTAAGGCGCCTGTTGCTCTATCGATATGGATATATTTTTATAAGTAGGTACACGTATTTATTTTTTTACTACTCACATAAATATAGGTAAATGATGTGGTGAACACTTCAACCAAAGATTAGTTCATTTTAAACTTACTGTAACAGATGTGTCAAAATGTAATAAATTGTGTTGTTAAACATAAAGCGGTCTACACACCAAAGCCGCTGACCCGGCGGCACGGATCGCCGGCCCAACCCGCCGGCCTTATTTTATACAATCATGCCGCCGGCTTGCGCCGATGCCGATGCCGATGCCGATAGCGGTCTACACACCAAAGCTGCTGACCCGCTGAGTATTTGGCAATTACTAGAACACCACATGCCGCGGCTGTCGTGTCGCCGGCATTGCCGCCGCAAAGTCGTTCGGTTTGGACATTCTGAAGCCGCCGGGTTAACCCGCCGGCACTAAGCCGCCGGGCTGTGCCGCCGGGTCAGCGGCTTTGGTGTGTAGACCGCTTTATTTCTTCATTTTAACCCTTTTTTGGGCAGTGGTCTAAGGCAGGCAGTTTAGGCCTTAATCCAAACACGCTGGCCAAGTGTGGTTTGAATGATGTCACATGTCCTTGAAGGATTAGTTTTTAGACATGCCTCACGATGTTTTGCAACGATATAGAGCAGCAGAGATGAAACAATTCACACAAAGATGTGTGGGCACGTCAGGAAATGGAACTTGCGACCTTATATTACTAAGGCGAGGCCCGTACCGCTGCGCCACCATCCTCCTTGTTTAAACAAGGATCTTGTTTTTCACTAGTGATAAATCTATGTAATTGATTTTGAAGAATTAATCATATTAAGTATGACGATACCTATCTACTGTATATTTCTTTCAGCTACTTCTATCTATCAGCTCACGGAATTGATATTATAAGTACATTATGAATAATCAATGAATTACTTAAATGTAGGATAAGAATGTTAAGGTTTTAAAAATATTGACAGATGTAGCATTAAACATATCTATACTGAAATCTGGAAACTTCTAAGAAATCCTTAATTTTGTTGTATGCTGTATAATAAATCTGGCGATATGAACGCGAAATAGGATCAATAGATGCTTGTTATTAAAAAGTTGTATTTTCGAAGAAATGGTGCCTCTTGGTTCCTTTTATTTCACTGGACGACACGAAAAACAATGACAGAAAAATATTTATTCCGTATTAATAGTGCGAACAGTACACACATTTAGAATAATTACTTTAAGCATGTGAATCACATTTTTTAACAAGTTCAACTTTTACGTTTGCAAAATGTATTGTCATGCTTCTATCCTGCATCTTACCGTCCTCTTTACATCCGTATACAATTTCGATTAGAATACAATGTATAACACCGAAATTGACATGGGCACCGTTTTGCTCTCTGCACACAAGTGTGTGCTCATACCTATTCTCTTAGGTAGTAAAAGTCACATCACAATAGCTAAAATAATAAAACCCACATTAATTATTAATTAGTACTTAATGTATTTATGACGGAGTTATCATCACATGCAGTAGGTAAGCATTTATTTATAAAAAGTAGGAAATATGACAGTTTTTAATTCACTTCAAACAGAGCTTGCCTGCACATTGTTAATTATTTGTAACAAATATAAGAAATGTCGTATGGATAATGTTGGTAGTATTTTCAAGACACCTACTAGCAGTTTTAAAAGATACACATGTTATAATATATTATGTAAACTATGTAAAATAATCAAGGCCACAAAACTAAAATGAAGAAAGATGAACTAACCAGCTATCAATTGCCCCATTAGTTAAATTGATTTTATGTTTGTGGTCTTGGATGTTTACATCCCATCTATTTTTCTATCTGAATTGAAAATATTTCTACAGTAAACAGTTATATAATGTTGTATAGAAAGAAATCATGTAATAGAGAAGTAATATAAGTATTGTTGATATTGCTTAAATTGTGGTTTTATTTAAAACAATAAATACAATAAATATAAACATAATATTATACAGTTATGAAGTAGATTTTATCAAAGGGAAAATGAAACCATTTAATCTCCTAAAGCTTATTGATTTTTCCATGATTAAAGGTGCATTCACTGTATGGACATTTAGGTACCTATTGGCAGTATAAGCTATAAGTGTGTTTCCATATACTTATTTGACATTTACTCCCTTTAGTGTTGGGGCCAATATTTGTCCTTTGCCTGGTATAAATAATGGCTTGCCCTTGTAGCATGCAACTCTATTCTCATTTGTCATAAGGTCAGGACTACATGTTTCAAATATTTTTTTCTTAGGATTTAACACAGCTTCTGGCTCTCGAGGATATCCTTCACATTCAACTAAATCTCCAGGTATAGCATTCTGAGGTGGGATCAAGACTTCAACTTTATCAGGTGAAGATGCACACATAACCATCGCTTCAGATGTTACACCCCTCATCTGAAAAGTAATATTTATAATTATCTATACATACAAACTTTGACAGATGCTAAGATGTTAAAACTTTGATAAATACCTTAACTGGTTTTAAGTTGCACAAAACCATAACTACTCTATCTTGCATCTCATTTATTGGAACGTGGTTAACAAGACCAGACACAACAGTTCGAGGAGCATCTTCACCACAGTCAATTTTTTCAACATACAGGGAATCAGCATCTGGATGTTTATTGACTGTTAAAATCTTTCCAATTCTCAAATCTAATTTTCTAATGTCTACAACAGAGTCATTTACAGTTTCCGTTTTTTCCTTGGTCTTTTTAACAGTATTCTTGGGTTTTTGTGTTTCAGTGTTAACTTTCTCAGTAACATTATCTGTGATATCCAGTGGAGCAAGTCCAGAAGCAACTTTGCCTGGTATTGTATATTGCTTCTTGCCATTCAAGGTCTCTAATTTTATTAATTCTGCTTTAGCAGCTTCTACCTTGGCAGCCAAAATTTTATTTTCTTCAGTAAGGTATTTTATCTTTTCACCAATTTTGATATTGACTATTTCTTTCAACTGGAATCCATACAAATAAAAGAAATATTTATATACTACAATACTTAACAATAGGATTTAGGTTACCTTGCGTTCAGAGGATATGTAATGAAAAAAAAAAGAAAAAATAAATCACCTTCTGTAATACACTATGGTGCAATTATTTTTAAAGCCTAACCAAGATAACCCAACCCACACACCTGACTAAGGTATAGTACAATCTCATGAAATCACACACTTATGTACTAGTAGTAATACTTTTTGTAAATAATGATTTTATTTCTCATCTCTTTTACCCAAGCCCTTAAGATGACCCACTGACCAAAAACCTCTGAATTGACGTCTTCTAAAAAATACTGACTTCTACAGGCTGCAGATTAAACCCCTTCATACAAGATAATATGGAACTACATTATTTTTAATTAAAAATGAATTGCAGTTGGTTTGTCGCGTTAATACTAGAGAGCGGAAACATATTCGTAGAAGCCCAAGTAAGGAAACCGACCCCCCGTTAAAATTACGCGGTATGAATGAAGTAGCTAGGTGGTAAAATATTGTTTTACTAATACGTTTGAACTAACCTTGCATCGCAAATCGCTTAGCTTTTTTTCAGCTGCGTCAGCATTATTAATAATTCGACTAACTGCGGTTTGGGACATACTCCTTTTGATTAACCGATAAACCATTAAGATTCTTGAAAATGATAATGTTCTGTTGTCAATTCTCTGTGGAGCACTGTGGAGAGAGAGAGGTTATTTTATTTTTATTTTTGATGCGGTCGGCAGTGTTGCCAGACCAAAATTTCAAAATCCAGGAAATAATGGAACACAAATCAGGAGACTGACCTGAAAAATCAGGAAATGAGTAACATATTCACTGACTTTTACGATATTCTTAAACAATAACTAATATTTATCAAACTTAGACTTTTTAGGTTTGTTTCTAAAAATTAAAAAAAAAATATTTTTCAATACATTTTTAGTCTTAATTTCTGCAATAACTCTGATGCTCTAATAATTTCTCAATTTGGCCTATGTTAAATTAATATGTAAAAATAGTCTTGCAACTGCGGTACTTTATTAAAATCTAGCTGCATGCTACATGCAAAATTTAAATGTCTAAATTAACATGTCAAATAGTGCCGCAAAAGATATCTATTCATTTAAGTCGCGGAGCGTTGCCGCGCAGCTTTAAGTTCTTTCCCATATGCATGCACGATAAACAAAACGATCTCGGCGATAGATAGGTACAGTATGCATTGCAATATCACGCTTTTCTTCAAATACTTACACTTGCCTCAATTCGATAAAATCCGTAAACTAAATCTATTCTATTGAAATTTAGTAGGTAGGTCAGTCATAAGACTCATACGTTTTTTATGCTTAGATCTTACTCTGTATGTATGTACCTTTGAAAATCGATTTTTTAAATCGATATGTAGTACTGAATCAATTTATTGGATCGATACATAACCCTTTAAAATCGACATTCGATTTTTTTATGTTTTTGTGTTAACCTTACAATTAGTTGTCGGCAGAACTACCAGATCGTGGGTAAAATGACCCCCCACTTTGTAGCACAATCGCGTCTAAACACATTAAATATGGTAAAAAGTGGGGGAACATTTTACCCACGATCGTAGCACGATCTGCTGGCTGTGTGTTTAGACTCCTTCGCTTCACTACCTACCTCACTTCTCTTCAATAGAAAAAGGTTACTCTTATTATCTTTGAGTTTTTGTATATGTGCTGTGGTGAAAGCGTCATTGCGTCATCACCATCACTCACATCATTCGATTTATTTGTTTGTGTGTTATTTAAAAAAAGATCGCTTTTTTGGAAATCGATTTTTTCACAGAATAGAAAAAACAAGTTGTTGTTTTTTCTATTCCGTGGATCTTTTAGACCTCGATTTTTTGTGGATTGATTCATAGGGTCACGATTCGAATCGATTTCAAAATCGATCTTCGTATAGAATCGCCATCCTACTCGTGCGCAGCAGGTATTAATTCCAGTAGTCTTGAACTAAAAAAATGCAAGAATCGGTATGTAAAATCAGTACACATTCGACACGTACCAATGGTGATGGTAATAATGGCTGTTTTTCAAATAACAAACAACACTGTTACGTTATTTTCTAACAGCTGTAGTCTGTTATCCTGATAAATTGCTGTTTACACATTCATTTGTTAGAGTTATTACTATATTATGATGAATGAGCAGCGGTAGCGCAGTGGTACGAGCCTTTGCTTAAGGCCGCCGGTTGGATTCCCAGTCGTGTCCAACCTATCTTTCTGTGAATTGAAGGAAAACATCGTAACATATACTTAGTTTTTTGCGCTAGTGTGTGAGTATTGATACTTGATACTGTGACTATTGGTAGCAATAATGGCTGTTTTGAAATAACAAACAACACTGTTATGTTATTTTCTAACAGCTGTTATTGTAAACGGCTGTCTGGTATCCTGTTATATTGCTGTTTTGTCAAATTGCTGTTCGCACATTCATTAGTTAGAGTTTTTTATATACGATGAATGAGCAGCGCTAGCGCAGCGGTACGGGCCTCGCCTTAAATTTATAAGGTCGCGGGTTCGATTCCCAGTCATGCCCACACATCTTTGTGTGAATTGAAGGAAAGCATCGTGAGGGAACCGAACTAATTATTCGAGGACATGTGACATCTACCAACCCACACTTGGCCAGCGTGTCTGAATTAAGGCTTAAAATCTCACTCAACTTGCCAGACAGTTGAGAGAAGAACCGCAGTGGGACATTAAAACGGGTTGAAGTATCATGATGATCAGGATCAAATTTTGCCAAAATGGATTTTTAAATTTGTAATAGCGAAAAAATAAGTAAGTAAAAATTAAATTTAATTTTATTAATTTTTTTGTTATTTTTGTACAACCCCAAAAACCTCGCCTCCCCCAAAAACTGGCTGAAACAATTTAGTAGTAGAAGTTGCGTTTTACTTTCTCCCGGCTATGTGCTCTAAGCTCAAGCTTTTTTGCCATGAGATTTTAGTACATATAGATGTACTAAAATCTAATGTATGTACCTAATGTACCTAATAATAGTATTAGGTACTTCCTATTTAGCGTGTTGACCTTTTATATCCAATTTTTTTTTGCCAATTGGCTTCAGACTCGCTTTCTCTTTTTGTCTAATAACATTTCTAAACAAAAAGTTTTTCTCACTCACTCAAGTCTGTTATACCAAGTAAAAAGACAATGAATAAAATATGCTCCTTTTAACGGCCCTTGCATTTTCAGTCAGAGTTGCCACTGTTGCCAGCTCTTAAAAAAAAATAAAGAACTAACATGGCCGTAGATAGCGCGTCATAAATGCGTATTATTGACGTTGTTTATATTTGCGCAAAAATTACGTCGTTTTTATTTCTCTATCAGACTCTATTTAGATGTGAGTAAAATAGAATGTGAGTTGGCTGTTCAGTGTGTTAACCTTGCCTTAAAATGATATAAAATTTGCATACGGAAATATGTCAAACAATACTGTCGGCTCATCGGGGCCTGTTCCCGGCAAAATACGTGGACCTGGAAGACCTCCAAAGCGCACATGTACTTGGTGTGCTGAAAGTAAAACACCCCTTAAGTACATACTTCCTACAGAGAATGGGAAAAAAGAGTTTTGTTCGGAAACGTGTTTATCGGAGTTTAGACAGGCTTACAGTAAAGGCGCCTGCCTGCACTGTGACAATGTTATTAGAGGAAATGCACCCTCTAGTAGCAAGAATTTTTGTTCAACATATTGTTTAAATAAATATCAGAAGAAGAATGAGAAAAGAACGACATCTCCTCCATCTGCTAATGGAGCAAATGGGTCTGAAAACCATTCTAATAATAATTCTACCTTCTATGAATTACTGTTTGCGTTTGATTGGAATGAATATATGAAGGATACAAACAGTACAGCAGCACCACAAGAATGTTTTAAACAAGCTCCTGTGCCACCTGTAAATGATTACAAAGTAGGCATGAAATTAGAAGCTTTGGATCCACGTAATTTGACTTCCACCTGCATAGCAACTGTTGTGGGAGTTCTAGGTCCGAGACTTCGACTGAGGCTCGATGGTAGTGATAATAAAAATGATTTTTGGCGGCTTGTGGATGCTGGAGATATTCATCCTATTGGTCATTGTGAGAAAAATGATGGAATGCTGCAACCACCACTTGGTTTTCGTATGAATGCTAGTAGCTGGCCTATGTTTCTGCTAAAAACATTAAATGGTGCAGAAATGGCACCGCCAAAAGTTTTCCAACCAGAGCCACCAACACCAAAATCTAATTTATTTGTAGTGGGTCAAAAGTTAGAGGCAGTTGATAAAAAGAACCCTCAGTTAATATGTTGTGCGACTGTTGGTGCAGTAAAGAATGATCAAATACATGTTACTTTTGATGGTTGGAGAGGGGCTTTTGATTACTGGTGTAAATATGATTCTCGGGACATATTTCCTGTTGGCTGGTGTGCCCGTGCTGGTCATCCTTTACAACCACCTGGTCAGAAGAGTGCCAATACTCCGTCAAGGTACGTTATAACAATAAGATTCTGGAATGTTCCAGAACTACACACACAGCCGCTATAATGCAAAGGTGTAATATGATACATCTGTCAAAAAATCTCCATGAAACCACACACAACAGCTATATATATATTTACTTAAATAGCTGTTGTGTGTATGATTAATGTATATTTTTACTACTCCATATCTTGAGTTACAGACTAGTCCAAAAATCTTAGCACCTAGAAAAAGCTTCATATGGACCTTATGGAATGAAGGGAAAGATACATTACCTGTTGTGATACTTAAGATAATTTCATTTTCATTTCTGGATGTCATGTACATTAATATACATTACAACTGCTGTGTGCTTTGTCTTTAACACATGGCCATCTGATCCTAAACTGTCTAAAGCTGGTAATCAGTTAATTGATATACTGTACCACAGTTTTTGTAAATAGATACTGACATTAAATAATTATTTTTTATTAATAACTATTAATTTAGTCTGAGTGTAATTATAATTACACCCAGACATATTTAAGTACATAATTGCCTGCCCATAATGGTAATTAAACCCATGACTGTAGTAGGCAGTGAGGTGGAGAGTAAAGAGGAGGCAATATTTTTTGTTAAATTAATTGCTTTTGGATGCCTAAACCCCATTAATATTATTATTTTTTGTCAGCATATTTTGTGTTGATATAATTTAGACTACATTATTAATGTTATAAATCAATTGCTCATTATACTACACTATTGACTTTGGTCCCTGTTACTCTAAAGCTGGGTTACCTGGGATATTATGAAGTTTATAAATATTTTGTCACTTATTTTATCTACCACAAGTAGTTTTGGTATTTATGCATACAGATTTTAACTTTCATTTACAGATTTAAATTAAGGCCCATTAGCATACCAAATCCTGGTTTGCTAGACAATGGAACGACAGGTGCTGGAAATTCTACAAGTTCTATAACATCCACACCAGCTGCCACAGTTAACCTACAGATCCGTAGTACCTGTTCAGGAGGCAGTTCTACTTTGCCAACTTCTGTATCTGGTACTGGTCCATCAGGTGCAGCTGAAGCATTGGTGAAACAACTACTCAGTGTACATTCAGATCCTCAGAGGTTGACAAGAGCAATACTTACAGCATCTAGTAGTTATTCTAATATAACAAATGTGCAGGTAAGCAGCTATTGTTTTTCTATGATTTTTATTTGATATCTCTTTAACTTGAATACCAATGTTTTTACCTGAGAAAGATTCCGATTCAGGTTCCTCCTATTGAGCAGCAGCAATAAAACAATTTACACTATGATGTGTGGTGACCACTGGGGATTGAACCCACAAACTTTTATTTCAAAGGCAATGCCCATACTGCTGCTCAGTTGCTGATTACTAATGTAGATTAATCTTCACTAACATTAGATTATTCTTGTCAATAGGTTTATATGTAGTATGTACGGAATGGGTTGCTATTTTATCATAACTTAAGGGCAAGTTTTACATAAATTGTAGCTTTTGGAACTGTTTTCAAGCAACTTGAATGTTCTGTGAAAATGTGAGTGTTATGTATGTTCATTTAATTTGTGTTCAAAATGGAGCTTTTCATTTCACAGGTTTCATCAGGGGCCAAACATTACACAGTTAAAGTCCCTTCTGAGTTGACAGTAGAAGAATTGAAGAATTGGTTGAAGGCTGTGTGCAATGGAGTAGGATGTTGTGTTGGTATGATAGCAGTGGACACAGGAGAGGCCGCGGGTCGGCCATGTACCTTTTGTTGTGATTCCACATCTGCTACTGCATCATCGATGGCTGTTAAAAGATCTAAAAGTGTAAGTACATAATATGTGGTGTTAAAAGCTATCGAATTACAGCTATTAAATTGTATGTTACACTTTAATAACTGTAAGTCACATAGCATTGTTATTATGAATTTCTATATAGGGTGACTAATAATTATTAAAGTATTTTACACTAATTATAATTAGTGTAAAATACTTTACCACATGGCAAAGAAACTTTTTGGAGCAACTTTTTATTAAATTACACTAGTTACCAGTCACTCTACACATATATATTTTAATATATTTAAATAAAAAGATTTAATAATTTAAAATTTTTTACACGTCCATTGACCTATAGAAATTAAAATTTCATGAGTTTTTAAACACCTATCAGCATCTAGTGACTTCATTCATATAAATAAAGGTAAACTTCTTTAATATACCCAATTTATTTATTAAATTGAAGTTGGTTTTATGAAAGCAGATTTCAGAAATCAAACAAAAGGTGCTACTAACATGTTTGTGATTTTTTATGTTGAGTTTTGACATGTTAAACTTTTTAATAAATGTTAATGCATCGGCTGGGACTGCATCAATATCAATAGTTTATTTTAGAATATGCATGTTCAGTGGTCATGTGGTAAGCGTGTTCGCTTAATAACTTCGAGGTCCTAGGTTTGATTCCCGGGTCGAGCAAAAATCTTATAATATACCTCCTGAGATTCTTAATTGCAGCCCGTTGAACGGCTGTAGGCTCGCCTCTTATTACGTATGGGGCCTAAACATATCAGACGAAAAGTGGGGTGATATTCACCTCCGCTTACACCTTCGGGTAATACAAGCTTGATGCTACGTGTCTGTCCAGTTTGTGTTGAAACAGAGTGACGATTAAATGTAAACGTTACGTTCGGGTGTCAGGAAGAGCATTCTCCAAGCAGCGAGCGGCAGCAGGTGGCGGAGTGCTCGGCGGTGAAGGTGGCGCGCGTGTCTCCGGAGCGCGGCGAGGCGGCCTCGTCCACGACGGGCGCTCCGCCGCCGCCCGCGCCCGGCGCGCCGCCCGCCGACTGGTCCGTCGAAGACGTCATCGGGTTCATTGCGGCCGCCGACCACGCGCTCGCCGCACACGCTGATCTATTTAGAAAACATGTGAGTAACCCTTTCAACGTTATGCTCCTACTATGTTCACTTCTTCCTTCGACCCTTTTTAGTGTCCCCCTGGTGGGCACGGGTCTTCTCTCAACTATCGTACGAGTTGAAAGAGTGGAGGCCTTAATCCACTCACGCTGGCCAAGAGCGGGTTGGTGGATGTCACATGCCATCGAATGACTAGTTCTTTAACATGTCAGTTTTCTCACGACATTTTTCTTCACTGATATTGAGTAGTGACGAAAAAACAACTAACACAAAGATGTGTGGGCACGACCGGGAATCGAACCCGCGACCTTATATTTCACAAGCGAGGTTAATAACCCTGCTCTAACGCTGCTACCTTAGGACTTTAGTCTGTCTATTGTGTAATTCCAGGTGCGACAATTAATAAAATTAAAATTCACACATACACACAGCGCCATCTAGTCCCAAGTTAAGCAATCATGTTTGCTTATGTTTTGGGTACTAGGAACGGATATATATTAATTATGTAAATACATACGCATAATAGATAAATTCTACCCAGACACACAACAAACAATCATGCTCATCCACAGAGATTTGTCATGGGTGGGAATCGAACCCACGACCTTTGGTTTAGCAGACAGAGTCACTAACCAGACCAGTCAGGTTTTATTTTATTCATGTATCTTTTGTTACAGGAAATCGATGGCAAGGCACTTTTGTTATTAAATTCCGACATGATGATGAAGTATATGGGGTTAAAGCTAGGTCCCGCACTGAAAATTTGCAATTTGGTGTCAAAAATAAAAAATCGCCGTCATTATAGCACCTAATGACAGTATTAACATTATAATGTTAAGGGACTCTTAGAGTATGAAACTGTAAGTTTCTTATTATATTTAAAGATTGCATTGCAGCTTTTATAACATTACACATTTTGTTCTTGTACTTATTTAGAGTACGCTACTTAGTTTGAATCTCAGAAATAGAGGATTTTTTTCTTTTTTGTGTGGGCAAGTACAAACTGATAGGTGCCCAGACCTAACGAGATGGTGTCGCAGAAGATCCAGACCAAGATAACTTGACAATCTAGATAAATTTTTGGACAGTGGAGGTCCTAATATTGCAATGCCTGCTAGGTATTGGGGAGGCCATTTGCCCAGCTGTCGTAGGATCAGGGCTCTAATAATGAAGTAGAATAGTCGTCTTACATCTAATTCCTTGATAAAACATATATGTGTAATAATTTTACCAGTACAGTTATTAGTCTGCTATAATTTAATAATTTCCTTTTTGGAATCAAAACGTTTTAAATTTACAAACTAAAACTACTTAATATTTTATATAGGGTGGCTGGTACATGTGGTATTTTACACTGATTTCCAGTCATCCTTTAATATATTAAGTAGGTATTTATTTTAATTGAATATTCCTCACACACATCCCGTCTGAATAAATGAATGTACCTCCTACTGTTAGTGTATTGTCAATGACACCACTGTCCCACACCAATGGAGTGTGGTTAATAACTTAAGTATTTATAGATATCAATATATCAATAGCAAGATTGTGACTTATCGTAGATAATCTTTATACAAATCTTATTTACCACTAGAGAAACGATGTCTAACGATATAAATTGCCGTCGTAAGGAAAAAAGCACATCAATATTTTTTTGTAACTAAGTTATCAACAAGTAATAAAAAATACTGATTCCTAAAATATTTATGACTTGGTTACGAAAAATTTTAAGCGGCTACTCAATAGCGAGCCGTAACCGTAACAAAATGTGTACGTGGTTTGCAAATCTGCTACGAGCGGTACGCGTAACACTTCGCATGGTACATATTAATTTCTGTAACCGTCACTGTGACCAAAACCACAGTGTGATCGTGGTTCGCGAGCCTGCAATGAGCCACTCGAAGCGAGTCGACGATTGTCGATTTTTGCTGCGAATCAGAGGGCGCTCGAGGACGTCAAGAGGGGTGGTTTAATTCGTACACACTAAAACCTCTACTTTATTTTTCGGTTACATTTAATGCTTTCACCGAGCGTACCTCGTAGGAACGACTTGCGTGATACAGGAGTATCACGAAAGTCACGGTTACAGCTCGCTAATGAGTATCCGGCTTAAGCGAACCTTTTTTTTAAGAGTGGCGCTGGGACAAAAAATGTAAACGATACCCCAGTGGTGTGTTTGACAATACAACCTGTTAATAGTTAAAACAATATTTAAAATAATATCTTCCTTAATAGTTTTCCTTATATAACAAAGAGGAGTCATGTGTATAGATGTGTACATTTGAGTAAACATGCATTTAATGTAGTTAAAGCTCATCTTGCATTTTATTATTCATTTTATCTTAGAATAAAATTGTTATCGACGCTATTTAGATATTGATTGTACATATATAAAAAATTGGCTAGTCGTGCGTCAGATATTGCCTAAAGTACATACATCCATTTACCAAAACCTCTCAAATTAACAATAATAATATGTATGTACAGAAATTCTATGTAGATTAGGGTGTTAGTGCCTTTCAACAGTTAGATGTACGTAGGTTTGTCCTAGTATGTATCATGTTATAATAAGACAAACTAGCGTTTGAGGACACCAATAGATCAGCTGTGATTTTATATAACGATTTTTTGAACGATTGAAATGTCCATGGGACTATACATAAGGGAACATAGCCATACTATGTGACCTGTTTTTTAAGATTTTGAGAAGAAGACCCCTCCCTTCCGTTGGTGTAGTATATGCCAACATCCCATAAAGTGTTCACGTAGTATTGACGACTGACTGCATGCATGCTAATAATTCATATTATAAAAACAAAAACTTAATGGCTACGTAACAAAAATCTGCGCCCCGTCCCCCGCTCCTGTGACTGGGTGTTGTATTTTAAAGACCTGCCTCGCCCCTTTAAACAGGTCACGTAGTGTGGGTACGTTCCCTAACCTACCCCATACCCAAAACCATAGTTGACTGTAAGTAAGGGCTGAACTATATTCACGCTTTTTATAATAAGAATGAGTTTCCAATTATTGTCTTGTACCTATGTTTTAAATAGATCTTCGTCAAGTTTCGTAACTATCGATAGCTTATTTACTATCTATTTAAAACATTAAATAACTACTATTATTAATGTCTATCGTAAGCTTGAATTGTTAAAGTGGTTACAAGTCGTGTAATAATGCCCTAGCATATAATGAAGGCAAACTGGTTTAAAAATGCCGCTAGTTGTGCTAGTGACGGGTATGGTCCTCAAAATGATTAATAACATACAGTTTAACAACTCGATTGGTCCAGTAATTTCAGCTGTTACAGACGGATAGACAGACAACTGAGTGATCCTATCAGTGTTTCGTTTTTAACTTATAAGGTATGGCAATATACAAATATCAACCTCTTGTCCCTTCATGTTGAACCACACACAAACAAACAATGAAAGGTTACAGGGCTGATATTGGGCCACACTATATTTGGCACACGGTAGGTTATTGAACGGAACGGTTTAGCGCTTCTAGGGTTCTTAAGTGCACACGTATAAAGGCCTCACCCGACTGGCGCAACAGCAGTGTTAAGAGCAAGCCCAAGTGGAGAGACTCGCGAATAGCCTAAACAAAAAGTCATATTTCTTTTATTTATTAGTAAGAAGATATAGCTCTCACGTATTTCCTCTTTTAATAAAGGACCATTTTGGAGAATTTTTTGTGCACTAAATGGTACTACAGATATGTAATTTATCATAGTAGTACTTACATTATTTTCCGTGTACGTACTACTTAAGAATCCTTTTCAACTTATGGTTCCATTTACAAAATATAAAGCTGTAAATGTCCCCTCTACCAGCTAAACAGTTTTTTGTAGATTTTAAACAAAAATCACTAGTATATGGTGAATTCAAAAAGGTCTAGATTTTAAACTATCATGGCTCGGTTGGCTTTACAGGTTAACAATAATAGGTGGTACTCATTGTAATATTTTTCTAACTTCCTTGCGAAGTTGGATTACATGTGTAGTTAATTCTATCGGAAATACCCGTGCGTACTTTGAAAAACGCATATTTTGACGAACATCTATGGAACCCTTCTCTACGCGTAGCCTGACACGCTCTATTCCGTTTTTTTAAGGATTCTAGGATAAGAGATCAGCTACCGTTAAAATTAGTAAATATAGTCATAGTGTATATTTCTTATTGGCTATACGCCACTGATATATGGTAGAAATTCCACGGGTTCGCACAAAGTGCTTTGCCTCCACTTTTATAGTGCGAACTGCCAATTTGTGGAATTCGCTGCCGACATCTATGTTTCCCGATAGCTAGAATCTGCCCGTCTTCAAGTCACGAGTGAATCGGTATGTACTGGGTAAGCGCGTTCCATCGTACTGCATCATTGCTTCACATCAGAGAAATTTTGGTCAAGCGCAAACCTATTATAGGATAAAGAAAGTGTACTAAAAATTATCTTTAATGGTGGTATAATGGGAAAGGCAATATGCGATAGCCAAACAAAATAATAATAATAATAATATTGTAGGCTATTAACACACATTGAATTATGACTTTTTATTTAGGCTATTCACTAAAGTGCGCTTGCATCTCGTTTATTTGCTTCGTACATTAGTTTGATGGTTCCTTTTTAAATACTTATTAATAAGTGCGCTATTTGTGACTGGCAGAAGTATTTTATTTGTGTCGCTATAAAGTAGATATTACTCGTAGTTTGCCATTCTCATAATTTTATTTTAGTGATTAAATATTTCATCATATTGTGATATTTTGATGTTATCTGTTAAAAATAATATTATAATGTTGGTATAATAATAATTACGTGATTTAAGTATATTAAGGTTTCACATGACATGAATAATTAGATATCTAGTAGTTATTTAATTCGCCTATTTTGTTGGTGTAAATATTTCGTGAAGAATAATTATATTTTATTAGAGATGCCTTTAAGTTGTTTTCATAATTACATAATTATATTTGTGACTGTGAATTTTTACATATTATTTGGTAATTCCAGGTTCGATAGTCAACATAAGGTTTTTTATTCGAAGTAGGTACACCGAATGTCTCATTCATTACATGCAAGTACATTTCATGTACACGAAATGTAACTAATGTGAAAACTCATTTTCATTAAAGAGTTATTACATACAGGGTGGAAAATTTCATTGATCCTTGGAGGGAAATCACTTAAAATCTGTAAGAATCTGTATTTTGCTTAGTGGAAATATTCCTCTGTTCTCAAAAAGAAATCGAGCTGCATTCACAGTTATTCAAAAATAAGTTCAGCTAACTCGAGAATTGATCCTAATAAAATGTGGAAAATGAATCGAAAGAATAAGTGAGAATAAGCACAATAACCCCCAAATAACACAATGTCTTGAAATAAAGGAACACTGAAAAATTATTCATCTTAGCAAAAATGTGGAATGTAAAAATTATAGTGGTTATGAAATGTTTTAGTGAAAGAATTGTTTTATTTCAACATATTCTTTTGAGACTATGTTATTTCCGTAAAAAAAATTCTGAACTCTTAATTGGCATCAATAAAAATGTATGTTTATTAAATAAAAATACATTTTAAGAAACCAAACTGATCATACAGTTTGTTTTCTGGGAAAAGAAATCTTTTTAAATATTACAATGAAGTTTTGTTTTTTATTAAATTAAGAAATATCTCCTCTATGTAAGAAAAGGATAAGGATTTAAAGTGGTTTCTCTCCAGGGTCCAATGAAATTTTCCACCCTGTAAATTATTTTATTACTTATGGGATTATTAATAATCGATAAGTATGTAAATATTTAAATATTTGGAACCAGATGTGTATATATTATGAAAATAAAATTGTAAAAATTAGATAACTCTTTTATTTGTAGTTATTTCATGCGTTACCTGGTGAAACTTATGCACCGATGTAAATTCAAAGCCCTATCCCTTTATCCAAATGCATTTAGCTTTACAATAAACGATGACACGACATGGAGAATGTAGACCTAAGTTTGGTTGGTAGGGTCATAATGTACTGAGAGCCCATGACGGCCTGACCTAGTTAAGGTCCGTATTATTATTCTCAGTCTACTAATAATAAAAGTCTGTAGTTCTCAGTTACTTGACATAATGTCCTATGTCCCCTGGATGGGGCAGAGGGCGTCCACAGTACGTCGCCATCTAGAACGGTCTTGAGCTTCGCGCTTTACTTCGCTCCAGGTCATCCCTATCGCCTTAGCTTCTGCTGTGATAGTCCGTCGCCAGGATTGCTTAGGGCGGCCACGTTTCCGCTTTCCTTGGGGATTCCAGTCGAGAGCTTGCCTCGGTATGTGATCGGGATCCCTTCGGAGCGTGTGACCGATCCAGTTCCACTTGCGGCGTTTCTCAGTTAGGTGCGTGCTTATGATGACGGTTGATATGACGGTTGGATTTGTAAAATGAAACTTATTATAATAAGAATATGTTTATATTTTCTATAGTTGACTGTCAGAATCAGCCCATCAAGCGCTAGGGATACATATAGATACCTAAAAACGAAAAGGGGTTGTCCGCAAACTATGCTATTGAAGAACCTAGCGGTTATACAAAAAGTTTTGAAAGGGTAGAGACAAGGTTCTCTTAGTAGTCTGTGGGTAGAGAAGAGAGAATTTTATAATTTTGTTTAATAAATTAATGGCATCTTTCGGATGTCGTTTTCTGACAGAAAAGTAAAGAGTAGGTACAGTACCTCAATACATAGCAGAAAACAAAGAGTATACGGGTGTACCTACCGTAAATGATAGGAGACAGGTGTTTCATTAAGTTACAGTTAATTTGATCAGTTTCCCAAAACGCCATATTATTATGTTCTAAAAATAAGAAATAAATATTGTTTTAAGGTATCGCCGTCGTCTAGTTTTTAAAATGCTGTGACCAATATTATCGTTTTCTAATTCTCTGATCGCTGTAAATGAAACAACCTCCAACGTTATTGTTTTATTTAGGATTTTGAAAAATTGTGCCGTAAAAAATATATCGAACTACATTTGACTGTTTTAATTTAAAAACTTGTAGGTAATAGCTATGCAAACTGGTGAGACATTTGTAACTACGTAATGTTTTTTCAAATTATTGATATTTATTGTAGAAAGGATTACTTATTGTAAACAAGTTTATCAAAAAATTTTGAAACCTGGCCAAAATAGTTGTTGGAAATAGTTTAATTTACCAGGTTCTTAACTTAGGACTACCATTTACGTGACACCCTGTATTGTAATTGTAATCCCAGAAAAGAGGGTTCTTTGGGTAGTCTATGCCGGAAAGCCAAATGCCACCTTGACATCAAGAGTTCACCAAATTTCGTTGTGAAAATCTGTATGTCAATAATAAAATTTGTTATGGTTTAAATTAATATTTACGAGTTTTAGGTAAGTTCCTGATTTATTGATAACAACTTAACACAGCATCACGCCTGTATTACCCGAAAGTGTAGGCAGAGGTGAATATCACCTAGTTTCCACCGGCTATATTTGTTTAGGTTCATAATAGGCCCATAATAAGGGGCGAGTTCATCGGGCACAATTACAAACTTTGAGCAGCACCTAAGATTCTCTGAGTGCTCATATTAGAAATGTTATTGTTTATTATTCACATCAGGCAAGTTGTGGTCAAGCGCAAACCTATTATAGAATTTAAAAAAAGGTCTTTCCTCAACTATCTTACGAGTTGAGAGAGTTAAGGTCTAATTCACACACGCTGGCCAAGTGCCGGTTGGTGAATGTCACATGTCCTCGAATGATTAGTTATGCATGTTAAGAATATGCCGGTTTCTTGATGTTTGCCTTCACTGCTATTGAGCAGCGGAGATGAAACAATTTACTTAAAGATGTGTGGACACGAGTAGGAATCGAACCGGCGACCTTATAGTTACCTAAGGCGAGGCCCGTACTGCTGCGCCATCGCTTCTGCTGCTCGATAATAATATTCAAGGATATTATGTTCGCTTTTTACATGAGATGTGAGGATAGCTTTATGTGGGGCCTGTGGCCTTTGGCACGAGGAACCAGATCAGGGCGGTCTCGGTGCCGCGCCGTTTTGGACGGGTGACGGTATGATCCATCATCCTCAAAATGGCTGCAGAGGCATCATGACACAGGCAGGGCATATGTGTATTGCCAAGTACCTGTAGCGTATGGAACGGGAGCCGACACCCGCTTGACACTTTATTGAGCCCCAGAGGACACTTCGCTGTACAGGCACGCTAGCTAAGTGCGCGGCATAGTCATTAAAACCGAAGCGATGTAGTCTGGTTACAACGGCTGGTGCAAAACCCTCCTCGCTCAAGTCGTTGGTCACTGTATATGGGTTTTAGTGGGTAAACAGGGACCAGCCGCTTAGGGCTGAAGACTGTGGGGTCTCGCTCGCTCTGGCCACAAAGTAGAGTCCCAAATAGGTCATCCTGGCTCTGTGCCCATTTTTCGCAATGGGATGCATTCGCCTTGTAAAAAAAGGCTTTTGTGGGATTAAATTTAGTTTGACATTAGAAAACAGTGTGTACCAGCTCCGTACCTACAACCCACTTAGGATAAACTTACGTCCGCACCCGATTTTGGGTGTAGGTAAGTACCGTATAATTATTTAAGTAGGCATGTTTATCCAAAAAACTTTGTAATATTTTGGTACCTAAGACTTACCTACATACTAGGTACAAACTGTTTAGTACCTATCTATGGGATTAGATGACCTTGTTTTTAGGTATGTCCTAGAATACAGTGCGACATAAAAGATCATAAAATCAATAAAGGCGCCACATGGAATGAAAAATGTTAGCTCCTGAAGTGTCCGAGTTATAGGTAGGTAATCCTATAATTCGCACTGTAGGTAATATTATGAGGTCAAGCTAAGGGCCTTAGGCTGCTTTTCCATTGGGGCGGGCCGAGGCTGTGGAGCGAAGAATATGAAAAATAGGTATTATTAACCAATAGGATTGCACAAAATCCTGGAGCTCCGCAGCCTTGCTCCGCTCTGGTGGACAGGCTGCCTAGCAATATTAAGTTAACTCGGGTATTTAATTTTATAATCATTTGTATTCAGGCTTGAGTGAACCTGTGTGTGGGGTAGGCGCGATCCATCGTAGCCCACAGCACTGCTTAACGTCAGACAAGTTAAGGTCTAGCAAAAGCCTATTTTAGATTAAAAAATCGCTTTATCTGTAATATTAAATTAAGTAAATTGGTTGTCAGATAGTCTACAATACCACTTAGGAACTTCCACGCTGAAAATTGAAAATGGGAAACTTTTTACCTTATAACAGTCCTAAAGGTAAGTACCAACCACGCTAAAAATTGAAATTGGGTAACGTTTTACCTTATAACAGTCCTAAAGGTAAGTACCTAAGAGTACCTACCTATCAGGTAGACCGCGTCGATTAGGAGATCGGTAGTTACGTATTACGAGAGTACGAGACGGCTCCCATTTAACAGATTATCATTTTTAATTACTTATTCTACCATTTCCAAAAGATGAATTACTTACAATAAGAACGCTTTCTTCGGTTTTCAAGGGAATTCAACAGCTTTTATTTTATACGGGCATAAAATAGCGGAAAGTAAAACGGGGTGAAAAGACAATGATTGTGTGTGCATTTTCGTAACCACAGTGCACTTGTTATTTATTGAGCTTTATGAGCACTTGCTCATAAAGATACGACCCTGCCATGCACTTCTCTTTGTTCTTTTTCTAAAGCTTGTTGTCTATTTTATCTAGGTATATGAAAAAATTTAAAGATTTAGATCGAAAAGAAAAACGTGTTCCACCTTTTCTTGTTCCTGGCCACTCAGGAACAAGGAAAAAAGATTATTACAACCTACCTTCATCCTTCCAGATGAAGGTTGGTTGTAATAATCCTGTTACAATACCCGAGGTGCCCTGGAAAGAAAAATCCTAACCACCCCGCGATGTCTAGTCATCCCGTTTTATTTTAAGCAAGTATAATAACTATATAGTTTATGTATATAGTTTAGACTTGGACTACCTTTTTAAAAATAAGAATCACTTGAATCCGAAGAAATAACGGCCTCGGACGAGCCCAGATTCAATCAGGCTTACGAACAAACATTCTGTGTTTTTCCGCATTGGCTAGAAAGAATCAGGGGGTCACCTAATCCCGAATTTTACCCGGAAGGAATTAAAAGTTGCATTTTATTCGAGTCTGGGTGATTCCAGATCTTATCGTCCGAGACTTAGGTGTAAATTTGTTTCAGATGCTTCGGCATCTAGTGCACCTGATTTGCTAATAAAAGCTATGGGAGCGTTCGGCAGGTTCCAGTTGATGATAACATGTTTGATGTTCTTAACAAAATTTCCAATTGCTTTAAATCAAATGGCTATCATTTTTCTGGGAGCAAAAACTAATTATAAATGTGACGGAAAAACCAATAAATGTCCTTGCGACAATCCGATTTGGGATACATCGTTATTTACTCGAACTATGCAAATGGAATGGAATTTGATATGTGGCAAGAAAACACTGACTAGTGTAAATCAGTCTTTATTTCAATTTGGAGTATTGATTGGCAGTATTGTCTTTGGAATGGTATCGGACAGGTGAGTAAGCAAGTATTACAATGTCAGATGAAAACTAGTGCTCAGCGAGATTTTGCCATCAGACGAGGGCTAGTGACACGACTTGGACGAATAAAAATGACAATATGTTTCAGATTCGGAAGAAAATATCCTTTGATTGCTGCAGTTTCTCTTCAAACGGCTGCTGGAATAGTGTCTGCTTTTGCTCCTGACTATATTACATTTACTATATTCCGATTTCTGATTGGTTTTACCAGCGGTGGCACTATGGTCGTGTCATTTGTAATTTTGATGGAGTTTATTGGCACTAAGTACAGGTCCACAATCGCAGTGTTTTATCAAATGCCTTTTAATATTGGATTGATGACACTTCCATTATTCTCCTACTTCTTTAGAGATTTTCGCCATTTCCAATTTGCGATAACAATACCGTCATTTTTTCAATTGTTCAGTATATGCTTCTTACCTGAAACACCAAGATGGTTAATAGCTATGAGAAAAACAGAAAAGGCGGTAAAAGTTGTGGAACGCGTTGCTAAAAGGTATGATTTATTTATCTTTGTAGATATAGGTATTGCCTACATGTAGTACATGTGGTAAAATATTTCATAATAATTAATAAGATTAAGTTAACAATCAATTCAACAAATAATAAATACTACTAGCTTCAAAGAGTGTGCCTATCTTGAGAAACTGAAAACAGAAAAGTGCTAACAGTGTAGATGAGAAACTCATCTGCACTGTAATAGCACTTTTTCAACAACATGTCCTTCAATTTCTTTTTTAAAAAGATTAAAGTTTGTAATAGTTTTCGGTTTCATAGGTCGAAACACATACTTAAACGAGGACAAATACCGCGAATTTATATTGTTATCATCGTAATCAATTTAAATGTAAGTACAATGGTTTAGCTAGAAGAATGTTCTTGTACTATATGACTCTTATGTAATACTTGTTTCAGGAACAACTTGCCTGTGGATACTGTTCGAACAGACGTGCAGCAATTTCAAGAGGAAGCTGAGCGACATAAATTGAAGAAGGGAACTTTGTTTGATGTATTTCGGTATCCGGCCATGCGAAAAATTCTTTTAATTGAAGCTTTAAATTGGTTTTCGTGTAGCTACTATTTTTATGGCATATCTCAATATGCTGGCCAACTAAGTGGTAATATATTTGTAAATGTAACATTAAGCACAACTGTCGCCTTGTTCGGTTCAATAATGACTCTTCCTTTTCTAAGATTTTGTGGTAGAAGGACGATAGTTTTAATAAATTCAGCAGTGTGTGTAATAGCAATGATAATCCTTGCAGTTATTCCTTCTGGTCCAGGATCCGTCTTTTGTGCTTGTTTGGGTTTAATGAGTGGGTTTTGTATTTTTGTTATTGTGTATTTACATTGTTCCGAGATGTTTCCAACTGTTGTAAGGAATTCTGCTCTAGGATTCTGTTCAATGTGTGCTCGGATCGGCTCGATGATTGCTCCATTTGTAACGGATCTCGACGATGTGTCACCGTTGCTGCCTCCAATATGCTTTGCCATCCCTCCATTAGTTGCAGGTATCGGTTGTTACTTTTTACCCGAAACCGCTGGTTGCGAGCTCACTATAACGTTAGAACAAGGTGAACAATTCGCAAAAACTGGTAGCACTGCAACATAATTGTTCTATAGGTTGGTATTTAATTGTATTGTTTTTAATTTTGATGTTCTTTGAATGAAATTTGCAATCTGAATTATTATATTCGTAAGCATACTTAGTGTATTTATTTAAATATTAGTAGAGGATCCCAAGCATTCTGATTAGTGTTTTCATTTTCATTCGCATTAGCGTCTTTAAACTTTTGAACCGCTCGTCATGACATGCGTTTTTTGTTGCGTTATTGTTATTCATCGAAAATTTTGGGATCAAGCGCCACAGGTACGGTAATTGATTTTTGATAGGACCTGGCGGTTAAAATGTTAACCATAGGTAAGCCAATGCGATGGTGGAAGTCAATTGAGGTAAAAAAAAAATTAAATAGGTGTCCAAATATTTACTCGGAACAGGTTACACCGGTTGGCTCACGTCAGGGACTTTGACTCAAAGGAGGTGAAACGGGGACCACTCGGGCGAAGCCGCAGTTGGAAGTTAGTCTACTATATAAAAATAAGTCGAGTTTTCCTTCCTGACGCTATAACTCCAGACCGCACGAACAGATTTCCACGGTTTTGCATTCGTTGGAAAGGTCTTGGGCTCTGTGAAGTTTATAGCACAGAAAATTCAGGAAATTTCAACAGAAAAGCGGGAAAATGTTACATAAAACGAAGCCATCTGATGGCGAAACGGAGTTCGTCGGGTTTGCTAGTTTATTATAAAAATAATCACCTGGTAAGCAGACGTAGCAGGGTGAAGGGAAAACTTTCCTAGGATCTTGGTCCGTACAATGAATATAATAATTTAAATTGCAATGTAAATTCCTTTGTTGTTCGTTTTTCTACTCAATTAAAAAATATATTATTAGATTGTTAAAAAAAATATTAAATATAAACTTAAAAGTGGTGTTTTTTTACTCAATGTAAGTGCATATCTGTACTTATAGGTCTTCAACTTGTTGCCATAGCAGCCTTTATGCAGCTTAGTTACACGCTTCTGTAATATCATAGAAATATTTAGGCCGGCGGCGCGGCGCTGACTGCCGTCACAGCTAGGTGCGGTACAGCCGGCGCCGCGGCGCGGGGTGTCATGGCAAAGGATATTTTATTACTGATCAAATTGTTTTTATTTTAGTTTATTTTAATGTGTTTAGAATTCATGATACAAACTTCATTTCGATACAACGATGCCGAGGGGTTTTACTCCATGGGTTGCCGCGGCGCACCACTGCATCCCGCGAGACGTATCGGTCACTTTGTGTGGAGAAATTATAACTGTTAGACTTTGTTGCTGTAGATATTTTACTACCTACCTCTATCTGAAAACCTACATGCAATAAAATATGACCATCTAGATTATGGTTATTATATTTTTTTACACACACTTATCAATAATAGGTATTTTTTTAGATGTACATTGTTATTTTTACTTAAACACTTCGAATTAATAACGAACACTATACTTATTAGAACAATGATTTTTGAATAAAAATGGTATTAATAAACGAATTAATAGGAGATTTTGGCAAGTACCATTTGTGGCTGTGTATAATTATTTTTATCAGTAAATTCGGAGTAGCTTTCCACCAAATGGCGATAATATTCTTAGCGCCTCCAACAAACTATGAATGTCCGGGAACTAACTCTACTTGTTGTGATAACCCAGTATTCGACACGTCGGTTTTTAAAAGGACTATGGTGACAGAATGGAACCTGACGTGTAACAGCTCATGGTTAAAAGATTTTTCTCAAACAATATTTCAATTTGGTGTACTCTGTGGAAGTTTATTGTTCGGGATTGGATCGGACAAGTAGGTGTATTATATGTTTTTTAAATACAATGCCTTAATTCATTAATATTATATATTATTGGTTCAAACCATAAACTTTTGTTTATTTATTAGGTATGGCAGAAGACCAACTTTGATAATATCAGTCACAATAGAGACTTTTATGGGCATAATGTCATCATTTTTACCTGATTATTGGAGTTTTTCTATTGGTAGAATGATCGTCGGTATTGCTATTGGAGGGATAATGACTATTTCATTTGTGATTTTAATGGAATATGTGGGAAACGATAACAGAGATGTAGTCTCTGCAGCCTTTCATATACCCTTTACAATTGGCTACATGTTGTTGGCACCAATTGGCTACTACATAAGAGACTATATGTATTTTCAACTATGCATATCACTTTCTACGGTTATATTGCTATTATATATTTGCATACTACCTGAAACTCCGAGGTGGTTACTGGTAGCAAATAGAACTGTGCAAGCGATTGAACTAATGGAACAAGTGGCAGAAACGTAAGTCTTTGATTATAATACCTAATTAAACAATTTAATGACACCATTATAATAATACCTACGAACATTTCTAACATGCATATTTTAATTATATACTCTGCATTTAATTTTAGTAATGGTTTACCAACTGAAGATATAAGGCACAAAATGGAACTATATCAAATGGAGCATAGAACAATTGGATCAAAAAGTTCGATGCTAGATTTGTTCCGAAAACCTTATTTACGACGAAATATTATGATAATGTCATTTATTTGGCTTTCCTCCAGTTTTTGCTTCTATGGAATGGCTTACTATATTAGTCATCTAACTGGTGACGTGTACATCAATGTAGTGGCGAGTAGTGGAGTTTGCCTTTGTGCTAGTATCATCTCAATGCCACTTATCAAGTTTTTCCAGCGAAAGATCATCATTATAGCCGGTAACATACTGTGTGGCTTCTTTCTGTTAGCAGTTCCAGCAGTTCCTAAAGGCGCTATCTCCATAGCTTTTGGCTGCTTAGGCGTATTGTTTTGTTACATAGTGTTCATCGTTATTTATCTTTACTGTACGGAAATGTTTCCAACGGTAGTCCGTAATGCATCTGTTGGCATTTGCTCAATGATGGCAAGAGTTGGAGCTATGATAGCGCCTTTTGTGGCTAATTTGAAGACATACGGACAATGGTACGCGCCTGTAGCATTTGGTGGGTGCTCTTTGATAGCCGCTGCACTTTGTGTGTTGATGCCAGAGACCAAAGGTTGCGAGCTTATGATGACAATCGAGGAAGGTGAAGCTTTCAGTAGAAATGACCACGACAGAAGAATAAGTCACGATGTAGCTACCTCCACAAATTAAGATAAAAACAAAATATAAAGGTTCTTGAAGAGTTTGTAAATGTTTTAAACAACGATACTAAGGCTGTATTATAAGGTTGAAGGGATTACGTGTAGGTATGGGTTCTAATCTAACGATGACGTTAGCACCAGCGCAGCGGCGTGCGGTGGCCACACTGGAAGGGCTTCCTTTGTATTAGTGCCAGTCAGCCGTCGCCGCCGCCGCGCCGCTGCGTCATGGCGACAGGCCTTCTTCTTTGCGCGGCTTGGTACTACACCATACTTGCAGGTATTGACACAGTTAACATTAAATACCATCAATTTAAAGTGTGTTTTTATTAGACTATTTAAAATAATACTGATTTCAGGTTTTTTTATTTTGTACTGCCCAACTATGTATCTTATGTTTATTAGTCATCAGTTCTACAGAAAATTAGTTGATGTATTGTTTTCACTCTGGGAATTATATCCTGTGGTAAGGACATCGCTAAATGTGTAAATACATATGCTAAAGTAGGTACGTTTTTAATCGATAACAATAAATGCTGACTAAATATTTCAGGCATTGTTTCAATCTTGTTATGATACACAATTACACCATTTTGGAGATTATGTGAATCCAAATGAAAAGACTATAATTGTAATGAATCATAGGACCAGAGTTGACTGGAACTACATTTGGATAGCACTGTACCACGCCACACAAAACCCTGCGGGTGAAACATGTGTTTGTAAGCAAAGTGTTGACAGAAGAAAAGATTCTTACAGTTTATTCAACATTGGAGGGAGATCTAAATTAAAATTTGTTCTTAAAGATGAAATTAAAAATGTCCCTGGCTTAGGTAAGTTAAGTTTCTTGACTGTTTTTTTCATTGATTTTGACATTTGACATCAATGATTAGACGTTTAGCGATATCCAATTACATTATTTTCGTTTCAGAACATGCTTTCATTATTTTTATGACTTACACCTAAGCTGACGGTGCGGTAGTAATTTAGTACATTATCATCCTATGTCGGCAATAGATGAGAATAACAATATTTTTAACTGACTTATTACGATTTTGATTAGAGTCATTAAGACTGAGACAAATACATTAAGATCATCTTCATGATTAAAGTCTGTCACACAGTATGAAACTGTCAAAAAGTACTTAATTAAATCGTTAGACTAGTTTTTTACAACTAATCTTTTAGAAGCTTGTATATTTATTTAAACTTGACATTGGCAAAATTGAGGAATAATTTCTGCAGAGGCCATACTTAAAAAGAAGAAGAAGTAGTTAAGTAGGTAGACTAGGTAGGTGATGAGAACATAATAATATCGTACCTGATTCTCCCATGGGCTTTAGGAATTAGTCAATATTACGTACTCAATATATTATATATAAGTAGACCAATGGAAGTCTCATATATGTAGGTAGGTAGTGAGTTGGTATTTAATTTTAATTGTAGGTACAATAAAACATTGAAAGTAGGTAATTATCTAGAGTTCTTAAATTTATTACAGGTTGGATAATGCAATTAAACAATTTTTTGTATGTGAAAAGAAATTGGCGAGATGATGAAATCAATCTGTCGCAATTTGTTATTTATTATGGAAAACTAAACTACGATTATAGACTAATATTATTTCCGGAAGGCACTGACTTGAGTGAAGCAAATATAAAACGCAGTGAAAAATACGCGTCAGACAACAATTTGCAAGTGAGTTTTATATAAGTATTTTATCACTTCGACAATGGGGGCTATTGCCATTAATTGCAACAAACCAACTAAGTTAGTAGGTAGTTCTAAAGGTGACGGAGAGTTTTGTGCTAAAGGTATAAGAATAATTTGCTGCCTAATTAATTTTTTAAATGATGAAGTAAAGGTCAAAAATAAATGTGAGCTTGACTGATTTATTTTTGTTGCTTATTCCAGCAATACAAGTCAGTATTACACCCTCGCACGACAGGCTGGGTGGCGTTGTGCTCTCAGTTGCGGGAGTCGGGACTAGCATCAGTTTATGACGTCACTATAGCATACGATGCACCAGCCCAGACCGAAATGGATTTGTTACGAGGCAACATACCTAAGAACGTTTATTTTTATTGTAAAAGGTAACTATTTACTTGACTTGTAACAGTTGCACCATAGTTTTGTGAAGAACCAACTCCCACAGAGACTACTGCTATGTCACTCACAGAGTCACAACTGACCTTCGCGAGGTGTCATGATAGTTATCTTCACTTTATTTTAGACATTTCATTAGTTATTCGAGGTCCGACATGACTGACAAAAATTTTTACTTAGTTCTAGTACTTACATATTATTATTAAGTATTATCTATTTGCTAGTCTTTTACAGAATATGATATGTCCAAATCCATGTCCTAATATAATATAATAATATTCTAAGCTAAGTAGAGCTTGCATACATATACTACTTTTCTTTTGTAAATATATACATAATAGATAATTACACCCAGGCTCGAGACAAACATGTTTATCACACAAATATCTGTCTCGGGTGAGAATCAAACCCACGACCTGCGGCGTGAAAAGCAAGTATCATACCGACCACGCCACCGCGGCACCGGCCCGTCAATAATAATAGGAAGACTAAACACCAATGGCGATGAGTCCATATAATTCGAGTCCCGCCGCGCCGGCTTCCCTTTAGGAATTGATTAATATAACGTACGTAATTAAATCTATAACACGCCTAAAAGTTATAATTAGCATATAAAATGCAATATTAGTAGTACTTCTAGTAAGTTTGGACGTCGGCGTAGGTAACTAAGAAATACTTGTCATATTTTTGCTCTGTCTTCCTTTTTCAATTTTTCATCTTTCGCCACTGCTAAACACTATTTAGTTACTTGTATTTCTCTAGGTATCCCATTATTACACTTCCTCAAGAAAAAATGTCTCTAAGGGCATGGCTTGCTGATCGGTGGCGTGAAAAAGAAGACAGTCTCCAGAATTTTCATAAAACAGGTTAGTAAGAATAACATTGCTTAAAAATTGCTGACAAGACAGGAAAATTAATTATAGCTAGATTACAGATCTATATTTTGTGTCAACGTCCTGTAACGGTTGGGAAAAAGTACCGTTTTTAAAAATTAAATACCTAACACAAGTTAATAGCTACCAAACCAGTTAAACTTCTAGACTCTATGGTATTTTCCGAATATCACACATTGAAATCAAACTACTTTTCGGATTTTATATCGCGGTTTATTTTAGATTTTATATCCCGAAGTTTCAGTCTTTTCAGAGTTCATGGTCACGGGAAGACTGAGGTATTTGACGTCACACATTATTAATTATTCATTAACTTACAAACATATTTAAGTTGCATTCCGATCCTATTTTAAAAAGAGAAAATGGTTGGAATATTTCACCTGCTTGGGACCCAGTTCTTAATTTACTTTTACCAAAACCGAGCTAAATCCACTTAGAATTTAATACACTGACTCTGAGCTCAATTTGCTTAAATCGGAACACTACTACAATATAATCTTTAAAGGTGACTTCAATCCTTTTTATTGTCCCGCTGCTGCTACTGCTACGAGTTGAGAGAGTTTAGGCCACACAACTTTGCCAACTGGCAAAGTGCGGGTTGGTGGATGTCACAAATCCTCGAATGATTAGTCATTGCAAATGCCGGTTTCCTCACGATTTTTTCCTTCACCCGATATTGAGCAGCGCCAGCGGCGATGAAACAATTCACACAAAGATGTGTGAGCACAACCACACATCTTTGTGTGGTTGTGCCCATCGTAGGTCATTATTTATAGTTGGCATCAGCACATAGAAATCACTACGATCCTTTTGCAGGTACATTTGTTGATCCTGAGACGAATAGAAGCCCGCCACACAGATCTCCTCGGCCTCTTCTGACAGCAAAAATAGGATTTCTCTTTTGGACTGCGATAGATATACTATTTTTGTTTTCATTATTCAATAGTTTATTATTTCAGTTCTGGGTTCTGTATCATTGTTTATTATTTATTTTCATAACTTGGTATTTTGGTGGATTTCATCAAATACAATACAAGATTTTAGAAAAAATTAAGTAAGAATATGACATCTATTATTTCAAAAAGAGTTGTTTATGAGTACAAGTTTATGGCTGATTTTGCTGAAGCGATCTGGTTCATAGCAAGGTTTTAACAAAATCTGCTTATAGTATGCGTCGGTTTCATTGCATTTTAAATTTATAATTATTCCATTGCCATAATCGTTTGGCCAATAAGAAAATGTTTTAGAAAGTAATGTTCTTGGGAAAATTATTTTTGTTTTGTTTGTATAGATAGATAGGTACTTAGTTTTTACTTTACCTGATTAAAACTACTTATTATATAGGTGTTTATATCTGTGAGTTCTCATCGATGCCAAAGTTCTAATTTGTAATTAAAAATTAAATGGTATTTTGTAGTTTCATTATGGAAATCACTAAATACGCGGGTTGAATAAATTCAATAAATGTAGAGTTAGTAAACATGGAGTTAAACGTTGTGCCTTGCACCCGTAGAACGATGACCCTGGGTTAAATAACATTACATTTGTTTAGGCTGTGAATATTGAATTTCCTTACTGATATTGTAACCCGCCCAAAAATAAATGAACTACGAATAAAATTTGTACATCAATCTTTTACGCTACAGTATCTAGTCTGTCATTGTGTGACAGTTGATGACGTTTTATTTTAACCTTATCAGTGGGGCTGGTAACCCCAGAGCACTTGGATCCAGTGGGGTCCTTTGTGCTTCCCCTTGACACTATAAAGCCTCCTCCGCACAGCTTGTCCATCACCGCTACTACTTGTCGGTATTTTAACTTTATCGTCTCGTGGTATTTATTTACTTCTGTCATATTCTATTTTGGAATTATACTTACCTCACTAACCCAGGATTATCGACTTATACCTCCTTCATAGGCGGGTTAAATATTTAGAATATAATCCTAGATTTACTCTTAGCTCTTGATGGTGTAAGATAAATTATTTATTTTATCCTAAGTTAACCTAGGAATGTGCAAGTGGACCTTAAATGCATATTATAGACGTACAATCATACGTTCATCCCATGTCCGGTAGGTAGGAATTATACGAGTAAATGCACATATCTTAGCATAGTACCTACCTAAGTACTTATGTTTAAGCATAATTAAACTTTTGCTTTTTCTGTCTGGTTGACAGTGTTAAGTAGAGTCATATCTTTTGTTTCCGGGAGAAAACTACAAAGTATAGCAGCACTGAGTGCCACTCCACTAAATATTGTGATCGATGCCCATTCTATTCCGATATTTACTACAAAAGGGGCAACAAAAGCCCCCATTCTTGCAAACACTGATGCAAAACCCATCGCAGAGTTTCTTACGACTGTGGGAAACACTTCAACTGATAACAAGTAAACTTGAATAAACGAAGTATATGCTCCCACTAGACCTATTATAGCGAAAGCTAATACAGCGCCTTGCAAATCACTTGGTATGAAGAGGAACACAAACAGTGATATTGAAGCCGTCATGAAACTTATGATTGTGCTCAATTTTCTTCTTAAATACAACGTGGCGAGGACAACCAGCACCACGCCGGGAGCAAGACACGCAGCCGAAACTATTACATTTATGTAAAGGTTGCCCTGCAGCCGACCGATGTATTGATTGACGCCATAGTATGTATGGGCGCAAAACATCCAAATTAGGGCATTTATTATGGTGTACTTTCTGATCTTCGGTGTTCTTATTAAATCCAGATATGAGCCGGTCTTTTGATGATTTTCATTTAAAAGATTTATTTTCTCGACAATATCAGGAATGTCTTTTGTTGGCATGTTGTTCCTGAAAGATACATTTCAGATTAAGCATAAAAATGGATAAGTATCTATGTCCAATATCTAATAATAACAAAGAATTATTCCTACATTCTTTTTTAAACACTTACTTATTTGCTATGTAAGTGAGAAGTTTGACAGCTTCCTGCTTTCTTCCCACAGTGATCAGCCAACGAGGTGACTCTGGTATGAAGAAGTATGAAGCGAATATGAGTACCCAAGGGACTGATATTGCTAATTGCAAGTATCTCCATTCTCTTACAAAATATGCTATCATAGGAAGTGTCAAGTATGCTAAAATTAATGACACTTCTTGTAACCCGACAATGTATGCCCTAAATGACTTTCCACTTAGTTCGATCAGTAATATATATGTGCATAACATAATTCCACCGGTAGTTATTCCTATCAAAAAGCGACATAGTAAAAACATCCAGAGGTCGGGTACAAGTGCGGACATAGCAATGAATATTACTTGAAATGATTCTGACAGGTACACTGCAGGTTTGCGGCCAAATCTGAAAAAAAAGTATCTTGTTGAATACTATTTATTTATTTATACTTGTTGAATGGTATTTAGGGGAATTTATAGGGCCCACACAGGACGATGTTACTGAAGAAGGAGTTATGAAATCCAAATTTGCAAGGGATGTTGAAAAAAATATGAACATCTCTTTGAGAAGGCAATTATATCACTCGTAAACGTGTACCTAAAGCCAACTTAGCCTTCATAGTTTTCCTTTTAATTCATCATGTAAGTACTACTAGCGTGATTTTTTTTACAAATCTCCAAACTACGGTTAATCTGGTAAGGACGACGACGACACTTGATTCTAACTAAAATTACGGCTTTAACAATAAATATTTCGTAAATGGAACTCTGCTGTCGGAAAACGTTCTTAGCTCCCCTTCTATTATATTAGATATTTAATGTTACACGAATGGACTGGCTGTAAATACACAAAATCATTTTTTTTCAAGATTTTATTTTACAGCTTTGTCGGCTCTGTTGATATGTACCACCAAGCCAGATTACCTACGCTCCTTAGTACATACCAAGCGTCTCTAAGCTAACCGGCACAGACTGACCTATATGGGTTCCTAGTTTACTACGGAACCCTAAAAATTAATTAGTTGAAATCAGAAGAATCTTCATTAATATCTTAGTATTAGTGTTTTAGTGTTATAGACACTTTGGCAAATTACAACTTATCTCGAAGCAAAAAGTAATTATAGGTAAATGCTGTCTCGTTTCTATAGGGATTATTAGATATATTGTCTTATCACAAGTTATTTTCCTTTAGACTTCAGATTTTATCAATGTCTGCTATTTGGCTAACCGTAACGGCTTTAGGGTCTTATCATACTAGCGGTTTGTGAGCGGCTGTGGGACGAAGCGGGCTCGCAACGAATACGTACGGGGTGGCCAACGAACAAGTCGCGGATGCGCAACGAAGACGCCTTTTTTTGGACGCCCGGTAATGCCCGAGCCTGCTCCGCCCTGCAGCCGTTCGCAAACAAGCTAATATGATAAGGCCTTTAGATATTTTATAAGTTTTCTGAATGAGTCTGATTATCTATATTACCTTTACTGTTTTGTTTGTGAAATTGAAATTAAACAAAGTTGAAGCTTGTTTGTAAACATTTGAAATTATTCAGCCGCTTCTGAGATAAATATGCGATTAAAAAATATACAAAACAAACCAACCTATCAGATATGTATCCAAATAAGAGGCTGCCCGCTAATATTCCAACTTGCAACATCGATTGCGCCAAACTGGCTAGATATGTTTTATTGCACACAAGGTCCCATTCACTTGTTACCGAGCTCACAATCGTGCTCGTGTCATATTCCGGGTTTTGGCAAGGGCAGTAATTGGTAACATTATTATCTAAACATATGTATTCCACACTTGGTAAGATGAATACAACATTAGATGTTGTCTGGTAGTCAGCAGGCAATTTTCCGAATGCGATTATAATTAAAATCCATGTTTGATATCTCCCGAATTTGCCTATAGCTGTTTCTATCATATCTTCCTCCATTGTTATGATGTGTAAGTAGTGATTTGCACAGTTTTGAGAAATAAACAAACAAAAGTAATATTACATACGGGTTATATAACAATTTATCTTATTTACTTTAGGATTTAGCAACCTCGAGATAGTAGGCAGTAAATGTTATTAAACTTTGTTTAAAAGTGAATATTTTATTGCAAAACTCACTCGCGTCGCTTTATATATGTGTCTGGTACTCGTGATAATAAATACATAGATGCTTTTCATGAATAGAAGTAATCTAATCTAAATAAACAAGTGTGATAGTTTCTGTCTTAGTATTATAGGTAGGCTTATATTTTTATATAGGGTGACTGGCAATTAATTTAATAAGTATACCTACTTTACCAGGTGGCGTGCTCATGATTACAAACAACTTTTCCAAAGAATATTTTTTGGAGTGGACATGAATTTTGAAACCGCGATAAAATCCATTTCAATGTGTGATATTCGCGTAAATCAAAGAAAATGCTAGGTCCCAAAGCTAAGCGCAAATCGTCTTTCCACCTTATTGTTGGATGTCCTCGCTATCTGATTCCATCTTTAGAATGTTATCTGCTTGCCTAAGTTTAGAGATATTGTTACAGTCTTTACTTTTATTTTCTTTAAGGGTTTTCTCTCTTCTAGCAACTATATTTATTTGTACCTTTTTTCTTGACTTTATTTTTGTCCATGGTCGTATTTGTCCTTCTCATTTGTGGGAGATTTTTGTATAGATGGCCAATTTTTCATGAAAGCTACTCTGATGGTTTAAGGTTAATGGCGAAATATCAGATGGTTTGGTTGCATTTGCATACTACGCTCGTTGCACTATAGGTATTTTGTAGTTTATGTTATAGGATTTAAGATTAAGTTTAAGCTTGAACACTTTAATTTTTGTGTTTCAATGCCGAGACGTATTTAGCACTTTTGACTGTATGTTCCTTGAACGTTCGCGGAGGACGTGTGTGTATATAGTACGAAAATCGAAACACGAAACCCAAATATTATGTTGCGAATTCGATAAAAGAAATTGCGCCAAGAAATAAATTACTTTGGTTCCTAAAGTTGTTTGCAATCATGAGCACATGAAAAAAAAATACACTGATTACTAGTCACCCTATATGTTCATTAACTTATAAAAATCCACGAGTGCTAAAATGCCTGTAAATGTAAATGCCTAAAATGTAGACATTATCGTACACATTATATTGTAATCAAGTTGTTTGTTCCAGTAAAGATTACGAGTATTTACTTAATTTTTACACTTACCTCAACATTTTGCCTTCTTCAACTTAAACATTTAATAATAATAATAATAATAATTATGATTTATAAACATTTTAGAAAAGGTAATAAATTCTAACACATTCACGAATAATTTATATTTTATTTGTGTTTGTTTATTACATAAATTATAGGTAGTATCTTTATCACAGCCTAAAATGACAAACCTTAGTAGTCTATAATTATTTATTTTAAAGTATTTGCCTATAACCAGCTTAGTAAAATTAATCAGAAAGGGAAATAGGAAACAATCCTTAATTAAATTAATAACTAGGTAATAGGTACACATACAAATTCATACGCATATTGTCACAGATCCTGGTAGATGTCTCATACATAATTATCATTTTCTCATCCAATCATTTAAATATTATCTATAATTATCAATACAAATGAAATCGCTAGTCAACTACAGAGCTTCGCCTTCTTCCAACGTGTCTGGTAGTTTCTTTCCTCGAGTATCCGGTAATATAGCACATAGACCCGATCCAATCAACGGAACTGCGCCGAATATAAGTGGTGGCAGCCATGGAGTGTCAGTCGCTAATGTCGCCACAAAGGGAGCAACCATGGACCCGATCCTGGCGACCATTGACGACAGCCCTACTCCTGAGTTTCTTACTACTGTTGGAAACAACTCGCCAGCGTAAAGGTACACAGTCGCGAAAGAAATAGCCATTCCCCACATTCCGATGCAACCTAGTGCCAAATGTCCCATTCCTGCTTTAGGCACGACGATGATAAGGAGGCAACTGATTCCCGTGACGCAGTTAGAACCGATCAGTGTTATCTTTCTGCCGAGGTATTTGTTTGTGTAGACTGCCATTATGGTAGCGGGCACCTGAAAATAACAATGCGCATTATTGACAAACTGAAATGATCGTCGCGTCGATTTGTAGCCAGCAGGTAGCAGGAATGTGTTATTATTTAAACACCTGTTTGCAGATTTAATAGTCTTTTGAAAACTCGATACTTGAGTCATGTTATTTTAAACCCTCAATATACAAACACTAGAGGAACAGCAACTTAGTTAACATAAATTTATTTGTAAGAGATAATGATATGTACCCATTTGACTATTCTTGCGATACCCACCTTTTTTGACGGGAAGAATGCTTTACGCATCTTCTCGCTCTGAGTGGGCAAAGAAGAAGGGGTATGTGGAACTGCTGTTCTTGGCCCGGGTGGACGAGACCAAGTAGGGTTTCCAGCTCTGGCAGGGTTTGTTTTACTATATAAGATATCAAGACAGGACCAACTTTAATTAGCTTCAGCATAAAGATATTATAAAGGCCATGTAGTTTGATAGTCCATTATACTTATTTAGTGAAATAAAACCATAGTATACCTATTGAATATCAACAGGTCATCGCCGCCATCTATAGATGATAGCTGAACTGTCCAACCAAGATCCAAGACGGTTTACATCACCGGAGACTTGGCTGGGTTTCAACACCATGAACACGCGTGCCTCTATTGATCCTGACTTGTGGAAGTAGCTGTAGCGCGATCGAGATATTTATCTTTTACTAGCTACTAACTCTTAACTTACCTGAATAGCCGCCGACATAGCAACGTTGGCAAATATATTTCCCGAGATCTGGCCGATATACTGCGAGACACCGAAGAAGCACAATCCACAGACGAACCAGTTAAAACATATCGCTAAAGTTCGTGATCGCAACCTAGGTGTGCTAAACAACGCTAAGAATGATGCGTGTTCTTCTTTTTTGTCGCTTACTTCGACACTCATTTTCTGGGCTGTTGTTTCTATGCCGTCTATAGGGAGGCCATTCCTAAAAGTAAGTAGATATATGATTAATACTCGTATAGGGACAATCCAAAAGTATAGTTGGTTTATCATTTAAGAGGAAAACGTTACCTTTTCGCAGCAACTTTCATTACTTTGACAGCTTCATCGGTTCGTCCAGCAGTTAAAAGCCATCTTGGAGATTCCGGCAACAAGAAATAGTAGCTCAGAAACAGTACCGATGGCACAGAGATGGCGAATTGAAAGTTACTCCAGTTACGAAGATAGTAGCCGAATAATGGTAACAATAGATGTCCAACGTTGAAGGGTAGCTGGTATAAGATTCCAATACTGTCTCTATATTTAGCGCCTAATAGTTCCATGATGAGGACAAAGCTAGTGACCATTGTGCCGCCAGTAGCTACGGCGAGTAGAAACCGCAGCGCCGTGAACATGTACCAATTGGCTGAGTATGCAGTTGTTACTCCTGATATCAGCTGCAAGAAAACTGCGCCGCAGAAAGGTATCCGGCGGCCATATCTGTGGATACCAAGGTGTGGGTAAACGTTTGTAAAATATGGAGGTTAAGGTGCCTACGTATAAACAATGAAGTTAAAATTATTTTAAACTTATTCTTTAAATGCTCTGGACATTTTCGCGAAGATTATACCAGTGAATAACTATTTAAGTTTACATAGGAGATAATAACATTAAATGTACCTAATGAATACATTATAAAAAGTTTAACTCAGGAAGTCTCAACGCATTGTTGTTTTTATACACAAATACTGATCAGATATCTTTTAGCTGAATAATATTCTCATTGTTAAGAGAAATCACAAGCGTGAATATATTGCGAAAATATTTAGCTAACTAATAATTAATTTTTGAGGGTTAGCAAGTTCCAGAACGACTGTTATATCATAAAAATTCGAATAGGTAACCAGTTTTCCTTCGTCGAATTTTAAAAGCCGTCGTCGTAGTAGATAACGCAAAATAGGGAGGTAAATAACTACATAGATCATTTGAGAGAACGCAGAAGTGTGCCAAAATATTGCATGGCATAAAATTTCGTTTAAGGTCATTCGTGATTTTACGTGTGTGCTCCTCAGTATGGTTTGAATTAATTTATTGTGAAGTTAGACCATCGAAAATGACGTGGGTATTAATTAGTTAAATTAAAAAAAAAACAAAAAAAAAATCATTTCTATGATGTGAACAGGAAACTAAATGTTGGAAGATGCTATGTAAACAAAATATTTTGCTTGTTATGTTTCTTAATACTTTGTTACTCTGTCTTACAAACAAAACTAACTAACTGGATTTGCCCCAGTTTCACCTGCATTACCCACATACTTATTGAGAGTACTATATCTAGGTCACATCCGTAACAAATCACTTAAACCTTAATTACTTGTAAGTACATAAAATTGCTTGCAATCCAAGATGCCGACAAGAAGTGGGTGGAGGAGTTAACTAATTGCGTATTACTTACCTATAGGTAATACGCAATCTACATTAGAGAACACAGGTGTACTCTTTCATTTAAACAACATTCATTGATATTCTTATCAACGCTCTTAACCTACATACTTAGTCAAGTTCAGCACTAAATATTTTGAAATTAAATTAGCATCGTGATCGTAAGTCTGCGTGTCTGATAACGTTAAACGCGTGAATGCAAAAAACATCAAATCAATAATTGTGATTAATATTTTTGGACGTCAAATACCTCAGTTCACCCGTTAACATGAAGTCTGAAAAGACTTTGAAACGTCGGGATCTAAAATCTAAAATAAACCGCGATAAAATCCGTTAAAATGTAGTTTTATTTCAAAATCAAATCAAGTATTGATTAGGTATTTTAAGTGTTTTTATACCCAACATTGCATTTCCACCGTCGAGCTAATTGTTGATAGAGTTAACTAACAATTGCATGTTTTAAAATCATTGAAGAATAGGAGGACCCAATTGTCAAAGTAAAAGAAGGGTTTTTGGATCATATTAAGGGAAATAATTTTTGTCATTATCATTTGAGATAAGACAATCATAGATCATATTATTATGTAGGCTGTAATTTATTCAGCGTAGTAGATCTCGTGTGTTTAATGATGTAAATAGGTACGTAATGATAAATCAAACGAACGTTATCGTGTCATTCATGGAAAACGTGACTTTATACTATTTTGTACAGGAAGTAAACGAATAGGTAGGTCACTTCTTAGTTGTTCTGTTGTTGAATCCATTTATCTAAACGTGAAGCGACCTATAGTTGCAACTGTTACTTTAGTCAATAGAGATAGAGCCATTCTCAATAGAGCTACGATATTAATTATTATCGTGTTAAACCAATTATGATTATGAGCAAAGGTTTGATTGGACATTTCTAAATCCCATATCAATCATTTCTGTCACATCACAGCTACAATCAAACTTTTTTCTCACGGGGGCAGACAGAGACTATAGAGCGCCACTTGCTAATCTAAACATACTTCCTTAGCCTAGTTAATGTTCATATATCTGGTCAAACATGCACGGTGGTTGTAAGTGCTACGCACCTGTCCCTTTTAAAGGACATCACCGATGAGATCGGCGAATGTCCTCTTAGAGCTTCCTCTACTTGCGTTTCCACTCATCTCCAACATGTATACACCTTTCGTCAATTACTGTCTATTCTTTCCACGTGACCAAACCACTCTACGCATACTTTTTTCCACCTTTATAATTACATCTTCTTACAAATCACAGCGTTCTCTAATTATTTAATTCCTCAATCTATGACTCACAGTTAAATCACACGTTCTTCGTAGAGAACGCATTTCTACAGCATTTATTCTACTTTCATGCTTCTTCTGCCACATCCAACATTCACTTCCTTATATAAGCGTGGGTAGCAACAAGCCATTGTAGATAACCGGTTGAGCCTTTTCAGAATTCACCTGGTTAGCCATAACAGCAAGCATTGCACCATTTAGCTTATTTCCAACTATAACTCTTCTTCCTACATCTACCTAAAAAAAAACTTTTTATGTCTTGCAAATAAGCTTCCCAATCATACAAATTCTTGCATTTGTTCAACACTATCATCATCTATCTTAATATTACACACAGACATGGACTCATCTCTTTTAAACATCATAACCTTTGCCTTGTTCACGTTTACTTTCCTTTTGTCCTTAACACTGCTTTCATTCCTTGTAACTCTTCCGCAGATGATGCAAGAAGAACTTGGTCATCTGCATAGAGGAGGCATTTGAAAGGTAACTCACTCATAACTAATCCATCGAATCGGCCAGAGTACTTTTGATAAATAGATTTAATAGGCATAGTGACGCTACACATCCCTGTCTTACACCTCAAGAAATGCAAAACCAATCCGTGTATGCCCCATTAGGATAAATGTGGCATACACCGATTGGTTTGCATTTGTAACAGGCACTAGAATCCCTATAAAGAGATTTCATTTCGCACCAAGCACCAGTTCATTATATATCTCGATAATGTCGCTCACAGTACATCATTCCACACACTGTTATACACGTTCTCCAGGTCTACGTAAGCGCAGTAAACTTTTTGTGCTTTGCCAGATATTTCTCAGCTAAAATCCGATCCACACATCGCTTTCCCTCCCTGAATCCTGCCTGTATATTAGATAATTTCTTTACGCTCAGTTACAGCTAACCTATTTACTCCTCGTCTAATGCTTGTCCTCTTTCATAATAAAGATTATTATAAATCATTATTATTAATATCTTGGAACAAAGATTAATATTATCTTGGATTAAGATTATGTAGGTAGGTATTGAGTTAGGATCGCACAAAAATAACTTCCAAAGAGCATTATAAGATTTGACACTGTTTAAGTACACGACAATGTCCTCTTGAACGAATTTGCTAAAGTGCTATCATCCTGACTTGAAGTAATACGATCTAAACATAATAACAGAACGGATGTGCCGATTTATAGTGCAGATTGACCCCTGCGGTGATTTATTTCTACCCACATATTAAGGTCTCGGTACTCGCTTTTAAGTAAATACACCAATACTTTGATTTAGTTATTCATTTCTCAATATATTAATTCTACGAACCTGTCAGCGAGGTGGCCAAACAGCATGTTGCCGACGAGAATGCCGAGCATAAATATAGTTTGTGTAAGGTTTTTTAGCCATTCTTTGTCACAAATAAGGTTCCATTCTGAGACAATAGTCTCTTGGAAGACGGAATGGTCGTATTCGTAGCTGCTGCAGTTAGTGATGCACACATTATCGAAACCTTCGGTATTGGTATCGGTGCACGTGAAGTTCATAGGTGGGGCGAGGAAAATTATGCTCATCTGGTGCCAGGCAACAGGGAACTTGACTAGGAATATAACAAAACAAATCCATATTTGCCACTTCCCTAGCGCTCCAATAGCTTTTGTGAATGGGTCTCCGTCTTCACTAGGCTCTTGATTTTCAACGTCAGTTTTATTATTCTCGGTCACTGTAAGCAAATATATAATATACTTAATTAGCATTGGTAACATATATACTTAGACACGCCTTTGAATAGGGCAGGTGTATTTGAATGATGAGCTCTACAAAATAATTGCTTTGTAGTACAAAACATATCGTCCGATACAAATGAATGAATTATGTGGGGGTTGCCATAGTTTTCAGTTGTAAATAGGAAACTAAAAGCCTCTTTTTTCTGTTGAGATGCTTATTTTATATCAGGCTGTAGATTTTGATAGAGCTAGACTAACGACCGATAAAAGCAAGAGGGATAGCAAGAGGAAGGTATGTGTGTGTAATTTGCATTCCCGTTGTACGATACCGTGTCTGGCGACTAGTACATAGCATAAGAAGTAGGCGCAACAAAAATTTGTTGGATAGACACCTAAATCTGATAATAAACACCCATTTAATGATAAACTTCGAGAATGATTATTATATATAGTATATACAATCGGTTTGATCTTAATTCAGTTAGATCACAGATACAGTAACTGTTAATTATATGTTTTTGTCAGTACATCGGAACAGTCGGCACTTTTCACCAGACCCGTTCCCGTCATTTGGCGACATGTCTTGCCTGGTGGGTGGAGAATAGACCAGAGCCATGCCTTGCACATTCTAATAGACTTATTAGTACCTACTAACTTCAATATTCGTTAAATATGAAAAATCAATGTACCTGTTTATTAACACTAAACTATAATTAAATATAAATATTTCCTAACTAAATTAAAAAAATAAATTGTATACTCAAACCTAAATTAACTAAATAATTGCGTTGGTTAAATTCGTTTATTTGTTCAATATCTGTTAAAGCAAATAAGTCTAATAAAAAGCCTTCGTACTTGATCGGTTCGACGGTTTGACCTTCAGTTTCACAAGTGGACCTTCTATGTTGGGAAGGAATTTCTGTCTTTAATACATAACTTATAATTTTTTAAGGGTTTTAACAATAGGATCCATTAAAATCTTTTTTACAAATCCACTTACCTACTTTGTACAGTGGAAGCATCTGTAACTTCTGTAGATAATATTAAAATTTAAACAACTGGGAATTACTAACATTATCCTAAAAGTTTAATAGTAAGTTGCTTGAAATGTGTGATATGAAGATACAGTAGGTAAACATTTTTTTTCTCCTTGAAATTCGAGATTGTACGATAGTCTCCCTTCTGAAGTCTTCTCTCTTTTTTTCTGACGTGACTGCGGGCACTGCCATTTCATATTTTTTAATTTATGGTCGATAGTCTACTAGTTAATTGTTTCATTACTTATTCTACTATCTATAAAAAAAACCTACAGCCAATATCCACCTTGAACTCTTTTTAGTGTCCTGCTGGACCCGGGTTTTACTCTCAACAATTTAAAAACATGAAAAATCAAAATCATACTTTGTGTTAATAATATTGCGAAGTCATAACTAATATGTTAATGGTAGTTAGAATAGTTGTAATGAAAAGTCGTTACAATGTATTTCTTGTACCTATATAATAATATTATGTGTAATAAAACGCATCACTACTATCGTTGGCTATATGAAACTGAAATTTTTATTGAAATTCCTATTACGTTTTTTTGAATTTCTCATACAATAGTCACACAATCACAACTGCTAATTTAGAAAGCGTATCGAAAAGTTACGTTGGTATCTACCCATGCGAACTCCATTTAAATATATAAGTGCAAAGAAATTTAAATTGATAAATTTTACAAACAAAAGCAATTTATATTTAAAGAAATATAGGTAGTATCTACCTACCTATATTCTTACAATAAATTCCACAACTATGCTAGTCAACTTTATAAAAGGCAATGTAAAGAACGAAGGATTTCGCTACATTCCGCATTCCAATACGAATTAACTACAATCTAATTCAGGCAAGTATTATCACTGGCTGTTAACTGTTTTGTTGTCATTATTATATTATTTTCTTTCTTAACACAAATGAACATTAATTTAATAATTTGGAAGTATTATTTAAATATTTATTGTATAATCAATTGCCAACTTTAAAATAAATCTTGAGTATATTCAAACAAAGAGGAGTGCAATAAACTGTAGAAGTCGCAAAGTTATATGTAAGTATATTAGCATGGCGGGAGAGGCACATTTAAATTGAAGGCCAAGAAAGAAAGTGTTTATTTCTTTAAATAAATTCAAAATAGTCCATAGGTCTCTATCTACTATTTTAACGCAATTATGTAAACACTTACTTGTATTACTCAAATTATTGTTAGAAGCAGTCTCTTCTTTAGGCACAGACATAATCACATAAAACTTGGTACACCTAGTAAACCACTGCACTGACTGCGATATAATACAGCGTTCGAACCGACACACAGTGGTCTGAAAATCGAGCTCCCCTTTCATAGAAAGTCAATGTGGGATATTCATAAAACTAAAATATGGAACGTCTCAGGTATACATTCCTTTAATGCATATTTTAGTATGAATGATTTTAGTTACTCCGCGCCTGAGAAAAAAAATATTTAGTATTTTTTTGTATGGAAGAAATTACATAAAGTACATTTTCTTGCGACTGAATGAAACTGAAAGGCTGGTACTCATACGAGCTATTGCCGCTCTTAAGGCGATTACGTTGACATACCACTCGTGTACCTTTAGGTGCCGCTTCACACGTAGGATTTTTTTGAAATTTCGAATTTTCGGCATTGAATATTTTAAGTATGTGACGCATTTAAATTAGGTTGGTAAGGAATTTGGAATTAAATATTTATAATAAATACGCACCTAATATTATAATAATTATTATAATAGATTCAATTACTTTAACTCAAAAAATAAGTTAACTTTAGAAATTCGTTTTTTGCGAATACTAATTAGGGCACTGCAACTAATATCTGCCTTATTTTAACAAATAAATTTTTGCAATAGTGACCTCATTAGCTAAGAGGGTGTTAATGATTTTTACTATACCTAATGATAACAGAGGTTCGTTATCATTATCAATTACGGGAATTACTTATTACTTTACTAATAGTTCAATTTTATTACGTGTAAATTTGTACCGACCCTTAATGAGGGTCGGTGAGAGAGTTATACATAAATAGAATGTTTGGCATGGACTCTGTCAGTAACGTTTAGCACTTGTGCGCGTAAACTTTAATTTTTCTGTTCTTTCAATTTTTCTATTGCAACGGAAGGTTTTGGTACCAATCTTGATATTTTCATGTTTGTGGCCAACAACACTTCTTTCTCAGATCCCAATGTGTTGTTTGATGTGTTTGTGAATAGTATTGATTTGTCAGAAAATGAAAAGAGAGACTTGAAACAATTCTGCCAAACTTATGTGTGTGCATTGAAAAGGAAATGGATCTCATGTAATCGTACACGACATACTTTCATTAAAAAGTACGAAGCATGGCTCCAAGAAGACATCAAATGGCCTGAAGTCATCAAGGAAAAGATGACTTCCTCAGTAACGATAGATCAGTCACAGTGTTCCAGTTCAGAATTTCCCGTAAACGAAGGTGCATCAACATCCGCACAACCACAGACTTGTAGTGTTGGAACCTCAACATCTCTTGGAAACCAAAGAAAGGAGTTTTCGGTGTTAAGCCCGTTACAGAAGAAAAGGAGAGTAGAAGAGCTTTTAAATCATCCATCGGAAAGTCTTGCTTATGCAACTGGCTTGAAGGCGCAAAATAAAGATGTAGCAGACATAATAAAATTAGTCACAGAGAATCCCGAAGAGGCTACAAAGATAAAAGATATACTTAAAACTAAAAAAAATGTGCCCATATATTCTGCTGATAAAGCTTTAGGTATTTTGACTTCGTTGAAGCTGTCGAAGTGGCAGTATACTACTTTGAGAGCTTGTGCAAAGGAAGAAGGAATCCCACTATATCCTTCATACACAACTGTCCTAGAAGCGAAAAAGGACTGTTACCCACCTAAGGATAGCATAGACATTTCTGAAAATGGGGCACGAGTTAAACTTCAAGCAATTTTGGATAAAACTGTGTCAAGACTTGGAAAATATCTACGTTTGCCCTCTACTTTAGATGGCAAGGAGTTAACACTTCTGTGTAAGTGGGGCTTTGATGGTTCTTCAGGGCAGAGTTTGTATAAGCAAAGCATGGTGGAGGAAGATGATTCCAGCGTCTTCATGTGTTCTTTTGTACCTATAAGATTTGATTGTGATGAAGAAAATGTATGGGAGAATCCAAAACCGTCTCTTTTTTTCAAGTTTGCAAGTGAAAACAAATTAGACATCAAGAGAGAACAAGCCACGATTGAAGCTGAAATTGCTACACTGGTGCCTTCTATAATGGGAAATCATGCAGTTAAAGTTAAAATGCTCATGACTATGATAGATGATTATTGAATCATCTATCATAGTCATGAATTGAGAGATTAATGAAGACAATACAAGTGTGGACAAAGAAAATATTGAGTTTGTTGATGTTAGTGTCGCAATGCTGGATTCAGAATTAGAAGATTTTGATGATAATTGTTAATGCGTATTTTATACTTATCGACGTTATTATTATTTTTATTTATTTTAATGTTAATACTAGATAAATAAGAATTTTTGGTATTAAACAAGCAAAGAGAATATAGACGTATATTGAAGAATGTAAGTAAATATTAACCAAATGAAGTTTTCTAAATTAGGTATTCGATTAAATTTAAAAATAAATAAATTAGTTTTAGCTGTTTAACTGTTATAATATTTAAACACTTGTTTTACAATTGATTGTACAGTTTTTAATCGTATTAAATTTTCAAATATGAAAAAAATGTTAAATAAGTGTTTTATTCCTTCGTTAAATAGCGTGACTTTATGGTCGTTGCTTTCCTGTTATGAGGTGATTCTACTCATAAAAACAAACAACTTTTTTTATGGAAACCACCTTGAAATGACGGAAAAGAAAACAACTGTTTCATACATTACGGCCAAGCAGGTATCGAACTTTAGTATGAAACAGCAGACATTTTTACGCGATTTAGAGATTGTTTCCATAAAAAAAATTGTTGTTTTCATAAGGAATTCGCAGGAAAACAACAACCCCAAAGGCATAACATAAAATATTCAATACCGAAAATTCGAAATTTCAAAAAAATCCTACGTGTGAAGCGGCACCTAAAGGTACACGAGTGGTATGTCAACGTAATCGCCTTAAGAGCGGCAATAGCTCGTATGAGTACCAGCCTTTCAGTTTCATTCAGTCGCAAGAAAATGTACTATATGTAATTTCTCCCATACAAAAAAATACTAAATATTTTTTTTCTCAGGCGCGGAGTAACTAAAATCATTCATACTAAAATATGCATTAAAGGAATGTATACCTGAGACGTTCCATATTTTAGTTTTATGAATATCCCACATTGACTTTCTATGAAAGGGGAGCTCGATTTTCAGACCACTGTGCGACACTGCGCCGCCGAATGAACCGAGAATCGTGTCATTCACAGAAGCAATCATACAGTTTGCGTCTCATTATATACATATTTCACATTACCGGAGCACCCTAGCGAGTAACAGGCGTTTATTTTACGCTTAGGTCCCGTTTCCACTAAAGTCGAACTAAATAATTCTTTCGCTATAGTTCTTATCTTTTTTTAAGTGACTGAAATAATGTTAGGGCAATGATTACCTACTACACTTCCAGGTCCAAAGATTATAAAATAGCAAGTGAAACTACCCATGAATTGGACCATGCACCCATACTAATAAATTATTAGACGTTATCTTCGTTTCTATGTGTTTAATCCATGTGTTTTCTTTTGTTTGACACCGTTTCTTTGTTTTGTTTGTGAAATGTACCTACTCAGGAAAATGGGTTATGAAATCTTCGGTTCATAATTATGTTGTCTTCTAACGACCTAAGTAATTGTAGAGATTCGATAACCTAGTTTATATTCAGGAAGATAACGTCGTATGTCTTTATTCGCTACTTTGTATTTTTTCGGTACATTGTTGGAAAATTTATTGAAATTTGTAATAGAATTACGTACTTGTATGGTTTATTCGGACATATTTATGATTAAACACACTTAAATTTCGACCGCACTATTCCGCTATTTAGACATTCCATTTATATGGAATAGATATGATAGGATGGTATTTAATGGATAACTGAGTAGGTATAATAAACATGGATGAGCCACTCTTTTAAAGACGTACAGCTTATCACAACAACAGGGTCAAAGCTGTTAAGTGATCAACTAACAAGGTCGTGTATGTTGAATGCTTTTGTTAGTGCAAGCGATGCAGTTTACTGTACAGTGACATGATATTTACGCAATATTATTATTATCGTTTTGTAATTACGCGTGTGATTACAGAAATACTTATCTTGCGTCACTTAACTGGGGGCCAAACACTGATTCCTACATTACTTCTAAATGTACAGGGTTTAACTTACCGCTTTCTAACAATTAAAAAAAGAAACATTGATGAAAGAAGTCGATGTCCTATAATAAACATATTATTACGCAGATTATTAGACATAAGATAATAATATTATTATTTCTCATAATGACATATTTATGAACTCAAAGTAACTAATCTTCGATTTTATATTATTATATAGGTACGTTTCTATGTCCCCAGGGTAATCTATGTCAGATCGGAGTAGACCGGCGCCGGCATAGTAGAGGGGTTCTAATAGTGAAGAAGTATTTTTTTTCGGATGACCTAACCTGATTTGCCGGAGGGGCCTTTATTGGTTCACCGGACTTTTTCGGTGAGCTGTCCGAGGACAGTCGAATCATAATCAAGTACTATGACAACTGACTTGACTTCCCAACTGTCTTGGCTCTCTATGTGGGGACGAACCTCATCTTAGGACGTTGCCGGACAACTCTAGATTTAGGGGATAAGGCGGTGGTGATGATCACAGAACTATTAAAAATACCATATTTACTAATAACGACAAAACATAATTTAAATTTGTAAAGATACAGTCAGATTGTACTAGACTCCGAGTTATTTCGCGTCTAGCGTACTTTTGTTGTATTGTTGGATTTTTCCTGCTTGTTCTGAAGCTTCATGCATTTCTGTATAGATATCTACTCAGAATATCTTCCTAAAGTAAATAAGCATTAAATCGTAATTATCTGCAACAAAGTGTATATTTATGATATTTGAATTTTATCCTTTTTCCTTATCTGTTATCTCTTTAACTACTTAATATTAAAATACTATAGAGTTTATATGAACAATAAAGATTTCTTGTAGACGTTTTAAAATAGACGTCAAGATAGAAATTAAAACCAGTGAGTAAGTTGTGGTTAACTAAGGTGGAGTATTAAGTGTAGGTACTATATATAGAGTCTATGTGTTGATCTTTTTTACAGATCACTTAATCCAATTTGTTACTTTTTCGGTGAGCCGTCCAAATACGGTCGAACCGATTTTATGCGTTATTCACCCACTAACCTTACCTATTAATACCTATTATACATGTGATTGATGTAACAAGTGCCTTATTCTATCGCACCAACCTGTGTGCATAAGCAAGTGAGGAAATAATTAGGTTGACCTTTGTACTTTGACTTCCTAAGCTATCACTGACAATGCGTTGTTGCGTCGCGGCGTCGCTTCGTCAATGTTCGTTATCAATGACACAAGGAGCCAAGCCTCCAACGATATTGATAACAGACTAATAAATAATCGTTGCAGTTGTATCATCATCTCAATAATTAATGTTACAAATAAGTACACACTGATTTTCACTCGTGTCTTTGCCTGGATAAAAAGAAAAGAAATAGCTCTATGTGTTATTCTAGACTATAGTTTGTCTCTGTCTCAAATTTCATCCAATTCCGTTTTTTAGTTTTTGTGACACACTAATAAACATTCACACCTTCATACAAACTTTTGCATTCATAATACCTTCATAAAGTAAGTTATTTATGAAGTAAGATAACATGCACATTGCAAAAGGTTTAGTTAATTACTAGATACTTATTGTACCTACCTTTTTAGTTAATTTACCTACTTAATTAATTATTATTTAAAAACACCAAAAAAAATCATCTTTAAAAAGAATAAACCAATTCTTTTTAACTGTATTTCGACCACACCGCCCAATCATTAGCTAACTAGCCCGTGGCAGTAAAGAAGAAGATATAATATAAATAATATAATATCTTAATTGTATAGGTATTCAAATCTAAGAAAAATAATAATTTAGTCGGTTACTTACGTATACTATTGGAATTTTCCCACATCAACAATTAGTCACGTATTAATCAGCTTTTATTTTTGTATTAATTTGATAGTACCTAGCTACGTAGGTAATTATATTTGTTCATAACAAAATAAAAAACTTAGGAACTATGAAAAGAGCTATTCATTATGTTAAATTTTTAATTGCTTAAACTAGGAAACGGTGTGAGCGACAACACAATTCTTATTTAGTTAGTTTTTTATGCACTAAAGTACTTACCTATCTCAAGACAAATTTATAAAATAGAACGATGTCAACGGGGTCAACTACTCGTAAACAAATACTTTATAGAGAAAATATGTGTGTATGTAAGTATGTATCTTTATTACCAAATTTCATAACATTACAATATTTCATTGCCTCACAAAACTGTTTTCACAGTTTGTCTGTAGGTATATACACATTCAGGTTAATAATGGTTATAATAGTGCGTGAAATTTTAACAAACTTTAAAATAGGTATAGGTGTACACTTATCACTATTCAAACGGCTTAGTAAGAATTGTTTGAGTGATTTTACCAACTTATTTTTATCGTTCATATCCCTAATGTCGGCTGAAGATAAGGTATCCTTTTTTCTAGCGTTCTATCTCCATAGTAATTACGTATTTGTATTTCTGAATATATGTATCTTCATATTGAATATGTGTATTTCTCGTATCTTTGTTTGTAGCGAATAAATTCAAAACTTCTGAATAAAAAATATTATAGATGTCTAAGTATTTAATGTAACATTATCATATTACATAGCTGCAGCAGTAGGTCACTATTAAATACATCTCAGACACAATTCAATACAGTATCGCAGGGAAAGGAAAATTTTAACTTGTCGGTTGTTTAGGCTTTACAAGAACTTAGACATGTACTCGTACGATAGTTGAGAGAAGACTCGTGCCAAACTCTGGGACACTAGACAAAAGGTTGAAGAGAAGGTAAGTATGTAGCAATATAACTTTGCTATAAAGTAAGCAAATTTATGACCTAGTTGATTTTTGCGTCGCAAACTTTAACTGATTGACTAGTACGCATTCGAAATGGCTATCCACGGGTACAATAGGATTGATCTAAATATATCAACCTTCTTAAAAATATTTAGGTATTTATTAATGGTGAAAATCTATTCAATACGAAGTAATTGAGAATATCGCGAGTTGTTTTGTAGCAATATGTATGTACCTATCTAGTACAAGTATGTATCTATGTAGCTACTTATTTTCCCTTCCTGCCTAACTTGACTCAGAAAGTACGCAGACTCAAAAGTTCAAAGCTTATAATGTCCTGCTATGAAGTATGATGGAAGGGGACACCGGCACGTAGAATGTTTAGATAGTAAACAGGTTGATTGCACATTCACGTTATTATATCAAGGAATATCCCAAATCACTTTAAAACAATAATTACTAAAACTACACCATAAAAAAAATTGGCAAAAGCACCTAGAGGTTGGGGCAACGCATACCGAATACAACCTTTATTTTTTGCAGTGCGCAAATCCCTTATTATAAATACCCACGCCCCCAATGGGTTGTGAACAGGAGGCATTTGGGAATCACGAAGAGTACCCAGTAAATCCTCATGTGTTTCTTCTCTAGGCCATGGCGCCAGGCTGAGGGAATCGCTCTCGCATACAGCTAACACTGAATAGACTATCTACGGAATACCTGCCTACCTATCACATCTATTTCCTGAAATAATACCATCTAGCTTTGAAAAACTAGGTAGGTATGTATTTTCATTACGTACTGGGTTTATTTATTCAGAAATTACAGTAGGTAGGTAGTTTTTCTGGGTGTTTACACAATCTTGATCTTTAGGCGGCTATTGAAGGTTGCTGTTAGAGATTTTCCTTAAAGTTTTGCAACATTATGGTAAATAATCGTAAAAACCTCCACGAATAGACGTTTATTAAGTACGTACGTAAGCAGTAATGAGGTACCTACATACCAACCTACATAGTATTTAGAGACATAGTGTTAAGTAATTTATACTGGAGTTACAAATGAATTATGAAAACGTTATACAGAGCTACTTACTTACGTAATGTCTTCCGTGTTACGTCTGTCTGTCTGTATGTCTTCGAACTGTGATGAAAACCACATGAAAATCCATTACGTAGTAAGATAATCGCGAACAGAAAGGTATAAAGATAGACTTATCTGGATAGTTATTAATGATATTTTAGAATGTCTTATTACTGTAACGTGTAAGTCGGGAAAGTGTTATTAAGTTACTCTCTTGTCAATCCTTTTAGTGTCCCACAGCTGGGCGTGGGTTTTCTCTAAACTATCTTTAGGCCTTAATCCACAAACGCTGGCCAAGTGCGCGTTGGTGGATGTCACATGTCCCCGAATGATTAGTTCTTAGACATGCCGATTTCCTCACTATGTTTTCCTGCAAAAATATTAAGCAGCGGCGAAGAAAAAACTCACACAAAGATGTGTGGGCACGACTGGGAATCGAACCCACGACCTTATATTTCTAAGGCGAGGCTCGTACCGCTGCGCCACCCCTGCACTAAGCATTACCGCTGCATTAAGTTACTCACTAGTTTTTAACCTCCAACAGTGGGATGATAATGATCTAGCTACCACTTAACAAATTATACCCAAGATCCAGGTAAGAATTATTGTTGTTTGTTCATATTGAAAATGTTGCATAGTTTGTCTAGTTTAGTTTTGAAGAGTAGAGAGACAACTTCATTACAGAAATTGTTACTGTTACATCATTAATGTTTGGTACTTTAACACTTTAGCAACCGTAATTTTAACAAAAGTAAGGAAATTTTCCGTATCACCTTATCACACCGGAAATGATAATAGTAAAAAATTGCTTTTCATTTAGGTATCGCCCTGCGTGCGTTTCGGACACCTCGTGATTCTTACTAACATCATAAACGCCAACATAACTACCAAACCGATTTGGATGAAATTTGGTATGGAAATAATTTCGAGACCTGGAGAAAGATTGTTTTTATCCGATGGCGCAAAAAGAGGGCAATAGTTTAGCGCGGTGATCAACATACCGACATGTCGGAAGTTAAGTTAGTATAAATCGTTATTAAAAATTTATAACTCCGATGAATATTTTTTAAACCCTTATCTATCACTTCAGCCACAAAATACAAGGGCCCCGACTCGGGCTTTAGACATTTATCTTTAATAGACATTATGTCTAAAATAAATGGCGATTTCTTTTGTTTTTAAATGAAATCCGCCATTTTTTCGAAAATCGCCTATTAGAGATAAATAAATAAAGCGCGCAAATGTCGATAAAAATGGCGATGTCATTGAAAAAGAAAAGAAATCGCCATTATTGTTTGACAAATATCTATTAGAGATAAATGTCTAAAACGCGAGAATCGGGGCCCAGCTCTTAAATAAAGAAAAGCGCATTAAAACAGTACGAGGCGAGACGATAAACTTGTACACAGATAGACGCAAACTTAAGCAAAATCCTTTATTTTGATCGGAGGCTAAAACTGTAGAAAAATTGTAAAAAATAATATGTTGGTAACATAGGTGTACTTACTTATGTTGTAGAGGTATCTTTCTCAGGTATTGTGTCTCAAGATAATGTGAGTCGTAGCGAGTGGTCGCACCATTCATCGGCAAAATGCAACGGTACCGCGCTCCAACACGTTCTGCTGTACACAACACTCACATGTCACTATATAAACATCGACACTAACATCAATTTAATCTGATGAAATTCTGACGTACAAAACTGGCTTAAAGGACCTTATTTTGCTCATATAAATCTGAATGTGGGCCTTGATATAGAATGTAGAGTCTTTTACAATAAACAACCTAGTCTAAAATGATATGACCACCACTAGTTCATGTTGATAGTTACATCTAGAAAAGAGTGAGAACAGCAAATTCTGGTTAATACGAACGCGAACAAGTTTTTTTAGATACACAATTTTATGTAGGTAAGTAGGTAAGTACATATGTGCGTACCTAAGGAAATGATCTCTTTTCATTTCAAGTAGGTACGATTAGAGCCGCGAGTGTTAAATTGTTAATACACTTCAACCCTTTTTAGTGTTCCACAACTGGGCACGGGTCTTCTCTCAACTATCTTATGAGTTGAGAGAGTTTAGGCCTTAATCCACACACGCTGGTCAGGTGTGGGTTAGCGGATGTCACATGTCCTCGAATGATTAGTTCTTAGACATGCCGGTTTCCTCACGTTGTATTCCTTCACCGATATTGAGCAGCGGAGATGAAACAATTCACACAAAAATGTGTGGACACGATCAAGTTTCAAATAGGCAAATTCATTTTTTTAATGCGGGCCTGTACGACTGCCAGCGCCGCCGCTGAAATTGTTAGTAGGTACCTACAGTATATACTTAAATAATATTTTTTTGTTTATTTATTTTATTATAGTAGTGTATCATCTGTGCTATTAGATAAAAATGAATCTCCGAAATGTATTTCGTTATTACATTTCAGAGATTCATTAATTTTTTTTATTGTCTTTGTTACTAGCGACTGAGATCGTTTGTGCAAAAGAAATTAGGGTACATACAGCACCCGGGCGCAGATGGCATTTGATTGGGATTTTGGTTGGTACTTACTATTGTTTGAGTATTATTTTAAGTACCTATTAGCCATAGTATTAAAATAAATTAAGGTAGGTACAGGTAGAATACTGCGTAAGACATAATTTTACATAGTACATTCATAAGAGTCTCTAAATAACCTTTTAATGTGTGATAAATGTCATTTAAATCACATAAACCGTATTGCCGTATAAGTGTCATCCAAGACTGGAGTATCGGGTAGAAGTGACGTGAGTCACGTCACTTGACCCACCAGTAGGTAAGGTGAGAAGATCTTTCGGCCGGGACCGAGATGTGATACCCGGCGACTGCGGACCTCCAACTTCTTGTCGGGAACTCATTTTGCCAATCGTTGGTGAAACTTTGCTTGTGTGAAACTTTGATTGTTATGACGTTTATTGGGGACTGAGTCACCTTCGTCCGTGGAAATGTACCTTTAATTTTAATCTTCACATTTGGTCCCCGGGTGAAGCAAATCAGGTGACTATACACCTACTAGTGGTAGGCTTCTGCCGTGGTTAGTGACCAACCACCAGATTAAGCCGCACCGCCAAGCGTGCCGTATTCCAGAGCGATGTCTGGAGATAACATTGAAGTGGGTGGGGCGGACTTCGGTTTCTGACCATGTGGAGCCTCATTCTACTGCCATATTCTCACCGAAAATCATTCGTAGGTAATCACGAGTGAATCGGTATATTGAGCAGGCGCGTTCTATCGTAGAATACAATATTGCTTAACATCAGGCAAGTTATAGTCAAGCACAAGCTCATTTTACAGGATAAAAAATAACAAAATTTCTGTTGAGTTCAAACACAGACTACTAAGAGAACCTAATACCAAAGGGTCATCCACAGTCCACAGACTTCTAAAAGAAGCTGTCATCTTATATTGTTACAAACATTCGCATTTGTAAATGAAAATTCGGGTTTGAAAACACATTATTTGTTTTCTGAAATATTTTAAATTCCAATTTGATATAAGGCTTGGACCATAAGCATCCGGAATCATCCAGACCCGAAAAAAAACTGCCTTGCACTAGCATGGATTCAATCAAACTCTCAAACAATTATCACGATTTTTTCCCGCATCGTCTACAAAGAATCAGGGGCCACCCAATCTCAAATTATGCAGAAAAATTAAAATGTTTAGATACTTTGAATTTTATTTTCGAGTCCGGGTAATTCCGGATGTTTATGATCCGAGCCTTAGTCTAAACATTTAATTCATAAAATATCTATGGTTCTGAATCTGCAAATGTCATTTCTCAATCAAAATAATCAAATGGCAAATATCAAATAGCCGTCAATGTCACGTCTGTCACTTTTTCCGTAATTTCAAATTTGTAAACAGAGTACGCACGTGGTGTATTTGACAGATTTCGATATTCGGTATTCATTAGATGCAACGATTTCTAATAATTTGACATTGGATCCTGAATAATGAGTGTAATACAGAGAGTGAAGTGCGTACCTATCATTGCTTTCCACAGTTCCTACATCACCTATATTTAGGGTTCTGTTGCAACACTATTAACCTAGTATTGTCTTACCTGTTAATAACGATAACATTATTCTCCTCTTTTACAGAAAGCCCACGACTAGAAAAGGCAAAAAGGTATTACAATCAAAAGAGCCGAAACCCATCGAGGGACCCAAGCAATGTCTTTTCTTACAAGGTCGTAATCCTTCCCAGCGAACGAAGAAACTTTTGAAAGACATCTATGATTTGAAAAAACCCGATGCGGCATACCTAAGCCGTAAAAATGATTTTGTACCCTTTGAAGATGCAACTTTAATTGAAAAGTAAGTGGATTTGAGTACCTATTTAATCAAGTTGTAACTTTGACCAACTCATGTCCAATCTTCACTTCAACTCTTTAGTGTCCCATTACTAGGTACGAGTCTTCTCGTACTTAAGAGAAGACCCGTACCTAGCAACTACTTAGTTGTGAGTGTTTAGGCCTTAATTCACTGGCCAAGTGCAGGTTGGCAGATGTCACATGTCCTCGAATGATTAGTTCTTAGACACATTGGTTTCCTCAAGATGTTTTCCTTCACCGATATTGAGCATAGGTGATGAAACAATTCATACAAAGAAGTGTGGGCACAACTGGGGATTGAACCTGTGAACTTATATTTCAAAGTTGAGGTCGATACTGCTGCTCCACTGCTGCTCACATACAAGCTTAATTGTAATAAAATAGCAAATATTTATTATACTTAACTATGTTCATACACCACCTTAAGGTAAAATATGGTGTATGACTTATGGATATGTCAACATCTTGTGTGCCAAGTTCATGGACAATGTATTAGTTATAAACTAAATTGAATCTAAAAGACCTATGTTGTAACAATTGGCTACTTATCTGGACCGCTCACTGGATCAATAATAGTGTTGAGACTTCTAATATCTCATACTGCAGTCTAGTGATGTGACACCTTTTTATGTTAGCCAAAGCATGTAAAGCCATAAGTGTAGCGCTGAATCTCACTGTCAGTTAGTCTGTTTCGACTGGCCCCTATATAAATATGGCTAGAAGGAAACTATCTGTTGTTTTTTTGTGGACATGAACAGACTTCAAGCATATGATTTGGTTTAACAGATTATGCTACAAGAAGGAAGCAGCATTGTTTGGTGTCGGCTCTCATTCAAAGAAAAGACCACACAACATAATATTGGGTCGTACTTTTGACTATGGTATCTTAGACATGATAGAACTTGGAGCTGAAAGTTATAAAGCTATATCTGAGTTTCACAACATAAAAGTGCTGGCCGGCATTAAACCGTGTTTGGTGTTCAATGGGCCTGCTTGGGATTTGAAACAGGATCTGAAGAAGTTGAAGTCGCTGTTCACTGACTTCTTTCTCAGGGAAAAGGTTTGTATTATAAAACACTAGTCTCCTTCACCAGTTTTATTTGTGTGGTGTAGGTATCCAATTTTTATCAATCTCCATTTACCTCTTAACTTCGCTGCAGTCATAAAAACTATTAGTTACTGGATAATTATTTGGTACTTTTAGGTGGAGACCATTAGACTACAAGGCTTGGAGCATGTGATTAGTTTCACTGCTACTGAGGAAGGAAGTATTTACTTCAGATCATACAGAATACTCTTAAAAAAGAGTGGTGAGAGGACACCTAGAATAGAACTAGAAGAAATAGGTATGTGTTATTATTATTTTATATTTTTTATGCATCATAGTAATAACATAATGACTTAGTACAGTCTAGTTAGATCACTTTGAAGTTGATAGTTAAATTGTGATTGATATTTTTTTTTTATTATTACAAGACGTAAAGTTGGTGATTTATACATGTATTTTTCACTATAATTGTTTTTTGGTTCACACTCACTCATTTAATGTAATACATGGATGTCAACTGACTAACAGCTAACATGCATGTATGTAAAACATGTGTTAATTTTTAAATGCTATGCCCGACAATGTTCTAATTTTATATTTTACAACTAATTAAACACATTGTGAATACAATTCTGATTAATTAATGTATGATTTTAATACTATCTCTTTTCAGGGCCATCCATTGACTTCAAATTAAGAAGAACCAAATTGGCCTCTGATGATCTTTACAAAGAGGCATGCAGAATTCCCAGAGAAATCAAACCCATCACCAAGAAGAATATATCCCGAGATGCATTTGGTTCAAAACTGGGCCGTGTTCACATGGGCAATCAGAATATTAGTAGACTGCAGACTCGAAAGATGAAGGGTTTACGAAAAACACCAGAAGAGAAAAAGCAAATGTTAATAAAGAGAAAAAAAGAAAGACAGGCTTTGAGACAAACACAAAATGTATCTAATTAGAAGCATTAATAATGTTTATCATATTATCGATGTCTGTTTTCCTTTAACTTACTTCTTCCTTTTAAATTCAAAGTTGGTCCACTGTCATAATCTCGTTGACACGAATACCCTGGAATCGATCTTCTTTTCGTTAGGTATTCATTTACTTTAGAATTTTATACAATTTATCAGCTTTCCGCCCGCGTGTATGACGATAGTCGCGCTAAACAATTAGTCTCGTTTTTTAGATTAGATTAAGAGCCGGGGAAGGATCCCCGGCTTTCTAATCATCTCTATACATTCAAATTGTTTCTCTTTCCACATGTTTAATAAAAATATCCTTATTGTGACAATGGGAGGAGCCCTAGTCACCACACTAGTATATCCTTTGTGTTGTGAAAACCCCTTTAAAGAAAAACCTTTTCTTGTTTGCTAGACATTTCGTGGCCCCAGGCAATACCCCTCCCGCTTTATGAGTGTTTTGCACCAACTTAATAAAAAGGAATGTAGGTATTTTGTATGTTCGCCGGTTACTCTGTCAAATATGCCGTCAATTGTGGACCGATATAGATTTTTTTGTTTGATGATGGAATTTGGAGATAGGTATAGTAGAACGAACTCCTCATATAACCACATTTGCGAGAAGTGGCATTGCTTAATTTTTATGTGTAATCTATGGCTATCTACTAACAAAAGGAAAGGCGGTGTTATGATCTCCTCCCCCCACTTTGCATGATAAAATGCGCCGTGTGGGGTACCTACCATCGTTTAACTGACAATTACTGTGGCATTCTAAAAGGATATACCTACAAAAGATTTTGGAAATTATGGGCTGAACGCTTAGAAATTTACCTGACATAGGAACTGTTAAGCGCACGCATTCCCCTCGGCCGAGATACATGAACAGTCTGTTCATGTTTTGTGTTTATGTGTAGCTTTTATAGTGCATCTGTAAAGATGCCTCAACTTTTTGTAAGTGTGCGAGAGCATGTAAAAGTGTGCTGGTTACATAGAAGGCTGGTTACCTCGCCTCCCTCAAAAACCGGAAGAAACAATTTGGTACTAGAAGTTGCGCAAGTACTTACCCATAATACTTCCCCTGTTAACCACAACAAAATGAAATAATAAATTGAGTTCTTAGTTAAATAAAAAAAATTGAGTCAGTGCTAATTAGTATACTGGACTCAGTGGTCTAAAACTACTTATGAAGAAAACTAATATTTGTGTGGGATATTAAAACCTAGTTCAATTAAAGCGCGTTACAAGTTTTGCGGATGGGGCCTAGTCCGAAAAAAGGGCAAGACTTTTTTCCGAAACTGACATTTCCCGGATTCTAATTAAGCAGACATTTTGCAGACAATGTAATAATGATGCCAATAACTAGTAAGCCAACGTCTATAAAAAGCGCAACTGACTATGTTGAAGCTGATTGTAAATCTCGCTCCTCATTTAATTTAAACTGCTTTAACGATAGTGGGCTCTAAAGTTTAGAAGAATGAAGACTGGTTTGATAATTGCGTGACTGCCTTCGACGTAGTTGCAAGAAAACCTGATATTACCGTTATATGGTGGAAATTCCACGGGTACGCACAAAGCGCTTTGCTAGCATTTTCATTGTGCGAACTGCCAAATTGTGGAATTCGCTGCCGGCATCTATGTTTTCCGATAGCTATAATCTGCCGGTCTTCAAGTCACGAGTGAATCGGTATTTACTGGGTAAGCGTGTCAGGCAAGTTGTGGTCAAGCGCAAGCCTATTTTAAGATAAAAAAAAATTAAACTATCGTCAAAATTAGGTAAACTATAAGAGCCAAAACACATACTCGCGTTGCGGCGCCGCACCGCAAGAATCGGCAGCGCAACGCTCGTAGTGCTAGTATATCTTGTTCTATGTAGAGGCGGGCGGCGGCGCTGCCGATTCTTGCGCGGCGCCGCACCGCCAAAATGGGCCGTGCCGCCTGCCGCAACGCAGAATTTTGCGTTGTACACCGCGTCGTACATTCCAGCGTTATGACGTCACACTTGTTACCTCCCGTACAAACAACACGTGTCACAACGAGTTTAAAAATTAAAATGTCGGACGTTGATATTGATCAGAATAAAATGGTTACCCTATAGCCCACCAGTAGAACGGCTTGTTTCGCGGCGCCGCGCCGCCGCAACGCAACGCTCGAAGGCGCAATGTGCGGAAGTATGTGTTTTGGCCCTTAGATGGCCACCAGCAGCTTTGGTATAGCGGTGGTAGGTTAAAGGTACTAGGTTATTTTCTTACGTCGTCTTCGCGTTACGTTTCCATAACATCGTCAGTGCAAAGGAATTTTAAAAGGGTTTTATAGTGTCGTTAATAATTTGCAGTTTTACATACGGTAAAATATTCTTTATGCACTTATCTACTATTTTAACTGGTAATATTTTGCGAAACATTCAGGAAATATAACTTTGTGTCGTGGTCATGTTGTAACGAAGGCCGACGACATAACCTATCCTAAAGTACTGTCTATAAATTAGGAACTGTTTGTGTCCATGCCCTTGTCAAGGGCCCTACATAATATTGAAAGGTAAAAAAAACTACCTACTTACCTACGTTTGTTTTAATTATGAAGTCAAGTATTATTATTATAGGTGGTTATTTAGCCAGTCTACTTTAATTTCTTTTTTTTTAGACATGGAAGTCATCATAGCCAGAAATGTACATCTTGATGTGGTCTCCATTTCTGTTTCGGGAGTCAAGGGTTGGTTATCGGAGGTAGAACGGGCTCCGATTTGCTGATTACTTCCCAGGGAAGATGATCTACGTCTCATAAACAAGCCGGGATGGAAGGCTTGCTGCACAAACTTTTTGCTGCTGCTGTTGCTGCTGCTGTTGCTGCTGCTATTGCTGCTGCTACTGCTGCCAGGCACATTTACCAACGCAGGGGCCTGGTCATTTTAGTTTAGTTATAGGTAGCATAAATCAAGCACCTATTATTTAAACAAGTAAAGTTGATTATAAAGAGTATATCAATAATAGACAACATTAATAATGTAGGTATTTCTATGTGGTCCTTTGTACTTACTCACCGATAGGGTGGTAAGGGGGAATTCAGGTGTTTCAGTAAAGCAGAGTTACGTTACCTACTAAACACCAAGGGAGCTGTGCTCAGGCGCTTGAATGAAGCCCTCTTTGATTGAAATAACAAAACTGTAAGTACCGCATCCTGACCCGTTTTAGGTCCAGAAGGTGAAGAAACCCAAGCACCCGACCAAAGTGTTCTGTTGAACCACATTTTCCCCTCCAATTTGACGGGTGTGGTTCAGTTTCCTGATTGGTTCCCGCCATTTTGCGTCAACCCATCATAAAGCGGCAGCAAATATCGTTACAATGTAAATTTAACAAACAGAGTGCTCTATGTTTGTGACTAATGGTTCTTAACCTCAGACAAAATGTAATTTATGTACTTAGTATCGTATATTGAATAATAGGTATAGTTTATGCTAATATAATATCTACAATAGAATCCCAAAACAGCAACACCACACATGGCGCTTTAATAATAATAATAAAAAAACAAAGACCGCTATAAAAAATGTCACGGACACACGGACGGTCTGTGGACATTTAAATTAATCTTAAAAAACCATGACAAATAAGAGGGGTGTAATAAGTTTAGCGGGTGTATCTATGTACAAGTGTTGCCACGTAGCGCAGATGGACCAATTTGAATGCGGTTTTTTATTATAAAGCTGAAGTAATAGAGATGATTTTTACCTAATTAAAAACAATGAGTCGGGGTTTAAAATACATTTAAAAAATAGAATTATATCTACAACAGAATATAACAGAATATACACGTAACTTACGGTCACTGTATGCGTAAATGAATTAAATGAACACCCCGTCTCTACTCCAAAGGTGTATGTGATGATGAGTACTACCTTTATTTACCGGGGGAAATCCTTTTGTGGACTCTGCCCGCCCCGTGTGAGTGCAAGGCAGAGAGTATCTATGACTCTCAAAGGGTACCCACTAAAACCCCGCGGGTGTTCCGTCGCATACCTATATACCAGAGGGTCACGGGAACCACATGTAACAACTGCAATTTATTGTTGTGGCAACATTCCTTCATCATGATTTCGTTTGTTTATTCGGCTAAAGCAAACTTGATCGAGTTTTCTTAGCGTGGAAAGAAAAAAAATTGTTAAACACCGAAATCTACCCGTGCGAAACCGGGGCGGGTTGCTAGTCTTTAAGTTAAATGTTATGGATCGTGTTATACTAATATACTACGACTAAAGCGTGATTGGTCAAACAGACATTAAATAGGAACTGCGTTACCTTTAAATGTCTAGCTCGAATGTCAAGCAAATTTTATGTTATTATATTTTTTTATAGTTAATCATTAAAATTTCGAATTTGGTAAAGGTGAACCCGTAGGTACCTATTTTGCCGGTTATTTTTAGTTCTATCATTTATTTGGTACGAAACTGACTTCAAACTGCTAGTCTAGTCTTTAAGTTAAATGTTATGGATAGTGTTATACTAATATACTACGACTAAAGCGTGATTGGTCAAACAGACATTAAATAGGAACTGCGTTACCTTTAAATGTCTAGCTCGAATGTCAAGCAAATTTTATGTTAATATATTTTTTTATAGTTAATCATTAAAATTTCGAATTTGGTAAAGGTGAACCCGTAGGTACCTATTTTGCCGGTTATTTTTAGTTCTATCATTTATTTGGTACGAAACTGACTTCAAACTGCTAGTCTAGTCTTTAAGTTAAATGTTATGGATAGTGTTATTAGTCCATTGAAATGTTACATTTTTTAGGCCTTACCTTGCGTTTTTTAGAGGACGCAATTTTATTTTTTTGATGTGTAGGGGGGGTCAGTGTAAAGCTAAAACCAAGTTTGTGGGGTCGCCACCCTTGTCCCACGGCCGCCATCTTGAAAATAGGGGTTGAAATGGTTTTTACGGTATATCTCTTAAACTATTTATTTGATAAAAAACATTTGTTAGCATTTTTTGTTGCAAATTAAATTCTCTATAACTTTAGTCCAGTACCTTTTTGTCGTAGAACCGTAAATAAAAAAGTTATAAGCGAAAATCTTCTGAAATTCGAGAAAAAAAATTATATTTTCCGATGTAACTTTTTTTTATCATTTTACGAAAAAAATATATCTGACCATTTTTGTAGATCGTTTTTTGAGGAACAACTTTTATTTGCATCATTTTTTCATAAAGTCAATAGCTAAGGTTTTACAGCGCTCCGTAGTGAGTAATATTTTTCAGTACTCTTAACTATACCTATATTATACGTGTGTACTAATAATATGTCATCAGTTATTGCTTTTTTTTACTTTGTTATTATAATTTTTTTAATTATAAATTTTGCAATATTATGAAAAATTAATTATTGACTCCTTTTCACTCCATAACAGAATTTAACAATTATTGATTTGTAAAATTTATAATTAAAAAATTGGTTGCCTGTAAATTCGGTATACGGGCGAAAGTTTTACGTGACAACGACTTTGAGTGGTAAAATAATTTTAATGTGAATATTCATTCGTATAGTAGGAAGAAGGATGAAACATAGTTGAGTGGGAGAGAGACGCAAGGCATTCGGCGGGCCTCTCTCTCGTTCGGTGACTCATCGTAACGTTACCGAGCGTTACACTTTTTCATAAGTGCCTCCCAGCCGCAACCTAATTTAAGACGTTGTCACGTCAAAAAATTATAATAACAAAGTAAAAAAAAACGAAAAAAAGAAAAACAATAACTGATGACATATTATTAGTACACACGTTGGGTAAAGGTGCACCCGTAGGTATCTATTTTGCCGGTTATTTTTAGTTCTATCATTTATTTGGTACGATTCTGACTTCAAACTGCTACTAAGATTCGTCTTATTAGCTCGACCCGGAGACCTGTCTCCTGCTTAGCATATGATGCGCAAAAAACCTAAGTCTCTGCATAAAAATGACTCTAACAGCTTTTCCATAACTCGAAATTAAAAATTAATTACAACTCCCGAACTGTAATTTTTTAAGTTATTGCTTAGCTTTATAGAGCGCGGCGACCGAATCAAGAAATTCCGTAACGAAAATAAACCTAACATACCCCGAACGGCACAGTGCGGTGCTGTGTTGAAAGCTGTGCATCGTCAAACGTTATTTCAGTTCAGCACACTTCGGCACGGTGCGGTGTTTGTATGCGTGCGACTAGACGTACTCGTGTATACCAGCTGCTAACTGCTCATAACATAACTCTAATTCTAACTCTTTTAGACACAATGTTAGGTGAGACAGCGTGCTTTTTGACCGAGTGAGTTCGAGAGTTTTCTTATCGATCACCACGCTCAAAAAGTGTAACTTTAATTAATATCAAAGAAAAAAAATACTGCATAAATAAAATAAATAAGTAATTATAATTGCGTAAATTGATATAAAATGCTATACAATAGCTTTATCGTGGCAGTCCCCGAGTGCTACAGGTAATCTTTTTTAGCTAAGAATCATCTATCTCTTCAGCTTTCGAATACAAAAAAAAAATGGGTGCGTGTACTTATGTACGCGCGTGAGAAGTTATACTTCTTTGGCATTATTAAATAAGCAGACAGCTTCATACTGTTAATTTTGTGTCACAGATGCGCGCGCATCTTAAAATTTCACTCTCATCATTTGACAGCTTCATACTGTTAATTTTGTGTCACAGATGCGCGCGCATCTTAAAATTTCACTCTCATTATTTTTTTATAACGCGCCTAACGTCATACTGTTAATTTTGTGTCACAGATGCGCGCGCATCTTATTCATAACGCGCCTAACTTCATACTGTTAATTTTGTGTCACAGATGCGCGCGCATCTTAAAATTTCACTCTCATCATTTTTTCATAACGCGCTTAAAGAAGTATCATTCAAAAAGCGCATCAAAATCCGTTGAGGCGGTACGTGGTAACAAACTTGTACACACACAGACACACGAATACACAGGTCAAAATTGTAACACACCTCTTTTTGTCGGGGAAGGGGATTTAGAAATAAAATTTTAAAAATAGTTAAATACCAATTACATAAATGCATAGCCTGGAATACACCTTGACTATTATTTAGTTATAATCTATAGTCCTTAATTTGTCTACCATACGAAATATTACTCAGGTAGATCGATACAATAAAGATTATAAAAAGTCTATAGGAGGGGGTGAATACCAGATGAACCCTCAATCAGAAGCAGGTTCGGTGAACGGAGAAATATAGTAAAGTGTCAGCAGGATGGTCTTTTATAGCAAATCGATAAGTAGGTACACTAACGCCCAGATGATCCTACCTACCCCAGTATTAAACTATTACGAGGTGCTACAGTTTGACGTTTCACTGTTTTCTATGAAATTAGCTTAATAGAGGCGTAATTCACACTATTTTTATTAGCTTTCTTGTAAAATAATTGAATTATGAAGCTATTTTTATTTTAACACTAGCGGATCCCGCAGACGTCGTCCTGCCCGGTAAAGCAGTGCCATCTACCGGGTCCAAAAATAGATTACGACCGACACTCAGACCTACCGAACATAGTTATAAGAATTCACAAAAATAGGTCAAGCCATTTCGGAGGAGTTCTTTTATTCTTCTTTGCGTAAGAACCATCCTCGTACTTCAAGGAGTATTCTATAAAAAGAATTACCGAAATCGGTTCAGCCGATCTCGAGTTATGCGTTTACCTATACATTTTGCGATTCATTATTATATTATAAATAACATAAACAATTTTCATACAAAAAATAAAATTCTAAATGTACTACGTTTAGAACTGTCAAATGGTACTTAGATTTGATGGACTGTAGGGGATTCATTAAGTAAAACCAAGATAAAAGGTAGCGCACACGACCGCTTTCCTTGGCGTCTCGTAAGGTGGTCTACAGATTCGCCAGCGGACGTCTAACTCACATGGGGTCCAGCGATATATTAATTTAAAATACATAAGTAACAGTTTACACAGACAATACATTTAACATAATCATAAACTTCATTCATTCGAACAGCTCTGCGATATCATCTGTCAGACTTGACGTCTGACGTTGATTCGGTCCGAACACACTATGATCTACAACAAATCCTTACATAAGTATTATGTATTACAAATGCGAAAGTAACTGTCTCTATGTCTGTCTATCGCGCTTTTACGCCAAAACTACTGAAGCGATTTAATGACATTTGGTATCGAGACAGTATGAGACTACTAGAATGTCATAGAATTTTTTTTTAAAAAGAGGTTACGGTTTAGCGCGATAACCGACATGGCGCAGGCAAAGCTGTGGTCGGAAAGCTAGTCTTAAATTAATCATTTAAAGACAAAGAAAAGTTGGTTTTTGTTATTTTAATAATTAGATACTTCCGATTTCCGCAGCAAATTTTAACTAAACAGAATAAATCTTCAAACACTACCATATTTTGCATTGATGTGTGCCTTGAATGCTTGAGGGCTCACGTCCGCTCTTAATAAAATAATTGGAAGTCATCTATTTCCGCTACTCATTTATAATTAGGAAGGTAGATCTACAGTAAAACCAACATAACCACGAAATTCGGCTGAATTATAGCAAGGTAATTTCAAAAATTTACGCGAGACCTTAAAAGTGACACCGCCGCACACACAGGGGTCGGACGGGTACTTTTCTATAGATTCAACTAGCTGTCCCAGCGAACTTCGTATCTCGAATTAAAATTGTTATATTACTAATATCGGTATTAAAAAATAAGGTTGCATAGTATAGACATGAAAAATTAGATGTATGTATTTTTTGGAGCAGCGGTGGCGCAGCTGTGTCAGCCTTGCCTATGAAATACATATAAGTTCGCGGGTTCGATCCCCGGTCGTGGTTTTGAAGAATATGGCTACAAACGCTGCGAAACGAGAATTTTATATATGAAATAATCTAATGATTTCTATAGTTACATAGTTATGAACGATAGACCATTTAAAATCAAGAATAATTAATTTCACTGATTGACATCGCTATTATATTGTTAGCAAGGAAACTAATTATACGCAAATTAATATCAAATTAAAAAGAGATTGCTGATTATTTCTCCAGTTGAAATATAAAGAACCCGTTTAATTTTAATAGATGTAGGTATCTAGATAACTATATAAATAATGACCACAGTTTGTTGTTAGGTTTACCTAATCAAGCTAGAGGTCAGGTTATGGGTAGGTAAATTAGTTCACTAATAAAAAATTTCAAGTTCATATTGTAATCACTTCAACCCTTTTTTAGTTTCTCCCTGCTGGGCACGGGTCTTCCCACAACTATCTGAGTTGAGAGAGTTTAGGTCATAATACACACACGCTGGCCAAGTGCGGTTGGTGGATGTCACATGTCCTCGAATGATTAGGTCTTAGACATGCCGGTTTCCTCACAATGTTTTCCTTCACCGATATTGAGCAGCGGTTATAAAACAATTTATACAAAGGTGTGTGGGCATGACTTGGAATCAAACCCGCGACCTTATATTTCAAAGCTGTGTTTATGATAAAATAAGTACCTACCTATACTTAAATACTTATTTTTGATGATTCGTGGGTTATAGGTAGGTATGTGTTTAACTGCTTGGTAAAAGTACCTAATTACTTTGTAAATAATTCCGTTCTCTTAACTAGCGGCTGCGGGTACTCCAATAAAACGATGTTATAAGGATGCCAAGATTTACATAAAGTGGATATGCTTTAGTTGCCAGTTTTGATCCCCTCTTTTTCCATTCTTAATTCATGACGAGTGGGTTTTCCTTAAGTATAGATAGGGTACTTAATTTGGAAAACTGACTAAAATTTCATGCGTTTTGTAAACTCTTTCGAGGTTACGGTTAACCTTAATCAAGGATATTTGCTAAGGTCTTGGTTACTGATGCAACTAACTAAACCGTCTGGCATCAATTACATAATTACTATCTAACCTACTTACCTATCCATTCATTGCATTAGAAAAATACTTACGAGAAGGGCAAATAAAAATTTAGTCAGATTAAATTTAATTCAATCCGTGTTAATAAGGATCTAGACAATACAGACCAAATTCGTTTGCAACACCTCCGATCCTAATCCATAATATTTCATCATTTCTTTTGCCTTTTTCCATTTTCTTCTCTGAATCTAACCTGATGCGGATAGCTATCAGAATAAAAGGAGCGAGTTCCATCACCTCAAAACCCGTAGATAACCAGTAGCCGAGATAGTTACATCAGGTGTCAGATTAAATTAGGCTTCTGACTACCTGTAGCGATTGTCATAGATGTTTGAAATGACAACCGGGGCCAACGGCTTAGAGTGCTCTCTGATGCGAGAAAACAGATATAAGGAAAACTCTTTAAAATCTAATGAAAGGTTGTTCTGAGGTTACTGAAAATCACTATTTAGTACGGTCATTAACCAGAAAACAGGTGGTAATTTTGAATGCTTGAAAGCATCTTTTTAGATTCATCCAATCTTAAGAACTCCTTATCATTATTATAAATACGGAAGTTTGCATGAATGTATAGTTTGTAGGTGTGGATGTTTGTTACTCTTTCAACCTTATACCATTGGACAGATTTGGGTGAAATTCGCCACAGAGATAGATAACTTAAATAGCACTTATGTTACTTTTTTGTTCATACCACGCGGGTTAAGCTTCATGCGGAGTCTAGTTACTGATATATTAATTAGGTAATGTGTAATGTTACTGAATAAACTTACTTGTAAATATTATTATACACCTTGCATGTTTAAATGTCTTACAACGATAGCTCGCCTCACGTAACCGATGACTAACTACTAGTCAGTGAAGAAAGATTTTACAAGATTTTAAGATTTTATATAACAATTTTCAGCGCTAGTGACCACCCCTCTAGCTGATTCCAGTTATAGTTATGACAAAATCATATAACACCTAGTACCTATTTAAACTATTTAGGACTCTTCAGCAGTTATATGATACCTATAAATGGGTACTCGTTTTAGGTACTAGTAGACACACTACATGAGTTTATTCATGTGTTAGTAGATACTATTTCCATTTCTCTTGGAGCGAAAACTTACTAACAGTTTGCTACTTTTGAGATATTCAAAGTTATGAAAAAAAATCATAACCTTTTTAACCTGAAATAGTAATTATATAGTTAATTTGTCAGTGCAAATGACGGAACTCTTGCCATTTGACTCGATCTAGAGCAGTCTCTGTCACCTCCTTTACGACATAACACCAACCTTTTCTATTAATTGTTTCATGTAGCTGTCCTTCCTCTTCCGAGCTTTCCTTCTATTTTTTTCTCTAAGATGATTTTTATAAAGGTGTCATGTCGTATGGAATGGCCGATCCTTCGTCTTCGGTTTTGTATTGTTTTTATTAACATTTTTCTTTACTTTACTATTTCCAATACGCCATCATTCGTTATCACATCTATCCAGCTCATCTTCTCCATTCTCTTCAAACACTACATTTCAAATGCTTCCAACGTCTCTCTATCTCTTTGGGTGAGTGATTATTTCTCGAAAGAAACTTTGGTTATAGATAGTTTTGACAGATTTTTCTTAGTAATAGCACAGATAACATAATACTATAGTAATAGTAAACATAAATACATTAAGGTCGTTAGTTAGAAAAATAATGATTTTTTCTTATTCATAGCAGCAATATTTGCGTTAGTTAAAAGTGTTTTAAATTTTATAATATACAGAACGCAATGTAGAGCCGACTCCGTTACCGACTACTTATTTGTGGATACTTTTATCGAGTTAGACTATTAGACTTACCTACCTACTTACTATTTGACTGGCACGATGAGAAAGTATCTGTCATGTACCTAACCAGGAAGATATCAAATGCCTGCCTTAGGCATTCCAAATAATTCTAGTTTTAGTCCTGAGCTATTGAATATGATTACCCAAATCTAGTTTTGGAATAAGGTCGATTGAAGTGTATCTATGGAGATCTGTTAAATCGACGGCTACTGGCTAATGATAAAAGTCAGCTCTAACTATAAATAGTTCAATCTAATTGCCTTTCCTTCCTTACACCCACAACAAAATACTAGTTTCAGGTAATTTATCAAAATCCGGTATATAAGTACCGTAATAGTTCAACATTCTCTTATTTCGTAAGGTTTCAAACCTTTATTTATTTATACAAAATTAAAAGGTTACTTGTTGACGATACTTACTTGTGTAGGTACTTTTAAGTATGGAAGTATTTTGTGAAGTTCACCCCATTTCCTAATGATTATTGATGCATGTAATTAATGGCCGATGAATTGTTAAGGCTTTGATTGCATATTCATTAAAATCCAACAAGACGGCATCTAAAGCTGTGGAAAAGATTTTCTTCTGCAAGCAAGAAAATTATTTAGAATTTGACAACCTACTATTGATGAATATATATTTATTTAGTATTAGGTATATGAATATATATTGGAACTTCTATAAAACGTAGTAGAATTTAATTAGGTACGTGTTTAGACGCTTTTTAAAACGCCTAATAGACAGCATACGAAACCAGAAGGCAGGACCTCGGGCCAACAATGCGGAAATGTTGCGATCCTTCAGGGTACGTTCCCGGAAGATAACAATGCGAAAGAGTTTTTGACACAAGAATTAGTTCTTTACATAGGTTAGTTTTGAGATTGTTATTAGTCAGGACATTTTTATTGTCGATTGGAAATTTATGCTGTAAATAAATGTTTTAATTAGCATAGCACGTACCTAATGTTAGTATGTAGGTATATGTATGTACCTATTTAAAGTTACTTGTTGTGCACTTATACTGGTAGAACATGTGTTGTTTCCTATATTTTATTTATTTGAAAAATAAAGCTATCATTACAGGTTTCCGCAATTCGATAGTGTAACATATAACCGAACACATAATATGCATTAAATAATCATTATTATACAAAAACACATTAAATATCAATTAAAGTAAAAATAAAATAATAATAATAGGATAATAAAAATGAATCATAATTTAAATACATTCATAATAACAAATAATATCTAGTGTTACAGCCGCTTCCCATTGAATATTTGCGTAAATTGTCTGTGTAAATATTTTAGTGTACAAAAATTTAATCATGTAGTTGTTTCATTATGAAGTATAATAAATATACGTACATAATATTATTTCTGTCGTTTCGTCTTAGTTAATATTAAGTGCTATACGCATAAACAGTTATCTCCTTTATGTAAAACTTACTTAGAAATAAATGTAGGTGATGGCCCTATTATTTAATTTTGTATCTTATTATTATGTGACATACTTTCTAGTTAGATAAATACATTACTGGACATTATTTATGTCCTTTATTATCGTAATATGCCACTTGCGTGTAGATAAACTTTCAACTTCCGTATTAGTACCTACATCAGACAGAAGTCAATGATCTGAAATCATTTTGCTGCAGATACAATTAATAGGACAAAAGATACCAATAAAATAAGTAGGTAACGAACTCCCAGAAGTCTAAAATAACCCTTTATTGTGTATTTATAATAAAAAATACACAAACACATTAAAGATTGGAATGGTAAACTAATAACACAAGGAATAAATATGAGAAATTGCAAGTTCAGCGAGATGAGAATGAGTTAGAAGTAGGTACTTAGTTACTGTATAAATTAAGTACAAATCAGATCTCAAAAAAAAAGAGATTGCAGCATTAAATATTAATTAAGACACTATTAAAACTGAGTACCTACAGTAAAATGCAGACCATTAAAACTGAGTATCTTAAAATGCTGTCCATGGTGTCCAGTTTTGATTAGTGCAGCATTGATTTTGAGATATCACTTAAAATAATGCTAAGCTGAAACAAAAGTTGAAAAGAGGCATCCAAGCGATTTTTCAATAGTTTGTCGGTGTCGCATTTTCACCGATGAATTATTGTCATACAATTAGCACTGTTTCTAATTCAATGAGTTATCAGTAAGTACTAAGTAGTCAAACAACAAAGAGCTCTATTACACTGTTATAGGCGGCAGTACAATATCGACTCGACATCCATTCAAGTGAGCAGCGGTGGCGCAGCGGTATCTGCCTCTTTGAAATAAAAGGTCGGGGAATCGAATCCAGGTCGTGCCCACACATCTTTGTGTGAATTGTTTCATCTCAATATCGGTAAAGGAAAACATTGTGACGAAACCGGCATGTCTAACAACTAATCGTTTAAGGACATGTGACATCCACCAACCTGCAGTCACTATTTTTATTTTTGCGGACGACCTAACCCATTTTGCCTGAGGGTCTTTATTGGTTCACAGGAATTTTTCGTATATAGCCGTCCGTGGACGTTTGAACCGAAGGGCTGTTCACTAGATTTAACGTTTTTTATGTGTAACGGGCGAAGTCACGTCTGATAAATGATGCTTTTGCCAAAAAGTCTCTTGCTTTTCTTGCTTGATAATATTAACCAATTTTAGCTAGCTGCTAAATATTTGTCCAGGTATTATTTTGCTGTTAAAGAAATAGACCTTCACTTATTTGACTATGATGTCACAATATTGAGTCATTGTAATGTACCTAAATAAGGAAAACCAAAATGAAACCTAGGGAACTAAGGGAACCCCCACAAAAATAACAATCAGATGTGTCGTGATCGTATCGTACAGATATGGTTAGCCATTAGGTTTTTAAAGTTTTATTTGAGTAGGTTATTTTATATTGAATTAGCTTCCGCCCACGGCTTCGCTCGTGTGGTATTTATTGAAATAAAAATTAGGCCTATTGTTAATCCAGACCATTATCTATCTCTGTGCTAAATTTCATCCAATTCCGTCCAATAGTTTCAACGTGAAAGAGTAACAAACATACATCCAGACGTTACACATTCTTGCAAACTTTCGCGTTTATTATATTAGGATAATTAATAATGATAAAACTAAGAAGAACAATGTCTTTTATTTGCTGATAAGTATTAAATCCCTTTATGTATGGCTGTGTTTTTGTTTTAAATGAATGTACTTAATTAAAGTACCTAAAAGTAAATAAAACTTGACTGGAGTTTTTGTGATTGTTAAATTAAACGAGCCAATCTCCGAAATTGTCCTTTAAATAGAAAAACCACCACCATATCTAAAAAGTTATCAAGCATATGCTACGACGACAGTCTAAGGCACTCGAAGCGAAGCGAGGGTGATGGTTTGTATAAATATAACTGTTAATATACTAAAGGTATTATATGTTCAAGGGCCGTTATGCCTTTTACTAGACCACTTAAAGGCCGTCAACCCCAAACAATTACCTACCCATATTTATTTGGCTCTACTTGTTGCTAAATAAGTGCGCATGTTTAAAATTTAGGTAAATACCTCCATGCCTTCCGTTATGTATCACGGTAAAGTAACACACGACAGACTGTGATCAAAGAACTAGCGTCTATTGGAAGTATGTACACTTAGCTATTCGTTTTCTAGCAAACTCTGAAAAATAGATAGTCTGTGCCTTCGAATATAATCGATTTTTAATTGTAACTTCAATTTCTATATTATTGTAAATGTATACTATTTATTGCACTTAAAAAATAAGAAGCCGTGGGCGGAAAGCTGTGCCCTATAAAAATTTATACCGTTTCCCTATTGTAAATTAAACCTGAAAATAATTAATAAGAGCACAGGCGCACTGTATAGATCTATCTAATACTATACTGTGTACTGGTAGTGGGCAGTTTGAGTAGATGGTAGTGAGGCTGAGCGGCCGCGTCCGAGGTGCTGTTTGGTGTACCCTTGACCGCGGCGGGCGCGCTCAGTCGCGCCGCGGCTCTGAGCTTGCTCCCTCGCGTCCATCGCTCCAGCATGCGATTGTAGCTGCTGCTTCACCGTAGCCTAGCGATGCGCCGCCGACCCACGGATGAAGCATTGGACCTGACTACGTATCAAACGAGTGTTTAAATTAGTACCATTGGTAATGATATAAGACATTTGTGACAGTGAAAGACACCATGAAATCTAAAAGTGTATCGTCGGACCCTCAGCCGGAGCTGCAGGAGTTGCTCCACAAGCCTCGCCACCTCCCCCTGTTGGCTGACACTAAATACGCAACAAGTATGTTTATATTTTACAGTTTTCAGTAAATATTAGAGTAAATAACGACTCAATAGTATCCGTATCCGTTCCGGTGAATGAACGTATATAGTAAAATATCAGAGAACAATGCCTGCCTAGTCATTATAAGTACAAATTTAAATTTGTTGTTTTAAATGTGGGTTTTCAAATGTGACTTATATCTTTCAATCAGCTTAGTATACTTGCTTTGACACCATGCTTTTATATTAAGTAACAGAAGTGCTTGAATGCAATACACTACCTACAGATAATAGAGCCGGTTAACTTTAATTTTAACGGCTCACCAACGGCTAACTTTAGTGTAAGTAATTTGTGGGATCTGAATCCTGAACCTGAACCTGAGGCACTGGCTGTACAATGCCAATGAAACATTTATGATGATTTATCAATTTGAGTTAAATCTAATCTCCTCTCTTGAATTAATAAGCAACTATCAATCTTATCTATCGCGACAATAACGGTTCAAATGTAGTCAAAAGGTAAAACAAGTCCGTCATAAATTCTTATTAATTATTATATATTCGTATTTATATGACATTCTAAAGATTTTTCTGCAAAAACTCTAAAACTCCGTAGGTGGGTGTTTACCTCATAGATTTAGCGGTTTCTACCTTCTTACCTACTTGTCTATTTATTTACAAATCAATGTGTAGAATCCATTGACTATGTTATTAAAACTACTTTAATACTTCAATTAATCAACAAGACGTAAACACATAGGGCTGATGATAACTGACGATCTAAAAATATGTCACAATTGTATCCTTCCTTATAAGTCCATTCAAGTATAATTAAATTAGTATTATGCATTAAAGATATTTATTATCATTGCTATTTGTGAGATAGTTAAGTAATATAAGTAAACACTATGTAAGATGGATTAGTCAGAATCAATATCATTATCAGATACGTTGACACGGGATAAAAAATGAAGTTGGACTTGTTTATAAATATTACTAATGTATTAGCGCCTTTTGCAGATTTCTAGGTTTAGGCATCTTATTTTAAATCTAAATGTTCATTTAGAATGCGTTTAGTTATGTACTTTCCTACATATTTTGGTTCATCAATAATAGGGTGGTAATACTGTTACTGTAAGCACATAAACTTCCGACTATGATTCATCAATCCTCAGAACACACCTAAAATTTTATTGAATGCTTAGGTACGTACCCACGTACTTAATACGCATAAACTAATAAAATTTATTTTTAGGAAGTAGTGTTAATGTAGCTCATAAACACCGTTGACAATAATGGCGTGATAGCCGTCGTGTCTATTACGTATACTACATATATATTTATGCAGAAGCCCGTAGCTAATCGACATGAAATCCAGTCACGGTGTATCTTTATGTCAAATGTATGTACTATTAGACGATATAAATAAAGGAAACGTTATTTGCATTAGTTCTGGTACACAATTAGGTACCTACAGTTATATAATTATGTTTAAAATGAAGTACCTACCCCATGTATTTTTTCACTTTATTTAGAATACATACATAAACAAATTATTTTATAATATTTTACTCACTTCACTTTACACATTTACATATATTAAATGATTGTCGGCGCCAAGTCTCACTTTAGTGTAAATGTTCAAGGCGATGCGAGCTTGAGATTAGGTCCCAATTTCAATAAATATATGTAAATATGTAAATTGATCTAGTTGTGTATGTACATACACAACTTTTCAATTTTATGTGAATTTTTTTAGTGTTTCTTTTTGTGTGGAAAATCAAAATTCAGCGGAATCTCATAGCAACTTGAATGGCGTCTGTAGGCCTTGGGCACATGGTGCGAACTATGCGCATCATTCATCCTAGATAATGGTTCCATTGATATGATATCGGTGCGGTAGTATTAACTCAATATGTGCCTAATTAAATAATCACAGTTACCTACTCATTAGCATGTAACTGTGTGTTATTTATGAATAGAATAACTTATAACCAGACAAGTTACTACCTACTACTGCTACTACTGGATAATCTAACTTTCCAGTTCCTCCTATTATCTTTCTGATTAAATTCGTGCGGGATCCAAGACATTTTAGGTGTCCCGGGACTTAGCCGGGTTCAAATCCCGGTCTCGTCACGGCGCCGCTGTTGATTGGCGGGATTGCAATAGTTAAGTCCCAAGGCACGTTACTATATCCTTAACTTGTAATAGAATGGTTGATTATTAGCTAATTTGATAGGTTATTACTAAAATATGCGAGAATCAAGGCAACAATCAAATTTATTAGGTTATGGCCTAACTTTTTGCATTGAATGTTGTTTTTTGAACAATATCTGTAATTAACATTTTAAGTGTCAATGAGATGTAATTAAAAATTTAGAAAATTTAACACTTATATATTTATTACGTGTTACCTAAGTAATTATTGTTATTTATGGAGGTCGTTCATCGTTCAGTCATCTGACGTTTTCAGGTTGATGTTAGTATTAAAAAACTTCTTCATAAGGCTTGGATTATAGTCATACAGTAACGATGACCTAATTGAATCTAAACTTAAGAAAATATGATTAAAACTGTAAAAGATAAATCAAAATTTCAATAAAACTCACAAAACAAAAAACCTCTAAAAATTTAAGTAACCTTATTGGCGGCGGCTCTGGTTCTAAGACCGCCCAATCTCTCACCTGAGCTATTAAAACAATATAAATTAAGGCGAAATTTGCTTTTGTATTCTAATGAAATTGTTGCAGTTTTTCATTGCCTCAAAACACGAATAAAACGAAGGTTCCTAAAAATGAAACCTAGCTAAATCGAATAATCGCCCCCAACACCCCCGCATACTGAACCTCATGAAAATCGTTAGAGCCGTTTCCGAGATCCCATTTATTTATTTACTAGCAAACCCGGCGAACTCCGTTTCGCCACCAGATGGCTTCGTTTCATGTAACATTTTCCCGCTTTTCTGTTGAAATTTTTCCTGAATTTTCTTTGCTATAAATCTCACGGAGCCCGAGACCTTTCCAACGAATGCAAAACCGTGGAAATCGGTTCGTGCGTTCTGGAGTTATAGCGTCAGGAAGGAAAACCCGACTTATTTTTATATAGTAGATATTTTTATACAAGAATTGCTGTTTTAAAGGTATTAGATAGATAACTCATCAAAATCGGTTCACCTTAAACATATAACACCTCTTTCGTTAAAAGTTAAAATATGTGCTGGGTTCGACCATTTATTTTTATTTATTTATTTATTTTATTTATTTATTTATGTTAACACGGTTCTATTGAACCAATTACATTAACACAATTTCCAAAAATGTAAATTACCGACAAAATAAAATTTTATACATAAATCAAATAAAATTAAGAATAAAACATAACAAAACAATTAAAAAAAAAAAAGGAATAGACAATAAATCATAAAGTAAATTATTATATTACCTAACTAAAGTAAATCAAATTCTAAATTGTTCGCAGAATCTGACACAAACACGCATGACAATTTTAAATTCGTCTGCAAACAAATCACAGTCCGGGTAGGCTTCAATGAGGCTATTGAGTGCAGTTAAGGCACGCGGAATAGGTGACGCGGCGCGCGACACTGTGCGACTCTGAGGTACGGCTAGTAGCCTGTGTCTTCTGTTTCGAAAATAATTGTCAGGGACATTCAGACGAATAAGTTCATTGTGTAGGTCTGGAGCATCTAATATACCTTTAAATACCTTTATCATCATGTTTAATAGCTCGTAAGATCTTCTAGTTTCTAGTGTGTGATATCCTAGGCATCCAACAAGAAATTTTGTGGGGTAAAGGTATGGATAGTAACCAAGAGACGATTTGTATAGAAAACGTAAAAAAGCTTTTTGGATTTTTTCTAACTGTAGCGCATAAGTAGATTCATGAGGATTCCACACACTAGAACTAGCCTCCAACTTAACCATATCTCACTCAGTAAATCATTCAGTTAATTGTTGGCTATTTGCGCATGTTTAATTACGGTACGAGTCGCGCCGATCTTCTCAAATGCTAGATTATAAAACAAACCGGTTATAATCACATTGCTTGCATTTGTGGGTATACCATTAATTTTATTGTTCATGCTATTAAAATACAATGTAGCTAAGTGATTTTACTACAATCAACTAAATTATGTCGTTTTATGATTCTTGTAAACCGATCAATATGCACCTAGATAACCTATTTCGATTTTCTAAGAATAATATTTCTATGTACTCACCAGCATTTTTTTTCGAGGCAGAATGCTAACGCTACCTTTTTTGCCGGTTTGTAGATTTTCTGCAGCCAGTGCTATCTAGCCCGATTTTCCTACATTATCAAACACCCCATCTGGACCCGAACCAGTCCGAACAGCCGGGCTGTGAGATTCGTACACCGCATTTACAAAGCTGACCGGACCAGCGCACCCTGTAAAGTAAAAGAAATCTAAGGGGTTTTATTATGAACCAATGCAAAGAGCATATTCTGAGTATAAGTAATAAGTTCAGTATTGCAAGGGAAAATAAGGGTGGAAAGAAAAATTTAATTAATAAAAATAATTTTAATAATAAATTTTAATTTAATTAGATTTTAATATATATTTTTTTAACTTTTACTAAATTTGACTTGAAGTTTTACTTTATTCACAGAAGCCTTTATACTCGAATTTCCTTTTGACGTTTCTTAAAATGAGCCCTCGCTAAAGAGGTCATTGAGCCTCATGAGGATCTGTGAAACAAGGTCTTTGTTTATTTAATAATAGGTAATATAGCTTAAATTAAACTCAGTCGTGCAGGGCTCAGTGTTATTCCGCTCTTATGTGCGGACTTTTCTAGACCATTTTCGTCTATTTTTATGGTACCTACATACATATAAATTACTATAAAACATGGTAATGAGTTTAATCACCAAATACTTAAAACCGTTGACGAATGGCGCTGGCATTTAATTATACTTAATAACAATTAAAATGTTTAAATAAGTTGTAGTACTCACTAATGTTCACAGGTTTACATGCATAGTAATTATTTGTAGCAGTAATAAAAGTGTTGTTATTATTAGGCTTCTTTGACGTATTTGCCCATTAATTAGAATGTTCGTGCGAAAGACCTAAACAAGTAGGTTGGTGTGATTACATCCTATATATTTTATAAAACTTTTGGCAATACTACACTTACATGATAATGAAAATTTGTTCAAATTGCGTGATCCAGGAGGAGTTGCCGGATGTGCAGACCAAAAGACGAACATTGAAATTGTTTTATGCTATGTCTTCATAACACGGTGCGGTGTCGTCACTTAGTTCGATGTTTTAGGAGATTTATTCGTCTTTCATAAGTTAGGTAAATACCTGTCTTAGCTAGGATAAAATATTGCTATTTTGGCATTTTTTTATGATTACTATTGCAAAACTTTAAGTAATTGACGAACAGGAAAATAAAAATAAAATTTACCTGACTGACCATTCATTTATTACGTAAGATTATTTCCGCTAGAGTTGGACCTCTCTAGAGGGGCCTAATAAAAGAAAAAAATAAGAATAGGCCGACTCCCTCCCCGTTTAATATTTATTACGTAGGAATCTAAAGAAAAAATTAATACACGTTTGGCGGGGAGTTCCCCGGAGGTGCAGTGCGGGTGGTGCGGGTCCGTTGACATGGAAATGGAAATCGTTTACATAAACGCACCCAAGTAAACCTCTGCACTCGCGTGGTTGCCCAGGCTTCTTCAATAATTTTTTAGTATTGTTTTTCAAAGTAATTTTTGTGATCTTACGTAAAAACTATCGAGACTTCTTCCCACCCCTTTATAAGAAAAAATAAGACATAGTCAAACTCCTCCCCCCTTAATCGTCTTACGTAATAAATCCCCAGTCTATATTAAATTATTTGCTACATGATTTTATATGTAGGTGTACCTACGCAGTTGTGAATCTAGAAACAAGAAGTACAGTAGTTGTAGTTTTTAAACAACGCGTTATATTCAATAACAGGTTGTTTAAAACAAATATTAACACCTTATCTTAATACGAAACGGAAATAAATTGAGACAACTACACAAACTAGGTAAGACTATGTAGGTAACGACCTAATGCTATTAATAGAAAACACCCTTGACAATGTTTACTTTCTTAATGTTCAAATGCCAATGTACGTAAAGTGCGACTTCCGTTAACTTTTAAAATAATTTATTCTACTTGGATAATCTCGTATCCGTGTCCCGCAACCTCGAGGTAAACTTCCATGTTCCAAAATAGACACATGAGCCCTATATTTTAACAGAGAGATCTAATTGTGTGCTTTTGAGTTATGTTTTTAAAAAGAAGATTCTTAGAAGAAGAAACTGACTGACATATCAACGCACAGCCTAAACTGCTGTGTCTAGAGGCTTCATAGGTTCCGTACGAGGCCGAGAGGTACATTAAGAAAGGATTTTTCAAAACTCACCCCCTAAGTGGGGACACGGGGAATAATGCTCCTTGCAGTGATATAAGGTCTATTAACCTTCCTCAATAAATGAGTTGTCTAACAGTGCAAGAATTTATCAAATTCCTGAAATTAACGAGTTCAATCGAACAAACTAACAAACTCATTAGTTTTATAATACTAGTAGAGATTTGTCTGTTCTAGCGTTACACGATCGATGATACCTTAGAAAAAGGATTAAATTGCTTCTTTCTTCCATTTCATTTCATTTATTCATAAACAATTTAAATTGTGTCAAAATGTAATTTTAAACAAAAATGAATATAATTAAGAGCGGATAGTTAATTGTCCGCGCTAAGCCGTGCTAGGAGACAAGTACAATTCAGTCACTATATCTATAAATTAATTAATTATTACAAATTTACACAATCAAATTATAAACACATAATCAATAAAGTAATATAATTGAAATAATATTCACGAAGTCAAATAACAATTAATCAAATCAATTATGCAATACAAATTATGTCAAAGTGGTCTTAATGTCAAAAATAAATTACAATACAAAAATGTAACAAGTCGTCAATTGAAGAGAGACATTTCTCTAAACGGAAAATTCTAAGTTTGGTTTTAAATTTAGATGTACATATATATTAGACTTTTAGGGTCCAGTGGTAGTTTGTTTAAAACTTCAACAGCATTATAGTGCATGGATGATACGCAAAGTTTACGCAACGCATTTTTCGTCAAATATGTACCTATCCTAAGAGTGATGGGAATAAAGCGTGCACCTGTATCTGCGCATACGCTTGTGCACTACATTTCCAGAGTACTTGGCTAGATTGGCCGCAATATATGAAACAGTTCTAAGAGTACAAGTGAATTATTATTAAACAAGTTAAAATTTTGTAACGGTTTTTGAAGTCGTGGGTGAAACACGTGACAATTTTTTTATAACTGCGCGATATTAAATGTAGGAGGAAATTTTGTGAACAATATCCTAAAATAAAGCAGGTACCTACCTACCTAACACATAAAATTGATAAACGTGCGACCGGTTCTTTTGCGGAATTTACTAATATTTAAAAGAGGTCATAAATTTAACGTGGGTAGGTTGGTACTTAGGCGGTTGTTAAGTTGTCCGGAGGACTAATAACTTCTTAGGAAAATTATACAGGTAAATACTATTGGTCTGTCTGCACCTACAACGTTATTTAATATCGCCTCCGGTCTGATTAATTCTAAAGACCGGTTGACTAAGTAGTCTTTAAGGAATTTCAATAAAAATCTTTTTTATTTTATTTTGACGGTAACATGAGCATCCATAATAATTGTTAGCAAATCACTGCTGAGCTTGAAACAATACGGTCTTGATTGAATACTTTAACTATTATTATTTGCTTTTTGGTACTCTATTTGTGCTTATTGTAGGTTTCAAGGAATATCGTTTAGCTGAACCGCACACTTTATATTGACTCTGATATTGTGGCTAACCAACGAACACTCTTTATGGTCCTGGGACACGAACCTATGATTGCCATTAGGCTTTGCCGGATTTGTCTTAGTTTAAAGGGCATCAGGGGAACGTCCGGCCGGGGCTTGGATTGTACTCGTAGTATGGGTTTAAAAAACTCGGAATAAAAAAAATTCCACTGAATTTTAAAATAATTTGTAACAAACTGTTATAAGATTCTGTTTTTTTTTATGGAATTTACACTTTTTATCTCTTTTAAAACCTGTTGACATGTCCGGGTTCTGGACTCTAGAATCCGGAGTTTTCACGCGTCTTGCCCCGGTTGCCAAAATTTAGAGATACACACATACATACACAACAGCGGCCCTAAACGAAGCTCGTCCGGTAGAGGTGAATGCTACCAAATGATTATGATAAAATATTGAATGCTACAATACATTCAAGTAAAAAAATATTCATAGCTCATTAGTTGCTGATGTTTCCTGAAGTTACCGACAGCTATCTAACATTCAAAATTAAATTATTTTCCTTTAGATTTACCTATCAGATATTGCTTTCAGCAACCTGCAAAATCCAAATTTGCCATAAAAGTGGCTGATAAGTTCCAAACAGGCTATATAGAATTGCAACTGGTGAGTCCCCATATTATGTCATTAGTATTCAAACTATCGCGAGATAATGTTAAGCTGAGTATTTTCCTCTCAATTAGGTACCTACTACTTGCCAGCAACAGGTAGCTACGTACTATTAGATCACACCCATGACCCATACCTTCTAGTTCATAAATGACCTACTCATATGAACTAGCATATCTACTACAGTAGGTACCTACAACTAAGTATACACAGGGCGATCTGATCCCAGGGCGTCACCGCTGCTCCTACCTATGTACCGGACTCACGACGAACAGACATGTTCATCACACAAATGCCTGTCTTGCATAGGAATTGTAGCCACGACCACCGTAAACAGCAAATTATTTTACCGACCACCGTCCATCCAATATCTTCTTACAGTAACGTAATATAAAAGTGTTAATATAGATTTCTGTTATTGGTATGGAAAGTGTTGTATTGTAGTACCTACTAGTGTCACTAAATAGTATGAAACAAAGTCGCTTTCTTCTGTCTGTCCCTATGTATGCTTAAATCTTTAAAACTACGCAACCGATTTTCATGCGTTTTTTTAATCAGATAGAGTGATTTAAGAGGAAGGTTTATGTGTATAATACATGCATAATATAGTAGAGAAACACTGATAATTTGGGTTATTGTGTTATTGCGGCATTATAGCTTAAAACTAATGATTCGGACTGTTTGTTTTGCCAAAGCATACTTGATCAAGTGCTCTAAGCATGGAAAGTCTTCCAAGAGTGTGTTAAAATTTATAATTATTAAAATTTCGTCTAATACCTATATTTACCCGTGCGAAGCCGGGGCGGGCCACTAGTACTATTATATTATCTGTGAGATTGTAGCTTTACATTTCAATATGGTTTGAGAACTAGTTTCTGCACGGGTCCATAATTTTTTTTTGTTTGACACTGCGTACACATGTTTTAATTTTAAGCCACAAACGTGAGGCCGTAGAACCCGTCCAACCTGATTCAAAGTTTGCTTGAATTACACTTTTATAACATCATACCCGAGTTGTTGGCATCACAATACATAAATGTGTGAATCATTTGTGTGTATTTTTCCCTATATGTATAACCATTTTCAACCGACTTCAAAAAGGAGGAGGTTCTTATTTATCTGTATGTTTTTTTGTAGGTATGTTACGCGGTACGGGCCTCACCTTAGAAAAATAAGGTCGTGGAAATCCTGGTCGTGCTCACACACCTTTGTGTGAATTGTTTCATCTCCGCTGCTCAATATCGATGAAGGAAAACATCATGAGGAAACCGGCATGTCTAAGAAATAATCATTCGAGGACATGTGACATTCACCAACCTGCACTTAGCCAGCGTGTGTGGATTAAGGCCTATACTCTCTCAACTCATAAGACTGTTGAGAGAAGACCCGTGCCCAGCCGTGGGACACTAAAAAGGGTTGACGTGAGAAGTGAATATGTTACTCGATAATTCCGGCAATTATAGTTTTTTTTTATTCAAAAATAGGGTTACGCTTGACTACAACTTGCCTGATGATAAGCAATGATGTGGTCTACGATGGAACGCACCAGCCCAGTATACCGATTCACTTGTGATTACGAATGATTTTCGGTGGGAAGGTGGCAGTGGAATTAGCCTCCATATAGTAATAATCCTATGAGCAACTATTCCGTCCCACCCTCTCTGCATGGTGTCACTAGACATCGCACCGGAACATGGCAAGACCTCTTGACGTTGCGGCTTTGTCTGGTGGGTGGTCACTAACCACGGCTGAAGCCTACCACGAATGGGAATTTAATTTTAAGGTGTACAACCACGGATGAAAGTGACTCATCCCTCTAATCCTTTCAAACACCTAGTTTAAGAGGCAGGGTTTATTATTGTGTAATATATAACCTACTACCACATTTACTGTAAACTCACAATTACGTTATAAAAGTTTTTCGTACATGAAAATATTTTTCTTTTTTGTTTTTTGTTCAAAGAGTACACTTCCATGGTTTTTTGGTTGGCTTGGTTCTATTAAATTTTTTATTTTACCAAAATCGCTTGAACAGGTTTTTAGTTTTTGATAAATCGTAGAATTCGCTTCGTGTTTTTTTAAAAACTACGTAAATCGGTTTGGGTTGGAATGTTCTGTTTCTTATTTGTAATATTGACTTTTATTTAAGTAAGATAATTCATTTAACTACATTAGGTTAATTAAAAAAAATTAAAAAAAATAGCTATTAAATAATACCTAAGTATGCCAAAATTGAGCATCGGTACGGGCCTCGCCTTAGAAATATAAGGTCGCAGGTTCGATTCCTTAGAAATATAAGGTCGCAGGTTCGATTCCCAGTCGTGCCCACACACATCTTTGTTTGAATTGTTACATACAAGGAAAACATCGTGAAGAAACTGGCGTGTTTAAGAGCTCATCAATCGAGGACATGTGACATCCACCAACCCACACTTGACCAGCGTGGTCTAAACTCTCTCAACTCATATTATAGTTAAGAAAAAACCTGTGCCGAAAGTATATGTACGCCAAAATTTGTCCTGCTGATATTAATTTAAATGAGACTTGTTCAACAATAACAAACAATCGATAAATATTTTTAAATAAAATACATATCGAATACGCAGATGTCGTACGTAGCAGATATTTTATTATATTTAATCCTATGATCTAATCCACTACGCATGCGCACAGAAGTAAATATGGGCGCGCAAAATATTTATTAGTTGTCCAACATCCATTGAATATCATTATGGAACTTTGAATAAGTATGTATTACAAACATAGTTTTATATTAAACTAGCTACGCGAACATCGTACCGCGTATTTCTCACCTTTCTTAAAATAATTAAATTACTAAAACAACTATTAAAAAATAGGGGTTGGTGATAGAAAGGTGAAAATATAGGCTTGTATTTTTTTTTGTTAGGGGTGAATAACCCTTGTCACATAAGGGTAGGTATGAAAAATAGATAGTAACCGATTCTCAGACCGACAAAATTTCGTAAAAATCGGTCAAGCCGTTTCGGAGGAGCATGGTAGGTAACTAACTCTGTGACACGACAATTTTTGTATATTAGATAGGTATGACAACAAGATCATAATTAAAGGACATACATTTTCTTAATTTCATTAGATAAAAGTTAAGGAGTACCTTTAGCTACATTTATTATAGGTTTAATTTCTAACTAAAGGGTTTAACTAAATCTATGTAATGGTGATACATGAACAATGTAATAAAATGTAAAAATAATGTTGAACATTTAAAGTCACTTCATTTCAATCCTTTTTAGTGTCCCACAGCTGGGCACGGGTCCACTGTCTATTATCTTACGAGTTGAGAGAGTTTAGGTCTTAGTCCACACATGCTGGCCAAGTGCGGGTCGGTGGATGTCACATGTCCTTGAATGATTAGTTCTTAGACATGACAGTTTCCTCACGATGTTTTCCTTCACCAATATTAAGCAGCACAGCGGTCAGTGGTGATGAAATTATTCAATAAAGATGTGAGGGCACACTCTGGAATCGAACCCGCGACCTTCCAAGGTGAGGCTCATACCGGTGCGCCACCACTGCTCAGGCTTGAACATTTCTTGTTGCCTAATTTTGAATGACGTAGGTACATCGGAGACGTAAATTTCATATCAATGACAATGCTAACACAATACCTACTATTTAGGTATGTACGTCATTACATTCCCTGAACCAGTGGGTAACAGTAAATATATTTGAGTGAATTTTCGTTAAAGACCAAGAGTCTATGTCACCGTTTGAACCAGGCATCGTATGAAATTCATACTACTTTTTTGTACGTGAGCAGAGCACTTTATGTTTTAAATGTTTAAAATAAATCTTGTACAGTCGCCGGAAAATTGAGAGTTGTGGTATGAAATCTTACAATAGCAAATACCCAACCGTCAATAAGAGCAAATCAAGAGATTTAATTAATTAATTCTGTCAATCGTCGGAGTTTAAGTCTCCACTGGCGAGATTGCCTATAGAAATGTTACCCTCAAAAGTTATCTACATAATTTACTAGTGGCCCTGGCGAACTTTATACCACCTATTTTTCACCTTTTAAACCTTCCTCAGACTTGTTTGAGAACTTTATGACCAAAATTGGCCAAATAAGTTCAGCCGTACTCGAGTACATATTAGCGCGACAAACGTTAATTCATTTTTATAATACCTACATAAGAAGACTAGCTGTAACAGAAAACTTAGTACCGCATATTTCTCACCTTTTAAATTTTCTTTTGACTTCTACGAACATTTCAAAACCAAAACAGCAAAATCGGTTTAACCGTTCTCGTGTTTTACCAATACAAACATAGGTACATCAATTTCTTTCTATAAGTACATAATACATACATACAAATAGATAGAGATACGAAAAGGAACACAAGAGCTACATCGGCTTTCTGTCTATTGATTTTTCATGAACGTCATTTAATGTTTTAGAAATATAGGTTAATATTTATTAATTTAATTAAATCATTTTAATTCAAACAAGTGCCTACATAAATCAGTTACTGTTTTTACCAGACTCATGATAGTTCAGTTAGATAACTATGTGGTAGCTATTCGTATCTCTATAGCAAGACCTATTCGAAATAAAAAAGTATTTAAAAAAATATTCAACTTGTTCAATTTCGCGTGCGAACAATCTAAGACAGTTTTGCACAAGTCTCTCATGAAAATAAGTGAAAGTTTAATGTGTGTATCTCCGAGGAAGGGCTGAAATCTTGTCAACTAAAGCCACGTTCGTTGAAGTGAAGTCAGGCGTCTCAGAAATGGGTATGTGTTTGATTGTTTCGCCATAAAAAGGCTCATCTAAAATCGTAAGAAAGTATCATTATTTATTATTTGCTCAATAAACTAAGTTAACAAAGAACTACGCCCTTTGACAGTACGAGATATTGTTTCTCGTGTGCATAAAAATTGAAATTGAAATCTGAATAATCAGGAGTACTGGTTTGTATAACAAGTTTTTTCTTTCTTACAAAATTGGTACTTACTATCTAGTATATTTTCAGAATCTTGTATTTTCTTTGCCTTGGCCTAATTACCACGATCGACCGGTTTGTCTAGATCAAGATACTACCGCCCATCTATATATCCAATGGTTCTAAGACCCTTCACCGCGTAGGCACTAAGACTCATTAGTTAGGTAGAACAGTTGTACAATAATATTACATTTCAGTTATGAGAAAGTTTATTCTGATTAGTTTACAATGAAAATTAGTGTTTAAAATGATCCGACAGTGAACTAAGGTAATCGACGTAGCACACCGGATTAGTAAGCTGAAGTGGCAGTGGGCTGGTCATATATGCCGCAGAACTGACAACGGCTGAGGTGGACGAGGTCTCGAGTGGAGACCACGAATTGGAAAACGTAGATTAGGACGCCTTCAGACTAGGTGGAGTGAGAAAAAAAGCCGCGGATCATGCTCAATGGCGTACTTTAGGAGAGGCCTATGTCCAGCCTGCTGTGAAATGAACAGGTAGATGGTGAGGACAGAGCTAACGCATAAGTACAAGGCACACCACTTGACCAAGATGATGATTAATGGCAAACCAAGTAATAGTACCCTCTCAGTTATGGTTCTTTTGTTATTTAAAAGAATAAACTATACTCGTATAATTTGTAAAGAAGTTAATTTACCATTGTTAAGTAGCACTCGTATTTGCTTTAATTTATTATTAGTATAAGTACCCAGGTAAACACGTGCCTGTAAATATATAGACAATTTTCAAAGTGCTTTATTGCTTTCCTTACTATAATATACACATTCGTCTTCCTACGTAAATAGATAAATATTTTAAGATAACTATTTTCCTGAAAAATTAAAGTAAATTACTCATTTAAATACATTTGTATTGTTTGCTTTTTATATTGTATTAAACATATGTAGTAAATTCATAAGTAAGATTCATCAAGAATAATAAGAGTGCAGCGTGTTGACAGCGTGTTACATACCAGCCCTGATTAATACTGTTTACTACTCGTTAAATGCATTCGTATGATGCATCTGAAGTTACATGTATACCTAATCTGCGTTCGATCTCTTTATTAGTTGCACAATATGCGTCTTAGGAGTTCTAGGCACGCGCGCGACATTGAATTTACGTATATTTAGATGTCGACCCTCTGGTCAATAACATATGAGCTCATTATCATGCCAATACATGCCAATTGTGAAATACATCCTCTAGAAGATTTATGGATTTACCCCCATTTTGATAAATTAAGACACAAACAGGCTTCCTCGACTTAATAAAATACCATTCACCTTTAGTTTCTGCATTACATATAGAAATATTAAGTTAAAGGTGAAGTAGTGTGTTTGTAAATTATTATGTACTAGCTTCTACCCGCGGCTTCGCCCGCGAAATTGATCTCACTAATCTTGTTTCTCCATACAAACTTTGGAACCCCGTTTCACCCCCTTAAAGGGTGAGTTTTGAAAAATTCTTTCTTAGTGCACCCCTAGACCCCATGAGGAACCTATGTGCCAAATTTAGAGTCTCCAGACGCAGCGGTTTGTGCTCTGTCTGTCAGTCAGTTTCTTCTTTTATATATTTAGATTGGGAGGTGTAGGTAGGTAGTGGTGCTTTATGTAAGTAAGAATCGAGCTTAGGGCGCGCTAATTGGGACCATTCTAAATGCTAAACTAGGATCATAAATGTATTTAATATCCACGAAACGGTGGTATCTATAACAATAACAGGTTAATTCTTAGTAGGTATCTGATACATATTGGGAGTGGGAACACCTATAAACCTCAGCTTTAGTAAAGAAACTATTCAAACAATACATAAAACACCACTTGTAGTTATCGATCGTTCAAATGGTGATTTACCTATACGTGGACTGCACACACAAAAGTAAAGAATAATTGAAACTGGAGAATTGTTACACAATAGACAATTATTATGCAAATATAATTACTTCAATGCCATTGCCTACCTACTAAAAGGGCTTGGTAATTAATAAAAGTGTGAAGGTCTTTAGAAGAGAATTGACACTCTGGCATTGATCTGCGTCAATTTCCCCAGATTGTTTATCTAAGACTTATTTACAATCGTTACTTTTTTACATAATTAAAGTAGGTATCTACTTATGTAATGTAGGACTATCACCCTTTATCGCCCCAATGCTGGGTGTGGGTCTTCTTTCAACTATCTTAAATGTGACGGGTTTTATCCTGAATCGTATCCACACACTTAACTCTTCCCTTTGCCCTTCTTATACTTCGTGTATATTTTATTAAATCAGGTAGATATTCAAAAGGATATAAATAGATGGACCCACAAACTCAATTTTATCTAATTATCAAATTCTGCGGGTAAAGTTGTGTGCTATAGAACAGAGTTCAATTTTGTTGGTTTGTAGTACCTGTAGGTCCTACCTAGGTAGAAATCTCAGATCATAGCACTTGAATTGCAAATTATATTGGATTCAGGAATAATCTTATATAGTGTTTTCTTTATTAATTATCATTTACCTACACTAAATATAACCCTTACACTCTACCTGTGTAAATACTAAAAACTACTCTACCGTAGTTACTATTTACTGAAAGTGCCTTTAAAAATTAAATAGCACCAAATTACTGTCGCCTCGTATATTATTCTTGACGACGCCTTCAATAAAACTGTTAACAATAATACGTTACGGTGTTTGCTATACGTTTTGGTCAGGCACCTTTTATTAATTCACATTCCATATTTTGTATGTTTAGTAGAATTGTCAATATGTAAATCATTGTTCGTATCAGTAACTCAAGAAGGTCGACGTTGCTGAAATGGCATGAAAATATCATATTTAATAACTAGTGATCCTCCCCGGTTTTGCACGGGTAGATAAATTTACATCATAAATTTTATCACACTCTTGACAGACTTTCCATGCTTAGAACACTCGATCAAATCTGCTTTGGCAAAACCAATAATCAAAATCATTACTTTAATAGCTTTGCTGCCGCAATCTATATTACTAATATTATAAAGCTGAAGAGTTTGTTTGTTTGAACACACTAATCTCAGAAACTATTGGTCCGATTTGAAAAATTATTACACTGTTAGATAGCCCATTTGTTGAGGAAGGCTATAGGCTACTTTTTATTCCATTGCTGGGCATTATTTGTAGTTCACGCGGGCGTAGCTGCGGCGGTAAAACCTAGATAAATGTTAGGTATCTAGGTACTCAAGTAACGGTCCCGGTTGTGTCACATGTGGGTCTCCCGTAACCCCTTGACACAAATGCGCCACGGTACTCCCGGGAGATTTCAGTGGGTACCCTTTGGTAGTCTCACATACCCCTTGCCCTGAGCACACACGGCGCGAAGGCAATAAAGGATTTCCCCCCGGCAAAAGAAATGTACTTAATAATAATGTAAGAGACCACATACACCTTTGGCGCTCTGCCTACCCAGACGTGATGTTACATTCATTTACACATACAGGATTCATATAAATTTTAACTCACTCTTGGCAGACCCGTAAAGAAGTAATAGACTAAGCTAGATATCTCATCATCACCTACCTACACTCTTGGTGCTGTCAACCCCGTGAGGAATATAGTCGTGGTGTTACATTTATTGACACATACAGGAACCATTAGCCAATTTTTTGTTGTAGATACAATTCAATGAATAAAAAAAATGTGAACCCTGCCTGGCCTGACACATTTTTTTGTTGTTATGATTCTCTATTACTTCAGCTTTCTATTAAAAAAACCGCTTTAATCGGCCCATACATGACAACAAACTTGTACACAGATACACGTCTCAACCTTATAACACCTATCTTTTTTGTCGGAGTTAAAATCCATTAGAGTCACAGACATAGACCGCTCTGTTTTTTAAATTTAAATTTTGATAAATCTTATACTCATGATAACTTTTGATTGGTATATCTGATTTCAATAATTCAAAAAGTATATACAGGCACTGATATATACTTGAATATTAAGTGATTTATTTAGCTACGGATTAATACCAAGGTACGAATAATTGATTCGAATTTGTGCGTTACAATTGCATATTTTAAGATGAAAAAGTAGTTATTGTGACGTAAATAAAATATTTAGATACATGGTACCGCGAATTTTTTTTTATTTATTTCAATGTAGTACATCACTTTGCTCTAATGTCAATAGTTTACGCAACGTAGGTACGCGATATAATGATCTTCTTCGTTGTTTTTTTTCACACCTTGGGTTACATTATCGAAATTTTCATAAGGATCCCTAATTTTTTTAACATATAATACCTATAGCCTATGTTACTCAGTAAAACTGATGGTGAAAGAATGCTTAAAATCGGTTCTGTAGTTTTTAGCCTATTCGTTACAAACAAACAAACAATCAAATCTTTCCTCTTTATTATATAAGTTTAAATATAGATAATAATAAATATTCTGGGACATTAACACACACGGTCATCTGGTCCCAAGCTAAGTTGAGCTTGTGTTATAGAAACCAAATAACTAGTTTATACTATACCTATAAAATACTTTTATTTTGTAAATATATACTTAAAATAGATATGAAGGCTTTCGAAGGTTTTTTTTTGGACTAAAAAATATCAAGATTAGGAGACAACTTTAAGTAGGCGTGAATAATCGGGTAAGAAGACGGTATTTCAATAAAATAACTACAGCAAATATCACTTCACCCCAATCTCTCGATAGCACAATCATTAATTCTACCAGTTAATTACAGATCGTTAAGATGACATTGGTTTAAAGCGTAACGTTCACCGAGCACGTTATTGCATCTGCACTACCGGACGCCACAACAGTTCAACGTGCAGTGTCAGCCATTCTAAGATGGCCGCTTCACCCGCGCTCGGTGTTCATTCGTTCGTTCATAATGACATTCTCGAGTGACAGGTGACTTCAAAGACGGACGTGATGACAGTATAAAATGACAGCCGATGCATTGAGAAGTAGATGTGCCAACACGGCCAACCCTGACGAATCGCACGACCTCGTGCGCATAGTATCAGTCTGCTCGATGATATATGTCATTCTTCTCTACCTGTTCTAATGAAAAAGTTAAGATAGACATTAACATACGCTCGGTCCTTCCTGACCGAACTCAAATTCATCGCTATTGCATAATGATATGGACCGGACATGCTGGTCTCCTTCATACAGTTACTCAACAGTGGCCCGGGCTTACCAGGCCCCTTCATCAACTTACCAAAGTATGGTCCGGGCATACGAGGCCCCTTCATCAACTTACCAAATCGTGGCCCGGGCGTACGAGGCCCCTTCAACCACTTACCAAAATATGGCCCGGGCATACGAGGCCCTTTCGACCAACTACCTAAACAGGCCCGGGCATACGAGGCCCCTTCGACCACTTACCAAAATATGGCCCGGGCATACGAGGCCCTTTCGACCAACTACCTAAACAGGCCCGGGCATACGAGGCCCATTTAACCAATTACTAAAGCGTGGCCCGGGCATACGAGGCCCTTTCAACCTCGTACCAAAGTATGGTCCGGGCATACGAGGCCCTTTTAACCAACTACCTAAACGTGGCCCGGGCATACGAGGCCCTTTCAACCAACTACCGAAGCATGGCCCGGGCATACGAGGCCCTTTCAACCAGCTTTACATTTACAACCGTCAAAGCGTGGCTTGGGCGTACTGGGCCCCTTGCAACCACCTTACCATATAACACTTAAACACACATGGATCACTATTTCTTCGACTAGATACCGTCTCCTGTTGGTTTTACCCTTCACATCCCAACTTCTGATGAAGGCTTTCGAAGGTTTTTTTTTGGACTAAAAAATATCAAGATTAGGAGACAACTTTAAGTAGGCGTGAATAATCGGGTAAGAAGACGGTATTTCAATAAAATAACTACAGCAAATATCACTTCACCCCAATCTCTCGATAGCACAATCATTAATTCTACCAGTTAATTACAGATCGTTAAGATGACATTGGTTTAAAGCGTAACGTTCACCGAGCACGTTATTGCATCTGCACTACCGGACGCCACAACAGTTCAACGTGCAGTGTCAGCCATTCTAAGATGGCCGCTTCACCCGCGCTCGGTGTTCATTCGTTCGTTCATAATGACATTCTCGAGTGACAGGTGACTTCAAAGACGGACGTGATGACAGTATAAAATGACAGCCGATGCATTGAGAAGTAGATGTGCCAACAGATATTTACACCCAGAACCGACACAAACACAAATATTCATCACTAATGTTTATCTTGGGTGGGAATCGAACCCACGACCTGCGGCGGCGTGAAAAGCAAGTATCTTACCGACCACGCCACCGGCTCCTTAAACGTATATTACCTTTGGTACCTGCCTATATTACTGCCTATTAGCCTAATTTCTCCAAACTTAAACTTAGGTAAAGTTTAAGTTTTTTTGGGAAATTGAACGCCTATTGCTGCAATGAAATTCGTATGTAATATATTAAATGTAATTTTAACATGAAGTAGTTAATTTATTCTTAACGTAAAGATTAAATAGACATGCGTCTATGTCAAAAAATCTAATTATTAACTTTAATTATCCTACTTAGATACTCAATAAATAAATGCGAAAACTTGTTTAGTTGTTTAGATATGTGTTTGTATGTTTGTTACTCATTCCGGCAAAAACTACTGGACGGTATTGGACGAAATTCGGTACTGAATTAGAGTATAGTCTCGATTAGCACATAAGCCACTTTGTATCCTAATAATACGCAGGCAAAGCCGCGGCTAGCAGCTAGTAGGTAAATAATAATTTCCAACATTGTTGTCTATAAAAGTCCCACTGATTGTAATTTACCTACCCTTCTGATTTGTCTGATCTGTCCTTGACTAATTATAATCTAAAACACCGCGGTGAGTATAACCCTGAACAGTGTTCAATAACATCAAAATGATTAGATGATTATTAGGTTATATCAAAGTAATGCGCAACATTAAGACGTATTATAGTGAAGCAACTATAGACAGGTAGGTACCAAGTACATATTCTGTGGTCAAAGCAGTTATCAAAAAGATAATCTTAAATAAAGTAAAACAATCGCTATAAGTATCTACACATTTTCTTTAATAATCTATATCGATCAAGGTGAAATTATGCAACTCGATTTCACTTAAATGTTTAGTTTAGTGCTTGACTACATACCTACAGCCTTTGTTCTTTTATGATCTACAAAGAAATAAAACTGTGTTTTTATTTTAATAGGATACAATCATTTGTTTTATTTTAGCAGCAGTCGAGCAAAAGTTATGTAAATCAATCTATAAATAAAAAATAATAATCCTTTTATCTCGGACCGACTTCACCAATTCTTTTTTTTATTGTATTTGTTGTTGTCAGAAAATAAATAAATGAATGATGCGCAGAAAAATTGTGAATGTAAGTAAATTTAACGACCCTAATGTTGTTTTTATTAAATTTGTACTTTATTTTATTTATACATTTCACAAAATGCGTGAAAAAATTCAACGCCAGTGTTTTTGTGAAAAATCTTTGCATTCATGGGCGTCAACAATTTTTATTGTAGGGACCATCAAATCACGCCACTTTACTGGCTTTGGCAAGCAAATGCCATCAACTGACAGATAGTTGTGTAAAAAGTTGAATCCTAATTAATTTATAGGATATGCGCTTCGATCAGGGAAAGTTAGGTGGTAAACTTTTTGGGATTCATTTCTTTACTTAGAGTTGAGAGAATTTAAGCCTTAATCAACGCAGGCATGGATTGGTTGATGTTACTTGTCCTTGAATGGTTAGTTTATAGGCATGACGGTTTCCTTACGATATTTTCCTTCACAGCAGTGGGACACTATAAAAATTGTTGAAGTGAGTGACCTCAAGGCACTTCGTTTTTCCATGGTAGGCAGAGGCACCTCCCTAATTATTAACGCAATTGCTAACCGTACACCACCGCCTTGTACCCATACTAAGTCATATCACTACTAACCAATACAATCAAAATTAGCTATCTTCCCTGATACACCACCAACTTTTGACGACTGAAATTTCATACAATTTAGAATAAAGTGGTGTCTAGTACCTAGGTACCTGTCGGTGCCGCACACCAAAAATCATGTAGGTAACTTGATCCGCATATTCAAAATAGTACAATACTGTTTCTTGTATACCCAACACGATTTACAAGGTTGTGTTTTGACTAGTTTAGTGTTTCACATGTTACACATTATTCACACAGAAATGAGACTGTTGTTGTAAGTTATATGTAAGTTGGTACGTGTGGTAGATAGTTTAAATGTTTTGTTCTATTTAGGTATTATAGGTACTTACCAGTGGCGAATGGTGAAAACCTGAAAAAAGGGATTCACGGCAGTAGTGGTTAAGTAGAGTTAAAGAAGTGATTGATGCCGGCCTTTTTTTAAGGTTATATGAATACATAAAGTAATACCATACATAGGTACATATTATACATTTGTTTGCTTAAATATTTGCATGCCTATGATGATGTTCGTTAGTCTCGCTAAAACTCGAGAACGGCTGAACGGATTTATCTTATGTTGGTCTTGAAATGTTCGTGGTCTAGGGAAGGTTTAAATCTGAGAAAAATCTTTTAAATAAAAATCAATTGCTGTTCGTTAGTCTCTCTATAACTCGAGAACGGGTGGACTGATTTGACTAATTTTGGTCTTCAAGTATTCAAACGAGTGTAAGGACAGTTTAAATAGTGATAAATACGCGGTATGAAGTTCGCGAGAGCAGCTAGTACAATATAAAGACACAATTGGACATGAAACGGCATAACTGAACTACAATCTCAACATTAACCTAAATTAAGAACTAAACTAACTAATTTCTAGCATAAACTAAAAAAAAGACGCATTAGGTACTAATCCTTAGCCCAAAATACAAACTAGCCTTCTGGTCATTTGTCACCCTTATTTCACCTGTATTCCATGTAAATAAATGATTTTGTATTATGAATGAAACATTTGTGTATACCTACTTAATTAATTATCTAATTGTTTTATTCAATACGTTTCACATGGTTTGAACGGCCACGTATAAGTACGTCACAACTAAAAACGTAATTTCCTTATTAGAAGTAAAATAGCGACAATCTGCATTAGAATAGGCAAGAGCGACAAAACGCTCCTCTAATTGGTAAAAACTATAGCAATTTACGAATAAATAGAGGGTCATTGTAGTACTTGTAGGTTTCCTCGTTGTTTCTTACTTATTCGGAAATGCGAGTGTTTGGGTCCTTTAGTGATTTACGAGTAAGTATGTACGTAATATGAAAACGTGCAAAAACTCACAAGTGTTAATGTCAACATATGGTTGATTTTTGGTAATACCTATGTATTCATATGTATTTATTCTACCATATTCAAATCCATCACTTAGCTTATTCTAATATTTTCATACAATTATTAGTTTTAAATCGCAGTTGACCGAAGATTTTATGAAATATGATTTCATCCTTCACTTATTAGAAACTTTTGAAGCTCAATAAAATAAGGTTTCCATTTATGTGTATCACAATTAGTTTACAAAGCATAAAGAATGCTGTAACCACTATCATGTTTAACATCAACGGGTGCAACTTCCACGACACCCACTTCTTCCGACTCGAACACTTCACGGTGAAGGTTGTGGTCGATTTCCGCCACACGCTCGAGCGCCACACGCAACCCATTTGTCAAAGAATGACTTTCGACATTTGCCAGCCTCGATTTTAATTTTGATGAAATCCCAGTCACTACTCTCGATAGCAGTTGTACAAATCTTGCGCCCATTTGTTGCACATTTTTCTGTAATATTGATAGAATGAAGCCAGAAGGAGAGTCTTCAGTTTCAGGAAAGTCCAACTCAAAGTTTATTCTGATTGATTCATCTTTATCCTCATAAAAATTAACTTGGCGCACAGTCACTGGATTTGAAATTACAAGTTCAACCCATCCCAAAGTCACCAAAAGGAATACTATTTCGACGCGCATCTGAAAATAAATGAATAAAATTACAATAGGCAGCTATAAGTAGGTACATTACTAATAAAATAACTTGGTACCTAGTACCTACGTGCTTCTTAGAAATTTATTGGTATGATTCCCACGTACAAACATCATATGACACGTAACAAAACGAACATAATTTTAAGTAAACGTCATCATTAAGTATTATCTAATAATTAGATATTAGATATATTAGATATTAATATGTACAACAAATACAATTGAAAAATATATAGAAGAGCCCAAAAATCAAATGACAATAAAATGGTCGCTTACTGCTTCATTGCGTAGGGCCGTTATCATTATAAATGTATCTAATTAGATTCTCTACTGAAAAAACATATTGATTTGGTAATTGGTTAGGTATTACTTCTAATCTAGTGAAATGTAAAATTAACATCAATAACAAATATAATAATTTTTTAATTTAATTTATAACAATACTCACTTTGACGATAGATCCGAAAGATTCACGCAACAGAATTCAATAAATCTGTGGACGACTAAGCCATGCATACAATACATATAAAATGGCTAAATGTGAAATGTTAAAAGTGTTAATCTTTAATAAAGGTACCTATTTATAAGGAAACCATGTAATTATGGTCACCTACTTAGGTTAAGTACCTATTATTATACTATCTACTAACAAACCTGTCCCCTGTTCACTAATTGTAATTTAAATTACGTGCCTACAAAGTATGGACACTATTTAGTAATCTGTGATATGGGATATCAAATGACATTACACCTATTCATTTGGTTTATGTATGACAATAATTCAGTAAATAACTCTAAAATTAACATCTATATTCGTAAAAATCTTATATGATTCTATAGTTACATTTTCTTATTCGTCTTAATTTAGAGCTGGCTTGAAACACAGGTTTTATACTTATTAATCTAGTTCAGTCTAGCCGAAAGTTTTTATAACCACTGACATTTGTTTTTTATCTAAGAACCATCATTTAGTGTCCAAATAACAACCCACATCAAAATCGGTTCATGTATTGCATGTTCGCTTTGGATTATTTGTGTACTTCACAGTGGCGAAGGATGGAAATTTGAAAAAGGGAAGACGGAGCAAAAATAATGACAAGTTTTTCTTAGTTACCTACGCCAACTTTTAAACTTACCAAGAAGTATATACTGCTTTTTTATGCTATTGAAAACTTTTAGGCGTTACATAATATTTGCATAAGTTTGTTATAGTGACCAATTCCTGTAGGGAAACCGGTGGGACTCCGTGTTATATTGACTCTTCGCCACTGGTACTCCATAATTAGCGTAATGATCATTATAAATGTACCACATGTTCGAATTAATCACCAGCTGTGAAGTTACCTTAGTGAAACAATAAATCTATTCAAACTTGTCGACAGATACACAGATACACGCGTCAAAATTATAACATGTGTCTTTCTTGTCGAGGGAATTATTTACGAACATACGTTCGTGCTACACCTAAAGTGACCACCAAATATGCTCTCTGGTGGATATTGAAGACCGAACGTATTTGGTAGACAAACCTTTGTTGTATTGTGATTATATATGGTAGTAGCACAGGAAAGGTACTAAGTTGATTAAATGAGACACCCAAGAGGTAATTTTTAAGATTCTTTGTTAGTGATAGCGCGTGCATTATTCCAACGACGACGATCCCGCAGCTGTCGATATGTCCTGTCTGCATTTTGTTTACATACAGATTCGTTGGTTTTAATTTAAAGCTCAGTACTTTAAATCGAGTGTGATTTACACTAGTACTAAGCGTGGCAATGAGAACTGAGTGCCGGTTGGCGGCTGCGCCTGCGACGCTCAGTCTGATAATGTATCACCTCGTAGCACGCCGGCTACGTAACCTAACGTAAACAATTTAGTTTTCACGAGTTTTTCGCGTCACTAATAATTTATTTTTCATTATAATTTGTTATCGTCGAAATTATTATAATATAATATACAATCTAACGATTTTAATAAAGCTCTCCGAGTGAATATATGGACGAGAATAAAGCCAATTCATTTTCCGACATTATGAGAAAGTGTTTCAAGATGGGTCTATTCAAGAGTGAGTATGAATTTATGTTATATGCACATTATCAGTTACATATAATAAAGATTAGCGAAACTGCGAAACATCGTTGTTAATGAAGTTCTATGAATCAATAATGAGCCCATTACAAACATAACTAAAAACTATTAGGTTTCAATTTCATAGTTTCATTCATGATTAAGGCGGCTTCCTTCCGAAAGAATATTTTCATAGCATGGTTAACGTTTACCATCGGATATTAAATTACTTACGCCATCTGATAAACGTTGTTATTGTGATTCTACTCGTTTTGATATAATTAGATAGCTATTACAGGGTCCTGAAATATGTACCTATAGACCTAAAGATAAAACATTCAAATGCTTTAGCATATGATTATGGATTTAGAAAAAAATGATTTCAAACAAAAAAAGAACTGCTTCCAAAATCATGAACTTAAAATATAAGTATAACGGGCCGGTGGCGTGGTCGGTAAGATACTTGCTTTTCACGCCGCAGGCCGTGGATTCGATTCCCACCCAGACAGACATTTGTGTGATGAACATGTCTATTTGTCTATAGTCTGGGTGTAATTATCTATATTTAAGTATGTATTTACAAAAGATAAGTATTATATGTAGTAACCAGTTACCTGGTTTCTATAGTACAAGCTCTGCTTAGTTTGGGATCAGATGACCGTGTGTGTTAATGTCCCACTATATTATTATTTTATACATTGTATTCACATAATTTGACGCATACACATTAATTTATTGTAACGCATTATACAAATCATCTGTATGTAGTAGCGAGATGTCTCTATTCAAAAATTTGTTTCTTCTTCTAGATTATACCCCTTATTATAATTTAATAATAATGGCGTATTTTTTAACCTACTGAACCATTTATTATTTCAACTTTTGAATAAAAAACCGCCCTAAATTCGGACCATCCGTTTAGTTGCAAGATTATTGCTATCGATAATCTTGTACCAATACGAATACACAGGCATATAGATACATGCGTGGAACTTATAACAACCCTCTTTTTTGTCGGGGGTTTAAAAATATAACTCATCTAACTTCTGCCCACGGCTTCGCTCTGATACTGTGTGTTAATCCAGATCATAATCTATCTCTGTGATAAATTTCATCCAATTTCGTCCAGTAGTTTTTGCGTTAAAGAGTAAAAAATATCGAGTAAGAATAAAACGTTTATAATATTAGTGCGGGTCGGGTAGATAATTTGTAATAAGGAGGATCATTAGCTAAGACACATACCTTATATTGCATTTCCTGTTACTTTAGGTATTTTAGACGAATTTATTTACTTTACTTTTAATTATTTCCGGAAGGATATAATGTACTAGTATTACATAACTTACCTGTGTGTAATTCACATAAATAGTAGCTCCAAGATAAGAAGGGCAAGAAGGAATAATTTCAAAACGATGTAGGTACGTACATCAAAATTACAAAAACAAATATTAAGTCCCTCACAACAAGATTTTTCATTAGATACGTCACACACTGTAGTTAATTTTTTTTTCATTTTTTTTAATTTGGTCCTAAATAGTGCTCCCATATTTAAAGTTATTTTTATGTATCCGTCCCTACATAGTCCCTAGTACTAAATTGTAGTTCAATCGGTTCAGTAATTTCGGAGCAAATCAGCTGTGATAAACGGATATACAGACAATGAAGTGATCCTTTATGGGTTTACCGTTTGAGGTACAGACCTCTAAAAAAACCGCTTTCAGCTCCACGACTCAAAAGTGTTTTTACTTATAAGTATAAGATTCAAGTCGATACTTTTAATCATAGAAAATGATGGTGCTCCTTGGGTCTACTACAAAATACATAGCGAAGCGATAACGAAAGATAGAAAAGAAAGAAATAATTGGGATTTAGATTCACCTTCGAAATGTCACATGACAAACTTAATTATGTCAATTCCATGCATTTTGTTGAATTCTAAGTTACGTTATAGCGTTGATGTGTAATTTGTTAGAGGCCGGTCAAAACATCCTAGCGTCCCCTTTGTTTGTCACTAGTCATCGCCTACACGTATGTACAAAACAATATTACCTGTTACGTCACTTCTGCTAACCCTATGAGGAGTTTCGTTCCTATTCTATGAGCACGAAAATATTTCTTTGACACCAATTTGGGAGTGAAAGAAAAAGTAGAAAACCCATCCACATAATATTGGAAAATCAACGAACATCCAAAAAATCAACATATAACCAGACATAGAAGCATCTCCTTTTTATGGAGTCGGTTAAAGTCGTGATCTTTAAAATGCCTTCTTTAAAATAGTTCTGTTGCTTGACCTATCACAAAATAATATTAACCTACCTAAACAGGTCTGGCGGCATTTAGCGGTTAAGGTCGTCTGTGTTCCGGGCTAAGCAAAGCCACACACGTGTCCTAGTGCGGGACTTCTGTTATGCAGGGTTTAAACTAACTGACAAAAAGAAAACCTGCAAGATTTTTAATTAAGTTGTTGTTTCTATCCCCATTCGTATTAAATGTTAGGTTAAGGCCTACGTTGACTATTTTGTACATGATGGTGGGTGAAGTGATTTGAATTAAAATAATACAGTTACAAAGAAATACATAAAAAATGTTCGGTTATTTAAGTTTAATATTTAGTTCAAAAAATCCTCTAATTAAAACTACAAGCAAAACTAATTTTTAAGGTTTTAGAAAGCAATAATGTTATCAAAATTAAAAGTTGAGGCTACTGTACGGTGTTGAATAATTAAGGTAAATATAAGTAAGTAGGTACATGTATTCATACAAATAGATACTTATTCCATTGCAATAAAACGATGTCAAGGGCTTGTTTTAAAATAATAGATACTAAAATTTGTTAAACTATGTAGATAGGTAGGTATCCTTTCTTTAGTTTAAATAAAAAATATTCAGTGATATAAATGTGAAATAGATAATTAAAATAGCAAAAGGATCTGCGGTGGCGCCGTGGCACTTAAATAGCTAATGTAGGTGATTATGTACTATGTATTGTGACAGTATCATCTACCAAAATTGCTTTTGGTTGGTTTTTAACGAATATAATTACATATACAAAATACCACCCACCCGCACATGGCCGACGTGTGTAGATTACGGCTAGGTTCTCTGAGTAGTCTGTGATTACGGCCTAACTTTCTCAACTCGTAAGGTAGTTGAAGCCTTGAAGAAAAAAGGGTTGAAGTGATACAAAAAACCCGCAAAACAAAGCTTCGGTCATCTAATCTAAAAATAAGTCACTAAAAATGTATATTTCTGACAAAAAATAAAATTTGACAAATTGCGAAATTGACAAATTGACAATCAGTAATCTTGTGTAGAATAATTATGTATGGCTTATCTGGGATTTAACTAGCAACTATTTATCGTTTCCATTCTTTAAAGAACTTGACGAGTGCCTGCGAAGTTGCAGGATCCACCTGCGGCTTTTAGTTCTAGCTAGCTAGTTTATTGTCAATGGTATCGACAACATGTAGGTACTTAATTATTATGCTTTAAATATGTACAAACAAAAACAAAGTTTTTACAGACGAGATCATTTTAAGGTAAGGGTTCAACCTTACATTAATATGCATGCTTACATACAAGGTTGCCTCTTTTCCTCTACGGACTGTACGATTTCCTTACATATTGTCTAATGATATTTTTTTTGTAGTTCTTTCGATAGCCAAACATTAGACATCGTCTTAAGATATTACTAAACTATATTAAATGATGTGCAGGTAGGTGCTAGTATTTTCAAACGGGATACGAACATTTTCGTGAAATAGCTATCATAGGTATCTCTCAACTCGTAGATAGTTAAGAGGAGACCTGTCCCCAGCTGTAAGACAGTAAAAAGGGTTGAAGTGAAGGTATCACTGAAGTATTACATTTTTAACAGTTGTCTAGTATACTACCTACCTGCTAAAAATGGAACAGTAGACAAACGAACGGGAAGGGGCAATAGGTATTCCAATCTATTCGGTCGAGTGAGTCCGTTGATCGGAGCGCGGTGCAATCAGCGCTTCGTATGCATCGTCGCAATCCCACAATATGGTTGTACCGGCCGTGCGGTACCTCTCTACTTGCTTGCTTTATACAAGCAGATGAACTAAATTGGAGGTTAACATTTTAATATTTTATTAACACTTCAGGTAAATTTATTTTGATCATTTAACCAACTTCAAAATTAATTCTAAATGAAGTTATCAATTTATGTTCAATTTGACCTGAAAACTTTGTCCATTCAATAATTAGTAATTAGTGAGTTTATATAGTAATACATATGTGCACATATATGCACATATATGTAAGCACTAATTTGTATGCGTTAACCTAACAAATAGGTAGGTACTTCAATTACCATAATTAGATATATTGCACGGTCAAATGTTAAATAAATTATTCTAATTGTCGGAATGTACCTCGTATTTTACGACATTTTGGTATCGTTCTTGAGTTCCAGCTTCGTGGTATTTTTTTATGCGGGCTAGATACAGACAATGCTTATAACTATTCAAATCTCATCGTATAAATACTTACATATAGTTTCAAGGTTTTAAATACGTAACTGTATCTACTTAACTAAAAGAAAGAACTAGATTACCGAATACTTATTATTTTTAAATTAGTCTGTACTGAAAACATACGTAGACATGATTATGGACTTATGTTACCTGCAAATTGCATATACATCTCAAATTACTTACATCTCATTATCTACATACATTATCTGTAATTTCGAACGAATACTTGACTAGTTATTGTTTATCACGGCCGCGCTTTGATTATCCGGAAGGACTGTTAATCAATCGAAACATTAGGAATTGTATATATGTATGTACATACTATTAATTGCATGTGACAACAACCGGTAGCGATGGCAGTAACATGGTCATAGAAACATGAACAAATAATAACTATTATACTTCCGCACTCACCTAAGAGATTTAAGAACCTTGACGAGATTATGTTTACAGTTTGATAGTAATGTTATTTGATCATATCTATTCTTTTAATTAAGTGTACGATCGATTATACTAATTTTCTGACAGTATTAAGACTTTTAACGATTTCGACTCAGGTATCGGAGTTAATAACTAATAAATAATAGCCTATAGAAATGTAAAAGAAATGAAGTGAATAAGTCAGTCAATATGTTTTAATTTCTTTTAGAATTCTAATTCTTAATGAAATAGGTCAGAAAAACAAGCAAATTATTATTGTATTGTGTTAGAGCAGCTTGGTCCCACCAAGCAAGTTTTAACAATTTTATCCGCTAAATAGTCCGAAATTTTATAATAACTAACCTTTATTAAGTATTGTGGACTTGAGATTATATCGCCTCATTGTTTAATTCAGGGTCTGACCGAAAATTGTATTAAAACTTTTAAGTTAGAACTAGCCCGGAGTCAGAAATATAGTACCTAGAAGTCATATGTATGGGGCTGACAACCCCCTTTGCCTGAGAGAATCAGTAAACTTATCAGTCATGTATTCTTGTCTTTTTTCGATTAGAGAATGTACCTGTATTTGAGTGTTCCTGCGTATCTGCTGGACTGTTTAGATGTCTGGTATATGCAGTGAACACGGCGGAAACACCACTGTCGAGATGAGAAATCTATGGTTTAAAAACTCACTTAATTACTCGCATGTCTGGTTATATTGTTCATTTTAAGTAACTTACAAAAAATGCCGTAGAAATACAAAATAATTAGTACCTACTCAATGTTATTTCGGCACTTGATTAAATTAGGTAGAACTAAGTACCTACTTAAAAAGTTGTATCACACGTGCGTTCGGGGTTTTACATTTGTTTATATACCTACAAAAGTATAGTCATCAGTTTTACAGATCCTGTTTATAGTTGAAGTAATTTACTTCACAAAGTTTATTATCTCACGACATACACATATTTTCTACAATGTAATGAAGTATAATAATATTAAGTGTTCATACTTCGGGCTAAAACAGTTCGTTCCTATTGTTATCATTCAAAACTAACTTGCTAACTACTTACAATAAACAACAGTAACAATTTGGCGACAATAGAATCTTTAAATTATCTATGGTCTGGTGGTGTGTTTATGTAATTTAACATCATAATGACACCATAATATAGATAACAAGTTAGTCAGTTTATCTAAAATATAAATTTAACTAAATTTATGGATGTAGCGTCTTTACAAGGGGTTTTCAGGAGAATTTAGTAAATTACATAAGATAGAGTTACCACCGACAAAATGAATAAAAAGCCTTTTCGTTTAGTAGTCACCAGTCAACATACCATAGGTATACTAGCTATATCGAATTTTGTACTGACTAGGTGAAATAGATCAGCCGTAGTAGGTAGTAGCGTAGATTTTTTAGCTGTAATACATTTATGTACAATCTTCAGAATTTTTCCTGATTTTTCAAGTCCAAGTATAGCCAAGTCTATAAAAGAGGGGGGCGGGACTAACCATTTTAAAAGTTGGTAAAGGTCCCCACCTCCACGTTTTACCTCTTTTTCGGCATAGATTAAACATAAATATGTACGAAGTAGTGTACCTGTATGTACTTAGAAACCAATACTTATATATAATGTTTTCGACATTGTGAGTACATCCGTTAACCTTTTTCTAAGTGCAACATGCAATTTCTAGGCGGCGCCCTTCACTATAAAATTGTTGATGCAACCTACTATAATAATAGCTACGCTTTCCGACGGCTTTGGCAAAATTATGTTATTATTATACTTGTGTAGATAAATAGTTAAGTACCTTTAGTACGAGTCAATGGGAAAAAAAATCGAATTCTATCTTGAACCTGTCAAAATTCGTTTTCATTTTTATTGTTTTCGTCCAAAACGTTTAGTTATTAAAAATATAATGTAGAAACAGAATAAATTGCTTGAAAATAAAATAGGTAAAATACTTTTTAGATTTATGTGAATTTTAACATATTAACTTGACAGGTTTATGACGTGTTCAGTGATCAATACGAAAAAAGTCAGTACCTAGTCAGTGTTACTGCACTTACATTCGATATTGTACCTCGGTCAATAAATCTTCGTCTACACACGGGCTACTACGTGCTACGGCATTCATGTGCTACGGCGTAGCAACGCGTAGCATCTTCAACCCGTGCTCATTAAACTGGTTACTTTGGTGATATCTTTACTTTATCACTTTTATAATCTTTTAAGGACTCTATTTTAGCAAAGATTGCATCTATAAGTACTAAATAATGTAACAAAATAACTAAGGTCACATTTTCTTTATCCAGAAAATTGTTTAAGCTATCGTCGTAGTCCCCGGGAGAGCGTGAATAAATAAGAGGGTCGCTCGACGTATTCTTTCACAAGCTGCTCAGGTATTCAGAGAGGCCTGGAGCGAAGAAACCTTTGCGACAGTTATTTTTTCAAACAGTACTTGTATATTCTCACTGCGGAAAACAGTACACTTATTTAACCATTTTATTGGATAACCTAGAAAGTTTGTAAAAATCGTATTTAGGTAACAAAATTTTATCCTTCGCTTATTAATAGAATCCAGAAGTAACTACTTGTAGTAAATCTGTAAAGTGACCTATCCTTAGTTAAATATCCAGGTATAATTTCCTAGGATTATTAGAAAAGCCAATAATGTTATATTTCTGGGAATTAATAAATGATAATAATAATGATAGTATTAATTAATTAATAATAATGTTATTTTTTAGCTATATTTTTGGGAAGGCACCTAGAAGGTTGCCAGTATTGCATACAATATTCTTTATTACTGTTATTAACTTCTTATTCATTACTGTTCCTTTTAAGTAGGTACCTACTTACCTATCGTTAAAAGATAACCTCTGAAGGAATAATCCTTTCAATATAATAATATAATTAGTAATGCCTTGAAATGATACATTACACTTTAGATCTCTATCACATTTGAACGTTTACGCTAATTAAATAAATGCGTTGAACTGCATAATGTTCGAATATATTATATAATTTCTTTAATTTTAGATATAATTATGTAGATTAAGGTTAACTAAAAAAATACTGGTTAATGTTTTTCACTGTATTGAATACTACAGCACAATACACTCATGAAAGTGTTTATTGACGAAGTAGACTTGTTTTATTCATGTTACTATTGACGAAGTAGACTTGTTTTATTCATGTTACCACAAACTATGGCAGTCTCAACCTTAAGATACATAGTTGAACGTTGAACAGTAGAACGCTTATGAATTGTTGTATTAGTTTTCCACAATTACGTGATCTCTCGACAATTTTAATGTGTGACACTTGATTCATGTGAAATAGGGTGTACAATTCTAATATACGGTTCGTTTGCTTCTGAAAGCTGGGTACAAGGTAATCCGAATCGGTCGTTAGTTAATAAATGAAATTGGTGTGAATTAATATTGGAGTTATCTGAATCCAATATTGGAAAGTAAGCACTATAATTAAAGAACATCCTGTATCTATCATATACCAAAAAAGGTTGATTTTTCTACCTAGTTTTCTATAAACTGGTTTTACGTTTCGTAGTTCATAGCGTTATGAATTATTTTACGTGTTGACAATAATTTCATGGGAAATCTTTCAAAATATCAACATATTGAACAATCAGCCCGTTATTGATATTCAAGTTTAGCGGAAAACCGATTTCTCAATATTTTTAAATAAAACATAAAAGATTTTTAGTATTTATATGGTTACTATAAGATATTGTTAGGTTAGTTACGTGATAAATCGAGACAGAAGGTCCCTTAATTACTGACTAAATATATTAACCGATTTGGTATTACATATATGGATCTCACTACTTTTTACGGTAAAAGAAAAAGTTGCGGGACTTAGTATTTTTACAAGTGGTTTTTGATGGAATTTTTAAACGCGAATCGCGATAATCTTAGAAACATACTATAGTATTCAAAAATACCTATACTTTGGTAAAATTCATGAGTTACTTACGCTTTTGATTTATTTCACTTCAACCCTTTTTAGTATCCCACTGCTGGGCTCGGATATTCTCTCAATTATCTTATGATTTGAGAGAGTTTAGGTCTTAATCCGCACACGCTGGCCAAGTGCGGTTTGGTGGATGTCACATGCCCTAGAATAATAAGTTTTTAGACATGCCGGTTTCCTTACGATGTTTTCCTTCACCGATATTGAGCAGCGGAGATGAAACAATTCATACAAAGATATGTGGGCTCTACCAGGATTCGAACCCGCGACCTTGTTTTTCTAAGGCGAGGCCCGTACCGCTGCTCCACCGTTGCTCTGATTATTTTTTATTAAGATTTATTTAGTATTACGTGTATACTATACTTTAACTATTGAATAACAAGACGGGGTTATATTACCCACGAAATAAAGCGACAGCCAATGCAGTGAAAATAAGCGTTATTGGTAATATTATTTTATTATTATATACGAGTTATATTGTAATATCGAGAATAATTGTATTTCACAGCGATTTAATTAAATTGTGTGTAAAATGCGTTTATTATAAGGTCAATATGTGCTGACTGTCGTGTCTAGGTTAGCACCAGATATAGACCAGTTGTCCTTAGGTATATCAACATCCGAGTAATAACGCCGCTAACAATTAGGTAAGTCAGAAGGTATGTCGGAAGTAAATATCGATTATTTTTAGAACATTAATTAATTGTCACATTTATACCTACTTATTAAAACAAGTAGAACCAAGTACCAATACTAAATGTTGCAAAATACTTAGTTTGTTTCCGTTTAAAACACTAATCAACCGATTAATGTTAATTAATTAATTCTTACTTGTCATCTTATGCTTTGAATGGTGTATATTTTAATAAGGATTATGTTGTCCGTTATTTATCCGTTTACATTATTCGTGGTGCTTATTCCATTTCGATGAGGTAATTTGAAACTCTCCTTTATCTATGTGCTGTCTCTCACTTTGCCAGGAGGGACGTGGACAATCTTACTTTTCAACTCCTCCTATTATCATTCTGATTATGTTCGTGCGGGATCCAAGACTTTTTTAGGTGTGCCGGGACTTAGCCGGGTTCAAATCTCGAGTATCTCTCTCTCTCTCTCTTTCTCTTTATCAAGGGTACTTTGGAGTTAATAAAGTTAAAAGTTTAGTAGGTACTGGACGTATAGCTATGCTTAGCTACATCATGTTATCTGGTTGGCACCAAGCCCAGGAAGATAGCAATCAGTTTTAACGGTGCTCGTGGCTTGTAACAAAAATTATTTGTATCTGCAGTTCAGCTAGCTATGACTAAACCTATAATCGATGACTAAAAGAGGTGTTATAAGTTTGGCAGGTGTATCTGTGTTTAAATTTGTTTTAAATTAAATAGATGGACCCATTTCGATTTCGACCCCACTGATATCCTATCCTATCCTATCCTATCCTATCCTATCCTATCCTACTAATATTATAAATGCGAAAGTGTGTGTGTTACCGCATATCTCCATAACCGCTCAACCGATTTCATTGAAATTTGAAATGTAGGTAGTGTATACCCTAGAATCGGACATAGGCTAATAATATTGTCTAAAATCATCCCCTAAGAGGGTTGAATAGAGGGGTGAAGTTTGTATGCAACTTTTTATTCCTTGGTCCTATTCATTTAAAATTCGGTACACATTAACCTTAAGACAAATAATGAGATACGGGTTTTTTATTTTTCCATAATTACCGCCATGAGGTGCGGAAAATGAGTTTTATTGGTAAAAATTTAAGTTTCTCTGGATCTGTATAGTCTCAGGTCCGATTCTCTCCAAATTTGGCACACATATACCTTAAAAGAAATCATGAAACACGTGTTTTTTATTTTTCCAAAACTACCCCCAGGGGCAGTGTAAAATGAGCATTTTTGGAAATACTAAATATGCCATAACTGATTATTCCTTGGTCCGATTTAGTTCAAATTCGGTATAAATAAAGCTTAAAACAAATAATGAAACACGTGTTTTTTATTTTTTCAATATTTTTTATTTTTATGATAATACTAAGCGGGCGAAGCCTGCGAAATTATTCTGAGTGTGATTTTCTTTAAAGTTGATATCAATACTGCTTCGTGATTTTGATCTAAATTACTTTTTATTTTGACACAATGACATGTTTGATAACTCTTTGCGATGAATAGAATTCGAAATTTAAATTTTGGTTGCTCTTGGTATTTGAATAAAAAACTTACATTATGGTCTAAGAGCCGTAGTATTTTTTTAAAAATCCGTATAGATTTATGGATATGCCTATGGGGGCTTGCCGAATGTTGCTTACTCGCCTACACTACTAAACTAATTTTGTATGCAGATAGTTCGAGACCCGGGAAAGGATAGTTTTATCCGACTGCGAAAAAAGAGATTAATGGTTTAGCGCGATAACCGACATCCGCGGGCGAAGCCGCGGGCGGAAAACTAGTGATGTTATATATTTATTTGTACAAATTATGCTATGTAGGTATACAAGTGCTAGTTCTAGGTATAGTGATGATGCCAGGCCAACCGATTTCGGTTAAGGCGGTGTATTCTCGTATGACTAATGTAAACGATCTTCTATTGAAGACCCCGTCCGCACGGGCGACACGTGAGCACATGGTGTGTATTTATGGAAATATTGATATTGCCGCTGGTACCTAATCGGGCTTTCGGCTCATCTCTTTTAATATCAATTTAAATTCTTAAACCTTAATCAAGGTTCTCCATTCCGCTAGTTGTGCTGCCATCTTCTCCCATTGAGCCAGATTTACTTGACATTTCTTTGATCTACTTGTCGCTTAAGCACATCCTTATACTGAGAAGTTGGCCATTCTGTAAACCCTGTAGGTCCTCACAAACGTAAATACAGACTTGTTAGATTGTTAGCACTCTAACAACTGTGGGAACATAATAATGTACATACGATTTTCACATAAACGCAAAGGCAAATGTGTGGCCTTTACAATAAACACAAACTAGGTCTTGTTCATAAGTAAGAGTTATTGTATTGTTTTTTTCGCATTATTATAAGCAGCCTTTATGCAAATTTAAACAAACGTTCTTTACCGTGCCGCAGATTCTCACGTTAACTTTCCGCCCGCCGCGCGCCGCTTAGCCACTTATCGCACAAAACCAATAACCTCTTTTTGCGCAGTAGGATAAAAACTTAAAAATCCTTTCCTGGGTCTGAAACTATCCCCATACCAAATTTCGTTCAAATCGGTTCTGTAGTTTCCGTATTAATATTATTAGTAGGTATTATCATAGCTCAGGTGGGAAATTAGGCAGTCTCGAAATCAGGAGATCTCGGTTCGAATTCAGATGATTATTATATTTTTAAATACCATGCTTTGTGAGAATAACTATTACTGACAACCCTGTAATATAATTACCAAAAAAAAATACTGAGCACTGCTCACTCCTCCATTTAATTAAATAGTGTTAGGTAGTTATTTTATTAATCCCCGACGAAAAGTAATGGTTGAATTTTGACCTGTGTTCAAGTCAGTGGCATAGCAACCCAATGCGTAATCCAATTTTTTTTTATTACAAAGCAGAATTATTTAAAATGATACTTAGATATATTTCAAATAGTTTCAATTAAACCAGCTTGTTTATGAGTTTCATATATTTTTAAATAGTTTATTAGGTATTTGAATGTTTATTTTCTAACTGTATATAGAATAGAATTATGTTTATATTTTATTCTTTATATACTTAATTAGTTACGTTTATATTGACACTGAATGCATCGAGGTTCAATAACTTAACCTTGTTTCATTGTCGGTTAAGGGCATGATGAATGGTAGCTCGAGTAAGTATGGTCAATGAACTTTAATCATGATTGTTTACACATAACTATTTATTGTAAGATAAGTAAGATACTTGCTTTTTATGCCGCAGGTCGTGGGTTCGATTCCCACCCAAGTCAGACATTTGTGCGATGAACACGTCAGTTTGTCTTGAGTCTGGGAGATAACTGGTAATATACCAGTTATCTGGTTTCCATAGTACACTCTCTGCTTAGTTTGGGATGAGATGGCCGTGTGTGTTAATGTCCCACTATATTTTTATTAATATTGTGACAAAAATATTATTTTTAATTGTTAAAATGGATTTTCAAATCAATACTCAGTATTTTTATTTTTGACCTGTTGTGGAAGGCTACTAAAATTTTGTCAGTGTCTGGTTTGGAGTTGTCAGGTATAAAGAAGTTAGATAAAAAGAAAGTAGAAATAGGGAAAAATTAGATATTACTTATGTGGGTACCTAGTTACAGTTTAATTTTGTTTAATGAAATAAATTGACATAATATATTTAAAAAAAAAGAAGTAAGACAAGAAAATGGATTTTGTCTCTTTCTTACTAGTATAGATGTAAAGATGATAGACAAAGACAAACTAATTGCAAACCTATTATTATTATATTTTTATTATTATAATTAGCTATATGATTAAGGAGGTCACATCACGCTAGTTTATCACTTGCAAGTTGGCAAACAATCATACGGCCCACCGGTAAGGGGGTAATTTTACCCTATGGACGCTTGCAACACCAGAGGCATTACGAGCTCTTTTTTTTATCCTATAATAGTCTTGCCAGCTTTTAGATGTCAAAAGGCCTAGGTAAGTTCCTAATACCAAGGAACACTATACGTTTAACTCCGTGTCTTATGACTTATGTACGGTAGAGGTATCTCTACAGTCGGGCTTCCCATAGAGCAAAGTAAAACACTGTGCCTAAATAAAGTACTTAATTTTTAAAGAAAGAAAAGAGATACATTTATAATGAGACCAACAACCTGGTGAACTTCGTTCCGCTTATTTCTTGGCTTTTAAACCATTCTTAGGCTTGTATGAGTACTGATGACCAAAATTAGCCAAATCGGTTAAGTCGTTCTCAAGGGTTAGGACATAATACATAGGACATAATAATATAGGATTTTTAACCTAGATAGTCTTAGTTCTTATTCATTAATTAGTTTTACGCCATTCATACATTAGATTCAATAAATAATGCAATATCAGAGCGTACTATTAATTAAGTACTTATGCTTAATAAAATCTAATCAATCAATATTAAATGACGTTTGAACCTGCGTTTGATAAAACTAATGTCCATTATAATTTTCTATAGAAAGTTAGGTACCTACCTACTGCCATGATGATATAGAGACACATTTAAACTAATTTAAAGTACTTTATACAACTTAATAGATAGTAACAAAAGTATCTTTATAAAAAATATTGGCAGTCGGCAAACTGCCGATAGAAGTAAAAACTGTGAATTCAGGAGATTTTGAACTACCCGAAAAGCGTCTAATGCGCACAGCACACGACCGCTACGAGCATGCGCCAGTCATGAGTATGTCAGTGACGCAAAACCATAAGATTTTCCCCTTATCAAAAAAGCCCAACGTGTCTAAAGAAGTTTCCATCTGAAAAACTAACTTTGGATTCCAATCGTGTGTATTTAAAACAAGTAGATACTAAGTCTCTATTATAATATAATAATAATAAGAATATAATATACCTAGTGAGACATTACCACTCACGGCCATCTGATCTGAGCTTGTACTATGGAAACGAGATAACTGGTAATATACTACATACTCATATAATACTTTTCTTTTGTAAATACATACTTATGTAGGTACGTAGATTCTCATAACTAATAAATAAAATCCTTGTTGGCCAAAGTACACAGAGTAATAATATTGTACTATCCTTGGCTCCCAAACTAAGCGAAGCTTGTACGATGGGAGCCGATCACATCTCATTGAACTTCAAATTGCAGTTTGGCTTATAGCCTCTAAGGAATTACCTATATATTTAAATGAGTTAAGTGAGTAACCAGAACAGTGACCGAGTGGCAGGATCACGTCGAATCAATCTCATTGAGTACGGTTGCTTCCGGAGTGGTCCCCCCTAACGTAGACGCGCCATAAATACGCGACACGTCGTCAGTTTGCTTGCACTGAGTAGATATCAAAATCTACACGAACGTATCTCATATTGGCAACCAATGACCGTATTCCTCTTCCAAATAAATTCGTTATCACAATACGAGTAGCAAGTTCAATTAGTATGAGCAGATTTATTGTGAAAATACATCTCAATACCAAAAATTACTGAGCGATAACGTAATTACCGTTGAATAAGAAAATCATTCTACTGTGTGACCCTTTTTTAACCGACTTCTAAAAGGAGGAGGTTATCAATTCGACTGTATGTTTTTTTTATGTTTGTTACCTCAGAACTTTTGAATGGGTGAAAAGATTTTGATAATTTTTTTTTAATTGAAAGCTGATGCCTACCGTGTGGTCCTATTTCAGTTTGGTTTAGTTCTGAGAATGGCATCTATGAAGTCGGTATTTTTGTTAATATTTTAACTTAATTTTGATTTATATTTCAATATCTACTAAAACTTTAAGCTGTATCTGAACAAGGAAGGCGTCGCGACACACATGAGAACTTCTCAAATGTTAGGTATATTACTACTATGTACTAAATAAGTACCTGCTACGGTAAAACAGTTAATGTAATTTAACAGGTCACTAGTTGGGTTACGACACTATCAAGTGATTAGAGTGGAACCGATGAATTGCTTTTTTTTCTTTAAACTTCACCAGGAAACAGGCCCATCACTGTGATTAAATTAATTAGTTTTTTAGACAAGAATCCAATATCCTCTATGCAAAGTAGAGACCGAGCTGTTGGTAGATAACTACTTATTGTCGCCGGATTCTGGAAACATAAATGTTTGTTGAGAAATATTGTAGTTACAACATAACTATTCGGAAAGACTTATGCTTAGAAAGTGGGTCATTGCCATATCTTTAATTATGTCTAATTTATATCATTTTTTAACATTGTTGATCCTTTAGAATAAAACTATAGGTACAGTACGTTCAATTTAGCTTATGAACGGATAAGCTGCGATAAATTAGATAGATCCGTTTGCATGGACACATTGCATAATTTTAGACTTGTTGACATACACTACTTTAGCCCTAGTTTTCCACAGCATTTTACCCGAATTTAAAAACTTTTCAGTATATATTTTATAAATTTTCCTTTACAAAAACCGTCTTGAAAAAAAAATAGTTACTTATCCATTTCAGTTTCAGTTATGGCGTGATCAAGAACATGGGTTAATTTTATACCTAATCAGGTGTTTGATACTATGTTGATAGTTAGTATGTATGTTACGTATATCTAATAAAGGAATAAGGAAACTTCCTTGCTCCTTTATTAAACATAATAATTCGATTAATAGGATTCTAATTAAATACATGCGATATATAGCATTGACTTTTCAGTTTCATAGTACTTAAATTAATAGATTATAAACAGTTTTCGTGACAGCTGTAAATAGGGTATTTATGTAGGTATATGTAGCATACACGCAACGCATCGAGGCCACATCAAGCACCAAACTAGGTACTAATGTAACTATTGCATGAAAACTTAGTTCGTAGTGCTAAGTCAGCCATGCAAATCGCGATAAACGTAATCGATATGCCCTCCGGCCTTGGCCCCGAATGCAGCCGCTGCTGTCCGCGAGATGAAGAATAATGTCCAACGGGACGCCTTTATTTCATATTTCTAATACTACGCACGTATGCCTTATTATTATATTATTGCTAAGACAATTATGATTTATAATCACAGCATTTTAATAATCCACACATAACATTGTGATATTAATCTCCATCATTCATCATACCACGAATCAACATAACATATCAGTTATTCTGTTATTGCGCGCTTGGTTATTCGTTTTCGTCGAAAACAATAGCCGGTACAGGACAGTAATACAGGACAGCAAGCCACTTGAGGACAAGTCAATGCAGTGGATTGTCCCTATTTACACGGTGCTTTTTTAGTGGCTTGCTGTCAAGACATGGGACAAGTCCCGCCAATTGCCTTATGTAAATGGCCCATAACTCTCAAGTTAGTTCTTGTGAGGCATAAGCATGGTCTCTATGGCCACAATTAGGTTCTGATTACAGACTTCTTAGGATGTGTATACATACGAGTAGGTACATAGATTTGATAAAGCCTCAAACCCTCCCTGGGTTGAGCTGTTTGGGTTGTTTGGGTTGGGTTGTTCCCGCTTAATATGTTGGAAGGTTGACACTTGACATCCTTGGCAACATCCCCTTAAACGCGCTCTCATTCGCGTATAAAGTTGTCGTAAACAAATCGTTTGTTTAGGTACCACAACCTTTACTCGTATGTAGCTTGCTTGACCGATCATCATTCGTTATATTTGCAATGATAAAGATCATTGTCAAGGCGCCATGCGCCATGTCATAACTGCGGACATGTGTTTATTAATTATCGCGCACGCGGGAAATGCGCGCGGCACGTGCTCTGACGGCGCGTACAGCCATTTTGTAGATTGGGCATTTATTAACTTTATTATTAAATTAAATATAATTATCTACAAAAAAAATTATTTTAGCTATCACTAGACAAAAGCCTTGATAATTTTTTATCTAAGGTTTCTATAAATCTAGGTATAATATAAAGCTGTAGTTTGTTTGCCTGTTTGTTTGGTTCAACGCGCTAATCTCATGAATGAACAATATCTAACAGTGCGGTAGCAACTGCACTAGATATTGAAGGCTATACTACTTGCTAGACTACATATTATTATCAACACGGCTGGTCACAATGTAAAATGTAGTTCACGCTAGCGGAGCCGCGGTGAAAAGCTAGTAGGTAATAAAATCTGTACCCAAGTGTCATTACCTCAATGAAGAGCATACCTTTATTCAGTAACTATTTGTAAAATCAAAGACATTCCTTTTTATTTACAGCAATCAGTCAAAAAAAAGTATCTATATAAAGTTTAAAAGTATAATCAGTCAAAAAATTTGTTGTCTTAAGTTATTATTAGAACCAGACATTTTATTGTACAGCTCGACTAATTAATACAGCATTCACCGCGTATCATTTAGATATTATTATGTACCTTCATACATACGTACGGTACAAAGATTATGCATGATATAACATTTAGAATCTTATATTATTTATGCTGTACCAAACTACATAATAAATAAGCGGTTAAATTATATAGTAGGTAACTATTGTTACAAACAATAGTTGGTTAAATTCTTCAATTGTTTAATCAAAGTTATTGTGTGTTTCAGTCTCTCAATTTATCAAGATTACTCTGTTTTAAGTTTTTTGCTTTAAATGTAATGTAGGTACCACGAGTCACGGCTAAACCCTTATTGTGGTCAATTGTCTTACAATTTAACCCTCAACGTTAATCTTTCTCAACAATCATACGGTTGCGGTTAACTTTTTAACACTTAGTGACTCTGCGAGTTTATTTGCGATCATTCACGGATTTTCTGTATACATAAAAATGAATTGACGTACATATGTTTGTAAAGCTAAAACTCGAGAACGACTTAACCGATTTCGATTATTTGTATTGAATAGTTTGTGAGAAATACGCGGCACGAAGTTTGCCGAGGCAGAGTTTATAAATATTAAATTTGAGTACACAATTACTAAGATACACTGGTAAAATCAAATAGGCACAGTTATAGGATTTACCCTTACCTAAATAGAACTTGTAATAATACGATCAAAACTAAGCTGTTTGTTAGGATTCCGTACCTCAAAAGGAAAACGGAACCGATATAATTATGATCCCTCCGCTGCTGTCTCACCCATAGATCACTCACACTGTCTGTCTGTCTATTACAGTGGCTGATTGGTTCCGAAACTACTAGTTAGTACAATTTAACAACATGTAGTACAAGGTTTTGCAAAATAGGTAGACATTTGTCTGAACTAGGTTGCCGTGTGTTTCAGGCTTAAAGATGAACATGTTTTATTAACCACAAAAGGCTATTTTAACTGTAGGTACGTGCAATGTAATAAATAATATAAAAATTAAATATTTATTCATTCTAATACATCTGAGTGGTAAAAAATAAAATAAAATATACTTAATTACTTTAATACTAATAAAAACTTTTCTGTATCTTCATAGGACAAATTTGAAGGGCATCCTGCAGATATTTCTTATATTTTACTTTATAAGTATTTGCTAGCGCATTTAGTATTTATTTATATTAGAATGGTTCTAGAAAATAAAAATTTTGGCTGTAAAAGGTTTTGTCCCTGTTTTCTGAGGACAAACAATATCTTTATGACTTTTATTGGATAGTTGAGTGCTGTAAGGAAAGGCTGCGCGCTGTTTTAGTGATTGGTAAAGAAGCGAAAATGGCGAAAAATTTAAACTTTGAGAATCGCTCTCTGTGCTCTGGTAATAAGTAAGTCTTACCTGCACCTCCCCGTAACGTAATGCAATAAGTTAGTAATGAATAACATAATGCAAAATATACTTGTTTAATCTTGGGTCTGGGATATGGCGTTTTTTTTAATACAAAGATTGATTGCCTACTTTATTTACTAAAACTACGGTATGATGTTTGAATAATAGAGTTTCGTCTAGGTATTTTGCTTTATTAGTCTTTTCGTTATCAGAGTAGGCGCATTGGTTATTAGTCTTTGCAATAATGGGCCAATAGTGTTAAGTCAGCGGTAGCTATTCGCATCGAAGATCTGATATAATTTGTTTTTTCTAGTATTGTCTTAGATTTACGCGAATATCACACATTGAAATAAAACTCAAATAAAATAATAATAACTCAAATATCTCAGTCCACCCGTGAACATGAAGTCTGAAAAGACTTTGAAACGTCGGGATCTAAAATCTAAAATAAACCGCGATAAAATCCGTTAAAAAGTAGTTTTATTTCATTGTTTTTTCTACATTTAATGTTAGTGAACTGTAGAAGTCATTTATTAACAATATTGAACCCTAATTGTGCATAGTTGTCAACTTCGATTTCTGAGTCAGCTGATACTGACGGTTCAGTATTAGCAGACTCAGAAATCGAAGTTGATTGAGTTGTTTATTAAAAAATGTTCTAATTAAGTCTTAATTTTCCATAAATACTACCAACAAAAATTTACACAGTTTATAGTTTGATACATTTATGCAAATTTAAAAAACCAAAGAGGGACGTGGAGAGGGTATTGTCAATTTTTGTCCACTTTCTAAAATAACTTCAATACGAAAAATAATTAACTGTATCTTAGTCACTCAAAACAAGCTCTTTCATTTGGTACGTCACAAACTGTAGTTAAAAAGTCTTTTTAATTCTTCCCAACTAAGTGACCCCATGTCTAAAATACATTTATTTACACACTAGTTTTCCGCCCGCGGCTTCGCCCGCGGATGTCGGTTATCGCGCTAAACCATTAATCTCTTTTTTCGCAGTCGGATAAAACTATCCTTTCCCGGGTCTCGAACTATCTCCATACAAAATTAGTTCAGTAGTGTAGGCGTGTAAGCAACATTTTGAAATCGGCAAGCACCCATAGGTATATCCATAAATCTATAGGGGTTTCTTAAAAAATACTACGTCTCTTAGACCATGATCATTGTAAGTTTTTCATTCAATATTTAAGAAGAAATAAAATTTAAATTTCGAATTCTAATAATCGGTCTGAGTTATCAAACGTCATTGTGTCAAAATAAAAAGTAATTTAGCTAAAAAGCACGAAGGAGTATTGATATCAACTTTGAAGAAAATCAAACTCAGAATAATTTCGCAGGCTTCTCCCGCGTAATATTAGGATAAAAATAAAAAAAATTGGAAAAATAAAAAACACGTGTTTCATTATTTGTTTTAAGCTTTATTTATACCGAATTTGAAGTGAATCGGACCAAGGACTAAACAGTTATGGAATATTTAGTATTTCCAAAAAAACTCATTTAACATCCCCACCGGGGGTAGTTTTGGAAAAATAAAAAACACGTGTTTCATGATTTCTTTTAAGGTATATGTGTGCCGAATTTGGAGTGGATCGGACTTCAGACTATACAGATACAGAGAAACTTTAATTTTTACCATTAAAACTCATTATCCACACCTCATAGGGGTAATTATGGAAAAATAAAAAACCCGTATCTCATTATTTTTCTTAAGGTTTATGTGTACCGAATTTTAAATGAATAGGACCAAGGAATAAAAAGTTGCATACAAACTTCACCCCTCTATTTAACCCTCTTAAGGGATGATTTTTGGAAATATTGTTAGCCTATGTCCTATTCTAGGGTATACATTACCTACATTTCAAAGTTCATTAAAATCGGTTGAGCGGTTATGGAGATACGCGGTAACAAACCTTCACACACACACACACACACTTACTTTCGCATTTATAATATTAGTAAGATAAGATAAGATAAGATAAGATAAGATTGACGGGCCGGTGTGGTGTGATCGGTGATAGACATTTGTGTGATGAACATGTGTGTTTGTCTTGAGTCTGGGTGTAATTACCTATAATATAAGTATCTATTTACTATTGGAATCTCGGAATCGGCTCCAACGATTTTCATAAAATTTAGTATATAGGGGGTTTCGAGGGCGATAAATCGATCTAGCTAGGAATCATTTTTAGAAAATGTCATTTAAAAAAAAATACCGAGCAAAGCTGGGTCATCCAGATATTTATAATTATATTTAAACCACGTCCCTATTTAGGGTACCAATTTGCATAAGGGTACGTACTTACCAACCTAATTTTAACTCAATCAGTTGAGTAGTTTCGGACCGAATCAGCTGTCGCAGACGGACTGGAGAATGTGAAAAACTATTTACCCGTTACACAAAATGATAGATAGTTTTGAGTCAAAACTATTTACCAGCTCTCCTGGTATTAAGCAAAACACTAACTGTGCTAGTTTCACTCGCTCTTGACTATTTTTTAAATAAGGTTTTACTTTTGTTTTCAGTTATCCCAAGTCAAGGGTCGAACAAAGAAAAGAAACGGGCTGTATCTATTGTAAATGGAGACTCACCAGACGTGGTGGCCGCCGTGATCGGGAACTATGGCCGCTGGCAGCTGCTTATGACCTTTATGCTGTCGCTCTTCTCATTGCCGTGCACCTTTCACATATACTTGCCTACATTTACGGTAAGTTCTGGAATATAATATACTGGTTTCACTTAAGTGTCTCTGACTGTCGTTAAATCAATATTGAACAAAATTTTGTTCCTTTTTAGCGTTCTGTACATTAAAAATTAAAAACGGTACTTAAACTTTAAAAAGATCATAAAAATATTGTTCGATACCTGAAAATTACAGGGAAACCTATAAGAAGTTTAGGGTGTATATAGTCCGGGAGCTGGTAGGTTGAAAATTTTTTTAATACTTTTGTATGATACCTATGTAAACACTTCTGTAACACCATCGTGCAGGTTATGTAAAGCCAGACTTACATAGCAGAGTCCCTGTTCAGGTTACAAGTTCACATAAGTGTACCAAATTTCAACTTAATCAATTCATTAATTTCGGATCAAATCGGCTGTGGCAGACGTATAAATAGCCACGGAAGAGATTAAAAATAAAAATAAACACTGAAAACTATATACTAGCTCCTCTGGTATTAAACGGTTTTGCTGTTCTGCCCACAGTCCCAATACTGTGTTACAAGTTTCAAACGGTGTCTACTGAATTCTAAACCAGATAGATAACTATGCAATCAAGGTTGTGCAATGCAGTTTTCTAACACTATCAAGTTAGAACTAAATTATGAATAGAAAACAATCCAGTTTGTTATAAACTGGTGATTTTAATCTGGGTATGTAACTTCAACGTTAAAACATCATCTCGAAACTAAAGCTCTGCAGCGATCCGTATTAATAAGTAATGCTAAGAAAGAATAGGTAAGGTTCTCGAAGCCGTCAATGGAACAGGACTAAAAAGTTTTATATACGCCAGACTTTCTAACTTTTATTGCAGGCATATCAAAGTAAATTCCGGTGTCGGCGACCGGAAAATATGACAAGTTTGCCGCTAGATGTCTGGATTAACTACAGCCAACCGGTGGACAGTTGTAATGTCCGTGATTTGACTACGGCAGACACTGTACAAAGCATACTCAACAACACTGCGAGCTATATAGACTCCTTCCACAAGTGCACAGAATTTGATTACGACAGGAGCCAAGTCGGGGAAACTATTATTTCCGAGTGGAACCTAGTCTGTGACAGAGCGTATCTCACCAGTCTGGCTGAAGTTATGTTTTTAGTAGGAGTGGGAGTCGGTGGAGTTGTAGGTGGATGGATATCTGATAAGTATGTATAGACATTTTCAACTTAACTGTTCAAAACATCATCAAATTTTCTTAATGATTATTTTCCTAACGTAAAGTATAATTTTATTATAATGACCTAAATAATAATCTTTAAGCAACAATTATCATTATTATATTTTCACATGCTTTTTGTCTACAAATAAACTCGTTATTTTTCAGGTTTGGCCGCAAGAAGATATTGATGGCTATGATGCTTGCGCAATGCGTGCTCGGAATTCTGTCGCTTTTAGTCCGGTCCTACGCGCAGTACCTTGGAGTACGATTAGTCATGGGCTTCGTCTCCGTGTCCGTAGTTTACGCAGCGTTTGTGTTAGTCGTCGAATTAGTTGGCGACAAATGGGTCACCATCTCCGGAGTGTGTAACTTCTTCTGGTTACCCGTGGCGTATATTGTCGTCACCATCCTGTCTCTCTTCATGCCCGACTGGCGGAAGTTGCAACTTACTCTCTCATTACCTGGATTTTTACTTATGGGATTATGGTAATAAACATTTTTGAACATCCACTTTATACAAACATTGAAGTGGAAAATATCATTGTGGAAAAAAAAACAATTTAATCCTAACTATGATAATTTTTATGTTTTTTGTTGCTAAGCAAATAATTACTCAAGGAAGTAAAATTAACTACGTTTAATCCACTAAGTACTCACATATATATTCAAGTTGAAGACGATTCGTTAGTTAATGTTGCTCACTTAATTTTGTTTTAAAATAATAAATATTTAAATAATTGCTGCATTACGGCTACTTATATCTCGGGTTTTTTGAACATACTTAATATAATCACGGTTTGCTTCAGTATAATACTCAGAATGCAAATTTGGTCAATATTTTTTGGAATCAGGTACTTCGTTAGTCATAATTCCTCATTCGATAAAACAATTTAATAATAATTATGATAATTAAATGCTGTTTTAACACAAAACACTGAATAGTTCTGTACCTAACTAAATATTTTCAGGTTCGTTTTGCCTGAATCCCCGAGGTGGTTGCTGAGTATGGGAAGAAATCAGGAAGCCAAATTAATTTTAGAGCGCGCTGCAAAATTTAACAAGCGGGAGATTCCAGCAGACATTGACAAAATACTATTACTGCACAAAACAGAAACAGGAACAAGCGTGGGGCCCAGCGAATTATTCAAAGGACCCTTAAGGAAGAGGACCACTTGCTTGTTCCTGACTTGGTTCTCGATGACAATTGCTTACTACGGATTGTTACTGAATATTGGCAACTTTAACTTGGGCAACTTGCACGTGACATCAATTATCCTGGCTGTAGTAGAGATACCAGCCATAGCAATAAGTATACCAATACTCTTGAAGGCTGGAAGACGTTTCCCTATATTCATTAGCATGGTGGTATGTGGTACTGCATGCGTAGCAAGTGAGCTCTTCACGATATTCTTTGATGAAAAGTGGTTGGTCATCATTGGGTTAACGATCGGCAAGTTTTCGATAGGGGCTACGAATATGATGTTACCGATATATACAGTGGAACTCTACCCGACTGTAGTCAGAAACCTTGGAGTCGGCGCCAGCCAAGTGTCGGCAGGATTCGGGCTCATCTGCATACCATACCTGTGGAAATTGGTGAGCCAACAGTTATTTTCTGAACAAATTGTTTTAACCTCCGAAGTAACCTTACTCCTTTAGCATATCCAAATGGTAATTCAAATTAACTTCCTTTATTTAATCTTCCTTAACATAAGTACTCGTAGTTATGTTTCACCTACTTATTACCTAGTTTAGTAGGTAAACAATTACGGAGCAGTATTTTTAAAATGACTGTAATGACTATACCAAAATACATTGGTTTGTACCATCCAATGTTTTCAAACATACTTCTATAACTAAATGTATTATTTTAATTTCAGGCACTTCTAAGTCCTCACCTGCCGATGGCAACGATTGCAGTACTAGCAGTATTTGGTGGTTCTATAATTCTGCTGCTACCTGAGACAACACGCAACATGCAGTCAATTATCAGTGAACAGCTCACACCCGACCAAAAAAAGTAACATCTTAATATTTTTTGTTCGTGTTTCGTTCGTAGGTATTTCATTTAGTCAAATGAAATACCTACTGATTCAGTTAATCAGTAGGTATTTCATTTGACTAAAAATTCAGATCTCCTTTTAATTATCGCGATTTTAAAAGTAATTGTTATGACTTTGACTGTGTCTTAAATGCAGACAACTCATAACCAAATACACCGATTAAAATATTATCATACTCAGGTATGATAAACGCAGATTGTGTCAAGGTGGTTATGTAGACTATGCCAATAATGTTTTCTTACCTATCTTATCATTATATAGGTATAAAAAGACCACGTTTCCGTCGAAAAATTGTTTTCCGCTATAAACTACGGCCATATTCTGCCAAGATGTGATAAATTCATGATATTTTGGAATAACTATTTAGTGTAAATACGCAGTTAAATTCAGATTTATATAAAATATTTTTATAAAACAAGTAAAAATATCAAAAACATAGATAGCTGTTATTTATAAATTATCTATCTTCAAACTGATTTTCATGCTAAAAACTAAATGTAAAAATCCGATGACTACCTGGAATGGTATTTGTTTACTTACAGAGATCAACTTAGGTAATTTATCCACAATAGGATATTCTGTTCTAAAATAACTTTAAATTAATAGATTTTTTGTCGACTATTGTAGCTCCACCATTCGGATACTCATTAAACGTTTTATTATCAACAGGGCGGCGTTAGAGAACAGTTCGCCAGGCACCGGTACATTTACAGTTACTGACAACAGAGGGCGCTAGAGACTTATTTTATTTTGTAAAGAACTTTGTGAACTGTGAATAGTGAGAACTTGACGAATTTAATGTTTAGTGTAATTAGAAAGTAGTATTAAATTTATTACAAATGGCCGCCTAAAACTAGGCTTTTGCACATTATTTTAAGAGATTTGCCTTGTTATAATATCCAGGCACTTTATTATCTGTGTAGTACTGTGTGGTTTAAATACTCGAACAATGTGGATATATGCTAGTGTAAACATTATAATTTTCACGCCAGTGTTTAAAGTCTTTAGGCCATATTGTTTAGAGATTTAGATGTCATGCACATAATGTACATAATTTACATATACCTAGTCCTGTATGACCACCTGACCAGGCGGGTCAATAAACCAACAGCGCTAATTTAGTTTTCAGATTATTACAATAATTATATATAAATTTAAGTATAGAAATTTAATGTATGTAAATAACCTGTCTCGTTGTTTCATAATTTATAAGTTTATAACTAACTACAAACCCAACAGATGTCCTCTTTTAGCTCAATAAGTTTTCTGAAACCTTATTTCCTGTAATTTCTTTAATTTTTGTTTCCTTAAAAATGTTTATAATATATTAGACAACTTAAGATTTATAAAATTTGTTAAGTTCTTTTCAAGTTACGGCGTGATTAAGGAAAACAGAGATTAATTTTACGTAAATAGATATAGTACAGAGATTATACTTAATAGAAGATTTTTCGCCTGTATCGGGAATGATACCAATATCTAGCTAATCAGTCACGCTAGCCTTTTAATGGTCAATTTGTCAGGTAGGTATCTAATAAGTACTAGTATGTCCCCTAATAAATACTTATGTTCTATATTCCGACTATAACATACCTAATTAGATGTTATACATATTTTGGCATACCCAGAAATAAACATCCTGGTTAATTTTAATAAGCAGCACTTGCTTAATAAGTCAAGATTAGGCAATGGACACATAAAAATTTTTGTAAGTATGATAAAAGACTTCGAAATTTTAATTTGGCAAAATTACGTACTACGTACGAACATATTAAAATGCATTGCTTAATTTACACCGAAACGTTAAATTATATTATGATCTATTTGATAAGTATTTACGGATATCATTAGTTAAATTATACTCGGATATCATTTTAATGAATGAATGCATTCTTTATAAGTAGTCAGTAGTTAAACCTAAGTCGAGTGATAGATTATAAATCAAATAGGCTAAACACGTTATTATAAGGCGCATAGTGCCTAGGTTAACTTACTAGGATATTTGCAATTTATAGTTTGTGTCTACGACATAACAAGATAGTTAACAAATGTTTGTGCCTGATTGTCAATTAAATAGTACCTAAACACAGTTTACCTATGTAGGTACATCTGTTACATGTTGTAAAATCAATGTATGAAGTTGCTCTCAAAACGTTAAAGATATTAGTATAAATAATATTATAAAATTATATTGATATTTTATATTCCCTCAGGTTTGGTTATCTTGAAAAAAATACTTGGGGTAAAGTTTTGATGCTTTCAATACTTGAGGACTATGTACACAAAGTCTTAATGTATCATTACGTACATTACCTATACTAAAAAAAATGTGTGTGGAATAATCAATATGTAGATGGATCTATAGAGAGAGTTAGGTAACTACGTTTTAAATTTGCACATGTGACATTTGGGCCTAATCTCTTGCTTTATAAATAAAACTGCGAATGAGATCAGTGCACCCTTAGTGTGACAGATTTGGACAATTAATATTATATACCTTATTATGTAGATACCCTGTAGAATTTTGTTAATTAAGATCTAATAATCAAGTTACAATTAAGTTGATCACATAATGATTTATGCGAACATTATTGTTTGGCTCTGTACTTACTTTAGTCTCAATTTTATATTGTCTTTAGGAAGGTACTGAAATCAATAAAGCATTTTCATTGGTTAGTTATATTTGTGCCCTAAAACTAAAAAGGTAGGTCCGTAGAAGTTTTTTGTGATAAAATAAAACAAATATATAAAAAATGAGTACTTATTTTAGCGCAGAGCAGTGACCTGGGGAAAAGTACGGAGTGGTTTTGCTGTTCTGTGTATTTAGCTATGCAGCTCATACGATTTAGGCACGTACGTAGAGCATCACCTACACTACACATACATTACCTAACAACATTACTTGTAACTGTGCCAGATGGTGCCGCAACTCAATAGAGAAGAATAGCTGCGGTGATGCGAGTGCAAGGTTTCGGTTGCACACAATTAGCCGGGGCCGGGACATTGACTCCTGCGCCTGCGTCGCGTCTAGGGCGGCCGTTCCCTTGATCACCATTACAAAACGTCGGTAACGGCTTGCCTGCATCGGTGTGGACGTCACAACACGTGACTTGAGTACAAACAGATATGAGGACATTTTGAACGCTTTACTCAATGGCTCGCTTTTTACAAAACAGATGTAGGTACAATACTGACAATGCTGACATAATCTACATTAGCGTTGCTGTAGAATGAACACTTGTATGTCAAAGAAACATGCTATTATTTCCTGCTGTAGTTATGTGTTCTTTTTTTTCTCACCCAAAACTTCAAAACAAAAGGCCATAGCTTAGCCAATATTTAATTTTGAAAATGAGATCTATCAAAATATTGTAAATAGAAAATAAAGTTAATAGGCCCACATTATCTAATTAGTCCCAAAATAAAACAGTTAAACAATAGATAATCTCCAATTGTTTTCGAATCCTCAAGTCAAACACGATTTCATTAATCCTTCAAGGCTGTGTTTACTACACCATTGTTTGTTTAAAAAATTGGTGTTGCAACAAATATTTTTTTCCTGCATAATATCAAAGTAGATTCTGAATGGTAGTAAATAATTTCCCTGGTCATTGAACTGACACAAATGCATAGTATGGACGCCGGCATGATATGACCCCGTGACAGGTCCTATTGTAGCTGCAAATAGACTACGTGTCGAATCAGAAACGAGCCATTGAAAAAGGCGATATGGGACGGATAACGGTGCAGGTACTTGAAGTGGTCTAGAGTTACTCAGTCACTAGTGCTGGGATTTATTAGGAGAATTATGTCAACAGCCAACGTAGAAAGTTCGGTTAGTAAGTGGATCAAGATCAACAACGATGCAAATAAGTAAATATTTAAGAATAAAAATAATAATTAATGCGTAAATCTCATACTTGAATCTAAAGTTTAATTAAAATTGTATTAATTAGATGTTTACCTTATTAAAATTCTGAAGGATGTTAAAAATTTAGAGTAATTTAAGATTATTTTTAAGTCGTTATTATATACATATATTATGTCTATACAAGAAAATAAATATATGTATCTAATGCTTTTCTCGGTCAGTACCAATCAGAAAATCGAATGGAGCAAGCAATGCTAAGCGGCGCATGCGACGTTTCGCGGGGAATGAACTATTATGGCCACAAACTCTCACTCGTAGTGATGCTGTCGATACTACACTTTCCTGTGCACTGCGTGACTTGACTGCTGTCACCAGGTAAATTGGATTTCTGATGTAATATACCCCAAATGCATAGGTAAATTGCAAACAAGCCGGCTAACTTGCACCTTACATTTTTAGATAGACGTAAAATTAAGATCAAATTCTCAACTGCATTGATAAAGACAGGATTCATTATAATGCTACAAAAGTAGGTGCTTAGCAGTAAGGGTTAGGTTAGTTGCAGATATGTATATTACAACTAGCGGACCCAGCAGACGTCGTCCGGCCCAGTAAAGCAGAGCCACCTACCAGGTCCGAAAATAGATAACGACCGATTCTCAGATCAAGATTGTTTTTTTTTGATTTTTTTCTTTGCGTAAGAACCATCCTCATACTTCAAGGAATATTGTAAAAAATAATTAGCGAAATCGTTCCAGCCGTTCACGCGTGATGGGCGTGACCAAAGGAAATAGGGATTCATTTTTATTTATTTAAGATTATATGATTACACCTTCAATGGTTAGAAAACATATTAAAATAACACGTGGAATTCGCTGCCGGCATCTATGTTTCCCGATACCTATAATCTAGTGGTCTTCAAGTCAAGAGTGAATCGGTATTTACTGGGTAAGCGCGTTCTATTGTAGACTGCTTATTGCTTCACATCAGGCAAGTTGTAGTAAAGCGAAAGCCTATTTTAGATTTAAAGAAAATAGTTTATATTTCATGTACCTACGTATTTCACCTTTTAATATTAGCAGATCTGTAAAACATAATGCCAACTAATATAATATAATATTTTATAATTTCTAAACACTGTAATACTATGTATTTCATAATAGCTGTTTAATTCGAGAGCACAGAGTTATTAAACCGCTGTTGTTACATTAAAAGTAATCGTGGTATTGCCACACGACCGCACCTGACATATCACATGCTGAGAGCATTTAGATTATGTTATAACAATAGTTCAATTAAGATGAAAAAGGTTATTTTAGTTCGGAGTTGTGAGTAAGCAAGTCTTGATTAGCAATGTATGCGTCATTAAATACAAACTGGGTCTATCTAAACAAATTACATATCGAAGCGATAGCGAAATATCGAAAAGAACAAACAGTATGGGATTAACATTCACCATCGAAATGTTAAATCAAATCACATATATTTATTTGATCAACGTAGGTGCAGTTGATTTTATCAATACATATTAATAAATATTATCGCTATGTTTTCAACTTAACAGGCATTTAAATTTCTTGCACTAACATACTAATTTTATATTTATTAATTACTTATTTTAAAATTTTATTAAAAAATAATATTCACGAGACCATAATAATATTATATAAATCCCATACATTTTGTTTTTTCAATCTTTCGTTTTGATTCTCTATGTAATTTGTCTAGACGTTTGAATCGTCTCTGAAAACAAATAGGTACTTAGAAAAGCTCCATGGAGATTAAACATTGAAAACAATAAAACAGGTTCATAATATCAAAGGGTCTTATACTCATAAATTGTTTGATGGATCAAAATTTTGCTCAAAACACGAGAAATTGAGAATTAATACAGATTTTTAACCCTCGACGCGGGATGTTATAATTTTGACGTGTCGGTATGTGGCATCGTAGATCGGAAAGGGATGAATCGATTTTAATTGAAATTTTTGTGTGAAAGGTGAAGTAAGTGATCATGTAGTTTGTTCTTAGCAAAAAAGATTAAAAGTCGGATTATACTTATAAAAATACGTCGGTACATATTTATTTTGATTATTTACAAGTATACATGTAAGGTATATTACTTAAGTACATACACTACACTTTTACTTAAGTAAGAAATTATATTTCTAAGTAGGTAGTGGTACTACGTATGTGACATACACGTACCACCTCTTTGTACAACATGCATAATAAGCAAGATGTAATACCATACTCACAATGGTTCTGTGACACAGTTGCAATCCGGTTCAGCTTAAAAATAAGGCCAGGATCATTCTACCTGTACTTAGATACACTTAAAACTTATAAAATTTAGTTTGACACAATTTTTCAGAGGTAAGTACTGTTAATAAAATTTGTATAAGAATAATGGGTGTATTTGTGTTTAGAATACAAAATTATGAACAACTAATTTTAGATAATTAGATCATATAGCGGTATCTTCGCGGGCAGGTAGCCGAATTGTATAGTGGTGCATTTGATTAGGTTTAGGTGGTGGAGGTATGCGTTTGCAGTTGGTCACCTTGCAATAAGGTATGGTGGTCGCGTCGAGCCCAGGGCGAGAGTGGGCGACCTCATATAGCCGGCGCGGGAGGTGGCTCCTTTATTTGTTGGTAGTGCGCTGCGTGGTAGTGACGTGACTGTGCAGGACATCATGCGTACATTACTGGTGAGTCTATAGCCTCACAAGGGCGGTTGCATCGTTTATTTCGACCTGTCATTCACCTTCCTTTTATTTTAATTGCTCTTAAATATTTCCTGTAACTTTCAACAATTTCCTGGTTACTTTCAAGGTAACTTTTTAATAACAAATTCCTAGTTATTTTGGTGTGATCTCGAACCTTAGTTTCAAGTGGTGACAAAAGGCCTATTTATTAATTATTTACTTAAATCTTATTAATCCATAATATTACAATATAGTTATACTATATCAATCAGTAGCAACATACTTTTTTCATGCATAATAGAGTTTTTGAATAAACATAAAGTGTTAAGTCGTCAAAGTTTGCATACAAATCTGATTTTATTTTTTATCACATTATTTTACCTTGACTGCGACAATAATAGAAGGTATAAATAAAACACACTTCTATTAATAAACGCATTCTCGAACTTAGATAACTAAAGGACACAGCTTTTTGAAAGTGACCAAGATATAGATACCAACATTATACAAATGATCTCATTATCTAACTACTTGAGTCAGTGTCTTGTCTTATTGCATTTCAATGAAAAACTTCAAGTAAACTGATACATATATTGAACCAGCCGGCATAAGATTGAATATCGATTTCGAACCAACCTTGAAAATGATCGTGAGCTGACAGGTCACAAGCGCACCACCACGCCAATAAGTATTTATTGCTCTATTAACCTTACAAAATGCGAATAACATGCCGCCCTTAATAACACACAGGCGGAACTAATTGTTTAGAGCTAACACATAATTTGGCAAGTTTGTCATGTAAACTGTTCATTACGTAACTCACGCAATTCTCCGGACAAATGCCTGCGGTTACGTTACTAGCCCACTGTATACGCTGCATAGATATTAGATAGCATAACTCGTTATTTCAACAGTGGATAATTCTTAAGTATGTTTATAAACAAACTAGCTACACCAGTTCGACTGCCCCACTATAACCGATATCTATCATAATTCAGAAGGCTTACGATAAATGGTTGTAGAACAAGAAATCCTTGCACAACTTACTACCATGTAGTTTAAAACTAGGATATGTTCTAAAAGCAATAGATAACTAGGTACATATTTATACTTTTTGATTAAACAATCAATATTTAATTAAAATAAATGCTAGATGGCTTTAGCTCTAGAATAATGTAGGTAATAATTTCTCCGCAGTAAGTCTGTACGCAACAGCACTACATTTCCACACCATAATATTATAACCAACCTAGTTCATAGTTGATTCCTATTGACAGACTATCACGAATATCAATATTTCGAATATCAAACTAAATAGAATAATAATAAACAAAAAAATTACTTAGTATTTTTCATAATATTGTCGTTATGATTATACTTGTTTAGGTATGTAAAAATAAATGAACAATATCATAATATGTTACGATATAAGTTAACATTCCTCTACGGTACGATAATCTGGTTTATAAAAGTAATACCAAACTGCTAGAAGGTAGGTACACACCTGTATTTATAGATCTCCACCAAAGCATAACTGTTACGATGCATCAAGTTATGTGATAAACTCACACGCGAAGATAATCATTCATCTGGTTCGAAAAATCAATACTAATAAATTTACTCCGATTACTTTAATAAGTCTCATACAAAAGACATCAACGCGTGCGGTAAACTTGTTCCTTGTGTTACAGTGAAGTGTTGCCTGCTCCACTTACCAATTAGGAACTAATTATAAGAATTATTCTTCCTAGCCATAGAAATATAGCGAGCAATTTTCAAAGAAAATTAAAAATCTAAACAAAATTTTGGCCGTATAATGTTAAAAAAAAACTTAAATTAAATTCAATTTAAATCAAAAACATACTTGCTTAATTTAAAAAATTTAAGATTAAATTAGTCAAGACATACTCATGAAATATGAATATATTAAAGCGTCTAACAGCAATTATTTACGTTCTCTTTCATTACCAATTAATACGACATATTACGTTAGTCTACACCTGGTTATTAGACACACACTTGCATACCTAAATAAATTTTATTTTATTAAGTAATCATAATTATTTACACATGAAATTAGAATAAGATGTGTAAATACTTTTAGACCACTCTAAAGCATACCTTACATAGACATAAAATTGCAATTAAATGTAACTTAAGAATCTTGACATTTGATAGATATTAATGTAATATAAAATTCAAGATATGGCAATAGGTTCATATCATTGCAAAGTCTCGCCTTGACTTACGGAAGTTTGTGTTTCGCCGGTCGTCCTTAGGTTCAACTTTTTAAAAATCCTTACCTATAAAATATTGTTTATTTGTATGTACTCACCTAGGAAATCAATCTATTATAGTCTAGGGTTTAAGAACATTTCAGAAAATTGCTGTAATAGGTAATAAGTATTTTCTTTCAACCCTTTAGTGTTCTACTGATAGGTATGACAACTATGTTAAGTAATATACGTATCTAGACAATTAACTAATACGAAATTTTATTGATCTCTAGACACTTTTTCTGACTGTATTTTATAACCAACTAGCAACCTGCTCCGGTTTCACATAGTCACAAATTACACACATAAACCTTTCTCATAGATCACTCTGTCTACTAGTGAAATTTGCATGAAAATCCGTTCTGCTTTTGAGTTTATCGTTATCATACAGCGGAAGCTACTTCATTTTATACTATGTTTAAATATATTTATTCAATCGATATATTATGAGCCTATTGTAATACGAGTAAAAACTGTTAAACTTTCGCGTTGCATTATTTACATTTATCATAACTGGCAATTAACGTGCTCACCTTTAATTTGGCTTTACGTTTCAACATTGGTTGCACCGGTTGTGGTAATACAGCCTGAAAATCCTAAACCCTATCCTAATACCTTCCTAAACCAATACGACAATACTTACGATACCACCGTTTTTAATTCAAATTATAGTTCTATTCTTACTATTTTTTTTTACACCAAAGACTTGCAAAGACAATTTTTAAATAGGAAACAACACACAAGTGAGCTTAATTCAAATGTGAATTTTCTACCAGCAAACCTTAAGTAGTGAAAAATTGTGGAATGGGTAGAAGTGAACAACAAATAACTTTAAGTGTAGTTACATATATTACCCCTACATACTAACATTACATACTATGTAAATAGAATGACTTATATTTTGTTTTATAGACTAAATTTATATATTATAATATATATTATTTGTCTTTTTTTTTCAATATTAATTTGACTTTAAAATACTATCTACTGGTTATAATAAAGTTTTACTAACCATTTAATTAATAAAACTTTATTTAAACCAAATTAAAAAAAAACAATATCTCAGTACTTACATTCAATTTTGCAATTTATCATTTATTATTTACGGACATTTTATAGCAATACCTGCCACATAAGTGCCTACATCGATTTCCGAAAGTGAGTAGGCCCGCCGATTTGCATGCCGAGTTGCGACAATAAGTTGCAACTGACTCAATAACTTCAACAAATACATTTCGCAATTATTGTATGATTGTACGAATGAATAAATGAATAAATAAAAAAATAACCTGACTTACCTCGCCGCCGCTTGTGGTAAGTTAAAGAGATACTAGATAGTAATAAGTACTTAATACTAAATTATTTCTATCGTTACAGGCTAGCCTAATGCGACAGAATAATAATCTTATTTCTAGCTTAAATCTAAACCTAACACTATAAAAACTATAACCTAACGTAACGTTCCTAAAATCTAAAATAGTTTTCTCTAAACTACAAAGGCAATAGGCAGCCTTTGCGAATACGTGTTTATGAGAACAGATCTATTCGGTCAGACACTGTGTTGAGCACACGCAGCGCCCGTACGACTCGCCTTATAAATCGCGGGTTCGATTCAGGTTGCGCCAACACATTTTTGTGTGAATTGTTTCATTCGTGCTGCTCCACATCAATGAAGGAAACATCGTGAAGAAACCGGCATGTCTAAGACCGGCATGTCTGACATCCTCCAACCAGCACTTGCCAACGTGTGTGGATTAATTCCTAAACTCTCTTAACTTGTATGATACTTCAGAGGAGACCTGTGCCCGCAGTGGGATATTAAAAAGGATTGAAGTGAAACTAAATTCGCAACTACTTATGACTAACCTACCAACTTTAACAGGCATTGGCACGCAAATCACTTCCACTAAGGTAGGTTAATTATTTCCAGTGAAGTTTCATGTCAATTGATAGGTATCTTGTTAATTGGTAAAAATTTTATCCTTGTACAAATCAATTTTTAACTGTGAAACTGCGAGGCTGACGTGTACATAGGAATTATCACTAATTATTATTAGTAATTATACTCATTGATTTAAATAACAAGTGCTCAATATCCGCAGGAAACTGCCCAAACCAACTTCCTCGCCTACTTAGTTGACGTAACTCGACAGTTGATAATTACGTCATAATACCTACAAAACATTTTAATAAATAAGCTAGATAAATAAATATATTTAGTAGGTACTTAGGTATGTTTCAAATGGAACATCGCGCGCCGCATAATAGCGGCGAAAATAATAGCAAATAGGTAGTAGGTACCTACTTAAATATGGAATTGATAAGAATAGGTTAGTATTTAGAGATAAATAAGTGTGCCTATAGGACCTACGAACAACCTGAACTGGAAAGGCTATACTATAATTGAAACCAGATATTCTTCAGGTCATTGCTAAAGATTATGTCAAGTCAGAAATAAATTTGATTATATTTTGATATGATTTTCGCCGTGCACAATTTTTCCAAAAATTTACCGTCCCGCAACCCTACTAGGTATTTTCTGATCTCTTTTGACTGACTTTTCTTCTAATTTAATAAAAGATGAGACACATGAATTTGGCGGTCTCTTCAGCAATTGGGGTTACCTAAGAAAATAAATTGAAAAATAATATTTCATTTTGTAGGGGTTACTCTTTTCTTATTCTAATTGATTAATTAAAATTTTAACGTTACAATACTATGGCATATGGCTCAAATAACATAGAAACTAAGTTTTTATATTTATTTTCTGGTTCACCTAGTTTAAGTATACAGCACGCACCTTAGATATTGGAGATAGACATGTTTATTGTCTTACTTCATACTAATACATATAATAAATGCAAAAGTTTGTATATTATGGATGTTATTTTACACAAAAACTACTGGATAGATTTGGATGAAATTTTGCAGAGATAGATTATAGTCTGAAATATATATAGCGGAAACTAGTATTAAATATTGTTACGATTGTGATGTTTCTATCTTCTACATATGTCTATTAGAGAGATAAACGCGTAAATCGCGAGAAACGGGGCCTAGGTATACCACGGAAGAAAGAAGCAAGTTGTTTAGTTACTTTTTCTAAGGTCTATACAGCAGGTACCTACTTACATATATACAAAATCATTGTAACATAAAACCTTGTAACCTTTTAAGAGAACAACAATACGGTTTGCGATAGTATCAACTAGGCGTTGGTTAAATAATGCAGATCATGGTGTCATAAACTTTATTACATGCGAACAAGGTATTATTATACTTACACTAATGGAAAGTGTGCCGGTAACGAGGTATTTAGTTGTGAAACAGATATCCATTAAAACTGATTAAAGCCCACGGAAATGTATTTACCTATCGCAAAATGTATTAGGTGCTATCTATAACATTGTTATCTATCATAGTATGTATTTTGTTACCTATGAATAATGTACCTATATTCCAAGTACTTTTGGGACTAAAAAGTAGCACCAGTGGCGCAGCGGTATCGGCTACAGCTTTGAATACAGATCGGGGTTCGATTCGTGGTCGTGCAAATTATGTATGTGAACTGTTTCATCGCCGCAGCTCAAAATCGGTGAAGTAAAACATCGATAGGAAAGCAGCATGTCTTACTAGGCATTTGTGCTGCACAACAAAACATGATACAAGCATTAATCTTATCTCTTTCTACTCATCTCTAAACGACAGAGACAGATAGTACTTACTTGTAACATATTTTCTTCTGCATGTTTCACTAGTGGAAACTAGGGATTATAATAACTAACTATTCGAGGACATTTGACACTCACCAACCCACACTTAGCCAAAGCTCCGATTCTCGCGCTTTAGACATTTATCTCTAATAGACATATCTCGAAGATAAATAAGGATTTTATTCGTTTTCTATTAAAGACAGTTGTCTATTAAAGATAAATGTTTAAATCGGGGCCGAGGCTCTTTCGACATTTAAGAGATTTTAGAGAAGACCCGCGCTTAGTAGTGGGACCCTAGGTTGTTACTTAGTTACTAATAACAGTTCTTGTCTCCTCTTCCAGGTTTGTATGCTGTGCGTCGTAACGACCTATGCCCAATATGACTCCGGGCCAACCCCTCCAAGATTACAAATTCCTGGTGCAATACCTCTTGGAAATCCCCGACAGTTTAGACAAGGCAGACTACAAGCCATTCCGGGAGAAGGAGGACGTCCCCGTCTAAGAAGGCCAGGTCAAGGCAGACCATCCTTCAAATCTGTAGACGCATCACCGCGGCCTAATCTTCAGTCTCTCGATGATTTTGCAAAGCCAGTAACAGAAGAACCAGAAGATGAACTGGAAATCAACACACCTACAGTATTCTCCCCGAGCATATTCTCTACGGCTGCTGAACCCCAAAACGATTACTACGACGTAACCACAACTTCCCAACCCAAACCTCCTATTGTTTTCAATCCCTTCCCACAGTCAACTCCTTCCCAAATCAAACTCGAACCAGTAAAACCCACTCAATATAGACCACCGCCGCCGCAATCGTTCAACCCGATAAGAAATGAGCCCAGGCCACAACCAGCCAGACTACAGCCTTTATCCAGCCGGCCCCAGAGACCTGTCTTCAGACCTGAACCCAAACCTTTTGTTGAAGAAGATGAAGGCCGTATTCAACCCGTCAGACAATACTCGCGACCACAAGAGCAGATTCGTGCGCAACCAAAACCAGTGCCAGCTCCCCAACAGAAATACACCCCATCAAATCAGAGAGAAAGAAAACCCGTCGCTCAAATTCTTCGCAAATACAGAGACGAGAATGAGGACGGCAGCATCACTTGGGGATTCGAGAACGACGACGGTTCATTTAAAGAAGAAACCATTGGGACGGATTGCATAACTCGCGGCAAATACGGATACGTGGACCCTGATGGTCTAAAGCGCGAGTACAATTACGAGACTGGTATAGCTTGCGACAAAACAAAAGAAGAACAAGATGACAGAGGCTATGTTGACTACCAAGAAAATAAGGCTGTTCTACCCAATGGTATTACGGTCGACCTAGCTAATATGGGTAAAAAGTCCAAGAGGCCATTTAGATCACCAACCAATCATTAGAACATAAGTATAAATGTATTAGTATATTTATTTTAGGAAAAAATAAAATAAGGACATTTTTATAGTCTCGTCATGTAAATATATGACTTCAGGTGGTTTTACATGTGCCTTGAGCAGGTAGGTAATGATTAAGAGATCGAAATAAAGAAAATCTACCTAGATAATATATCATGGTTTTCTGTCAAGTCTAAGTCAAGCATTACTTAATACCTATTAAAGATAGGTACTTACTGCTCATGTCCATAACTTACCTAATTCTACTTCTCCCTATTATCCAGAAAAATATTTGATTTTAAAGCTTGTGCATACGTGGGGGGCCTATAATACCTATTTCCGTTAGTGACTCGAGTGAAAAAGGGACAAAAGTCCCTTTTATCATTTTAACGGTTAGCTCTTAGTTTGCACCATAGACGTAATAATAGTTAGCACTGGCAAAACATGTACAAGAAAACATTTTGCAAGCACGGTCTATCTCAATCGCTCAGGGATAAGTAGGTAGAGACTGTTTGAACTGGTGTCATGTTTTGTAGAACAGTGCAAAAGTATTAAAAAAGCCCAGGCTTTGGTAAAAAAAAGTCGAAATTATTGTGTCTGATTGAATCTGGGCTCGTGTGAAGCAGTTTTTTTCAGGTCAAGTGATTCCAGATGCTGACAGTCTAGGCCTAAGTTTAACGTGAGATGAGTGGTCACACATAGTTTTAGCCAGCTAAAACTAGGTCTAACCACACTTAGCCTTTTAGCCATAACATAGCAAATTGCTTATTTAAAGTAATAAGATATCATAACCTATCGATAAACACAAGAATGTTACATTTTAATAAAACAAAAATAAAATAGAACACAGTCTATATTGATTAAACTTAGGTAGATGCATAGTCTTAAATGTACATTATACAAATCTAGTAAGGACGATTATTCATGTAAGGTTGGGGACGCCTCATCGGTGGAGGCATTCTGTTAGGTGGAGTTATTGATATGTCCAAATAGTTGCCAATTTGAAACTTGACCTGTGACAGTGTTTTATTATCATCACCTCCACGCTGTCCAGAGCATGTAACTCCAATCTCTCTCATGCGGTATGTTGGTGATCTCATATCTGGATATACAATAGCAAAGTCAAAGTATGTTCCTTTACGTCTTGTCTCTGGATTTACTTCTTTCACCAAACCAGTAAGTTCACGGAGTGTTGCATCCATCCATGTATAAATCTGAAGTTCATTTTGAGGAACATTTCCTCTTGCATAGTCACCAGGAGAGTTGTGTCTACCCGTTGAACAAAACACACGAAGCAGAAGTGGGCATGTCTAAAAAACACATAAATTAAGTAAGTACAGTTGAGTCATAAAGGCAGATTTTACTGGATTTTACTTAATAATAATTGGTAGTAGGCTAAAGGTTAAGATTCAGAGAAAAGTTTATTATTGCAATATGAGTTAAGTAGACTTATAATAATAATAATGACATATGCCGTAAAGAAAAAACAGTAAATTACCTTTTCTCTATCCACCGGTTTCTCAGAAGGCTTAACCTCTTCAACAACCATGGACTCAAGTCCTGCCATTCTCATGTTATATTCAAAGCCTATTAAACTGAATAAGCAAGTATCAAACAAAATCAAATATCAGACTAAACTGTATTTGCTGGGATGCTATCTAATTATATTTTTTTGGACCAAAACAAATAAACACCACAACTAGAGGCACTGCTTTTTTTTATTAAATCAATCCACAGTCTACAGTGCACATGCATAGCATCATTTTAATTAATCTGTGGTTCACAGCAAGGAACTTATACTGACTAACAACAAGACTGTGCACTACGATGAAAAATCAAGTCCGCGTGAGAGGGCTCCCGGTGGTAGTGTGTCTCTTTCTAATGAGGTGACCATGATCAAACAAAACACTGGACATTTTGCTTAACAAACGATTAAATATTGTTATTACATATATAATATAATATTATAATATTTTACTACGCTATTTACCTATACCTAGCTAATTTATTATATTAATCCAAAACATCGCGTGTCTATTTTTCTTTATTCTAAATCACTTACTCTACTTCAGAGTGATGATGATCTCGCATTGAATATAATTTCATAATCTATAGCTTGATGTGTAGCCGTGTGTACAAAAATGCTAGGTATGTTTGTGAAATGTGAGATAACCCCACATATTATTACTATTAATTGAATATTAGGTCAAATAAACGCGTTGCAATGTTCTGGACTTTTATATATTAGAATTATGAAAACCACGCTTTAATCACCATCTTTTTATTTACCAAAGACAACCACAAAAACATAGATTAAATAATATCGAATGCAGTATACAAATGTCAAGTATCTCACATGGACAAAATATAAAATAATGAAAGTTGAATAAATTTTTATTAATTAGTTTTTATACATTGCTGAACAGTACAGTTTTAGTTTAAGACAGTCGGTACATACTTTGAGTATATTTCTACCTGCCTACAACTACGAGATTGTATAAAAATATTTGATCAGCAAAATTCATGGTTACCCTAAAGAATATGACAGTTACTTTTACCTTTCGGTGCCTGCTTTCCCGTCGAACATGATTTTACAGTTTTTCGTGAATAACAGATTTATTATGACTATTTTCACAATCTTAAATAGACGCACGGGAATCAAACAATCAACCAAAAGAACAAAAAACAATAAATACTACTCTTTTTCAGTATTAATGAAATATTAAGAAAAAAAGGGAATTGGTATTTAATTATAGAAACTGTGTAAATATTTCAATAAGTTTCAACGAGAACAAGAGGTGAGGAGAACAAGAAGTGTCCGTTTCGGTAGATCATATAACAGTAAAATATAAAATTTTCTACCTTTTTTACCAAATCTTGTTAATCTGGACGTTAGACAAGGACACACCACCGGGAGCCCTCTCGCCAGGACCGCTTTTAGCTAGCAAGTGATTTTAAGGAAATATCTGCCCTAGCAATAAAAAAATTGGTTGCCTGTAAATTCGGTATACGGGCGAAAGTTTTACGTGACAACGACTTTGAGTGGTAAAATAATTTTAATGTGAATATTCATTCGTATAGTAGGAAGAAGGATGAAACATAGTTGAGTGGGAGAGAGACGCAAGGCATTCGGCGGGCCTCTCTCTCGTTCGGTGACTCATCGTAACGTTACCGAGCGTTACACTTTTTCATAAGTGCCTCCCAGCCGCAACCTAATTTAAGACGTTGTCACGTCAAAAATAGATCTCATTTTACCTGAACAAAAATTTTTGTAACAGTCTTGTTAATAGTTATGAGGTCCTTGTATTTATGTATATACTGACACTGACATTTGAAGTTGACAACCCGCTGACAATTCTAGTACCTTGCTGACACTTGACAGTGACATTAAACAGAAATTGTGCATTATTTTTATCGATTAATTTGAACGGGGAAATAAAAATATACCGTGTTGTTTTTTAAAATATGCCTTTTTGAAACTGAATTTAACTTTGCTTAAAGTACACAAATCTAAGTTTCGTGTTAATTATATTAGAACTATGGCTCACAGGGAGGACGACGATTCATTCCAAGAAGACGACGTTTACATCAATCCAGAAGATGGAATGCCCAATGTTCATCCTAATATTGCCGATTTAGAACAGGAATGTAATGTGCAAGATGAAGTCGATGAATTTGATGATTTGCCAAAATCCGTTATCGTCACAAATATACACAGTGACGTTTTCGCCGACGAAAAGTTAAAGAAAGAAATGGAAGATTTGTTTCGTACGTTTTCCGATAACATAACGTTTCAGTGGCTCCGAAGTTTTAGGCGTTTACGCGTTAACTATGACAGTCCGCTGGCCGCAGCTAATGCGCGAGTGCAACTTCATCAATATCAGTTTTACAATTCTTACATCAATTGTTACTTCGCCCAACCTGTATCGCCAGTGTCGTTTAAGAACCTAAGGCCGCCTGCCCCTGTAAAACAGTTCTTGATATCTCCACCGTCGAGCCCCCCTGTAGGATGGGAGCCACGAGAAGAAAATGAACCATTAGTTAACCATGACTTACTAGCGGCTCTTGCTAATTTAAGCCCGGGAGAGAGTCGTGAACTGCATGCGCCTACTCCTACACAGCCAGCTATCATTGTGCACACAGCAACTGTTGCTGCTGAACAAAACACTCCTTTTGTGAGTAACATACCTCACACTCGTTGTCCAGATTATTGATACTGTTGCCTTTTTTATTTAATTTAGTCTTTTTAATTAGAGTAGTTAATGCTTTATATTCAATTCCATGTCAATTTTTGTGACATGACATGCCAAAGACACGATTGTCTAAAGTTGGCTGAACAATAAAAGCTCTGTTTATGAGCTTAAAATATTTATTAACATTGTTAGAATATAAATAATTGTTGTTTTGCTTGCTATCTGCATATTTAATTTATCAAACATTACACAATTCAATTGGTGCTATGTTTTGTAGAGGTGGTAACACATTTGCCCCCTTATGTGTCGTGTGTTGTCATAGGATTATCACAATTGTAACAATTCATATGTTTTTTTGCAAGTGTGTCTTTATTTCTCTAACCATAGTAAGTGTATAAAATGGATAGGGCTGGTGGCATAACACAACACACAGAGTAAGGTAAATGTGTTCTGCTATCAGAAATAATATACCTAACAATTGCTTGTTTGTATGTTACATAATAACTTAATTAATTATATTGTATTACATATTGTAAAATCATTTCAGAAATGTGTATTTCAATTATCATTAATGACTTGTTTTATGTAATTAATATATAATTATACAAAGTACATAATTGGTAGAATGTGAATTGGACAACAGTTGGAAACATATCACAAAAGCAAAATAATGTTAACCACATTTAATTAAGATTCCTGCTCAATGAAACTAAAGTGTTTACATTTAACAAATTCTTTGCAAAACTTCAGGAGTTTTTTTTGTTTTTCATTATATTATATAACTTGCGCTGATAATACAAACCCTATCAAATTGGTACTATTATTGGTTTAATAAACTGTCATGAGCTTTATAAGTCAGTTAAAGGTCTATGAAGAAGCTATGTGGTGGTGGAGACGTATAGGGCTCTACTTTAAAATATAGGTTGCAGGTTCAATCTGAAGTACCCACACATCTATGTTGTTTCATTGCCACTGCATAAAATCAGTAAAGGAAAACTATATAAGGAAACTGGCATTTAAAACTAAACATTTCAAGACATGTGAAACCCAACAACCTTCACTTACCTGGGCAAGGCCCATATGTGTGGATTAAGGCCTAAACTCTCTCAACTATGTAAAGAGTTAACAAGTTGGCTAAGACCTTAACACTTATACTGTTCCCGAGCTAAGTCAGATGTTGACCATCTAGTACCCAGTTATTTAATCTAATTCTGTTATTCATTGCACAAGTAAATTTACTTTTCCAAATGAAAAAAGTAAGAATTTAACATTTTGTGATAATATTTCTAAGTAATGTTTCCTAAATTCAAGGAAAGCTCCTCCTGAAAGAAAGCCTATTATAATATTGTATTTATTCTAACTATATTGTTGTTAAAATTATGTTTGGTGTATTGTCATAAATGTTGTTGGTTTTGTCTTATTGTGATACCTAGATTTTATGAAATGTTGGCAGCATATTGTCAATGGTAAAATGCAATTGATGTTCATACAGGCCTAGGACAATATTTTGTTCCATGTAGGCAGTAGAACATGAGCGGGTTACTTTTTGCTTAGGACTTGGCTCAACACATTTTGTAAAAGGAAATTAGAAACTTAGTAGCATTCAGCGAATTGTTATTTTGTTAAAATATTGGCATCTGTGAACCTAAAATTGTTATCCATTCTCATGACATACTGTTAAACAAATCATATAAATGAATGTGTAATAGTAATAATAGAATTGCAATGTAGTTTTTATAAACATTTTACAATGTAGAAATTTGGCAAGCTTTTGTATAACATCGTATAAAAATGTCGCCATTGTTGTAAAAGTTCCTTTGTTATTTTTAGATATATTTATTTATTATAAGTACCTAAACTTAATTGGTATTGCACCGGCAACTATTGCTAGGGCCACTTGATATTAATAAATTTTAATGAACCAACAGGCATTTCTAGTGAATACTTTCTCACCTAGTTGGTGAGTCAATTAGTTTTAGAAAATATAGTTATAATAGTAATTTATTTAAACGGCGAATGTGTTACACTTTCGTCATTATGGTGTACCATTAAATATTGGCTCATGGGTAGACTATACAGGTTCAATCAACGATAAAAGTAAAATATGGATTAAAAAGTTTAATGCCTTAGAAACAGTCCGTTTTACTAAGTAATTACATAACTAACAAGACATTTGTCAAGCATTTATCAATTTATTTATGATGCGCGTTCTGTCATTCATTATAATAATATGATTATTATAAACTTGGCTGACTTACGACACTTATCTAAGCACACTAACATACTATGCGAATAAAAGGACTCGCAGTTAAGAAAGGTATAAGTCCTAAGAACGTTGAGTACCTACCTACCTACTTGTTATTGGATGGTAAACTCTGAAAAAAGTGCCAACCCACGTGTTTGCGTGCTCCAATGATAATTGTTTCTTATTCGCTCATCTGCGTACACAGCAATTTCTCTGTAAAGATAGGTAATGAGCATTGGGAAACTGTTATAGAAACTGCATTAGCTCATTTAGTTTACGTTGAAGCACAGTGCAATGACAACGAGCTTGCTTTCGAAGTTTACCGAGGTTCATTATTACTGTACCTACCTCTATCTGTGATCCCTCTTTCGCGACGTAGCGACCAGTGACCACTGACAGTTGGTAGTTATTGTACTGACAAAAACCAATAGGTCTCTACCTAGGTCTTAATGGCAAGGAAATTTATGACTTTTATGAGACACGCTATCTATAATACTGCAATATTTTTGAATCTATGTGAAAAAATCTTGTGATTATCTTGTTCTAAATGTACCTGTCCTTGTACATAACAATGTGAAACCGTTTTTGCCCAATGATCCTATTATCGAAAATTTGTACCCTAGCTACTTATCTCAATGTGTTAAGTCTTACATCGGTGTATCATCTATTGAAGTTTTATAATATCTCTGTGATTTTCATTATTGTTCGATGTAAATATATAACAATATCGAGTTATAAATCGGACTTTTTGTTAAAAAAAATTACACAACTGTTTTATAAGTTAATTTTTATTTAGGTACACTGTACAATTTTACAAAATATATAGATGTCTGTACAATTTTGTCTACTTAACGTAAAACATTTCTTCTAATTGTTTCTAATTACCTACCTATTTCCAGGCACCTATTACCTACTTCATCTTATTTGTTACTTTATGGCACCAATAGGTCCGTTTAGCGTCAAATTAGTGTTGAGCATGTATGTATTTACATTATGTCGCTTGTCGGTCACCAAATAGTTAAATTGTAGTAATATGACTAGTAATTACCTATTTACCTAAATGATATTAGAATCAATCAAATTAAATTTCCTTTACATGTTCATTTACTCGTTTGACGCTGACTATTCTCAAAAGAACTTACTAAACTATGACACATCCACCGTTAGGTAATTGCATGACCTAATTAATATTCAAACGTAAGTGATCATTTCAGTACCTCCCTTCATTTGTATAACACCTACCTAATAATGTAGGTCACAAGATATGTGATACCAGCGAGATTCACAGAATGACTGATAAAACTTAACACAGCTTAACTAAACAGGTACGAAGACTATAATGCAGTTGACCAAATTGGTGCCAACCTTGTTGCAATTAGATACGATACCTACTATAAATACGATTTTATACAAATATATTACTCGTACAATACAAAAATATCAAGTGTTGGTTGGTACCTAGTTATTTTATACAATACAACTTATTGTACCTACTGACAGAAATTATACCCACATAATAATTTATCTAATTGAGCAAGCTATCGCAGGTACTACTAATAAAAAAAAAAATTAAGGCACAACACAACTAGTCAAATATATCAAATACTTTATTCGTATCTACTTAGTTCACGACAACATATGTATACCTACATACTTAGTTAAGAGAACTGTAAACAGTCATTTCGCTGCCAGCTCTCAATTATTATAATCGGATTATGTAACTATGGTTGTAGACGAAGTTTTTCACATGACCCTATACTATAGGTACCTAGATAATACCACAAATAATATAATACTAATAATTCCTAGTAATGTAGCCATCTATGTGTATGTACTATATTGTTGCGAAAATAGTGGTTTTCAGATCCGTTATTATTAGTTAAGTTTAGAATTTCATATTAGGAACTTTTTTATATCACACGAATTGCTAATCAAATTTATTAGGTCATCTACTATCTAAACTGTATTTATATTAACGCTTGACGGCGGAATTAAGAAATAATTTATTTTAACATTGCCTTCCTCCACTAATTTAATAGGAGACTTTTTACTAGTTTCAAGTAGGAATGCTGGATAAATTTAATTTTGAATATGACCATTGAGAATTCAATTTCTCCATAATTTTAAACCTTTTTACTAGGATCATCGAGCGGCACCATGACTTCGGCAGGCTTGTTGTCTTCAGAATAAGTCCTACGCCTTCTGCCTGAGCAGCTGGTGAAAAGCGTGTCACCTTTGCCGAAAGTCTCACCGTCTGCAAGAGATTGGGGCATTGGCTGATTCATGGTTTCTGGTAGGAACATACACAAAAACCCAGATACTAGCGCAAGAACTCCAAAAGTGATTGCGGGAATTTTGGGGTTAAATGAATCTAGCAACGTGATCAATGGAGTCAAGGCACCAGAAAGCCTAGCACACATTGAACCTAAGCCGAGTGCAGAGTTCCTCACAACAGTCGGGAATAATTCAGCAGAATAGTTGTATATTATAGCAAAGGAGCCTGCTATAAACAGTTTTCCTGCTATTACTACGGCCGTTGCTAAGGTACTTCCATCAGGGAGAAAACAAGCAATTACACATCCTGCACCACCAATTAACATCATTGCGCATATCAAAGGCCTGCGACCCCAAATATCTAAGAAATATACTACAGTTCCGTAGCTAGGGAGCTCTACGAAACCCAAGATCGCAGTTATTAGATAAGGGTTGCCTTCTAGCTTGCCAGTACTTAAGGTGAGACCATAATAGGCAATAGAATTAGCAAACCAACAAAAACAAACATTCAGCGTCTTACTTCTTAAATAAGGCGTTTTGAACAGGCCTCCGATACTAGCGGAAGGGGCTTCCGAACCTTTTGAGGCTTCAGCCTTACCTCGAGAAACAAGTTCAGCTTTATTCAAAGTTTGCTCTGATTTATTGAATTTTAATGCCTTTTCTACTATATCTACTGATTCTTTAGATCGACCTTGTGCCCAAAGCCATCGAGGAGATTCATCCATTATCCAAATATGTGGGACGAGAAGCAAACCGTGGAGTCCATAAATCATTTGAAGAATTTGCCTATTGTCTATCACAGCTCCCCAACCGGCAACTAACATAATACCACCGGCGAAAGCCGCTTGGAAAGCTACACCACAAAGTGTCCGCTTGCTAGCGCCAACCAATTCCATGGTTAGAACAAATCCCGTTATATAAGAACCGGCTGACCCAAATATTCCATACATAAAACTAACACATAAGAATGACCAATACTCGGGAATAAATGCTACTAATACTCCAAAGACAAGTTGTAACACCCCGGACCAACAAAATATGGTCTTTCTTCCGTATTTGTCTGCCAAGCCTCCCAACACGACGGCGCCCGTGAATACTCCTAACATGTATGATGTCTGGGCTAACGCGCCCATCCATCGCTGATCACAAACTAAATCCCACTCAATGGCACGAGAGGACGATCTGTATGTTGTGTCATATACAAATTTAGAACACTTTGTTGCTATATCGCTATTATTTTGAAAGATCAGACAACTTTCTAGATCGCCTAAAGCCGTTTTTGGTATTCTAGCCAGTATCCCTGTGGAATTCCAATCTGCTGCTGACTCATTTGTGTCGACGCCATCCACCCAGCATCTGAAAACAGATAGAGATTAACTTGTGGTATGCCAATTGTTCAATAGGTTTGGTTCAATTCGGAGACAAGGCTACATAACCTTGTCTCCGAATTTCGTAGCTAGTGTATTCGTAGCTTTTTCGGACTTGACTAGCATGCTCCGTAGCAACTTATATGACTCCCAATTAAAAATTTAGTTACCCCTACCTTTAATTTTTTTAGCTACGGACACTCCCTCTTTCAATTAAAAAAAAACGAAATCGATTCATCCGTTCTGAAGCTACGCGAACACAGACACACACACACCATAGTTAGCCCTTTAGTACTTATTTTGTACTTACTTATATTTTAAACCCGCGACAAAAAGGGAGGTGTTTATAAGTTCGACGAGCATACTATATAAATGTCTGTGTAAGTAGGTACTATAAGTTAGGAGCATCGATTTTGAATCGGTTTTCTGTATTTTGAAACAACAGATTGAGATGGATGTATATTGGGTAGTATATAATATAGGGTATTTCACTTTACAGTTAAGTATTTCCCAAATATACTAATAGATAGATATCACAAATAAAATACACAAAAGTTTAATATTTAAATTTTATTTGCAGTAATTCAGTATATACTAACATTGTACTTAGGGCTAATTGAATTACAATAATCTATGCGCTGTAGAGGTTTAGACATGTTTTAACTGAGACTCGTCTAAATAATATAATGTAGGGACCTACATACTTACCTATACCTACTTCTACGCGTCTTCTAATTTTCGAAGTTACATTTCGATGACAGTTAGTCGCCTTTTTAAGATTGTTGTGGGTTCACACGGACCGGCTCCGGAAGAGCAATAGGCGGCGCGGCGCGACTTATAAGCGGCACAAGTTATAGGCCTGGAGCTAGCCAGAGCCGCCGCCGTTTTACATAGACAGGCTGGATGAGCACTGTTTTTGAGCGTGGAAGTGTAGGTAGTACGTCATCAGAGGCTGACTGCTTCTGATGACGTACGCGGACTTATCTAATCTTCCGCGGCTTCTCTCTTATTACATATTTACTAAGCGTGTTTAGACTCTCAAGCATTCCAAAAATAAAATAATTGACATACTTATGTCAATAATCCTTATTAAAATCATTAAAAACTCTGTTTTATAAGTAATAAAAAGATCTACTTTCCTCTGCAAACCGGTCTGTATAAACGGATCCTGAAGCTACATTTAATATTTTCGATTAGTATAATTTTCTTTATATATTTAGGTAAGAGCTTTACAAGGCACAAGTATATAAGGCAATAAAAATTAAATTATATTACATTAAAGTTACATTTATGTTTCCTTTTTGTCATAAACATGTTTCCATGTTATTTTTGCATCCAGTTTGACACATAACCAACTTACATAAATAAAAACTTTACATACTTAGTACATAGTACAAAATGAAGTCGCTTTGGTTGTCTGTTCGCGATAAGCTCAAAAACTACTGAACGGATTTTCATGCGGTTACTCGTATCACTAATAGACAGAGTTAACCATGAATAAGGTTTAAATGTAAGTATAATTTGTACCCGTGCGAAGCCGGGGCGGATCGCTGGTCCAGTTCTAGTATGTATAAAGTTACTAGTGTTACTACTACATACATACCTACTCCTGTTAATGTAGACATGTAAGTATATTGGAAACGTGTCAAAACGAAACAAAACAACATTTACAAAAGTTTTTACAAATATTATTATCTATAGTAAACATGAAACAATCAAATAAAAAATACTTAGATCTAAGGATGCCTAGATATAAAAAAATAATATGTGTACCCTGTAACAGTTAAAGTTTTTTATTTAGACTTAACTGACGGCACGTTGACCCTTTGTTTTACTTGGTGGTTAAAGATAACGATGACAAAGATCGTACTTGCACGTGCAGTCAGTAAGTACCTATTTACCTTATTCATTTAGGTTGTGGTATGGGAACGAAAATAAGCAAGATGACTAAATTAATTATTTTTAGTCCGTCTAGCGTCTTGTAGATTGATCTACTTACACGTATTTTCTTTTATATAATAATCTTTATATACCTACATATAAAAATTAATCCCTATTTCCCTTGGTCACGCCATCACGCGTGAACGGCTGGATCGATTTCACTATTTTGTTGAAAATATTTTTTGAAGTACGAGGATGGTTCTTACGTTGAGAAATTTTTTAAAAAATCAATCTCCTCCGTAACGGCTTGACCGATTTCTATGAAATCTTATGACTATATTCGATAGGTCTGAGAATCGGTCGTAACGAGTTTGGACCAAGGAATCGCGTAGACCCATAGAAACTTTAGACTCTTTTAGAGTAAGGATTCTCAAGGATACCATCTCATGGGATGCCTACGTCATAAAAACATCTTCCAAGTTTCAAGCAAGTCTACAATTAGCGATTTAGGCTATATGTTGTTATTTATAGACGAGGTAAAGTACTCCCACTCCTTTACTTTTATACAATTTAACTGAGCATTTTAATATCAAAAGAAAAATACGTATGCAATATTTTTTAATAATCTACAAGCGGACTAAATATAGGTAATTTAGATTTTCGTATTCCTATTAGTTGATGCACAGTACCGTACAGTCCACCAGACACAAGCAATTATTTCGCCAGAACGCGATTATGCCGTTTGGCGAAGTGCTGGCCTGACGGTACCACTACCGGAAAATGTAGTTGAGTGGCTTACCCATCCCAACTTACGTACCTGCTTTTCCTTTTAATTCATCTCCATCGTTACTTAACTTTGTTTTACTTAAATTACTCTAATAAGCAAATGACTATTTCCACATAAACATGCTATAAATACCAACATTTACTTATAAATAAATAACATCAAAAAATTAATTATTAGTTGAAAAAATGCTTTTAGCTGAAGTCTTTTTTATTTACCTATGTATTAGTAACAATACAGAGCACTATCTGGCAGTATTCTATTGAGCATGTGTTGTAAAATATCTAAATCTATTAATTAACCATGTTTTTAAATGCCTTTCGAGTATGTTTAAACCTTAAGCTCAGGGTTCAAAAATGTATCCTACCCTTCCTGAATAATAGTCCCTTCAAATCCAACTATGCACTTGTCTTCTGATAAATGATTATAATGTAGCACCATTAAAAACTGATTTAATAAGTAGAGATACTTACGAAGTTTTATAACATTGGATATACCAACCTCAACAAGATATAAAAGTATTCGTTAGAAATAATGCTTTACGAATTCACAGCATCACTCCTAAAAAAGTTATTTTTTTCTACTAACACTTTAAATTTTCATACGTCGTAAGGCTAAGTTAACTTAGGTACATGTCAGTATGTTTATAATAGGCCATGGTTTTACTTTATAACAGCGAAGCCATGCAAAGGATTCAATTTTGTAAACTAGTTTTAATCTAACTCACTATCTACTTGGTACATGATGCCTCTTTAAACAAACTGAATGGGTTGAAGTGGTTAGTCATATTGACTATACGTATAAAAGTACTTCATAGATATATCTTACTATAGGCCGACCGTTTAACTCGCGTATCGCCATCTGAGGTACAAAGTCATAAAACATTAATTAAATCTCTTAAAGAACTATTTAACCACAGATAAAAGTAATGTAAGACTATTCGTCACTAATATCCATATCGCTTGAATCATCATCACTATCTGTGTAGCTTGGGGAGTCAGAATCTTGGCGATAGGCGATACGCGAGTTAAACTGTCTATTTTAAAAAAAATGACTAATTTGTGCCTGACTGCAAAGTTGTACAAGTCTGACCAGTGTTGCAGCTAGTCTATTATTTCAAATTACATTGTACTTGCTTTATTATTTGTATTACCGCGTACCTAAATTAATTAAGAAACTGATTGAATTGACTTGTGCAAAATCCATTATCAAACTATTGATGAACTACGACTGTGACTAGACATTTAAAGTCTACTTAGTATTAATAATCTAATAATTACGTAAACGAAAACTTGCCTTTAAGTTAAATATTTACAACAGCGCCTTCTGTAATTTAAACAAAAATCGTGTAACTACCGTGCTCACATTCTCTGCAAAGTGAGCAAAGACAAATATCTACTTAGTACGATGTACAAAATAGCTACAAAATTTAGAAATCTCCTTAATTAATATTTTACCTTTACTGAAATATATCTATAAAAATAACCCTGTTTTCTTGAAAAAGTCTTGAAGACAATTATAAGGCAAGGTTGATAGTTTATCGTCGATTACATCAACTGGGACTTCTACCACAACTTTTTAGTTTAAATTATGGTTTCTTTTCCATAACGTCTAGTGGTACCATATTTTCTGGCAATTCCACTGAATCTGTGCTCATACGTCGTCCACTACAGTTCGTGAAGCACGTGTCTCCTACACCAAACTTCTCGCCATCCTCTAGCGACTGGGGTAATTCTCTGCCGATAGTCTCAGGCAACAACAAAGTTGAGAATCCAGACAACAAGGCAAGGAATCCGAAAAGTACAGTTGGTATTTTAGGATTTAAAGTGTCTAATAAATTGATAAGCGGTGTCAGCGCTCCTGAAACACTCGCACACATACTGCCGAGTCCCACTCCAGAACTACGTACCACCGTTGGGAAAAGTTCAGCGGAATATTTATAAAGAATGGAATAGGATCCCGATATAAAAAGTTTTCCTACCATCACGATACCTGTGGTAGCCGTTGAGCCATGAGGTAAGGCAACGATGACTAGACAGGCGACTCCACCTAATAGCATCATTGTGCTTATCAATGCCCTATGACCAACACGGTCTAAGAAATAAGCATTTATTACGTAACTGGGCAACTCTACGATACCCATCAAAAACATGATAAAATAAGGATTACCGTTAAGTTTACCCGTGTTTAGCGACAATCCATAATAGACCACTGCATTGACGAACCAACACACACATATGATCAAAGTCTTTCTAAGCATTCTAGGTGTCTTGAATAAGTCAAGGGTTCCCGCAGCGTGCTCATCTGTATATTTGGCGCAGGTCGCTTTACAATGCGACACTAATGCTGGGGTATCTATAGGGTCAGTACATCCGTTCCAACGCAATGCTTTCTCAATGATAGCAACGGACTCACGAGCACGGCCTTGCGCCCAAAGCCACCTTGGGGACTCGTCCATAAGGAACCAATGAGGAAGCAACAAGGCTGCGTGCAGAGCATAAAATATTTGTAAATAAAACCTGTTGTCTATTAAATAACCCCAAGCGGCTAACAGCATAATGCCCACAGCGAACATAACTTGGAACGTAACACCACATATGGTGCGCTTACTTGAACCAACAATTTCCATTGTTAGTACGAACCCCGCAATGTATGAACCTGATCCAAAAATACCATAAACAAATCGCAACCCTAAGAAACTATAGTAATTGGGAGCGAAGGCTACAGCTGCTCCTAAGAGAAGTTGTAAAACTCCAGAGCTGAGGAACGCTGTTTTTCTTCCAAACTTATCAGAAATTAGGCCAAAAATGATGGAGCCCGCCACTACGCCAAACATATATGCGGTTTGTGGAACAGCTCCCATCCAGCGCTGATCGCACACAAAATTCCACTCGATTCCTCTGGATGATGTGAAATATTGGGTGTCGTATACCCAACTTTCGCATTGAACTAATGTTTTGTTGACGTACATTTGGCAAGAATCAAGTTTTCCGTGTTCATCTACTGGGATAGCGTTCGTAACTAGAGTAGAATTCCATGCTTCTGTGTAGTTCTCGCTGTCGATCCCAGGCAGGAAGCATCTGGAAAATGAAATATATTTTATTTAATATTTGGACCTTAATTTCCAGTCATTAAAATGTGCAATGCATTGCAACGTTTACGTTAGTAGGATACACTTATGCTTATTGAAAATCGTAGTTTGTGGATATTGGTAGTTAAGGTCATATTTCATCAAAGCAGGTATTTGTTATTGACACTATAGCTATAAAGCGCAATCCATTTGTATAGATACTCCTAACTGTGGTTTAATTTTTTATAAGCTTTCCACTTTTAGCTACTTAAAAAATATAATGTATTTAATTTTAAAATCGGTTTAACTACGTAATAGTATTTTTTGTAGAAGTTGCCATAATGGTGGAACGCTAGTTAAAGACAAAATTATCCCAAAGTGATGATTAGGGAGGCATTTCCAAATAGAAATCTTTATACCCAAAGTAGTGGGGCGAAAACTAAACCAGGAAATGTGAAATATTTCCATATCCTAGAACTTATATGGTTCTATTTCATAAAATAGAACCACAAATGTTGCAGAAAGCACCTGCCGAAATGCATGCATGACATGCGGTTTCACATCATCGGCAGCTGCTTATTAGCGGCCCGTTTCGTCATAGTACCTTGTAGGGAGTTGAAAAATGAAAGCAGATAGGACATTGCCCATAAGAGGGGTTTTGCTGCTCTGAGGATGAAAGTCATATTAGCTATGTATTAGGTATATACAGTAAGTTTATAATATGATCTATTAATACTGAGCATTTCAGTTTATTTTTCAAATAAATAGATGAAAGACAGTGCACAATAGCATTTACCGGAAATAAATATAATAATATATGTATTTTATATGTTCGTGTTACTAATTAAAATAGTTTATGTGTGGGATAGAATTTTACAAAACGTGACTAAAATCGTTAGTTAATTTTGTAAGTAATTGAAATTGATGTAAGGGTATGATTAAGCAACAGCCACAGCAAACCCCAGCCAGGAAACAAAGAAAGGACTCACACGTAAAGTAGATAGGATGTGTATTTATTTTACAGAATATAGGTAGTACTTACCTTCATCGTACCATGATATAAGTAGCACTGATCAAGTCACACTGTTTCTGTACCAACTGACACCAAAGCAGTTCCCGATCGCCATCTATAGTTCCCAAGCAAAAATGTACAATCCGCCAAAATAAAGCAAGTTATACCAGATGCACCAGAAAATAATGCCCATAATATAGCCTTCAAAATAACCAAGTACAATACAGACCTTCGCACACCAGGTATACCCAACAGCAGTAAAGAATAGATACAGATTAAAAAAGCCAATTTTCCTATTCCTAAAACCCAACTTGTATTAATAATAAAAGAAATTTTTAATCTCATATTTTAAATAATAGATACTTATATAAATAATTATATTCATGAAGGTTTGTCAATAGGGTTGTTAATATTAAAATATATAGAACATATTATGAACATAAAACGTATTTTATTTATGATTTACCTATTTTTCAATCATGCGCATGCGATTTAAATTGACCCAGAAGTATGTAATTTGGTACGTAGTCTGACTTTTGTCTATGCCTAGACGTAATACAAGTCAATGGTTGCTACTTGCTAATGACTATTGTTTATGCGGTCTCTCTTTAATTACAAAGGAAGATTTTAAAATAAAAAAGTTACTTAAATAGGACTATTTTTGCGACATTATTCTGAACATTGTTCCATATATTTACTGGTAATTATAATAAAATACTTTACGACGTGGTAATGCTCATGATTACAAACAACTTTTCCGAAGAAACTTTTTTTGGAATAACATTTTTTAAATCTAATTCGTTATATTTTATTGAGGTGCGCAGTTAAAACGCCGATAGTTACTAAGGCGAGACGCATCACCCCATTCACCCCTTCATGCTCTACACTCAATTATCGCTGCCTCTACTGTGCGGTTCTATTTAATTTAAAAAATTGTTTCTCCGAACTTTTTTGTTACCATGAGCACTACTACGTGGTAGTACCAACCACCGTCACTCTATAATGTATCTAAAAGACTTTTCATTTTTGCTGCTGCCTACGACTGAAACTAAAGTGTTGACTGTTGTCATTACCCCTGGCCACTCCTGGTTCACATTGGTGAAATATGCATAAGAAAGCATATTGTAACACCCAAGAAAACATGTTGCAAGCACTATCTATCTCTATCGTTTCGAGATGAGTAGAAAGAGATAAGACTTTTCTTGTATCATGTTTTGTTGTGCACTGCATACGCATAGAACTCTCAAGGTTATAGTATATATTATACCGTACTTAGGTATTTTTCATAAATATAATACATATAATTTAGGTACAACTTGTCCTTGGGCTCTATCTAGAGTCATGCATTTTCAGTAATTATTAATTTTATTAAGATTATTTATATTAAAAGTGCTAATAGCTGTTCCCGAAGTTTCTAACAAAAAACACTATTTTCAAAAATACACTAAGGTAGGTCCAGTTTTTACCACAAGCAGTTTATATACACTTTACCCCTGGATTTCGAAAGCTTCCGTAGGTATTATATAATATGTAATAAGGCAGTAAATTTAACTGTCTAGAGGCCAAGGTCACATTGTATCTATAATAAATAAAAATATTTGTAGTATTTGTATTTAAATCTACCTAGGTATTATAGCATAATTACTTTACATAATACTTATAAATATTTATAAGTGGTGAAACTCAAGTAGGACGTAGGCATCGCTTATGGCGGCTTAGTTGCACCCTTGTCAGAAAACTACCATAATATGATAAGTGACGTACCTATGTGCGGGTACTGCTGCAACGGTTACCAGCGAGAGCATGTGCATGCCGGCCGTCATCGCTGCCAGGATGTGGAGGAAGAACTGGAACCCCTGGTACCGCCCGAAGTCACCTGAAACCGTACAATTATCATTTAAAGTCCTGCAGTTTAAAATCCTGCTATAAATAACGTTTAATTAGAATTAAATTAAACTTCGAACAATTAAATTTGTTATAGATGGTAATAAACACTCACTCTTCGACCATCATAAATTTTAAATTTCACCTAAACTAGTTATTATCTTGTTTTAATAAGTTTATTTATTTATTATTTATTTTATTTACATACATACACACAATCATGCCTTTTTCCCATAGGGGTTGGCAGTGATTATAGAACGCCACTTGCTACGATCTAAACATACTTCCTTAACCTCAGTAATGTTCATACATCTGGTCATACATGCACGGTGGTTGTGAGTGCAACGCACCAGCCCCTTTTGAAGGACATCCCCGAATCAGCGAATGTCCTCCTAGGGAGTCCTCTCCCAGCGTTTCCACTCACCTCCACCGTGTATATACCTTTCGTCAATCTTCTATCATCCATATCTCCACATGAACAAACCACCTAAGCATGCTTTTTTGTCCCAATTTATGTAGTTAGAAACAAAAAAGGTGAGTCATGTAGATTTTGTTGGCAAAGTGCGCCTGCTGCATTTTGACCATGGCCTATAAAGATGTAGGTCAACCCACAAAATCCGAAATCACAGCACTATGCGACATTTATTAACTCCGTAATGAGCAAGGCCTTATTTAAGTTATTAGATAGCTTACATGGTTAGATATAAATACAAAATGAAGAATAATGTGACTCGGGATTCGTAGTTACTGAAGCAGGTGCTAAATAATGGAATAATCGACATTGGTTGAAATTGTTTCAATATTTATTAAATTCAAATAAAATTAAATAACAAAGGTCAGTATCTGTGTTACCTTGCATAGTTTTCATTTGGATTCTAGCTAGTATATGAAATATACCTACCCTATGATCTTATATATTACAAGCTTTCGCCCATGGCTTCGCCCGAGTGGTTCGAGGGCTAAAAGTAGAGTATAAAATATATCTGTGCCAAATTTCATCCAAATCCGTCCAGTAGTTTTTGCGTGAAAGAGTAGGTAAACCTCCACACATCCGCACCTCCACAGATTCATAAAAACTTAGTAAAAATATGAAGTAGTAAGATAGAAGTGAAGATTTGATTATATTGAACATTAACTCATATTTGTTTGAAACCTGATTGATTAGTTTGATTATTGCCTGCCAGACTATCACATTGGGCTTATTGCCTATAAGGATTTTTGTAGAAAGATAGGTATTTACAATAAATAAATAAATAAATAAATTACTTTCGCAACTTTTAAGGTGGGCTCCTGTTACTATTAGTTGTTACCTATATCACGGAAGACAAAACGTTGCTTAACAAGTTTAAACAAAGTTCTTTTCTTCAGTAATGCTAACGAATGTGGCTCATGCAAGAAATTAAAATAATGTGTCATTTATTAGGGTCGTTGTATACAATGGTCGGCTATCGACACCGCGATAACCTCTGACCCGCGCGATCTGTACACTGCGCATATCTTATCACGTGTATTAATTATAAATAACATAATTTAAAACACGTTGTGAAGACAAACCAAAAGCAGTTATTTAAGTGACTAAGGTCATCAACATGTGTTGATTTAAATACTAATGTAACAGATGTCCTTCATTAATAAAATTCACAAGTAGGTAAGCGTAGCTATGACCATGATAATTATGTAAAAATTTTATCACATGCACATGTGTATGTTACTTCACTTCACTTCAACCCTTTTTAGTGTCCCACAGCTGGGTACGGGTTTTCTCTCAACTATCTTAAGAGTTGAGAGAGTTTAGGCCTTAATCCACACACGCTGACCAAGTGCGGGTTGGTGGATGTCCTCGAATGATTAGTTCTTAGACATGCCGGTTTCCTCACGATATTTTCTTTCACGAATATTGAGCAGCGGCGATGTTAGAATTAACACAAAGATGTAGAGACGACGATCGAGAATCGAACCCGCGTCCATAAAAATCTAAGGCGAGGCCCGTATTTAACTATTTGCCGATTATCTAATGCAGTTTTAGCTACACGTACTTACGCTACAAATGGGTTAATTTATTACTATATTAGGTAACTATGATTAAACCCAGTCGATTTTGAGATATCGTCAAAAAACGTGCCAATTTAAATTGGCACGTTATAAACTATGAAAAGTTTTTTCTTCTTTTAATTTAAGGTTGAGATCCTTGACGGTGCAGTTAATGAATCTTTTTCCATTTGACTCGATCTAGAGCAGCTTCTTCCCCCCCCTTACCTATACGACATGACACCTTTTCCTTTTTTTGGTTTCTTCAGCTTATCCTTGATCTTATTCTTCTATGTTTCCCTTCTATCTTCCCCTCTAAGATGTTTTTATATAAGTGTTATGAAATTAGGAAGTAAAAATAAAAAATCGAAAAGTTAAGGTTACTTTTGCCCCGTTTTAGACGAGTCTTATGGGATAACTGATTTTTAATTATGTAAACCATAAAAAAGAAGTGTCACCTAACCGTTCACCAACAACTTGTATCTCTGTAATAAATAATGATACTTACCTACAGGTATGGTTCTTAGACAAAAGATAGAGAATTTTTAGCTTTTTTACTTTGCTTGATAAGGTCGAAAACGATAAAATGAGAGTTAACTCTTATTACATACAGAGACATTTTACCTATTTTGATAACAAATAAAAATGTGCATAGGTATTCCAAGAGGTGAATTACTTTCTAATTAATTATTACTTACTTCTAATTTAGTAGCTATTTTTCAATTAAATTGGAACAGAGTAGGTACCCATACATTTAATGGAGATAACTTAAGTATTTATTTTCGACTCTATCTATGTATAATACATAATTTATAGGTAGGTACACGCGCCGCAACCTAATTTTACTGTGTGTTACGAATGCTCTATATTTTACAAAGGTAAACCAGTTAGTCTCATGACACCGTTACAAAAAATATCTTAGAGGGGAAGATAGTAGAAGAAGACCACCAAGGATAAGCTACATGAACCATAAAGGTAAAGGCTGGTGTCATGTCGTATAGGGAGATAAAAGAAGCTGCTCTAGATCTAGCCAAATAAAAAAGATTAATCAGCTACACCGAACCTACTTACATTCATACTCTCAAGTAGTAGATAAAGAAGTTAACCCTGACACTCAGCACAACTAAGAAGTTTCTAAAACAATACCGGCAAACAATTGTATTGGTACCTATAATTTACTTAGGTTTTTTTTTTAATTACATAATCCTTCTAATATTATAAACGCGAAAGTTTGTAAGAATGAATGGATGTTTGTTTCGCTTTAACGCAAAAACTACTCTACGGTATTGGATAAAAAGTACAGAGATAGATTATAGTCTGGATGAACACATAGGCTACTTTTATTCCAATAAGTACCACACGGGCGAGGCCGTGGGCGGCAACTAGTACACAATAATATGACAGTACAAGTAGGTACAGCAAAGAGTAAAAAATCAATAAGGGCTCTATACGGAATGAAAAAAAATAGTTCTAGAAGTTCTCTAGACTCTTATGTCGCACTATAGGTTCATGTTGACTCTTAGGAAATAAAAAGTGAGTAGGTTACTTTGTTATTACTTTGTAATATTACATTGGCTATAAACTCGAGTCATTACACCTTCTTTGTTCTTTATCCCTTATAAACTTACAACTTACAACACTCACTCGAAGATATTTATAGAATAATTGATAAAGTGCATGATTAATATCTAGGTTCTCTTAGTAGTCTCTGTTAATATCCTAGACTTAACGTTCGACAAGTGTCACACGTTACATTTAAAATATATAGTAACATACCGGCATTTACTTTTACACATCAAGCTACACATTCCCATTATAAACTGATCTCGCATTGTATAGGATTTCCGTAAAACGAGAGGTCAGCTTATACTAGATTTGATATCTTGATGTGTAGCCGTGTGTACCTATCCTACTTCCTAGTATAATTGCAAAAGTTAGTATGGATGTGTGTATGTGTGAATGGATGTTTGTTACTTTTTCACGCAATCAACTGAGCGGATTTGGATGAAATTTGGTACAGAGATAGATTATAGTCTGGAATAGCACATATGCTACGTTGTATAGGTACTAATACCAGGGCGGGCGAAGCCGCGTACAGAAGCTAGTGTCACAAAAAAACTATAAACACAGAGTTCTCCAGAGAGATATTGGAGTTTTCCAGTGCATCTCTAATAAAAAAGACCGACTTAATAGAGTTTCGAGGTTATTAACCGTATTTGTGTAGGTACCTAATTGATGTTTTTATATTTGTAGAATTTATACCACATCGAAACAAAACATATAGGTACCTACAACAGTGGATACCCACTAATTAAATTATGTTCTAATTTTTACGTTTCAATTAGATACCTAAACAGGTACAGGAACAGACAGTCTGATTTTGACTGGTAACATTTAGATAAAATACTTTTTCTTACAGTTTTTCTACTTAATCATCTTTTTAAAAAACCTGTGATTGACCTATTACGGTAGAACCTAGAAGAAACCGGGGTGCACAGGTAAAAGATTTACCTGTTTTAAGAACCTTCCTATTCTTTTATAAGTATTTGCATATCAACACCCACTTAACGAATGAGTTGGTACCTACCTACCTAATTATAATGATGGTAATTATTATGAGTAAGTACCTAACTCTTATTACTGGTTATTTGTTATGTAATTTAATTTAATTGTATTCATTATTTTATTAATAAGACGATATGACATTCATTCGTTACAGATATAAATTTGCATGTCTAATTTTTTGAGTTGAAACAAACTATAGTTTTAAAACAAGTCTATGTTCTGTAAGGCAAATAAGTATTTTATTTATTTTACTATTTTATTCTTTATTTATTAGGCTTAAGCTTGACCGCAGCGATTAACGGAACGCGCTTAACCAGTAAAAACGGATTCACTCGTGACTTAGGCCGATTATGGCTATCGGGAAACAGAGATGTCGGACAGCGAATTTCACAACTTGGCAGTTCGCACAGCAAAAATGGAAGCCACTTTGTGGCCTACCAACATTGATAGAGTAATACAAATCTGAATGAATGAATTTATCTGACGGCCCGCAAAATAACGTACAATCTTACCAAAATTAATATAACGCTGAGTGGTTCAACAATTAAAATATGTCATGGTCCATAGAATTATCATAATCTAAACAAATTGCATTCACGACTTGTGACGTCAAAAGAGAACAATAGACAGTAAATAGAGGGTGCATAATTATAACTATCGTCTGAAAGGAAATTTTAGTAAATTATACTTTAACATAAAAGTGTCACGAAAACTGATAGAGACTAGACGTAGATGCTGGCATCTTTTTACATTTTTAGGTACAGTCAGCTGCAAAAGTTACAAAATCAATATTACAAAACATCTTAACACAAAAACAATCCAAAAATAAGTGTCGTGACGAGAGGAGAAAATAAACTTCTCATGCAGTTCTTTAAGAATAATTTCTGTGAATTGTTTCATCGCCACTGTTTAATATCGAGAAGGAAAATATCGTGTACATGAAACCGGCATGTCTAAGAACTAATCATTCAAAGAAATGTGATATCCACCAACTTGCACTTAGCCAGCATGTATGGATTAAGACTTAAACTCTCTCAACTCGTAAGATAGTTGAGAGAAGACAGATGCCCAGCTGTGGGACACTAAAAAGGGTTGAAGTGAGTCATATGACTTTTATTAATGGAAACTTTTTGGGGTACGATGTTTTACAATATTGAATCAAGTTTTGAAGCCAACTGTACGTTGCTCTGATACAATAGTTTTTTACTTATTGCTCGTAACTAGAGCTCTACGGGCAATAAGCTAAAAAGTTAATGTTTAACCCGTTTTTACCTATCAGAAGTATAGGTTAAGTACTTATAGTGAGACCACGTGGCAACAGAGGCAATGAAGCGAACGATGAAACAAAAACTTTAGAATATTCCGTTTCGTACTACAGTTATTGACCGACTTTTGAGTCTTTGTTGTCTTAAAATAGAGTCGCTTAATACAGAAGAAATACTTTCTTGTACTTGTAAATAACAACACAACAACAACACCTGCACCAATGCACTATAAATAAAAATAAAAACAGTAATTCAACACTAAAACAATCGTGAAAGTTGTGTGTTGTGTCTGCCGTTTCGACAGTGAGTAGGTTCACCTATCCACGTACAAGTAGGTACGTGTTTTATTTACATACCTGCTACAATACATTTGTAGGTAGAAAATATTATCTAAGTAACACAGTAAAGTAACAACGACGGTAATCATAATGAAGGCCACCGGTAGCTATTGCTTACCGACTCCAATAGACATCCTAATTAGATGCACAAACGCACAATTGGGCCTAAAATAGCAATTGTCTGTTTAATTATGAAACTAAGAGAGAAGACAGGCAACTCCCACTCCGGTTTGTACCTAGTGCAAAGGTTAACTATTGCTATTCAGCACGGCAATGCAGCCAGCAGCGTCTTAGACGCCTTTGCACTCGCCACGCCGGGCTTATTTAAAAGTTGGTTAATTAAATAGTTGGGACTTTAAAATTTATCGTTTTTTGGTCAACCAATTGTATTATGAAACTACTTTCATTCAGCATTACATGTCAGTTTTCATGCTATGTAAAAAAACCAGTGACGTACAAAGCCTATCATCTACTCTTACTGGGCGTTTGTACTGCACAACAAAACATGATACACGCATAGTCTTATCTCTTTCTCCTCATCTCTAAACCATAGAGAAAGATAGTGCTTGCAACATGTTTTCTTGTGCATGTTTTGCCAGTGGAAACTAGGGGTTAGGTACCTATGTATTACTTTTAAGTAAACATACATTTATTTTTCTTTACTTATCCTACCACTTATTTATAGCTATAGATTAACTCTAATACCTAATAAAATTTGATTTTAATAAAAAATGTCTTAGGACAGTCAAGTGTGATCAATTAAAGAAAACTCATTATTTTTGTTTGAAGTGTCCTTCACCGTAATAGGACTAGGGTCGGAGAAAAAAATAGGTAATAAAAAAAAGATTTGTGGGATAGTCGCACAATTATCATGTAGATATTATTTGTCACTATTTATAAGGCGGTTCTTTTATCTTTATTTTTTCCAGCACCACAAATAATGACACACACAATGAAAAAACAAAGCAATAACCCACGTATCGTGACGGTTCTATTGTGATTCTATATTCTATTCTAAATTTCTGAAGCCCATCATCAGACCAAAAAAATATTTTAATAGGTCAGTGGTTCCATTGAACAATGTTTTCGGGAGAAAGTATGCTCTATCAATAAAAAAAGCAAAATCGATTCACAATCGGCGAAAATACATTAAAAAAAGATACGCACAACCAAACGTAGTATCTCCTAATTCTTTTTCAGGAGACGGCTAAAAACAAAGTCCCCCGCCCGCCGCGTCTATCTGTACGCGATGAGTTCAAAAACTACTGAACGGAAATTTTTCATGAAAGCTTGTGTTGTATCAAACGAATTGCACCTGTACGGAGCCAGAATGGATCAGTAGAGTAACAAATTGCACTTCCAGTCACGAAAATAAATGCAGGACGTCATACGCATAATAATTTGTTCCCATAACATTCTTAGGTCATTACGTGTAGACGCGTAATGGCCATTCGAAAGTTCTGAGGTAACAAACATAAAAAAACATACAGTCGAATTGATAACCTCCTTTTAGAAGTCGGTTAATAATTACACTATGTGTTACATGAGTCGGATCCTTCCATTAAACAAGAAATGCCTGTGTTAGAAGAATCAACAATCAATAACTTCTACTCTTTCCTTTTCGATTATGGAAAAAAATTGTATTCCTATAGTTTGAATTTTGTTTACAGTCATAAAATAGATATTATCTCGTAGATCACCGTTTAAGGAGACGAAAAGGGATGCAACTTATATTGGAAGTAATTCACTGGAAGATTAATAGGTGGCGTATGGCCCTGTGCCTCACATTAGTAGTCGCTATAGATTCGTTTAGTTTCAAATTAGATCATACTCTGCACAATAATTTGTCAATGCTTATATAAATACCTACGTTTTGATAAATAAATATAAATAAAAAAAAACTAGGATGGTAGTAGTTGATGGTTGTATGCGATAATCAACTGAACCGACATACATAATGCGCGAGTCGAAATGCTTTCTCTGAGTTTTGAATACAATAATAATAATTATGTATTTTGCAATTCTTTTTTTAAATGAATAATTACTTAAAATAATGATATTTTAATATAAAGTAATTATTATTTTTTCTATTTCATTAAGTATTCTTAATATGTAGGACAGGTGTGTACATAGAATTTATGATAAATTAATCAAAATGAGGTACTATTACATCGATAAGAATAGGTCATTTATAGCATAAGTCATACTAAGCTGAATATGTTTTAACTACATGATTGTATATCATTAATCCCATACCTACGTTATCAGCACAATCACTACATTAATTTAGCAACCAATAGATAGGTGATCGCATTTGGAAGTTATCAAATCGATAGGTGTTGTTACCATGCGACTAGTAATGGAATAAATAGCATTCACTTTAACTGTTAGCATGTGAATGATTCATTAGCATTTGACAAATTAAATGTAGTTGCTAAATTCTGTCATCTGTGAAGTATGAAGTGAATTCATCACTTACTTCATACCTACTTCTTTAACATGCGGTCATGCGACTTCCCACATTGGTGAATATATTCATTCAACCCTTTTTAGTGTCCCACACCGCTCAGCACGGGTATTCTTTCGACTATCTTACGAGTTGAGAGAGTTTAGGCCTTCACACATACTGGCAAAGTGCAGGTTAGTGGAAGTCGCATGTCCTCGGATAACTAGTTCTTAGACATGCCGATTTCCTCACGATGTTTTACTTCTCCGATATTGAGGAACGGCGACAAAACAATTCACACAAAGATATGTGAGCACGACCGAGGATCGAACTCGCTACCTAAGGCCAGGCCTATACCGCTGCACCTCCGCTGAAGTAGTGAATATAATCACTAATAATAATGACCTACGGATAATATGTACTCAACTTAGAAAGTGTTCCAGAGTCTACCTTCTACTAATTAAGGAACTATGTAGGTAAATTAACATTTAATTAAACTGGTTAAATTGTTAATAAAACAATTTAATATACATATACGTAGTGCTTTTGTATAATCTAACTTTAAACGCGTTGCAATGCACCGTATTGGTCTTACAGTGAGGTTATTACCATTCTAATGGTGTTTATATAATACGCCTATTAAATATAAATCGTGTCGCACGTGTGTAAAACTTATATATAATTTGTCCATGAAGACATGAAATTTAGAACACAGCTAAAATCGGAACGGAGTGAAAATAACTATGTATTAGTATTTTGTAGTAATGTAGCGGTTTTACGTTCTCGAGTTAGTAGACTGTGCAGTAGAACTACAAATCGCATCTTTAATACTAAAGAGGCGTTGTAGATATAAAAACAGTTTTTTTTTTCAGTATATCCATTTAAAGTTTTGACCCAGCATTGTGTCACTATTGTTTTTATTTATTTTAAAAACATTTTTTATATAATTATGTGTACTATTTCAATGTAGTATACGTCTTTGCATTAGAAGAGATTTTTTGAAGTAATATGCAAGTTTATGTGTCAGTGGCGGAGGATGGTCAGTGGATTTTAATGAAGTAAACAATATTAAACAATTCCTAAAGGGAAGCCGATTGGAAACGGCTTCTATGGACTCTTCGCCACTGAATGTATGTAAGTTTATCTCAAAATTAACGATTGATTTTTTTTATATTGCCACTTTTGTGTTGAAGGTGCGAAATATTAGTTAAGTACATAAACAAATAGTAAAAATTTAGTTATTTGGACACGTGATTAAAAAGAAAATAGCAGTCACGTTATGAACAATAGTGAAGGCTATAATCGCGTCACACGTCTTGTGCGTTGTTCTTTTGTTTCTGGGTAATCGACACAACAGCTGAATTAATTCAAAGGCAAGCGATCTGACTACATGAGGTTTATTACAAATTATTTATATGAAGGCTACATCACTGACCCATGGTTTAGTACTATTATTGATGAACTCTGTATTAAGTACATCACGTTGAAAATAAAATATTGCATCTATTTTTTTTTATTCTGAAATAAGTTTGCACTTGACTACAACTTAACTTACTAAAGTTGTCGACATATCGCAAAGGATTAGCAAGCTATAGTGGCAGTGGGCTGGCAATATCTATCTCCAGTGGAGACCACAATCCAGCTAGGTGGAGTGACGATCAGAAAAGATAGCCGGCAGTAGCTGGATGCGACCTTATTAGGAGAGGCCTTTGTCCAGCAGTGGACTGCTATAGGCTGATGATGATGATGATGATGATGACAACTTGCCTGATGTTAAGCAATGATGAAGTCTACGATGAACATGCCAGCGCAGTACACAGATTCACTTGTGATTACGAATGATTTTCGGTGAGAAGGTGGCAGTGGAATGAGCTTCTAACTACATGGTTACAAACCATAAAGGAACAACAATTCCTACACACCTGCTTAAAGGGTATCACCAGACATCTCACCGGAACACTAACTTCGGCTGTGGTCACTAACCACACCACCTGTTTATTGTCACCTGATTTGCACCACCCGGGACCACAAGTGGTGATTCAATTCTTTAATCCCACGGACGAAGGTGACTGGCGCTTGACTTGGCGCTGCCAATTTTATGGGGGGCTGCCTCATAAAATTGGCACTATAATCCTATTTAAGTAGGCATTAGGTAGGCAGGTAGCACATTATATCACACCAATTATACCACATTAACCCAGGTAGGTACTTAGAAAACGCTTTTTAATAGTTAACGAATAAAAAATATGTAGATCTTAACTACTTAAATAAACACCGAGAGAGAATTAGTTAAATGACTTACAACGAACATAATATTAGAATTAATGCAAATTTTTATGAGTTGAAATTTTGTTAATGTTTTCGTTTTATAATGCATTTTAATTACACTTAATTGAAGTGTTTTACTTTTTACGGCTAGTAAACGTGTTATTTAAAAGCAGTCTTGGTTCAACAACTTACCGTTCAACCGAACCTAACGAATAAAATATTTCTAATTGATTCTTGATTAATTACTACCCATTAATTATCCATAACTATCTTGATAAGGATCCACAAAGTATTATTGGCCCTTTTTACAGTAGCAAAATATTATTTTATTACTTTTTAAACTTTTTTTCGCTACCTATTTCAATTCTAAAGTAGGTACGCAAGGTGTTAAAAAAACTAAGAATTAAAAATTTAACCTATTTATAATTGTATATGTAAGTGTTTTGTGTATTATAAAGTAAGAATAAGAATAAGTCTTCTATTAAATAAGCTAACGCTTTAAAGGTATGCATTATGCTATCCGTACCAGTGGCGAAGGGTGGAAGTCTGAAAAAGGGAAGCCGGAGCAAAAAGTTCTCACTAAGGAAAATATTATCTGTTCACTATCTTTCTTACTTAATCCTATACTTATTTTTGTTGATATGGGTATCATAATATATTATTAAGTTTGTACGTGTTATTGACCATTTTCTAAAGGGAAGCTGATGGGAATCGGTTTGTATTGACTCTTCGCTACTGATCCGTACGATCTTTTCTATGGTGTACGTTTATATCGCCCCTTGAAACTTGCCCGTTAATTAAAATACTTCAATTGCCCCTTATTATTTTGATGTAGCGATTCGCCCCTTACGAAGAGGCGAGTGATAAATTGCATTGCATTGGCTAAGATTTTTATGTATATGACAGTTCTTATAACAAACTCAGAGCACAGTTTAAGACGATAGATAAATGTAGGAATTAAACAGACTATAACTATCAACGACAATGACATCCTCCACTTCAGAACATCAAGATACCTAATCTGCGATAAATCGATATCAATCATAGCGATTACATTTGATCCTCTACATTATAAAGAAACCTATTTGTATAGTAGAGACACACCTCCAAAATCTATGTGCACAGCTAGTTAATTTATCTTACAAGACATTATTTACTCTACTACGTAGGAGGTAGAAGTTATAGAGCAGAGAGGCGCGACACGACAAAATCACGCGAAAGTTATTTTAAAACTAACCTATTCTTCAAATAATACCTCTGCTGACATTTCAAGATCATAGAATGAGTAACAAACAGCTGCTTACAAAATACGTTATTTTGATTCGATGAATATAAAAAACAATTATGGAAGATTACAAGATAATCGCTTTGAAGATTTAAGGTATAATGACCTAGATGAGTATAATGACAAAACAGTCGTAAATATTCATCATTAGATGTAAAAATACCTACTGAAACGGGGTAGAAAAGAAATTCTTGTTAACTATTCCTTTTCAATCTTTGTTAATCAGTTCCATTTTATTACCTATTTGTTTCATATAGGTAATTACGTGTGTACACACATTGTATGTGCTAGTAATATAACTTGTGCACATAGGTAGGTACTTTATATAGGTACTTATGTAGGACCATAATATTGGAATTTCCTCTTCTGATTACTTACAATACAAAAGGTCAGATCTTCGCTCAATTTAGGTACAAATCTACGCAAATTGTAGAGATACTACTAAATTTGACTAAGTACCTACTATAATGTAATTAACACTTATTTAACTGTTTTTGACTTGCATTTATTTTAACATAGTAATCCTAGATAACTAGTAGGTAGGATTTTGTAAATAATAGGTTGTAATAAGTAGGTTCGTAGAGAACGATAAATAATTATTAACTTTCATATAACTATTACAGTCGATAAGACACGTAGTAAAATAGAAAATTATGCAAACAATTTTTGATAAACATTTTAGATATCAAGGCTATTACATTGCAAACACAACTAGATAAGGATTTTGTATTAATTAGTAATCAACACTAAACTACCTGCTTGTGATAAAATTGATTCGTTTTACAATGAGACCAATGCTAAACAAACTAAAGCGCAACTTTTTTTACTAGGAAACAACACCCGCATTGCACCGATCGATTTTTATGTAGGTACTCATAAAGTTTCACTATTTACCTATGCCATAATGTATAATTATATTTTAAAGTACCTAATCACAATCAGGTTTTGATACAGGTCGATCTATTATAATTGTACAGTAATTCTACAAAAATAAGTTTGGGCTTGTCTACATAACATAGCACTAGCAGGTCTTCTTAAAACTAGGAACTCTACCTAATGTATGTTTCTTTGGCGTTTAATTATCACACCGCACACTTACCTACCGCACACTGACCACCAAATACAATCACAAATCACCGCGTCACCGATGTATTTACTTCCTACAATTGAACAAATCTAAGAAGTACCTTTTGACGTTTCACTGTTTTCTATTAAATTAGCTTTGCAGAGGCGTAATTCACACTATTTTTATTAGTTTTCCTGAAAAATAATTAAATTAAGAAGCTATTTTTATTTTAACATAACATAAACATTTTTCATACAAAAAATAAAATTCTAAATGTACTACGTTTAGAACTGTCAAACGGTACTTCTTAGATTTGATGGACTGTCTTTTCATGCATTATTATTGCACTATTATTTGGAATTTCCAAAAACGGTTGGCGCCGCCGGTGGTTTTCGGCATACGCACAAAGCGTTTTAGTTTCAAGTGCGGCGTTTGTTGCTGTCACTTGTAGCCTGTTTGTAGCCAGCCTTAACGTTGAAATAGTGTTTACATTGACTTGTCACTGGAACTTCATAAATAACGATCCATTCACGAGTATCTTCAGTAAACAGTAAGTCGTGGCTAACGATCATTATTGTTTTATCCATGGTTCTTATCATGATTCTAAAATAGGGGACATCTAATCAATATCGTAATATGGTAATGATAATAAGTTCAATATAATAATTAAGATGATTAAAAGACTAAATCGTATATTCCTAAACAAAACTACTGCTAATACCGTAAATTAATTATATGTATAATCTAAATTTTGGTATTAATGTAGGTACATAACTAAATCAATATAGATTGCCTAGAAAAATATTTGTATTAACCAATGTTACTTTATTACAACACATTCATGATAAAAACATTGAATTATGTAACAAACATAAAGCTGGGTTCCTATTATTAACCTTCAAACAAACGGAACCTTAAAATTGTTTATATCATTATTATTTACTTATCTCATATTAACATTTTATTACTACCAGTAGATACCTAAGTCACAAAATTTATCTTAAGTTCGATAAACACCGATCCATCAGGAAATTATAGGAATATCAATTTGATTAACCTAATTGATAAACATATTAAGGGCAAAGAAATCGACCTTGACATACATACATATAATAAGAAGGTTGAAACAGAGGTGTTTGTTTTACTACGTACCTATGAAGAGTGATCCATCATTAAATAGTAGGTATCTAAGTGTATGTGATTCCCTACAACATTATTAGTAAGAGGAGTCCAGAATAGCTCCCCCCTTCCTTTTTTTTTATAGTTAGCCATCGACTACACGTATAACCGAAGCAATACTACTTGTCGCGACGTTTAAACTGTGATGCTATGAAGAGTTCCGTTCTATATTTCCGAAGCCTAACATCAAAACAAAAAAGCTTCTCAATGGGACTAACTTGGAAGTTAGTCCCATTGAGAAGCTTTTTTGGAAGCCGATTTTGAAAGAGTTTTCTATTGAAAGAGTATTTAATCGAAACCTCTTTCAAAATCGACCCATAATTGACGGAGTAATCGGCGAATATAAAAAATTAACATACATAGATATCTATTCCTCCTTTTTTTCAGAAGTCTCAGTCGTTAAAAATAAAATAAATCGAAAATGTTTCTCTTGACATGCGTTAAGCGTTGAGTAATTCACCCAAAATTCATAATATAATTATTATCTCTTTCAAAATATGTTATTTAGGTTATCTTTTATAGAATTAGTTCAGTAGCTTGGTATTCTTAGATTATTATAGTAAACACAGGGACATATAAATCATGCGGGCTCGCGCGTTAACGGAGTTTGTAAAGCGTTTGACAAAATTAGCATGAACACTTCATTGTTTTACGGAATGTTCAGCGTACATTACATAATTTGCATTGTATACCTAACTATACCTTCTGTGTATTTTTGGCCTCCTATTCAAGTTCAATTCCGAGACGTGGTCTGTGACCACAGTTGTGAAATAATGTGAAGTTTTACAAAATACAGTAGATAGAAATTGCCTTTAGTCTAAAGATTTTCAGAACAATTTACCTACCCAATGTCTAAAGCGCATGAAACTAAAGTATAAAAAACCGGCTTCTTATAATCTCTTTAAATGAACTTTTTGTGAAAGTGTTGCCAATATTATTTGACCTAGGTAGAGCAAAGACTCGTATTTTTATACACAGTTCAATGCCTTGCCAAAAACGAATCGACATTATTTCTGCAATAGCGGAATTAGCTTATCATATCCAGTATCAAATGTTAATTGAACCAGGTATTTTACTAACGTTGTATCATCGTCAGTATTAACGTTGGTTTGACGAATATCGTGCATACGTTAAAACGAAACTACAAAGAAAATTCGCGGTTGGAAATTCTGTGGCAATGGCAAATGCATGTGTTTAAGCATGCCTATTAACAACCCTGTAAACCTCTTATTGGTCTTTTTAAAATAAGAATGTAATCCATTAGAAAAGAAAGCGCCACGACTAGGTATGTGGCTTATGTCTCAGTTACATGAAGGTTTGCACTTACAACACTGATCACATTTCTTATTCAATACAAGATTGACTAGTTAGAGTAAAACGAGGTCAACAAAAATCACTTGTATGTACCTACTTTTGTTCATGCTTTAAATTGGTAATCTACAAGTAAGATTACTACATGTACCTACTGAAAAATATTTAACCTTGGATGCAAGGCTTTCAACTTCTACTTGCGATGATTATTTTCATCAGACCATGATGCAATTTATGGGATGCCGACCTAATCATTTGGTTGCCTACTAAGATGCAATCATGAACTAAAAAGCTACTATCTACCTACACCAACATAATTACGATAACATCATTGTTATTTTTCATGTTACTTAGTTACGGTGGAATGACCTAACCAGATACTTAAATTTCGAACTGGTAGAGATGAACCGGTACCTAAGCAATGTCAAACATCCATATGTTAAAAACACGAGTAACTCACCGAGCTTCCCCATCATTTCCTCCAAAGCATGATCCTTGTCCATGGTTACGAAGATAGTACCAGGTGTAGCGGTAGTCTTGTCCAAGTTCTGCAAGTATATTCACTAAACACCATTGATGGTAGAGTTATGGAACACGCGGCGGCGTGAGCGGTGGTGGCGAACGCCAGACGAGCGTGCCGGCGGACGAGCGAATGGATGGCTATCGGCGGCGTGTCGAGGCACCGACCGCAGATCGGTTACCGCAATCGCGCAAAAAAACCTACTCTCTTATCTGCACACTGGCGTATCTGGCAGTTCGACGATCGGCGCTAAGCCGAGGACTTGTTGCAACAGTTAGATACCATCTCTGTTAGAGGGCTTAAAATTTTCAAGGGGGCATAAATATAATTCTCGATAAAATAAATAAAATTTCATTGCAGTTTCTGACCGGTATAGTAAGTAAACGTTCATGGAACTAATCTAAATATGTAAATGCCTCTATATTTTAGTTTTTTAAGTCTGCAAACTTTATTCAATTAATAACACTATAAATAATCCAAGCATTGTGTTTATTGAAACTAACCACGACATGACTATAAAATATAAGTATGATCCGTGCGGTCGGTAGAGACGAAGACTAAACCACTATCGAGTTACAAGCCACACATTACCTCTAACGCTTATTCTACTTATAATAATAATCTCAAGTAATCACACCACATGTGTGAGACATGATAACACCAATTTTGTGGAGTACCTAGTTATGCGTTCGACGCACCATACATACCAAACAACCCATTTCCATCACGCAAACCATATTCCTATTTGCTATAGATTCAAGTACATTCGACCATGTGGAAACGAGACTATTGATAGTGACGTAATTGTTTGTTTTTGACTGTATTGACAACGATAGTTTGTTCGAATAACCAACTTTAACAAAAGTATTATGGGATTCTGTCTTAATGTGTATGTTTGCTGTATCAAAAACTGTAGAGATAAACTGGTTTGTTTCCTTAATAAATAAAATATTTTTTTTATGAATCAACAACATGATAATTATACATTTTTAACTTGCCATGTGTCTTTATGAATTAAATCTTGAGAGCTAAAATAGAATTACAATATTTGGCATACTTTGTTGACAATGTAATACTTATTGGCATTGCGGAGCCGGTCTGAGTCAGAAGGTGGCTTAGGTGGCCACAAAACAAACAAAACAAAACCTAATTTTTTACCTTTTTTAAAAAAAGCTTGATTTTAAAAATCATTTCTTTTTTACTGACAGACTACTAAGAGAACTGATTTTACTGTATTTTGCACAAGATGCTATACGTAGGCACAAACAGTAATAGGTACATAAATCATCGCATAACCTCAACCGGTTTATCACTCAAATTGAAATAAAACTACCTGTACCACCACTATACTTATACTTTTTTCAGTGAAGTTTACCTGATCTGCTGAAGTAAATCGGCTTATTGCGCATTTTAATGAAACTGTGCGTACCTAACTAAATGTTTTCCTTGGATTGTCGTATGTAGAATCCGGTTTTACTCGTATTTTGATTTCCTGATAAGTTAGATACTAGCTTTCCGCCCGCGGCTACGCCCGCGCATATGTCAGTTATCGTGCTAAACCATGAACCTCTTTTTGCGCAGTCGGATAAAAAGTATACTATGTTCTCCCCAGGTCTATCCCCATATCAAACCGGTTTAGTAGTTTTGGCGTAAAAGCGCAACAGACAGACAGACAATTACTTTCGCATTTACAATATTAGTAAGGAAGTAAGGATTTCTCGGACCGTGACCATCTTGTACAAAAATAGCTAAATTATGTTTATCTCGCGGTACCAATGTTTCAGATGATATTTTAAAAAGTAGGAAGATTTATTTTTGCCGATGGACAATCTGTAAAATACAATTTATTGTTCTCTATAAAGTCATGAATTGTTCCAAAACTGTATGTAAATAATAAAGCGATAAATTATTTAAGACTTCCTCCTGACCTTATAACAAACTACAGTATCTTTTCTCGGATGATATTAAAAATAACAATAAATTTATTATGTCACAACTTACGCACGTTACGTATGCTTTATGGTCTAAGGCACGTTTGTACTTACATACCATAAGCGTCCCTGTAGGGTCTAGTGTTTCTAGAACGCCATGGAAGGAAGCTGTTCGCCTCCTGCACTACCGCATACTGCTTCCTAGCTTTACTATCATCTCTTATGAAAAAGCGGTGACGCCGACCACACCTTATCATTACGGGGTCGTTACAAGTTCCGATTCGAGTGAGGTGTCTATATCACAGAGACCAGACTAACGAAAAAAGGAAACCTAAGATAACCCAGCACCCCTTGCCGCCGCCGCGCGCCGCGCTGCGCACCTCTGAGACAGAACTGTGAAATATGAAAAGAGTAGGAGCTCGGTCATAAAGTCAGCTACTGAGAATAACCTAATCTCTTTACAAAACCTAAAAGTATTAGGAATAAATTTCTCTGTGGTTTGTTTAAGCATTAAGTTTAATTAAGTGAGTGAGTTTGTTATATACAATAAACTGTAGGTACCTACAACTCATGCCTAGGTACGTAGTAGTAGGTTTGATTAGGTAATGTGCTTATAAAAAAAATACCTAGCTAGTTAAAAATGTAAAATCTAATTGCAGTCAATTAGATTCTTGTTTGTCATTACTTTAGTAAACTCTTTATACTTAAAGAAGTTTAACCTTAGATATTACAATTAAAATAAATAAAGTATTGAAATAAAACTACTTTTAGACTTCATGACACGGTGGTGGTGTCCACCCGTGAACATGAAGTCTGAAAAGACTTTGAAACGTCGGGATCTAAAATCTAAAATAAACCGCGATAAAATCCGTTAAAAATTAATTTTATTTCAATGTGTAATATTCGCGTAACTAATACAATACTACAAATAAAGTAATTTAAATGCTGAGGACTGTCAGGCCTCTAACACGAGGACAATAATTGGGACAGTATAGTAAGACAGGACAGTAATACGACAGCAAGCCACTAAAAAAAGCATCGTGTAAATTAGGGCAACTGTCGTGACGATAATCTAATGCAATGTATTTTCTAGTGGCTTGCTGTCCTGTCCCGGCTATTGTCCTGGTGTAAATGGTCCCTAAATATTTTGAAATCTATTTTGAACTCCAAATTAATGCAAAGAAATAGTTATGCGAGGTATGTAATACCGCAGCTAGTGTCCGTACCTACCTAATTATAATTATCCCATACCTACCTGAATATTAAACTTACTACAGTCACTTCAGTATAATGTGCACTGTAGGTAGGTACAAAAATAAACCAATAGGCTGCCTAAAATCATCATGAATTCAGAACTCGCTCAAGGAAAGCATGCACGGGGCAGACAGTACCTTTGCTATAAAGATATTTTAAGCGCGACCTTGTAGGTCTCTTGGGATAGGTACCTACACCTGCTGATCGATGGTAAGAACTAGGTGGAAATCGGTGAAATTGGCATCAAGGATTTCAAGCAGATCGCCTAATCAATATTGATAACATCGTCAAATACGAAAGAGTCGCCCTAAGCTTACCAACCTAACCTGCACATACAATGATGTTGGTTACTCTTTTGTTAACAGCGCAACCGGACTTTCAAAAACATATCTACTTAAAATTTGCCTTTGCTATTCATGAAAGAGCCCACAAGAGGAAAGAAAACAAAACTGAGTCCCTGTCTCCGGATATAGTGAAGAGGACTAGGTACATACCTATCCAACGTAACATTTGTTTTCCTGCGTTTCATACTCATCTGAAATAATAATTAAATATTACATTCAGACATAGAACAAACAATCATGCTTTTCAAATCAAAGTTTATTCTGGGTGGGAATTGAAACCACGACCTTCAGCTTAGCAGTCAGGGGCATTAACTACTACGCCAACAGGCCAATATGCTTTCTTGGGATGTTTTAGGTATTTTAATCATATCATATCACAAATGGAGGTTTGTGAATTTACTACCATAAGAGTAAGCCGATTCCCATCGGCTTCTCTTTAGGAAATGGTCTGTATCACATATCTAATATATAAAAATAAGTCGGGTTTTCCTTCCTGGCGCTATAACTCCAGAACGCACGAACCGATTTCCACGGTTTTGCATTCGTTGGAAAGGTCTCGGGCTCCGTGAGGTTTATAGCAAAGAAAATTCAGGAAAAATTTCAACAGAAAAGAGGGAAAATGTTGCATAAAACGAAGCCATCTGGTGGCGAAATGGAGTTCGCCGGGTTTGCTAGTACTTAATAATAATTAAGTAGCGCCTAAAAGTTCAAGTATTTAACAACTCTTTTGCTCCGACTTCCCTTTTTCAGACTTCCATCCTTCTCCATTGGTACCTACTTAGGGTGACTTTAATAAATCTCTAACGTCATTATGTGCAAGCTAGCGTACGTACAAAAGTATTTGTATGAAAACTCAACACAAATCTATATAGCCCCGACTGTAAAACTTTATAAATAACCATGTCCATGTACGTACTGTTTAATTTATTTATATTCTGATAACGCATTTTTATAGCATACCTACATGTGTTTTGTTTTAGCATTGGGACTATCTATGAAGATGTTACAACCGATCTAGTTGGAAAAATAGGTGTTTGGCAATGGCTGGTTACATTAATGTCAACGTCCACCATGGTGCCAGCGTTGTTCAGCCAGTATGATGATATGTGGCTCCTGAGGCCTTCGGATGTCTTCTGCGTGCCCCCTGCAGAGATCGCAGTAGCTAATATAAGTCTATGCTCCGTGATATCAGCTCACAACACAACACAACACACAGTATACTGGTGCAATAAATGGAATTTGAAATTGTTCTGGACAATATGGATTAAAAAGACGGTATTTCCTTCATCATCAGCCTATTTTACTCCACTGCTAGACATAGGCCACTCCTAAAGTACGCAACTGAGCACGATCCGCGGCTTTTCTCATCCAGTTCTTGCCGGCCGCTCGGCTGAGATCGTCAATCCACCTAGTCTGAGGGCGTCCTACGCTACGTTTGCCAATTCGTGTTCTTCACTCAAGAACTCGTTTACCCCAGCGGTTGTCAGTTCTGCGGCATATATGACCGGCCCACTCCCACTTCAGCTTACCAATCCGTTGAGGTATTTACATATTAGAACTTATTTACCTAGTGACCTAGTAGCGCGATAAGATCCACAGTGAGGAAAACCGCAGAAGAACTAAAGTCATCGCAATAACAATAAAAGTGAGCAAGTTGAAGTGCAGTGGTCAGGCCACATCACTTGTTGAACCGATAACTGCTGGGAAATAAAGGTTCAAGAGTTGAAACCACGCAATGGGCGCCGCAGCGTCAGACAGCCCGCCTCAAAGTGGACTGATTACGATGATTGTTAAAATTGCGGAAAGACGATGGATGCTAACAGCCGGTAACCAATCGCTGTCACGTTCCCAGGCTGATGATGGCTGATTTAGGGGTATGTTACATACTAGGTAGTAAAGTATTAAAAAAAATAATCAATAAAGTAGGCCTAGGTACTAAAAAAAATTTACGTAATGAGTAAAAATAAAATACCTACTTAAGTCATTCTTCAACGAATCAAAATCTATTAGAATACCTAATCTAGAAACTCGTTAATTTCTTTGATAATATATGCGTTGCAAATCGTAGCCTTGGATGAGTAGGTAGGTATGGCCTCTTCGTTCCTATAGTTTTTTTATTAATCCTGTTTCACACGTTAATGATATCTATTCAAAATTATGAATAGAATTCAAAATTATGAATAGATAGAAATAAAACTACTCGATGGAATGAGATTGGAATGAGCGAAGGATGTTATTTTAGAGAGTTCGTTACAAACTTCATGGTCACGGGGAGCCATTGAAACATCGACTTATAAAATCTAAGTAAAATAAACCGCGATAAAATCCGTTGAATAGTAGTCTCTTTTCCATGTGTGATATTCGAGTAAAAGTAAGAAAATACTAGATAGGTAGATACATAGAATTGCATATTATTAGGTACGTAAAGACCTCTAAAATATTCTGATGCACAAGGTCTACTACTATCATATCAAATCGCAATAAATTTACATTTTCATTAGGTACCTGCATGTCTTTAGATATGATATATTTTTTTTATTTCAGTGGCTAGTCTTTTGTGACAACAAACTAAAACTTCTGACAATAACAATAATAAGTCGATTCGGATTGGTTTTTGGGTACATAATTTTCGGCTTGATTGCTGATAGGTATGTAAACAAATTATTAGAACAGATGCCTAGCCTTAGTTTCTAGTTTACTGAAAGAGCGACAGTAAGCTAGGTGGGTAGGAAAAATGATTTTTGCATTTTAGTTTCGGGCGAAAGGCTGCAATAGTGCTGAGTGTAGCAGCTGATATAGTGCTATGCTTGGTTATCACTCTTTGTGACTCTGAAGGCTGGTTCCGACTGATTATCTTCTTGAAATCGCTATTTGGTAGCGCTACTTTCTACATGGGATTAGTATTAAGTAAGTACCTAGATAGATTATCGTAATTGATAATTTATTTTGACAACTCTTTAGATAAGTACCAATTAGCCTAAAACTGCATTAGGTGGGTACCTTAAGGAATTAGGTATCAGCATAGGCGGTTCTATGCTCTTTGGGTATTGGGTGAACGTCTCGTACCTATACCTATATATTTTCAAATCTTTTCAGTTTGTGAAATAGCAAGTAATAGTTGGCGGTCCTGGTTGTGTACGATTGTGATGGGACCGCGACTTGTGGCTGTGGTTTGTATGGTGCCGATGGCGAACAGTGCTTCTAATAACGAAACATTCAATTTCATTGGCTGTATATACGACATACTCTGCTTTATTATTGTGGTAAGGTAAAATACCCATAAAATATAATAGCTACATAATATAAACCATGGGAATAAACATTAACTTACTTTTTTTTTTGTAATAATGGCACGGTTGTAGACCATTTGCCAATAACAAAGTTAGGGAAACTTATTAAACATTAAAACAATTTAATTTAGAGCGGATGGAAAAACCAGGATAGGATTTGGGAAGGATTAAACTTTTAAGTTGGTGTTTAAGTTTATCATTAACTTACCTATCAATAAGCAGATTATGTAATTATTATTATTTATGCTAGGTGGAGTCCAGAATCACCTCAATGGCTACTGTTTAACCGAAAGATTAAAAATGCTGAAAAAATTCTCTTCAAAGCAGCTTCAATAAATGGTGTAAAACTTTGCAGTGAATTTAAAATAAGACCAATTAATAATAGAGTACGTCTGTAAGTTTTCTTCAAATGATTACTTTAAAATATAGTAAATGTATATTTTTTAATGCGTCTATTTAATTTCCAGGCTTATCAGTCCTTAGACCAATCGATGACATGCGTGGGAATATTAAATAGACGTAATATTATGGTGATCTTTGTAATGTTTTGCTGCTTATGGATTTTGTATAATTTTTTGTGGACTTTAATCTATGTAAGAATTTACAGTGAAGAGAATGAAAATAACATTATAGCCAAACTGTTCTGTTTCATAATTGTGTTCGGAAGCCTGACAGTGTGGTCTGCGAAAAAGTTTAAACTGAGACACTTACTTTTGTTTCACATTATTATCACAGGCGTTATAACAGCTGGCGCCATTTTTCTTTACGAGGTATGCCATTTTTTATTTATCAACCAACTTAAAAAGAAGCAAGCTCACTTTGTCACAAAACAGAATCATACCTAGGTACCAACTTATGATCTACAGCTGGGCCACAAAAAATTTGGTAGATACCTACCTACCGAGTAATGTAATTTCTTGCTTTTGAAACTTTAAAGACGTATCACCTAGGTGCTAATATCAGTTTATACATTACAGGATACAAAACACAACTATCTCACGTCGATCACGTTAGCATCAGGGCTGATAGTTCACGCAATTATTCTGAACATCACTCCTCGGTTATTCGCCATCAACATCCGCGCCACAGTCGTCGGTTGCTGTCACGCTACTGGCCAACTTGGCTCCATCACCAGCTACCTTTTACTCTTCTTTCATGTGTTTGATGACCAGACTCTAATAGGCATAACCTTAGGCTTAGCGTCCCTGCTAGTCAGCTTGTGTATTCTACTCCCAGATGTGGATGACAGGGAGCTTCCTGATGTTATGGAGGACATGGATTATTTCTCAGAGTAAGTTGAGTAGGTACATTCTGCTATTCTCTTCGAAAGTACACATACGTCAATATCAATATAGTCTACCTAAGCGAAGAAAACCTCACTAAGTCACCTTCAATATTCATATTTTACCTATATCTAGTCACAGGCCGCATAATGGAACTCAGTAACGCATGTATATAATAACTAGGTATTACGTAATCTGTGCCCAAAGTGCCTAAACCAAACTAATTGTTACACTAAGGTTATCCAAACCTCTCCGGTGGGTCTCGCAGAAGACTAGTTCAATCTCTCGTGAAGAAATCATGATGAGAATTCATTCTTTTGGAAGCGCCGGACGAAGTACATCTTTAGGCAGTCGTATGGACCAAGCGACACCTGCACAGCCCGTTGGCTGCCTCAGACTTTGGAGTCGGCTTGTTAGCTTCGTAAGACAAAAACTAGGTAGGACTGTTAATTAATTCCTTCTAATTTATCAATAACCGTCTTACCTACGTGCCACAAAACTTGTATTGTATTGAATCTGAAGAAACATAAACATCGACTATAGTGTATAACAAATGCATTTAATAAAAATTACAATTATATTAGCATCAGCCCATTTTTGGTCTAATTATTCACAATATTTTATAACTTAAAGCAACAACATATTGCAGGAACTCAGATAAAATATGTCTTCCTTAGTGCGAGCGCACACTACAGACAAAACAGTCTTAAGACTGAATATTACTTAACAGAAACTATGAAAGTACACACATTGGAACCATACCAAAACAATGATAATGCTTAGAAAAGCTGTTTTAAGACGAGACTGATGTTAGAACTATCTATCTTGGCTCTATTATGCGCACGCTCTTACAATAACTATTACGACAAATTATGCATATTATGCAACAGTTATTTGTTGAGCATTTTACTGTATTTAGGTATTAACAAATGCTATAAGTTATTAAAATTGTAAGTATATTTTAGTGCTCATTGAAGAAAATGCCACCATTAGATTAATCAGCTTTTAATAATCCTATCAGGACATCTGATACTAGACTAAAATACAAATAATACGCACCTAAATGAGGCAATTCGGTATGTTCTGGAAACTCCTTAAAAATTGTACTTCACTTATGACTTGAAGAAACACATTAGTAAGGAATCGGTTTCTCTTTTCTTATTTTTTTTAAATAGAATGTTATAAATGCATTATAAATTGGAATGAGTATACAATTCCGATATTAGTGAAAAAACAAAACCTTTATTACAATGGTATACCATCTATGGAATTCGTCATTTCTATAGTAGGTACTAAGCTGGCAAAAAGCGAACAGCCCACCGTATGGTAAGCGATCGCACGCAATATAATAGGGATGCTTGCATCACTGGTGCTTTGTCGCCCGTTTAGAAACCTTATAATTCCTTTTAGAAACACCCCAAAATATAGTCTTTAAATGGGTCGTATACAGACTATGTTTAGGTACAGGGTACCATAAAAGAGGTAGGTCCATTTTTAATTCGTGTCAATTAAGTAACTAGATATAGTAAATATGTAGGTATTAACACCTACCACATTGAAAATATATTCTATGGGTGACGACTAGATATACCATTATAATATACATATAATTATATACCACATCGAATATCTTTTACTTACCTATCTACTTGTGATTATTATCATAGTTACTGAGTATAAAAGATATTGGATGTGGTAGTTACTATGGAAATCTGGAGATACCTACGCAAACACTAACAACTTATTCGAGATGTCAAACATCACAATATTCACAATACAGACAATCTTGAGACTACAACAAACTCTTGGACAAGTAGCCCAGCCTCTATTAACAAATAGATCCTATTAAAAACAAAAATATATTTTGTTAACCGTTAACACAATATTAAATATAAACATTAGATTGTTTTAGTATCAATTGAATAATATATAACTATTATGCCTGTTGATGATTAAACATAAGTAACTAAGTAGGTAATTATTCAAACATTTAATGCGTACATACATTTAGTAACGGTAGCTTTAAATAGCAGTATTGTTTCAAAACAAAATAACACTATGAACTCTCAACAACGTCAATCCGTATAATTTGACTAATAAGTATAACAATATCTGAGTTTGACTTTTAGTTTTAGTTTAGGTTAAACAATAAGTGTAACCTAAACTAATGCGTCGAAAAATTCTTCCGCATCGTTTTGAATGGATGAATTATAAACGGACCAGAGTTTGTAACGAACTGTTAAATTTTAAAATTTTGCACGCCTTTCAGTAAAATATGGTTCAATTTGTTAAATTTTGTTACACCACATACTCGTCGTATTATGCCATATCCATATTTGCAAATAAACTTATTCTTATTTCGCATCGTTAACTTCCGAGAACGTATCCAGAGGCTAGCAGCATTGCCGCGTTGGATGGCAATACTGATCCTTTGTGGCTAGGCTGGTTAGGCATTAGCTAGTTTAGTTTTTAATTTAGATTAGCGTTGAGATTTTTATTCAGTTATGTCCTTTTTCTTGTCCACTTTTGTCAATAGATAATTCTTGTTGTACATTTCTACAAAATTATTAAGAATTCTAGAAGAATATCTTGCGAACCAGTCAAAATACAACAAAAATTTGTGAGTGGCTATGGGAAAAGCGACTGAACGGATTGACGCTTTTACAGCATTGTTTTGGTCTAATCAAAATATGTCAAAAGCAGTAAGTAATTTTTTTTGTGGATTGCGCATGGCGAAACTCATTGCCACCAAAATGTGATTTACTCGAAATCAATTTATTTCTCTTGAGTTCCCTTATTGCGTTACCACTCACATTTAGTACGGCTATCGCTATAGAGGCTTGATTACGTCCAAGTTCCGACTATCAGTGTCAAAGTTCGTACCATGTACCCTTAGGTTAACCACTATCACAGTTATATAAAGTATTTTGTATGTATATCCGAATACTTTGCTATCAAAGCATGATATATTTCTTTGACGCAGGCGCGTACGCTCTTGCTCAAAGTTATTACAATGCTTAAAATGAAAAGCACCACACTACACCTCATCAACAAAACAGTTTTGGCACCTACTTACTATAGTCTTAGATAGAATTTTATCGCTACTAACTACTGTACTTCATTTGTGCAACCATTTAATTTATTGAGATTCATGTCTTATACGTCATATTTTAAGGTATATAAGTATTTAGTATACAGTTTGTAGACAGTGTAGGTTTCAAAACGGCATTGTCATCAAGTCACATGGTATAAACCGATAATTTTATAACTAAGAACCATTTCTAAATAATGCAATGTTCATAGCATTATAGAACTTACTGTATTCATACAGCCTTACAATAATTCGTAAAAATGCCAGTTGCACAACAACTTGAAGTCTTTTCCAATAAAAAACAAAATAACATTCAACTTGTTCTGAGGAGATATATTTAGTTTTAGTCAAAATTGCGTTTGTAAATTAAATAGTTTTTTTTTAAATGTATAAATTATTCTAGTCTATTAGCTTACAACAAATTAATAGACACTGTATATCTCTAATACCTACTAAGTACTTATCTAAACATACATAAAAGATCTTAGTTTAACATAAATTAACGTTTTCTTTCCTGTAGAGGAAGCCGTAACTATGAATATATGTACTAAAAATGTTATTTCTGCGCATATAATACATGGTAATAATATTAATATACCTAAACACTTAACTAGGAACTTTGAACGGTAACTATAACTTGTATAAATAAAATATTGTCTATAATTATGTACGACAATAATATTAAAAAAATATACTGCTATAGTTAGCACAATATTTTGGTGCACGTTACTCAGTCACTTTGGACTTGTATAATTTTGGTAAACAATTAAATATTTTTCTAAATATTAAAATAATAAATAGCCCATACTCGGGATTTCTTCAAAAGAGCAAGGCACATATTTATAAAGGTTTTTTTTAATGAACCCGTTTATTTATAATTAGCCACAATCACGTGAATTTATTATATTGCGTCTATAAAATATATAGGTATAATTTAACTAGTTTAACTAGTTATATATAGGTATAATTTAAGTAGTTTTTCTTTGCTTTTTTACTTTACCTACTTCAACTTACGTACTCCAAAATAAGGCACTTAATAGTTAATGCCTTTAACGATTTTACCAATAAGTATGATTTGTAATTATGCGATGTAGCAGGTGTCCTTGACGGGTCAAACGAATACTACCGTCTTTCTTCTTTATTTCTAAGTAAAGGACCTTGTTGACCTGAAAAATAAAAACAATAATAATAATATTTTCTCACATACCTATACTATAACTATTACTACTATTTTTTTAATTGATACACACGTCAGAAAGTAGGGTTTGTAACATGTTCGCTATTAAAAGGGCTGATTAGGATTAAATGCCACACGTTTGAGCTGATTCAGTACATTCGAAGCAAATTGATAAATGTGACTAAATTTAGACCAAATCACTTGTAACAATCGTACCGTCAGATTAGACAAAAGACATAAATGAACAACTAAGGGATCCGTTTTCTGTTGGAATCCCAAAAAAATAAAACTGTAATTACTCTCTTACTCACCCGTTTTTATCGTAGTAAGCGGTGTCGCGCCATTTGCTCGTTGCTTTTTCCGATCCAAACGTCGTAAATAAAGAATAGAAAACATGAAACTTGCTCCGATCAGGGGGAAAATTCCAGCGAGAATGAATGGCAATGTATAGGATTTATGGATGCTGTACAATAACCCAGCTACTGGGGGGCCTAGACTTAGCGGCAGCGATGCCATTCCTAACATATATCCTATCGATTGTGCGGCATGTGCACCTCCACATAACGCAACGGCAATAGGTCCCATTAGGGATACGAATGCTCCATCAAAAATGCCCATAAACAACGATACGATTACTAATAGCGGGAAGTTTCGGACAAACGGCAAAACAATTGTTGCAATTCCAATGGAATAAAACGATATCTGCTGGAGCAATATGGGATCTACACCCGGTCTGTCTGCTAAATATCCAAACAATAACCTTCCTACGCCAGAAGCGAAAGCAAGACACTGTAGCGGTAAATTAGCATTAACGTTTGAGAAGTTATCTTCGATAAACTTTTTGATGTGCACATAGGGAACAAAATAGCCACATAACGCTATTGGTATACAAAAAGCCCACCATCTATATGGTTTTACTTTCCAAATGTGCACATTTATTATAGACTTAAAGATAGCTTTGCAGTTATTATCTTCTTTCGTCCGCTTTATTACCATCATAGGAATGGGTTTGAACAGAAACCCACAGCCAATCACGAAACAAGTGAAGAGTGCGAGTAACCGCAACAGCCAAGCTAATCCATAACTATTTATAACAGCATCCATTATAGGCGGCATTATTACCGTGAAAGTAGAACTTCCAATACAAACAAACCCATTTGCTAATCCGAGATGCTTTTTAAAATAAGAACTAAGAACGGCTAATGACGGTGTATAAACGAGAGATGCGCCAGTAGCGTACAATATACCGTAAGTAAAATAGAGAACATTCACTTGGTGTACGAAAAAGGAAGATAGAAACATGCCAATCGTCGCCAGGCACCCGCCTAACACTGCAGTCCAACGTAGTCCCATAAAGTTAGCCAAAACTCCCGCGAATGGTGACATGAAGAAGGTGAATCCCATACCTAGAGATCCCACCAATGCTGGAAAAGAAAAACCACAGAGGTAATATTTTACGATGTTTTCGCTCTACCACCGAAATTAATTTGTACTAAGTATTAAAAAATAAAAATAAAATTTGTATTTGTATAAAAAAATGTAGGTACTCAATGTCTCGTTATCTGATCAGGCACTATCCACGGATTATTATCGGGCATTATCCCTTTAGTACATACTTACATACACGTAGGTGCACCTACGTCATTTTTTGTGGATTAGTAGAGGTGGTTTAGCAGTTTTAGTGGATGTCAGTTAGACTCTTCCTTCTCTCATAGCATATTGTTAAGACAAGACAAGAAATATAACCTTTAACAAGACGAAATATATGTTTGGACACTCTTATGTTTTCTGTCTCTTTCTGGCCAGTTACATTGGTAAAAGTGCGAGAGGGATAAAAAATATAATTTGAGTGTATGAACTTGTCTTTAGCAATTTGTTCTAAACACAACCTCCAGTGTTTTAATGTACCTAAGGTTCTTATTGTAACCTCAGTCTAACCCCAGATTTTAACATATTAATCACTGATTAAATAATTGGTTTATCTATATGACAGAAAAACCGAGTTATTTTCACAGACATAATATTAGGTATGAAATTATATTTAAATATGATAAATGCCACACATTAAAGTACAAAATTTTAATAATATTCTATTGAATTTGAATAAAAACCTATACCTACTAGCATTTAGCATTTAATAAATAACTTAGGTATTTAGCTTCTTGATGATTTCTTCCTTTTGTATAACAATAATTATGTGTAGCTACTATTTATTGAAGTAATCAAAACCACAGAAAACTGAACATGTAAAAGCTGTTGGTAAAATAATGGCTAAAAATATATCAGAATGACACTGATAAAACAAAATTATTGATTTACATTTATACAGACAGCTGACAGTTGATAAAAATTAATAGGTAGGTAGTTAGTAGGACACACACATTCTACAATGACCTAGAGCAAATTAAACTCAATGATAAAATTATTATTGAATATCAAATTTAGTTTTTTTGTTGGAAATCTATTTGCATGGATGTATCTTTCTTTGTCTATTTTTCCTTTCTCACTTTTCAGACTTAGGTAGTGGGACCATAAGGACTATCGGACTGCAAGTTCTGCAGAATGCCAAATGACTAATAGATAAGAGAACAGAAACAACATCTGGTCCAATGTCCATATTATGTTATTGTTATAAACAGTTATCAGTCAACTGTTTTAGTAAAATTAGGTCATAATAATATTGAGTACAACAAAGATAAAAATATTAAAGTACCAGTTTCTGTCTGCAGCTGCAAAGGAAAACAAATAACCATTTGCAATTCCAGACTACAATCTGACGGGCAAGTGGCGTAGTTAGTAAGATACTTGCTTTTCACACCTCAGGTCATGGGTTAGATTCCCACACAAGTTAGACATTTGTGTGATGAACACGCTTGTTTGTCTTGAGTCTGTAGTGTAATTATCTATATTTAAGTATGTATTTACAAAAGAAAAGACAAGTATATTACCAGATATCTGGTTTCCATAGTACAAGCTCTGCTTAGTTTGCGATCAGTGGCCGTGTGTGTTGATATCCAAAATAATTCTATCTCTGTGCCAAATTTCATACAAATCCATTTAATACTTTTTACATGTAAGTGTAACAACCATCCATACATCTACACATCTATAAACCACCTGTCACATGTATAATATTATTTGGAAATATTTGTAGGAAATGGGATAGGAATTGAGATAGTATGAACAACAAAGGTTTTACAAAAAATTGGTAGGTGAAGTTTGTTAGTCACAACACAGGGTGTGCTTAGTGTGGCAATTTTTTTTTATTATTTTATTTATAACTGGACTGCAATTGAACTTTTTAAATTTAATTAAGTAAAAACTTAATAAGTAATAATTAATTAAGAGGCATTTTAATGGTAAACCTTAAATTAAATCATTTTTTACTTCAGGCATGAACCCATATACAAATTTAAACCATAGCCTTGCAAATATTTTTTTCAAATATTCAATTTTGACCTATACCTATACAACTAACTAGCCTATTTCTAAATACTGGAAGTAAAAATACAATTGAAATGTATACCTAGTATTTCCAATAAATTACTAAATATAGTTAGATAAATATTTAAGTGTAAGCATGAAACATTCTTGGGATGATGAAATAAAACAGTAGGTGGGTAGGAAAGTAAGTACCTTCTTAAAAATAAAATAAATTATGGATAGTTTTTTAACAATTGATAATATCATCATTTTAGACTATTACTACATAAATTAGTAAGTTGGTAAATAATATAACCCACATACTGAAATATATTGCATCAGCAGTCACATAAAGTATCAAATTACAGTTAATATTTACCTGCTCGACTTTCTGGGTTAGACATGCCATCTTTTCTCAGATTCGCTTCCAGGACTGTGTAAATAACACTAAATGAGTTAATTACACTAAATATCAGGCCATTTGTGACGAAAGATGCTACCAGCACTGCGTAGGCTCTAAACCCTCCATCTGCAGGCTGCTGCTGTACTTCATCTTGTACATGTCCATTCGTGGTTTTATTGCCTTTGTTTAGTAAATCAGAATTTTCTCTTTCCTCAGTTTCCATTTTGTAATAAACTGTTAGAAATTTATTTTATCACAGATTATTGAAATCTGAACTGCTAACCTAAAACTTTATATCAAATGCACATGGTGCAGTGAAAATAACAACAGCTTGACAAATTGCACTATTAATAATTTGTAAACTTGTTTAAATACAGGTTTGATGTCATATTGATATTTATTTTATCAATAAATGCCTTGCGGTGTTAATTTACTAGGTACTGTTTCTGTTTATTTAATAACGTACACAACCAAACGAGAACTCATTGACTGACACACTGATTGACTGAACGGATAAATAAATAACATCTGACCAGTGTTGCCAGATCAAAATTTCAAAATCCAGGAAATAATAGAAAAAAAATCAGGAGATTGACCTGAAAAATCAGGAAATGAATAAAATATTTATTTATTTTTACGATATTCATAATCAATAACTAATACTTTTCATACATTTGACTTTTTAGCTTTGTTTTTGAAAATTAAATCAATTTTTATATTTCAGTACAATTTTAGTCCTAATTTCTGCAATAACTGGTATTCAATTTATTTCTCAATTTGGCATGTATTAAATTAATTTGTTAAAATAGTCTTGCCACTGCGGTACTATATTTAAATCTAGCTGATAGTAAAACGTCTTTTATCTCCAGTTGCTGCAAATAAAAAACTAAACGACATCTATTACATGCAAATTTTAAATGTATGTTATAACATATCAAATGGTACCGCAAAAGTAATTAAGTGATTTAAATAGTTAAATGATTTTTTTTATTTTTTAGTAATTCCTATCAAGTTAAATGATTTATTTCTTTATTTATTTTTTTAACCGCAATGTCCAAGAAATAGACTTTAATATCACTTCAACCCTTTTTTAGTGTCCCACAGCTGGACACGGGTCTTCTCTCAACCATTTTACGAGTTAAAAGAGTTTAGGCCTTAGATAGATAGATCCAGTATTCATTGCAATAACACGTTTTTTTTTAATTACACTTACCTGAATTCGGTTAGAGAATTTCATTTAGTGTTTACTCCGTAAACAAAATCTATTCTATTGAAAATTTGTAGGTAGATCTCATACGTTATTTACTCTGTAGACGTACCTATGATTTTATTTTATGACACAGATATCAGGAGATTTTACAGTAGAATCAGTAGATCAGGAGAATCTCACACAAATCAGGAAATCTCCTGATAAATCAGGAGATCTGGCAACACTGCATCTGACTGATTTTGAATGTGTGATGATACGACCGACGTACGCTCGTAAAATGTACTACACGCTCGCCAGAGAGAGATAGAACTTGAATGAATCATTGATCCACTTCAGCGTAAGCGTTTTTTATGTTCTTTGGATCCACTATTGAAAAATAATTGAAAGAAAGGACACTTTCATTGATTGGATGGTAGTGAACATAGACTACACACATAAGGTAGTGAATCTTTTCTGATATCCCTAATATCTGCGTGTGTAAGTGTTTACATTTTTGTTGATACATATTTCCACTTTGAGTGGGCTGTGCAGTTACTGATGAAATATTTTTAGTTTTCTTAGTGATAGTGGGAAAATGTTTTGAATCAGTGATTTTATTATATGGGGTTATTCACTAGTGGCAAACGATCTGTTAAGGCTTAAATATTTATTCTTCTTTTCTTGCATTTCTGTTGTATAATAGAACAATCTTTGGTATAGCCAAATGTGGGCTATACCAAACCATGTGCATGCAGTTGATAGATATTATTCCTTCTCTGTCACAAGCATTTGTAACACTGTACCAGACGTACCAGTGGTGAACCGCTAGGTTCTCTTAGTAGTCTGTGCAGTGGTGGGATATATGTGTGTACGGAGTATCTAAACAGGTGTAGGTAAACATGTTACGGTAAGTTCACGGCGGCGAAAGTGACCGCGACCGTGCCCAATGAAGTAAGGACTCCGTCCACCTTCCTGACAAATCTCCTTACGAAAATAACCTCTGCTTCCGCAGTTATATTGTTAGATGTCCTCGTTTGACATATCTTGAGACACATACCTGACAATGCCGACTTTACCGTAAGGTATGGCGTCTTAGAACGTCGCAGTTTTTTAGTTTTTTACTACTAATCTTTAAAAACTTATATACTTATTTAAACTTGACACTGGCAAAATTGCGGAATAATTTCTGCAGAGGCCATAATTAAAAGAAGAAGAAGAAGAAGCTGGGACGAAAGCTTGAAGCTTGTGTTTCCCCAAAACTCCTCATTTTCAGAATATGTTGCAATATGACGCGAAATAAAGAATTAAATCAATTGAATTGTATGTTTATTTTTATATCCTAAAAATTTTAACTCCCGTCCGTTTAACTGCATGAAACTTATTGAATTGTACCATGAATAGGTATAGAAATTTGAGTAGGTACAAAAAAGATTACGAAAAAGAAATTACTGTACTCCCCAGCGTTCGGAACCGTACGATAATTATCGTACACATACGATAATTTTGTGCCTGCGTACGATGTACGATAGCATATTATTATCGTACGCCGATTGTACGATAATTTCTATCATGATGCAAAATTTGAGAATTTATATTATTTCACTCATGCGCTGATAGTCTAAATCGCAGTAGCATGATTTTATTTTGTCCAATAAAATCTTGGGAAAATACCGGGAAATACAAGTTCTCTATTCCTATTGGTTCTTACGATCCGCTCTGCTAAGTTTCACCACTGCCGATACTGTAAAGTAATTTTCTAGAGCAGCAAAATTTTGTTTACACACTCGGAGTGATTATTATCATTGGCAAGTAGGTATATTTATCAAATACATTTTTTCTGTGGCTGTATATTTTCTATAACTTACTAACCTATTAATTATTTTTTATCTGTGCAATGAAGAATGAGTTAAGTCCTACATGCAAAGTAGATAGTACGAGCAGTCAATTCTGTACCACGTGTAAAACATTTGGGTTTCAGTGTTCTGTTGATTTGACAGCGGTGGTTTAAAAAAGATAAAAAATAAAGTACTTGCATGCATATCAATATTACAATTTATATGATTTATTTATCTATAATAGACATTATCCTAAAAAATACGATAATTTCGATTATTTTCGATCCATGTACGATAATTTTACGCCCCTGGTACGATAGTCAGTCCACTTCAAGTTGCTAACGCTGGTACTCCCGCACACGTCACAGTCACGTAGGTATACTAAGCGTTTCAAATAGGAATAGGACTGGAAAATATTGGAAATTTGCTATTTTGGAATGCGCAGCAACTTCACATTTTTTAGTATAGTGGGGAAAACGTTTGTTTGAAAAAATAATCACATCCAGATGAAAATTTTAAAAATGCGTGTTTGTTATTGTGGATTTCTTATAGTGGTTTGGGCAAAACCTTTGTAAGTACAAAATAACAACTTATTTTTGTTAAAAACGCGAGCGTTGAAACCATTAAAACAAAACGTTTGTACTTACAAAAATTTTGCGCTTGCTTCGCTCGGGTTTTTATTTACGTCTTTTGTTCTTTGTTTTCGTTTCACGACTTAGCTGATATAAAATTGTTGTTCCTAAATTTTACGCAGGTGAAATTAGTAAGGCATAAATAGACGGTTCAATACAAAACCTAAATTAATCCTAACCTAATTGCACCTACTCACTGTATAATGTACAGTGCACATTGAGTAACGACTCTGCATCCACGTCATCGCCTCGGCCATGGCATGTGTGCGGCCAGGCTCCCTCTGAAACATAACCCTAGATACGCTAATGGGAACACTGAATGATTTTCATTGATCACTTTTCTGAAAACTAGGTATATCTGTTGTCAACATCACTTATCTTTCATTGGTACCCAATAAGACAAACGCCATCTCTTGCAAAAATCTGACAACACGCACGGGTAACCTTTTGTTTATTCTCAGCTAGTGCAATAGCCTACGCAAAGAAAAATTTTATGGATGGTCATTGTAAAATAAAATACGATTATACTTAAAAAAAATAATTGTTATATTGACAGACAACAACCCATTTATTACCATGTTATCTTAACATACACACTATTTTTGTTTCTTTATATCTTGGACTAAAGTTTTCAAAGCAGGTAACTCTTCTTGTAGTTTTTGTTCGAGGTCATCCTTGTCATTACCAGGTGTTGTTAGAAACTTTGTGACTAATTCTGAAATTATAATGTGTTCAATGTTAGCTTAGCTGACATCTGATTATTTTTAACGCCAATATGGTCAGTTTTAGTCCAATGCCGCTTACGTTTTCATTTATGTTACTAAGTTAATTAGGTTCAATTTACAGTGACTAAAATTTGTAAGTTTCACAAAGCACAGCCAATACCCTAATCCATAATTCCTAATTCTCTCAATGTAAACTGAAAGTTGAAATATACGTATTCCATAGTAAAATTAGCTCATAAATAACACCAAATTATTCCTGTAGTTTTGTACATTTATACCCATATTCATAAATGTATTTTAAGCTGTTTATAGCTAAAATAGGTTTATAATTCGTTAGTCTTTGTCTGTCATCTGGACATTTATACTAGTAAGAAAGAGACAAACTCCATTTTAATTAAAGAGCCGTATTTTTATGAATAAAGCCATTAATCTTTGAAGTGTCCAGTCAAAAGAACAATGAAAATGCGTTCAATGTTAAAGTATTGATTCTACAGTAAAATGTATTAAACATGATTTATAGAAAATTTACTGTCACTAAAAAGAGATATTTTTAATAGTTTTGGAGATACAAACTACAAAACGGTACCTTTTCCAGTGGGGTGGCCCAGTAAGGGCTCCTCTCCTATTTTAGTTTGTTTCTTTGGACACCTCAAGAATAACTGTACAAAACAACAAGAATTATTTGGCATGAATCCTTAATTTTCTCAGGCTAGTATAAAATATTTACCCTGAAATTGCTGTAGATGCTCATAATCTTCTGTTTTTAGCTGTGTCTTTAAATACGAAACGATGTTTGCCACTTGTCTCCCAGATGCATGCAGCATATTTTGAGTAACAATTGTAAATATTGCCAGCACGGCTAAGTGCAAGCTCATTGCTGGGTCTTCACAACTCTCCAGCTCAGATATTAACTTTTCCCTATGATTCTGAATAAGGAGCCTGAAAATATAAAACAAGTTATATTACGTATGGAAAATCTCAAATGAGTTTATGTTGCACCTTCCTTGTAAACACCAATTTTGTATAAGTTTTTCAATAAATAAATAACGTAAATTTATAATAGAATAAAATTTTTAGTAAAAATATTTATAGTCTAAAACTTACTTATCTTTCTTTTTATCTACTTTCTTCAAAATCATACCAAACTCTGACAAACAGACATCAATGGCTTGATAGAATGAGTCCATGTTTTGGTCTGACAATGCTCCATTCAAAGAAATAAGGGGCTTAGCATATTCATCAGACAAATCATTAATAATTTTGTTCCTTTGTTCAACTGTCAGTACATCTACTTGCACGGATAAGTTACATTGGTTGGCAGCATATTTGCACAACTCAGCTAGAATGTCTCCACCCAATGATTTCAACAGGTATTTGATGAACTGTCCTTGTTGGTCAGGTGGTAATGATTTTAAGCCTTTTTCGTACAGTTTTATATCATTAACTAAGATATTTATTTTGTCTTGAGCTGATGTATGAGTTTGCTTGCGGTTCTGACTGGCATCCTGAAGCAATTTGTCTGCAGTTTCCTTAGCTATAGTCAGGCTTACTGCATTGAGGCTCCTGCAATAGTTTAAAATAATTATTTCAAATTTCAATAAACAAATTAATTATTGTAGATTATTTCTATGAAGAGGTTTTAAGTCACAGGGAAGTAGTTTGAAACAAAAGAAGTGAAATTGTGAATTTTAAATTACCCATGAAGATACTCTGCTATGTTATACACCAAATCTTCTAAACCTTCATTCTCCAGGGTATCTTTAATTATATTTTCAATATCTGATACTGTGACAATTTCCAACTGTGCCTGTGACTTTTTAACAACACTAGAGCCATCATCTGAATCAGAATCATGTGCTGCTTGTTTAGATCGCACATGCTTCTTCACTGCTTTAGTCTTAGTCTCTCGACCTTGTGTTCCACCTCCTCCTTTACCAGATGCTGCTTTTCTTCTACGTTCCTCACGTCGCTCAGCTTTATGGTCTACATAAGAAGTCTGTGCTAATTCAGCAGCCTTGTTGATTTGCTTCTCCATAAAGAATTGTTGGTATTTCCCAGACTTAACCACTGCTTCTGCTTTTTGTTGTACCAGTGGCATGCAAGCTTGTTTTAAATTTTCTATGTAGTGACTGCTGAAAACTAAATACATACACTTTATAATAAGTTTCAAATTACACCATACAAGCCATAAGTGTCTAACCACTTTTATCTAAAAATATGCTGCTGGTTATTCCAGGTCTGCCTTACAGTGAAGTGATTTTAATTAACCTTACACTTAGCGGTCAACCGATTTTTAGTGCAACCGTTTTTTGGCCGATTATTTATCTGTACTTTGCAGTGCTAAGCTAATCCGTAGTAGCCTGCTTCTATAGTCACAATACAATTTTAAAAAGATCCAACACGTTAATGCAGACCGGGAATGATGGCACATATCTAAATGTGACTACAAACTTACCAGTATTTTCAAAAAGTATTGTTGATTTTGACTTCTTTAACAGAGTGTCAAGCATGTTTTCAATATCCACATCTGTAAATACAGATGGCAACAACGATACCACATCCAAGTAGCTCTTAGAAGAAATACATTCTTCCAAAGCTGTCTCTAGTTGCAGTTTTATTTGAGAACCAATCACACAGCTACTAAGAAATGTTAAATCTTCATTAGGTAGTATTCTCTTCACATAGCCTTTAGGATCTGATATACCAAGGCGGGATAAGGCATCATATTCCAAATAGTTGTTCTGTTTGTAGAAACTCAGAACCCAGTCATTTTGAGACTTTGTATAACAAGATGGAACATACAGAGCACCAGCTTGGCGCCCAGTTAACACTCCTGGAGCATTCAATTGATCAAATAGAGATAAAAACAAACGGTCCGGCAAGTTACAATGATTTACAATTACAGCAATAGGTGTGGGTTTTAGAAGACCTATTAAAGCTCCACGGATTTTAGCTTTAGTTCTGGTTATAAACTGTTCAGTATAGAAAGTTCTAGGCTCAGAGACATCTTGTTTTCCAAAAATAATTTTTCCCAAATATCTTTCTAAGACACTGTGTTGTAACAACTCAGCAGGCAGATCATATTGGAGACTAAGCTCACCCACAGTGACTTGTCCTTGAAGGTGCAACTTTTCATTTACTTCTCTTGCAACTTTTTCTAAATAATAGTGGGCTATAAGGTACCCAGATACTAGCTGAACCTCTTTACCTTTGACTATTTCAGTAACACAATTATTGATTTGCGAGAGGTCAACATTCAACTCTTTAGCCAGGTCCACAGTGTTGATGCGACCTCCATGCACATACAATTCATCTTTAATTTCTCTAATTAGCTGTTGAGGAGTCAAATACTCTTTTCCATCAGTAGTAAATATGACATCAATTAATTTTAGTTCAATCAATTTAGTTACTATTTCTATACAATTCCGTTCTGAAAGTCTGAAAATATATTTGATAATTATTTCACATCACAAGTAATAAGATTGGAATTCATTCTTTATACAAATGTAAAGTCAGGGATAAATTTAACTGAACTAACACAACTGCGCCCTTAAGATGACCCACTGGCCCATATTTATATTAAAAAAGTGCAAAAGTGTTATAATACATTCAGCGAAAGGGTCCATATTGTAAGCTAAGTAAGATATTATTATTAGAAGATGACTTTAGATAATTATAGTTAAGTGAGAAGCAAAAATGACTCTGTACTACTCAAATAAGGGAGCAAACTAGTCAAAGTGAGCTTATTAATGTAAATTTCTTATATCTAGGTACCTTTGAGATGTTGAACTAAGCTGTGCTTTTTGAAAGTCTGCTGCTAATCGCTTGATCTCATCCCAGTCCGTTGATGGTGCCATACTAACAGATTATAAACTTATAATATCACAAAGCTCTTTACAACAACCCCACAATATTTATAAATTAATTAAACCAGCCACTTTTTCATCAAAATTATAAAATAATATAAATAAGTTCGTAAGACGTGTGTAAAGTTGGAGATTTTTTCCGTCACTGTCAATCAATGGCAGATTTGACATTTCACATTTGACAATGACATAATTTATTTTTGGCAACACCAAACTCTTACGTTGATAAGTTGGACTCCGTCTGATACTGCCATCAGCACAGATAACTAAACCATTCGGTTCGACCGTCCTCGGACGGCTCACCGAAAAAGTCCGGTAAACCAATAGAGGCCCTTCCGGCCGATTGGGTTAGTTAGGTCATCAGCAAAAAAAATGATGCACGCCGGTTTACATCCTAAATCTATGGTCTGATGTAGTTAGTTAAAAATTTAATAACCCCGGACTTAATTTTTGTAGCTAAGAAAACTCCCGACTTATTCACCTTTAAAACAAAAAAAGTTAATATAAATTGGTTCATCCATTCGGGAGCTAAGCTAAGACAACTTTTAACACCCCGTCGTTTTTTAGCGTCGGGGGTTAAAACTAGAGGCCACCAAAGAGCATATAACCGCTTACGAATGAAAATATTATTAATAACTTCGCACGGCTTGGTCTATGTCGTACTTATTGCGATAATAGGTATATAGCCTATGTGTTAATTCAGATCATAATCTATATCTGTACCAAATTTCATCCAATTCCGTTAGTCGTAGTTTTTGCGTGAAAGAGTACATAAATTCTGAAATCCATGCATTCCATAATACAAACTTTACGTACTCATAAATCTTATTGTTTATTAAAACGATCTACCCTGGCGAACTTCGTCGTACCACTTATCCCACCTTTTAGACCTTCCTTGTACGACTATTTCAAGACCAATATCAGCGAAATAAACATACGTCAAAACATTTATATACATTAAAAGAGAAGAATAGACCACAACTTCCCTGATGTTAAACAAGGATGCGGTCTATTGTTGAAAATACCTGTCAAATATTATACCTACTGATAGACTCATAAATACAAATGATTTTTGGTGAGTGGCAGAAACAACTGAACCGAATACAAATTAAGATGATAGACTACCGATAGCAGCATATTAGTACAGAGAGTCAACACAGAATTTTATTTAAGTTCCTTTCTCCGAGTTGTGCAGAAGCTGGCATATTATACTTTAAGTGAAACTTATGTTAAGCAAAAATGTATTTTATTATTAATTTAGATTAACAATTTAGAATTCTCAATGACTACATGCTAAGGATTTTATTAGTAAGCATAAACTTTTTATATTGCCTTTATGCACCTGTTTATTATAATACAAAACCGTAAAAAAGGTACTCTTTGCAAATGTAGATACTGACTATAGTTGGATTTATTTGATGTGTGAATTATATTTGCAGTTTGTAATCTATCATCTACTATAACTATATAAAAATACCTTTTTTTAAACACCAGTCTGACTCAGTTTAAGTTGTTCTTTCTCATTACAAGTAAATTAAATTGTAAATACAGTGCATACTGCAAAAATAATATAACATAATATAGGTATTAATAAGTTTGTAAGTATGTGGATGGTAAAGTAGTGCAAAATTATTAATTAGCTAGATGCTTTCGCAGCCTGACGTTTTTTCACATCCCAATTGTAAACTCTAGCCATGTTTACTTCCGTTGTAGTCCACTGGTCTCTGAAATGAAAAAAATAGATTAAACATGCAAACCAGAACTAAAGTATCTTTATAATTAGATCAGAGTTCCACAGCTTAAATCTGCAGGAATATTTAAAAGGTCTGTAAATTTTCACTTGTTTTAAAAAGTCACAGCATATTGTTATTATATGTGTAAGCTGAGCTCTGTGAGAATATAAAGGCCATTTAATTTTGATGAATTAATCTTCATTGTTATCATAACATACATAATAAAATTAAAGATGTTAAACACAGAGATGAAGAAATCTAAAGTAAAAAAAATCGAGCACACAGATTCAAGTCATTTGTTTCAATAATGTTTTCTCAACAAACTACAGATACTCAGCATTGAAAGACTAAAGGGAGACCTTACAATTTTATAGATACAGGTACAATAACAAATTGCAGTGAAATTAAATTACTTTTGTATACCTTAAAAAATCCAAGTCATGTTCAACACATGCAAGATTTTTAGTAGCAGTAGCCATATTTGATGATAGTAAATTCTCAGCATCTTCAAGTGAATATTCTAGCATAACATTGGCACCTAGCCATAAATACACTTTTTCTGTGGGAGGTATGTTAGCCTGAAACAGAGATCCAAAATCAAATTCTTGCACATAGAGACACTGTAACAAGGAATAAAAAAATTTGAAGAATTCTATTCCAAGTGTAACATTCATACTTAATTCTCCTTTATTCTTCCTCCATTCACTGTAGTTACTATAGAAGTGGGAGTTAAAGAAAAAATACTTACTTCATCATTCTTCAACAGTGAACAGGGAATATTTGCATCGGGTAGTTGTTGGATGAGATCGATTTAAACATGTCCCCCTTACTAATAAACTACAGTGCGATGACTTTGGCCAGCTTAACAGACTGGTTTCTTTCAACATACTTTCTACATACTTAACTTAATTTAGTAAAACTAGCAATTCTTTTGTTTGATCAAAAGAAATATTTTGTAAATAATTATAAAGGAGCAATTTACATTTATAATCAAACCTATTATTTTGTTACATAAAAATGGTGCATCTTAGAAATGGGAGAATGGGACGAATATAGGAGTAGATAGATCAATGGAACCACGCTCTTCATGAAAAACAACACATATAACACATCTGCTAAAAGTAAAATGGAACTAATTGCAGATTCACTTAGAGGAAAAAAAATCCTAGAATTGGTTAAAATTTATTTGAGATTCAACACGGTCTTTGTCTCATGTTAGGATTGTACTGTAGTGCTGAGTGCTGTTTATATACTGTGGACATGACAAAAAGCTGGCAAACAGATTACACAGACAGTTAAGGAAAGGGATAAAAGTATAATAGTTCTTTGGGCTCCTTCAATGGCAATCATTACAGTTTTTGGGACCAACAGGAAAAGCAGTATTGAATAATAGATTGGCACAAAACTTGTTATATCTGTTTCAGTAGTTTATGGTCTGAAATGTCGCAATTTTTTTCAGGTAAATATTTCCTGACACACTTGATTAAAGAGGTTGGTAGGTAGGTCATCTTAAGGGCGGGTTATATATTCTTTGAATGAGAGAGTCTCATCAAATATGAAACCCAAATATTTAACACTGGTGGTGTTTTTAGCTATTCTCTGCTTGCTCTCAATAAACTTTTCGAGGTTGTTTATTTATATAACAACATTTTAGACACCTAAATTGAAGGATTTAATAGAACAAGTTACACTTACTTTTACAAAAACTTGGTCACTAAGTAGAAATTCTGTTTGCATTTCTGTCTTTTGAACTTTAAGCTTCTCTATCATTTCTAAAGATCTCCCTAGGTCTGGTATCTGTTGTCGTAATCGTCGACGTTTAGTGGCCAATGATAACTCCATGTGCTTATATTTTGAATGTTGTTCATCAAGGCTTCTTAACACCTTGTCTACACCACCAGCATTTTCAGGTTTGCTCATGAATTCGTCTACGTTATCCTGAAAAAAAAAAACTAGAGTACTTATATACACATTATTACCGTCTTACATTAGCAAAAAATGTACCTTTAATTAAAGAAAAATTGCTATATTAGTTGTAGCTTGATAGGTTACTCAGATTTTAATTAGTTTTTAATGCACCCAATTCAGCTTTAATATGATCACACTCTCTAACAACGATAAATATGTACGTAAAAACCCACCACAAATATTGCTTCTGGTATTCCCGAAAAAGATTTAGGGTTAGAGGTATCAGACCCATCGCCTACCATTTTTGTGATTCCACCTGAAACAAAAAAATAGGTATCAAATTAGATTTAAAATTTATAACGTGCTATATCATCCGGACACAATAATAATTTCGAAACTTGACTCACAATTAGATAAATACCAAAATAAAAACAACCTGCAACGAAAATCTGCAACAATCCCAAACGAACCAAAGAGCACTGAGCATATAATCCAGTGTTGCCAACTCGGATTTTAAAAAAGGCGTAGGTCAGATAAAGAAAATTATGTAGAAATGTGAAATTGCCATATAGAAAATACGTAGATCTACGTACTTTTTTTCTGAATGAAATTAAGAGAGTAGGGTAGGTAAAAGTAAATAAAACGACAATTTATATTACCCTAAAAGTAGTAGACAGCAGACAAACAATAAATTTAAAAATAAATTACTGTGAGCAAACAAAAAATCTATGAATTATAGGTCTACCAGAATCTCATGGCAAATATGCAAATATAAAATCATTTATTTATATATTTGCACATAGGGTATGAAATAAATAAGGTTAAATAATGAATGGATTTAATATATTTGTGTATAAAGTTTGGCTTATTTGCCATGAGATTCTGGTAAACTTATACCACCTGTAGTTAATTTAAACAAGTTTACTTTCAGTATTATCACTTTGTTTAAATTATTATTTTTTTAATAGATAGTATCATTTTCAGGCAAATTAAATTTATACATATTTTTATTAAAATGCTTTAAGTGTTCCTGCGAAGGCTCGCGGTTTTTTTTCAAGCCACTTTTCGTATAAAGTAATCCTGTGAGTGTGTCAGTGTGAAGCCTGTTTCTTATCTTAGTTTTCATCAAATTTATCGCAGAAAACAGTCGCTCGACATTCGCACTATTTTTGTTCATAATGCAGCTTTCTTTTTTTAGTAGGAGTAACATTCTGCTCTTCCTCACTGTCACTGCTTATTTCCATAATTGAATCCAATTAAATTGAGCAGGAAGTTGAAAAATAATATTTTTTTAAAATATTTTTTTAGGTTATGAAGATTCACTTTGACACTTTGACGGTCACGCGGGTCACGTCACATTTCATTTTTTTTTTAATTTATGGCTCCTCCGTTTCAAATGAATGGCGCGACGTGTTGAGTGGCGAGGCGAGGGGTGTGCGTTAGTATGAAACGGAACGTTTATTAATTTTTTTTTGCGAAAGTAAAGGTAATTATGCCCATTCAGTCTATTTTGCAAATTTGAACAATTTTGATAGAAAATACGTAGCTTCTGGGACTAAAGTTCGTAGGTTTGCAAGAAAGGTTTAAAGTACGTAGATCTACGTAAAAAGACGTAGAGTTGGTACCACTGATATAATCACTACGTTTTAAGAGACGGCACTTAGAACATGTCATAGAGCTGAATTCGTGCAGAGTTTTTCAACCAACATTGCAAAGTAAATAGGGCTGCTGCCAACTTTCCGTAGATAAACGCTGACAGCTTAGAGGTGTACTATAAAATATCGATACTATTGTTACATTAAAACGAAATTATCGATATCGATACTCCTTACCAGGGTAGGGTAGGGCCAGCTTAGGATCTACTTATTAGATGAACTTTACTTTTATCGGTGTAAAAAAAAGACGCTTAGCATTTAATTATTTATTTATTTTGAAATCTAAACAATGGTATACCTACTTCGCAATATATGGCAAAACTGTCCCTTTCCAAATGAAAACCAAAGGTTTGTACTTTCACAACAAATAGAAGAGAGTATTTGTTCTAGAATAGAATCTATTTGTTCGGAAAGTAAATAACTAGCTTTACTATCTGATAGTCGCTGTTCTCCTGTTCCCACATATTTGACACTTTTGAGTTGGTTTGCTGGCCATATTCATCAGCAAAATAATCAACAGTATATAACAAGTACACAGCTGTAACACTGACAGGCGGATTCTTCACGCGAAATTGCAGAAGGTCTCAACACCACGATAATAACGAAATCTCTTTCACAAATCAGTAGTAACTGTAAAATAACCACAGAAATAAGGGAACACGTTCAAAAACGGCCGGTATAAGTTTGTTATTGACGCCATATTATTATTTTATTTTGCCAGGTATACCAACATTTTATAATACCAATCTATGATTTTGTAAAGTTGGCAATTGAAAGGTCAACGTACCAATATAAAATGAACCACGTCTAGCACTACCCCTCAACAGACCATGGTTCAAGAAAAACGGTTATGTTCAATGTATAGCAGTGACCACCCACTGCCAAAGAGGTGCAAGCAAAGAGACATAGACTAAGTAGTAAGTAGAGAAAAGACTTAGGTATGCTAAGAAGACATGTCGTATCTTTCAAAGAGCATATCATATCAACGCTTACGGCAAAGAGCATATAAGCTTAGGGTGGTATTTCTCAAAACTAATAAAATAACTAAAGACTATAAGCACCCGGAAGTGCTGCAAGCAAAACGGCCTCGGACGAGCTCGGATTCAATTATAAATTAAAAAAAATGCAAATGATGATGATGCAATTATGCTTTCAACTACGAATAATAAAAGTCAACAATAATAATAGGCTTTCGAACAATCATTTGAATTCTTTAATCTCGCGTCGACAACAAAAAGATTAGGAGCCACCCAAATCGAAATTTTTCTCGGATTAAAACTTGTCATTTTTCTGTTTACGGATGCTTATGGTCAGAGCCTAAGGGAAGGACTATACGCTTAAGGAATAAAACACACCCAAAAAAACAACCTCGGGCTAATCCAGACTCAATCAGACTTGCGAACAATTATTTCGACTACATAAATTTCCCGGTTCAAACTATCTCCATTCATTTTATTTTGCTATTTAGGCGTAAATGTGCAACATACAGACAGAGTGACTTTCGCATTTAAAATATTACTAGCATTCTGCCCGCGTATAGTAGTGGTATAAAAAGTACCCTATAGGTTTTCTCAATAATGTTGCCATCTAACAATGCAAAGAAATAAAATTGGACCGAAATCCTTGCGCGTTAAACCAAACAAACGAACAATTTTTTTTAGCTTTATAATACCTATTTGTATGAAGTACTTACGGACTAATATTGGTATTTTATATAATAATATTATTATTCTATTTTTGGTGTTTAGCTTATACCTATTGCATCGTATCAGTAACCTTTAATAATAGTCGGCACACGTGAGGCTGTACCCTTAGGGAGCCAATGATTGGGTGGAATGCAGTGGGACACCGCTGCACTCCTCTAGCTCCTATGAATATGTTGCCTCTCGTCGCTTCTATAAGCAGCCATACGTAGGCCCATTTATTAAGTGGGCGAGTCACACATTTGTGTTTATTTGCCAATGCAAATAGAACTATGGAACTATGTTCTAGTTACCCAATTTATTAGCACATATCACCTTAACCCAGATTTTAGTTCCCATTTCCTGCAGTAGTTTTGCACTAACCGGGGTTTATCTTTGGGTGTATTTAAAGAGTGCAAACAGGGATAATGGTAGGTTGGTGCCACATTAATTTAGATCAAAATTTTCATGACGGGCCTCTACGTGTTTGCTTCCGGCCCCACGGAGGCCTACATAAAATCCGGAGCTCCATAGCTCCGAGATAAAAAATAAAAATTAATAATATTTTCACACATACACACAGTGCCATCTAGCCCCAAGCAATTATATTTGCTTGTGTTATGGGTACTTGGAACGGATATACTACTATACTTTTTTTTTGCAAATATATACATTAAATAGATAAATTACACCCAGGCACAGAACAAACAATTATGCCCATCTCACAAAGATCCCTGGGTGGGAATCGAACCCACGACCTTCGGCTTACCAGGCAGGGTCACTAAACACTATGCCATAGCCAGTCAATTCCTTGTATTCAATTTCTTTATATCCACAAATATTTACATTCCATTTGACACGACCATTCAGCGTGCTATGTTAGTGGTAGACTGCATTGTCGACTGATTAAATTTCTCTCCGGATCGACATGGGCCGAGTGTAATCGATAGCAAGCATGCCAATTACGGTATTTTTTGGGTAGGTATGGAGATTCCGAAAGCTTATTGCATCCAAGCAATTAGTCAATGTTTTTTTAGTCTGTGTTCAACTTAGTGACAGACTGTGACAAATCATTAGCATTACTGACAATACTGACATTATAAATCTGTCAATATTATTTGATGTTAATGTTAATTACGACGAGTTTTCACTATTTTAGTAAAATTACAATAAAATCACAGCAGTTGTGTTGATCTTTGGGTGATTATTAAAAACCTAAACATTTAAATTAAGGTTCTGATTTGTTTAATTTCATAATCTTTGTTGGTATTTTCAGACTAGCCTGTCTTGAACGGCTACGCCCAGTTTTTCCTTGAGAAGTTTAGTTTTGAGTTCAACATAGGCCTATCAGACACTGCCGTTATGGATATGATGGTGTCAACGTTACAACAGCAGCGAGCTGTCACCGAACAGCTAAGACGAGAAGCAGCCATCAAACGGATCCCTGTATCTGCTGCTGTGGCAGATATCGTCAAATACATAAACGATCACGAACAAGAAGACTGCCTCCTTGTGGGGTTTTCCAGTCAAAAAGTTAATCCTTTCCGTGAAAAAAGTTCCTGCACTGTTCTCTAACTGCTATTCTATAAAACAATTGAGCTCTAATAATAAGCATTGTGTATTCTCTTCTAAATGCAACATTATTGTTTTGTAATTAATTCATAACATGTAAAGTATTAAATGCTAATGATCTTTTCAAATACCTGTTTCAATATGTAATCAACTATTATTTGAAGGTAAATAAAAAATAGTATAAATATTGTTTTATTTTATTAGTGCACAGAAATTTAACTCCAATTCCTCATGTATTACAGATACCAATTCCACATATTATAGGTATTGCTAGTTGAACTGCAGTATGTATAAGTAGGTAATAATAGAGATGTTCAGTTATTGGACTGTGCAAAGCATACAATCTATATTGAATTGTGCAATGGAAATGATTAGATATTAACATACGGGTAGGCATAATATACCTGTTAGTCACTTCACTATAGGTAGTAATATAAAGACCTACTAATTTTCATAAAACTTATTAACACATCTAAGAGTTTAGTGCAAATTATGGAAAAAATACAGTCACTTTTGGCATCTCAGGGGGTATAAATTGTATTTGTATTCAGAAATGCAAGATGGTCTGAGCTTTATCACTAGTAGGAATGTGTAAGTATTTAACAGCTCATTTATAATTCTATGATAGTAAAGAACGTCATACTAATGCTCAAGTATGTACCTATTTTTTATATATAATCCTTTCAGACAGCATCGTCCACCATCAGTCATAAATAATTTAATAGAAAGCATTATTTTTGTAAAAGTTGCATTGATTTGTTCAACAAATTGGATGAAGTAAAATAATTTAGGCCAGAAAGGGTTACAGAAATACAAGATATATAGCAAGCTTAGTACATATAACATTTACACAATATTTGCTATTTATACTATCTCAGGTATATCTAAACAGTTGATAAGTGGCATGATAATAAACCTTTTTATAACACCTAATGTAATTATGAGAACTAAAACAATTCAATGCAAGTAGGTGCTTTAATCATGCCTCTAGCATGTCCTACATTATATTAAATAAGATAAATAGAGACTATTGTTAAGTAACTATTAGTTTATGGATTATTCCATTTCAATGGTTCCTTTTTTAATAATTATTACTGAGAAAAACCTTGCGACGTGAATGCTACACTAATTACAAATACCTAAGTGTAAGACAAAAGCAAATCTTAGTGCATGGTAAATTTTAGAACAATGTCCCAGATATAAATCCAAATAGGTAGGTACTTAAATAGGTACCTACTTGGAAATTATTGTGAGGGCTTAAATGCAAATTTCAGAAAATAGCTGTGATTTATCCAATTATAGGAAGGATTGTTTATGATTATGACCATAAAATTGTGTGTAGTAAAATTCAGGACAGATAACTAGGATAGACCAATGTTTATTTTTAGGTACGTTTTTTTAATACTGAATTCCTATTTTGTTACTAGCAATTTCAAATTCCAGTGAAAGGGTTACAAAAATATAAAATTAAGAATAGATTTGATTAGATGGTGACAGTGGGCTAAAATAATGTACTTAAACTTATTTGTTATTTTGAAAAATGTTTGAGCAAATTTGGAATTTAAATTAATAATAATAGATCTTACACTAAACTATAAAAAAATTACCAACTATCAGTCTTTTAAATTGATGTTGATTATCAACTTCATGGCAATTTGCCTCCCAAAAGTTTACAAGATGTTATAACTAAACACAAATTTATTTTAATTGAGTAACACTAGCATATCTATTGTCAATTTCTATGTTTATATTTTTATTAGCTAACTTACATATGATAATGACAGCTTTATAAAGTGTAACCCCTGTATTCATAAACGTCTTATAAGCTCATTATAGGTAAAATTGGTTTATAATTTGTTTGCCTTTGTCTGTCATCTTAACATTTATACTAATAAGAAAAGAGACAAAGTCAATTTTATTTAACTAAAGAGTCTTATAAGATTTTTATGAATAAGACCGTAACTATTTATTAATATGACCCACCCTTAATACTTTTATGGAATAATGTTGTTTTATAACTGTTAATACCATGGTAACAGGCCGACAACTCCAAACAAAACTAGAAGGTAATTTTATAGCAAGTATATGCTATATCACACAGTAAGTACATACATTATTTATACTACTTTCTATATACTTATACAAAACAATCTAATTAACTATACATATTTACTTACAAATACCTGCAATGCATCTTAAGACTCATTTATCTTTAGATTTTAGCTCATATTCATAAGATTAGCGTTGTATTACCTCTAAAATCTACTTTATACGTATATTCATGCTTAAGTATACATATTAATACTACAATATGTATGTACCTCACTAATTACTTCTTAGAGTAGTTTACAAAACACATTTTAATACTAATAATGATAAATAACTATTGCTAACTATAAATAAAAACTAAAAACAATTACATTATAAAAAAGGCCTCAATATTTGGTGTATTATGAATTCCACTGTAATTATTATCTTATAAACAATCAGGCTTTATACATATAAATAAATAAAACTAATATAACTAATACTATTTCATCTTTTGTAAACTTTTGAGATGAACCAATCCTTTAAACAAAAGAGGGTTCTTTAAATAATATTCATCACAGCTTGATTCAGATCATTATGTACCAAATGCAGCTTATCAGTCCTACGGTTCAGTATCCAGTGTTTTACAAGGTCCAAATAAAAGAATCATTTAGTAAATTGCCTATTGGTGAATATGTAATATTAAAGTTTAACTGCAATTCCTACTGAATCAAGTGCACAAACCAAACATGGGAGGGTCATTTTGATTTCACCAAAATTAAACTCTCTCCTGTTTTGGTGGTGACATATCCTCACTTCCATTGGCAACACTTTGATGATACAGTTTTAACAGTTCCATTGCATCTTGAGCTTGGCGTTTCTCTAACAATATTCTGAAAGACAAAACATTGTATAGTAAACATATAGTTATTAAATTTGGTAGACAACTGTTTCCTTGTAAGTAAAATCTCTTTAATAATATAATAAGTACCTATTATTACCTGCTAACTTTAACTGGATAAGGACCAGCATATTGGATGTTTGTGCCTAGAGATTTAAAGATTGTATATTGATATGACTTACCTTCCAGATGCTTCTTTAATGTGCTCCAAAATTATTCTATTGTCTCTGTCGGTTACAATGTCTGCAAGACTATCTGGATCCATATCAGACAATAATTCCAGATCTTGACCCCCAAGGAGAGAAATATGACACAAATTATGTTGTAAGCGTCCTACAAGATTTGCTACTTGTCCTTTTTCTCCTAAAGCGACATCATCTGTTTGATCCAAAGAAACTTGGCACTTGGGCATATTTGGGGCCCATTTCTCATAACCGTAGAGAATCATGAGAGATGTATCAGGGTCTAAAGTAGAGAAGTAATCTTCATCGTCCACTTCTGTTCCATCAGATTCCAAAACAACTGTTAAATTCTCCGATGGTAGACCTAACTTTTCTGGAACTTTATTAAGAAGGTCTTCGAGAGACGATGCCACTATTCCTTTCTTTTTATCTCGGTTCACATCACAAATTTTATAAGGCCTGATATCATGCTCCATTTTAATATTTTCAATTACAGTCAATGAATTACAATTTGTTTTAATTTTCTTTTGTTCTACACAAATCAAACTAATCACAGAAATCTGAAGGCTGAAACAAATGGGCGATATCTGACATTTAATAACTAGTATTGCCAGACAGGAAAAAAGAATGTAATGACTTTTCTAAAAATATTGGTTTCTAAAAATGATTAGATTTTTATCTGAAATTAGCGTCGAAGTTGCAACTAAAATATTATTCAAAGCGTCAACGACTACTTTCAACAAGCCTCTGAATTTGTCTCCCGCTTGCTCGTCCAAGTTTGGTCTGCCGCCTTAACACGGCGGGTGCGGGTGGTGCGGCGCAGCGCAGCGTAGCTTAGCGGGCAGCACTGTTTCCCTCGCTTTATGTACTACTAGTACCTACTGTACCTATAGTATACTCACACACGTAAATGAGAAGATTAGATAATATACCTAGCTGTGAGTTATTGTTACCTTGTAGATTTGTATAGATGGATAAGTAGTTTGATTACTTACCTAAATAACTGTTAACTTATATACCTACTAAAGTACTTACTTACCAACCTAGGTCGCCAGGCAGGTTGGTATTATTATTTTTGGACAGATACCGAAGAGATTTTCCATTAGTAAATAACTGTCTAGGTACAGCGATAAGTTCCACCGCAGCTATTTCCAATATCGGAACTACAAAAACGCTACTTTTCAGTACGGCCTAATAAAGTTTTATGCCTAATGGGACGCTTTTAGATCTTCAGACTTTATTACTCTGAAAAAACTACGATAGCGATTATTTTGAAATTTGAAAATGCGAGGTCAAAATCAAAATATTTTTAAAACCTTAATTTATAACTTATTTTAAATATTTTAAATGCAATAAAACGAAAATCGCCAAATTGTAGTTCCGACTTCCGTAATAGCTACGATCGACTTCATTAGTCAAAAGTGTTGAATTATTTGTTTTTTAGGGCACCATAACAAATCGTGTAGGTACCTACCTATTTACCCCGTAACTACTTCGTGATGCGATAACAAACTATTATAATAATATGAGCTATGAAGGTCGGCAGTACTTAATATTTACATTACATTCTCAGAATCCAGTGAGTTGCTGCCCGGCCGCCGTCGCGAACACACGTGTGTGTCCGCGCTCCGCTGTCGTCTGCCGCAACGCATCGCGATCTCCGTCCGCTACGCTGCGCCTGCGCAACGTGTCCTCCGGCGTCTACGGCCGCCATCTTGTGTTAACGGAGCGCGGCGTTCTTTTCAGAATAGCGCGCTCCTATAATTATTTCATCGGATATTCGTCAATTGTCAACTGTGCTTGCCCCTTCTGGGTAAAACCACAGTTTCGTGGTCCTCGGTGGATACCTTACGGTGCCAACGAAGCCGAGTGGGGCGTGGACCCGACACGCTCGCTGCGTCCCTTCAGGACAAGGCAATCCGTCGGTCGAGGGCTTGGACCACTGGCCTTGGGGTCTCCCCTAGTCAACCCTTGCCCGTAGGGTCCCCTTTCCTTTTCCCCGGAGCAGGGACAGCCCTGTCTCCGTTCCCAGTCTGCAAGTTCGGCTCCCACTGAACCCAGACGACCTTAGGGACCTCTCTGCACAAAGTTTGGCGGAGAGGCGTGCTCACGTGCAAGCTTAGGGCTCACCTTAGGTACACACGCCTCCCTGTCTATACCCGACAGGGAGGGTCGAACTACACATCCCCGGGTGTCCCCCCGGGGAGTTAGGCTTTGTAGGTCTCCTAGGTGTAGGTTTTTAGCTAGGCCAGATAGTGTGCGATCGCTCAGGCAGTTTCTTCCGACTTCTTCTGCCGAGAACGCACCGCGAGCGAAGTCGAGTAGTTATAAAACTCGTTCTTAATCAGTTTAGGACCAACTACGTGTGCCATACACGTAGTAGGTTAATAAATCATTCGCGCACGTAGCGCGCGGGCAGCCCAACATGTCGTTCAACATGAAGGAGCTGCTCGCGTTCCTCAACACGGTTGCGGCCGAATTACCGCAATTCAAGGAAATGTTTGAGGCTTGGCTCAACAGTAACAAAATGTCGAAAGACATTAAAACTGTTGAGCCAAGCACCAAACTTTCATCCGGTCCGCGCGAAAATAATAACATTCCGCGCAAAAAGGTGTCGAACCCGGCACCCAAAACTGGTCCGGAGGCTACCTGCGCTCCTAAAGCGCAGGTACCTACCCCCGCCGCCCCCTCCGCTACCGACGCCAAGGTTGCGTCACAACCGCGGCCCGCGACCCCCACCTCGCGACCCGTCACGTTCCGCGATCCCCCCGCCTCACCGTCCCCCTCTCCCTCGCCCGTTCCCTACTATCGGCCCCGCCCCCGCTCCCTTTCACCCTCCCGGCGATGCGTCTCCCCTATGGAGACCATCGACGAAGCGTCGTCGGTTGCCTCCGACTCGATCTCCGGATCTTCCGGGGACGAATCGGAGGAACCCTTCACCCCTGTCCTCGGTAAGAGGAAAAGGGCCTCCGCTTCTGGGTCCGCCCCGTCCAAGGCGCCCAAACCGTCCTCGTCTCCGGTTCCGACCGAAGACACTCAGCCCTCTCAGATCTCGCGTCCTCCTAAAGGGCCGAGATCTATTCGCCCACCGCCAATTGTCCTCCTGGGTCAGGAGGACTGGCTCAAAATCCGTTTGGACATGGAGTCCAAAAACATTGTCCCCATCCGTGCCTCATGGGACGCGAGACAGAAGGGTTTCCGGATCCAACTGTCGAGCTCCGATGAGCACAGGGTCGTCACGCGGATGTTCGAGAAGAACAAAGTCCGCTATTTTACGTACTCCCTTCCGGAGGAACGTATGCTCCGCGCCGTAATAATCGGCTTGCCCCCTAGCATCTTGCCCGAAGCGGTCAAAGCTGACCTTATCGGCAAGAATCTGCCCGTTCGCGATGTACATCGCATGAAAACCAAGACCGGCAAGGTCTTAGACATGGTCCTTGTCATTCTCGACAAGACCAAAGCCGGGCAGGAGATTTTCAATCTCCGGTCTGTCATCCTAGATGGCATTCGGGTGGAAACTCCCCGGAAAAATACTTTCGCTGGACAGTGTCACAACTGCCAGATGTATGGGCACGCATCCCTGAACTGCAAGCTAGACCCAGCCTGCGTTAAGTGCCTCCTCCCACACGCCACGAAGGACTGCCCGAGGCCCAAGGACAGGTCTCTGTGCACCGAACCTCCCGGCTGTGTTCTGTGCGGGAAATTGGGACACACCGCCAATTATGGCGGCTGTCCCAAAGCTCCCAAACAGCGCAAGGCTGGTGGGAAAAGGGGCATTAGGAACCAGCCCCAAACCTCGCGCAGCTCCCTTCCAACCACTGCGCCACCTCCTCTCATGTCTCTAACTCCCCAGAGACCACCTCATTGGGACAAACTCTCGTTCCAATCTTCAGCTCCTGAGTTTTCATACTCAGACAAGTCTTTCCCACCGTTGCGATCTAAGACCGCTAAGGCGACCCCGTCCAAGGCCGCCGCTAGCCCTCTTAAATCAACGGCAAACGCCGGGGCTACCCCAGTAGCCACTGCCGCTCCCTTACCGTCGCCGCCACCGCCGCCCTCTGCAGCGGTGTCGCGCCCTCCACACTATATGGATCCCGTTGCCGCCTTTTCCCAAAGGTGCAACTTTGATATTTCCACACGCGCTCTGATCTGCTCTCAGAGAGCGTTGGCAAATCCCCACGATTTCGGAGCTCAATGCGCAGCCAGTATAGCTGTCGCTGAGCTTCGCAATTACTGGATTATGCAATCCCAATGGAAGGTCCGACCTTAAACCAGCCGGCTTCCAGAATCAAGCCGAGAGGCCTCAGCGTTGGCTTCTTCAACGCTCGGGGCCTTAGTCGCCAGCGTACTGAGGTTGGAGATTTCCTCCGACGTCACCAGCTGGACCTCCTACTAGTACAGGAGACCTTCTTGAAGGCTTCGTATCGCAGTCCTAACATTTCGAACTACAAAATGGTCCGAAATGATAGGACAACATCGAGGCTTGGCGGTACCGCCATATACTTCCGAAGGGCTCTATACTGTGTAGCTGTCGATCCCCCAGATCTAACGAACCTGGAGGTCTCAATATGCCGTCTAGGCATGACCGGTCACGGACCGATTCATATCGTATCGGCCTACTTGCCGCCCGATAAGGATCTGCTCGAAAGCGACCTAGTAGCTTTGCTCGGTTTAGGAGGCGCCGTCATCGTGGCGGGCGACCTCAATGCAAAGAACGTCAGATGGAGCTGCAACTCGACGAACTCGAGAGGCAGAACACTTGACTTTCTCGCGAACCGCCTTAACTTCGATTTAGTAACACCCTTGGAGCCGACGCACAGCCCTGACACTCTGGACCATAGGCCGGACATTCTCGATGTGGCCCTTCTGAAGAACATAAACTTACGTTTATCTTCTATAGAGGTGCTGCACGAGCTTGACTCTGACCATAGGCCCGTAGTGTTGAGTCTGTCCGCCGTTTCCAACGGTCCACCAGACGCGGGGGCCGCGAAAGGCCCCACCAAGATAATCACAGATTGGAGTAGACTTGAGAGCGCGCTCAATGCTACTTCGTCTGAAATTTTAAGTACCGTGCCCGAAAACCTCGATAGCCTCGAGGATGCAACCAAAGCCATCGACTCGCTAACGGCTCACGTGTGCACCGCTGTACACGAGTGCTCTCGGGAGATTCCGACGACGGATGACCGTCGTTGGAAGATTCCCGACGATGCGCGCGAGCTGTTAACCGAGAAGAACGCAGCCGCACGAGCCTATGACTCTTATCGCACCAACGAGAACAGAGTTCGCTTGCGCTCTTTACAGCGAGCTGTAAAGAGTCGTTTCGCGGAACTCCGGGATCAGCGGTGGGATAAGACGCTCGGTGACATAAGACCGTCACACAGGGCCTACTGGCAACTGATTCGCACCTTCAAGTCTCCTACCGAGGATTCGATCCCTCCGTTGGTCACTTCGACCGGTCAACTCGCGTTCGATGACGACGAGCGTGCTGAATGCCTAGCAGACAGCTTGGAACTTCAGTGTTCTCCTAGCAATCTACCAGTAGCCGCGGCTCACCTTTCTAAGGTGAACGCCGAAGTCGAACGTAGATTAGCTAATCCACCGCCGCCGCCGGCACCCGTATTCGCGTCCGCGCCACCACCGCCACCTACCACCGCCGCCGTTTCGACACCTCTGCCCGCGCCGCGACCCGTTTCCGTTCTCGCGTCCAACAACGCGATCTCGTCTTCTCCACCGCCGCCGCCGCTGCCGGCGCCGCCACCACCACTGCCATCACCGCCGCCGCCGCTTCCCGCCGCCTCCCAGCAGGCGAGGGGAACCGACGATGGCGCTTGCGGAGGTGCTGGCGGCGCCGACGGCGTCGACGTCGAGGATCCGCTTCCGCCGACCTCCCCAGCCGAGGTCAAAGCGTTGATAAAAGCCCTTCATCCAAGGAAGGCACCCGGTCCCGATGGTATCACCAATCGAGTTTTGAAGCACTTCCCAGCTTCCCTCATTACTCTCCTGGCTCTCATCTTCAATGTGGCCTTGAGACATAATGCCTTTCCACAAGCGTGGAAAAGAGCCACCGTTATCGGTATTCCCAAGCCTGGAAAGCCCAAGTCTAAGCCTACCAGCTATCGCCCCATAAGTCTTCTCAATTCCATTGGGAAACTCTATGAGCGACTCATTTATACCCGGCTGTTGAACTTTGTCAACGCCCACAACCTCCTTCCCGACGAGCAGTTTGGCTTTCGAGCCAAACACTCTTGCGTCCATCAACTGCACCGCCTCACGGAGCACATTGAGATAGGATTCCATCGTAAGATGTTAACCGGGGTTCTCTTCTTCGACGTGGCGAAAGCTTTCGACAAAGTGTGGCACACGGGCTTATTATATAAGCTCTACCAACTGGGTGTGCCTGATCGTCTCGTGCTCATCATTCGAGACTTTCTCACTGGTCGCAGTTTTCGTTACCGAGTGGAAGGCTCCCTGTCTTCGCCGCATCCGATTCACGCCGGAGTCCCTCAGGGCTCCGTGCTCTCGCCTCTCCTGTTCACGCTTTTCACTAGCGACATCCCTCGTCACGCGAAAGCCTGCTTGGCTCTCTTCGCTGACGACACAGCTCTCTACTACCGAGGCCGCTGCCCGGAAGTAATAGCCCGTACACTCCAATCCGCAGCCGACGCCCTAGGCGATTGGTTCCGGAGATGGAGAATCGAGGTGAATCCCGAGAAGAGTGCCGCCGTACTCTTCTCTAGGTCTATCCCTCCACCTATTCGTTCCATCTGCATGTTTGGCAAGCGGATCCCTTGGGAGAAGCAAGCCAAATATCTAGGTGTCATCCTAGATCAGGGACTCACTTTCAAATCGCACCTTGCCTCTGTTCGCAAGCGTGCGCGTTTCGTTCTCAGCAGACTGCACTTCCTTATCAACGCCAAAAGTAAACTTTCGCTTCGTAACAAAGTGAGAGCTTACACGGCGTGCGTACGACCCATTATGACGTACGCTTCACCCGTTTTCGCGCACACTAAGCGCTCCTACTTGCAACCGTTGCAAGTTCTTCAAAATCGATTCATGCGTAGAGCCACGGGAGCTCCGTGGTTCTTACGCAATGAAAACCTACACATCGATTTAAAACTGCCGACCATCAGGCAGTGGATGAAGAACGCATCCAAACGCTTCTTCGACACCGGTGTCAAACACCCGAATAGGTTAGTCGTATCCGCGTGCGACTACAATCCGCTCAGAGGCGCGAAACGGCGACGTCCGCGATGCGTACTCACCGATTCCGACGACGAGATCACTCGTGCGATCGCCCGCGACCGCGAACTCCGATCCGCTGCTAGAGTAGGTAGGGACAACCAAAATAGTAGCACACAACACATGCCGAGATATCGCCCACGCCGTCGTGGGCCGCGCCGCGCCCCTCCAAGATAGGCCCTCAGTCGATTACGGTTCCGGTCAGGACCGGACCGCGCGAACGCGAAATGCCCCCCGATCCCCTAATAAACTAGAGTGTCCGGCAACGTCCTGAGCCGAGGTCCGTCCCCACATGGGGAGCCCTCATGGCAGTTGCCACAGTACTTGATCGGTTCGACCGTCCTCGGACGGCTCACCGAAAAAGTCCGGTGAACCAATAGAGGCCCTTCAGGCCAATTGGGTTAGGTCATCAGCAAAAAAAAAAAAAAAAAAAAAAAATTCTCAGAATCCAACAAGGGGCAGGTAAATGCACAAGGGCGGTCGCGGGGTCACGTTCGGTCACAGTGCGGCGCGACGGGCGAGGATCAATAAATATCTTCTCTACAACTATCACCCGGACCCAAACGTAGGTAGGTACCCAAAAGTAATGGGCGACGAAGACTCCAATCGTTTGTAGGTACTACACCTGCAGCTGCGTAGTTTGGATGTAAGGGAGTTGGCGACTTTTTATAATGTAGGTACATAGTAGGTAATCTCTTTAGGTGGTTTCTCGGAAACCACTAGCTAGTGGAACACAGACTAGTTAGGAATCATTGTCTTAGTAAACAGTACTTACTTATTACAGCTACACTTACTATAGGTAATTTTCAGTAATCTACTAATGATTGCAAACCTATAGGTTGACCGTTTAACTCGCTTATCGCCTATCGCTAAGATTCTGACTCCTCAAGCTGCACAGACAGTGATCATGATTCAAGCGATATTGATATTAGTGACGAATAGTCTTACATTACTTTTATCTGTTATTAAATAGTTCTATAAGAGATTTAATTAATGTTTTATGACTTTGTACCTACCTTTGATGGCGATATGCGAGTTAAACGGTCGGCCTATAGGTGCTAAATAAACGTACCTACCTAATGTTAGGCTACCTATACAACTTCAGATATATGTACACGTCTAATGAGTTTTCTCAAACTTTGTTCTAACCAGAGCGCTGTTCCTAGCGTAGAAAGAGGTACCACCTAATTTTACCCAATTTAATCAAAAGCCTCAGGCCGGGGCGTTCAAAGGCTGTGCCAATTTCGAACACTTTATTGGAAAATCACTATTATTTATGCATGAAAAGAAACACTTTAGCTCATAATGCTTTGTATTTTAAATAAAGTGGTGTTGTTATTTGTTAATAAATATTGGTAGAGGTATAGGTGTTTTGTTGGTTTGCAATAGTATATTCTCTTAGCTAACACAACGGGCAACAAATGGCTATTAAGATCTGCATTATTAAAGAGTTGGGATGTTGTAGCTAAAGTTTATACAGTACAAAACGCATCTGCTATGCATAATGTCGAGCAATTCCTACATGTAGCTATCTATTATGCAGGTAGGAAGTAAAATGTTATTTTATGTTATACTCGTATCTACGTAAGTATATAAAAACTATATAATTAGGTACTACTAGCTTAAATACGTAGTAGGAACTACTCTCTGTTTCCCAGTAGCTATAATATGCCTTTGTACAAGTCACGAGTGTTAGGTATTTACTGTGTAAGCGTGTATCATCGTAGACTGCATCATTGCTTAGCAACGAACAAGTTGTCGTCAAACTGAAGACTATAATAGGATAAAAAATTTGAAGGCTATCTAGGCAATAACGTATGTACGTATATTACCTAGATAGCCTTCAATTTCTTATAATTTCTATTAATACTTTCATACTTCTAGAGTTACTTAGTTGACTGACAACACAGATGTGAAGAAAGCGGAAAGGAATTTAACTAATAATTATATTTCTAGAAACATATTAAGGAATTGATTTCATACAACTATATTCCGGTAAATAAGTATATCAATAGGGTAATATCAATCTTACTGCAACACACAGATTGCTACGAATTATTATTACTATTTCGCAGCAATCCAATATAAAATATGATTATATTATCATTTCATAATAATATTTCGTAGCAATCTGTATAAACAGGAGTTTTTTCGTAGCTACGACGCTACAGATTTTAATTACGTAGTAGTTGCCATGCTACGAGAGTCCGCTACGCCTGCTACGAAGTTTCGTAGCTCTGTCGAAATATTATAGAGATTCACTTTTGGCACCTATCTGCTACGAAATTGCTACGGAACTCCATTGCGGAGCAATGAGATATAGGTGAGATTCTATTACTGAAACTTTATAACACGAATTGTATGGAAAATGGTAAAATATCCGGTTTCGACTTAACAAGAATATCGAGATATCAAGAATTTTAAAGTCTAAACTACGACTTGCAAAGGCATAAATTTTTCGAATTGTTGAGTAAATAAAATATCAATAACGTTTAAATATAATTATGACACCAAAAAATTATCAAGAGGTACATTAAGAATCAAAATTAATGTAGAAGCCACTACATTTTTTTTTTATTATTTATGCTTGTGACCCAAGGAATGTTTAGTAAGGTATTTTAAAAAATTTAGGTAATTCATGCTACCAACCAAATGCAAAATAATGGTCAATGTCACTTTCGAAGATATTTAGGTATTTTTTAAGCAATTATCCCAAACATAAAGCAATGCATCCGTGTTGCTTAAAAAGTTAACTATTGTGATGGTAGGTTAGTTGATGTATCGGTTTTTTTTTTATAACTTATTTACAAGTTTACGGGATTACGATAAATCGAATCGAAGTGAGACGGCTACAATTGCGACGAAATAGATTAGAAGCACTGAAAATTCGACTTATGAGGAATTTAGATTAAGAATTGAAGTTTTGTCTTATAGTCTGTTTAATAAAAATTCGAGTTATTATGGACGACGTCATTATTTTTATCCAACTGGGCTAAAAGAGGTAAACCGACATGCGTGCGGGCGACGGCGAAGCCGCGGTCGGCTTGTAGGTTATAAGTAGTTACCTATATTATTCTTGTATTACGATCGCGAAGCTCGCTGAAGGTAGTACCTACATATCTAAGTCGTAATAGTATTTTGTACTATCTGTCGATAGTAGAAAATTAACTTTTGTTTCAGTTCCATATCGCGTATTTTAGTTTTTATTTTATTGTTCTTCGGAAGGAAATAGCTATTTTCTTCAAGTTACCAAGTTATCGCGAATCCACTGAATCTCATATTTTCATATGTAATAGGACTAATTATGTGGTTAACTGTATATTTAACTAGCTGCCCCAGCGAACTTCATACCGCGTATTACTAATTTCGCTATTAAAAATAAGGGGTTGGTGATAGAAGGGTGAAAATTTAGGGTTGTATGTATTTTTAATGCCACATTATACAAAAATAAAAACTTAAAATTTCATCCAAAAATTAAAAAAAAAATTTAAGGGTGAAAAACCCTTAACACTTAGGGGTGTGAAAAATAGATAGTAGCCGATTCTCAGACCTACTGAATAAGCATATAAAATTTGGTCAAATTCGGTAAAGCCGTTTCGGAGGAGTACGGTAACTAACATTGGGACATGGAAATTTTATATATGAGAAGAAGATATTCATATGTATTCTATATCCCATGTTTAGTCATAATAATATTCAGTGAGAAACTGCCACATACTCGTAGGCACTCATGGGAGTATAACACTGGATAATTAACGCTTTATAGACAAAGTTTGCGCTTAATGTATACCTATATACTTACATAGTACTACTTTGTTTTGCTTTAGATACATTTATGAAAGTAAATACCTACTTACCCATGAAAATCAGAGGTAATAATAAGGTAAAAAAATAAGTAAGTACTAAAAGTACCTAGCTGTAAGTATCAATTTTTTAGTGTCTCACATAGAAAAAAGAAACAATTTAATAATAATAATATAATGGGACATTAACACACACTTACATCTGATTCCAAACTAAGCAGAGCTTGTACTATGGAAACTAACTGATAACTGGTAATATACTACGTATAATACTTTTCTTTTGTAAATATATAGTTATATAGATAATTATAGCCAGACACAAGACAAGCAGACATAGGTATTTACTATTGAAATTTTATATTATTAGAGCAGCGGTAGCTGCTTAGTATTGGTGAAGGGAAACATCGTGAGGAAACCGGCATGTCTGAGAACTAAGCATTCGGAGACATGTGACATCCACCAACCCGCACTTGGCTAGCGTGTGTGGATTAAGGCCTAAACTTATAATATATTATATTATAATTATAGAATTTTCTAGTAAAATGCACTTTGATGCAGTTGAATTCAGTTATAACGACATCGCACACCAATTACAGACTTGAGGTTTCAGTATCGATTTAGTCATGAAAACTAGCTTGCAGAAAAATAATTCAGAGTACTTAGTTTGAATAAGTACTCAGATATTTTATACGAAATTAAATTCTGCGCCCCATGTGCCTAGTAATGTATTAAAATGTCAGTCTGTATGCGGTATGTGCCGCTGCCTCGGTTTTCTAATTTCGCTAAATAAATTATACGTAGATACGGCAAGGCAGGTTGGTATGTACTGTTATACTGCTACCTAGCTTTACCGTAACTTTTATCAACTTCGTGAGGTTTCTTAAAACAAAGAGTCTAATTAACAAAGGATAATTTGCGCTCTTTGGAACAGATTCTAAAGACTTTTACAAGCTTCAATTTGATACAAAGTTATTAAAAACAACTTCTCAAGGTTTCTTTTCTCTTTGTACAATATTCAAAAGTAAAACAATTCACCTTTTATTTCTATTGAACCACCTGTCTATTGTGTATACGGGCCTTAGGATATGACCCAAGTGACCTTTGTATATTCAGGCCGAGGTCGCTTACTCGGTGAACTCTCCTGGGTTCCATTACATTTGTTACTTAGGTTCAATTTTCATCCGCACTGAAACAACATGCCATTGAAATGAGAATTAAATTAAGATTAATACGATCCGTAATTTATCGAAGAACTATATTTGATACTAAAAGTAAAGTTGACGAACACTGGAATGTTATTGAGCTGGTTTCGAAATAGCTGACTCGACGTTAACGGTGATTAATCTTTGTTAGCATTACGTACTGATGGTGACGTCATTACAAAAGTGCTGGAGCCTGGATTTCAACAATAGACTGGATGAGTCTATTGTTATCTCTAAAACTATTTTGTATTAAGTACTTCCAAAAAAGGGAAAAGGTTGCCGAATTAAGTTCAGTAACCTTACTCTCTTTGATAGCTGTTTTAACCTAAGATATAAAAGTAATTTCCATTAGCGCCAGATTAGAGGAAGCCTGAAATTAATACTTACTTTTTATATTAAAAAGGTCGGTTAGACTAGAGAAGAATTTTCATTAAGAACGCATAGTGATTTAACAGAAACATTAATATTTTTTTATACTACAGGGCTGAACTTTTAAACTGACGTTCAAATATGTACATAAAAATCTGTTACGCTATGCTACGTGTACATATTTTGTCAAAATTAGCGAAATAACTGTTATTTTCACAGTTATGTTTTTCCATTATACCAGGTTTCCTCATACTTAGCTAGATCGGTTTATCACCACCAAAACTTAACCTACAAAATTTCATAGGAATCATTGAAGCCGATTCCGAGATGTAAAATTCAAGATTTTGTTCAAAGTATGTACGTACGAAAATACTACGTTGTCCACTATTTTCGTTTTGAAAGCAGTCTGTTTTATTTTCAATAAAGTGCTCTTTCCCTTGGAGGTTTCTAAAACCCTATTTTATTTGATATTCACAAAGAAGGTTTTTGTTTTACTATGAGCGCTATATTAGCTGCAAGAATATGTAAATACAATAAATTTGATAAACTACCCCAATGTTTCAAAGTTCAGGTTTTAATTATAGGCACCCATATAACTTTAACCCTTTTTAGTGTCCCAAAACTGGTCACGGGTCTTCTCTCAAATATCTTACGAGTTGAGAGTTTAGGCCCTAATCCACACACGCTGGCCAAGTACGGGTTGGTGGATGTCACATGTCTTCGAATGATTAGTTCTTAGATATGCCGGTTTCCTCACAATGGTTTCCTTCACCGATATTTACGACGCAGCGACGATGTAACAATTCACACTAAGATGTGTGGGCACGACTGGGAATCCAACCCGCGACTTTATAAATCTAAAACCATGCCCGTACCGCGGCGCCACTGCTGCTCGTACCCATGTAATTTAAAAATCTCATTGTAAAAAATAATTACTTAATCTACATTCATAAATTCACAACCTATTTCATATTTTTTCATAGCTATAAAAATTAATGTAATATATTATGATATTATTATTATAAACTGATCTTTTTCATGGGCATCAGCTTCATAGTAGCTTTCGCCGGAATACCGAAAACGCCCCGAGGAGGCGTCTCGGTGTTAGTTCAGATAACAAGCAGCGTGCGAAACACATGGTTTTATATAATACAAGTAAGTAATTATACCTATATCTTTGGGTAGTACCTACAAGCCTAGGTAAGCTCTTTGTTATGTAATAGTAATAGTTTTAGTTAGGTAATCTATTTCCAGATTGGTATTTTATTTCTAAATCATCTTTTATAACAAATCTAACCTTATGGACACCTTTTATACAGTCACATTTTTGTAGCTACACAAAGTATATCGAAATAGGTCAAGAGTCAAGAGCAAGGAATTGGTGGCGCGATAAGATGGCCGATGTTGCACACTTTGGAAAACTGATCTGGCGCGAATATTGCTGAGCGAAACGAAACCTACATTGTGTTGCGAAGTTTACAAGTATAGTATTCGTTTATAGTATACTAGCGACCCGCCCCGGCTTCGCACAAGTGCAATACTGATACTAAATATATTGAGGTATATTTACAAATTGTTCTTCTATACAACGTTAACAGCTTTTTTGCCATTAGACAATACAAATATCACGCGCCGCGGCCGGGCCGGTACCGCCGCACCGCTATTTTAAATCTGTATTATCTTCGGAAATATTTATTTAAATTATGTGCTATAAAGGGCCACATTGATCTATATTAAATAGACAATGTATTTAAGGTACTTAACTAGATAAGGATTAATGCAAAATTCCTTAAAATCGCTTCGTAAATAAGCCATTACTTTTGGGTGAAAGTAAAAGATAAAAAAATGGTTATAATGGTTTTTGTTGACCTTTTAAAGGTGTGCAATAGGTAGCGTGGTCGGTAAGATACTTGCTTTTCACGCCGCAGGTCGTGGGTTCGATTCCCACCCGAGACAAACATTAATGATGAACATTTGTGTTTGTGTTGAGTCTGGGTGTCAATATCTATTATAAGTATATAAGTATTTACAAAAGAAAAGTATAATATGTATAGTATATACCAGTTATCTGGTTTCCATAACACAAGCTCTGCTTAGCTTGGGACCAGATGACCGTGTGTGTTAATGTCCCAGAATATTTATTTATTTTATTTATTTATATTGATATATCCCGTAGGGTTTAGCCAGCGTTTGCAATGTAAGCACTAAAAATGATTAACGACATCGCATCAGAAACATCTAAAATTATAAGTATTTTTCTACTATATTATGCATGTATTAAATACATAAACCTTCCTCTTGAATTACTCTATATGATAAAAAAAACCGCATGAAAATCGGTTACATAGTTTTAAAGATTTAAGCGCACATAGGGATTTATGGGACAGGAATGCGACTTTGTTTTATACTATGTAGTAATGAAGCTTCAAAGTTTTGTATCTTCTAATAGTCACTACATAGAAATTGTTACCAGATACTGATTAGTAAATTGTTAATTGCACATGTTTTTGTTCGGTGTTATTTAAAAATAAAACACTGGTTATTATAATAAAAAAGGTTTTTATAAAATTGAATCACACACAAGATACAACTAAATTAGACTAGTTTGTGGTAGTTTGTTTGTCTGTAGGCCGCACTTAAATGCACATAAAAATGCAGCAAGCAGGCTGTGAGAAATTATGGTACCTAATCTACGAACCAGCTGCATTTTCACTAAAATACATATCCACTAATCAAAAGCAAACCTAAATATTAAAAAGACAAAGTATAAAATGAATAAGAACCTTTGAAGAATAATGACATTTAATTTTTATAAACAAAAGCCTCTCTCAAAAGCTCTTAAATAATAATTGGTAGGTATGTAACTATTAATACATTTTTTTTTCTTTTATTTATGCGACCATTTAACGTTTAATTACTCGAGGTACCTATTTTAGACCTATTTTAAATGTTGTCCAATTTTTTTCAATCGAGGATTGAGTGATGGTAAACCACACATGAATAAATAATAAATGCGAAAACGGACCAGTAACATTCGTAGCTGACAGATTTGATCGAGTGCCAACAAATAATCAGGTCAAGCCGACCTTAGTAGGTACTAATATATATTTACGTATCTACTCAACAAGTTTAAAAATACAATGACATTTCAAAGTGTATTTATAATAAAAAAAGCTCTACATTTATATTTTTAATTATATAGAGGATTGACTAGTACTATTCTATGTTCATACTTACAACAATCTTATCTCTATCGTAGTATTTTGCAAGATACTAATTTATTCAGAAATGAATATAACATTGTTTACTATGCGTAATTACGAAAACTCGTTAACAGACACTTTCACTCACTTTGAGACAGGACCAAGTCTTTTCACATAATATGAATACATAATAAAGAGTTCCTGAGAGGGAACGTCATATGTTCAGATCAAGGGTTTAAACAACGCATGAAATCGGGTAAAAGATGGCATACAAAGTTCCAGTGTCAGACACAGTTTAAAATGGAAAATTATTATATCTCGTTCGTCATAATATTATTACTTACAGGTCGTGAGTTAATGGGTACTTACATTCCACAATATGAGACTGCCATACACATGCGATATATGTCCTAAGAGACAAACTGGATGTTGAAATGATCCCATTAAATAGCTGTAACTTGTTTGATTATATAACTCTGTAGTGCTAAATGTAGCTCTATGTGGGAGGCAACGCAAGCTTAGTAATATACTCGCGTATCTAATGTGATATTGCACTTTACACGATACTTTAACTTACGTATATCATATTGATAGTGCAGGGAAGCTCACCCATTAAAACTTGCTAGGTATGTACGTAAAATATATTACAAACTTTTAAAACAACCCACTCGCAACCCAATTGATAATCCCAATACCTACGTCGTGATTGTTTATCTATCAGTTAAGTTTGGATTGATTTGATATTCTGCAAATATTTGTAGTTTCGCATCTTATGATACAAAACAAATATTGATGGAAAAAGATTGTCTTCCAAAAAACTTAATACCCAAAGGTAATATTGGCGGAGAACGACATAGAGCTACGTTTCATTGAAGCCGCAACGAAAATGCAGGTTTATAATCTACATGTTTTTGCGATCAGCAAAACCATTACAACTACCTAAGTCGTTTTTCACATTAATTTGACCTTTATGTCGCGTCGTGCCGGCAAAATTAAAAATAATGGCGGTATAAAGTCGGTGTTTCATTATATGGGATCAGAAAATGCATGTAGGTAGTGTTTATTACTGGAGGGGATCGCGGGTGCTTTCAATTTAATCAGTGTAGAGTCCTTCGTATAGTGAGCGTGGCATGTGCTCTGCCAGCAAAGACTTGAGCTTTTCCCGAGGGGAGACCGGGGTGTAGCGGGCGAGCGGGAACGTACGCGTCACTCCATCGCTCAGCGCACGTGTAACAGCAGTGAGGTCGGCATCCTGGTGGAAAATAGAAAATGATACGTCTCATTAATTGTTAAAACCGAGCTCTAGCGCGATAAACACAACTCATTACATATTACTTCTTACTATTTTCACATCAAAGGTTTCCAGTTCACTAATTTGAATTTATAATTTCTAAATCATCGCAACGACACGCCGCGACGACGCGACGGTGTAACGGTGTATTTTAAAGATTTACAGTAATCATGTAAATATTTTACTAATGATATTACACAACGTAAACATTGTGTCTACATTATATTTACCTATTATATGCCTATACCTTCCTGCTTACTTCGTACACGACACGCATATCAATGCGGAATTTGTGAGTAGGCACGTCCGAGAATGCTAGATGATGCCAATAACGTACGTGAATGTGGAATTTTACCATCTGTAGTACTAAACCTATAGTATCATCAACTAAGTAGTATTATAAGATTGATTATTATACAGTCTAGTAAAACATAGGACGTTACATTTGGTTGGCATAAGGTATCTTGACTAAGGTTAAATACCAGAATGTTTATACTGTAATTTACCTTTAAACAACTCCATTTCTTATACATCTTGTCTTGTACATGCAATAAAATATCGATGTACCTACCTATATAAATCTACAGGTATATTGAGGCGTTTCGTGCCCCGTCTTTGAGGATAAGTACTACCTGTAAGTGGGTTATAAATACGTAACTTTAAGAGTAGTCACGTCTTCGCTACTTACCGCACTTTTGGTATACTTTTCAAGGCTTCGCAGGGCTTGTTCGAAGTAATCTTCACCGTACGCGCCTTTCTGTTCGTCGCTAAGTCTCTTCCACATGTCGCGGGCTTGTTCTAGAAGTTTCTCCTCGGATAGCCACGCGCTGCCTGTAGTATATTCACCTGCTGCTACTACCACCTAATCAACACATTATTTTTAGCACTAAATATTTCTAGTTTTTTTGCATACACTCTACTTATGTTTTGAAGTTGATTTTTTTTAATAAAGCAGACAGGTGCGTAATAAAAACATGTCTCTCAAATATTAATCATATGACAAGTATCCGTTTGCAAAGTTTAAATTAGTTTCGTTTTAATTGAAACGGTTCCAGATCTTTAGCAACGGTCGATGACTCTGGCAGTTTCCATCGTATTTTTATCACTGAAAAACATCTGTGACTACGATGATATATGGGTACTAAGTACCTACTACATTGATTTATATTCGGCACCACGGTGTTGTATGTAAACCACATAGTAAATGCCTACCTACATCAAATCTATTTTGTTTATTACTATCATAACAAATCATAAAAATTTACACTCATATGGATTCCTAGACCATGGATATATAGCATACGTTTATCGTAGCAAACAAACATAATTTTAAAATAGTTTAAGTATATCTGGTCTGTCTGCAGGTATACCGTTTATTCATCTAGGTCGTGTAATGTTTTTAATATCATGTATTTCATATTTTTTATCAAAATGAACCTCGAAACACGAATTTATTTTTGTTTATATATGTAGGCGTGCGTGGTAATTGGCATCCTAATTTTACTGCCCAAACTTTATTATGTAAATTGCTTTTTAAAAGTTTGTACAGATGGGTGTTGAGATTAGATTTCGTAATAAAAATGTAATAGCCATGTACGCGTAAATTTGGGAATTTTAAACAAATAAATATACATCTTACGAACTATGTACATAATTGTGTAATTACGTAAAGGGTAAAAGGCTAACATGGTTGTAATGAATAAATTATGAATTATTCTGTCAAAAAAGTCTCAACCCTACCAGCACAAAATCATAACATCTTTGAGGATTTAACCAACTGTTAAGAAAAAATTGTAATTAACGTCATAATCTAATTCTTTCAGTGATGTATGTACACACACTTTAGTTGTACCTATTTTTATAGTATTTTCTTAGATTTACAATTTCAATGTTTCAATGTACCTATTCCTGCTTACATGTGTATTTAAAGTAGGGGCGATGACCGTGGTAGTAGCTAAAATAATAGGTAGGTACATATCTACAAAATAAAACACATAAAATATTTTTGATTGCTCTATCATTAAATGCAAAATAAAACACTCTAGCATTCCTACAGTTATATATAGGTTATTGGAATAACGATTCCGCCAGTGAAAACAAGATCCTTTCGGTTAAGGGCGACACAGGTCTTGATTTTTCCTAATGTTAGTGAAAAATGATGTTTACAATGGTGGAAGTATGTCATGTCATGTATTATTTATTTATACTCATACTCTGAATATTTTTTACAAATTTAGTCGTTTAAAATAATAAATCTATCCAAAGTTCAGCGAATTTTGGCTAACATCTTAACTCTTTCACGACCTTCACACGTACTATTACGTCAGCAATAAAAATGTCGTACCCGTGACGTAATAAAGGTTATCTCGTCTCAATCCTGGCGCGGTTACAATAAATAAAACTTTCTATTTAAAGGAGTGTGTCTGGGATAACAATAACTTTTATACGTGGCTCTGCATTTTACTTTGGCAGAGGATAATTATAGTACCTACCTAATAGATAATAAGTTTGGCAAATATGTTTGAATTTACTTAGAGGTACATTACGTGTCCAAGTGACAGTCAGTTCGTTGTCACTCGTACATAATATTGTGGCGTCACATACCTAACGCCACTCAAGAGACATGACGTCATCAATCGCACAAGCGAAGTTTCACCGACGATTAGCATATATACAACTTCCCGACAAGAACTGTCGGAGGGAGTACCGCGGTCGCCGGGCATTACAACTCGCCCGGCTGGAAGATCTTCCCTTTACACTGCAGGGTCACTACCACCCGATCCTCCAGTCACCTCCACAATATCACAATCATTAAAGACAGCCGCAATTAAATTGTTATGTGAGGACACTCATCGTAGCTTCGCCTCGACTCACTGAGGACTACTCGCTACGGCATCACTGCGCTCTTTAACTCACTGAAGACTACGCAGCATTACTGGCACTGGCAGACTCCTGACTTGGAATCGACCTCCGGTCTCGGAGGGGGAGTGATGTGGCGTCACATACCTAACGCCACTCAAGAGACATGACGTCATAGCAATCCTGAATCGCACAAGCGAAGTTTCACCGACGATTAGCATATATACAACTTCCCGACAAGAACTGTCGGAGGGAGTACCGCGGTCGCCGGGCATTACACCTCGCCCGGCTGGAAGATCTTCCCTTTACACTGGAGGGTCACTACCACCCGATCCTCCAGTCACCTCCACAATATCACAATCATTAAAGACAGCCGCAATTAAATTGTTATGTGCCAATGTTTGCCAATGTCCGTTGTTTTTATCAGTTTTAATATACAGTTTGTTTTTCCTTACCGTGCCAAAAAGATAAACAAAGCTTCAGTTTTCGTATCACTTTAGAATATCACGATTTTATCAATCAACCACACTATGTATCGACTTAAAAATGTCTTAATCCATTGCGTAAACACTTTAACTATGTAATTAACTGAAAAATGTTTTAAATCAACCACATAAATACGAATAATTGATAAAATTCTAAACACATTCCAAAATTCATGACCACAGATTAAGCAAGGACACGGCTTATTTGACATTTTTATGTTTTTTAAATTAGAGTCGGGACATAGATTTTTATGTATTAGAATAACCATAGATTTAGGGAGAACTGAGTGAATGATATTCAGTCTTATGAAAATATAATTGAATTGTACTTTAATACTTAAAGTACTAATGTTTCAATTAATTCTTATGCATTCTTTAAATGTTAAATTTCTGTTTACTATCCGCGTAACTGACGCTGTAAAAAATTTAAATATATTGAATTTAGTCGTAGTTAATTAAAATCTACAGCGGAAACTAAAATGGATGCAATCTATTTAAATAAAATTACTTATTACTTTACTTTTCAAACGCCATTACTTTAGACTAAAATGGATAATTAAAGTATGTAGGATAATGTGAACCGTTAACGCTGCGCTGTAGACAATATATCGGCGTCCAGCTAGAGACTAAAATCCTAACTATAGCAAGACATTAAAAAAATTACAAATAAATATCCATTTTTAGAGTAATCTGACCACAAAAGAAAACAAACCAACACTTTTGGAAAAAAATCGAATCGAATCGAAAAATCGATTTTTGTTCCAAATTTTAATGGTCTTAAAGCTTTATCGTGCGGAAGGATTTTAATATTTTATGCGGTCTTGCATGCTGCATAAGTGATGTGCACAAATGCAACCCACACAATCGAAAAAATCGACTGTGAAAAAAACTTTAGCTAGTGAATTAATTATGTTTTTATATTCAAATATCGATTATTTTTTTCACATCCCTTAGAACCATTTAAAGTATTCCCCTCCTTAACGTCCCTTCTATTCGTCATTCGTCTCGTCGTCTTCTCGCTTGATGTCGAATGTAACGGGTGCTCTCTTGTGTTATTTGATTTACAACGAACTGGCTTTATTTTGGATTTGTGTTTGCTTTGTGATTTGGATCGTGTTTTTCCCTGGACTAACGACTAATTGCTACTCTTCAAGGACACCGATATTGCATACGATTGAGCTTCCGTTTCACTACTTTTCAAACAACGTAAGTAACCATTTTTACATTATAATTAGATACCTTTAAATACCTTTAAATACCTTTGAAATGGCAAAGGCCTTTGCCATTTTGTAAGGTATTTATTTTATTACAGTAAGTAGGTACTATAAAACCTTAAAAGTGCTAATTTCATAGTTTCGTTAAAACGGCCAAAATGGCAGTTACGTTTAAAAAATATACTTTATTACGGCTACCCTTAGTGTGTCTATTTTTTTCTTAATCTGTTATTGAATATGCTAAATTGCTAATTAATGACAAATTAAATGTCTTTCGTTAAAACAATGTGGATGAACCGATTTTAATGAAAACTAAATTGCTGTTTTAGTTAGGTGACATTTTTTTTTGCTTGTTTGATCTAAATCTTTATAATCGACATCGTAAGATTTGTCTCATTATCTCAAGTTTAAATATAATATAAAATACAAATGGCGGATTAGGCACTAAATTTTAGCAGTCATTTTTTTTAAATCGTTGCTACTGTGCACCTCTGTTGACCTTTTAAAGTAACACTGATTTGATGGCATATCCCTTGTATTATTATAATTATAACATAATATAATATATAGTATCAATTTATTAACTTCAAAAAACGAGAAGTTGTCATTTCAACCTGTAAGTAATATTGTCGGAACTGACCACATTCACAGAGGGAAGTTTATACGGACTTCTAAACAAATTATTATTGTGTAAAGTTTCATAAGTGTATGTTTGTTTGCCTCGTGATTTCTCGCAAACTAGTTAAAACGTATTTTATTTTAACTGCTCTAGTTGTAAAGGGATTGGAATTGAAACCGTGTTTATTTAAAATTTTGCTACTATATTGTATTTTCTTTCAATTTAGCTAACGGATGGTGTAAGTTCCTCTATGGTGTTAGGGGTATGAAAGATTAACGATCTATTGTTAAGCCTATTGAATAAACACACAAAAGTTCGTATGAATTGGTCAAGCCATTTTGGAGGAATTTTGTTACAAACATTGTGATACGAGATATGTACATTAGATTATATGAAAAGTAGTTTAAGTTAAAAAAGACTATTAAATAATGTCTGTGAATGAAAATCTATTTTCTCAAGGGCTGGCACCGACTTCAAACTGCTATTTGGTATCTGAACTTATTTAGGAGAACATACATTTATGCTTTGAATTGTATTTATAAACTGTGTGAATTATTTCACCTTTTTCTTAACATCGGCCTTTAAAAAGGCAGAATAATTTTTTAAATTAGTTATGTAGCAAAATTGTTTCATGATTACAGAATTTGAAGATGAGTACTCCCGAGCCGACCCCAGGTCCATCTCGTAGTAAACAAAAAAAAAGAACCCCAGAACCGGGATCTTTTCTTACGTCTCCATTAAAAAAGAGGCCAAAACAGACTGATATAAGTTCTAATGAAAAAAATATAGCAATAAATATTTACAAATATTTACAAAAATCGTCACCTACGTACCCGCTCAAAACAGAGGTTTTAAAACAAACGGCAGATATAATGGGCATTTCAGTGAGGACCGTAAATAATATTTTAAACCAATACAAAACAGACGGGAAGTTTTCTTCACCAGCGAGAACGAAACCAAAATTTGAAATCGTTAATAACTTGGATGATTTTACACTGTCTGCAATAAGAAAAAAGGTTCACCAATTTTATTTTCAAAATGAACTGCCAACAGTGAACAAAATATTAAAAGCAGTTAATGATGATGAAGACTTGCCATCATTTTCAAGATCAACCATTTACAAAATAATGAAAAAACTAAATTTCAAATACACGAAAAGATTAAGAAAGAGTGTATTGTTAGACCGGCCGGACTTGATGGTGTGGAGACGTAATTATCTTTTAAAAATAAAAGATTATAGAAGACAAAATAGAAAGATTTATTATTTGGATGAAACTTGGGTAAATGAAGGTAAATTAGACATTTTTTAATATATATTTTTTAATTATTATTTTCATTATTGAGTTTTTATGTAAAAGTGTAATATGTATATTAAATTTTTCATTTCCTTTTAATTTTCTTGTATAGGAATGCGAAATTTAAAGTTCAATAACACTCATTAACCAGTTCATTATTTAACTTTAAAATTATACTTTCAGGTCACACATCAAACTATGTTTGGATGGATCTAGACATTACCAGCAGTAGACAAGCATTCCTCAACGGCTTGTCGACAGGGCTGAAAAATCCGCAAAAAGGAAAACGGTTAATAATAACACACATTGGCAGTACCGATGGATTTCTGGAGGGGGCAGAGTGGATTTTCGAGGCAAAGAAAACAGACCGAGAAGGGGATTATCATAGAGAAATGGATGCGCACAATTTTGAAAAATGGTAAATATAGATAAATAACTTAAAAAAGAAACGACTTCACACGTCCACCCGTCTACAATCTAAAATATACCGCGATACAATCCTTTATAAAGTAGTTTTATTTCAATGTGTGATATTCGCGTAAATCTAGGAAAATACTATAAAAGAACGACTTCTTAAGAAATAATGTGGGTTTATAAAACCAAAATTTCACGTGACATCTCACCTAGGTACAGTTTTATGACGTCACAAATTCCTACCTGTAAATGTAACGTGATTGATACGATTTTTTTATTCATGAGAAATAATAATATTATGGACGCTTAAAAGAATTTTGATTTACGTACCTACTTAGGAATCATGCCTGTTTCTGCAGATTCATGGCAAATAAATTCAACTATTATTATTTTCTTTACAGGTTCACGAAGATTTTGGATTTGGTGGAACCTGGGTCGGTTATAATATTAGACAATGCACCGTATCACTCCAGACTTGCCGACCAAGTGCCAAATATGAGTTGGCGGAAGGCAGATATTCAAACTTGGCTGTCCGAAAAAAATATTCATTTCAATGAAAACGAAATAAAAGCACAACTTTTAACAAAATTTAATAAAGATAATTTTAAGAAAAAAGTTGTTGACGAAATGGCAGCCACTAAAAATGTTAATGTTTTACGCCTTCCGCCGTACCATTGCGAATTAAACCCCATTGAATTAATATGGGGTCAACTAAAATCATACATTGGCAAAAATAATAAAACTTTTAAGATGGCGGAAGTCAAGGAGTTAGTAAAAGAAGGCTTAAGCCGAATAAATACGGTGTCTTGGAATAGATGCATCGAGCACGTCATAAAAGAAGAAGATAAAATGATGGAGCTCGATGGCATTCTTGATAATGTTACAGATTTACCGACTCAGAGTTTTATCATTCGCGTAACTGACTCTGATGAAACCTCCAGTTCTGATTAATAAAAATATTACCAAAACAGTTTGTTTCATTCCTCACTTAAATTTTGATAACCGGACAGAAAAAATCAAAGAACTTGTTGAAAGGTATAGTTCTTCTTGTTCAAGGTCAAATTTCTTGTGGGCGTGGGCGTTGAATGAACGAACCGTTTACATAAACAGTTTTTTGGGAGTAAACGGGTGCACCGTTTACAGTCTACAAGTAAACTAATTTATTCATAAATTATTTACAAAACCAAATCCAATCAACGCGCGCAACGCATCGCGATGCTCGATTATTTTATTATTTGATACCAACGGTCAATGGAGCATCTCGCTTCGTATAAGAACGACCGAGCGAGCCAAGTGAAAATGAATTAGACCGTTTCTTAAGCTAGTTTATTGTGAACGATAAACGGATGCGTTGCGTTTATTATAAAATCGTCGACGACCCACCGCTAATTTCTTGTCTTCAACAATTTTTTATGATAACAGTCTCCAGTGTTAATATGTAAGCTTCTTGCCTCCGAATAATGATTGATTAGAAATCTATTCAGTCACTCTTTCAACAAATCATTCAATGTATTCAATTATGGTGGCCCTACCCTAAAAATATAGTCTCTGGCTACGAGGCGGCCATATTTGTTGTTATAATATGCATCCTAAGGAAAAACAAGGTATAGTTATGTACCTACTTATAATGCTTTACCACTCAGCTGATTTATAACTAGGTTTCTGTGTTTTGTGGTATAAGTACCTATTCAATTCGAGACATCGATGTGATAATGATTGTGAAAGAACAAATGAATGAAATGAAAACTAGCAATACCTGAAATTTACAGGTTTTACTTTCTTTGCGAGTATTTAGTTGTGAACTGGCCCTCCAGACAAATAACTAATTATCGAAAAGAACAAAATGTATGGGATTGTCACGTGACATTTCGAAGGTGAATGTCCGCAGCTCTTCAAGTTCCATTACAAGACATTACACTTGTATTGTATTTTCGTAAAACAAACAGCCGTGAAACTAGATTAAAAATATACCGCAGTTTACTTGGGATCTAAGTTTACATATTAAATACAAATAGTTAGAATTGAATTACTTATAAGTACTTAGATCATTTTAGGAGTCAGCTGAGATAAATTTACCCGTCTAGTGTTTAGGTGTCTACATGAAGTAAAGTAATCTTAAATATTCTATGATTCCTACGTATCGTATCTACTGCAGAGAGAACATGGAATATAGAAAGTTCAGAGAGAGAGAGAGAGAGATAAAATAGGCACATTTAGTGGTTTGGTGGCTACTCAGTGGGATTTGACCGCAAACGTTTCAACTTATTATCTCTATTTTTGTAGTATGAAATAGCTGTATATCAAGATACCATACATGGACCTTTAGAATTGATTCAGAGTTTTATGTTTAGGTATACCATTAAAATTACTCACAACATCAACTCCTCGTGGTTTTAGTTCTCGGCGAAGGCACGCAGCTAGGGCGTCAAGAGCGGCCAGGGAGGCGGCGTGGACACCTCGCACTGGAGCGGCTACATGCGTCAAGATGGATGACGCTAGCACAACACGGCCACGAGCACGCCTTACTAATGGCAGCATCACTTGTACTAGACGAGCAGGACCTGAGTTACGAACGTTATAAATTTAGGTCCATAGATCTAAATGATAATAAAGCCAATAAAATTGTAAACTTTACTGTAAATAACATTCTTGTAAGTATAAAATTAACAACGCCATATAAAGCCTATAGAACGTATAAACATAGGAAGATATTTCTAAATTAAACAAACACCGCTCTTGGTCTCTGAACGTAGGCATACAATATAATTAAATGGGTATAAAGATGGTACTTGGTAATCTGACTACACAAGCAAAATTAAACTAGTTAACCTTATATCTCTCCTTTATAAATACATAACTTTGGGTTATGTTTTGGATTTATTTATTCGTAAAATACTGATCTACTAAAAACAGATGATTCTATACTCGTACTAATGTATATTTTATTTATATATAAATATAAATAAAATATATATTAAGTACATGTAGTAGAGTAATCTATTCAGCTTAAAAGTTTGTGTAGATAAGTAACATCTGGGCATCCTCGTGTCAACTATGCATATACGAATTTCTACCTACAATAATGTACATACCTACGTCAGTGTACTCACAACTTATTTGAGTATATCTAGACTTATATTATAAAGAAACTAAATCATTTTACAATATACTGAAATTAAATGAATGGAATAGAGAAAATTTGTGTTAGTTACCTAGTAAATATTTTAAATTAAAAGGACACTGCCATCTATTGTCATGTAAAGTAAACTGAAAGCCAGGCGTAGCACAATTTAGGTAGCACTTTGAACCACGTACCCAAAAGGTTTACTTCCATAGCGCGTTTGATTACAGAAAAAGGCACCCATTCTAGTTCACCGAGAGCACACCACGATTCACAGTTGACGATAGCCCAGAGTCCCTGCGCGCCCTCTGGTAAATGGTCCACGATGTAGAGCGACGCCGACAGAATCTAAACGCAAATATGAGCCGTGTAACTCTTGATTATTACAACAGTTTCCCACTAGATATCGTTTGCTTGTACCTACTGTAGTACACAAATAGATAATGCTAAATGGGACACTCGAAAACATTTGTCAAAACATCATTAGATAATAAATCAACACATCGTCTCTAATTTCAAGAGATTTTCTGTTTATAAATATTCTGGATTTTTTTTAAATATAGATTGACCTAGCCCGGTATTCGCTTCAACCCTTTTTAGTGTCCCACTGCTGGGCACGAGTCTTCTGTCAACTATCTAACGAGTTGAGAGAGTTTAGGCTTAAATCCACACACGCTGGCCAACTGCCGGTTGGTGGGCGTTTTTAGACATTGAGCAGTGGCGATAAAACAATCACACAAATATGTGTGAACACGACCGGGGATTGAACCTGCGACCTTATATTTCGATGTCAAGGCGGATACCATTGCACCACTGATTTTAATGGGTACTGTACTTTCGGTGGTAATACGTACCAAATATAAATACGATTACTTACAATAATATACTTGAAATAGTTTAGGTATATCATAAATATTATACTTAAGTAGTATTAATTTTTACATTCAAACGACTATTTTTAATAAAATTAAATTCAAATTGAATCTTGCTTAAAATAAAATAAATAATTATGGAGACCCATCAAACATGAAAAAACATAGTTGATAACCATGTTTATGAAGTCTAATAAAATATTTTTACCAAAGTAAAGTGAAAATAGGGTACCTACAGAGATATACTTAGGTACTCTTTCCGTAGCCCTACATTATACATATCGTGTAAAACGAAAAATCCACTGTGTACAGTACATATAGTATTTCGGCAATACTAAAGTAATATTCCTTTTGTCATAATTGATATGGGCCTGACTTTAAGTTAAATTGAAATCACATAGAACTCATACAATTAATCAAATTAAAGGTACCAGTTTGCGTTGTAACATCCCCTCTAATCATAAAAATTTGTTTAAACAAGGGACGAAAAATTATGTAGTAGACTAAAAAACAAGTAAGTAATTACAAGACAAAGTCTATCGAAGATGCAGCTAATATAAATGTTGTCGCAATTAGAATACCTACCCACGCTTTTAATTTTGTTCAGAAATTGTTTAGATGTGGGTGGTTGACTGCGGCCTCGTGATTATAACATTTCTTTTTCGTTGTTTAACCTGAATTTATTTTCAGTAATTGGGGTCCGCTAAGAGCGGTACATGTACCTACAAAATTATTAATGAAGAGTTTCGCTATGCTTTTGTTCTTAAATTAATTCATTTTGTATTTGGTACTTATAATACCTACTACACAGATAATAAAGAAGATATTTTGATGAATTGTAGAAAATACCCACCTGAGTTTCAGATGTTATATCCAGTTGAAGGGTATGTAGTCTTCCAGAACAGTCTTCCTTAAGCATGTCAGCGTCAATATTGCCTGCTTTGCTCTGGAAGCCCGCGAAAACGTGGTACCCCAGGTCGTCTAAGCGTCGAGCTAGAGCATTGCCTAGCACATTGTCACAGCCAGTCACTAGCACTGCTTTTCCTGCTGCCGTCACCTATTTATGTACCAGATAAAACTTTCATCTTTAGACATTTATTTAAAATTTTGAATTTCCCGAAACCTAATATTTTCCTCGTAACCGCTGCAATTTTGCCTTTTTATATGTTTGAATCATAGGCTTTACCGGTAACCAGAAAAAGCACAAATTCAATCTCATATCACGTCCTCCAAATACAGGAAATTCAAATTCAAGACCTTTTCGATCAGCGTGCTGAAGTATAAATCTGTATTTAACAAACTGGGTTGCCGTTGTGAAAGTTAAAAATATGTCGGCAAATAAACCTTGTATATAATAAAGCATACAACTAAAAGGGGAGGAAATGGACAAATATGTAGTGACTACCTAGCTGCAGATGCAAGTGAATCAAGTCAACAAATGACAGGTAAAATATAGTAAAAATTCCTAAGTACCTTTATATATTTTTAATTTTGTACTTTCCTTCCAGTAAGACCTAAGTAGGCAAGTATCGCTTAGTTCGCCACTGCGACGGACTAACAACTTTGTGTAGGCTCAGGTAGACTACACCCGAGGCGTACATGGTTTTAATTAAAATTTAGTTAGATTATATCCGTATTCGTAGGAGTAAGACAATAGGTCTCACGAGCTTTTAAGCTTGCCCGTACATAATAAAAGTCTAATCGTGGCACCTTGTTCCCAAAATTACATTCTGTAATTAGTCATTGCTCATCAAAACACGTTCTAGTATATAACAAGGTCTACCATTTATATTTACTTGAGGTTTAGGTTGTACGAATAAACACATTTTAAGTTGGTTTAATCCGCCTGGAACTTCGGAAATGCGATAAAGAGTAGGGCTTTAGATATTATGGGCGGGCGACGAAATTAAGTTTTCGTCGAAAATAGATGCCGACAGCTTGATTGATGTCCGTTATAATAACAGGTGAGTGAATATTTTATTCAACCATTTGTACCTATGCGTGACGCAATGACGTTCGAGGTTAACTATTTCAGGGTTGCCTAATCGTTAATTCTTAATCTTGTAGTTTTCTCACTGTTTAAAGTCACGCACCAATCACTAACTGTGTTTGTATACATTTGGAAATTATGCAAATATCCTAATGAGCATTCACATGATAATCGCCCTGTAAAGGTTACACTGTCATTAAGTTGGTTGATAAAACAGCTTTTATTATACAAGGTGTGTTTAACTAGACTTTTGCGGAGCGGATGGTCTACCGACAAGTAAGTTAGGCTAAATATTTGGGGTAAATAATTGCAAAGATTTTTCAGTGTGTGGTTCTTTTTATTAATTATACTTTACATTATAGAACAATAAGTACCTACCCTCTATCGTACTATAGGTAGGTACAGGTAAACATTAAACTCACAACTGAAATATATCACACATCACACTTTATATTGTCTTACACTGTCAAACACGCAATATTCATCATGGATTATACTGTCACTCTAATATTTAAAGAAGGTATTAAGATACAGAAGCGTAATGACATAATCAGAAAATCACAACGTGTCGCCGGAACGTACTTTCTGGTGAGTGGAAAATTAACGAACTGAAAAAGGGCTATTGCAAATAAAAGTTTATTGATTCGTTCGAGATATTTACAGCTTATAAAACCGAAAGTTTATATGCAAATCTTGTTACAGATATTTAAAGTTAACAAGAAAATATGATGTACTTTTATATTACGAATGTATATTCAGTAAAAACATGACCATTAACCTATTTTAAATCGGACTTTCGAATGGATTGATGACGCAAGCATGGAGGCTGGCACAATGGTACAATTGCAATCTCCTCGGCAATTTATAATGCGACACATTCACGCTGACATTTCAAAGTAAATATTGCACAATAACGGTATATTTATGTTGTTATACGTGGCGTGTATGTGTAGATGAAGAATATCTAGCTATAGCTTAGTATGTAACTAAGTATACATATTCTATTTATTGAAATCATAAACATCTCCCTTTTTGCAATATGATAGGTGTATATGTTGGAAATATTGTAATGAGTACTAATTCTTTTGAAATAAGTGTAATCCATAAATGGTTAGTGAAGAAAAAGCTATATGTAATATTAAGTTGAGCATCCAATTTACTTTTTCCACGGTTTTAACATGAAATCCTTTTACTATGCATGTCTCAGAGCAATTTTCTAGTTGTATTTTTTAATAAATAACGACTCGTTGACTAAATCCTAATTAAGTACAAGCTATAAACTTCAAAGCTACTAGTTAAAGCTATTTATAATAGTCGTTCCTAATTATAGGACTAACTGAGGCCGCACACCAGCGCCACACGCTGCTGTACGCAACGTTAATATTAATATTTTCACACATACACACAGCGCCATCTAGTCCTAAATTAAGCAATTTTAAGTGCTTGTGTTAAGAGTACGGAATTTGTAAACACATACATATTATAGATAAATGACACTTAGACACTGAACAAACAATCGTACTCATATTACAAAGATTTAATGTCCTCTTAATTTTTTTTTCATTTACGTATCCATCTATAATACCTTACTTGAATACTTGAATTTACGGTTCATTCATCATCATTTTAAAATATTTTATTTCAGTTCCCGCCTATTGCTTTAATCAGCGCACTAATGGTTTAGGGTTTCTTCAATCTTTGAAATAAACTCGATGAAAATTTTAATGTTCAGATCTAAACCAAAGCGCTACTTATAATCTAATGTGTTCGATGTTAAGTTGGTGTAGCGCGACACGATCTGCCCCCGCTACAAATACTCTGATATACAAGGTTTAAATATAGCGCGCTTCAATGTGACGCCAAAATTTGCGTATTACAAATGTATGTCTCGTGTGCGTCCCCGTTTACATAACATAGCAATTCACTGATGTTTTATAAAATAACAAAATAATTTAATTGGGGAAAATTGTTTACTACCTAATTGCCCCAAAAGTGTATTATTAGATCAACAAGGTTTCATAATTATTTACATTTTTTAACTTATTCTACGAAGACTAATTCGAAATACCTATCAGACGGTTTATACTTTAAGATATTATCTTATTTACCTTCCAAAATGTGAGATACCTAAACAGCTTAAGAAAAATTTTGCCACTGAAAGAACTTTATGTATTTCTAAGTATATATTAGACTCTTAAGTTTCTGATTCAGTTCTGTAATCGAATTTATCGTATTTGCTTGCTATGAAGTTGTGTATTCTGTCCGTGAAGAATTGTAAACAAATCGACGGTCGATCACAAGCTTCGTTTATAAAATAAATATAGAGAAGATTGACCTTTAGCCGTGCAGTCAATTCGAAAACATAATTTAATTATAACGATATTCAAATTTCATTCACTAAACTAATCAAACATTTTAATGTTAACTAATTATATTCATGTGAACCATGTAAACTGACTTACATCAAACAACTGAATTAAGCTTTGCTTCTACTTACATTATATAGGTTAGGTACGTACATACCTACTGTACAATCTTAAATTTGTACATGTTTTGCCTGCAACCTGCCTTGCAACGCCTGCCTGGGCCTTGCTCGCGTAGTTTTACTTAGTTACTAGCTGCCCCAGCGAACTTCGTACCGCGCAAAATTGTGAATCTAAACCATTCCCAGATCCCCTTGAACACACACAAAAAATTTCATCAAAATCGGTCCAGTCGTTTAGGAGGAGTTCAGTCACATACACACGCACACAAGAAATATATATATTAAGATATAATATAATTATTTAAATTAATTTAGTGTGCAATAAACCACGACCCAAGTAATATTAGAGAACGGAATCGCCAACAGTTTTACGTGTAACTTTAACTTAACTTACCAATAAATGTACTTTAACTGTGATCTTTTCTCTGTGCACTCTCAACTTAATTTTGACTTTTCTAAGTGTACAAACTGTACTACTTTGTTTCTAATACAACGTGACTATATTTCTATAAATAATATAGGTATAGTTGCTATATAATCCTACATACTTCACAACCATACCTACTCATGTTGTTTGTTCTATTCGGTTGATGTAGTTTCATTTTTAGAACAATAGAGAAGTTAATGATTTATCTGTTATATTTACCTCTATTTTCATAAGCTAGTAAGAAATCTAGTGATCGAACTGGAGCTCAGATTTGCAACTTGTACTAGGCATAAATATGAGATCCATTTTGATCGTAAAGTGGTCGCAAAACATTAAATATAAAATAGCCGCGCATTCGAGTTTAATATAGGATGAATTAGATTTGTTGTTCTTCTCACACTTCTGGGCATAGTTTATGTATAGTCAAAATACAAAAAGATTAGTAAATGATAGGTTGAAACTATGGCCATGCGGCGCGGCGTACTGTTTTAATAATTGAGGCTTCCAGTAATACCTACACATAAAAGTACCTACATAACTTCTACCTACGTAAGATAATCTCATCTTCTATCTTAAAAGTATAGCCGTGGTGGTATATTACTTTATTATTGACATAGTTTAATGGAAAATATCTCAAGAGATTAGTTTTCTTACAGTTGGTTTCCTAAGTATGTTTTCGTAGCATCTTGAGTTTGCACCGTAGCTCGCTCGTAGCGCCTACTACCGCTACGACTTTATGTCGTTATATCGTTGCGATGTAATAATACATAATAAGAATAATCTAATGATATTAATTTATCTGTCCGATTATATGAAACGAAAGTTACAGTACATTTAGACACATAATTCATGGTGTCTGTGAAGAGAAGCATACTATTCTATGGTATGTTTTATTATCTCAAACCTAAGACCATTATGACATTTAATATATTACCTCGTGGGAGTATGATTCGCATGCCAATAAAATCAGTGTGGGAGTTAACGATTCATAAGGAAAAGTTTTGCCATCTTATGTGTTATGAACGAATTTGCTTTAGAGCACTTTTCATAGTGTTAGTCATTCCTCCTACGCAGTTTATTTGGTTCGGTCTAAATAGCTGTTATATTTTTTAAACTACTAAATTTCACGAAGGAGAGTCTATTAGATCAGACTACTATATCTCACTAGCTGCCCGCCCCATCTTCCCCCGGGTGGTTTAAGAACCCGATATTTTATTTTAATTTTTTTTCGACACAAAACACGAACCTTTACCTTTTGTTTGTTGTTGTTAGGAATAAAAACAAACAAAATAAAAAAATCGGTGCAGTCGTTCGGAAGTTATGAGCGTACATACATTTAAGCAATACATTTTCAAATCTACAATAGATATGTTTGAAGAAAACATTACTGAGAATATAACATAATTTTTTAAATATGTTTAAAATAAGATCAGTAAACTTTTCTGATCCATGGAACAAAGAAACTAGGTATTTGTTTTTCTACGCATAGATCCGACAATATTTTATGTGATATAAAGATACGACTTACTGCACTAATTATTATTCCTGTATTACTTAAACTACACTAATATTTTCACCTAAGTAAAATAATTGTAATAGTAAATAATATTATGGTAATCATTCAACGACCAGTGCAATTAACAACGTATGTAACTCCTAAAATATATTCTTACTAGCTGACCCGGCAGACTTCGTACTGCCTCAATCGACTGCTGTTTTAGCGTTTTCCCGGCAATTGTTCGAATTTTTCTCACCTTTTAAACCCTCCCTAGACGTCCACGAACATTTCAAGACCACGATAAGATAAATCCGTTCAGCCGTTTTCGAGTTTTAGCGAGACTAACGAACAGGAACTGATTTTTATTTATAAAACTAGCTGACCCGGCAGACTTCGTACTGCCTCAATCGACTGCTGTTTTTAGGGTGTTCCCGGCAATTATTCGAAGTTTTCTCACCTTTTAAACCTTCCCTAGACCTCCACGAACATTTCAAGACCATTTTAAAATAAATCCGTTCAGCCGTTCTCGAGTTTTAGCGAGACTAACGAACAGCAATTGATTTTTACATATATAATAGATAGATTGATAGATAGATTGTAGATAGATACCTAAATATTAAATGTCAACCCTTTGACACTTTAAAACACATTAAGTTCCGGGATTTTTTAAAAACATAATAATGAAATACTAAATATCTAATATTGGCATACAGAAGTTGTTACAATATACAATGTGTAATATTAATACGTGCCAAAAGCAAAACACATCGATTGTCGTACTTTATGAGGATTGTAGATTCCTTACAAACATTTGAACTGGCAACATTATACTACTAATAGTTCACTTTGTTGAGTTTTATTTTGGTAAGTATATTTCCAAGTATAGGCCTGTCATTTACAAAACTTAGAGTAAGTAGATACTGTTTTATATAACATAAATTACCTTCAGCAGAAGTGCGAGGAAATTGTCTAAGTTTTATAAAGAAAAGTGAGTCACCTTGCCTAGAGCAATAATTAATCGAGTTGCCTACTTACTTATTACTTAACTTAGAACGTGTTTTTTTAGAAATATAAAGATCTTTGAATTGTGCTTACCTGCAAATTATGGTAGAACCACAGGGAGCCTGTTACGGAGATTGAGAACCACAAGAACAGGGTGAAGACAGAAATTGAGCTAAGGTGCATTGCGTTCAAAACTGTCGATAGCACTACAGCGAGCGCGTGGCACAACACTACCGGTAGAGCACATCGGTCGATGATGTCCCATGGTACCTCCTGCAATCGAAATTCGGTTTATAACAAAGTTCTTTATAAATTTAATTTCTCACTCGAATCTCGAATCGTTTAAGTGTTGTTTCTGCTGAAGGTTTGTTTAAGCATGTGTGTACATATGAGTACTATACCAATTTTCAGAATCAATTGAACAAGGACTTTTTTATTTACAGTAGTATATTTTTAGTTACTGTATTGTTCTACGTAATGTTTCTAGTATGTAATACTCAATGTGCATTAGAGTGCTTTTACTAGCTCCAAATTATAAAAAAAAAGAGAGAGATATCTAGGTAGGCATTTTACCTACAATCATTTGTCTTCTTAAGACTGTTTCTAAAAGCTTCATAAAATATTAAAAAATGAATAGTTAGTCAAAACTCTTTCAAATATTGTAAGATCATTAAAGCAAAGTTCATGTGAATTATTAGGTAGGTAATCTAAAATGTTTCAACATTTTTATTTTCAGTAGAGCTCAATAAAAAGAAGATTCTTCTAGAAAGTTTTTCGTGTAGGTAAGTACTTATAATAATATTAGTATTATTTGTCTAAGGCACTTAAATTTTATGGGAAATGTTAATTTTTTATGTATTACATTGCGGTTTTTCAGAATGCTAGGTTTAATTTTTTAGATAATGGTAACTGAGCTCTTGGTTTTTGTATTTCCTTTAATAACTAGGTACTTGTTAGGCAAATAAGGAAAACTCAGAGCCTTAGCGTATATATTAAAAAATAATATAAAGCTAGCTGTTTTGAACATTAAAGGTGTACATACTTGTGAGGCAGACTGTGGTCCTTTTATGAGTGAGCCTCGTCTCGCCGAAGGCCTGCGATGCATAGAAGGCGCGGTGATGGAGGCACGACGGGTTACGTCGCCCGCTACCATGGTGGTTTACGTTGTACACTGTTATTAGGGAAACTTTAAGGTTATTACTTTTATGGAATGCGAGACACACCTAGTGAATACACATCATCAAGGTCTAAAATTGTTAAATTGTTAAACCTAAGATGTGAGTCTAAATATTTATAGTTTTAATCATAAAAATCTTTTATGACTCTTTACTTAAAATTGAATTTGTCTCTTTTTTACTAGTATAAATTTCAAGATGACAGACAAAAACAAACGAATTATAAACCTATTTTAGCTATAATGAGCTTTTTAGACGTTTATGAATACGGGTGTCAGCGTTTAACAATTAGTTATGTTCTAAAAGAAGAGGATTTAATTAGCGGTACTTAAAATAAATTAAATGATTAAGGTATACCTAACTATTTCGACATACCAACTTAAAATTTTTGTACGTCCTCCAAAACAAATGTTTTTTATGAACTCTATTTTTTGTGATTCACAGAATCGACCACGACCGCTGCGGTTTCCTTTGACGTACATACAGAAAAAAAAGTGGATGTTTACATCTTTTTGAATTAACAAATGTAGTCGTACCCCGGCTAGCATTGGTGCGATCACAAATAGAAAGTGCAGTCGATGTAAATGTCGCGGATGTCTATAAAGTAGGTACTTACGGCCGGGCCGGACTCGCACGTTTATTTTTAAGCGGATGGTTACTGCGGCGACCTAAAACGCGTCAGTGCCAGATTTATATGATTTTTGATAGACATTGCGTAGGCGCTATCAATTTAAAGTTAAATCGAAACGTGTTTGATTGTAATTCTTTCAGCGATCGTGATCGCTTGTTTACATTGCCGGAATAAAATGATACCAAAATGTAAAGGGAAATGTTGATGGTTTATTTTTTTGATTTTGTAAACACATTTGAAGCTATAAAAGCACAAGATTATCAACAAATCATATAAGTTTGAATTATTATTATGGCAACGTGGCAATGCTGCCAGCCTTCTGGGTACATTCCCCCAAAGGCCTCGATTCTATCTATTTATTATATTTCTTTATTTATTTATATACTTATTTAAATAAAATCTCATCCGGCAACCCATTTAAGTTAATGACGCATAGGTATAATTAATATTTTAATTAAATAATGGATGGACGGATTGATGACGAGGAGGATGACGGGACCTACCTAATATTTAGGTAGGTAGTCAAATTTGTTCAAGACTAAGTAGGTAGGTACTTTTAAAATTTATGGGTTTTTAACTACGTTATTGGTTAGTTACCTAATATCAAGGTGGCTGGTACAAATTAAAACGTTTTCTATAGAAATAATGTAAACTGTTAAGTGCATGATATAACAAGCAAATGGAACAATTGCGCTAGATTGACTAAATATAATATGTATCGATCGACAACAGATCTAAAATATTGGCTCACTTCCAATTTATTTAAACAGTATTTTGAACAAGTATCAAGGTTTGTACGTAAAGTGAAATACTAAAAACATTTAATTTCTTTCTTACCGTTGTTGGTTGCATTGTTACTCTTATCAAACAACAAGTAGGGTGTTTGCTTACGTAGCACTTACACAAAAGATTGTTTTCATAAACAAGTCTTTTATAAAATGAATCCAATTGTAAACCTTTGTTTTAATTTTGTTAGTTTCGAATCATAGAACTGCAAAATTTCCACCGCACTTTTTAAGGTTTCGGAGTCCTTTAGGTACAGTTTCGTGTCTTTACAAAATCCCAAGAAAATGGAGTTGGTATGTTAACATGGCCCACATCCACTTGTTCAGTGTTTTTTGGTCTTTTTGTCCATTTTTCTTTAGGTATACGTTAGCAGACCCGACATACGTTGTCTTACATGATATTTTTTTTACCATCTTCTGATCTGATTTGTGAATCTAATCCATCCAGGGCGCCACCCAAACGCATATAAAAATTCATTCAAATCGATCCAACCGTTTAGAAGGAGTTCAGTGACATAAACACGTACAGTAGAATTATAACAAACATAAAGAAATAATTATTGTAAACTGCAAGAGAAACCAATTGGGTTTAGCCCTATATTCTAATGGTTTACAGGGCAAGTACTAAACCGTTTTCTCTTTTATTTTTAGGTAATTTTTATCTTTGTCAAATTTATTTTTCTGGGTCTCTAGTACAAAGTTGCCAAGAGTTCGTGATATTTTGTTGAGTGTCGCTTTTGTATGGAGATTTCCATTCCAACGGTTTTTCCAAATTTAGTAAGCACATAGATAATTTTGCAAATGAACAATCCAGCTATCTTAGTTATTTTTTAGTAAACCTTATTTTGTTTAACAGGTATAAAGATCTAATACGAAATATACTATTTGCGCAGTGATTTTTATTTGTATTTTTTTAACTGAACAATAGTTAGGTCATTAAATCCGAAAGTACCTACGGGATTCTAATTCTAAAAACTTTCTATATTACCTTTGTGTCTTTTTGTATCATTTTCCAAAGACTTTTACAATATGCAACAAGCTAAGCATGGTCTCTACGTATACCATAAAATGATTAATGATTTAATTTTTCAGCAAAATGTTTCATACCATTTAATTTTCCTCTCATACCAAGTGCAATTTTACGTAAATTACCTACTTAATTATCCCTGTTACAGATTTTAGCCATTTCCTTTTGACTACTGAAACAAGTATTTCACTGGTTTTGTAGTTTTCATATAATATAAGAAAATATCTGACAATTCGTTGTGCTCCATTGTGCCCATGTCAATAACACACATCACGTATCTCCGCCGCTAACAATTTCAGTTGATAAAATAATAATTTGTGGTTTTATGTTGTTTTTTTACTTATTTACTCAATACTACGCATATTGACCCTTTTTCTTATTTTCAATTTTAACCTAGATATAAACTTCATCTCCGTATTACTGGAGACTCATCACAATTTATTTTAATATTACACACTACTTAAAAAAAATAGATCAATGTTTTGCTCACGTACATTAAAAGTATGGAATGATAAAAGATATGGTATGTTGAGCGCGGGCGCAAGCTTTTCCGAACCGTCTTTGCTGGGCAGGGCGGGCGGCGCGCACCAACAGCGGACTCTCACTGTGGGCCTGGCGGCGGCGGCGGCGCTGCGCCTGCGCTGGCGCATATACGCACGCTCCAAATATAAACACCGCATTATTATTTATTAACTACAACATTTTCGCATAGATTGTTAAGTGAAATAGGTATCAACTACGAAGTCGTTACAGAGAAAATGTTTTTGGCAAAACTTCTGGACGTTTATCTTCAGCGGTCAGATCCATAACGAAGGAGAAACATTACAAACAAAATTTAAAAAACTTTCTGAATAGGTATAAAAAGCTCCTAAAAAGCATTCGAGAGTCAATGTTTGCTACGCAATTCGTAAACATTGTGCTGAGAGTATTTTTGAAGACAAATTTAATTTAACCTCCAAGAGTATTCCAAAAGTGACCTGATGTACCTACCTCTCAAACAAACAAAATGTATTAGATATAAGTACTTCATTTAAAAAAAGAAAAAGTCAGTAGTTGCCAGTAATTCACTGCACGGTAGACTCGCGTCTCAAAAAAAACATATTTTCCTTTCATTTCATTTTACTATACGAATTTAAGAAGCTTAGCAGACAAACAACGTAATTTACACACGGTAAATCAGAGACACGTGTGACAGTTACGTTACTGAAGTTGTGAACCGGTTTGGTGATTTGCTATTTACAGCTCGGATTTACTCACTAACTACCTACTAAATAGAATAAATTTAGGTATATTCTTGATTCGCGCTTGTCTGCTAAACTGTATTATGTTTACCCCTTTTGTGGCCGATTAGCGGATCTTAAGTTAGATCTGTCTTTCGAATCCTATGTTTAAGTGTTTGGTATATGTATTTCTACACCAAGAACCTTGCCTCTCATTTTTGGGGTTTGTTTAGAGTAGATTTCTAAACAAACCCCTTATCCTTAAAAAAATGCGAAAGTAACTCTGTCTATCTGTCGCGCTTTCTCGCCAAAACTACTGGACCGATTTGGATGAAATATGATATGAAAATAGTTTGAGACCCAGGGAAAGACATAGGATTGTTTTATATCCGATTGCGTAAAAACAGGTTAATAGTTTAGAGCAATAAGTCGAGCGAGCCGCGGTCAGATAGCTAGTCTTTTAAAAATGCTTAGTATCACACCGATTAATGATAGTTTGATATGGCCTCACAGGCTGTACAACTAACCTCTCGTCCACCACATACTAGGTAGGTACTACCACATCTCTGTCTAAAGACTTGCTGATAAAAATCTATTAAGTTCAGCAATGGATGCGGTAGCATAATATTATATACTGGAAACGTTGTCTATTCTTAATAATAATATCACACATTGATAAAAAATAAATTAAAACTATTTAAAGTATTATATATAGTATATACCAGTTATCTGGTTTCCATAACACAAGCTCTGCTTATCTTGTGACCCAGATGACCGTGTGTGTTGATGTCCCAGAATATTTACTTATTATTTATTTTATAACGTCCTTAACGAGATGGCTAACAGTGTTAATTGTCCACTGCTCAGTACCCTGATTGTAAAAATAATTCTTTTATAAAATTTAATTACCTACTTACATAGTTTTTTAGTTTCTACTAACCCATTATAAATCATTGTTGTCTGAAATAAATAATTATTAATTTTTTTAATTTATTCGCGGCGTACCTACTTTGAATTTTATGTCCCGACGTGTCGAAGTCGTTTCAGTCTACACGTGACCATGGAGTCTGAAAAGACTTAAACGTCGGGATATAAAATACTACTTCCTACTTATATCCTACTAATATGTATTATGTACGCGTAGATAAGTTTGTATGTATGTCAAAGATATTTTGTATGCATGGTATGGGGGCATCACATACCTAACGCCACTCAAGAGACATGACGTCACAGCAATCCTGAATCGCACAAGCAAAGTGTCGCCGACGATTAGCATCATACAAATTCACGGCAAGAACCGATGGGGGAGAACCGCGGTTGCCGGGCATCACACCTCGTCGGAAGATCTTCTCTTTAGGTATACTGGAGGTTCACTACTATCCTCCAATGTCACATAGACTTTTTACCCTTATACCGAACGAGAGAAGCCGTGGGCCGCAGCTATGTTAAACCTAAATATGGTCCGCTGCTAATTCTGGACAGCAGCGAGATTGTGTAAAGGTAGAGTTTTTCTATAATCTGCCTACTCATATATAACCTTTGTCGGCATTTGTCAGTAAACCGTTTAACAAACAAGCAACGCATTGACAAAGGTGGCCCTTTGTGCAGCCTTTTAGATAACTCAACTAAAAGTAGCAACACATTTGTTGCTTTGTTACAGATTCACAGAAGGTATATACACATTATGATCTGCTTTGTAATGTTAAATAATGAAGATGAAAAACAAATACGATAAAAGTAGGTACCTTTTAAGTCTAAGGTACAGGAGCAAATATAGCCCACCTTATTTCTAAACGCTATAAATTAAACAAAAAGTAAATGTACTGAAATGAAATAAGAAATCATCGTTTGTTTTTTGTAAATTATTTCAAAATGTAATTTTGTAAGTTAGCTACAAATACAAAAAACATCATTCTACAATCAACAAACTTTTTTGAAAATGTAGTACTTTAACCTAATAAACCCATAGTAATAATCACTATCACAACTTAATATAAAACAAAGTCACTTCCCGCTGTCAGTCTGCCCTATGTAGGTAGGTATTAAGATCTTTAAAACCACGCAACGCATTTTGATGCGGTTTATATAAATAATAGGTACCTTCCGTACCTGAAAAGGTAAAACGGGAACCGATCACTCCGTAGTCCGTCTATCCGTCTGTTATAGTCGTATTGCTCCGAAACCACTAGACGCATTGAGTTGAAAGGTTAGTTAGTCCAAACAGGGACGTCGCATGTAAAGAAACGAAGGCTACATTATTGGGCATAATTAGAAAATTATACGAAACGTATTCAAAAATTTCCGGTAGCTTTTCAGCATACATTTCTGTAACTATAGCTCGGTAACTATAGCTCGTGTCTGTGTCGTGACTATATTAATACAAAACCGTGTAAGCATTTAAATATTCATTAAAATGTTAGTTATTTCAGTTCTTGTTACCAATTTTCCAATTGTATGTAAGCACCTAGCTAGTTCTAAAAATACCCAAGACCATCTAGCGCCCTACCCACCTGCCGACAATACTAGAATGAGTATTAGAACAAATTTCTGTTCGTATACAAACAATTAGGAGGTGTCAAAATAAACAATCGTATTCATTACTTGAATTAATTATGTAATGAAACGATTAAACGTTGGGTACACAAGTTAGTATATGGATGCTTACGCTTGAACTTTACTGGGGTACTGTTTACTTTAAACATTGCTGTAGGCATTATTATACTAACCTCGGAAACATTTTTACCTTGATTTCAAACTTGCCTTCGTTGTTATGAATTTTTGTACGATTTCGTAAGGTAGTGACGTTGGGACAAAGTTTGTCTCGACGACGTCACGTGTTGCATTGTATCGCGGTGCGATTGTGAAATCTGTTATATTGTTTTATTATTAATTTTCATAACAAAAGTAAGATTCAGATTTCAACACTGACTTACAAATGTTTAAAGATATGATAGTGTAAGTATTCCTAGTAAAATAGATTGAATCACTTTTATATAACTATGTCCCGGTGCATAGGTAACTATATCCCTAGCGATACGAGTATAAGGAATTATATTTCGCATCATAATGTATCGCGCGCGACCAAATCGTAGAATTGTTGACTTCATGATGTGGCAAACCATTTCATGAAATGAAAAAATCAACTGCTCACATCAGTCTGGCCAGTTCAATGAGTGTTCAGTGTTTAACGATATGTAGGTACAGCAAAACATGATTTAAATAATCAAATATCATTAAATAGATCGTAACGAAGTTTTTTAATTAGTTTTGATTAGTTATCGCCATTAGAAGCCCCGATTACTGTATTAAATTTATGACTCAACATGGCGGCAGACAATTTAACCTTAAAAATATACATAATATTGTTAAGGCACAGGAAAATCAAACGTAGTAAAATGTTGGAACGATAAGAAAAATACTTGAATTTTACTAAAGTCATCTTACAACACGAATTCATATAAGTAGACTTTGTGTTTTAAGATGACTTACATAAATAATATAGCCTATCGTTGATAGCCATATCATTGAAGGATAACTTTGAACAATATGGTAAATTTAATTGGCCACTTTATGAAGTACCTAAAATAATTTCATGAAATCTAGCCACAAGATACTTACATATACACACACAGCCTAGACGATTTTTTGTTTAGATGTCGATTTCTGACAATTTAATTTAAAGTAGGCCGCGTAAAATTCTCTCAACTCGTAAGATATTTGGTAGAAGACCCTTGCCCATCAGTGGGACACTAAAAAGGGTTAATGTGAAGTGAAGCGGCGTAAAAGAAGTTTAGTACAAAATGTATGCGGTCAAGAGACTCCCGTCAGGAATATATTTAATACAGTTGATGATAAAATCGAACACACTCTTACTAAATACTTACTTAATAATAATATCGTAAAAAGAATGGAAGTGCAAAGTCGCCTGGATGCTTTTTCGTTACATGATGTAAGTCGCTTAGAAAAACGTGGTTCCAACAACTACTTTTCTTTTATCGCTAAAACGAAATCTTATTTTGAAATTACCGTATCACGTATCGAACATAAAAACACTTTTAGGATAAGGTAAGATACATAAATGTAAACATATTATGTATAAACGAATAGGTATATAACATTTTTAGTTTTAAAGGGACGTACTAGAATAATATTTTATAACGTTTTTAGGGTTCTATATCTCATAAAGGATTACTCCGCTGTCTGTTTGCCCGTCTGTCACAGCAGGCTTGCTAATAAACCACTGTGCTACTGTGCAGACTGAGTTGATATTTGGTACACTTAAGTATTTAGATTGGTGACCCAAAGAGAGACGTGGTAGGTACCTATACAAATAAATGATTTTATTTTTTTTAGAGCATAATTAGAAAAAAAAAAAATTTTAACTACAGTGTTTTCACGTTTCACGTCAATCCTTTTGGTATCCCACTGCTAGGCACGGGTCTTCTCTCCACTATCTCGTAAGATAGTGGAGAGAAGACCCGTGCCCAGCTGTGGGTTGAGAAGGTTTAGAACTTAATCCACACACGCTGGCCAAGTGCTTGCTGGTGGATGTCACATGTTCTTGATGATTAGTTCTTAGACATGCCTGGTTTCCTCATGATGTTTTCCTTCACCGATACTGACTACAGAGTGTGACGTATCAATCAAATGAAAAAGGGTTGTTGTGAGTTTAATCTACATAGTTTTGAAGTTCTTTAAGAAAATAGATGAAAATTATCATACCTAGGTACCCCTTATCTCCGAAACTACTGAGCCTAAATTTATGAAATTAAAAACTTACACCATGATAAGTGGCTCACTTACATGATAAATATGGATGTTGAATTACCAAAATATCGGAATAGCGCTGTACAGATTAATGCGTAATTTAAAAAAAATATGCCTAATAAAAATTGTGAATAGCTTACTATTGGCGAGTCCCTTAAAGTTTTTTTACAACTTTCTTCTCGTAAAATAAACGATGTATAAAAAATTAAACATATATCTAATATGACAAATGATTAACTATTTGAAAATGTCGTACTTTGCAATTTTGTTTGCAGTATTGCTTAATTGGATTGGTTAACAATTATTAATGATAATTGGTGGTCATAATATCCGGCAAATTCTCTGCAGCATTGTTTCAAACCTTGATATGCCCTATCAGAACGCAACCGCAGAACGCATTAAGCATATCATACCTACTTAATTAAAAACGCAACATTTAAAAAAAAAATTGTTGAACAAAGTTCGTAAAGCAATCAAACGAAATTTTTTAATATGTGCCTATTTATCATTCGAAAAAAGGGGTATGGAAAAGTATATCCAGTTTGTCCATGGCACATCGATATTCACAAAGAAATCATATACTTGAATTGAAATAAAACTACTTTTTTAGATTTAGATCCCGACGTTTCAAAGTCTTTTCAGACTTCATGTTCACGGGTAATAATACAAAATAATAATAATAGTTCATAACACTTGGTTTGCTTTCTTTTGTAATTCGAATGCGATGAAAACCTTTTTGTAGGAATTCGGTAAGAATTACATTGTTAGATTGAAAGGCAATTATTTATTTATTGTTCTAAGTAGCAGAATTTTATTGTCTACCTACCTGTTATCTCGTATAAATGTTTTCAGCAATAATCCAAACTAAATAAGGACAGAAAATGTTTATAAAATCTTATCAATATTGTACAAATTCTTCTAAGACAGAAAACAATAATAAACTGTCATCTTTTTATTTAGTCATCTAGTCTTTTATTTATCTACCAGTAGCGAAAGGTGGAAATTTGAAAAAGGGAAGCCGGAACAAATTAAATGACAATTATTTCTTGAATACCTACCTACGCCAACTTTTAAACTTACTAAGTAGTACGTGCATTATAGACGCAATTTGAAATGTAAAGGCGTTAAATAACATTTAATTAAGTACGGTATATTGTTCAATTCAATAAAAGGAGGCCAATGGAAATCGTGTTATATGGACTCTTCGCCACTAATATCTACACAATGTATAGTTTGTATAGTTTCATCGTGCGTTATTCATCTGATTTAATCTATTTCACTGCCTGTTGCCACAAAACACTGATAGTTATCTGTTGCTGTTGTTGTTAGTTCGGAAGCGGTCACTATTGTGCGATCGTCATTTCCCTCTTTCAATTCCTTTTACAAAACGAGATTAGATATCCATTTTATATTGGACTTGCTTATATAAAATTCACAAAGGTTACGAGCAGCAACTTTAAAAGGATTCACTTAATATTTATCTCTATTTCGTATAAACTACCGCTTTTCTAGATTTTCGTTGTAACAATATCTTGTAAATTAATAATATTTAGTTAGTTATACGTAATGCTTTGCAAATAGGAAATAGGATATTTACCTATTTTTAAACTATTTTAAATCAAGCCGTAGGTTGTAATAAAACAGTAGAAGTTTTATTTTTATTTTATAGAGCCTTAAAGCTATTTATTAACTGACTAAAAAAGTTATCATTTAGGTTTAGGCAGTCTTCAAGGGCCTCTAAACACATACATATACCAAGTTTCATAATTATGTATGTATGTTTGTCTCGAGATTACTCTAAAACTAGCCATCGGATTGCATTGATTCTTTTTATGTGAGACGTAATACCTTCTCACTTAAAGATAAATTAAAATTGTATCAAAATCGGTTCAGCAGTTTTGAAGATACAGACAAATTAAAGGTTTTTGTTCGTTGATGTCACTTTATGGGTGTCGTTTTCGAGATTATCGAGAGAGTAGATTACAAAAAAATCCAAGATGGCCCATGATATTTTGCAAATAATATTATTATAGGTATCGTTTTAGGTATTAATGAGGGCAGGATCACGAATATAACATCGATTTTAAGTTGCGGAATTTATTTTTTAATCATACTTTTACATATACAACACAAGTGTTGTAAAGAATTTTAGAGAAACAGAATTAAAACTAAATTAAAGTTAACTGCTGAATACGACATAGGTATGAAATTTGCAACACCGTGATATTACTTGAGGAGTTGAAATTACTAGAGTAATTTACATACGGTAAGAGGTTTCAATGGTTTGGATGAAATTATCTATGTAAAGATTTATAAATAAAATAGGTTACGTTTATTTTTTCTTTTAGGTTTAGGTTTTTCAATCATAAGTTACCATCAATTGTGAATTAAAAATCGAAGAAATAAAACTAATAGGATGAAATAATAATTATACCGTTGATAAAATCCAAATAAAAGCATAAATAAATGTTTCTCCTACTAAATAGGTTCATGCGCCAAGTACTTCTTCTGACGTCGGTACCAGCCCCGATTAAAAAAAAAATCCGTGCATAAAACGTAACTATATCAAGTTCTAACGATAAAATGAAAATGGAATAAACACCGTATTTGATATTGTTGCTGTATTACCTGTACCACAACTAAGAATGGTTTTTTTTTTCATTTAGCTGATACGATATAAGAAGTCGTTAGGCTACATAAAGTTTAAAAAGACTATAATTTAATATCCGTAAAACAAAATCTAACGAAGCTCACTGCTCAAGGGCTGCCACCGACCTCGAAAAAGAATTTGGCTTATGGATCAATTTCGTAGGAGAAATACTAATGCTTTTATGGATTTTATCAACTGTATAATTATTCTTTTACCCCTTTATAATTTTTAAAATTAGTATTATTTTATTGATTTTGATTGCACGCTAAACGAAACATCACGCTGTTCGATTCATGACGTCACTTAAAAAGCACTCTTTCTAGGGTTCCGTAGTAACTATAGAAACCCTTATATGTAGTTTCGCTATATCCGTCTGTCTGACCGCAGATTAGCTTAGAGACGCTTGGTATTTCAAAGCTGAATTTCAAGTAATTTGGCATGATAGTACATATCAGTAGCGATTTTATTTGAGTCATATGGCCTATTGTTTATACTACGCATCCTACTATTGTACGGAATCAATACAGAATTCAAATAAAATTAACATTTACTTACTTATTTAAGTGATCACAGAGAGTTGGTGTATTTGGAATTAAACAGATTGCCGGAAAATTTATCTATTGCCCTGAAGATTTCAGCTGTGTAATCGGATTATGAGTGTGCACAGAACGCAATAGTAAATAGAATTTAATTATATAGTTAGTAACTATAAAGCGTTTCCTAGAATCTGAACTAAATGCTTTCAAATATAGATTGTTTGAAATGGGTAAATGATAAATGTAATACATACCAATTCTCAACTATATTGTTTATATCGCTATATTTATCGTCTAAACAAACATAAATAATCCCCTAATGAGCTAGTATAAATGTTTCGTAATAACTAACTAAATTATTGTAAGTGTGTGTCATACAAAAGGAACGCTGTTCAAATCGAACAGTAGGCGACAATCAAGAAAGCAGCACCCGCGCCCTGTGCCGACCGGCCGATTGAAACTTTGCCAGCCGCCCAACCACCAAAATAATTTTCGCTCTACATGCATCTCATCTCAACTACTACTATACAGTAAACAGATTGGATTCCAATCGCTTGTACTTCTTAAAACCACATACCTATACTGTATATCATCCTAGATTAACGCAGTTAGGTGTAGTTATTGTTTAGTAATTCGCAAAATACCTACATGTTACTGTTACTCATTATTCTGTTATTTGGCTTTGACTGGCTTTTGATTGTTATGTTAATGAAAGAGAATATTTAACTCTACTCACTTTAAGACAACGCGTGGGTTGTTTTGAAATACATAAGCTAGTCAGAAAAAGGGAATCATAATATGTTAATATTGGCATATATTTATGTTATATTATACTAGGCGTGTTTAATTTGTGCGTGGGAGACACGATGATGTTGAGAACGAAACATACCTTCAATATTTACAAAAGACTCTTCTCGAATAAACGTGAATTATGTATATCTATCTAAATAATTTATTATTCCTTCGGATCCTTGCGACCTCAATTTAGAATATACCGAGTAATTTATTATTTATTTATTTCCGGGCGTAACTACCTAACAAATGTTATGAATGGTGCGAATGGTGCTTATTATACAATAACTGTGTAAGTTTGTTCGTTCAATAAAATTAACCATTGTAACTGTTAGCACGACTTGGTATCAAATGAAAACCTTAAATTTATTTTAAGAAACTTGATGAAAAAGTTACGTAATTGGACTAGGCTACTATTAACCGTGTAAATTAAAAAGAAAATTAAATATATATACCTATGAAATTACCGCGAAAAATCAGCAATCATCACTTGCTAATCCGTTCTACCCCCTAGGGGCAGAATTTCGGAAAATCACACACGCAAAAAACTTGGAAGATTTGCCCCTTTAAGTTTCAGGTCTCTTCGTTGCTGCTTAGACGTTGATTCGTTAGTCAGTCATTCAGGAAAAAGCATTTTATATGTTTATTTAATGAATTTAAAAATGAAAATTAACACGACTATGTTGGCTTTACAGGTTATAAAAAGTAAAAATGCCTCTTAAAATGGAAACCTACGGAACCCTTGGAACTACTCCCACTTGACCGGTTTTTATTTAAATAAGTAGGTATTTCTGTGCCTTACAACGTAACAAATTAAAAGGAGCGTGGGACGACTGAATATTAATATTATCACCTAAGCGAGTAGAATTTCAGAAAGTATCCAATAACAGCTGTTTTATAGTGGTTTATATCTTTCGTTATTAGTGTTGTCCCTCGTTGACAGTAATTACATATAAAAATAAAGTTATGGGTGGCTGGAATAAGAAAATTAAGTGGCGTTTAAAATAAGTTAAGCAAGATTTTATTTTGTCACGTAGGTACAGATAAGTACCTATAACGACAAAAAAATGATACAAAAGTGTAAGGTTCCTTAGGGTCACCACCGGCCGGTTAAAAAGATATTTCTTTGTTTATGAATTGAATAATGGGATAGCTGCCTCTGAAGTCCAGTGATAAGCATAATCGTTTAACCTTTTAACCGCCCGTGTCACATTTATGAGACAAATGTGTTTGTTCCCCCAGTACCATGCATGTTTTTTTTTCATTTATTGTAGCCTACCTATTTATTGTAGGTATTTTTCGATTCGGAAGGCGCTTAGAACTGTGCTGTAGAGTGGTGGCGTAGCGGTACGGGCCCCGCCTTAGAAATATAAGGTTGCGTATTCGTTTCCCGGTCGTGCCTACACATATTTGTGTGATTGTTACATCGCTGTTGCTCAATATTGGTGAAGGAAAACATCGTGAGGAAAGCGGCATGTCTAAGAAGTAATCATTCGAGGACATGCAATATCCATCGACCCGCACTTGGCCAGCGGGTGTGGATTAAAGCATAACTATCGCCACTCGTAAGATAGTTGAGAGAAGATTCGTGCCCAACTGTGGGACACTTAAAAGGGTTTAAGTGAAATCGCTTAAAAGGTTGAAAACCACGGGGTTCCTCTGGTTCGATTCCTGGGTCGCTAACTCTTCTAATACACTTAGAAAATCTTAGTAAATTTCATCAAATGCCGTCCAGTAGTTTTTACGTGAAAGAGTAACAAACATCCATACGTTCTTACAAACTTCGCGTTTATAACATTAGTAGGATTATAATAAGCCGATGAAAGAGGAGGAGGCTAATGATCTCGTACAAATGTTATTAAACCAGGAAAGAAGGAAAATACCTTTTCGTAAAGAGGGTCGAGATTGTTATAATACGTTGATAAAAAAGTATTTTTAAACTAACGAAGTCAACTTTATCGAATACTTTCGTATTTTAAAGGACACACAGAGTTCGCGTATGTCAAAGGGTACGTACACGTAAAATTTAGCTAATACATACCCCTAGTTTCCATTGGCGAAACATGCGCAAGAAAACATGTTGCAAGCAATCTCTATCTCTATCGTTTAGAGATGAGCAGAAAGAGATAAGACTATACTTGTCTAATGTTTTGTTGTGCAGTGCAAACGCCCAGTTAGATTTTGTATGTCTAAATGAATGTAACTTACGCTACCTCACGGGGTAGGCAGTGCGTCAAATGTGTATGTGAGGATAAGAATCCTAACTTTGTCTATTAAGTAGGTACCTAAAATTCACTATCATAGCTTTCAAACGGAAGATTGTGATTGTTTGTTTTGCTTTGGCACACTTGATCGACTGTTTTAAGCATGAAAAGTCTGCCAAGATTATGTTAACATTTATAATAATATTTTTTTTGTTAAATACTGATATCTACTCATGCAAAGCCGGAGCCGAAATCTAATAATCATATAAAATTCTCGTGTCGCGGTGTTTGTGACCAAACTCTTCTGAAACGGCTTGACCGATTTCTAAAAAATGTTATATCTATATGTGGTCTGAGAATCGGTCCTAATCTATTTTTCATACGCCTAAGTGATAAGAGTGGTCCACCCCAAAAACTTTATTGTATTTTGTGTTTTTATTTTATTTATGATGTGGTATCTATTAAAAAATACATACAACCTTTACTTCTTTACCACCCTCCTGTCTTTTATAATAGCCATATCAGTAATTTAACAATTTAAGGAAGGTTTAAAATTTGAACAATACTCGGTGCGAAGTTCACTGGCGCAGCTAGTAATATATGCCGATGAGAACATAGTAAGATATTTATGCTCTGTACATACGGTACATACTTCAGAAGCTTTTTGTCTACTAAGGGTGGCACATTGAATCAACAAGATGAAACATTATAACAGACCGTTAAGCCAAGACCCTATAGTATTTTGGCAGCAACGGCAGCATTATATGTGGTCTTTCAAATAAGTTGTAATTATTATAATGTATTTAAACCGTGCCTCGGAAAGCATATTAAGCTGTCGATCCCAATTGTCATTTAAACATCTATGACAATCGTTATAGATAGAAGCCTAATACAATCTAAGAAGTTTAACTATCTGGGCAACTGGTACCTTAAGGGTGTCGGGATCTGATAGTAGTTCTGTAGTAATTCTGGTAACTAGCCGCAATAGACTAGACTGAGAGCAATTGCAATAAGGCAAGAAATAATAAAATGATAGTAATTATGTAATTTATTAGTTATTAACGTAACGTAACGGCGGGCAGGTGGCGTGGTCGGTAAGATACTTGCTTTTCACGCCGCAGGTCGTGGGTTCGATTCTCACCCGAGACAAACATTAATTATGAACATTTGTGTTTGTGTCGAGTCTGGGTGTAAATATCTATTATAAGTATATTTACAAAAGAAAAGTATTATATGCTTAGTATATACCAGTTATCTGGTTTCCATAACACAAGCTCTGCTTAGCTTGGGACCAGATGGCCGTGTGTCCCAGAAATTTTATAAATTCACTATTTGGCTATAAACATCAACTAGTAAACCCATCTCGAGCAACGAGTTTGTATAATTACAAGATTAAACGAACTTACCATATGTGAGGTTCTATCGCAGGCTATACGAAATGCTTGTCCGATATGGCAGTCCCAAAATACTTCATAGGTATAAACCCATTAGTGTTCGTAAGTATGTTTGCTTTAAACGTAATGACATGCATACGCAGTGTTGCTAGCGAGTGGAAGTCAGTTTTGTCAGAGCTTTGAAACATAGCAATTTGCTACCTAGAAGCCGATAGAGCCTACAACAGACATCAAGACGCTTTAAAATGACGCTAACGACAGGTTACAAGTATTTATCAAACTATTCAATACTAAAAAACGTGGGAACCGATGAACATTCATACATACAATGACATATTTATAATCCTATGTAGTCAGGTATACTTTCGTTTTGGTTCTATATCAATCGTAAAAGTTCTATTTAAAATGTTTGCGTCAGTGATGGCTGCTCTAAACGAATACAGAAGTATATCTACCTTTAGGTGCATCTAATTTTATTCCAATATATTCTGGACGTAGGTACCTATAATAAAAAAGAGTTCTATGACGTAGTATGTTTACGCGCTACACGAGTCTATCACGTGTTTGTAATTGAGAAACATCGGAATACCTTTGTCATTCGAGCGAGACAGAATGAATATGGTAATTAAACTACGGTGTAAGTAGTATATATTACTTTATATTAATATTTATACTATTTTATTAAAGTTATTTTAATACAGACCCTGATAATATTTAAAGTGTAAATGGTATTGAAGGTTTTTATGCAGATCATTCCTGCATTTTTATCAGTCGATTCAGTTGTTTAACCGTCACAATGAATTTATTGACCCGCCTTATAATATAATATCATGATCGTCAATTTCTAAAAAATATTAAAAAAAAAACAAAAATCCCGACTGCGTTATCATCTGGCAAACTATCGGACAATATCTTAAAAACGCCGTCGGAGGCATAACACGCTCACTTCTCTCATAATTTGGTTTGTGTTAGGTGTTATAGGTAGAACAACAAAATCTCGGTGAGAACAGAAGCCTCCGACTGCGTTTGTGAACACTGTCAACTAAGATAATTCAAAACCAAAATAAAATATTCAAATAAAATCTTGTTTATATATTTTGAGTTCTTCAATGAATATATTATATGTATTATATGTATAGTATATACCAGTTATCTGGTTTCCATAACACAAGCTCTGCTTAGCTTGGGACCAGATGACCGTGCGTGTTAATGTCCCAGAATATTTAGAATATTTTAGAATATAACAATGAACATGGCAGATATATACATAATATACTATAGTACCTCTGTGTAAATACTCTGATTGTCGCACTCAGTAGTAATACAAATCTATTGACATCACTCATATAAAAATACGACAAGCCGTTTAGGCTCTAGGGCACGCCAAATAAATATACATACACACGAAACATAACCCTTCTTTCGCAGTCGAGTAAAAAGTCTTTAAATTGCCTGCTTACTAAGTACAATATTAATTTCATAGTCAATATCTATCTACTGATCATTCTCATCGCCGGATTTCGCAACAGTCAAAGTAAATTGCTCTATATCTGCTGCTGATTCGAAAGATATACCTTGTATGATACACATAATGAATATTTAACTGTTTGCAGGACATTCCAATGATTCAATTAACTAACTCCGACGGGATCAGAATTAGGCTTACTTGGCTAATCTTGTTAATAGTTATTAGCATGTTGCATAGGAGCGGAGGGATTTCATAGCGGTTGTTTCATTAAACTAACCGTTTAAACCAATTGTACATCCAGTATCGTATAAATTAAATCATTTTGTAATGTCATCGTTAATCGCAGATATTATCCTTGAAATTGTGACTGCCAAAGAACTAAATATTTCAAATAGCTAGTTTCTGAAACCAATTAATTGTAAACACTAGATTTATATTTAAACGTTTCAATTTTTTATGAACGATTGCAGACTGATACATTTTTTTGTTTAGTTATTGAAATTTTATAAATGAAACGCTGCTAACGTAACCAACACTTTGGAAGAAATATATATTTAGAGAGCTGTTAACAATACCTACCTGAAATAGTGAAATAAGTTTTATTATTTTAACGGTGTTGTTTTGGTAATTATAAAGGATGCTATACATATCAAGAGGTCGTCTCATCACATTAGATAAAGAAGTTTTTGTAGATGGGCAAGGCTACTCGCTCCGTAACACATGTTCTGTATTTTATTCGATCATGCCTTATAAAAAAAACTAAATACTAAACAAGTTGTTTCTTTGTTTCATGGGTTGCTTTATGCTATGTATATTTAAACAGTGCCGATAAGACCAGTCCGCAAACATGTAGCTGGCGAGTGCTAGCCGAGCTGCCTTGTTCACTAACGTTCATCTATCTGTCATTGTGTTAGATTTTGCTGTCCAGGTGGCGTATATAGAAAAGCTACTTCAGCATTTTCTAATGATAAAGACGTATAAAGCTGCAAAAATATGTCTCAGAGGGTATAAAATTTCACCTAATACTTTATTGTGCGGTATCCCTAGCCAAGAACTTGTTTTTTTTAACATAGGGACATCTACAATCTTTATACTATGTCATAGTAGAAAGAGGACGGTTGTGATATGGTGGGATTTAAAACTTAAAATCCCACTGCAGTACATTGAAGTATTGGAGAAGTATTCATGCGTGTTTATCGTTAGAAAATAATAATTCAGTTCGGCAGACACACACTAATGTGTGCCAATTTGTGCCAGCTCATTCAAATGTAGCTAACCTAACTAACTAACCTAACCTATCCAACCTAACTTCCTTAACTGTCCTTCTGAACTGAAATTCCAATTTGGTTGTAAATTCTCTATTCGTAGATTTGTAAGTCCTTTGTAAAAATCATATATTGTATAGTCCTAATATTATACACGCAAGAAAAGTGTAAATAACAATTTCACAGCTTAACTGTTTCCAAGAAATCCAATTTTATTTACCGCTAGCTGCCTTATTAGAGCGTTATTATGGTTGTTACAGAAATAGATTGTCTACAAAATGACAGAAGCGTAAAGATGAAGCAACACAAACGTTATCTAACCTACCTACTACATTAATGACAACCTAAAAATAACAAAGTCTCTTAAGGGAGATAACTACTCAATAGAAGCTCTAACCAGTAACCATTTACTTTTACTCTATATGATGCTCAATTCTACTGAAGCTCTGGATAAACATGGAGAACTCAGTTACAAACTCAGTCTAGGTATCACAGTCTTGCTCTCTGTGAACAGACTTTCTTTTCGTACCACTATTAGTGAAAAGTATTAAATAACCTTTAAGTCGGTTAAAATGAGGTCTGACTTTAGAGAGTAAATTGATATGTCACAGGTATTTAGTACGATTCCGCCGTTTACATTAGGGCGTCGTCAGTTTACAAACCCTCGCCGTTATGAAATATGCCGAAGGCAAAATGCAGGTATATTGCCAGTCGGTATGCTTTATCACCGAGAGCAATAAAAAGCCATAGACAATTGATACGGTTTTTGAGGAAAAAATGCTAAGGTGTCCATAGATTCTGGTTTATAATTCCCATATCAAATTACTTTCACGACCACTGACTGATTGTTTTATTTCGCAACGTATTAATATCACAAAACTACACCCACGTCTCTGTTCCGAACTATTAATATGCTTGATATGATGACATGGCACGTGAAAAGAGAGACCTTTATAGGCCACCGAGACCCGGTAACTAGCTGTTTCCGTTACTACGCTTTATCGGACAGATCGGACTTGAAAGCTTCCACATGATATTTGCTTGTTGATAATCTATAAAATAGTTTTTCGTTCAACATGCGTACTTCTAAGTAGGCAGCGGTGGGGGCGATGGTAACTAAAAAGAAGTTATAAAAATAAACTTCACGAGAGAAGTTGGAAAAATAATATCATCTTTGAGTACCACCTATGCCACACGAAAGGTTTAGCGCAAAAAAATATCCCCGTTTTAGGTGAGTATACGTAATTTTTTTTACAACTTTATCAAACCCCCGGTCAGACAGACGGGCAAAGTGAAATCTCTAAAATATATGTTCTAAGTATATATTTTTCGAAAGATTGCACCATATTGTTTTACTGCTAAGTATATACTAGAAACTGCAAGAAGAGGATGGTAAACCCCACACAGAATTAAACTAGAAGCAGGTACAGTGAACGTAGAATAATGTGAAGTGTCAGGATGGTCTTTTATATTAACTTACCCACTTATTTATGCCAAATCAGTGTGTAGTTACACTGCCAAGCATCCACCTAATATCTATCGTTTAGAGAGTAACCCCCAGATTATCCTACCTACCCAATATTGAACTATTATGGGTTCCTAGGGGATTCAGTAAGTAAAACTATGATAAAAGGTGGATTAGCCGCGCACACGACCGCTCTACTTGGCTCTCGTAATTTGATCTACTGATTCGCCAGCGGACGTCTAACTCGCACGGGGTCCAGCGATATATTGATTTAAATGGTTACAGTTAATATAGACAAAGAACAATATACATAATCATAAAACTATACATTAAAACATTCATTCAGTTGAACAGCTCTGCGATGTCACCTGTCATGCTTGACAGATGACGTTGATCCGGTCCAAACTCACTATGACCGACAACAAAACGTACTAAAAACATTTTGAAATTATTGTTCTGGAAATATTACCTAAATGATAATAATATGAGTAATATCTAAATGAATTTTTTGCTATGAATAGGTACTTAATTTTGATTTACATAACAACAAATTGAGTCCTATTTTAATATTACGTACCTAGGTAACGCAATTAATTACTAAACAACTATTAATGAGATTGCATAAGATAAACGCAAGCAAAACTTATATAAACTTCGCTAATTCCATCAAAGCCATAACAATAAAGAATAGTTGAATTCAATTTTGAAATATTAATATAAAATACATAAGTACTACTAGTTTGACTGTAATTTTACTCATAGATCATTTCCTCATGAAACATACATACATAGATACCTCGAACAAGTTGTGGAATCTTTAGTACGAGAACTATGAGTACTTGCAAATGTTTTGAGGATTAAGGACCTATAAAGAAAGTTTCTGAAATAAAATTTAGTTTGCATGACAATGGTCAACTTAATAGAGACTACCTTTTCTACAGGAGCTATGCCCGCGCACTCTTCTTTTTCATTAGGCCTATCAAACAGTACAAGATTTTTATCAAATCGGACCAGTAGTCCCTGAGATTAGCGCGTTCACAAACAAACACATGGACAAATACCCAAGCATTTATACCATATTGGGAAAATTGTAATCAATTTATGTGTAATTTAAGTAGAGTCACAGCACAAAAAATAACATTTTATTTAATTTTGCTGCTCTATGGCAGCCCTTAGAATGATATAATAACAAGGTATTCAGCTGTCAGTTAGTAATTATTAATCAACTACATATGGAATATTATTATAGACAATTGATGATCAAAAGTAGGTAGGTACTTTAATAATACAAGCAGCTGGTGGCTTCCGAAATGTGTTTGTATAATAGCTATTTTCGTATCAAAATAATAGGTTTTGTCAGTAGTGCGCGCATTCACTCATAGCATATTATTTCCATGGTAATAATGATGTAGCTATAATTAATTACGATAATGTTATCTTTGTTATTATTTTCGGAGGCTTTTAATTAGGAATATATTAAAGTTAATTTATCTTCCACTTCTATCTATAAGCGTTTCTAAGATTACATAAATTAATCTGATTGTCAGAGCAGATAGGTAATACTTGTAGATTATAGAAAATATTAGTGCATAACAATCAAATGAGAAAGGCAAGTTGTGGTCAAGCGCAAACCTAATATAGGATAAAAAAGAAGAAGAAAAAATAAGCTATTTAGTTTTATCACATACTAATATCCATCTAGGTTTGGGAACTAACAATTATTATAAGAATATAAGTTTGTGTGCTTGATACGACTATCGTATCAGTATTATTTAACTTCTCAATGTCAAGTAAAAGTAAGCAGCTGCCCTTGATATCTTGCGCACGCACAACTGATTAACTACTTTCTATAAACAGACCCGATTTACTCTAACTGCAACTTACCGCATAACTTCGCTCTGTAGGTTAAACATATTCAAAAAGTATAAATAAAAACTACGCAGCAGTCTAATTGAAGAGCGTAGACAACCTATCCGCAGATACTAATCATAACATTATTATATTTAACAAACTATGTATATTATGGTAAAAGTTATGCGTAAATACCCCAGAACATAAGACAGTTACCCAGCAAATTATTTAAAGGCAGGTAAAAAAAATGGCTTTTAGAGAAATGTTTCTAAACTATTATGGATTTCTAAAGTCATAAATCATTTTAAATTTCGATAAAGACCTACAACAAATGTTAAACTATTGTATGCCCCAAACGAGCTGATTGATGTTACTTTATAGTATAATATAAATTACCATCTTTATGTGCATACTCAATCAAAAAAATCTAAAATTAAAATTAATAACTTATGTACCTGTAAATGTTTTTTATTTATATTTAAATGAAATCCATAAGATTCCATTACATTATTTTATATTCAACCTGCTTACCCGTCGGATTATTATAATATTTTTTGAGAATTATTCTCATGTTTTTATTTAATTCTGCTATTCAGGATGAAGATAATACCTGAAAATTTAAGATTATAGAAAGAGTTCCACCTGTTTTACTTATTTAAAGGGATGTGGTGCCAGATGGTAAATTTATCATTTTCTGCGTCGCATACCTCAAGAAAAGGTTATCCAAGACCCTTGTATTTCATAATGGGGAAAATACCGCTAGCCAACTTTATAATATGACCTGACCTAATAATTGTACCTATAATTATTATTGCGTTTAACGATAACGTCCTGCTAAACGCACAACTACTTCATGACATGGTCAGACATCTATAATCATCCTTAGAGGAACTGACTATTGTTTGATTTTTGTAATAGATCATGGTGGCAGACAATTTTAGGCATTCTGATAAAATATATAATATTAATATGCTAATAAAAAAAAACGAAATGAAATGTTATTACGACAAAACTAGTTACTTTAATTTTTCAAAAGTCACTCGAAGTTATTGAAGCTTTCATGAATGATATAGACGACCGTTGATTGACATATAATTGTCATTCTATCTGACTAGGCCACGGAATAGAATCACGATATTTAAAAACAAAACTTGAAAAATGGCGTCTTAGAGCGTCACAGTTTTTTTACTTCTTTTAAAAGCTTGTATACTTGTTTAATGATAGTTTTAATGTAATGACCGTACAAGACCGCTGAAGTTTTATCAGTTTTTTAAAAAAAAAAGAAGAAGAAGAAAGAAATAGAATCACTTCATGAAATGGTTGAATTAATTCTAAGATCGGTCCGGCATTGACATAAATACAATCGCTACTTGAAGCATCTACATCACTGAGTATATTATAGATACGCTAAATAAAACAATCACTTGTTTATTCAGTGCCTAAGCTATTCGTATCGTATCCATAATAATTTCAATAGGGAATTCTGAACGAAATTAAACAGGGAGGTTTCATAAGCAAATACATTTATTCTCCTCAGAATTTTTTTTTTTTTTTTTACATCTACGTCTTTAGGGTTCCATACCCGAAGGGTCCATCCAAAGCACTATTTCTTTTTTTCATGTGATACGTTCGTTGTCTGTCACATAGATTTTTCAGCCAATGGAGCTTCAGTCATAACACTTTTACATTAAATGTATATGTGGACCTAAACTCATGTTTAAGGGAGCTTCCATTCATCGAAAGGGGGCTGACATAAATTAATTTGACGTACTCTATAGAGTTGGATTTTTAGGTATAGGTTTTGTAAAAAAAAATCCGTAGGAAAATACAGTAACACATCAAAAGGGAATAATTTTTTTTCTCGCCGATCCTGTCATGTGTCATATCGTTAGATAGGTTTTTAAAAATAGTGGGGTATGTTTATAACGCTGGACTGCTTTGTGACTTGGAGCTACGTTTACAAAATTTTAACCTAGATTTAGAGCTAGAGTCGAGTGTCCTCCCCCTCTCCCCTACGAGCAGAAAATATCTTGAGGATTCGTAAAAAATCATGGTAGTAATAGTAGTAGTATAAGTTATATATGAGGAATTCAAAAGGAAATCTATCACAGCTCCCTCGGCTTTAGAGGTTAACGAATGATATTCGGAAAAATTATAAAATATAGTAATTCCTCTAAAAAATTGTACGGAACCCTTTAGATGCGGATCCGGCTCGCTCTTGACCGGACTTGCATTATTAATATTGTGTTTCATCAAATAAACAAATATTTTTTTCAAATTTCATAGATGTATCAGATACTTGTATCCTGACGTAATAAAGGTGTATAACCACATACCGTAGTTAAAAATTGGTTTTTAAATTGGTCGTTTTAATTTCACAACATATTACTTTCAAATTTCTATTGTCCACTTATATTACCGCGACGAATTAGTTCGCGTAAACTTATATAACCTACCATGATTGACAAAAACATTTCGATACAGAATAATGTAATGCGTAACACTGAACAAACCACTCCTATATGTTTCGTTTATATGAAGTAGGTCATAATTTTATGGTTTGATAATAGACGAAGTGGTGGTAGGTACCAACTTTTGTTTCTTGAAGACCGTAGTTCATTGATTTCGATACAGATTACAAAATGTATTACATAACTAGAAGAAACTTATTTTGGTATCTGCTCACTTTATTTGAAACAATAATTTCACTGCGATGTAGCCTACTAAGTATTGATGGTAGGTATGTAGGTACTGTACCTATTTAAATAGTTTTAATTTAACTACACTGGGACGCACAACAGCAATATTTATGGCAACATTTATTTTATATTGAACTAATGCTATTACATATTTAAGTCATGCATTTTTATTGTGTTCAAAGTATTTAACCAGCTATTGCTTTCTGACTTTAAATTCTTAGTACCTTCCATTCCGAGGGCGAACGGAGTTTTCGATGAGGTTCGCAAGTAATACAGTCCACGGGTTGTAGTTGATGAACCGTAACCCATTATTGCGTACTCATCTTTTTCACAAGCGTTTGACTCGAAATGTTTCCAACTTAAACACCGCACCGCCACAAATGACTTAGGAGTTTTAATACTCTCTGTATACACTTCCGCCGCTCGAAGATGACTGCATGAGGGCATGAAGCATCCTGGCTGGTTAGGACCTCCACCATTTATATAGAAATCAGCGTGGCCTATCGATTCGATGAGCCCTTGCACTAAGCGATTTGAGTGCAACACATCCACAAAGTCTGCGTCTGTCTTATCTAATCTTTGGCTGCTATAAGCGTAAGAAAAACAAGGTCCTGCAGGATCCAGTCCAGTTATACGTCCTAGACTGCGGGCTCTGTATTGTTGAAAATATTTTCCTGCCCAACCAGCTATGTGTGCTCCAAGACTAATTCCCAAAAGATGAAAATCTTCAGCATTTGCTCCGAAATTTTCCAAGTTTGCTAATAGATTAGCTAGTCGTTTGCCGATCAAACGTGCGTTATGTGCAGATAGAATGTATCCTTGTTTTATCATTTCCTCTGCGTCTACAAGAAACACATTAAACATATTCTTATCGTTATATGCGTTTGCTAAATCACGCGGTACTGCAGAATCAGAATTGTCCTTGTATCCATGTATGACAATTTTTGTTTGTTTAGTTATATCAAAAGCACCGGGCTTCGTTAAACTTGTGTAGGCTTCATTAATTGGAAATGATTTAATTGTATTTCCTTCTAGTTGTATTATTCTCATTGTTTTAATTAAGTCCTGTTGGTCGTTCATTGTATTGTAGCGTATATCCATTATCGCTCTACCTGTGAACAAGTAAACGAAAAAATTACAATTTCGCTCTAGTGGTGGCTTTCAAATGAATAAATTTACTTTATAAAGATTAAGGACGTTCACTTACATGCACCAGACAGTTTCGCATAGACAGACTCCGCGAATGTGAGGTCAGGCTCACGAGGCTGAACGGTGGTCTCGGCCATCGACAGCGCCGCGGCGACCAGGTACGAGGCGACCACCACAGGCACGGCCACGACGTAGTGGTGCATGGCACGAGCCCTCCGCCGCCACCACGGTCACTGTGTCACTGTCCGCATCGAGAGAAAGGTTCGCGTTCTGCGAGCTGCCAACAAGGGGCAATCGACTCGGGAGGGGGCTATCTGGTACAAATAACGTGCGTATTGTGTGTAATAGAAGGCCACTAAATGTCTCACGCCATTTATTTTTTGTCGGTTATTTTTTCTATTTATTATGTATATTTGGTCTTATTTAAATGCATTTACTTGATAGTTTTACCATTAATTACATACTAATTAAAATGAAACCAATTGTATACTGAATACTTTTCTCTATTGACATATAAATCGTGTTTTGACATTTTTACAGTGCTAGGTGCTCGTTAGTTGCTAGATGTCGTAAAGTGAGCATAGATTAGTGCTAGATACTCTTTTTTTTAATTGGTTTTGCAACAATCGATGCAATTCTTTCAACGTCCTTTAACGAGATCGCATTTCGAAGGCGGTCGTAAATAAGGGTCAAGTACATTTTTGTTAAATTTTAAATATTGTACCAAAATTATTGTGTACTATAGAGGAAAATATAAAAGAAAATACATTTTTTTTAAAAGAAGGACTCAGACTATCCAAAAGAGTGATAAGACATTAGTTATAATGAAATATGTTATGAAATTGCAGTAGTCCTGTTGTTATTTTCTAATAACTGTTATAAACTAATTCGATCATTTATTTTTAATTAAGTTAAACAGTCTTTACTCGTAGGGTAGTAAAAAATAAGGGATCCCTTTATTTCTCATAATGGTTTTTGTTCTAATATACTTTGGCATACCAGATTTGCCATAATTGGTTTTAGTCATAATAATTCTTAGCCATAATTGTTTTCTGGCATACAGTTTATGTTGACATATTCATATTTTTGGCTAATTTTATTTACCATAATTTTAATTAGCATAATAATATTAGACATAATGGTTAATGGCTAGTAAGTCCCAAAAACAAATCCATCCACTCCGAAATGCTGTGTGTTAGGTTATGTTAGACTTTTAATCATAACACACGTGAGCACAGCGAGCGTGCCATGCAGTGGTAGCGGTTGAAGAGTTCCAAAACCGAATCAGTCCCTGTTCGCTAGTAAGTCTCAAAGACAAATCCACCCACTCCGAAATGCTGTGGATTGGGTCATGTTAGACTCTTAATCATCACACACGCGAGCGAAGCGAGCGTGCCGTGCAATGGTAGCTGTTGAACAGTGCCAAAACCGAATCAGTCCCTGTTCGCTAGTTAGTCCCAAAAACAAATCTACCCATGTTCGACTTTTAATCATGTTCGACTTTATGCTTATTTATGCTTTAGAATATAATGCCTAATAAAATAGTGTAATATTGTTATTAAAAATTCTGTGGTTAATTTTTCGCAATATAGTTTGTATGCTTATAATAGTTATGGTTATGCGTCGTTATGCTTAAGTAAACTTATGCTTTCGGATAGTATGCTTATTAAACATTATGCTTATAGTAAATAGGATTAAAAAATTATGATTAAAAAGTTATGGCAAATGAGTATTATGCGTAACTAATGTTAGGACAAGTAACATTATGCAATGTTAAATTATGACATAAAATCGTAGAAATAAAAATAGAGAACCAAAAAATAATAGCATATAATAAAAGAAGTTTAAATTGCGACAGTAGATACCTATTCGATACTTTTTACAGCAAATAGTAATTCATATAATGTAACATATTTTGTTATTTTCATAAAGCTTATAATAAAATGACTATTATTAACAAATTTAAAATAATTATAAAATCTACGTTATGTAAGAAAGCGGATTATAAAATTTCAAACTATGTAACGGATAAAAACGCTTGGAATTAAGTCGCACTAATTCAACACACTAAACAAACAATATGTAATAGATATACCTAAGTACTTAATTTAAAAAAGGAAAAACCTACTGAGTTTTTTGGCAGTGTTTCTCAGTAGTTGCCAGTCATTCACTGCACGGTAGGAAAAGAAATTGGACTATTTTTATGTAGACACGCGTCTCAAAAAAAAATATTTTGATTTTTATTTTGACAAAACTATCGTTTCATGAGCGAAACACGTACATCTGCACTGTCGTCTGCTTCACACTATATGTGCTAACGATTTATTGATGTCGTGACCAAATAGAAAAATTGATCACTTCATGATGCATCCAATCACTTCATAAAATGGTTCTAATTCATGAAGTGGCCTAATTAAATTGGTCATATCAATAAAACGTCAATATTAAATTATTGGTATGGCCACCAAGTTTGGTACTGAGTTATTTGAACATATCACAAAGAGCCAATACGTTAAAGCTATTTTATCGTTAAACGCTAAACATTCATTGATCTGGCTAGGCCACATCATAATGTGGGCACTTGATATTTTAATGAAGTAATTAATTCTACCATATAGCCACGAGATTGACATCAGAATAACAGAATAATGAAAGGAATAACTTTGTAATGAACTATCCATGTTTATATAACGCGTTATTCCAATTTATTGTAAGAATGAATAAAGTAGTTACTAGGTAAATATGTACCTATTTCAGACATAGGTTACATAATATTTTGTACCTAGACCTATACCGTGACAAAAACAATGAATAAGTTTGTCAGGTACCTACTAGTTAGTAAACTAAAGATTTTATTTAATTAGGTCAACAACAAAACGAACAACAACAAATTTATCTAAATAATTCTACTCAAGAAGAGTAGAATTATTTAGATAAAATACTCTTGTTCTTACTATTTAATAAGTGAGTACTTATCTAACAAATAATATCTATGACCTACATGTCTTGATTATAAATAAGAAAGTTTGCGAATTGGGCGAGAAATAAGTAAAAACAAAATATGCTCGCCAATATTACAAACTTTGATTTCGAGAATCAAATCAGATGAATCACTTCCAGAAAAGGTGGGCTGTGTTCAGTTGTAGACTACGATGGCACACGCCTGCCCTATATATCTACCGATTCACTGGTGCGTGATTAAGAATGATTTTCGGAAAGAAAGTAGCAGTAGAATGAGACTTCATAGGGTTAGAAACCAAGAATAATAATTTAAAATATTAAAAAACCGGACTGCGTAAAAAGTAAACCAAACTACGTGCATAATAAAAAAAACTGAAATGAAAAACAAGCACTTAGATGTCAGGTGGTCTAGAATTCTTTAATATATTATTGAATGAATACCTACTATTGGAAAATAAAATATATTCCATTAATGAAACATAACAACAGAACATTCAGGATCCTTTGAAAAATTAGATTGGCTATCGAATAATGAATACCGTTCACGTTGGATCACGTTCCTTTATAGCGCACAGTAGTGTGGCACGCTTCTCTTCCTGATAAACATTTCCTGCCCGCGTTTAGAGGTTTCTGCGCTGGATATCTCCCCGCATGCAAATCATTATCTTGTGCGTCTCTTCTGGTGCCCGTGTTTACTCCCTCTTTTGGCATCACAGGCATTTTTACCTTCCAGTCCCACTTCTGTCGCCTATTGTTACAGAAGTAGGTAACGGCATTGGAAAGCAACGACTATGGACGTAGAAGGAGTCTTTATTTGGCACTCACAGAGTCCAGAGTCCACAAGAACAGAGTCCAAAATTGCAGTATTAGCACTGTACAGCACTGCACTGCACTATCTTTACACAGAATCCCGAATCGCCGCACTAGCACTGTTCACCACTGTACTGTACGTTTACTTTACTTTCCACTTCACTTTTTATTTCTTCTTCCTTTTTGATTCTTCGCCAGAACTAATTAAAATTCTTTGTAGGCGCGAACAGCAGCACCTCATATACCTCCAAAATCGGTCTACTTTTCGTTATTCATCTATTCTACTAGGGGGGGTAAGTTGCTTGCGTCCGTAGGAGTCACCACCTTCTCATAGGCTCACCCTACACGTGCCCCCCGGGTGGTGCCAAATGAGCAACAATGCCGAGCAACAGGCGGCAGTCAAATAACCTGTACCCTGGTGATCCACAAGCCATGGAGGATTAAATCCCTCTTAAAACTGTGGCCATGCCGCCTTGGGAAAGCGACATGTGTATGCCCCATCTTTAAAAAATGGAAATATGAGTGATACGGATATTGATTTGTCATGCGATCCGGCAAACGCCCGGCGCTCGCAGGTACCCGGGCCTGCGAGTGTGAAATATGTTACCGAAGACTGCGCGGGGGTAGGCAACCAGGCCCCCGTGATAGTAAATGCTACTGGCAGCAAGAATAAAAAACTCACCCAACAGGCATTCCATCCAAGCCTTTTCATCACAAGACCAAGATCGTCTTCACTGGGTAACATCAAGACTAGTACTGACTCAAAAAATTTGCCTACTACGTCTTTTACTGATACCACCGTTGATGGTGCCAACGATATTTGCCCTCCCCCATGGCAAAGAATCCCCACAGACCGATATCCTAAAAGAAAGAGGCTATCAAATAGCCCTCCACATACCCAAACTTGCTCTGATAAAAAAACACCAACAGAAATCAACACATCTAACAGATACAGTGGACTACCTGTAGATCTGACTGATGAATCAAGCGAAGACATTTCCAGCCATACCAAAAAAATCAGCAAACCGCCTCCTGTAATACTATATGGTATAGAAGACCTATCTCAACTAACTGAACTGCTAAACAAAACTTTACCTAAAGATAGTTACTCCTATAAAATTATTAACAGAGACCAGCTAAGAGTGATGTCACAATCTGCAGAGGTATATAAAAATCTAATAGAAGTCGTTAGGGCTAATGGTCTCATCGGTCATACCTTTACTCAAAAACAAAGTAAATGCTACAGAGTTGTAATTAAAAACTTGCATCATACCACCCCCATTTCAGCTATAATAGAACAAGTAGAAAAAACAGGAAATAAGGTACGAGGTGAAATAATTTGTGCATTATCAAAGAAAAACAAAAAGCCCCTAAACATGTTTTTTGTAAACATAGAACCAAGCCCAAACAACTCGGAAATAAAAAATATTGAATACATATACCACACTAGAGTACAGATCGAAGATCCAAAAAAGTCTAATGAAATACCTCAATGTACTAGATGCCAGCAATATGGGCACACTAAAAATAACTGCATGCGCCCATATAGGTGTGTCAAATGTGCAAAAGGACACAAAACTACAGACTGTCCAAAAAAGGATAAAAACACGCCAGCTACCTGTACTCTTTGCAATGGCGATCATCCAGCAAACTATAGGGGATGCCAAGTGTACAAAGAGATCCGGGCACGAAAAATGGCAAATCAAATTGTACACAGACAACCTAAACTAAACAAACAGAAGCCTACAAAAATATCTTCACCACCACCTGATTTAGACGAATTTCCTCCGCTCAGACCTAGCGGGTACATTAGACAACGCAGAATGGAAGCACCTCACACACAAACACGGCAAACAGCACAAATGCTGACTGCTGGAACAGAAAAACAGAGACAACACAGTCTCAGCCAACAAGCTCTCTAGAGCAAATTATAATTAAACAATCTGAGAAGATAGACATCCTAATACAGCAAATGGGAACCCTAATGGGGCTTCTTACGACACTCATAGCCCAGCAGAAGAAATGAAATTCCTACGCATCGCTACATGGAATATCAATGACTTAACCCCCAATAAACAAGAAGTCGAGTTATTTTTAAATCTTAATAAAATAGACATTCTAACAATCTCTGAAACACACATGACCGACCAAAGAGTGGTCAAAATCAAGGGATACAATATATGTTTCACCAATCACCCGGATGGGACATCACATGCTGGGGTTGCTGTAATAATCAAGGAAAACATAAGGCACCACTTCTTACCTCATTATAAATATGCACACACACAAGCTGCTGTAATATCAATAGATGACTGGCAGGGATCTCTATATGTGGCTGCAGTATACTGCCCCCCACGACATCGCATAAACGAACAAATGTTCAGTGACCTATTCCACACACTTGGCGGTAGATTCATCATAGGTGGAGACTGGAATGCTATAAACTCATTCTGGGGGTCCCGGCTAACGACGACAAGGGGTAGAGAACTAAAGAAGGCGATCAGTATTAATGCACTCAGTGTTATATCAACAGGAGAATTCAAGCCACATTAGTTCTCTGCCGGCTTCACTGGCTGCCACAATTTCGGCTTCTGTGGTGGAGATAGCGACCGATGTCTGTCGCTGGCTGATCCATGACACTGTGCCTCCTGAATAACGATAGATCACTCCCGTCGTGGAACGTCCAGTTTCTGGATCACCTCCGTGGTCGGCGTCGCTAAATCCTTCTAGGATTCCAGGTTTGAGACCAGCTTTATATGAGATCCCATGCGAAATGGTACCTTTGATGTAGCGCAAGATACGTTTTACCTTGAGCCAATCTGTCTTTGCAGGTTTCTCCAACTTTCTTGAGACAACTCCTATGGCATAAGCAATGTCGGGTCGGGTACCAACCATTAAGTATGCCAAAGCACCAACAGCTTCTCTATATGGGAAACAGAAATCTTCCGTTTCTTCTTTCCCTTCTTGAAGAGTCTCTCTCTCAATCGGTGTGGAAACGGGATTGCAGTCACTTATTCGAAAGCGGTCTAATACCTTTTTCGCGTATGCCTCTTGGTTGATGAAGATGGAGCCATCCTTTTCTCGATGGATTTGAAGACCAAGATAATATCTCGCAGGTTTTGTCGTAATGCGCAGTCTCTTCTTCAAATCTTCTAAGAAGGCGTTAGCCGTGTCTTCATCAGTGGCTGCTACTAATCCGTCATCGACGTACAACGTGATTCGTAGTTTCTTTCCGTTTATTTCTTTTGAATATAAGCAGCAATCAGCTTCGGACTGTTTGAAGCTCATATCCAATAGTATCTCTTGAAAGCAAGAGTTCCAGCACCTTGGTGCTTGTTTAAGTCCGTACAGGCTACGGTTAAGCTTGAAAACGGTGGACGTAGAAGATCCTTCTGTGAGGTTGCACCCATCTGGCGGTTGCACGTATATTTCCTCTTCGAGCTTTCCGTTCAGAAAGGCTGTGCAGACGTCGAATTGGGCCAGATGCAAGTTTTCCTGCGCACTGACGCTGAGTAGTGCTCGTACAGTAGCTAGGCGTGCCACAGGACTAAAGGTCTGGTCATAGTCTACTCCTTTCCTTTGTCTGTACCCTTTTACGACAAGTCGAGCCTTGTATTTGTCGATCGTGCCATCTGGATTTCGTTTGATCCGTAAAATCCATTTGCAGGGAAGTGCTTTTCGTCCTTTTGGCAGTGCACACGGCGTCCAAACGTTCAGATCTTCGAAGGATTTCAATTCGCTATCCATTGCCCTTTGCCACTCTTCGCGATCGTCCCTTTTCATAGCGTCTGCAAAATTATTTGGGAATGTTTCTGTGATACAGACGTAATCCCTTAGTCTCTCAGGACGTCGTATCATTGAGCGATCTCTAAGATTATAGCCGGTTGGCGGCGGTTCAGCGTCATAAAATTCTTCTTGTACTGCCGTTTCGTCTTCATGGTCATGGTCTTCGTGGAGGACTTGATCCGATTCTTCTCCCTCGAGAACATGATCATTGTCGTTGGAGATTATTTCGGTAGTTATATCTCCCTCGTGAACGTGTGTTTGCTCTGGAACTGCAACTTCTCTTTCTGAGTTCGTGTTTGGCGTTATGGTAATCGGGTATTCTCTAATCTCAACTTTTGTTTTAGGAATTTCACTATTACAGATGGGAAGAGGTTTTTCATCGAAGATTACGTCACGAGAGCGGACGAGCGTCGTTTGTTTTCCGTCTGTGACCCAGATACGGTAGCAATCTTTGTCGTACCCGATAAGTCGACCTTTTATCGCCTTTTTGTCTAATTTTCTACGCTTCTTCTTTGGGATATGGACGTAAGCGGTTGAGCCTATTATTCGTAGATGTTTAATAATAGGTTTCTTTCCATACCAAAGTTCATGCGGAGATTTATCTGAACTTGTGGGACCAGTTCTGTTTAGTATATATGCTGCGGTATTAATGAGCTCTGCCCATAGCACTTGCGGTAACGGCTGATGAGCGTACATTATTGATCTTGCTGTCTCAAGTAGGGTTCTGTTCTCCCTTTCGCTTACTCCGTTTTGTTCCGGTGTATACGGGGTGACGAGTCTCTGAATTATTCCATGAGTGTCTAAAACACTTTTTATGGACGCGTTGTCGAATTCACCGCCGTTGTCACTGAGAAGGCATTTTATGGTGTGTCCGACTGTTTTAGTTTGAGCGATCATCAAAACCAACTTGTCTTTGACCTCTGACTTCTTGCGTATGAAGTACACCATACTTATAGTTTGAGAAGCTAGGTTGAAACGGTTCACAAACGTCAGTGTGTACGATTTCTCCGGGCTCGGTAGCTCGGGTTCTTGTACCGAATTTAAGTCGATGCGCCTTTCCAAAGATGCAGCCTTCACAGGTCTCTTTATCCATCGGCAGGTTTAGACCTAGTTCCCGTTGGATCGTCGCTCTTACGTGTCTTTTATTTTGATGAGCGAGTCTCTCGTGGTACAGTTGCATCGTTGCTGTAGTTGCAAAGACTTCGGGTGGTGTTTCTGGCAGTACGGGTTTTACTTCCAGTCGATATAAGCCACCATGTTTTTGTCTCTTCCCTATTAAGCATACTTTCCCGTTGACAATGACGTTGCATTCAGTTGTCCTGGATGAAAAAGTGCTATTCGGGACTCGGTCGTGAAGTGCGAGTACGGAGAAGAGGTTCTTGCTTATGGCCGGAACGTACCAGACGTCTTGCAGGCTGATGTCGAGTTTTTTCCCGTTAACATATGCTCTGAGCTGTACTGTACCTTTGCCTTTGGCGCGGACTTCATTACCAGCGGCCATTGTTACAGTGTAGTTCTCATTGAAATGTTCGTAGGTTTGGAAAATATCAGCTCTGTTGGTGACGTGGCTTGTTGCGCCATTATCAATGTACCAGTTCTCGTTGTCTCGTGAAACTGTGAAAATTTCGTTGTCTTCTAAAGACATGAGTAACAAGTTTGCGGTCTTTGAAGTAGAAGGCGTTGCTGTCTGGGTCGGATTTTGGTTCTTAGGAGGTCTACCGTCACGGATCCATTTTTAACAGTTGCGTACTCTGTGACCAATACCTAGGCAGTAATTGCATTTAAGCTTCTTGTCCTTCTTCTTCTCTGTATTCGAAACTAGGGCTTCCGATTGATGCGAGGGTGCGATGTTACCTTGCAGTGCCCTTTCAAATGCGCAGAGATGACTGGTTAGGTTTTCTACGGTACGGTTGGATTTGGGCAGGAGGAGCCTACTTCTGAAGCTGAATTTTGCAAACAAGTAGCAGTTCGGGTAGCTCTTGGTTACTGTCCTTCTTTATTTCTTGATTCAGTTCAGTCCAGATGTTTTTTAATTTTGACATGTGGGTGGCTATGTCGTCTGCTTGATCCTTCTTAAAACTGAAGAAACTCATACACAGGTTGTATGTTTTGTCCTCATTTGTTCCATCGAACAGCCTGTGGAGCTCTAACCAGACATCACGTACTTTAGTGAACCGCATAACTTTTCGAAGGGTGTCTTCTTGCATATTGGTGGTAAGTATTAGGATAGCACTGGCATCAGCTTTATCAAACCTATCTTTTTGTAGTTGATAAGCTGCCAATTCAGCATCGCCGCATCCGGTAGGTGGACGAGTGGGTTCCTGGAACGATCCTTCTACTACTTCTAGCGCCGACGGTACAGTGCGTAGTAAGCATAAGGCTTTATACTTCCAGGTGTCCCAGTTTTTTCCATCTAGTAGGCCGATCTGAAGCTTTCCTGAGATACTTTCCATTTTCGTAGTGCGGGTCCGTAACCTGATATAATTTAAAGATCTTACCAAAGTCCAATCTTTAAATCGCAGAGCACATGCAGTTTCGAATTAATATACAGAAACACTTTTATAAGTCAGTATTAATTACGCGGATAATGTTTTTAGAATATTTATGGAAATCACAGTTTTTCGTTATTTTGTTTTATACTTCACGAACCGACAGATATCTTTCTTTTTATTATTCACAAGACACCTATTGTCACTTTTTGTCTATGTATATGTTTACTTTTTATTAAGGAGTTTTTATGTCTGTTAACTTCAACAGAATCCTGCCTGGATGGTTCCTCAGACCATACACCCGTAATATGTACCCTTAGCACCACTGTTATCTGGAAAGAACCACGTGAGTCTATATATAACCGTAAAACAGACTGGGAGGCATTTCGAGACTACATCGATAGCAATATCAACTTATGTGTACCTCTTAAAACAGAAGACGACATAGAAGAAGCTGTATGGACCATTACTAATTTAATACAAAAAGCAGCTTGGCTCTCAACACCATATAAAGAGTCCAAATCAAAAAACCAGGACATCACCTTGGAAATACGAGAGTTAATAGCTTTAAAGAGAAGACTGAGGCAAAAGTGGCACACGAGCAGAAACAGACAGGACAAAAAAGCACTCAACAAAGCCCAAAAAGATCTAAAAGAAATGCTCCAACAAAATGAGAATAGCACCCTACATGACAAACTAAGGACCTTGTCTCCAAATAAGGCCGAAGATTATTCACTGTGGAAAATGACAAAATCACTTAAACGGCCAACAGAACACCTACCTCCACTGAGACAAGTCAATGGTAACTGGTCACGAAAACCTCAAGAAAAAGCAGAATTGTTTGCCAAGTTCCTTAAAGATGTGTTCAAACCGAACGACCCCGACAATATGAATACGGAAAAAGAAATTGATGATCTCCTGAGCAGTGACTATCAAATGTCTCTACCCCCGAAACCAGTATCACCCGCAGAAGTCAAAAACATTATTAAACATTTAAAGCCAAAAAAAGCCCCAGGATTTGACCTTATAACAGGAGAAGTTCTTAACGAGATACCAAGGAAAGGCATCATAATGCTTACAATAATCTTTAATGCAATACTGAGACTGCAATATTTTCCAATGCTGTGGAAAGTATCCATCATAAACATGGTTCTCAAACCGGGTAAGCCTCCCACTGAAGTCACATCGTACAGGCCGATAAGTCTTCTTCCCTTAATATCGAAAGTATTTGAGAAATTATTCCTTAGACGTCTCCTGCCATTACTTGAAGAAAAAGAGGTAATACCAGACCATCAATTCGGCTTTCGTGCACACCACGGTACTATTGAGCAAATACATAGAGTGGCTCATGTAATACGACAAGCACTAGAGAAGAAAGAATATTGTTCAGCTGTGTTCCTTGACATTCAGCAAGCATTTGATCGTGTGTGGCACAAGGGTCTCTTATGTAAACTAAAGCTACACCTGCCAAATACTTTGTACACGCTCCTTAAATCGTACCTAAAAAACCGCATATTCCAAGTCAAATGCGAAGATAGTCTGTCATCCATGTGCCCGATAGAAGCAGGAGTGCCTCAGGGTTCAGTTCTTGGCCCTGTCCTATACACGATATTTACTGCAGACCTACCCATTTCGGAAGAAGTAGTTACTGCAACCTATGCAGACGACACGGCAGTCTTATCACGCAGTAAAGAGACAGACATAGCATCAACAAAATTGCAAGAATGTCTAGATAAAATTGGATTATGGTTGAAGAAGTGGAGAATTCGTGCAAGTCCAGCAAAATCAGTCCATGTAACGTTCACCCTGAAGAGAGGAGATTGCGCACCTGTAACACTTGACGGAAATGTCCTCCCACAACATACGACAGTAAAATACTTGGGTATGCATCTAGATCGGCGACTTACCTGGCGTGACCACATAAAGACAAAAAGAGACCAAGCCAACAAAAAGTTTGGCCATATGCACTGGCTACTAGGAAGACAGTCAACTTTGAGCCTGGAAAAAAACTCCTGATGTACAAGTGTATCATAAAACCTGTCTGGACGTATGGTATTCAACTCTGGGGTTCAGCGAGTCACTCTAATATAGAAATCCTTCAACGCTACCAAAATAAAGTCCTAAAAGTATTATGCAATGCGCCTTGGTTCACACGGAACACTGAAGTGCATGAGTACCTGAAAATTCCAACAGTCAAAGAAGAAATAGAGAGGTCTTCTGTGACCTACAAAAAGAGACTCCACCAACATAAAAATCACCTTGCTACAAAACTAATGAATACCAACGACAGCATATTTCGGCTAAAAAGAATGCGACTAGCTTCAATCTGAACACTATGTAGTGTTTAACTTAAGAGACGACACGTCATAGGATGTGCACTCTCAAGACACTGAAAGCGACACCTAATCTGATTAAAGCCATGAGGCTGATAATAAAAAAAAAAACTATTCTACTCTAATTACCTGTCCTTGTTTTTTCTTTCCATTTCTTTTTCTTCTTCTTCTTTCTTTCTAGAAGATACTACAAATTTCGAAATATATAACAGAAACCATAATCCTTGGTGGGATTTGAACCGGCGCGCAAAGAGTATATAATCACTGCCGGCGCGCGGCGACCTGTAGAGTCCACAGACTACTAAGAGAGTAGAGTTTAAGTCAAGCTCTTAGACCCACAGGCTACTAATAGAACCCTCAGACCACTAGGCTACGAAGCTTCTTACGGTAACATCGAATATAGTTCTTACACCAATTTTATCTGTACATAGATACGTCACTTTGTTTATAACTTGACAGTTCTCTGTTTTCACACAGAGCTGTCAGCCGTTAGGATATTAAGTTTATCCAAACTTGCCACTGGCAAAATTGTGGTAGCCTGCCACAACAGGCTAAAAATAAAATTTTAATTGGATTAAGTTCCTAATTCCCGGTAAGATTTATTTAAAATAATCTTATATCTTTAAATGAGCAATTCTTGTCTATATATATATATATATATATATATATATATATATATATATATATATATATATATATATATATATATATATATATATATATATATATATATATAATTGGAATCTCGGAATCGGCTCCAACGATTTGTTTGGTTTGTCAGACCATACAGCTCAAATGCTTAGGGTGCCAGTCAAACAATCATGCAAGCTAAAATATTGGTACACACATAGGCGTGACTTCTGTAATGATAATATTAAGAAATTTCATGAACATATTAGTAATCTTAGTTTTAGTGATGTGTACAATTGTAACGATGCTAATGTTGCATACAACTTATTTCATGAAATTTTCTTACTTTTTTACAATTTGTGTTTTCCGAAAATAAGAAAAACTATATCGACAATAAGAAAACCGAATTGGGTATCAAAGGGGATTAAATTATGTAGTAAAAAGAACCGTCAATTATTATGGAATTATCGTATTTCTAAAACAAAATCAAATAAATTGGCATTTGAAAATTATACAAGACGATACAAAAGGGTTATAATGCTTACTCAAAAATCTCAGAATGATTACTACGTACATAGGAGCAGCAACAAATCACGCGTGACATGGAAAATAATAAATAAGTTTAATAATAATTTACCGAAAGAAAATATATTAAGTGTTATAACCAATGACGTTGAAATAACTAACCCTACAGACATAGCAAACGCTTTTAATGATTATTTTATAGATAGTGTAAGTAAAATTAACGAAAGCAAATATAATACTCAATTCAGTCAAAAAAAATCTAACTCTATATTTCTCTCACCAGCATCGCCAATTGACATAAAAAGAATAATTGTTTCCCTAAAAAACACTAACAGTGTAGGGTACGATGATATTTGCACTAAAGTTATAAAGAGTGTGGCTAGTATAATAGCTCCAGTTCTTTGCCATATTATTAATTTGTGCTTAGAACAAGGAATATTTCCTGAAAAACTTAAAATGACAATTGTTCTTCCATTGCATAAAAAAGGTGACAAGAAATGCATGAGTAATTATCGCCCCATAGCTCTGATACCTATATTTTCCAAAGTTTTTGAAAAATTAATTTATGAAAAATTTAATAATATACTATCTATTAATAATAATATAATCTAATAATATACTATCAAGTCAGCAATATGGATTCCGAAAGAATAAATCTATAAACATGGCGATGTATGATTTTTTAAAGAGAGTTCTTACAGGCGTGGACAATCGAAAACGGACACTTGCTTTGTTTATGGATATGTCCAAAGCGTTTGATACTGTCCATCACAAAACTTTACTTAATAAATTAGAGTGGTATGGAATCAGGGGAAATGCAAAGAAACTTTTAGAATCCTATTTGAGTAATCGAAAGCAGGTTACTCATTTAAGTAGGATAAATCCTGATTCTAAAGTCGAAACTTATTATACATCAAGGGAGAGGTTAGTTAGTTATGGAGTCCCTCAAGGCAGTGTCCTTGGCCCCCTCCTGTTTAATATTTACATTAATGACTTGCCTAATATAACTAATCACTTTTTGACTATGTATGCTGATGACAGTACTATTTTATTCACTTATGACATTCACAATAATATAGAAAATGACATTAATAATACATTATTATCTGTAATTAATTGGCTGACATCAAATAGATTGACTATTAATTTGACAATAACATATTTAATTAACTTTAAGCAAAGAAATAATGATCCCTTAGACATTGATATAAATTATTTAGGTAAATCAATAGAAGAAATTAATTCTACTAAGTTTTTAGGGCTTACATTAGACAATAGATTAACCTGGAAACCGCAGATATCAATTATAGTGAAGCGATTAAATCAATTTTCTTACGCGCTCTACAAATTAAAAAACATTGCCAACGTTCAAACAGTCCTGACAGCCTATCACGGATATGTTGCGTCAATTCTTAGATACGGCATTATGTTTTGGGGCAATTCTACTGATGCAAAAGACGTGCTTATTGCTCAAAAAAGATGTCTGAGATCGATGTTTGGTCTGATGCAGGATGATTCGTGTAAACCATATTTTCAAAAATATAAAATTCTTACACTACCTTCTATGTACATCAGCGAAGTAGCTAATTTTGTTAAGAATAATCCTTCACTTTTTGATTGGAACCCCATTGAAACTCGTCGTGAGGGGACAATAAAGTTCAATATAAGATGTAAAACGCGCCTCATGAGAATAAGTGTGTATTGCATGGCACCTGTCATCTTTAATAAAATTCCGCGGACTATAAGAAATATTAATAATAAGATCCAATTTAAGTCTGCGCTCAATGGCTTTCTTGCAGAAAAATCATTCTATGACATTAATGAATTTATTGACAGTAAGAACAATGAATAATAATTAAAATTTTGACTATAATATATCTTGACATGAAAATAAATTTATTTACCTACATTTACTTTTGACATTGAATGATTTATTTTATTGTTATTTTAATTTATTTAATTTTTTAATGCATGATGTCCAATAATGACTGTTATAAAATCTATATTTTAACTATAATGTTCATACGCCATAAGGTAAAACATGGCGTACTCGTCCATTTCATATGTCACCATCTTATTGAACCCCATGTTTATGAACAATAAATGAATTATGAATTATTATGAATTATGAACGATTTACATTAAATTTAGTATATAGGGGGTTTCGGGGGCGATAAATCGATCTAGCTAGGAATCATTTTTAGAAAATGTAATTTAAAAAAAAATACCGAGCAAAGCTCGGTCATCCAGATATTAAATTTAAAGTGAAAACAATAAAAAAGATTTTGCACTAAAAAGTTGCGATATCCTCAGCAAGAACTTTCATATTGTAGGAATGCATTCAAAATAAATATTTCGTCATCTTAGGCCTCCCACTATGTTGGATTTATAATGACGTCACGATCGTTTATACAAAACTTCAGCTCTTATCTGTTGAAGATATCTGCTTCTAAATGAGTTTCAAGAGTCCACCCAACTTCATTACATTGCAAGTTTGATTGAAAGCTGTAATACAATATATTTTGTAGAAAAATAGTCTTATTTTAATGAAAGCGGTTGATTCAAAGTAAAACGGCAATCTTAAGAATTTCTGCGGGGCGGAAAAAGACTTAATAAAACAAATCACAAAGGGACGAATCCTATTACCCGCTGTGTGCCCCGATAAGAATCAGTTATTAAAACGTTTAACCAATATTACGAACAATAAGAACACGAATGTGTAGGTATGGGTACTTCTTCCACAAATAATAAACTTTATTTTTATATCGAAGTCACTGTTTCTTCTTTGTTTACCTAACTGTGAGTGGACAGATGTCTAGAGTAGATAAAATAGGGTAATTGCAATGAGCAACGATTTGGTTGATATTTTTACATAACTACTGTTTTACTTCCAGTGGTTTTATTTTTAGTAAATCTATCCGCATGATATTAAAAATTACTAACAAAACGTCCGGTTCGTAGAAAACTTTTATAGTGTTACCCAAGGTATAACAAAAAAAAACAATAGATCATTTTTGTAGAGGACATCAATGTCTCCATAAAAGTCCGTTGTACCTATATTTAATTAGGACAGTTCTGTCATATTAAATACTTTTTCATGTCAAAATATGTAATTGTAACGCCGCTGCGGCGTTACAATTGCATATTGATGCGCCGCCGGTACATGCCGGCTACAATATGCTTACCTTGGTTACATACCTATAATAACGATCTAAATTGAAATTTAAGAAACAACGTTTTATTATGTATATGATAGAGAGTTAATAATTTTTAACCCGCGACAAAATAAGGGTGTTATAAGTTTGACGCGTGTATGGCATGATTTTAATGCGGTTTTATTATTAGAAAGGTAAGTAATATAGATGATCCTTAAAACTGAAAATAAAAACAAAAATAGAATAAACGCCTTCTAAAATGTTAAAATTTATATTTACATCTGCTAATTGAAGTCAGTGCTAGTATCTAACAAATATTTTTTTTGGTCTAAGTAGGTAACTTCACAGGGGAAGTTGAAAAATATCTATGAGTACCACCTGTTACTTTATAAACCGTTAGAAACCTCTTAAAACCTAGTTAGCCGTGATAGGTTTTCTTTTAAATTCATGACGTGTTATTATAAAGGGTGGCCCATTTAGATCGGTAAGTTTAGGAAGTGAAACTTATTATTCTTAAGAATGGTTCTTCTTGCCATGTCATTCACTGCACGGCAGGAAAAGAAGTTGGACGACTTCATTTATAGGCCCTCTGTAATAATGAAAGAATATTTTCATTTCAATTTACATCTGGTCGATGGTACTACAGCCAAATCACAGCTCTGTAGTGTCTGTCTGTGACTGACACGGCGAAACTATAAGGGTTCCTAATGTTGTCGGTCATAGTGAGTTTGGACCGGATGAATGTCAACTGTCAAGTATGACAGGTGACATCGCAGAGCTGTTCGACTGAATGAATGAAGAGTTTATGTATAGTTTTATGAATATGTATGTTCTTTGTCTGTATTAACTGTTATCATTTAAATTAATACATCGCTGGACCCCGTGCGAGTTAGACGTCCGCTGGCGAATCAGTAGATCAAATTACGAGACGCAAGTAGAGCGGCCGTGTGCGCGGCTAATCCACCTTTTATCATGGTTTTACTTACTGAGTCCCCTGGGAACCCATGATAGTTCAATGTTGGGTAGGTAGGATAATCTGGGGGTTTCTTTCTAAACGATAGATATTAGGTGGATGCTTGGCAGTATAACTACTCACTGATTTCGCATAAATAAGTGGGTAAGTTAATATCAAAGACCATCCTGACACTTTACTGCTATTTCTACGTCTACCGTACTCCCATCTGGAAGAAGGGTTAATCTGAGGTTCACACCACCCTCCCTCTTGCACTAGTTTATCTACGGAACCCTAATAAAAATTGGTAATTGAAAAAATAACAAATAATTTGACTAACTGCTTCAAAAACTTAAAATACAAGTGAGATTATTTAGTTAGTACGTGCTACATGATTGACGTCATATGATACAAAAAAGCCACAGTTAATGACTCACTAACCTAATATGATTCACTCTCGACCATAACAAGAAAGAACAACCTAACTAGTCATTCTAAGTGAGAGACCTTACATGACGCACACATCTGTACAAATTACAATATTTGCTGTTTGCTGGTTTCTTCTAGTTAATAATTAATATACATTAATATTAAGGTTTGTATTTTTGTTTGTAATGCTAACCCATAAACCGATTAAAAAAAAGTTTTTAATAATCTCATCATACCTTTAATCTAAATCTCGGAAACAGCTCAAACGATTTTCATGAAATTTAGTATGCAGGAGGTCATTTTTAGAAAACGTCGTTTTATTCGTCTTTTGAGGCAATGAAAAACTGCTACAAAATCATTAAAATACAAAGGCAAATTTCGCCACAGTTACTGATGTTATAATAGCTCACGTGAAAGATTGGGCGATCAAGGTTCCTCGTGCACCAGGTCCGGTGATCTGATCCGGTAATCCAAGTTTAAATCGTGGTATTTTTTTTATTTCCTGTTTTGTGAGAAAATCTACTGGGGGGCTCCCAGTAGATTTTCATTTAATATCATTTCCAAAAAAGAAACGAGCAATGCATGGTCACCCAGGTATGTAAGTAACAAAAGCTACAAGGACATAACATCACGGCATGGCACCTATCGTGACGGAATTATGTTGCATCCGTCGCGAAGTGAGCGAGTTAAAATTATGTAGGTAGGTAAAAATGGGGAAGTCAAAATAACTTTGTGTATGGAAAGGACCTTAGAGAACGCAACCGTTGACGTCATATCGCTCCGACGAGACATTCTGTCTGGCGGTATGAGTGGTACGCCGCTGTTTTTGAGTCGATCGACCATATCAAGTGTATTTCACTTTTCCATTCAAGGGTAACCCATTAACTGATACGACTTTAATGTATTGGACTACCCATACATTTAACTTACCTACTGAAGTTAGGTTAACAGTTAATACTTAATTGTTGAAATGTTAAGTGATATCAAGTTGTAAATCTTAGATAGATATTAAGATACATAATGTTGAATGAAACAATATTCATTGAAAACTCCCTACTACACGGGCCATTTACGAGTCAATTCCAATATATATAAAATTCTCGTGTCACAGTTTTCGATGCCATACACCTCCGAAACGGCTTGACCGATTTTGATGAAATTTTTTATGCTTATTCAGTAGGTCTGAGAATCGGCTACTATCTATTTTTCATACCCCTAAGTGATTTTTTTTTTATAAATACGCGGTACGAAGTTCGCTGGGGCAGCTAGTTCCAATATAAAACAAATTAAGTATGTATGGAAACTTAACCTTTGCTCTTTATATTATTGTTAGCTAAAACAAATGATCAAAGAAAATGTAGGTGTCTATACTTGAAAGTATGAAGTATAAACGGATTAATATCGAAATTTATGGGGAAAAGTATTTGGTGTGAATTGTGATATTTTGTGATGTAAAGATTGTGGGGTAAATGCCGTGGCGGCAGGTCCCGTGTGGTGGGCGGGCGGGTGCGCGGCGCGCCGCCTCCAGTAGCTGGCTGCCGCGACGTCCGCCACACGTCCCGGCTCACAACCCCTCGTGCGCTCGACCCCGGCACATGCCCTGCCAAGCCGCGCTACCACTACCTCGGTGCCCGCGTTGAACAAGTGACTATATCGAACTATCGCCATTCACTAACCCACTGGACTGCTCATAAATAAACTAGGTAAGTGAAGAGGCTTATTAACCCTCACATCGTCCCATCAGCTTTTACAAACAAGCACCAGTTTGGTATATTTTCGCTTAACAATTTGCTAATTAATCCTTTGCTAAGCATTAACACCTGGATTATTTTTCAGACACTATCTATATTATTTGACCTCCAGAAAAACCTCAAAGCCCCTTTCTTAAAATTATGGTGTTCTAAAAATAATGAAAGTTATGAAACGTGTTACATAAATAACTGCTTACATGCATGTCATATTGAATTTGTCCGGTATTGTGACATTAGTAGCGTTACTAGCGTAAGTCCACCTAGACTCACATCAGTAAAAACGAGTCGTATTTTCGTGAAGCTTTTAAATTTAGACTTAATTAAGACTCAAGGGAGAGCGCTTAGCTTCATTGAATCTTGATGCGAGGATTGCGGTGACGGACGTTTAAGTTAATTCGTTAATTTAATATCATTAGATATTTCTAAGTAACTTGAAACAGACTAGTACGCCAACAATCCCATATAGAAAAATTATGATGGCCCAACATGATTATAATTATTATTATTGAAAAATTCCTGTCTATTTAAAAAAAATGAACCAAGAAAAAATCTTTTAAATATTTATAAGGTTAGCGGCGGCAAAAAGCCGTGCTAAAACAAGCTGAAGTTTTCCAACTGATAATAATTTATCAGTGCATTAAAGCAGTGCCATCTATCGGGTCTCAGACCTACCGAATATAACCAATAATAAATAATAGGTATCTAACACGGATTTCGGCACTTCTTAGCTTTCTAAATTTTCTTTTTTTATTATTCTCTGCGTAAAAACCATCCTCGTACTTAAAGGAATATTTTAAAAAAAGAATTAGCGAAATCGGTCCAGCCGTTCACGCGTGATGTCGTGACAACGGAAAACGGGTTTTATTTTTATATATATAGATAACACATTTATGTTAAAGCCTAATCTGAAATTGTTATAGTTTCTCAGTAAAGTGTAGCACAAATATGCATTGAATGTGAAATAGTGTTAGGACTCTCTTCGCCCGTTCTGATAGCATTATACACAAGCGCTGTTAAGATTTCCTACAAAGGACCTAGCAACAGTATTCGAGGTAGATACCGTATCTACATAATAGTCAACCCCTGTGCGCTCACATCATTGTATACATATAATTATGTACAATTAGGGCTTTGCACCGGACACAATTTCAGTCTCCGGAATTTTTTTCCGGTCATACATTATCTCCGGAGATTCTCCGGCTAAGCCGGAGATTTTTATTAAAACTTTAATTAATAAAAATACTTAAAAATATTAAATACTGTATTTAAAAAAATCAATAATCACAAAATAATCTACCTCAATACATAATCTAGTAACTACAAATAATATTAATTAATCAAAAAATAAACGTTATGAACTGAAAGTTAAACCAACATCAATTGTGGTTGATTTATTCTAACGATCATTGGTTTTGTTTAAAAAGCACAAAATTTAAAACCTGTCACCTAAAAACTGAACATGTAAAACAGATTGCTGTTTTACATGTTCAGTTTTTAGGTGACAGGCAGACCCTTTACTTCTCAAATATATTTAAAGTATTGGCTTTAAATATATTTAAGAAGTAAAGGGATGTATATTTTAACTTAGGCAATAACCATCCAGAGATTAATAAAAAAACCGATTACTCGCTAAATCGGCAATCTCCGGAGATTCACCGGCTTTTCAGCCTCCGGAGCAAAGCTCTAATTACATATTTTGTATTTGATTTACATTAAATAATTTTTAATATAACGTATTAAGGATGCACCCACTTAGTGCATCTTAGCCGCATCTTACCTATTATAGCTGTGTTTAAAAATAAGATATTCATTAGGTGTTACTATTGAAGTAACAATAAATAATATTTAAAAATTTAGTCTAATGTATGATTATCCGATGCGGATCACTTTAATTCAAGGTGACACAAAGGGTTCGCGAACATGTTGTTGGCTTAAGTAAAAATAAAAATGCGCCTGTAAGATTGCAACCTAGCGATGAAATATATACATTAGACTTAGGTACAGTTTCAGAAGTTGCTGATAAGTGTCGAATAGTTTTTTTACAAGTTTTGCCGCTTTCTTACTTTACGTTATGTGACCAAGACAAAACTTGTGAAAAAGCTGACACTTATCAGCAACTTGTAAAACTGGCGCTTAATATTATTATTATCTTTCCTGGTCCTACCAATACCTAGTAGAGGTTTAAGAAAAGCTTGGTCCGTCACAGAGGAGAGTAAATTGACACATAATGGCAGCTTTTAATTGACGATGTAAGTGTCGTCAGTAAGTAGGTATAAGAAGCACACAAAGAAATTAAATACACAAAAAGAACGTTGATAATACTGACACATTTGATAAATGATTCAGCAAACTTACCTACGATAAAAGCCCCAGGTGTGGGAAATATTCAATAGGCGAGGCTAAACATGCCGGTTCCGTTCCGGGAAAATAAAAGCGATTTCGATATTTTTTTCCAAAAGTAACTAAATTATTTGTTTCTGCTATTGATATTTTGTGTTATAGAAAAAAAGGCACTCGTTGTATCAAAAGGATACCTACACCACTGTCTTAACTTTACACAGTAAATTAGAATGGTTATTGTGTCAGAAGAACGTCTTGTCATGTTTCAGAAATCCCTTCATATAAGTAGATACATTAACACGCTAATTTAGACATTTGCTGCAAAATGAACTGAAATAGAAATGAAAGGCGCACGACTCTTAAGGCTATAAAGAGCTTATCTCACCTGGCGCTGTGATTTTCAGTTAATATAATAAAGCAAAACGGAACAAAACGAATACATTTTATATATTTTGTGGTTCCCACATCCATATATTTTTCGGTCACAGAGTTTTCTTGCTCAATGAACATTGTTTTATATTTACATAACACACATTTACTGTCTTCATTCAAGGTGAGTTTGATATTATTCTGCTGAATTTTTTCGACAGCCCTGAAATATCTAATTTACATTGTTAAAAATAGATACACGTGGTTACAAACTTCAAAGGGTTTCAATAGAATATTACGTCTTTTTGTACAATTCTATAAATACAAATGATATTTTATTAACAAGGATAATTGACTTAGGCAGTTAATTTTGTATTCCCAGCGGCTAAATATGAGTAAGTCTGCAAGACGTAAGCGTCAATACCACAAGGCTCATAAGGAGCATGACCTGAAACACCAAATCTCACTAAGTCTTTAGTAAATTATTATAACTTAAATGCGTTATATAAGATATAGCTCTGTAATAAGGATTTGGGGTCCTAGATTTGATTCCCGTGTGAGGCACAATGATGTCAGATTGTTCTAGCGAAATTATTTCATTGCTGTAGTCGGACGCTTGATTTAATGGATGGGTACCTACAGAAACGGAAACCTACAGAAATGTAATGTTTTGTTATAACTCCCTATTAGTCGCTACAGGTACGTTTGCCAAAAGGCGGCTTGGAAGGCATTTCGGTCAATTGGTCTTCTGCAAATGTAATTGCTGATAATCAACAGGGGTGGGTCGTTAGTGTTTAATTTTGACGTGATAACGTCTTTAAAATCGTTTTAGTCGGGTGACATGTTCAGAAACTTGTGTCACACCAAAACCTCACGAGCGCGATCGCAGGTATAACGAGAGAGAGACGGACCGATCTCCCGTCTCATCTCGAGCGCTGCCAGTCATTCCGTGAAACTTGTCACGCGGAATCCTCACGAGCGGAGGCTGGCATAGCGTTCGAGTGAGTGGACCGATCTTCCGTCTCTCTCACTCTAGCGGCATACAAATTTGAAAAAATTGTTATCTTCATTAATTCCTTACTTCCCAAAAACTTATATCACCAATAAGACGTTATCACGTAAACATCTCGATCGTAAACCTACTTTACAAACAACCAATTTTTTGATAAAATAAATGAATAAATACGAATGTGTAGAATGTCGGCGCACCAAAAATCTATAAATCTATTTATTGTACCTACCTTCAAACCTACTTCATCTGACAGTTATTTGACTGTCCTTGTATTGTTATGAAAGAGGTGTTTTCTCATTTGAGGCGAGTCTCATTCAATCAAATAAAGTTGTTTATGTTCTGCTCTGCTTCAGCGCCGGATTGCACTTCGCCGACCGGAGCTTGTGTTCCCCTCGAGCACTGCTCCCAGATGCTGCTGCGTTCTCGCAGAATAGGTTCGCGGATTTTATAGGTGTGTTGTGGCCTACCTAATACTTCTAGTGGATTTTTATTGAGTCGCCCCTGATTGAGAACACACTTGCTTTTATAATCAAGTGGTTTTATTTCGTCACTCACACAGTTATATTACGAGTACATTCAGTTTTTAATACAAGTTAGCTAATTGGTACATAAATTTAGTCTGTTTACTTAAAGGCGCATCGCCAACATAACATTAGCATTGTTACTTGTTACACATACTTAATTTACATACTGGGCGTTTGTACTGCGCGCTTCGCGTTGCGAGTTTACGCAAAGCAAGAACGGACGGCCGCCCTGTCATCTTTTCAGAGTTGTCACACCAAAACTAGTAGGTTAGGTACCTCAACTCATAAATAGATTAGTAATCGATAATTGATAGTCGATTTTGAGTGAACAGACTTTTTGTTTCTCTTTTAAGACATACGAAGATTTGTTCTAAGGAATCATGTCATCTATTTTAGTAAAAAAAAATAACTGCATTCATACATTTATTAAAAACTTGTATTCAGCTCGTGATTGCAACCCGTATGTCTTGAACAATTAATATACTTAACTCTGTTTATATTTAGATATCGATTATGTAGGTCTAAAGGTAGACCAGTAGGCGGCTCATTAGAGCCGCCCGGCCGGCACCCGGTTAGTATTCTTTGTATCAGAGATTCAAAATATTATAAATAAATATTAAAAATGTAAAGCTGGATGGAATCACTTTTTTTTTGACCGGCCCACAGCCCAATATAGTGATATATTTTCACCTATTTTATTAAGAAAACTCCCCATTTAGAGTAGTAAAAAATAAATGTAATAATTACACCATTAATTATTATTGTTTTCATATTAACATTGTAAGGTATTAATATAATTCAAACTAAACATTAATAAGATGTCGCAACTTCAATAATGACAATCACCTATTATTTGCCTACATTGATAAGTAAAGTTAATCCAACGTTTTAGTTCTTCATTATCGTTCCATAATTTATCTTGTTACTAAAATTGTTGACATGGTTCCTAAGAACAGATCTTCGTATATCACAAGTTTAAGACATTCCCATACTGACCGATCTAAATGTTACACCGTGGAGACGTATTGATTCATGAAATTAGTCACAACAAGGTTATGAGCTTACACAATTACGATATATGAAAAAATTTTATGATTATCGAAATCATTCAGGAGTAGGTCAATTTGTATTGATTATTTTAAATTAATAGTTAGGTATTTACAGTTGAATTGATTACATGGAAAAGCAAGTAGGTATCATAGTTAGTTATTTATTTTGTCAAAAGTGTCGAATGCTTAATTGCGCCTGCCTATTGTAAAAGCCCTCTAGCAAAATTCTCCTTTGATTACATTTAGGTAGAGCACAATAAATGTACACTCATCAGACTGAAATGAAACATAGAGACTACCAGCAATTGTGCCAGAAATACAATACTGTAGTACTAAATTTAGATTTTGAAAAGTTATTTTTATACATTTCGGCGTCTTTTATGGAGTTAAATATAAAATGAAATAAAATAACTGAAACCGAATACGCTATTACTATTTCTGTATTTTTTAAACCATCTTGTGAGTTTATATTGGATAGTAGTCTATCTCACTTCGCCCTATGTATTTCACCTTTAAAACATGCAAATCTTACTTACCTATCAAAGCAAAACGGGATCAATGGCGCCCCGCAGTCTATTGGGTATTGAGTAGGCGGTGAAACACAAGACGTTTCGAGATTTAGTCGGCGTAGGATGTTCTCTCAATGTGCTACGCTGCTACGAGAATAAATCGTAGTAAGCGCGTAGGCGCTAAGCGTTACGAACTTGACATAAATAAGATACGGGGCGCCGCGAACATTGCGCTTTAGCTACTAAATACAATAACAACAGGGCGAAAATGGAAACGTTTTGTTAAAAACAGAACAGTCATGAACAAAGTACTTGAGAGGTGTCAAGGGACACCAGGATGGAACGAAGTTCCTTTCGATTAATTAGTAAATTTTTATTATTAACAAATATAATGTAATATAAACTTAATCAGTAGGCTCAATTTTCGTAATAATTGGCATGCTCACGCCGCACAGCTTACAATAGCTTACTATAGCAAAAAGTGTCGTGACAACTTTTCGTAAGAATTTTTTCCGTCTAGCCCCCTTTCACAACGCGCGATAAGGAACTTCGTTCCAATTATATACAAGTAGGTATACCTAGTAAAAAAAATAGTTATAGATCTCCGTTCATTATTCTTCGTATCTATTAAAAGTCCAATATATTAAATAAATATAATTATAACATTATATTTTTTTTAAGTAACTAGCTAACAAGGCGGACTTTATCCCGTCTTATAGACCCTAATGCCATAAGATTGAATTAGAAACGTCTATAGTGTCAAAAACGGTAAGGTCACATTTGAAAAATTAATATGGTCATCAAGTTTTATATCTTCAACCTTCACCTGAAAAAAAAAAACAACGAAGCAAAAAAGAATTAACGAAATCGGTTCAGCCGAAAAGTGATTTCGTGAATAAGGGAAATAGGAATTCATTATATATGTACGTATAGATTTAAGAAAGATAGACTATGTAATATCCACATTCTCTGCTGATAAAACCACCGCACCGTTTGGGTTCAGGCATGTGAGTGATATCTTACTGATCTCCAGCTCTAGAAAAATGGGCCCGGGTTACCCATCAAAACTGCTTTGTCCTTGCTGAAAGCTTTTCTTCTCCCTGCACGCCACCTATTTCGTTCGGAAGCTAACTCTCCAAGAGTAGCAGATTGGTTTTCGGTGCCTTCTTGCGCCCTGTACGTCTGGAGCGGTGGTCTTGTGATGATCGCTTCTATCTTCTCAGCCACCACTACCACAATACGTGGCGTCCCCACAATAGTGGCATACGAATGTCGGCTCTAATATGACATATGTTCTTCCCGGAGCAAGCATGGTCGTTTAGCAAATTCGTCGTACAAAAGCCGAGAGCACCATGGCGCCTTAGCGGCCATGTTTAGAGAATAAGTTTTACCGTCATTATTAACCTAGTCTTCTTCTATCTATTCAAACTGTGCCAAGTACAGGACATTCTTAACATTGTGCCAAATATCTCAACTTTTTTTAACTTATTCACAAACATAAACTGTAATATAATTAATCTATTACATATTGTAATACTAAAGTAAGTGAGAAATAAATAAATATTACAATACCAACAATCTTTTTTAGGGTATCGAAGTCCTAACATTTTAGTTTTGCCATAACTATTCAAAAGGTGTATTTTTATTTAATTTCATAATGTTACTTGATTACTTTCTATGTTATCTAACTTTAAATTTTTCCTATCTCACCCAGCACTTTACATAAAAAATGTTTTATAAATTCTATACAAAATAATATATAACAAAATCTAAAACCAACTTCAAAAAGGAACCTAAAAAAGAAAAAAATAACCTTTCCAACATAAAACAAGAATCATCAAAATCTGTTCATAAAAGACGAAGTTATCCGCAAACACAAATAAAAAACATAGAAATTTCAGGATTTCCCTGGGATACCACCATCAGGTCCTTGGTGCCAATGAACCAACGCAGAAGTGTACTCTTTTAAATAAAAAAAATAATCTTGAGAATCGGCCCACAAATGGAGGAGAAGTCGTTGTAGGTACATATACCTAATACATAAAAATGTAAATAAATACAGTTGAACAAACAACCTCCTCCTTTTTTTTAAGTAAGTTAAAAATACGATATTCTTTAAAGGTATGACGTCAAGTGATAGGCAGCTTAAATGTTGTATCTTGTAGTCTTGCGCTTGGCCACTTGGGACAAGTTGGCTCATGAAACTGTATTAAAGTTGGTCCAAACCATCGTTACTTTATACATACAAGTACCAACTAGCTTTTTAATTAGTACAGATGTTACTTCTCCGTGCTGCTTACAACTAGATACATAGATACTTACTGCTTGAACTTAATGTTGTATACTATGTGTAGAGAAATTGAATTTAGACACAATGAGTTATAAGACTTACACAATAACGTGTTTGAAGAAGTTCCTCAAGTATTATTGAGTCTATTGTATTTCGTATTCACCTTCAGTAATGTTAATGTTAAGCCCTGAAACTGCTTTCACACCTATACAAATATTGTCAGAATTCGAAGTTAACAAAATCACATACACATCTGATCAGTACTTCTCGAGAAAATCATGAGCATGCGACACACACTTCTGTATCGGTTCGAAAACAAAACCAGTTTTTCTAAAGTTAATTAAATAGGATCGTGCTAGCGAACAACAATTTTTTTATGGAACTAAGGCCCGGACTATAAGCTTCCGGAATTTCCCTCGATGGCCAAGCGCGGGTTGGCAAACGTCATGTGTCGAATGTTTAGTTGTAAGATATACGGGCTTCCTTACGATGATGCTAACCTGTGACCTATATATTTCTAAGCCGAGGCCGAATCCGCTGCACCACAGGATTTATTAAGTTGTGTAAATATGCGATAAGACTTGTGTTAGTGTTGTAGTACAAATTAAAAGTCATCAAAAGTCTAACGGCCCCTGACAATACTCAAAGTTGAAACCGTGCAAGACGCATTAGCGTTAGACGCATTAGGTTAAGTCCCGAAATATCACTCTTTGTTACGCGTATCGTCTCTGTGGAGACGAACGAAAATTATAACCAAAAGTATATGCTATATTTGAGATACTTGCGTCTGAAGTCACGAAAAAAATATTCTGAAAATTAATTTATTTTATAAATTGGGGTTCCTATTTTTTGTGATTCTTATTTTCAGATATAAAGCAAGATATAAGACATATACAGAGATCATGTTTCATACTCTATACATATTTTAACATTATTATTCTCATTCTATTTCATTTAGAGCAATTGTGACGCAGCGTTACGGGCGTCGCCTTAAAAATATAAGGTCACAGGTTCGATTCCAAGTCGTGCCCACACATCTTTATGTGAAAAGTTTCATCGCCGCTGCTCAGTATCGGTGAAGAAAAACATTAAAAGGAATCTGAGGATCATTTGAGGATATGTGACATTTACCAACCCGCAATTGGCCAGCGTGTGTGGATTAAGGCCTATACTCTCTCAAATCGTAAAATAGTTGAGAGAAGAGCCGTGCCAAGCAGTGGGACACTAAAGAGGGTTGAGAGAGTGGATTCTTATATTTCTGTTTTATAAATATATTGCATATTTTTTTTATTTATTTACATAAGGTACTACCCCGCGATGGTTTTAGGCAAAGTAAGTATAAAAAAATCAATTTACAGACAAATTGGTAACCTTCACCCGAATTCGTTTGAACGTTGTTCAAAAAACGCAAATTTGATTTATTTTCCAGTGAAATCACATTATTTTAAAAGAGCTCTCCCGCTAAAAGCGTGCTAAAACATACTTTCACTGGCTTTCTATTTTAACAAAACCTTAATTTGGTCACGACCTCTTCTTCATTCACCAAAAGATAAAGCGAGCAGTTGTTTGTGGTAATGGGTAAATAGTCTCTATATTTACTACGAGTTAATTTGACTCAACCTTCAACATGTATCTTTTGTTATTCTTACATTACATACCATTCGACTTATTTGCTGAATCATATTGATGGCGGGCGTATTTGCTGAACACGAGTCAAATATATTCGTTTCTGTCGGACCCGGATAATATATCAGCAAGTCACGGAAAAAATAAATCAAATTGTATTTTACAAATTTATTTCGTAACTTGTACCACTTACCAAACATCTTGTATCCCTAATAACTACTTTTACTTACAATATAATTAAGAAATTTGCTATGATATACTATGGTATAGATATCCATTAATAACTATAGCATTGTATTACAATTCCTTTCAGTGCAGTGCCTTTGATGTGGGGCGATGCCTCCGCGCCGAGTCGCGTCGCGACTGCGTAGGTACTTAAACTGTCATCAGATATGCAAGGGTGGCCACAATTCTGGAAATAAATTAGTTGTGTTTAGTATATTTTAGCCAAAAGCGTACCAGTTTTACATTTAAGAGTGATACAATATATATGTGACAATGTTGGCTTAGCTGTAGATTACTTTTCGATTGATCTGAAAAAGCGCAGCTATACGTCATTTGTGTGTATTTGGACCTTTCCGTGAAATTCCCTCCGTTGCCTTGCACAAGAACAATCCTTGCGTAACTGCACTGCCTATGTACCTACACGATATGCCCAGTCAATATCTACAATCACGTGTTGCTTTCAAAACCAGTATCATTTCTTCTAAAATCTATATTTTTTCTACCCTTTCACAAGAGGCGTGTATTTAAAAGAATACATTACGTAGAAGGAAAAATACATATAAGATAGTTGTCAGTTGTAGCTACTTTTATAAAGTAAATCTAAGTGTAATAAACCCCTGAGGGCACTCGCATCACTTTTGCAACAGCTATACCTCAGCGGATCGAACAAGGAAAGTGCTTTTCTTTTATTGCTCTCAAAACAGGAGCCCGAAAGAGCTTTACAGAAAATCTACACAATGTTCGAAACACTATTACAGTTAGTTCGTGGTAATACCGATACAACTTAACAACTTGCACGGATTTCTCCAAGAAAACCATTTACTCAGTTGAGAGCAAATACTTAATGTAGGTAACTTTAACGTAGCTAAAAGTTAACAGAACCTTGAAACGCTTATCTGAGGTTTCGGAAACCTCAGAACCTTATAGATGTCGGATATTTATTTTTCAACCGACTTCTTAAAAAAAGGAGGAGGTTCTATATTCGTAGGTATGCATGGTTTCTGTTTATTTTTATGTATGTTCGCCGATTATTCCGTCAATTGTGGACCAATTTCGATTCTTTTTATTTTTATTCAAAAAGTATATTTCCAAATTGGTCCCAGTGAAAACTATTTCTTCGGAGATTTACAACAGAACTCTTCATATTATCACAGTAGAAGGACAGAGGAAAAAGGAGAGGGACAAGTAGTATGGCACCTAGTTCTGCTTTGTTTTTACGTGTTTTGGATGGCTAACTACTAACAGAGGGGTAGCGGGTGGTGTTTTGAGCCCCCTCCCCCCACTTGCCATGATTAAATTAATATACTATGTGGGGATTACAGGTTTTGGTATATTTTTATAAAGATTTACACAAGTCCGAGCTAAGTACGGGGCGCAGCACAAAAATATACGAATAACTTTTTTCAAAGAAAATAGAACCGACTTTTAGAGAGTGGAAAAAAAATTACCTACATCTGTTAATAAAAGTCGGTGCTAAATCGGTAGATTAAACAGTACTTAGGACGAAAACAAAGATTTGTGGGATATTAAATTACACCGACCTTAATTAACAGATGTACTTAATATATTTGGGATATAATTTTTTGCTTTTAAAGGTTCTTTTTTTCTTTGAATATTTGTACTAGCGCTTAATAAGTACCCGCCACGGCTTCGCACGGGTACAAATTATATACCTAAACCATCATAGATCATCATAGCATGAAAACCAATATCTGTTTCTTTTCTGGGAGTGCAAAATACTTCATACATAAAAAGAATATAGGATTGTCACCTTTTGTCATGTACACTATTATAGAGAAGATTTGAATGTTTGTTACGAATAGGCTGAAACTTCTGGACCAATTTTAAAAATTCTTTAACCTTTAGAAACTGCATCTTTACCGACTGATGTAGACTGACATAGGCATAATATGCTAAAATAAATTAGGGATATGTATGAAAACTTCGATAATGTAATCCAACGGGTGGTTATACTACAATCTGAAGAAGACATCTTATATACATAAAAAAAGTCGTGTTTGTTACAATATTTATCATTCAAGAACAGCTAAACAGATTTGGCTGAAAATTAGTGAGGTGGTAGTTTAGAACCATGAGTTGGACATAGGATAGATTTTATCCAATTCCAGAGGGGCGTCACATAAAACGGTGATGATGAAAAATCTAGCTCGGTCTATTACTTAATTGCCGGGAAGAAATTCTTTCAGGGTTTCTCCTCGCCATGTGTGGGTGCAGGGCAAGTGTATGTGGGACTCCCAAAGGGTACCTACTAAAACCATTGTTTTGTATTGCATTTATACCATGGGGTCATGGGAACTAAATGTGACACAACCGCGAGTATACCTATCAAGTATCTGGGTCTCTATCTGTGGGTGGTTGCGTTATCAAAGTTTCTAAGCATGGAAAGTCTGCATATAAAGTGTTAAAATTAGTGTATATAATTTTTAAATATTTATAGCTTGGTCTGTTACTTAAATACTTTTTTGCCTTTATGGATCCCTCCACCCTGTGTGGGTGCAGGGCAGGAGTATGTGGGACGCCCACAGGGGACCCACTAAAACCCTTGGGTGTTTCGTAGCGCATTTATATACCAGGGGGTTACGCGTACTACATGTAATACAACCGCGACAATTTTGTCTGAGTGTCTATATAGAAATAAAGAAAAGAAAAAGAAATAAAGGTAAACATTTATTTAACAAATACAGAGTTATATCCGAGGGTGGGTCAGTATCATAGCTTTCAAAAGGATGATTTTAATTGTTTGTGTTGCCAAAGCAGGCTTGATAGAGTGTTATTTCTAAGTATGAAAAGTCTGCCAAAAAAGTGTGTTAAAATTTGTAATTTTTTTTTTTTGTCAATTACCGATATCTACCCACGCGGAGCCGGGGCGTGCTGCTGGTAATACTTATAGGAGAATTAGTAAAGTACGAATAATATTTATAAATTCTTAATAAAGAGTTATCTTCATCAACTTGGTTTTTCAAACTTTTTGAAAATATCGAGTGCATTAATATATTTAGATGTATTAAAGTATTTTACTTAACATAAAAGTTGAAAACATTTGACTATACCTTGCGTGACCATAACGTATACGGGTGAGGTGTAAGGCGAATTAATTAGCCGAATGGTGTGTACGGTTCTGTCAGCAACCGTACTGTTTAGATAGGTATTATGAGGACGCATACCAAAAGTTTATTGCAGAAGCTCAGAATTATCGGCTGTGTGGAACAGATGTGATTAGGACACCGACTAGATACTTACTAGACGCCGCTTCCTTAAAGTATTGTATAACTTTGTAATGGTCAAAAGTTAGCGGGGTAAAGGGGAAGACAGCTAATTTTGATTGGTTTGTTCAAGTTCTTGTCCTTGAATTAACCAATAAAAATTTTTGGTCACATAAAATGTAGTGGTAAGACAAGCGCGGGGTCCCAGCTAGGCGGTGTATAAAGGTATCTCATCGGTGGGTAAGGATAAGTAGGTATTAAACATTTTCTTGTTATGCATAGTGCACCTACTATGGCACAGTCTTCGTTCTCATCTTTGTGTGGACACCTTTAGGACGAATCATAATGTAAGTAATAGGTATCTATCTAATCACACAAGTCATGTACATCACACACTCACACGTACCATATCTACCTACTCATCACTATAGTGGGCGGTTGCTTTTAACCTTTACGTTTTTAAGTTGAAATATTTTGATATACAGGGTGCAACAATCGCAGTTTCGACTCCTTTGGAGGTTTATTCGATGTCGGATTCAAACTAATGATGTACAAGTATGTAGGTACTATACTTGAATGAATTTATTTATTTATATGATTAACAAAAAGTGTTGAAAAGTCGTTTTTAATTATAATGTATGATAATAATCGCCAGTTTCTCCAGTTGATGATAGCTTATTTTCAACTTTTGTCTTTTTCATTTGTTATAATGTAAGAAAAAGACAGAACCTGTGAATAAGCTATCCGACACCATCAGAAACTGGTGAATATGGTCCAAGCATACTAACTTATAAATATGTTACGTTATGACTAACAGTAAGATATTTATAAGTTAGTATGCTAAACCTAGAAACCCGATTGTCGCGCTTCAGACATTTGTCTCTCGACATATTATGCCGAAAAAAATTGAAAATGTAGGTTAAAATTAATGAAATCGATTGCTATAAAATGCGCTTTGAAATTCGTGCTTTGACTTATGTCTAACGTACCTAACATACTGAGAATACCAAAAATAGTTTTCAATCGACATCCGCCATTTTAATGACATGTGTCGTGTTCGAGATAAATGTCGAAAGCGTGAGAATTGGAGTCCAATAAGTAATATTCAGGAGTACAACTGGACTCGAACTGCAACTTGGCCGATGAATTCTCATTCATCGGCCTGGGAATATCCACCCTGTATAAAATGTTAATTAATTTGATGCGGGTAAAAACGTGATATTTTGATAATAATATTTATAAAACTGAAAGCTTTATGTGTACTTTATATAAGGACCTTTTAAACGTTGACCACATTTACAAGCAGCGGGGTAATCGTTTATGCGATAATGTAGCAACAGTCTGTTAAAATTATAATAGGTTTTTCTTGCTAAATGCTCGATGGTAAATTGGCAATTGTGAGGTCCTGATTTCTAACCCCAGATAACATAAACGCGTCACGAAAATATTTCAAATTCTAAGTAGCAGTTTGAAGTTAATAATGCAATAATTAGAAAAAAAATTTAAAAACAGAAAACATAAATTTTTTTCGATACAAACAGGAAAAATCAATAATCACATAACAACCAATAAAAAATATATGCAAAAAATTATTGAAATATTGAAAAATATATGAAAAAATTATGTAATCCTACGAGTATTAGTCTCATACGTGGACATAGTTTAGCAAACGCTATGAGTAAGTATCACCATAGGCGCATTGGACGTAAACATAGTCCGTGAAATGTGGGTAATATTCATCTCTGCTTACACCTTCAGTTAAGAAAGGCGTGAGCGCTATGTACGTGTGTAAAATGTACGTGGGTTGCCGTCACTAACTACTATTTTAAACGCCAAATTCTTACTGTCAAAACTATATTCATTCTGTAGCCCCTAATTCTACGTGACATCATAACAATAGTAATATATTAGTATAGAAGTTATAAATGTACACAAATGTTAACCGTAACGAGCCGCATGTTTGATGAGCACTTGAAAGTATTCCATCGGGAGAATATATTTTGAAATTTCATTTAGTATCGCAAGCTGCGTTCCAACGACTATGCGCCCACCAAGTTAACGCCCAGCGCGTCAGCACCCGCGTGTAACACGCTTTGAACTTTTCTGTATTTAATTTGAGTCTTATGACATATCAAAAGATTTAAAATCGTATTTATTGAAGTCCAAATACATACGGCACGCGCCCGCCTCCCGCATGCCATGTGCTATCACGTGTGGCACGTTCCACCGGGTGTGAGGTGGGTCCCGTGCAACGTCGCGCGTCGTCGTACGTAACGCCTGGAAGCTACTAGGACTTGTCCTAGTGAAGGATTTTTTTTTTTGTTGATGACCTAACCTAATGAGCCGGAAGGGCCTCTATTGGTTCACCGGACTTTTTCGGTGAGTCGCCGTCCGAGGACGGTCGAACCGAAAGTGAAGGAAGTATAGTCCAGTCACTACTATGTACTACTAGTATAAGCGGGTAAAAGGCGGGTGAGAGACGTGCGGAATGATTTGGCGCGTGCTGAGCGCAGCGCAACGCGTGAGCGTTTTCGACGTCGACGTCGTCCGAATAAGCACATGTAATTTTTAACCGACTTCTAAAAGGAGGAGGTTATCAATTCGACTGTATGTTTTTTTATGTTTGTTACCTCAGTACTTTCGAATGGGTGAACCGATTTTGATAATTTTTTTTTTAATTGAAAGCTGATGCTTCCCGTGTGGTCCCATCTCAGTTTGGTTTAGTTCTGAGAATGGCATCCATGAATTCGGTTTTTTTTGTTAGTATTTTAACTTAATATTATAACTAAATGTATTGACCATAGTAAGGTTAACAAGTCGACAAAGTCACTTACTTCAAACACACTACACTAAACAACTTAACAAAATCTTAGTTACCAAATTAGCATACTATCACTCCTGTATTTCCCGTAAGTATGATAAATAAAACTATTTAATAACGGATTTAATAGCGGTTTATTTTAGATTTTAAATCCCGACGTTCCAAAGTCTTTTTAAATTTAATGGTCACGGGTGGACATGAAGTCTGAAAAGACTGAAACGACGGGATTTAAAATCTAAAATAAACCGCGAGTAAATCCGTTATGAAATAGTTTTATTTCAATATATTAGTATTTTTGCGCGTCCTGAGAATCGAACCCGAGACCTCGGTTGTAGAGCGAACACGCTTAATTACTGGACCACCGAAGTAGTTAGTTGCCAATTATGTTATACAACCCAAAACCTAAAGCTATGTTACCACCTACAAAAGAAGATAATTTTCAAATAGCATCACAAGTATAAAATCTGGTTAATTTGCATGAACATCAAATACTTTTTACACAGGGTTTAAAAAATAAACAAATTCCCAGAAATGTTTTAGGTAAGTATGTAGATAAATTTGAAACTCCATATGGGTCGTATGCTATTGATACAAACACAATATACTTCGAATATTTTAATCCAAGCTTATGGTAGCGTATGTTAAATATTTGATTATTGATATTGTTGGTTTCTGGTACTTCTACAAAACTAAGGTATTGAAATGTGTGGCAGTAATATTTTTGGAATTTTAATAAACTTCTTTTGTCCAGCATATAAGTACCTAAGGCCTAAGTGTAATGGGTTATTGAAAAGCCTGGCGGCTCACAATTATTTGGGGCTTTAGTATAATGAAATAGAACAGTTATCTTAACATAATTTTCTTAAAAAGAACTTAGTATTTGGATTTATTTTACGTTGAAAGGCAATTTTGGGTGTATTAGGACATGTGATGATTTCACAAATAAATTGCAACGGATAGAACTAGATAAATAGTGAAAATGAAAATATGCTTTATTTTTTTGAGACGCGAGTCTACATAAAAATAGTCCAATTTCTTTTCCTACCGTGCAGTGAATGCCGGTTGAAGTTAATGAAGTTAAGAGTGTTGGAAGAAATAATATAATAGAATACGCCGCAGCATGTCATTGTGCCTATTTTTGATATTCTGAAATAGGCTTGCGCTTGACTACAACTTGCCTGATGTTAAACAATTAAAATGAAAAAATATATATCTAATTAATATTAATATATAATACCCACAGTATTTTATTTTCTAAACAATATTAAAAATAAAATTAATAAATGTACACATATTTTTTCTTACTTGTTACAAACGTGCTGTCAATTAAACATAGGAGAGCGCATTTTAAAACACACTAGCTTTGTACGCCGCCTTTCATACAATATATCCTTTTAAATTCATTTTTTCACATAGCTAATTGTCTGTTATTTAAACATTTATTACAAACTGTGACTCATTTAAATGTTAATAAATAATTAAGGTAACTGAAGATTAACTTACTAGTATTGACCCGAGTAGCACGTTGTTGGTGCCCGTTTCTCTGAAAAACAGTTACTTTATATTTAATTGTGTCACAGGTAATTGCGTGAGCGCTATCACGAGTCATGAGGTCGGTTTAATGCCAATACACTTCCCCTAATTGATTCCTATAACTCTTAATTGACGGAATATATTGACATTTTGAGAAAACTACTTAAATACTAGCTTATTTCTAGCTACAAATTCTGTAGTAGGTTCCAACGCCTAATATAGATACGGTGATACTTACTAACTTCCTAAACTTGGTCCTTTACATGTAACTTAATTAGAGGCGCTAATTATAATATACCCTGACACTACCAATTTCGAACCCTCAACAAAAAAGATGGTGGCTGTTAGCCAGATTTCAAGTAAATTAAGCATGAGGATTTAAATCAATTTTCATTTTAGAGTTATTAATCACTTTGATGTCACGTAAACCACCGTATAACTACCACGTCATTCTTATCTCTAACAGGATATTTGGGAAGATGTTTCATTATTCGTTTGCTATTAAGATGCTTTATAAGTTATATAATTGAGAACCCCTCTTTTGTAACTAGAAACAGCTAAACAAAAGACACTAAATAGGTACATTATTATAAAATACTTATTCAGCATGCAGACAGTCACTGCACTAACGCATAAAAGACCATTGACATGAGAGCGCAGCATGAAATGAGCATTCAAGTGCCAACATTGTACTATTATAATTCTTAAATAGCCACAAAATGGGTAGATAATTTTAGTTACGAACCCCTGACGTTAGTATGTAACAATTAAATAATTACGTATTCATAAACGTTTTATAAGCTCATTATAGCTAAAATTGGTTTATAATTTGTTTGTTTATGTCTGTCATCTTAACATTTATACTGATAAGAAAAAGACATTTTAACTAGAGTTTTATAAGGTTTTTATGAATAAGACCGTTTAACTAGCTATACCTATCAGTGGCGAAGATTCCAATCGACTTCTCTTTATAGTCCATGGAAAGTTACATTTGGGGTTGCGTTTTTTAGAGGACGCAATTCTATTTTTTTTATGTGTAGGGGGGGTCAGTGTAAAGCTAAAACCAAGTTTGTGGGGTCGCCACCCTTGTCCCACGGCCACCATCTTGAAAATAGGGGTTGAAATGGTTTTTACGGTATATCTCTTAAACTATTTATTTGATAAAAAACATTTGTTAGCATTTTTTGTTGCAAATTAAATTTTCTATAACTTTAGTCTAGTAACTTTTTGTCGTAGAACCATAAATAAAAAAGTTATAAGCGAAAATCTTCAGAAATTCGAGAAAAAAAATATATTTTCCGATGTAACTTTTTTTTATCATTTTACGAAAAAAATATATTTGACCATTTTTGTAGATCGTATTTTACCTATATTATACGTGTGTACTAATAATATGTCATCAGTTATTGTTTTTCTTTTTTTCGTTTTTTTTACTTTGTTCTTATAATTTTTTTAATTATAAATTTTACAAATCAATAATTGTTCAATTCTGTTATGGAGTGAAAAGGAGTCAATAATTAATTTTTCATAATATTGCAAAATTTATAATTAAAAAAATTATAATAACAAAGTAAAAAAAATAAAAAACAATAACTGATGACATATTATTAGTAGATACACACGTATAATATAGGTATAGTTAAGAGTACTGAAAAATAGTACTCACTTCGGAGCGCTGTAAAACCTTAGCTATTGACTTAATGAAAAAATGATGGAAATAAAAGTTGTTCCTCAAAAAACGATCTACAAAAATGGTCAGATATCATTTTTTCGTAAAATGATAAAAAAAGTTACATCGGAAAATATATTTTTTTTTCTCGAATTTCTGAAGATTTTCGCTTATAACTTTTTTATTTATGGTTCTACGACAAAAAGTTACTGGACTAAAGTTATAGAGAATTTAATTTGCAACAAAAAATGCTAACAAATGTTTTTTATCAAATAAATAGTTTAAGAGATATACCGTAAAAACCATTTCAACCCCTATTTTCAAGATGGCGGCCGTGGGACAAGGGTGGCGACCCCACAAACTTGGTTTTAGCTTTACACTGACCCCCCCTACACATCAAAAAAATAAAATTGCGTCCTCTAAAAAACGCAAGGTAAGGCCTAAAAAATGTAACATTTCAATGGACTATTAGGAATTGATTAGGTAATGTTGTTTAGTTTATTAAAATTAGGTAGGTAACGCCTAAGAGTTTTAAATAGCAACAAAAATGAGTACCTATAATATGAAGGTGGTGGTTATTGGTGGCTATATATTGAAGAGATATTATTCTCATAAGTAGGAACTTTTTTGGTCCGGCTTCCCTTTTTCAGAATTTCCACCTTTCACCACTGATACTTATATGTAGGTACTGTAGATAACCAAAGGAAACTTCAATTAAATAGATAGGTAAAAATGTTATTACAGCATCAATGATTGCATAAACAACCAACTTAAATACAGTATGTCTGTTTCTAAATAGGTATAAGTTAATGTAAGTATAATAGCATAGCAGCTATAACAATTTTTCTCTCTTCTAAAAATAATAATGTGTTTTGTATACCTACCAAGGTCTATTACAACATATCTTTTCTATATCTCATATTATTCAACCATCCGTGTAGGTAATCAAAATAGTATTACGGTGTGCTTATTTTGACCAACTTACTTGTACAAGTTATTTTTAAGTAGAAATAAGTGTGAAATTTAATTATTTGCGGAGAAAATGTAAAATATCTCCTCACGTTTTCCAACATAAAACTACTGTGTTGGTGCACTTATAATTAAGCGTGATCGCTTAATAACTAGGAGGTCCCGGAGGTTCTAATATACTCGTACTTGAAAAATTTTAGAAGCGGCTCGAATTTGGGAATTATGCCTGATGAACGGCAAAAGGCAGGTTCCCTAATATTATGTATAGGACAGGAATAGAATGTAGGTAATATTTACCTCTACCTACATCTTTGAGCAGTAGGCGTGAGCGTTAGGTAAAATGATATGAATGGATCGCAAAAACATACAGTGTCCATTGCACTGGCCAATTAATCTGAGTAATCATGCAAATTGAAATATTGAAAGCAGAGTAATTGCGTGTTCCCACACATCGCAGTTATGTGAGCTGTGAACGTTTAATCCGGAGTGTTTCTAACTGATTTGTGGTGGTGTAACAGTGCACAAACAAAAGCCACTGGACTTCGCATGGCTCTCATAAAACATCCACATATCTGGTTTTATCGGCAAACAAATTAAACAGTTAACTTAATACCTACCTACGCCATTATTTTACAGGCAGAACAAGAGCAGCAATGAACACTATTTAGGCCGGTGCCGCTGCTCAGTAATGTAAGCTATAACCACAATACATATACATATCCGACAACTATACAAGCTTGGATATTTTATGACATCCATCTGCACTAGGTAATCAAGTACACCTAGTATTTTCTTAGATTTACGCGAGTATCACACAAAGAAATAAAACAACTTTATAACGGAGTTTATCGCGGTATATTTTAGATTTTAAATCCCGACGTTTCAGTCTTTTTTTATTTCAAGTTTTATACCCTCAACTCGACCCAGACCAGTCGCTACGCGTGCTCGCTTCATAATCTGGTCAGAGGTCCCGGGTCCAGCAAAAGTATTTACAATAACAAATATTAGTAAATATAACTAAGTTTTATTAATAAGTCATTATTTTTATTTTTAACGAACTACGGGGTGATACATAATAGTGTTGTGGTAAATCAACATCATTCGCAAATACTTTCACGCTTAATATAAATCTTCCAACTAAAGATTTTGCAAAGGAAATTAGTGTTGGCTTCACTCGCTTGTGAAGAATTTATTATATACTTCTAACCAACTGAACCTACAGCGTAATATAATGTTTTTACTCTACTACTAAGAAATCTTCAGATTCGTCTTTTACTTTTATGGAATATTTACTACACAGAATAATTACCAAAATTACTTTGTTTTATTTATGATACATCTGTTCACTACCTATGTATGTACTTGATATGTTTTCCATCCACAAAATGCAGATTTTTTGCAAATCCATTAGACGAATGAATAGCAACATTGAAGTTTAGAACTACCTTACAAGTTACAAGTGCTTTGCGGTTAAGAGCGACGACGCGCGACGATGCAAACAAACTCGTGAGGTGTTTGACGCACCGTCTTGCGCCACCCGCTCCCGCCCACGCGCGCCTTGCCTAAAAACTATCTCACCTCACACACCCTCAATCATTCAAGTCCGTTTGCTCGACTCGAAATACTGTTACAGAATAAATGTGGAACCATTCTTCATTCATCCCTAAACAAATGTTGCTATGACGCCATATAATATGCGTTAATTTCTCGTTTTACACCAAACAACAAAAAACAATTGATAAAGTGATGACTAAATCCTTTTTGAACAGATTGTTGAATGGATGCATGCGAATATTACGGTCGTCATAAAATTTACATTTTCCGAGGAATCGTCGCCAATTAGGTTAGCGATACAGAGCATGTGCCCAAACGGCGCGCCATGTTCGGACACTTCACATCTATTTACATATTATTAGCTTTTTGTCGAACTTAACTGCCTTCTACTCAGTGTCGTTCCTGCAAACGTGTCAAATTTTAACTGCTTCCTTACTTATCCGAGATTACAAAATGCGCTGACATTAGCCGCAATTACAACATTATCCTACATAATATCTCGTCATTAAATAAGAATTCACTGCCAGTTAGTTAGACCTTACATAATAAACGTGACGGTTTATATAATGTCTTACATTACACTATGCGCATTTCAAAGTTTTGTTTTGAACTATGAGCCGATTAATCCACTAGAGACGTAATAATGAGACTACACAATCAGATGTGCTCACCCTTCTGACAACGTTTAATTCCAATCATACAAATCACACTTGATGTGTATCAAACATCGTAGATCACTATCCTACGATGTTCCAGGACATTAAGTAGGTATATCTGGGATATTCGTAAAATTATGATAAATATGACGCTAAAAAGTTCGATATTTCCTTATAATGTAGGTACTTTTACCAACTGTGTTTAAGTAAAAGTAGATAAAATAGCGTTACTTTCTTAAATATTAGCATAAAGCAAAGGGTGCCAAGTAGGTTGGCAGAACAATAAGGCGTCGTTGCCGGCGGCGACTCGTATCATTTACATCCACAACGTCTCGACTTATTGCACGCTCTGACGGTCCATACGTTCGTTCACCAGAAGAGTGAGCCATCCTAAGCTTTCAATATTAATAATTTATATGGTATTACCATAACATTGCTAAAAATCTAATATCAACAATAGACTATGACCTCTCTCCATTTATCTATCTATCTACTTTTAACTGTAGATACTATATCAAATATTTTCTGTTAAAATACTGGACACTGGATATAAACTTTTAATACACTAATAAATAGTGTTCTTGAAGGTGCACTGAAGGAACAAAAGCATTTTTGCTAGTTTCTTTAATAATAAAACCTTTTGCTGACTTCCCCGGTATTTGCTTTTATTTACTTGAGCATCGGCTTACAAACACCTAAGTTAATTGGAGAGCCGTTCAATTAACAATCAGCGATTATGTAAATAAAAGACTGGTTCAATTACTCTTCAAAAACCGGCCAAGTGCGTGTCTGGGTAAGTACAAGTTAAAATTTCGTCGGCGTTGACTATATTATACCGATCTTGTTACAATCGGTGCTAATTCTCGTGCGTACAAACGATTTTGCCATAATTATTACTGGAATTAGCTCTAATAGGTCCTTTTAGATTACATTACCCGTGATCTTTATTCTAATTTTTGAGGCAATTTAAATCTCTCTTTTTCTCTATGCTGTCTCCCGCTTTGCCTGAAGGGAAGTGGACAAATTAACTTTTCAACTATATATATTAACATTCTGATTAATTTCGAACCTGGCCGGGTTCAAATCCCGAGACTCTTTACGGTACAGCTGTTGATCCTGGCTCACAGGAGTATCAGTGGCGGAATCGCGGTGTTAATAAAAAAGGCATTTACTATAAAAGTTTTACTTAATTTTAAATTCGTCACTTTGACGTTAACTATAACTTCGTAAATTATAATTCTCGAAAAATAGTCTTGGCAACGCCATAAAATACGTATCCAAAGATCGATACATACGGTCTATGCAAACTATTACAACTAAACGAAATGAAAAAATGTTATCGAAATCGATAGTGGTTTTTGAATTACATACATACATTAAAATGAGCTTCGTCCGCTACACCTTTGAATCGATTCGACCGTCCTCGGACGGCTCACCGAAAAAGTCCGGTGAACCAATAGAGGCCCTTCAGGCTAATTGGGTTAGGTCATCAGCAAAAAAAAAAGCTACACCTTTGACTTCCCCTCAAGCTCCCGTGTTGTGCTGTAGGCAACGCCATTATTTTTAAATCTTATTCTCGTACTGGCTTACGTGACGCAATGACGACGCCCTCCTAGATTTGATGCTTTTTCGCTATTAGTTATTAGAGTTACTGCTATATTTTATTCTTATTTTTTTGTTAAGTTTCTTGTTATAATGAAGGGTGAAACTTTACATAGTGGAAAGCGAAATCTCGTGTTCGAAGTGTTGGACTCTTTTGAAAACGAAAAACGGAACAATCAGTTGTGTTTACCTGTTGATCAGGCAGTAAAATGAACCTGTATGGAAAAAAAATAAGAGACGAAGTCGCGGTTGGAAACTTGTTGTGATATTTTTTTTGTGCACACAACCAAGCGTCTGTGATGTCACCGCCCCCAGGTCTCAACTTATTGCGCCTGGTTAGTATGTAGCTTTAAAAATTTATGAATCAACTTCAATGTATGTATCAAAAACCACTCTACCGATTTCGATAACATATACTATGGAACCACCTGGGAAGGATGCCCTTTGAATCGAAAAAAGAGTTTTCCAATTGTTTCGTCTTAGAAAAAGAACTAACATTTTTAACAAGTTGTTTCTTTTTTCCATTTCATTTCCAACAAAAAAGATTCCATTGAAATTAAAACCTCCACCTACTTTTTGAATTCTTTTTTGAACGGTTTTGTTTGGATTCTGAAACCTCAGAAATAGATTTACTGTACGGTTGTAAAATTGCAACTGTAAAAATTGAAATAAGAGTACCTATCTATTTTTGTACTACAAATACTTAGGTACTCAGGCCAGATTTCCTAATGTACCTAATCTCGCAAGTTTTAACTCTTGGGACGCATCTATTCACCTCAACCTTTGTATGAAAGGCTTTATAAGGTAAATTGAAATCCCAAAGCACAAGAGAACACGGTCATATGCGTAACAAACGAAACCCACAAAATTCAATTTCAAACATTGGGTAAAGGGAATAAAAATTGGCAAAAGTAACTTTAGTACCTATCAAGGATTGCGCCATGATTAGTCAGACCATTAGGCATGAATTATTAATAGAACATAGACTATGTTTGGCTAACATTTACAGTTAATTAAAAGTAAGTAAGTATGGTCTAAAGCATAGATCAAATAGTTTTAGGTTAAGTTGACAGTCGGTCTACCATTGGTAACAAAAAAGCGCTATGTATTAAGTACCCGAAGGTGTAGGCAGAGGTGAATATCACCTACTTTCTGCCGGCTTGTTTTTAGGTCCTATACGTAATAGGGCGGCCGGTCTTTAGGCACATTTTCAAACTTCCAGCTGAAACTAAGATATATTAGAAAAGATTTTATGCTCGACCCGGGAATCGAACCCGTGACCTCGCCGTTATTATTAATCAAACACGATTACCACTGGTCCATCGAGGCAGTTAAAATGTTAATTTAATAATATTTTTATTGTACTTTCATTATATTATTTATTCATTATTTTCGTATCCATAACTCGATTAGGCAGCGGGTTGCGTGATACGTGTAATTTAATTGAAACCCACGTCGAATGAAATTATTTTAAGAGGAATAGACCAATTTATAGAAACGCACGCACCTTTATACTACCATAGGGTGTGATGACTCGACTTTGTAGTCGTCAGCCGAAAGCTACGTGCTCTATACACAGTTCAACTATTTTTGCCATGAATGACCATCTCTTTACTCTTTACTCTTTTCCCCGTATTCATAAACATAATTTAAGCTCATTATAGCTAAAATAGGTTTATAATTCGTTTGTCTTTGTCTGTTATCTTGACATTTATACTACTAAGAGACAAAGTCCATATTATCTAAAGAGTTTTATAATTTTTTTTATGAATAAGGTCGTTTGAGTACCAAACCATCTTTACTTAAAGTGTTTCAAACTTTGAGTTTTTGTGTCAGGGGTTTCTTTACAGTTTCTGTACTCTATACGCTAATTTTTGTAAAATACATCACTTAAGTATATATAAATTTTATTTTGTAACTAATATACGAAAGTTTGTATGTATGTGTGGATGGATATTTGTTACTCTATTACGCAAAAATTACTGACGGAATGGATAAAATTCGGCACAGAGATAGATTATAGTCTGGAATAGCAAATAAGATTATTTTTACCACGCAGACAAAGCCACGGATAGAAGCTAGTATACACTATAATAATTAAGTTAATTTCACAGGAATGGCTCCAACCATTTTGATAAATGTATCAATCTAGCAGGTTTAATTACAATAGGTATTTATCAAAAACACGAGCGAGGCTCCTTGGCCCAAGTAGCATTCAATTATTATATTATTACTTATGAAAATACTTTCAATTTTTCTTGAAACTTGCGTCTACATAAAAACTGTCCTATTTCATTTCCTACCGTGTAGTGAATGACAAGCAACTACTGAGAAATACAGCCAAAAAAATCAGCACTTAGTTTTTTTTTTTTAATAAAATAGATAAGTATTTAGGTACTCATCTATTACATCCATATGTAATGAAAAAATCTATTTGTTTCCTAAATTAGGTCTTTTGGCCTCAACGATATATTCTACTACTTATAAAAAATTCCTAGTACCTAATAGAAAATAATAACTTTGCCCAGCATTCCTTGGTGCCGGTAAATCTACAGTCGCTACGCTACTCAATAAACTATTTATTCCTTCACTTTTCAAAATTCAGATTCAAATGCGTTAAAAATAAAGAATCCTGCATTACCACTGTCACCGATTACTCAAGGATATTGTAAATCTCTTCGCTTGCAGCAGTATTCACATCATTCAAATCGTTAGAATAGGTATGTACCTACTATATATTTAAGTTATCCTACTTTCTTTCTCAACTTAAACCATAACTCAATTCAAGTTACATCTTTATAGATTCAGCAAGCGAATAAAGATGATATAAATTCTTCCATTCATGAAGGTGCGAATTTGCAAGTGCGTATTGAAGGGCGCGCCCGCCCCTTAGCCCTGCGCGCAGCGACCCTGGCGATGACGTCAACGGCCCACCGCACACCACCCGCTTGTAAATATAGCCACGCCACAGGTTTCGGCCCTTAGCATTCACTATTCTCGTATTAGTTGTAGGTAATAAAAAATGTAGTTATTCCCTCCCATGGGCTACCCAAAACCGCTTACATAACGACTTGTCCAGATAAATTTAAATAAAAAAAATAGGTTCTTCATGTCCATTTAACTGTCTATCTAAGGTTTAGCACAGAAACTGTCGACACTAAGAAGCTGTAATTTTGCATGGATATATATTTGAGTCAAGTTGATAAAACTTCGTCTCAAATAAGTCGTACAGCATGAAATATTCCTAAAAAAATTACCATTTGAAATTAAAAGTCACTAGGCATATAACAACAAAACTCTAAGATGCGCATGACCCGACAACGACCGGACAAAATATGCTTAATTTTTAAAATGAAAAAGTTAGATCGTTATTCTCTCAAACAATTTTCTCGATTTTGCAAGTGCCGTTTAGTCACTTTCTGTCAAAGGATAATCAGGGTTGTAACGAATAGTCCAACTTTCTGTCTATTACATAAATTAATTTGATCGGAAATTTAATAATTTATTGTATTTTTACCTCCCTTAATTAAAAATTACATTCTACTTACACTTATATCAAATCATTTCGTTGTTCACAGTTTACAATCCGTAAATTGTATTTGGATTTTGGAGATCTGCCTCAACAGTTATACCTAAGCTAGAGTGACTCTTGTTTTGAAAAGTAAGTTAATTTATGAAGACACCTAGGATATTCAATGTCTCTTACTCCTACGCATCAAAATGTATCCACTTACCAGTGCCCTTTACGTAGGTAGTCAATGAATTGTAATTCTTTTAACATTTAGCTGTTCAAAAAATAAACTTCTTTGCTTTAAAAAAGTTGCGAAATTATAACAGTTCCACTTGCTTGCTTCGGATTTTAAATCGTAAACGTTTTACTGCCTCATTAAAAATCGAGAGCAAAGCTTAAACTTCTTATTTTCGGCAGGAAATGAGACTAGACTTTTGAACTCAAGCACATGAATCGGTGCTCGTTAAAATTATGTACCTTTTTCTTTCTAGAAACTTTACTTTTTTATATCATTTGACAACAATAACATTTTGCTATCTTTATTTGTAAACTACTAATTAGTATTGAAATAAAACTATTTTACAATGTATTTTATCGCGGTATATTATTTTTTTACAGAACGCAACTTAAATAGGTTTGTAGGTAAGTAGTAAAAATAAATGTTTGTAGGTAGGAGTAATAGATTTGATTAATAAGTTTGGACGTCAAATACCTCAGTCAGTATAAATAATTTTGGCAATAGCTTTGTAGACTTTAGGCGAAGATTTTTTTTTGAAAAATAAAATGACAGCGCGAGTTAGGTTTAAGCGGCTGCTATTAAATTTGTCAAAAATTAACTCTTTATCTTACGCTGTCACTTTTGAGCGGTGCCAGTAGTAGGAAAAAACAAGTACCGGGTAAAATGAATGAGACATCTTGGAAGCTTGCTAACGTGCAGCCCGTGCCCAAAAAAGGCAGTCGTGCCGATCCTACCAACTATAGGCCTATTTCGATCACCTCCATACTCTGTAAGAGCATGGAGCGTATTTTTAATCGCAGGCTCCTGGCGTACCTAGAAGCCAATGATCTCCTCACCGACCGACAGTATGGATTCCGCAAGAATCGGTCGACTGGGGATCTTTTAGCGTGCGCCACATACATCTGGAATGTGGCCTTGGAGAAGTACGGAGAAGCACTAGCAGTTTCTCTTGATATCTCCAAGGCCTTTGACAAAGTTTGGCATGATGGTCTTATTAGTAAGCTTCCTTCTTACGGCTTGCCCACTGGTTTCTGTGATTGGATATCGGACTTCTTGAGGAATAGATCAATCCGAGTGATGGCTGCTCTTCCGATCAAATGGATATTAATGCCGGTGTTCCTCAGGGTTCGGTGCCCTCTGCGACTCTTTTTCTGCTGCATATTAACAATGTGCTTAAACCCGATACCTTTGGGTATGCAGACGACAGCACAGTTGTAGAGAGTTATATGTCCAGTCCCCGTGCCAGTGCGGCTGAGATTCAGTCCCATAGAGAAGCCATTGTTGAGCGCTTGAACTTGTTTCTCAAGGCTGTCTCCGACTGGGGCAACGCCAATCTAGTCAAGTTCAACGCTGGTAAAACCCAGGCGTGCCTATTTTCCTCCAAAAACAGGCCATTCCAACTGGCTTCTACTTTTCTTCTCAATTTTGACCCGTACATTGAGTCCAAGGCTCAACTAGCTGCCAAAAAGCTAGGTGTCCTCGCGAAAGTGCGTCAGTATTTCACGCCGAATCAGATGCTCGAGCTATATCAAGCACAAGTTCGTTCATGCGTGGAGTACTGCTCGCATCTTTGGGATGGGTCAGCTAAATAACTACTCGAGGCGTTGAAGTCTTTTGAAAGGCGAGTCAAGAGGCTTATTGGCAACGAATCCCTCGTCAAGGCTAAGTTGCAAAGCCTCGAGCATCGCCGCATAGTTGCTAGTCTTTCGGTCTCTTCTCGGATACACTTCGGAGAGTGTGCGTTGGAATTACACAATCTAATTCCCCCATCCCCGTTCTTCCATCGGACAAGTAGACGGCTAAGCGCCACGGTTATATGGTGGAAATTCCACGGGCACGCACAAAGCGCTTTGCTGCCACTTTTATTGTGCGAACTGCCAAGTTTTAGAATTCGCTGCCGGCGTCTCTGTTTCCCGATAGCTATAATCTACCTGTCTTCAAGTCACGAGTGAATCGGTATTTATTAGGTAAGCGCGTTCCATCGTAGACTGCAACATTGCTTCACATCAGGCAAGTGGTGGTCAAGCGTAAACCTATTACAGGATAAAAAAAGTAGAGACCACAATCTTTATTAGTAGTTGGCTATCGACTATCGCGACGGTTCTACTGTTATTCTATAATCCTTGCTACTCTATATCTACGAAGTTTTGCCAATTTGGAAGCATACTCTTTCAATAAAAACAAATATAAAATCGGTCCACAATTGAGGTAGTAATCGGCGAATATACCTTCATAAAAACAAAGATGCATACAACAGAACACAGAACCTGCTCCTTTTTTTTCAAGAAGGATAATAATGAAGAATTCCATATGCACTTAGAGGTTTTTCTCGACATATGTATACGTAGTAGATATATTACCTACTTTATCGCACGTCTAAAACGACGGGGTGTTATAAGTTTGACGTGTCTGTGTTTATGTCTGTCTGTGGCATGACGAATAGCTCCCGAATGGATGAACCGATTTTGACTAACTTTTTTTGTTCAAATGTGAATTAGTCGGGATTCTTAGATAAAAAAATAAAGGTGGAGCTCGAAATTAATTTTTTAATTTAGATTTGCAGTAATCAAATGCGACACACAAAAGAACATCAATGATATTGTATTTAGTGGCCCCACGCTGTTCCCTACATAAATACAATATTCCTACTGAAATACAGACCTTTCATTAGATGGGCTTCATTTATAAACGAAGCACCCCAACTGGTTAGATTAGGTTGGAAGATGAAAGGTAAAGGAGTATAATTAGCGGAAGGTGGATTGAGGTTTGTGCAAGATTAAACCTATCTGTAATTCTTAACTGTAATATTTTTATATATTTAGGTAGATGATAAAACTATTTCTTTTACTTTATTTAGTAGTAAGATACACAATTATACTATAAAAGTCCCTTTAGATTTAGTTTAATAATAATATTCTAGGTCAATAACATTCCATAACACAAACTAAGCTAAGTTTGTGTTATGAAAATCAAATAACTGATTTAAACTTCACATATACCTACTACTACTTTTCTTGTGTAATACATATTTACATATAATAGAGAATTACACCCATACTCAAGCACACAGACATGGTCATCATACAAATGTCTGTCTCGGGTGGAAATCGAACCCACGGCCTACGACGTGATAAGCAAGTACATATCTTACCGACCACGCCCGTCCCGTCATTTAAACTAATAATAAAAGTGCCAACATAATTCGATAACTTAAATGAAATAAGAATTTTATTCAAATACATATACTGAAAGTAAACAAGAAATTTCTTCCCTCCCTTTTTAAAAGCTAGGCAAAAAAAATTTTGTAACGAGCAATGGTCACCGATCAATTACTTTGTTTGTAATTCATTACCGGTTCTTTAATATTACTTTGCGATTCTCTCTAGTCAACGTTACAAATAAGATTAAGGCAGAACTTTTCTCACTGAGAGTCGCAGTAGAACAGAGGCGAAGCCGCACTTAGCCACAGTTAATTTGTTTTTATTGTTAAACTTTCCACATTTTCAGTTTCCTCAACGTTAATGTTAGCGTGTTGTGTTAGGGCTACGTCAATGCCATACGTACTTACATATATCTTAATCAAATCATGTTAAGTGATTCGCGACTCAGGCTTATCAACACTAGAGAATAACTGAAACACTGATTCTAAGTTATCGGTTTAAATCTTTTGGGTTGGCAATTTTTGTCGGGTTTACACATAGGTATAGATAAAATTATAGTAACTCCGGTGTAACCAACAATTTGCTCCTTTTCCAATTAATTCAACACGCTCATCCCCTGAACAACTTCTAGGAAGTACAGTGGCGTCCAAATTATTAGGGACAGTACATTTTAGATTTTTTAATTCATACACATTCATTTTGTCTGCAAATACAATAATTTGTACACGTATGTGAAATACGTGACAATGCAATATTATGATGATGTGAAGCTGATTTAATGGTGGAGGTGGAGGGTGGCCATAGAAACTCCGTAATATAACGACACAACCACATCGATTTGGACTCGTATCTTTAGTCTTGACAAGTACTTGGTCTTTAAATGGTATCCAGGGACTGATGATGAAGTTGAATGGTAATTATAGGAACTCCGTAATCAAACGTCACAACCCCATCCTATAAATTATAATGTCTGTATAGCAAACGTCTACTAAAAAGCGCAAGGAACTTCGTTGCGACTGGGTTCCATAGACCCTTCGTTTAGTTTTTTATTATAACGAATTACAGAACGGTGCCGCGGTGAGACGACAGGTGGATGATTTAATAAACACGATATCGTATATGTTGGCACATCTTCTTCTCGATGCATCGGCTGTCATTTTATACTGTCATCGCGTCCGTCTTTGAAGTCCCCTGTCACTCGAGAATGTCATTATGAACGAACGAATGAACACCGCGCGCGGGTGAAGCGGCTATCTTAGAATGGCTGACACTGCACGTTGAACCGTTGTGGCGTCCGGTAGTGCAGATGCAAATACGTGCTCGGTGAACTTTACTATTTAATCCAACGTAATCTTAACGATCTGTAATTAACTGGTAGAATTCATGATTGTGCTATCGAGAGATTGGGGTGAAGTGATATTTTGCTGTAGTTATTTTATTGAAATACCGTCTTCTTACCCGATTATCCACGCCTACCTAAAGTTGTCTGCTAATCTTGATATTTTTTAGTCTAAAAACCTTCAAAAGCCTTCATATATTTTAGCATTGTTTTCCAAACATTGTTCTGCCATGGCCTGGTAATTGCCCTTCCACGCATATTTATTAGATAATAGTAAAAATCTTTTATTGATATGTACTAAGATAATATTTTGGTGTCGCCTATTTAATTTAAAATGTTAATGCAAAATATAGAGCTGCTGCTAATTTTTTACTCAAAAATGACGAAAGTTTTTATGAGGTCTGTCTCCACTTCAAGTCGGTTTTTATATTTATTTTGAACGGTAGGGTTGCAGCCCAAGTTTCACATTTATAAGTTGTGACAATAGGCATTGAAAAACTTATTACTAATTTTGTGTATTCTTGACAAGATAACCAATAATCTATAAATGGTCTTGTATAAAATAGGCATTATTTTAAAAATAAATATACAGGAATGTCGCGACCGTTATTTTATTTTGATGACCTGGTACCGGGTTGTGACCCGGCAAATGGGAAATGCTGGGCATTTTTGTTACATTTTTAGCTATAATTACATACTTTAATTATTTGGAAACAAAAACACAGAATTCTTTACTTTGTAGATATGATGGCTTTTGAAAGGTTTTAGACTAAAAATATCAGGAATAGCAGACAACTCCAGGTAGGCGTGAATAATCGGATAAGAAGACGGTATTTCAATAAAATAACTACGGCAAATATCACTTCACCCCTATCTCTCGATAGCACAATCATGAATTCTACCAGTTAATTACGTTCAGATTACGTTGGATTAAATAGTAACGTTCACCCAGCACGTTATTGCATCTGCACTTCCTGACGCCGCAACGGTTAAACAAACAGTGTCAGCCATTCTGATATGGCCGCTTCACCCGTGCTCGGTGTTCATTCGTTCGTTCATAATGTCATTTTCAAGTGACAGCTGATTTCAAAGACGGACGCGATGACAGTATAAAATCACAGCTGATGAGAAATAGATGTGCCAACAGATAAATAAGAAACTTTGTTGATAAATGAATTATGACTTTTACTTTCTTTTGATTTAAAGGCAACTCAATAAGTTTCCTAGGTTTTCGAAGGTATTTGAGGTGTTTAGGTCAAATTGTGAAAAAAATCTAATTATCAGACAAAATTAACACAGATATTCGTCTTACTATCACATTTAGTTTAATATCAATACTAACAATTTAAGTGAACCGTTTTATAAGTATATCACACGAAACTCGTCATCCCCGCAATGGGGTTACCCGACAAAGAACTAAAGTTATCGACATATCGCAAAGGATTAGCAAGCTGAAGTGGCAGTGGGCCGGCCACATCTGTTGAAGAACTTTTAACCGCTGGAGAAAGCGAGTTTTTGAGTTTGAGTGGAGATCACGTCTTAGCAAACATAGTGTAGGATGCCCTCCAGCTAGGTAGAGCGATGATCTGCGAAAGTTAACCGGCAGTGCTGGATGCAACAAGCCGAAGACAGGGTGAAATGATGCTTATTGGGAGAGACCTAAGTCCAGCGGTGGACTGCAATAGGTCGATGATGATGATCACACTAAATTTATTGTGCTTTTGCTATTGCTTGTGTAACCTGCACAAAACACATGGTTTCTTGACTATTGCATTGTTATTGACCACTAGTAGGTATATAGTCTGTATACAGCTTTATTGACCATATAATCAATAAAAAATCGAATCATGATCGATTATCACAATAATAAAACCGGCAAATCCGTAAAATATTGCAGCGTGGACTTTAATCTATCGTTATTTTGTTTCAGGTTCAAGCTAGTTGGTTGAAATTACTATCAGTATTAATAACCGATTATTCTACACTAAAGTAGAAGAAGAGAAGAGATCTGACTTAGAAACGGAGAAGGTTGAATAATGTGGTCGGGCAAGCGCCCAGCTGGAGGTGGTGTAGTGTCGTATACTTAGTAGCGGTAGATGCGTGTGTGGTGGCGTGTGCTCAGCATGCGCGTCTGCTGCGTGGCGGTGCTGGCGGCGCTGGCGCTGCGCTCGGCGGCAGAGCCCGCGCGCCGCTACCCGCCTGGGTGGCGCAGCGACCGCGAACTGGCGCGCTCCCGCTCCCGCCCGCTGCACGATCTCTTCGAGCCGGATCCCCCCAGAGCCATCTCCAAACGCACTTACATGTACCGACCACCGCCGCCTCTGCCCCCCAGCGCCATCTCCAAACGCACTTACATGTACCGACCACCGCCGCCTCTGCCCTCCGGCGCGCTCTACAAAGAACGACGCCGCCCGCGCTACAACAAACGAACCCCACACCTGCTACCCTTCACGATCGCTAATCAGATAATACTGAGAGCGTCGCGCTCCGAGAGACAGTTTGATGTTCCTCAAATAGGTAAGTGTCATTTGGTATTTCAATATCTAGTAGACACTACTGTTTAACACTAACGCTGACTATTTTCATGAGCGTTTATAATTTTTTTAAAGCCTAAAATACAAATCAGACAATATTTTAAAGAATCTAGTGGTAACTGTACAAAACGCCTAAATACCTACGTTAATGCTCAGCATTTCATGGAGTAAGCTTACTGGATCGGCAGTTAATAGAGGAGGAAGTGTGCCCGTATGTCTTGCCCCATGTCTACTTTGAATAGGCAGGTGACAATAACAAGTGCCGCCACAGACACAGACCGATATTGGCATATAGGTACCTACACATTATGCATGAGTTCAGAGCTAATTGGTATGTCACACGTACGATTGGTGGTATCGCGCAATCGATTAATACATACCTGTGTTAGATATGTTTTAATCGATTGTGTGATGTAGATACTAGACCCTCCGAATTGTTTAATAATAGAAATGTTAAAAATAATACGTTAGGTTCTAGGAGGACATTGAGAAAACAGAGATGGTCATTCAATATAGTTATGTCATTATTTAATTTTTAAAGTTACTTAAGTTATTTGTTGTAGCCGAAATTATTAAATAACTTAATAGCAAAATTTGTTGGAAGATGCGTTTCCTGCTGGACTAAACTAAGTATCCTAACCTAATGCGTAGGTAACTAAATCTTCCGGGAACGTAACCTTAAAGTAGAGGTATTACCGCGATAGACGGCAAGACTTTGCTAGCCTTTCGATCGGCTTGGATAGTTCTGATCACTAGGACATCATCTTATTAGTTTGTACTATTAATTTATTCCAAATAGTTTTCATATCTCGGGTCAATTGAGTTCCAGTATGGGTGCATATGGAGCTGTTAAAAAAAGAACGCCATCAACACGCAAACTTCATGACGTGAATGATGTGCCCAACTGATTTAGTAGACACGTACACCTACTCTTCGATTAAGAAGCGGCGCGCCACGTACGGTGCTGAACGTGCTAGCTTTACTAATTTCCCCAGTCGTATTTATTTTTTCTATTGAGCAAACTTTATTCCAAAAATAGAACGCGATATCGTCTCAATGGCCACTTTGTTTGAATTTCACTTCAGAACAACAACAATGTTGAACTTTTTTCAGGTCAACAATGGTACTTACATATACCTGCGATGACAGTAGATAGGTATTGTACGCCTAGGTACCTACTTAGTACATTCGATTTCTACTTAACAAAAAACACGACCAAAACCAAACACATTACCGTGTAGGTATTACTAATAGATGCTAGCAAATGTTATTCACTTTAACAAACACGAGATCTAAATATTACAAACATGAAGTTTCTTCAAATGTTTCAAAATCTGAGCAGATCACAACAATAATAAAAAATAACGTTATTAAAATTTTTTCATGTACTAAAGCAACTCTTGTAAACACTTAAGATAAGTTGAAATAAAGGAATACACTATTGAGTATCCAATTTAATTGAAATCCAACAAACATCAACTTTCGATTAGAATAAGCGCAAAGTTAATTTAATCTTTTTACTTTGAAGGAGTACAAAATTCTTATAAATTAAAACACCTACTCATTTAACATGAAAAATTTCGTGACCAGACCAGAAACACGAGTGAATTAAGAAATAAGTGAATTTAGTGTCACTACATGAATAGATCTATTCATGGGGTGACACTAAATTCAGCGCAACGTGATGGAATTTTTGAGAAGTATATAATAAATGAACCTAACATTATTTCACTTTATTACTTAAAGTTATGTTTATGATTAATGAATTAATAAATTAATATAACAGGGAGTGAGCCTCAATGATTTTCTGATCAATGATTTTCGGTTAGTAGCCAACCAGACAAAACTTAACCAAACCTTTAACAATATAAACTACTGGTACTACAAGATCAAAGCATTTATTCTAGTTTAAATTAGCTGCATAGATAACACAAATAACTATTTGTGGTTCTAATCATATTCAGTTTGGCATGCTAGTTGTACATGACACATACCAACTACCTTCATGATACATTCAGACAAGTAAAAAAATAGCAAACGTTGAAGTTTTTCCACAGATCTTGGTTTTCGCCCTACTGGTACTGTCTAACTAATCTACCGATTTAGCACCGACTTTAAATTTGTTTTTCAATTTTAGAAGGTGACTCTTTTTATCTTTGAATTTATTTTCAGATTTTTATGTTAATACACTTTCTCTTAATTTTTGTAAATTTCTATAAAAATCCCTAAAAAATATACCCCACACGATGTTTTTAATCATGTAAGTAAGGAGGAGGGGATTCAAAATACCCCCTGCCCCAATGTAAATGTTAGCCATTGACTACAAGCATAAACTAAGCAAAACTTACTATTGCGACGGTTCTACGGTAAATATACAGTTACAGTAGAATCTCCAAAGTTCATAATTTTCAAAATGGGTCATAACATATATGAAAAAATCATGCAACGTAGAACCTCCTCCTGTTTTTTTCAGGAGTCCGGTAAAAAAATAGATAGGTTACCTTTAAACAAGCTAATCCAGAACAAAAGAAACTTAAACTTCTTTTGTCTACGTTGTACCATGACATTGTTTCCACAGATTAAATTATGTAACCAAGTAAGTTCACTGACTAGATTGGATGTTTGCCTTGAGTTTGATCCTCAAATCAGGCAAAAGTTATTTAGTTGTCTGTATCTTTGCTGTTCTGAATTTTACATTAGATGACAGCACCTTCGTCTAACACGGCTGTTAATTATTAACCTACTTTGCGGGTTCACTACGGCACTCATGTTTAGCAGACTGGTCTTATTCACGCCACACTAATTCAGTTGTTTATAAGTTTGCATTTATTGTACATTTAAACATAAAGTTTTTGCGTTTGCCCTGGTTTAAATTTTTAAAAAAGAAAGATCACAACGCCAAAAATAATCGGATTTCAGGATTTGGACTGAAGTCTATGGGATATACACAGTTTTGCACAGCTGAGAGAGCTGCCAAAACCCCTATAACCAAATCGTATATACATATTATGAAACAAATAGCTACTATCAAAATATGTCTATGCTCTTTGATTTGTTGTTATCTTCACTACGAATAGCATAGCAAATATCAAAACATTAAAAAAGTCACGTAAATAAATTTAGTAGCGGTATAAAGATACCCGAATCAACGGTGACAGCGGATAATTTCACTGAAAGACTAATATGTATTAAAATTAAATATGACTTTACGCGTCCCGAAATTTAAGTTATTTTCAATACCTAAAACCTTAAAATGTAGATACATTGTATTGTTGTTATTATATTATGCTACAAAAAATGTAACTTGAGGTTAGATTGCGAGCTCGAACAGCTGGACATACAATGACAGTGTTCATTGGACACACGCAACAGGTCTATTAAGCTCTTCCGACACCACTACATCTCTTGTTAAACACGTATAAAATACAACTTATACACTTTTGCAGCAAAAAGAACAATGTTACAAAATATCAACAGTAAAAGAATTTAAACTTCCTAAGAAAGTCGCAAAAGTTTCACTTATGTCTACCGACTGTACTAACATTGCACTATATATTCTCATTTAATATACTGTTTTAAATTTAAAAAATACAAGGTTATTATAATACCCTATATGTTATTATACTAGCCTACTTGCATGATTCACTACGAAAGCTTTGGCATAGAAATATAATATAAACAGACGCTTTAATGTCTTCGCAAAGTTCAACCTGCTTGCCAGTGCTATTTTCAGTTTACTTATTCTATAGGTATTTAATAAACTGTTTAAGTAAGTACAAAGAGACTTAGGTATATTGTTTTGTATTTGACAAAGATATTAAATTTATACTGCCTACCAGTAGTCTGGACATAACTAACAAAATTGTAATCAGTTACATAGTCCTAGCGAACAAAATTCGCGTAGTCTAGTGTGGTACCGATGCATATTGTCGTAACGTACCTATTTATTTCCGTTATAGCGACCAAATAAAAAACATTAAAGAAAATAAGTATAGCTGGTTGCGCATTACGCTATAGCATGGGTAACTGGATCTAACTTCGGTTTGCTTTCATAAGTATTTCTTATATGTATATGTATACTAGGCCTTGACGTCTATTACAGACGATTTAAGCAGTTTTCTGTACGAGGCACCTTTTGTGATGCCTGAACAAACCAATCCGAGAACGGCACGATCGTCCACACCGCGAACAAGTGTGCGCCGCGACTGGTGGAAGCATGTCACTGGCGTGTCGCTTCCCTCTTTATAAGGCTAATTTGTCGAACCAGACACCGTCATGAAACTGCTGACCATGCCTGACACGCTTCCTCCACTGGCTCCTACTTTCCGCAAGCTGTTCCCAATTGCTGTGTCCAATGTTAAATGAAGCTAGGTCACGCTTGATGCAGACTTTAAAGCGAAGCAAAGGCCAGCCAAGAGTCCTCTTTGCATCCGCTACTGCACCAAGCATGACCTGCCTGGGAAGACCAGAACAGTCCATGCGATACACATGCGCTAGCCAGCCTAGACGACGTTGTTTCAGCAAGGCGGTGAAGCTGGGCAGCTAAACTCTCTCAAGTACTGCTTTGTTTGTGATCCGATCTTTCCCACGACGCCCAGAATTTTACGCCCAGCGCATGTGGAAGGTGTTGAGTCGACGTTCTTGTTTCTTATATGTACCTACATAGTAATTAATTAAAATACAACAATTTTCTTACTTGGTTCTAGAACCTTTTTTAAATTGATTCAATTTTTAAAATTAAAAGTAAGGCTCATGATTAATGAGCATTACTTTTAATTTTAAAAAATCATAAAGTTAGGTCTTTCCGTTCAAGATGGATACCTCCTTTCAAAAGTGGATACGTTTTGTAGATTGATCGAATGGTGGTTGTGTAAATGGCATGCGAATGGTGGAGAGCTTATTAGCTCTTCATTGGTCACAATTCTAAATTTCAAGCTAGAACTAAGATTTTTTAAGTACCATTAGAAAAGTCTTTTTAAAGACGTATTATATGAATCGAAGACCGTGACCGTGGATTACGAATGCTGAAAGCTGATTAACGAAACCTGTTTTTTGCGATTTAAAGCTAGACAGCATCACTGAAGCATGGGATCACAGATTTTCAATCGCCACTCTAATATATCTCTATAATAATATAATAATAATAGTAAATAATAAGAATCTTTAAAAAGGCTAGGTATCTATTAAATCTCTTTGGTATTTGGTAAAACTAGTAACTAACACGTAGATAGGTATGTACATATTCTAATGTAATATTTAAGAATAGAACACGCTCGTAAAATATTTCGTTTTAGTATGAGTTATAAAATCTACTTTCCTATAAAATTTACGTTTATTAAGTTTATACTGGGATCCATGAATTTGTATTTATTTCTAACATCGCCATTAGATATCAACTCGACTCAAACAAAAACTTAAAGCGTGTTATTGTATGGGATAGACTGAGTACGGTTGAAACAATTTCACTAATATCGCTTATAGTTACCACTTTCGTTAGCCAAACGATGAGCAAACAGATTGTGAGGGTACATGCCTTAAATGAAATAGTGAGTTTTTATCTATAAATTGTAGTATATTAATATTTATTGTAGTATTTATCATATACATGTATATGTATTTGGGGTGCAACTATCTATTTTTCACACCCCTAAGTGACAAGGGTTATCTACACTAAACATTTTATTTGTTTAAAAAATAAGTTTATTTGTTTTTTTTTATGATTTGGCATTAAAAATACATACAACCCTAAATTTTCACCCTTCTATCACCAACCCCTATTTTTTAATAGTTGTTTTAGTAATTTAATCATTTTAAGAAATGTGAGAAATACGCGGTACGAAGTTCGCTGGGGCAGCTAGTAATATATAAATTAATCATCCCTACTAATATTATAAATGCGAAAGTAACTCTGTCTGTCTGTCTGTTACGCTTTCACGCCTAAACTACTGAACGGATTTGGATGAAATTGGGAATGGAGGTATTTTGAGCTCCGAGAAAGGACATAGGATAGTTTTTATCCGACTGCGCAAAAAGATGGTAATGTTTTGGCGCGATAACCGACAAACACGCGGGCGAAGCCGCTGTCAGAAAGCTAGTATTTTATAAATATGCATTAAATAACAGCCTCGCGAGTCGCAGGTTGTGATTATGGAAGTACTTTCAAATATCAAAATAATGACAAATATTTGTTCAGCTTTAAGCACAGAATCAGATTTTTTCATGCAGGCTTTTCATGAAACCGAGCGGGCATTAACCATTACTCACGGTTGAGTAATAGCCATCGTGAATACGCCAATTACTTCTCGTTATTGCAGTTTGTGTTAAGGAGACAGGCTGTAAGCTTACCGCAAGATTTAGTAGGGATTTGGATTATCGGTTTATTTTTTCAATCCCTTGGGTTATATTACAAACTCTCGTTTTAGTGTAATCACACAGAAAATTCATTATAGATAAAGAAGAAAACCTATAGCTTCCTTTCAATATGTTATTACTTACCTACCTAATATATCAAACTGATATCAAAACTCATTGAACTAAGTTGAAAGTTCTTGGCAATTCGCAATGCTATCTTCAAAAGTTTGTGGTGAATTGTGAACTCTAGTTTTCATTTCTAATAATAAATATTACGCTGCGTGCTGGCTCATGTTTAAATCTGTAAACAAAAGCTTTTATAAGTGTGTATCAAACACTTACTCAATTTCGCACAAAACTAACAACTGACTATCAAATGACATTCAACGTTGAAATATTCAGCCGCATTTTAGCTTCATATTGTTTTCAGTAGAATCAGGAACAAAGCACCAGTTCATTTCGGTCACCATTAGAATGTATATTGTAGTTTTACTTAATGTTACATTTGTTAATAGTTTGTGAGAGTGGGTGTGACTGTTACCTTAGTTTCTTGTTTATATATGTGCTATTACAATTTACGTTTTAAGTTCCAATGTACTTCTGGGACTTCATTAATTTCCACAAGAACACCTTTAAAGGTTAACAAAGTTACATATGTTAAAGAAAGTTGGCTGGTAGTTACAAAAAGTTTTTACTTAATTACTCTGTAACAGAATTTAGAATCTTGAATAGCAATAGTTTTAAATATAATTATAAAGATAGAGAGAATCTACTAGATTAAACAGAATACATGCATTACATATAAGTTAACATATAAAACACGTAACTTCAGGGTGAAACGTACCAAGTCTACGTTAATAAAAACTAAATTAACTTTTCCCAGAAAATTGTGTTCCGCACCTTTATTGGATGTCCCTATATATACTTATATATTAGAACTAGGTACCTACCTACCTAGTTCACAGAACCTGTAAACACCCACGCTTGCCACAGTGTGTCTATAAAACTTTCTATCTTATCACTACTAATATTTTATACTATATAACTTTATACTACTCTATTAGTAAGTTCTTACTATCTGTCAGTTACTAAAAAACAAATATTTATTAATAAAAAGTCAGATTGTAGTATAGGTCAGTAAGATTTAGATTTTACATTGAGGGTAGATAAGATTATTATGATTGCAATCAGGCGGATGAAATACTGTCTCCTAGATAGGCTACAAGATAGCCTGTATTAAGGAGAGAAAAAAATGAAATATCTATTTTACTTACGAATTGCACATCTACTAGGGATAGTCGCATCGTAAAAAAACTTTTATTTCATTTATACTTAGAGTGAGATGAATGTTACTTTACTTAGATCATAAAACATGAGCCTCCATTACGAAAACGATCCATATTCATTTGTACAAAAACTAACCGGATCTTTCCTTGACACACAAAATGTGAGAGCTTAAGGTATACCAGTTTACATTCACATGAAGTAAGTCTTTTTATGTGTAGAAGAGACGTCCTCACTTAGAGAGATAATGGTAAACACAGTGATTTACTTTTTTTTAAATAAAACGGACACATTTAATTAAACTTACCTTTTACTAAGTATACATCTTTAATGACTTTCAAAAATCTCGTCGATAAAATTATCTGATGACTTACTTAAATACAGTTATTGTATGGCGCCTATATCCGAAGGCAAATTACATAGCGAAGCGATAACGAAAGATCGAAATGAAGAAAATGTATGGAATCGACCTTCACCTTCGAAACGTCACGTGTCCTTTCCATACATTTTGTTCTATTTATACTTTCGGTATAGTTTCGTTAGTCTAGTGGCCTGTATAGTATAGAGGTAAAGCATTATTTTATATTTAAATATGTAGGTATACATTCTATCACTTAAAGAACATTTTGTGTAACATGTTGCTTCTTTCTTCCATGTTGTTACCGCAAAAAAATAACATGAATCATGAATAACGTTTTCTAAAATCCTATATTCAAGTGCTCCCAACGTCCACAAAGACCTCATTGTATCCATGTAGATAGTAAGCAATTATTTAGATCAAATTAATGAAAACAGTTTTATTCCAAAAGAAGGACACGTCCCTTAGGTAAAGAAAGATTTTCTGTACGAGAAGAAAATTGGAATTGCCAAATTCTATTTAAGTGTAAACGAAACGATCTATAAAATTCATATTGGTGATATCAGGTAAAAATAACTCGACAAAGATTTAGGTATATATGTAATGCTTTATCCTGGAAACAAACTTGGACTTATTTAACTTAGTTTTCCATTACGTAGAACAAGTTTTAATGGGATGGCATTAATTTTTCTTCGAAATACAACTTTATCATAAGTTTGCCAAATTGCAAGCATCGATTTCTTATTCTGCGAATATTGTTTCCTCATTGCAGAACAACTTATCGGATACCCAATGTAATGCATTCCATAAACTTTAAACGTTGCTTCTATTTAGATATCAGGTGCCCATATTAATTTGAAAGAGTATCTTTCCATGGCCTCTCCGCAACAGGTGAGTAGCTCGGCGCAGGCGCGGCGCGCGCGTCGATACCGCCCTCGCGCCCCCGCAACACCCTGCGCCTTGCTATCACTTCTACCCTCGCCCATTCACACACGCACACAAACAAATCTACGAGTACACAACTACAGACGAAATAGTAATATTAACATCCACTTTTATGAAAATGTTGAGCCCTCATCGCCTTTCCGCGGCACACTTTTCCAGAACACGTAGTTCACTGTCCTCAGCGATAGAACTGTATATAAAAATATCAGACTTGAAGAATGTCAAAAGTATCACGATAAATCACAGCGTGCAATTTAGCGCCTTATCGCGCCGCTGCTGTCGTATTTTGTTCATTAGAACAATACGAGCGAGGTCGGCGAAAGGCGTGATGGTGTTTATTGACAAATGATGAGATTAAGCATCAGCAACCATTACAGGGAGGGGCGCGGAAACACGTTTTAGATGTCTATCACAGTCCAAGAAAATGTCACCAGTTTACAGGGATGAAGAAAAGCACGCTAACTAAAACATTTCGCTAAGTATGATTAATAACTGATATAAATTGTACTTGTCTAAACGCTACTTTGAGTTTTAAATAACAAATTGTACCTACTTTTCACATTTATATTATATTAAGTATAAAGCTGAAGAGTTCGTTTGTTTGTTTGACAGCGCGTTCAATCATCGCAGGGACTACAGGCCCGATTTGAAAAAAATTTGCTCTGTTAGATAGCCTATTTATTTAGGAAGGCTGATATTTTATCCCACTGCTGGGCATAAAATAATATTTAGGTTACTAAAGCGAAGCCGCCTTCGGAAAGCTAGTTTCCAATGAATTGATATCAATGCAACGTAGCGAAATAATACTTGCTACAAAGTTTTGCACAATAATAACTAGGTACTTACATTTTAAAAATTATTAATATTACTATGTTTAGTTAGGTAACCAACAATATCATTACCAATTTCATCATGGGCCTGAGCATACGGCTGGGCAGAGAGGCCTTTTATAAAATTTACTGGTTTTAAATACAGTTACTGCAATTCAACTCTTTCTAATGACTATCTCTACAAGGTATTGTAGAGATTGACACTTTGTCTGGAAGCATCAAAGGCTACAGTTTCCAATCCACAGTCTCCACTGAAGCACGTTTACCTCAACAAAAGTCGACAATTATCTGGCAAATGTGGTATACCCATTGCCAATTATGCTGCTTTCTAATTTGCAAAATAAGTACAATTTGCACAATCGATAAATTCTTGTTAATAAAAACTTAAATTTAGTCAATTACCTGCCTATTTTTTTATGGTGTACATAGTGCTTATTGGCGTGTTTTAAAAAAGGTCTATGTCCAGCAGTGAACCAGGAAGCAATAGTATTAATAATAATGTTGAAAGTAATAGGAGGAATATACTTTGCTTTACATTTGATTTATTACTAGCGTACCTAGTTGCGACTGCTATATTTAATACCTATCGAAAACATTTCAAGGGAATATATTACCAATATATTTAATAAAGCCTTATATTAATATGTTAACCCAGGTAATAAACCACACACCTAAGTCCGAAATTTCACCCAGTTCAGTCAGCCCTATTGTGACAAAAAAAAACACATTTATAATAGATATTATTTTAAGTAAATAGAGTATTAACAGAGTAGTCTTTGGTATTTAGAAATGTGAAGAAAACTGTACCTACTCCTATTCTTATAGGTGAGAGAAGACGTAGCTACAGCTATAACTAACTATAATTTGCCAAATAACTGCAATTATAAGCATTTTCCTTTAAGAAATAAAAGAACAGCGAGTGGTTAATTCGCTAGTCAGTTGCACGTTGCACGCGACCACTTGTTAGAGACTGGCACGAATAAAGCGACGAGGAAATATTATACCACGCTAAACGAAGTTTACTGCGAAGATGTTGTTTTAGCTTTAGATTACTATTAAATTTAATTTCCTAGTGCTATAATGATTTTAACAAAGTTTCTTAGTAAATATTGTTGCTTTTTCTGTGTTCTATCTTTAAATAAAGTCAGCGGAACACTAAAATTGATTTAGCTGGAACTTTGTGAACTCGATCTAGTTTAAGCAATTATTTTTTATTCAAGACTAGCTTCCACCCACGGCTTCGCGCGCGTAGTACTTATTGGGTTGAAAAGTAGCCTATGTGTTAATCCAGACCATAATAAATCTCTGTGCTAAATTTCATCCAATTCTGTCCAGAAGATTTTGCGTCAAAGAGTAACTAACATTCATATATTCTTACAAACTTCCGCATTTATAATTTTAGTAGGATTTTAATTTTGATTTTCATACGCTGGTTAAGCGCAGTTTGATCAACATTGTGACATCACAGGGCCTTGAATATTTAGTTCTACAGTCTAGTAAGACATGTTAATTTGCTTTCAATATTGGGCAGCGGGTATGAAACTATCCATACGAAGAGGCGGCCACAAATTAGCATAGAATTCGACTATCACAGTCGAGTCTGATGCGGTTGCGTCACCGCACCGCTGCTGCTCTAGTTAAAGTAGGATTTTTTTTGGATGAAGCTTTTATTGGTTCACCGGACTTTGTGTTAATGTAAACATTGTATTTAAATTATGTAATAGCGACCCGCCCCGGTTTCGCACGGGTAGATATCGGTATTTGATAAATATAAATTAATCTTTAAGTAAGTGTGAAGATTATAAAATAAATAAAAATTAAAATTAAAAATCAATAGTTAAGAGGACCCGTGCCCAACTGTGGGACACTAAAATGAGTTGAAGTGTTGAAGTGTGTAGGCATAGTAGGCATAGCAAATGTTGTCAGATACAAAAACCAGAGGGCGCTTCAAAATTAATTGGCACTTGAAGCCGCGAGAGGACTCTCTTTTTTCCATTATATTATAGTAAACTTCAATTTTTTTTGTCCAAAATTACATTTAGGTGTCAGTTGCGTTTTGTCAATCCGTGTCAGTTGCGTTTGATTATAAATATCACGTTTTAGGTCACATCCCACAGGAACGCAACGGGATAAAAAGTATCCTATGTCCTATGAGCTTCTCCTGGTTTTAAGCTACCTCCCCACCAATTTACATCCAAATCGGTTTAGCCGTTCTGAGTTATAAATAGTGTATAAATTTACAAAGAATATTATTTAGTAATAGTATTTATCCTGAATACTATAACGTTTCAAGCGTCCATTTCCATAAACCAACTGTATCTCTTTTGTTTCAATAGTCGATAACATCGCTTAGAACAAGCTGTAGCCACAGTAAGTTGATATAAAACAAGCTACTTTTGAAAAGATACACCAAGAGCTCTGAGCTCAACTGATAGAAATCGCTGCGATGCGCTGATAGAATTTATGATTCCATTTCTATTGCTAATACCTTTAGTAGTCGACGGAGAACAATACTAGCTATCTATTAAATAAAGAGAATGGGGTTTTTAAAGAGATCAAAACAGTTATGTTAAAATAAGTATATTGAAATTAAATTTATTTAAATGCAGTGCCTCATTGGTCTCTTATTCCTGGTACATTCGATACTTTTTTTTCTGCGATAGGCTGGCGCTTGACTATAACTTGCCTGTTGCTAAGCAATGGTGTAGTGTTGTAACGCGCCAGCCTAGCCTACCGATTCATTGATTACGAATGACTATCGGTGAGAAGGTGGCAGTGGAATGAGCCTCCATATGGTTAAAAACCTTAAAGGAGCAACAATTACGACCCATCCTCTTTGCAAGGTGTCACCAGACATAGCTCCGGAACACGGTAAGGCCGCTTGGCGGGGGGCTTGGTCTGGTGGGTGGTCACTAACCACGGCCGACGCCTACCACCAGTTGATTGTCACCTAATTTGCACCACCCGGGGACCACGTGTGGGGATTCAATTAAAGGTGTACACCCACGGACGAATGTGACTCAGCCCCCATACATACTTACTAATATTATAAATTCGAAAGTAACTCAGTATTACTATGTCTGTTGGTATTTTATTCTTCACGCTTTGCCGGTGGATATATAGATAGATACAGAATAGTTTTTATTCCGGATAACAAAATTAAATGGCCTCAAAAGTTAGTGCAAGTTTGTATATATTACCCTAAAAAATTGATGAATAGCACTGAGCTTTGAATTAGACCGCACTATTTTAGTTTCATTTACTGTTTTGTGGTAAATCGATGATTTATTCATCTAACCATTTGAAATAACTATACCTGTAATAGTTATATTATATGGTTAGATGAATCAATCATCAATGATACTTAATGGTATTACGCCATAACCGCCATATTATGGTCTGCTATAAAGTTCAATAAAGCGTAGGTATGTGTTCATGGAATAACCTAAGTATAATCGTTCACGAGATTTTAAGAAAATAGGTAAGATATGATATGACACAGTATAACTTAATACCTGTGACAGTTTATTAAGTACTCCGTGCTGAATATGCTCAAATTCTATTTTAATACAATACCCTACATGCCAACAAGAATGTTTAGAATATGAAAGTATTTTTCACCTCTGAGCTCGCATCCGACGACTGGTATGAATACCTTTCTATATTTATGATGATGTAAAACATGTAAAACGGTGGCTTCAGTGATTTTGACATAAAAGTAATCTGAACGCATATTTCTGTAAACTAAGATAAAAAAATAACATGCCAACGAAACCTTTCCGGGGGTTAAAAAAATGCTGAACTTAACTACCATGTTCTTTAATGTACTCAGTACACATGGCTACACATCAAGCTATACATTTCCAGTATAAGCTGATCTCGCATTGTATAGGATTTCCGTACTACGAGAGGTCAGCTTATACTGGAAACATATACCTTGATGTGTAACCGTGTGTACTACATGTCACTTATTTAGTTTTCTATCTTCTTAAAGACAAGTTCATATTAAACCCTAATTTTGTATACTTAAACTAGCTGCCCCAGCGAACTTCGTACCGCGTATTACTAATGTATGTATTTTTAATGCCACATAATAAAAGAATTAAAACAAAAAATATCGTCCAAAAATAAAATAAAAAATTTAAGGGTGAACAACCCTTATCACTTGGGGGTATGAAAAATAAATAATAGCCGATTCTCAGACCGACTGAATACGCTTATAAAATTTGGTAAAAATCGGTAAAGCCGTTTCGGAGGAGTACGGTAACAAACATTGTAACATGGAAATTTTATTTAATAGATAAATCACTTATTATCTATTATCCTTTCCGACACAAAATTATGATTGGCCTTCCAACGATGTCCTACAAAAAGTTTGCGTCAGCTCATTTATTAATAACCAAGCAATCTGTTCACTGCACTCTAAAAAATTGCGGAATAGCGACATCTAGTAGGTGCCTTTAAATGCAAAACTTTTTGTTCCACTTTGAGTGCGAACAAAGCTGTTCTAATACTCTCCTGACCCTTATTATACGATGATGGAATGGTTCGGTTCATGTTATAATTACTTCGCAAATACCGAGATAAACTAACCCGACCGCCAAACAGCTCTTTTAATTAAGGACATGATTCGACTATTTGTTTCCTTTCATTGTAAAACCCAGTAGGCGTGTTTTCTGTGTTACAAAATTAACTGAATAAGGATAGTGAACACCATTCCAAACCCTCTATAACTACAAAGAGATGATGTTCTCAACAAAAATACGCAGGAGAAATTGAACAACAATAGCACTTCTATTCAAATCTTCTTTATATATTATATTATTATATTATATTATATATATATATATATATATATATATATATATATATATATATATATATATATATATATATATATATATATATATATATATATATATATATATATATATATATATATATATATAGTTGGATTGATTTATGATTAGTTGGATTTGTCTCCGCCCAGAATAGCATAATACATATTAATGAATACTTAATCATTTCAATTTAATTTTTATTTCCGAAAATAATATCTAAGATTTATTCTACAGGTTAACAAAAGTGTAAATGTCTTTTATAGGTTGTCTATGACTTTTCTAGATAAGCTATTCATACGTAGTGGTTATATACTCTTTGAGCTATTGTCTATGTCTATTGTCAATGTCTATTTGGTGGTTTTATGTGGTTTTATGCGAGTGCACATTCAGTATTAATATTAATAACAATGCCGCGTACTAGAAGATCTAATTTTTCCCAGCGGAGCCGTAATGGAATTAGGCAACGGAATATCGCGAGTCAATTATCTGATGAAGAATGAGAAATTGCACGAGAAGAGCGCCGCGTTAGTATGGAGCAAAGAAGGGAATTAATTCGTGCTTCTCAAACACAAGCGCATAGAGAGGCAGCCCGTGAAACAGCTAGGTTAGAAACGAGAAATCGTCGAGCTTATCGTACCTACAGATGAAAAGAGGAATAATATTAGAAGTGCAAGAAGAAATGGTTCAAATACTGATTTGAAGCGAGCAGCGTTTGTATATGATTACACCATCGACTACAGCTTGCATCGTTTAGTTTGCATTAGTCCAATGGACGTAGTTTGCCAGTATTGTGGAGCATTGAAGTTTGCTGGTGAAACGCCTGGTTTGTGCTGCCTTAGTGGTAAAGTGAAATTGCCATTATTGGTCCCGCCACCAGAGCCATTGTGCTCCCTGCTTTATGGCGAAACACTAGAATCACGACATTTCCTAGCGAACACTCAAAAATACAATGTCTGTTTCCAAATGACTGATGAAAAGACGAGGTGGAACACATGAACGCACATTTAATGCTCCAACAATCTATGAAGTGGCAATCCTGATTGTTGGTAAAAACTTGGAAAAACGTGGTATTGTACTTACACGACTTAAAAATAAATTAAATTATTATATTATTATTATTATTATTTTGTTTGTCTTTTTTTTATCTCGGAGCTATGAAGCTCCGGACTTTTGGAAGGCGTGCGTAGAGCCAACACGTAGAGGCCTGTTAGACAATTTTGCTCTAAATGTAATGTGGCCCCAACCGACGATTATCCCTGTTCGCACCATATAGGTACAACAAAGGACAATCCCAGGACTATTGCAGAATATAGGAAATAAAATATAGGTTATGGTGGTGGGTGCTAATGGATTAGGTAACTAGGACTATGGATGGACTATGGCCCCTGCCTGACCAATGCAAATTAACACGGATAAAATGGCAGGGGGTGACTCGCCCACTCAATAAATGGGCCCCCGTATGGCCGCTAAAAGAAGCGACAAGGGGCAACATATTCTGTGGGGCTAGAGGAGAAGAGCGGTGTCTCACGGCATTCTACCCGATCATTGGCTCCCTAAGGGTCCAGCCTCACGTGCCCACTAGCCACTTACGGGACACTTCCTCCTCCGAGCATCTCTGCTCTCACGACTCAACTCAAGCCGGCCAATGAAGGCAAGCAAGAGGAGGGAGATCTGTCCCCCGTCAGGGTTCACTCCAGCCAGCCAGTAAAGACAAGCCGGAGGTGAGGGACAGGATCTTCTCCCTGGAGCACTCGGGTCCGTATGGTCGCTACGCCATAACACCTCGCCACAAGGCGCCCTACGGCCTTATTGTTATTATTATATTATTATTATTCGTAAATTCGGTCACTAATGAATTACATTGTTAAGCAACACGTCTTTGGGAATACTCGATGCTGGATATATTCAATCGAATGGTAAAAACGAGGCCTACCGCTTGCTCACATTCTAATTTGGTTAGTCGAAAGAATTCGGCCAGATCAAATAGATGACATAATAAGTGCAGAGATTCCTGCTCCTGAAACCGATCCAGACCTACATGATGTTGTAATCACGAATATGATTCATAGACCGTGTGGCACTATCAACCGCCAATCACCGTGCATGGTCGACGGCAACTCTTTCAAACGGTATCCACGAAAATTGACGCAGAAACCATTACAGGCAAAGATGATTATCCATTGTATTAGCGTCGATCGCCCGATGATAATGGTAGAACTATCACATCACAACTAAAGTGAAAGGAAACGATTTCGTAGTTGACAACAGTTGGATTGTTCCATATTCGCAACTTCTCTTCTCTCAACTCTCTTCGCAACATTTGGGGGTGCATCTAGAGAACGGTCAGAGAGTATATTTCACAGCGTCGAATGCTGCTTAACGTGCCGAAACACCTCCAGCGACAACACTGACCAGTTTCTTTGCGATTTGTCAAAGCGATCCGTTCGCACGAACTTTGCTTTACTCCGAAATTCCACGTTATTACACTTGGAACGCTAAATCGAAGAAATTTATCATAATCATAATCATAATCATATATTTATTTGCAAACATGGGTAGATACATTATAGGTGTAAACATTAAAGTAAAGTAAACTGTTCTCCACGTTTTGCCGTGACATGGGCATGCAAATTATGTCAAATTTTGATATCAATGGAGGTTTAGAATTGAAATTGAATTTAAACGTCGGAGGCAAGGAGATGCAGTCCTGGTCATCCAGATATGCGTTCTACTGATGCTATTGGTCGTATTTACACAGTTCATCCGAAGAATGATGAATGTTTCTATTTGTGGTTGTTGCTGGTACATGTTTGAGTGCCAAAATCATTTGAATCACTACGAACTTTTAATGGTATAGTGTGCCCCATATTTCGTACAACATGTCAAGAGCTGAATTTGCTTGAAAACGATAATCATTGGGACACGACAATCGCTATAGAAATTATTTCTGCATCTCCAAGTCAGATACGCACATAATTTGCTATAATCATTTCGACATGCTTCCCATCGAACCCACGTGACATATGAAACAAATACAAAGATAACATGTCTGAAGATACTTTACATAGAATTCGCGTCAGCTCAAGAAATTCCGATCTTCCGATTTTTTTCTGACATGAGTTTGAAGTACTTAATTATTATTATTTTTATTATCATTGTGTATGTTTTCATAATCATTGATTAAGGTTAATACTTTTATGTTTCTATCTATATTAATGTTATTTTGTATCATTTTATTACGTTCATCAAAGCCTAAATTAGTTCAGCTAAAAGGCAAACGACATTCATTGACTGTTAGGCGGTAAGAAATTCGCCGGGTCAGCTAGTAAATAAATAAAAAGACGAGAAAAAATGTAAATAAGTAGACGAGCAGCGGTGGCCCAGCGGTACTACTACCAGCGGGGAGCGAGCCTACTACCGTTCATCGGGCACTATCACAAACTGCTACCAGTATCAACTGTTAATGTTTTTTTTTTGTTAGTAAAATTACAAAAGTTGCTCTCAGGAGTTTATCGTGAAAATTTTGGTTTAAATTGGTTTTAATTTTATTTTTGTATGAGAAAAAACGAGATTTACAGAAACTTAAATCAAACTATCCCCCCTTATTCACAATCGTCTTTTAAGCTCGTTATAGCTTAAATAGGTTTATAATTCATTTGTCTTTGTCTGTTATCTTTAAATTTATACTAGTCAATAAGAGACAAATACCACTTTAACTAGAGTCATTTATGATTTTTATGAACAAGACTATATCTATAGTTTTCATATTGAAGATTTTTCCCTAATTCTCATTATATTCATATAATAGGTATACTTATATAAAAGGACTTTACCGCGAAAACATGACCTACACTTTACGCGTAAACGAAGTAATATATATTTACTTATCTACCTACGTACCCACCTAGGTCGGGCATGGAAAATATTTTTGTTTCTAGACAATGACAGCGTTAGTCTCATCTGCGGCGTCTACACGTCTACTTTGTTTTCATTCATTCATATATTTATTTTAGTCTTCGTACGGAAATTCTACTATTGATGATATTGATATCAAACGAAAGTTCGGTAAAGTAATTATAAAATTAAGGCATTAAATCTTTTATTTTGCGAATGTCATCATCTGCGTAAGTTTAAAATCAGCGCCACAATAAAATGAGTCTTTACCTACCCTCTCCTCTAATTTTAATTAATGATGAATACGTGAAAACTAAACTAAACTATATAAACGGTTAGGAATGTGATGAAAAATAAAAATGCTAAATATAAAAAACATCGTCACTAAACGATCTGACCGATACGTCGAACAATGAAAGATCTTTATTTGATACGACAATGAGAAGCATACCAGATAGCCTACATGACAGTATACTACTTACAAAAGACTTAACGGAACAAATTAAGCAACTGACGATGCAACTACTAAGTGCTCACAAAGAAATAGATAATTTGAATATGGAAAATACACAGCTTAAAATTGAACTACAAACTACAAAAAAAACTGCAGATACTTATAAAAAAATATGTGGGACTCCTGAGAAGAAAGTTAAAACACCAGCATCATCACACAAGCGAAAGATTCAGCATGATAAAAACCGATCCACGTATAATTTTAATAAACAGAATGAAGAGTATAATAGTCACCCTTCAAAAAGCCCCAATAATGTAATGCACGACAAGGAAACCCAAACCACTATACCAACCAAAATACCTGCAACACCATCACTACATCTGTTGTCAGAAAAGCCAACTTCATGTGAAAATAAACCTTTTATAAACCAAAAGAAGAAATTATGCATATTAAGCAACATAAATACAAGAGGAACCTTAACATCCATCGAGAAAGTATTTTCTGACTACTTAGATTACTGCCACTATTTTATGCCTAACAGTAACACAAAAACATTGTTAAACGGTTTAAAAGATAAGCTCAAAGATTTTACATTAAGTGACTACTGCATAATCTTTATTGGGGAAAACGATTTGAAGAATGGTCATGACTACTTCGACATGATAAAAACGCTTAGAAACTCTCTTGAAACTATCACTAACACTAATAAAATTATATGCGCCCCTACCTATGTCACAGGCGCCATGATTTATAATAGTAAGGTAGATTTGTTTAATAATCTTTTATATCTAGATCTACTTAAATATAATGACTATGCTTACTTTTATGATAGTAATCAGAATTTGACAAATGAGATGTTTTCATACATGACAGGTAAAATTACAAAAAAAGGTATTACTAGTATATATCACGACATAATGGACAAAATAATGATTGACTTTAAAAACTTTGAACAAATTGAACTCAGCAAAAATATTGACCAAAACTTTAATTCCAATACATGTAACAACTATCAAAGATCAACATCAAATCCTGATCTTTTTCGTCTATAACCACTTGTATATTTTACATCAGAACATAGCTGGCGTTCTCAGTAAAAGTAATATGCTTAGTATTCACTTAAACGAGTTACAAAGTGATAATAAACCAGTCGACGCAATATGTATCACAGAACATTTTTTAGAACTGAATAAAGAAGATCTTCTGTACATTCCAGGTTATATTATGGCCACTAGCTTTAGTAGAAACAGCAAACGAGGTGGGGCTTGTATTATGATCAAAACAGGTCATCACTATAAAAGTATTCCCATAAACTATAGTGTTTCAAATGTAATAGAATGTTGTGCTGTTGAATTGACGGATCACAATCTTATTATTGTATGTGTATATAGAATCCCAAACTCAGACTTAAATATATTTTATGAAAATTTGCACAAGATTCCTAAGTTAATATGTATTAAAAAGAATAAAAAAATCATAGTTTGCGGAGATTTCAACATTAATACACTTATAAGAAATAAACATGCCCTAGACTTTGAATACACCATGTTAAGTTACAACCTAAAACTTCAATTTCATGAACCCACGAGATATGTCAGCGGTACCTGCATAGACAATTTTGCGCATAACATAAGCGGTTGCAAGGGTGAAGTAATTGATTTCGGTATATCAGACCACACTGCACAGCTAATTAAATGCCCAGTTAAAAAAACATGTGCTATTAAATCATGGAATATAAAACGACGAGACTATTCTAAAGAGAACATTGAAAAATTTAAGAATTGTATTAGGAGTCTCTCTTTTTCGGAATTGTACCATATACAGAACCCAGATGATGCCTATGAATACTTTATAAATTTGTTTAAATTATTTTACTGTCTGTGTTTCCCTAATACAATAATAAAAACAAGGTTAATTAAGAAAATAACATGGATCTCAAATGGAATAAAAAAATGTAGCAGGAATAAGAGAGCCTTATTGTGGAAATATAGAACCCGACCAAATGCAGAAAACAAAGTAAAATTTCAATCATACTCGAAACAACTAAAAAAAATTGTTAATTTGACACAAAAATCACAGAACAATTATTTCATCAATAATTCACACAACAAAACAAAAGCAGCATGGACAGTAATCAACAGAAATAAAATTAGTTTTCCTAGAGAACCCATAACTGAATTAAAAATTGATTCAAATAAGGTTACAAATCCCCTAGATATAGCCAACCATCTTAATGATTATTTTGTAGATCATGTACAACAACAAAATCACATTACTAATGAACCGAATTTCTGTAGCACACCTGGGTCGATTTTTGTTGGTCCTACTATACCTCGAGATATTAACAAGCATATTAAATCGCTTAAGAACACAAACAGTGTCGGCAATGATGGCATATGTACAAAAGTGATAAAACATGTTTCCAGCCTCATATCACCGCATTTAAGTTATATCATTAATTTAAGTATATCAAATGGCATATTCCCAAAAAACCTCAAAACTTCAATCATTAAACCGCTATATAAAAAAGGTGATAAAAACCAACTGAACAACTATAGACCCATAGCCTTAATACCTATATTTTCAAAAAATTTTGAAAAAGTTATTTCAGAATCGATCGCTAATTATTTTGAAAAAAGCAACTTATTTGCAAAAGAACAGTATGGATTTCGTAAAAATAAAAATATTAACATGGCTGTATATGATTTATTACTTCCTATTGTAAAATATGTTGATAGTAGAAAGCCCATATGTGCCATTTACATGGACCTCACTAAGGCATTTGATTATGTAGATCACTCATTATTGTTGCGCAAATTAGATAAATACGGCATAAGAGGTAACATCCTAAATCTATTAAAATCTTATCTAGCTGATCGTAACCAAATTCTAGAAATAACACAGATATGCCCAAAATCGACGACGGAAAAAACATATAGATCAAAAAGCAGGACAGTAAAATATGGGGTACCACAGGGCAGTGTGTTGGGACCACTTTTATTTTTGATATATATAAATGAGCTACCCCAACAAATACCCCATCCAATGGTTCTTTTTGCTGACGATAGCACAGTTGTTATAAAATGTGATGACCCTAGTAAATATGAAGATGAAATAAATATGACATTAAATAAATTAATTTATTGGTTTAATAATAATAATCTTAATATAAATTTAGAAAAGACTAAATTAATGCATTTTCATCAAAGGCTGCCTATTCAACATCTTGATATTAACTACTTAGGAACAAACATAGAGGTTACAGATAAAACTAAATTTTTAGGCATCACTATTGATAATAATCTAAGATGGGAACCCCACACTGACGAAATTTGTAAGAAAATGAATAAATTTGCATATGCTCTCTATAAACTAAATAAAATTGTTAATTTGAAAATAGTACAAAAAGCTTATCATGGTTTTGTTGCATCAACCCTTAGATTCGGCATAATATATTGGGGTAATTCAGTAGGCAGAGAACAAGTTTTCATAGCCCAAAAAAGATGTATTAGAGCCATGTGTAACTTAAAATGCACAGATAGTTGCCAACCAGTCTTCAAAAGTTTAAAAATACTTACTGTTCCATGCCTATATATCTTTGAGGCTTATGTATTTATAAAAACTCATTTAGATTTGTATAAGATAGCTTCTAAGAGTCACTATAGGCAACTACGAGATAAAAATAAACTGGAGCTCGAAGTACCTCATGCGAAGACAGCACTTATGAGAAATAGCTTTTTCTGTATGGCTCAAAAAATCTACAATAAATTGCCGGATGCTATAAAATGTCTAGATTTTAAAAGGTTCAGAAAACGTATTTTTGCCATGCTTGTCGAAAAGTGTTATTATACTTTAAACGAATATTTTGACGATAAATCACTCTTTTCGGCATTATAGACGTTTTATATTTTCTACTGTTTATCTATATTATTTTGACTTAATTTAATTTAGTAAACTTACCTGACATGTTAATACCCATAATGAAATGTAATGATGAATGATTGATTGTAATGTGACTTAATATGGACCTTAGTATTATATAAATTTTCTTTTGTACGCCAATAATATGGCAAAACAGCGAACTTACTGTATTTAAGATCTCATGTACCTTTACTATCTCATGTACCTGTTTACAAAATAAAGACTTATCTTATCTTATCTTATCTTATATTAAACTGTTATTCTTGCTAGCAGTTTCCTTTCTACGAAATAAAATATTATTGTAGGTTTACAGTAGCTAAAGATAACAAAAAATTACATTTAAGTACAGTTGTGATAATGGTTAACAAGTAATGAAAAGCCTTGGCGTTTACTTCGTAAATATTAAAATCACATGCCGCCCTCGCTGCCGTTAACGATGTTAATATAGAGTTTATATTATGTCGTATTGTAGTAAATTACGCCAAATTACCTATATTCATGGAAGCCCAGGTATGCAAATTAACATAAACTTAATTAAAACATGTAATGTTATACTAACTAAATAGATATACGGATGGAGATATAAACTTACTTATTCATGAGAAATATGTGATAGATTGAAAATAGAAACATATTTCATTAAAGGTTTAAACTTATGACCTAAGAACCTATTAGGAGATATGGATTAGGTAACAGAAGCAAATTATTATTATGATATATTATTGGGATCATACTTTAGTACCTTAGTTTTAGTGATATAGATATAATTTAATTAATTGCTAACTAAGAATTAATACGTTAAGATATGTTATAACGAGTGTTTTTACAAAATAATTTTGAACGAAAATGTAACCCACGGCTACGGTGAAGCTCTTCAAACTCTTTGCTATTAAAAGTGATTATGCCAAAGGTCAAATTTCTCCAATCTTTAGAATACAACTTACATCATTTTAATAAAGTTTTTTAATTTTAAGGCACAAAATGCTTCAAAGCATTATTAGAAAGGAGCGAAACATAATATTCTTTTGTAATGAGATTGCTTATGAAGTAATATTGTTTAAGCTCTGTTTAAGTTAATTTATATTTCAACAACGGTTTTCACGCTTCAATATTTTTGCCATCGTCCATTTATTCGTAGCGTGACTCGCAAAACGTACTAAGTGTTTTACATTTCCGTCTATTTTATTTAGTTCGATAGCTCACGCATACTTTGTGATTCCAATGATAGAATTTTAAAGTAAATTAGTAGATCATAATACCAGTTTGGCACAATTCGCTTACGTCAAGTTATAACTAATCAGCCAAATCGGTTCAGCCGTTCTGAATTTTTAGCGTTACAAACAAACGTTAATTCCTTTTCTTTAAAAGTTCGATAATCAAAATCTAGTTCGTCAGACACATTGTAAAAATTACACAAAATAGCACTTAATTGGGAGGTTTGCGACGTCATAACTAAGTGAAAATACATAGACGCAAAATCACATGACATGTTGACTCAATATAACGCCTTTAATTTTTTTACATTAAAAAATTGCGTCTAATATTAATCTACAAACCGTAGTAAAAATTGAAATTTAGTCATCTAGTTGGCAAAAAAACATTTTGGCATCTGTGCTAAAACTTGCACAATTATGTGCAGATTACTCTTAAAGTTATAACTATTTAAATTTGATTTTCGTCAATAAAGAACTTAACAGAAGATTAATTTAGATTCAAATAATCATTTCATTTTAATTTAGTTGACAACAATTAATTCAATTCAACAAATATTAATAACTAAAACATCAAAAATTCTCAATTATTAATAAAATACAATAATAATAATTTAAAATAATAAACCATGCAATAAATTTAAAGCTTTTGAATTATTTAAAATTTAATATTTTAATGAACTTGATTAGACTAGAGTAGAATTTCTAGGCATCTTTTACACCCACATTAAATATAATAAAGGACAGACAAGGACGCACTATCTCGTTTCATTTGTTTAAACCGTTTTTCGGGTAGAGAGAAAGATAAGTAGATACTCTGCTAAGACAACATGTCATGCAAATTGTTACGAATGAATAATTTTTGCATATGATCATAATTTATACAAATTGTAAGAAATCTTGGATAGGTACATTGAACTTGAAAACGAGTTAATAAAATAAACATGTAAGGTGGGTGGACCATGGAAGGCCACTCTAACGAGTAAACGCTTTTTATTCGTTTATTAACTGGATAAATGAAAAAAACAAATGATCAAATAATAGTTTGTTTTATTGTGTACCATATAAATCACTTTTTTTTAACCTAGCTTTAATCAGTATTCATTAAACTTAAGTTTTGTTAAGCTCTTCCAAATGGCCTTGCAAGGAACACGGCTCCAAACAAGGCCAATATTATACATCAGTCGTTCAACTTTAAAATAGAGTTGTAACAATTATTATATTCGCTTTTACTAAAACTACTTAATAAGCTCTTTCATTTAAGCAAAACATTAAAATAACATATTTTTATCATTTATAAAAAACTCAACGAACATTACTTGAACACCATCGTATAACTAAGAATATATTAATGGAAATTATTTAAAAACAGTAGTAATGTGTATTATATTGACATCAAATAACTTGCCAACGCGTATTTTAATGAAATTAAAAACTTTTTTTTTACCTCAAATGGCCTTCTTACGGGACCGTTCTTTGTAAGGCCAAAATGTTCCAAAATGGCCAAAAGTTTAATAACCCTTATAAATAAAAATATTATAAATATAAAACATTGTTTTAACTGTAACGGTACGTATTTATAACTAAAAAGTAACTGTTCATATGTTCATGGTTTGTACATGTTCTTGGTAAGGCCCATGTACCCTAGCAAGGCCAACTGTCAAATTTTTGATTGGCCTTATAAGGAACCATCGGCTTTCCTGGGAACACTACCAATATTTTAACTTAAATCGAGGCAAAACTATTTTTTTCTCTTTAGAACCATAAACATATCCTTATACGACAATTCACAGTAAAAAAATATGAAATAATAATAGGTTATCTAACTAAAAATTTACGTTTTGCTGTGCGTGCGAATAACAATTGTAACGTCGACGACCGAAGTCTACGAAGCGTGAGATCGCACTGCCACAATAGCGGCGTGAGCGACTCGCCGCTGCATCTGTGGCTTTGAGTTTGATGGATCTTAGTGTATAGCCGAAGGAATATGTGTTTACATGTCAATAACTACGACTTTTTGATAGTTGGCCTTCAAAGGAGCGTGGCCTTCCATGGTCCACCCACCTTAGTTATTCAAATAAAAACCCCCGTCAGACAGTGGTAACGGGGAGCGTAAGGAGCGGCCCGCCCTGCGTTCCTGATCCTAAGTTTTTAAGATTATGCTTACTGCCTATCTGATCTATGAAATGATAGGAAGTTAGGAGTGGCATAAAAAAAGACAAAATTAAAAAATCAAACTTAATTCAATCAACCTCTTTTACTTTTGTCATACCTTAGTACTGGTAGGTATGTAGAAAATCATTGACAGGTGGTCAATAAACATTATGAAATATAAATTAAAAAATAGGTATACGGCATTCTATCAATAATTTTACGCGTAGTAGCCTGCAATGTATAACAATTAATTAAAACCTCCTTGCAACCTAGTGGTTCTTGGCAGGTTTCTTGGAAAAAAAATTAAGCGAAACCATTTGCTTAAAAAAATATCCAAAAATATAAAATTAAAAGGCATGGTCCTATAATAAAGCCTTTTAGCAATCGAAAGCCTCTTGGTCTAATGGATAAATAGGAAAGGAATTTCGGAAATAATTTAAAAGTCACTACCGTTACATAACTTATTAAAAAAAAATTGGTTGTTTGTAAAGTAGGTTTACTATCGAGATGTTTACGTGATAACGTCTTATTGGTGATATAAGTTTTTGGGAAGTAAGGAATTAATATTGTTGCCGCTAGAGTGAGAGAGACGGAAGATCGGTCCACTCACTCGAACGCTATGCCAGCCTCCGCTCGTGAGGATTCCGCGTGACAAGTTTCACGGAATGACTGGCAGCGTTCGAGATGAGACGGGAGATCGGTCCGTCTCTCTCTCGTTATACCTGCGATCGCGCTCGTGAGGTTTTGGTGTGACACAAGTTTCTGAACATGTCACCCGACTAAAACGATTTTAAAGACGTTATCACGTCAAAAAATATTTCATTTCCAAGAAACCCTTAACTGAAAATTTTGTGAAAGGAAAAATTACTACCAAGTATGTATTGTCTTGTAGGGTCCAAACCGTCATCATCTCTCAACTAAAGGACGAGTTCAGAGAGTTTAAGCCTTAATCTACTCACGCTGGCTAAGTGCGGGTTGGTGGATGTCACATGTCCTCGAATGATTGTTTCTTAGATGCCGGTTTCCTCACGATGTTTTCTTTCACTGATATTGAGCAGCGGTAAGAAAGCAATCACACAAAGATGTGTGGGCACGACCAGGAATCGAAGGCGAGGCTGATACCGCTGCGCCACCGCTGCTCATACTTGCGCTTCGGTGTCCAATTAAAAAATGTAATCAAAATATGTAATCAAAATAACATATTGGTTGTGCATGCCTGCTTTCTGACTTATGTGTTTATGATATTCAAAGACATACAAAAAACATTTGCGTATTTACAATAATACGTTGATATCTAATTTGAATTTCTCATTGAAATAATGAGCTTCGCTCGTTTCGCCTTAATATACCAAATTTTATTATTTATGTGCATTATAGAAAATTACTTAGAAAGATATTTTGTTTCATATCGTAACTGAGTTAGACATTTACTGCCTTATTCTTTAAGAAGAGAGCTTTTAAATGTGTTATAAGTTTTAACTTATAACACATTTAAAAGCTCTCTAAAGTATATTTTCCTAAAAATAATCTCACTATAGCGAGCCTTTAGATATGTTATAAGTTTTTATGAATATCTAAAGAAATAGATGTGTAGGAATCTTAACAATTGTCAAACATATAGCAAATGTCACATATTGAAATAAAACTATTTCAATAAGGCTTCAATCATTACTTACGATTTGATAAAATACAGGTAATTAGTGGTTATACTAACCTGGTTCCTACCGAGAATGATCTGCGAGACTATTGAGATTTAAAAAACATCCTAATTTTAACAGAGAAAATAGTTGGAATATACCACTTGCTTGGCACCCAGTGCCTAATTTACTTGTACCCAAACCCGAACAAAATCGACTTAGAATTCAAGACAGTCAAGTTCTATTTGCTTGAATCCGCAACTTCACTGTCGCCACATAGTATAAAACAAAGTCGCTTTCTCTGTCCCTATATCCCTATGTATGCTTAAATCTTTAAAACTACGCAACCGTTTTCATGCGGTTTTTTTTATCATATAGAGTGATCCAAGAGGAATGTTTATGTATATAGTACATGCATAATAAAGTAGAGAAACACTGATAATTTTAGAGGTTACTGATGTGATGTCGTAGATAATCACGTTTTTTGCTCTTACATTGCAAACGCTGACTAAACCCTACGAGATATATCAAAATAATGTACAGTATTACATTAAAAAGGTCAACAAAAAAGTCCGCAATGGTATATGTCTATCTCTTACGGATAACCCACAATAACCATTTTTTATCTTTTACTTTTAAGCAAAAGTAATGACTAATTTACGAAGTGATTTTAAGAAATTCTGCATTAATCCTTATCTTATTAAGTACCTTAAATGTATTGTCTATTTAATATAGATCAACATGGCCCTTTACAGCACATAATTTAAATGAATATTTCCAAAGATATTACAGATTTAAAATAGCGGTGCGGCGGTAGGTACCGGTGCGGCCGCGCGTGGAGAGTGCTGTTTGTATCGTCTAAAGGCAAAAAAGCTGTAAACGTTGCATAAAAGGACATTCTGTACCTCAACATATTTAGTATCAGTATTGCACCCGTGCGAAGCCGGGGCGGGTCGCTAGTAAATATTATAGTGTTTATAGGTAGTTAGTAATAATTGTGATTAATAAGTTTGGACCTCAAATTCTTTAGTCCATCCGTGACCATAAGTCTGAAAATACTTTGAAACGTCGCGATATCAAAATATAAAATAAACTACAATAACATCGGTCTTAAAGTTGTTTTATTTCAATTGTCAAAAATGTTATAAGACCGTCATCAACGGAGATCCTTTGCTGAATCAGACTGCTCTTGACCACAGACGGTGAAACCCGTAGAATGCGTCAAGCCAAATAAAAAAATTGAGAGCGATAATCACCCGTCACTGTACATCTTATTAATGCAACGCGAAAGTTTAAAAGCTTATAATAAATACACCTTAATTGCGTTTATATTTAGGTACTTAGGGACCAACACTATATTTGGCCTTATGGGAGCGTCCATTAATTACTTGGAGGTGTTCTAGGGGGGAGGGGATCAAACTAAATCTTTCCAAATGTCACTAAGGGGAAGGGGCGGTCTTGGCAAATATCACGTAATTATTTTTCTTGCAGAAAACGGTGTAAAATTGCGTGAATAATTATTTCTAGAATAAAGTATGGCAAAATCTGAGACAAAAGTATTTTTCGTATTCGTCCAAACTTCCAAGAGCAGCGAAGTCTAGCGTGGCTAGATTTAGATGGACCGTTTACAGCCCAAATAGAAGTTTTGAAGAATCTCGCGTGAGATTAGAGGAGGGGAGAGGGAGTTGAGGAAAATCTTACGATATGTCACCAAATAAGAAGGGGGGGTCGAAAAATTCTCAAAAATGCCTCACGTAATTAATGGACACCTCCCAAAGGCGTTATTTGTTTATTTCAAACTTTTTCTATGTAATCTAATAAGACGCTGTGCATATGTAGCAACTTGCAACTAGCTGTTTACATATAATATCTTAGTCGAACTGCGCACATGTAGCAACTAAAGTTGCGAGTTCCGGTGATATACAAACAGTTTTAAGTTGCTGCAAACGATTGACTTAGTTAGTTTTTAAGTGCCGCAGCAACTATTAATTTGTATAATTTGTATCAAAAAATTGTCACAACTCTCTTAAGTCTCCCCTATGCCACCGCCCTCAAAGTTGCACAGAGATTTCTATAAAATTGCGGCAACCGTAAACCGGCCATTCGGGGTATTTGGTTGTAGTAAATGGCTATTTTAAAAGCAAAATTTTAAAAAGTTGATAGATCTATGCGTCAACTAAAATTGCTACATGAGCAAAGCGCCAAAGAATATTACAGTACGTCAACAAGAATGACGCATGTTAAAATTTGGCTTTATTAAGTTCCAGCGAAACCCCTCCGGTAACCAGTTTTATGATATTTTTTATGTCCGGCTTGTGGGTCGTAGCAAATAATAATACATAAATATTGTGTTTCTAAGGCACTCATGTTTTATTCATAGCTACCTATCCATATTTCTTGACAACATCTAACTTAGTCACATGATACCTTTACCCACTAAAATACCTGTAATTAAGCTAAATTGGTCTACAAATAGATTTAAGACAGATTAGTCGAACAGATTATATACCTAATCAACCCCAACTATAATTACTTAGGAGGCATCTTCCTTGCGGAGATTAACTGTGTGCCAGTTTACTATGGCCACACGTAAGTAATCACTTTGTGTCATTGTTGCGCCCTCTTCTCACACATTAGATATCATCTGCTTATATACCTATGCCAAAAGAACGTGTGAGTCGCGTAAACGGCCACTTTACTTTTATCTTAGTATTGATTTAACATTCATGATACCTGTTTGTGTCAAGAATAATATTGCGCATATTGATAATATTTGCGCAGAAATAATACGAGTATTTATAAAGAATTTAGTGTAGTTGTAATATGTCTCCTTGATTATTATCTACTTCCATGAAACAATATGATAATATACCGGCCAGTGTAAAGTACACTCCTGTAGAGCCTTTCTACAGGAGTGCTTCGCTTTTATCAGGAGAACTAGAATTGAATAGGTGTTGAAACATATCAAATCCGTGAATTCTAAACATATCCAATGACTAAGAATAGCGGGGTAAATCTAGGTGTTGAAGATTAGATGGATCAAGGACGTTTTTTTATGTAGGTGTAGCTATACCTACATAAAAAAACGTCCTTGAAGTATTTGAAATTTTAAGAGTAAAAACAAGCCAAGCCCGGTTTTTGGTAGTAAATCTCGCAGTACGGGCAAAAATCTTTGCGTGACTGTATTATAAAAGAACTATCTTTAGGATTCCTACAATAAAATTGTTATAGAAATTTCACACGATCTACCTACTTTCTATAACCTTTTTTTATAATTAGGCCAAAAAGTGATCCATATTTAAAATTCGCTAGTTTACATACTGTGTCCTTAGATTACCAATCTGCAAAAGTGTAAGTACCTACCAAATTTTTTAAATCTTAATCGGTGTATAGTTTGGGAGCAAATCTGCAAATGGACAAAATGACATCTTTTATTTTCAGGAGTAAACATTCTTAAATGTCAGTACTGTAACCAAATAGTTATCAATTTCTCTTAAGTAGTAATTTAATTTAAAGGAAACGTAAGTAGTAATTTCCGAAACGTTATACGCACTCCAATAACAAATTATCAATCAAAGTTGAAAACAATCGCGGGCGTGGGTGTCCTGGGCTTGGGCGGGTGTGGGCGGCGCGGGACGGCGGCGGCGCCAGACTGGCTGGCGCGCCGGCTGCACGCGGTGCATCCTACGCAGGTGCTCACCGCGCGCCCCGCGCCCGATTAGCCTCACTCACTACTTCCTCATGACTCCTTGACTTTAGCCAAGAGTCCTAAACCTTCCAGTTACACATGCCGATCGTGATTTTAAAATTTTTTCTCACGTAGGTTTTACATTCACTCGGTTTGTAGAAATTAAAATAGGTATCATGGAGACGTATCGATTGTTGAAGCTATACGGTGAGTCCACCAGCATCTTTGAGGTGAACTTTGACATTCAACTGCTAGCGGAATGTTAATTTTGCGGGCACCTCGGCACCTTCTCGTCAAACAAATCTTACCTATAACAAGACATCGGTAACAAATTAGGTTAACTCGCCTACATATCGTGACCGCTATGCTAAGATGTGGGTTTACAAAGTTTTGGAAAGGACAGCAATATCAGGTTGACAATAACTATTTATTTTGTCCTTACTCAGTTTACGCAAAGATAAAGCCATCGATTTTTGGTGGGCCTTACCTGCATAGAAATAAAGTTCTACTGATTATTATAGAACATACCTATTTAGATATTATTTGCTTCATCAAACTTAACTAAGTAATTTTAATAACTTTAATGCGAAAAGTAATAGTCTTGTCTTAGATTTACGCGAATATCACACATTGAAATTACGAAACTACTTTTTAACGGATTTTATCGCGGTTTATTTTAGATTTTAGATCCCGACGTTTCAAAGTCTTTTCAGACTTCACTTCAGACATGTTCACGGGTGGACTGAGGTATTTGAGGTCCAAAAATATTAGTCACAATTATTACTGACTAACTACCTTCAAACATTAATATTTAAGTTGCGTTCCGATTTAAGCAAACTGAGCTCACAGTGTCTTGAATTCTGAGTTGATTTTGCTTGGGTTTGGTACAAGTAAATTAAGCACTGGGTCCCAAACAGGTGGTATATTCCAACCATTTTCTCTGTTAAAATTAGGATGTTTTTTGATTTCAATAGCTTCACGTATCATTCTTGGTAAGAACCGGTTTTCTTTGACAAGGACCTGTGTTTTATCAAATCTCAGGTAATAGTCGTGAAAAGACAATAACGAAAATTATTATTTGTGTTATATGTAGATACTAAACTCCGTGTTATCAAAATAACGTTAATACTTATATTGATTTCTATGTAATTATTTTATCTATAGTACCCAAACTGTTTCTGATGTTGTTTTGTTCACCAAAACTAGATTGAAAACTTTCGACCAACTAACGGGCCAAATTAACCGTTCTAATAAAACTAGTTAGGTAGTGTTATATTTTCATGAATGTCACTCAACAATATTTGTTACTGGAAGGTAGGTACTTGTAGCTAAGTAAAGCGACACTAATGATGGGAAAAGATTTACGATGTTATAAAAGACCACCTCAAATTAAAAAGCAAGACATGCAACAATTTTCTAACTACGCATTTGGGCTGACTTTATTGCGTTACGTGCGCTGTGTAACCTACATAAGGAGTAAAAATAACTTAACAAGAATAGCGCCACAAGGTAAACGACCGTATTTTGGTCCCGTTTTAGTAATGCGAAACCTTAAGCACGCATTCACCAAATTTATATTCAGGAAAGCTGTGACGTATTTGGATCGCTATTTCACCCTAGCAAAGCCTCAATTAACCCCTGATCTGCTTATTGGCCGTGTAACTTAAGTAATACTCTTTGCTCTCGACCCCATATTTATTTTTTGATCCTCGATTTACACATGGTTATAGGTACATATGTAAAAAACGGGCTAACTAAAGGGTTAGATACGTTTAATACTAGGGGAGATGGTAGATATTTTTGATTAACTGGTACAAAATGGCTCCCTTGACTGTCTGTTGGTCTACTACAGCCAATTTGCCCCACAACTGCTGGACAGATTTAATAGAAATTTGTTGATTTGATTTGTTTAAAAAGGTACACTTTATTTGCTACTTGGTAACCTAAAGAAGGACTTGGTATTATAAAATGTGTTTTAAACATGGGGGCCTCTTTTTAAAGCTAAATAGAAAAATAAAAAATAAGATTTATTTTTAAATTTAAAGTTCGATCTCCGTCGTAAGTCCCGTAGCAATTTTACAAATCTACCGAATCACAACATAGTCGCGCTTACAATATTTTTCTATAACAAACAATGCAGCGGAATATACTTATGGCAGCAGATTGAACAAAGCTTTCAAATTACATATGTGAGAAATTAAAGAAAAAAGAAGAACAGCCACTTCAAAATAAATATAAAATTTACATCAGTTAATTTAAGTCGGTCTTGACTAATCTATCAATTTACACATGTGGTCACAATCTGCCGACGACTGTCAAGATACAAGGTTGACTACTTCGGGTCACCTACGTCGCTCCAGGAAACCATCGACAACGTAAAGAGTCTAATAGGATTCTTTCTGGAGCTGGGCTGGCAGTAGCTACGCCAGGCCACACAATATAAGCGCACATTTGACATCGAGTTGCGGAAATTCAAGCTACAATCGACAATCTATGACTCATATAATCATGCTTAAAATAGTTCTGGCATTTATACGTCTAAAGATTGGAAACAACCAGATATTATACTACGTAGTTTTCAACATTAAAACGAATTAATTTAATTTAAGTAATTCTTATGACGACCATAGTCAACTAATAAAAACCATTCCTAAGTGTGATACTTGCTATTATATATAAAGTAAAGTTTACTTAGATTTTAGAACTTTACTTAGATTTTACTAAATATAATGTTTGGAATGAGCGACGCAGCAGTAAATTCAGTTATTTTTCAGTGTGCGACCTGAAAGAACAAAGATTAGCAGCTGATGAGGGTCGGGACGAGTTATATTAAACTCCCATTTACATGATTTCACACGTTGAAGATCCAATCAGTTACGCCAGGCGCAATGATCCGATTTCTGTTTCCTGAAATATTACGTACCTAAATAGCACTCTCGCCTGTATTAGGCACCCGAAGGTGTAGGCAGAAATGAATATCACCCATCTTTCGCCGGTTATGATAAGGTCTCACACTAAATAAGCCTATTGACGTTCAACGGGCACAATTCCAAACTTCAAGCCACTAAATTTTTATAAGTAACATAGTTACTTAGAAAAATAGACAGAAGAAAAGCAAGCACCTCCTGATTATTAAGCGAACATGTTTATCACTTGCCAACAGAGGCATGGATTGCTGAAATAATGAAATTTAAATATATCTGCAAATGGATAAAGATTTAACAATGTAAGTTTTAGCAATCATAAACCAAGAGCGGGGCAGGGCTTATTGCTCTGTTAGTGTGCTACATACTGCAAGATATGGGTGAAATCATGGAGGTAAAAAACAACTTGGGATGAAATGTAACGGCCCCTGAAAAATATCGTATTGTATTCCTATATCTTATGAAAATATAAATAAGCAAATTAAATGATCGCTAAAAGACGACAAAACCTTTAGATGGTAGGATCTTCAAAAACTAACGAGTGTGTCGGCAAATTGGAGGCTTGCCAGACTCAGCGAGCATAAATTGCGGTTCGCGGTTGCTAGTCGCCCCTCACTAATGCTGCGTGCCCACTGCCCTACACTTGACAGAGTAGAAAGCGACAACAATTGCAATACTCATAATTTTTAGCAAACTTCTGAAAAGAAAAGGAGAAGGTACTATGTTTAGTATGTATGTTTTTATTTAATGTATCTTTGCCGATAACTCAGTAAAATCTTTGTTTTGTTTGTTAGAGCATGGAAGTATGCTCTTTACCACTAAGAAAGAGAAGGGAGGAGTCTTGTGGGGATTTTTCTAGATTTTTAAGGATGTATAAAAGTTCAGGAAAATTGAGGGGTAAAATTATGGGACTTCATCAAACTTGATCATCTGATTGATCATAAGCTAAACAAAGCTTGTGCTATAATACCCTTATAATTAATATAATATACATCATACTACTTTTCTTTTGTAAATACGAGTACATACTTATCAATAGAAATAATATTATAAAGCTGAAGAATTTGTTTGGTTAACCGCTCTAATCTCAGAAACTACACTGGACTGGACTGATTTGAAAATAACTTCAAATATCTAACAAAATAGACTATTTATTAAGGAAGGCTGTAGGCGGTATATGTAGATCACGCGGGCGGAGTCGTGGCAGAGAGCTAGTTAATAGAAGCTTGTTAAAAAGACAATTACATTCAGACTCAAGACAAACAGACATGTTCATTGTTCATGCACAGAAATGTGTGCGGCACCTGCGGCGTTAATCAATTAACTTACCGACAACGCCACCGCACCGGCTCTTCCAATGATTTGTAGGCGCGAAATTTTCGGACTGAATTGACTAAATTGACAGTCACTGATAATTTACCACTACTACGCGACTGTGGTTATCGATTCAACTAATTTTATCGTGGCACTAAGCTCGAACGGAACATATTCGCAGTCACCACTTCAGACTGAAGGGTTTAACGAAACAGCACTAGGGCGGGCCGTGCATTACCACGTTAAGCACAAATTTACAATACGTAAATAGTATAGCATTTACAATACGTACGTAGTATATACAGCCTCACCCCTAACCACTTTTTAAAAATGAAATACATACTAACCTAATGTGCACATACCTACTGTAAATACGCTGACATCCATAGATATATTGATTACTATCATTCACAATGTATGTATGGCAAACGTGGAATGTAATCAAAGGATTTAAGTTTTAAAACAATATTAAATTGCAACAACGATGTAATATTTTTAAAAACTTGTATAGTAAGGTGTTTGTTTTTAATGCATATATTAAGAGGTATATGAACGGTGCGTGGGAGACGGTGGTGAGCCGCGAACGACTTCCGCCATGAGTTCGACGTGCAATAGGCGGAACTACTTACAACACCGCCGGGCACTGCGTATTGCCTATTGTTTGGCATCTCGCACTTTTGGCATCGAACCTTTACTCAGTCCCGAGCGACTGCACTGTCAGTTTAAGTACTTTGATCCTATAATGTATGAATACTAGCACATAAGTTTCAAGAAGAACAATTGCGATGTCTTCGAACAAACGACGGCGAAATTAATTGCATCGCATTGTCTTTATGCCATAAACGAGTATATTGCTAAACTGTATTGGAACGTAATAAAAATTATGTAACAAGCCAATTCGATTTAAATGACTAATGGAATTGCAAAATTATTAATTTTATAGATTTTGTGCTTCAGATTTAAAACCAAAAGTTAAATAAAAATTTGTGAAATGCTTGCAAATTGTTTTTTGATTTTGATTATTCATTGAATAATGTGCTAAACAATATCTAATGAACAAGTCGTAAAATAAATAATAATACTACCTAGTGCAAAAAATCTTCATGAACCGTTCATCGCAGTCGGCTACGACTTTTCGTAGCGCGCTACGAGCTCTTGTAGCGCTCTGCGAGCTCGTAGCTCGTAGACCTCGTGGCTCGTAGAAATACGAACTACGCTGTAGCACGAAGCTATAGAATGTTCTGTAACTATTGCTTAACAAGTAATAGTTTTGTATTCCTTAAAAGCGCATTATGTTAAAAATATCATACACAAGCAAAAATATTTGAAAAATCAAAAACCCGACAGCGTCAACATTTGTTTTTATTCTTCGATAGGCTGGCGCTTGACTACAAATAGCCTGATGTTAAGCAATGATGTAGTCTACGATGGAACGCGCCAGCCCAGTATACCGATTCACTCAAAATTATGGGTGAGAAGGTGGCTGTGGAATGAGCCTCCTTAAGGTTAGAAACCTTAAAGGAGCAACAATTCCGACCCACCCTCACTGCATGGTGTCACCAGACATAGCACCGGAACACAGCAAGGCCGCTTGGCGGTGCGGCTTTGCCTGGTGGGTGGTCACTAACCACGGCCGAAGCCTACTTCCCTCCTGAGTATTTATTTTTGATGTATTCAGTATCACTCTCACGACTAAGACGAATCTTATACATAATTCCTCTTAAACTTAGATGCGACAAACCGTTTATACTATAGAGCAAGCCAAAGAAATATACATACATACACTCGAAAAACATAACCCTCCTTCTGTCACAGTCGAGTAAAAACAGAGCCCGAATCATTTTAAAGGTTTTAACACTTTCCTGAAAACAAAAATAAAACAATTTTGAATGAAATAAGTAAGTATGATTTAATGTACCCCAAATTATACCTACTTTGTATAATCACTTGATCCTTCTAACAAGAACCTTTCGGTAACTGTAGCTATTGGAATGAATAATCCTTTCCAAACTGTTTACAGTAAATCAACAAAATTATAATATTGCTTTAAATTCATCCCCTCACTGCTCTTGACATTTCTGCCATTTTACGTAGGCGTTTGTTGAGTATAAAGATTAACAAGTTCCATAAGACATTATTATGATGTGAACTAATTTATCATTGTTGACATTCAAGAAACAAACTTAGAAAGCTGTCACAATTACCCACAATTAATTTGGGTATTTTAACTTAGCTATGTAACTAGCTTAATATTATCATTCATTGTAAACATTCATGTATATCTATATAAATAAAAATGTATCGACAAAATCTATGTACGCGCATAACTAGGTACCGAACAACTGCAACAAATCAAGCAATACTTTTTGGCGATGGACGATATGCACCGTAAATAGTTATCAATAGCAGCTATACAACGAAATCTATAACAACGTATTCGGTTCTACAATAAGCAGTTATTCTGATAATAAGTATTATCAAATGGCGAGTTCGCCGCGCCGGTTCCAGCAGCCTAGTACACCAATAACGTTATTAAATGACTGAAATGAAACCAATTTTACTAGTTCTCACTTGCATTAGCAAGTTCACTTGTTCACCTCGCGAGGTCCAACACTCTGGTACACCAATATCGTTATAGCGACCGAATCGAAACTACATTTTTACTAGCTCTACATACCTAATTCGACTTTACTTAAGTGTTTATTATTATAGGCCGACCATTTAACTCGCGTATCGCCATCTCAGGTACAAAGTCATAAAACATTAATTAAATCTCTTAAAGAACTATTTAACCACACAAAAGTAATGTAAGACTATTCGTCATTAATATCCATATCGCTTGAATCATCATCACTGTCTGTGCAGCTTGAAGAGTCAGAATCTTGGTGATAGGCGATACGCGAGTTAAACGGTCGGCCTATAGCTATTAGCCACAATAACGTTAAATAGTTACGGTATCGCATTATCTCGTAACAACTCTTTACTATTTCTTTTTGTGGTGGTAGTTATTGTCAAGGCAAATTCATCACGATCATATAAACAACGTCTAGGTACGTCACAAATGACATGACGCGGCACAACGTATCATTACGTTCGGCAATATCTCGATTTATTAAGCACAACGACATAGAATGGAGTTCGATCATTATAACATTGAATAGTTGGGTTCCTATGCCTCGACTTATCAGTCTTTCAAATTTCTAGTGCTACATTGAGTCTATATTTTTTGCAATTTTTGAAGGTAGTTTGCTCCAGTCCTAAATGCTTACTTTATTCACGCACAACGTGATTACACGTCGTTTCGCCTAAGCAGTGAATAAACGTTGACGTCTTAGAATGTCAATATAATATAAACTAATACTGACATCATCAAGTATTAACTCACGTCATCAGACGCTACTCCAGTTTGTATGCAAAAAATATTTATTTATTTACTTAATCTATCATTACAGGTCATTAACCTAATGCGACAGATAAGTTTAATATACCTTACATGCTTGTGAGCTACTAACGTAATATAAAATAAAATAAGAATAGGTACTAGATACATAGAATAATTCCTCATAATAATATCATAATTCATAACATAATTCATACAATAATATCTTATATATGTGCAATGTCGCCTTAATATGCCATAGGTTAACATGTTAACAAAGATATACACCTGTACAATGCCAGAGTAAGCGGCTAGTTTGTAATAATATCCAGAAGTTGTTACTCAGCTAGGTATATACTAAATATTTGTAGGTCATATTAAAATAAGCGTGACCTTTCCGTTTTTATCGTGACCCTTCGGGTGGCTCATCGATGCTGATATAAATACCCCAGGCAGCAGTAAGGAGTTTACATAATTTAACACTACGCTCACCGATCGATGCCGTTATAGATACCTTATTTGTATTTTGGTATAATTGTATTTCTTTTTTTCTTTGACAAGGTCTAATTTGATTAATTTACATAATGACATAAAGGGATAAAAATAAAATAATATTTTTCAAATGCGACAACATAATTTTTGAATTTCCCACTCATGCTATAATTTGACTTTCAATAAACAGCCTGTTTCAGTGAATAGGAGGCGGCGAACCAATTTCCTGTACTACCAAACATGTATGAAAATACTTAATAAGTTTTTCAATGTTCTTCAACGTGCTACATTAAAGGTGATGTAGTCAAAACAGTTGAGAAGAAGAAATTTGAAGTAGATACTTACAAAGAAAAAATTATAACAATTACCTACTTACAACAACGTTTAATACAATGTTCAATCGTATTAAATTCAACAATGTTTTAGCTAATAAAACTGTAGGTTTTACAACTTCTAAAGTAAAACTTAGAAAAATACGAGTACACTACATAAAATAAACAAAAGGGAAAATTTACCCGTAGCTAACACTTGGTAAAAAATAGAGCTCGTATAAAAATTACAATTTCTAACGGTTCATAGAGAAAGTGTACTTATGATTTATTTATACTAAGTATTGGCTAAATTTAATTTATGTTGTTAAACTTCTTCTTTGCTATAAAAGAAGAAGACACTTCACACATTATTAAAACACCTGAACAAAGTTATGTTTTATCCAGCTAAGCGGAAAATTTCGCAAAGTGTTCATTGTTAGTTTTTGTTTAGAATTGATGGGCTGAACGGTTTTAAGAGAAACAATGACTATGAAGAATCAAAGTGTTTTGTGGGCGTCTTGTCATATGTTTGTGCTTGGACAGAATGTACACGCGGGCGAATTAGTGGCGCGAGTGGGGCAACGCACGCGGCGCTACTGAAAGTAGTCGCGCACGCGACTCGCCCGTTCGCTGATTGTCATATTCAGGTTTTTAGTCGTACAACATGTTGAAATAAACCTTTTTTAACAGATTTAATCGCGGTTTATTTAAAATTTTAGATCCCGACGTTTCAAAGTTCAGACTTTTCAGACTTCATGTTCACGGGTGAACTGAGGTATTTGACGTCCAAAAATATTAATCACAATTATTGCTGACTACCTACAAACATTATTATTCAAGTTGCGTTCCGATTTAAGCAAACTGAGCTCACAGTATGGATGAAGGCGCCATGTTGCAAACGCGCGGTTTGCTCGGAATAGGTTGAAAACCCCGCGCTTCGCGTAGTTGGCCACTTAACGCCTGAGCAAAATGTCTACTTAAATAAATAGTCTATGATTTGAGTTGCCAGCGCAAATAACGTTTGCGCGGCTTGTCGCTCCCGCGTGTCCACTATGGCCACTCCAATAGGCTTCGTAATGTTGAAATCTGCACGCGCATTGTGAATTCAAAACGTTGCAACTTTATAGTGCGATTTAAAATCGCAATGGAAGTCACATCGTTAGATATGAATTTAAACAAATATGCGATTTTAAATCGCAAAGTATTTATTTTTGTAGTGCGCGGATTTAAGTGGTTCTTTTGTTCACAGACTGACGATATTTTCCGCAACCATTTTATCGTAGGGCGCGCTTAAAGACAGGCTTTAGGACGATGCACCGCCCCCGCGTGTGTAGTTTAGCCAAGTGCTTACATATTTTTGCAAAACTACTCTTTTCTCATTTTCAACCTAACTCCTTGACCTCTTTGGGAAAACCTTAATAGTTAATAGAATTTTTATCTCTCTTGTGTGAGTATGCAAATAACAAATTATTCTAAACTTTCCTCCTTTCCTTCCTCTGAACTTTATCCTAGGAACCATAAGAATAACGACTGTCGAAATACCTACTTATAAGTATAGTTTACTTATTAAATCAAAAAGTTATTGAAAGACTAGACAACTGTGAGGCAGAATATTCTTTTCAGTGTAATTTATTTTCAAATAAATATAATCGTTTTTCTAAATAATTGAAAGTTAAAACATAAGTAGGTTATACTAGAAAGCAATACTCTCTTGTTAAATATCTCAGCTGAACACAATACGTAACAAAACTAACAAAACAGAGTAATATAATAGGTTCGGAGGCCGCCCTCGGTCCATTCAGTTACAAGAACGGTCCCTTATCGAATCGTCTTTGAAGTAATAAAGTATCGCAGTGTGATTAATGGCCTGCAACCTCCGCTCTACGCCCACCCATTCAATAATAACTCTTAATCATAACTTAACTGCTAAAAGGCTAAACACAAACATGTCGTTAATAATGTCAGCATACAATTTACATAATAAGTAGGCACCCACTTACTAGACAAGTTTCTTTACACAATATTCGTTCATTAAAGTAAAACATGATACAGGAAAATCTTTTGTCGTAATATATTACGTAATTTAATATAAAAAGATAAAAAGCTTTAAATAAAACTGGCCGCTATCGTTGTTTAAATCCGTCCAACTAAATCCAAGACATAAATTCAACTTTAAATCCAGATCTAGCGCGTGATTTCTAAGTTTAAGTTCTCTAGAGCACAAGCCGATACACATTTTATTGAGAAAGGAAAACTATCCTAACTCAGTTTAATCTTATGTTTTAAGAGACTTCCATAAGTTAAATCAAACTGATTAAACATTATACGAGTATAGATACAGTCATATTAATATATAGATACGTATGTGGACTGTTATGTGTATATTAGATGTAGAATGGTCATTCTATATATGTAAGAAAGATACAAAAAACAATTGAGTAAAACGAAATAGCTACAATGGCTATGTATTTATCTGCAGGGAATAAAACATAAGACCAAAATTAACAAAATTATCATCCCAAAATTAACCTTTACTACGTTCTTACATAATATCCAGCCCTCCAAGAGATAGAGAACCCTAATAAAGCGAGAGCTTATGTAAATAAACCTAATTTTGCATCAAATATATTGAAGTGCCAAACAATAATTACATTTTCCAGAAAGTTGAGCTTATTTTATTACGTTTATAGAGGTAACCTAATATCCTTACTTTTACTTGTGGAAGTCAGAGATATTTACAAACTGACCTTAATAATAAAATTAAGGCAAGAAAACCCAAATTAGTTTGTTACCGATTTGTTACATAATATTTTTCCTTGTAGTGATCTGTCAATGTTGTGACATTGAATATCAGTTTATTATTGTCATTACACCTATTTCATATATTACAACCAAAACAAATAATTTTTATTGTCACCTCTGACACTTTCTCTGTTATTATAAGAAAAAATAGATAAATGTATTTAGAATAAATTGGATTGATGTTACTGGTAATTTGTGTAATGAAATTCTACGCCTAGAAACGAAACCAATCACAATTTTAAATGAGTAACGTATAAAATGTATATTTGCCTATTCGTTCGTTAAATTTATTTAAAGAGGCTGTAACTTACTTTCATAAAGTTGTTAAAGTCTTTCTTAGTTCCCTATCGACGGGATTTGAAGAATGAAATCACCTAAAGGCTGTGTAACACTGTTTAAGAATGCACAAGGCGTCGGTGCCTCCCAACAAAGTGAATAGATAGAAACTCAAGCTCAGGCTCGTTGCTAAAAATAGATGCTTGTAGTAAACCTGCTGACACAGCGTGCAGAAGCAACCCATTTAACTACTGTCTAGGCATATCATAATATGTGTAGTTAGCAGTTAGTTTAGCCTACACATTGCTAAGAAGAAAACTGCAAACACACTTACGTCCATATCCATAAATGTCACGCAGCGTTTATGTAACTCAACATGATATTTTGTAATACATATAACATTTTGCATGAAACACTTAGTGACTGAAATATTTATTACCTTAATGGCATGTCTTAAATACCTATATTTTGACAGTCATAAAAACATCGTTGCAATATCCGTATTACCAAAGTAATAGATACTAACATAATAAAATAAATACAAAGTTGAACAAATATAAATCAAACTAACTTAATCTAACTTAGCGAGTGCTACAGAATTTAATTTGTTTTGTTCGAATAGATATATTTATTTGTAATTTCAACTTTTTGATGAAATATCTTCATATACATCCGCAAATTCTATAAAAAGGTTTCCTCTCTTACATGTAGATAATTATTTTACCCAAGTAAAATCTAAAAACCCACGAATGTTATGAAATTACCTATTTCATTTGAAATAATACTCAATCAATGTTTTACCTTCATATTAACAATAATCGTGTAGATAAGAGGTGCTTCAGCAAAAGGGAGATAAGTTAGGGTACCGATCAATGTTGATTAGTTGTCTGTCTACCATAATGATGATGTTACTAAGATAAACGAGTCCTTGGAGGTTTGATAAATAATATAGAAGAATGTCTTATAGCTACCGAACAATCACAGTTTATCACACGTTTTTTGCGTTTCACAAATTGGCTTCAAAAAATTGTTAGACTTTTCATACAACAAAGTTTTCAACTAAAGGCCTTTATGTACTAACACAAAACAAAACGCCTTAAAAAAATAATGTTACAAGTAACCTATTTAAATGAGTATTCCTTATAATTTTTAAGGTTAAAGTTCGGTTTACTCTGTAGCTACAAAAAGGAAAAATTGTTGAATGGTATTTATTTAGAAAAATTTAAAACGAACCGTCTTAAATGTAAAATGTAAAACTTAGAAGGGCCAAACCTGCTTTTCGCAACTAATAACACTTAAGGTCAAATTGTTTTGCTTATGTTTTGTCATACTTTTTGTGCAGAATGTCCTCCGGCCGTAGATGGTATGGAGCGATTTGCGTGTCCAACGCCTGACAGGCAGGGGCGTTACCGGTGCATCGATGACCACGTGCTTTGCGATGGCTTCATTGACTGTCCGAGTGGTGAAGATGAAGACCGACATTCCTGCATGTTCTATAAAACGGTAAATTATATCTCTAAATATTTTTCTGTATTTAAATCTTCAACTGGGTTACTTTATGTAGATTTAATAGTACACAGGTACTATTCCGGGGGGAAATCCGTTACGGATCCCTACGCCCTGCGCCTACTCAGTTAAGTAGGACTCCCTAAGGGTACCCACTAAAACCCCCCGGGTGTTCGATTCACACGCCAGGGGTCGCATGAACACGCGTTACTTTTGCAACCTCCGCCTCTGCGGGCTTGTTCAATTCAGATGGTTGTTCTCCCTGTGACACCAAAAGGGGTTCGCGTTGAACGCTGCGCACTGCCGCCTTGGGTCCTCATGTTTAAGGGGAGATGTATATGGCCGAATCCATCGCCCCTGGACGCGTTTAATGGAGGGCATTGTCTGCCCTCCGCTGATACCCGGGTGCATATGTAAGAGGGGTCTCCCTCTCCCTTAGCATAGCCTCCTTCTAAGTAGATACGAAGATGCTAACTTAACCAAACCAATTCCAAACTCACACTTGGTAAAAAAATATTGATGCCATGTTTACTTTAAGTTTTTCATTATTTAAGCTGTTTTAAATTTTGTGAATGTTGTATTGACCTATAATTGTTTGTTGCAGTCATGGTAGAAAGAAGCTACTTGTATCACATTTTTTGCTAAGGTTGCACTGGTTTAAAAACTGTAGGTACTGTATGTGTTTTATGTGTACTCAAATGTTGGTAAATCAAATAAATAAAACGATTATTATGTGTTCCTTAATTATACTGATCTGAGTAAACGTTCTCTTAAAAATGTGCACCGAATTCGATGTGACCTTTGTACGGGTAGCTGTCGCGTCGCAGTGTATAAGCTTTACAGTTCCTCTGGGAATAAAACGTACTCTTTTAGTGTCACCAATGGTGAAGCCTTCTGTCAGAGACCAAATGTACGAAATCGGTTAACCTCGTCTAGAGATTCCAGTCAAACGTGATTATGTTAGATGCCGTTTCCCAACTGTAGTCATTAACAGTGCACAATAATATTAAAAAAATCGACTATATATAATATTATTTCTGCTAAAACTATAGACCCATTGAGTTTTTAAATAGTCGATGCATTTTAGTTTAATTCAAGTCTATATTTATAAATATGTTACTGTGTTCTCTCCTAAAAGGTCTATGAATAAACAATAACGTTCTGCTGATCGAATCGAGAGATATAAAATACTTAGTACAACTCAATAAGGCAGGTTTACTTAAATTATTGATAGTTTATTATCAGAGATTTTTAATATAAATAAAATCAATGGAAACGATTAATGTAGTAATGCATAGTTTTAAGTATTCTCGTACTAACAATTTATATTTGCTATGCATTGCTGAACGCAACAGTTTGTCGAATATTAATTCAAATTTATCAATATACAAGTGCTGAAAAATCTTTATAGATAGTCACAGAAAATGACTTTTCCCTTATTTGTAAATCCAAGCCAATTTCCTTTGACTCGAATTAGTACTCGGAAAACTTTAATCAGAACAACCTTCACTTAAATTTAATTAGAACAAAAAGATTACTAAACTTTAATGGCATGCAAATGAAAGAGCGACCTTTGACCTGTTTAATAAATCTGTTATTTTATATTTTTATACCTTAAATTGTATACTCTAACGACTTAGTCTCGAAATGCTTTTTATAATAAATCTACTTTGATCTATGCTAGTTATATTTTGATCTATGCTTCCAAGTAACAAAACTGATTTGTTTCAAGTTGTAATATGCTTGTAACAAAATTGCTACATCTGCTACGCAGCTACTGTTTGCTACGTCTGCTACGCAGCTACGGTTTTGCTTGCTACGCTCCGCTTACCAACGTAACTACTACGATTCGTTTCGTAGCACTTTCATGTGTCGGATTCTATTTGATCTTTAGTGTTGAAACTATACCATATCAGAGGGCTAGAAGGCCTATAGGCTAATACCTAACTAATACCTACGTATAATTTTTAATAGTGAGTTTGAAATTAACGTATTGGAAAATTTATTTCAATTCAACCCTTTAAAGTGTCTCACCGCTGGACATGGGCACGGGTTTTCACTTAACGATCTTATAAGTTGTCAGAGTTTAGTTAGGCCTTAATCCATACAAGCCAGCCAAGTCCGGGTTAGTGGATGTCACATGTCTTCGAATGATTTGTTCTTAGACAAGTCACATGCCGATTATTTATTTATTTATACATAATACACTAACTTTTCGACCGTGACTTCGCCCCTTCTCGGTTGTAGCATTAAAACCAGTAAAGTAACCTCTTCTTACGCAGTCGAATAAAAACTATCGCATGTCATTTCCCGGGTCTCAAACTATCTCTTTACCAAATTTCATCCAAATCAGTGCTGTATTTTTGGTGTGAAAGTACAACAGAGTTACTTTGGGTTTTATAATATTTCAAGTCATTTCTTGTTCCTATAGACAGCCCTACGAACTAATATTAAACTTGTAACTAATACCTAATGCTTGTTGTAATTAATTCCAGACGAAGGCTCACCTAGACGTTCTGGCTGACGCGCTGTTGCGGTGGGTGCGAGGTCGTCGCTAAGGACTGAAACCGGAATACATCTACGTTTAATATACGAAAAACCGTGCTTTTCCACGTTTAGTTTGAAGCTGCGACTAGCAAGAAATTGTATTCGGGCGTAACCAGTCATAGCTCGTACAGATGCGTTGAACGTAATAAAACATATCAAGCAGTGGTGCTGCAGCGGGCGTGGCCCGTGCCGAGACATGGCCACTCTTTAGTGTAGTGCAAAGTTCCCGACTGCGAGAAGAAACGTCCTGGTGATATTCACCCAGTGAAGGAACACAGTGATACGATCTGGTTTCGTCCTAATTATACTTCTCCGCGGCTCATTTGTTTTCTACTTATTTATTTAGCACTAAACTAAAATGTGAGACTGGTAGTCAGATCATGATAGATAAATATTTTAGAATAGGTTTTCATTTGTAGAATTTAATTTTCCAATGTTTTCACTTTATTACATTCTACGAGATATTAAGTTATATTCCATGTTGTAATGAAAATGTAAAGTACTTAATTATAAGTGAATATATGTTGTACATAGGGTGATATGTCTTAATGACTTTATTTTATATAATTTAATGTTTAGTCGGCCTACAACATACAAGTAATGAAGAGGAGCAATCACGTTTGAACAATCCAATGAAGACAAGTCATCACAAAGTTCCTAATATCAGTTAATGTTTTAGTCTATTGATATTAGTATCGGTGTTATGACGATTATGTTGATTTTAAAAACATTAATGGAGGCGGTGAAATCACTATGTATCATAGTGATCTCACCTCATCAATAAATGTTAACATATTTATCTCGAATAAGGGCAGCTATTTTTATCGTTAAGAAGTTATTTATTTTTATTTTTTAATACCAATATCGATAAATGTACTACTTAATTAGTTAATTAGTTTGTTGACTGAAATGTTACTACTATTAAGTATTCATGCCGAAAAGTCGAGGAACTTATTTATAATTGTTTTACTACTTAGGCATTCCTATATGGTTTTTATTAGAACTAGCATAATTAAGGTTTATTTAATATTTTTGTATAGTACCTATATAATGAGAGCGCAAAAAATATACCCCTTTTTTAAGTATTCTACCTAAGAAGTCTGTGCACAACTGAACAATGTTAATCTTTATAGTTTATTTATTATTTATTGATTATGTACCTATTTTTGGATAACATTATGATAAACATATAAAGTGGTGATGGCATGATAATCTACTAATATGCTGTTTTAAGAGATCTGAGTAAGTACTTGAAAATAGTACCTACTTATGTAACGAGATTATCATAGAGCCGAGTTAAACTTGCACTACATGCCTATTATTATTTTAGTTTTAGTTAATATTAAAGATAATTTTAAAATGTGATATTTGTTGAAATAGGAAATTATTCATAGTAACAGATTTATATGCATGTAGCTGACCTTTTTTAAGTCGGCAGTTTCTTAGTGTATTACCCAACAGCCTACTGTTTAATAAAATTTTAAGTTCCTCATAATATTAATAGATATTAATATTATTCTACAATTTGATTTTTTTTTATTTCTGATAGCAACCGACCTGCTGACTTTTAACCTGAAATGAACCATAATACACACCGATAAACTTAGATTTATAAAAAAGCAAAATATCAAATGTACAATTTACTAAAAAAGGGGAGGATGTAATCAAGAAGCAAGTTAATAGGAATTTCAGTTAAAATTATTAAACACAATACTTTAGTAGATTATCTATAAAACTACCAGGTGATCCAGCGTACTTCTAACCCTATATTTCTCGTCTTTAAAACCTTCCTTGGACTTCTATGAACGAATTCGAAATTAAAATCAGCCAATCCAGTTCAGGCATAAACAGTATAGCACCGGACAAGACAAAGCACAGAATAAACCACAGCACAGAATATAAAAAGTGTAATGTCGAATGAAAATTCACTTCTTAATTAAAAAAACCCTGTTTAAAGGCTGTGTCAGTCTACGCGCTGAGTAGGGTTCCGTAGTTGTTCACCCTCCACCACCATTAAACCTCGATAAAATCCGTTATAGTTTTATTTCAAAACAGTAAAGATCCGGGAAGAAATTCCGGTGGACAATGATTTTAATTAAGGAGCTGAATGCACCCTCTCAGTTTGTGGAAGGCTGTCACTATACCTGTAAAAGAACATAATCATAATTATCTATTTTTTGTTTTTAGAGTTAAATGCGGTATTACGGTAGAATACTCGATCACGAGGCTTTCCACAATAAAAACATCCTAAAATACCTAGATGGTTAGATTTAATATGTTTGAATTCTCTGAAAATATTTATTGACAGAACATTGCATTGCTTTCGAGCAGTTTCATTAAATATGCTATGAAAAAAATTATGTATTTTTTTATACTATCTCTATTAAACACCAACATCAGACATCCCATAAATTATGCATACAGAATAAAAAAGTCATAGTTATTATAAAAAAGTATATTTGTGAACCAAGTGATAAGAACAAGAACATTTATTTGGTACTAGCTTTGACCCTAACTTTGCGCATTATTGTGATCTTACGTAAGATCTATCGAGACTCCCTCCCATCCCCTTGTAAGAAAAAGTAAGACTTAACCGACCATCCTAAGACCAATGTTTAAGTTTATTTTGTTTTAGTATTTGTCCTCATCTATAACATACAAAATTAATGTTTAATGTAATTAAGTATTCTATAATTTCTACAAATTAATAAGTACTTTTATTAGAGGTACGTCTCTACTTAGTTGAAATGTATGAAAGTAATTAGATTAAAATTATTACACTTAATAACAACTCTAAAAACCTAATCTAATTAATAAGTATAAGTAGGTACCTATTTCAAAATAGTAAAAATATAATATTGCACCCTAATTAAAATTCTAGCACCTGAATTCTGTGTAGGTAAATAAGTTATATAGAATCATAGTAGAAAAGTAGTTTAATTAAATTCCCAATTAGTCAAATTCATTATTTCAAAAATAATATAAGAACAGTAATTTTATAAGAACAGTACCTACCTACCTAGTTTAGGTACTAAGTACTCTCAATTAATATTAATATACTTAAGTAAATAGCTAAGTAGTTTTAACCATGGATGAGGACATAACTAAAATATCTTTTAAGTGAGATATTTTTCACGTAAGGTTGGAGGTTACATCGAAGTAGTATGAGTTTGCACAGAGTTCTGTTCTATGGTAACTGAATAAACAAGTCTGCAGTCTGTGAACGAATGTTCTTGAGCCAACAGACACTGACTCGTCTATCGTTAACCATTTCAGAAATTAAAAATAATTATACTTGCGAGTACTGACCAGAAACGTACGAAAGGAGAGCACGAAATGAAAAACGTAGGTTATGTTAGGTGATGTTAGGTAAGAACTGGTTTAATGAGTGGAGTGCAGCAGGAGAGGCCTATGATGATGACACGGATCGAAAGAGTTGGATAGTTTATTCCTTTGTTTATTCAATTATTTTTTAATTTTATTTAGGTAATTTAGGGAATGGAATAACTACCTACTGGTTATTACTTATCTATGGCACTGGAGTGATTTAAATTACATAATTCACGGAAGTACAGTTTTAAAATTTCGACTAAACTTATATTGTGATTGATATACCTAAAGCTATGAAACGCTAACGAACTCTTATTATGGTGTAGGTGTCTATATATCTACATAATTAATATCTACTTTGATGTAGTTCTTACGTGGAATCTATCTATATCGATTAAGATATTTAGTTACTCATTAGATTTCTACCCACCTTATTTATTTCTTTACTTTGAACCTGCTCTTATCACAAAATATAATTTTCTTTATATACACATCACTACCTACCTACGTATCTAATTGAAATTTTGATAATAGAGAGTAGACTAAAACTCATAAACCGAAAAAAATGAGTTTTATCAGGATAAAGATACCCATTGTCTAGGTAGATCATATTGTAAATTGCTGGAAACCTAAGTAACTGTGATATCTAGTCTGAACGAAAAGTGGTGTTTACAATTTTTAGAGATTCCCAAAATAAACGCAAGTCATGTACTTACTTAGGTACACATCAGTGGCGTAGCGTGCCTTGTCGGGGCCCCATATAAAAATTTTTTGGAGGCCCTTATATGGAGGTAAAGATTTTTCACAAAAGAATAAAAATATTGTGAGAAGAAATATTTATTTATCACATAATTTACCCAATTTACAAATATAAAAGGAATTGTTTTATAGAATTTTGTCATTTGTAAAATAAAATAAATTAGAAAGTTTTTATTATTTTTCCTTACACACTTTGGGGGCCCCCGTGGCCCGGGGCCCCGTATAATTGATACGGCAAATACGGCGGTAGCTACGCCCCTGGTACACATAGGTATTTTATCACTACTGCTATGGCAGGAGTAAAGGATGAAGTCAGCAGGAACTTAATTTAATGTTTAATGTTTTCGTCGATCTTTTTTACTAAAATTTAATTGGTAGGTAACTAATGCATGAAATATTTAAAAAAAATATCTTAAAAAAGAGGCGGCTACAACACATGTGATAAAATCTCTTCTGAGTAGATCGCAATATCAATATGTTTTAAATAAAAATAACGTGCGGTTCAATTAACTACATAAACAATTCAATCTTTTATTTTAGTAATTACTTTAATTTATTGCTGAGGTATTTTAATTTTATCTTCAATTCCAAGACTCTTCGGTAAAATAAGGCATGGTTCACACGAAACGTATCGCGTGCCGGCTAGCTGTGGATATAATAATATGCCCACTATCGACAACGCACTCACGTAAAACCATATACGTAGTCGGTTTCGGCGTGAAAGAGATGGTTAATATCTATGGAAAATCTATAATCTGTGTAACGAACGCTCGCAGTCAGCGTCCGACAATCCGTTTGATCTGAACAATGCCTTAGACAAGATTTAGTTTGTTCATAATAGGCACTATATTGTGTTACAGAAAATAGTAAATGTTTACCTAAATTGATTAATAATCGTGATAATTGCACCCGTATTTGCCTATTTTATATGTGCACTGCAATTTATTGTGATATTTTAAATACTTACATAAACCTATAGGCTAAGATGCAATTCGAGTTTTGAAGATTAGACTTCACCTATTTAGATAAAAATGTGGTTAATGTTAATTTAATGTAAAAATTTATTTTATAATAAATAGCACCTATCACAGTATAATATGAGTTGCAGTATTCAATCGTACCATGAAGTGAAAACCAAGTAATCGTCTTGCTGTGAAAATTAATTTCCATCACCAACTTACTCTCTACATATTATTATTAATTGTGTGAATAATAAATAATAAATGAATAATGTGTTGAGTTAAGATATTATCTGATTAATTGTCACTGTCATTTTCATGAATATACCATATTACCACAAGTTTGTTCGATGAACTTGAGTTTAACATACAATTAGACTTCAACATTGAAGTTTAGTAATAATAAATTTGTTAAAAACTATTTTAAACTAGTTTTCCGCCCGTGGCTCCACTCGTGCGTATGTCGGTTATCGCGCTAAACTCTTTTTTCGCAGTCGGAATAAACTATCCTTTTCCGGGCCTCGAACTATCTCCATACAAAATTCAATAGTGTGGGCGTGTAAGCATCATTTTGAAATCGGCAAGCCCCCATAGGCATGTCCATAAATCAATATTCATAAAAAATATGTCTAACTTGGTTACCACACCGGTGAAGGTCGGTTTTCTACGACTCTTAGACCATAATGTAAGTTTTTCATTCAAATAACCAAGTTTCATTATGATGTTTCATTATTTGTTTTAAGCTTTATTTATACCGAATTTGAAGTAAATCGGACCAAGGCCTAAACAGTTCTGGAATATTTTATTTTTCCACAAAAACTGGGATAAGTTTTGGGAAAAAATAAACACGTACTCATGATTTCCTTTGAGGTTTATGTGTGCCGAATTTGAAGTGAATCGCACTTGAGAGTAAACAGATTCAGAGAAACTTAAATTTTTACCAATTAAACTTATTTTCCACACCCCTTGGGGGTAATATAAAGAAAATAAAAAACATGTGTCTCATTATTTGTCATAAAGTTTATGTGTACCGAATTTTAAGTGAATAGGACCAAGGAATAAAAAGTTGCATACAAACTAAATCCCTCTATTTAACCCTCTTAGGTGATGATTTTTGAAAATACTATTAGCTTATTCTAGGGTTTACACTACCTACATTTCAAGTTTCAATAAAATGGATTGAGTGGTTATGGAGTTACGTGATAACAAACATTCGCACACACACACACACACACTTACTTTCGCATTTATAATATTAGTAGGATAGGATAGGATAATGCTGACGTGCCGCGCTAGGTGTGTCATCTCATCGGCCTCCTAGAATATTTTCACATGTCGCGCAAAGGGCTTTGGTCATGAATCGGGTACCCTTCATGGTGCGATTTTGGTAATCATTTTTATGTTCCGTAAAATGTAAACTCTAATTACAGACACAAATAGTTACCTATCAAAATTGTGTGATAATAATCAAAAGTTGTTTGTGTTCGTCAATCAATGTTGCAATGTTGGTCAATTTATTAAATGTATGTCTGTATATCTACGTAGAATAATGAAAATATTACCTAATCGATGTCCAGTCCACAATGTCAGTAAAGTTAGTCTTAAATCGAGTGAATCTACTCTATCGTTATATAGAAGCTGTGGCAGATTTACGGATCTGTAAATAAATAGGTATCTACCTGTTTATGAAAGTAGGCGTTGAATACCTGCCTACATACTTACTAGTTTGAAATAAATGTTTATTATGTGTCTTTGAATGCTAATTTTAATGCATAAAAAGGAATGATTCCTAAAGAGAAAGTACTTTTGCGATAATATCTTCAACTATGGTAAGGGGAGCTATGTATACGTTTAGATTTCCAAAAAAGGAAGCGCCCTTGTTTCGCCTTTCTGCTAGAAATAAGTTCCGTAACCCTTTAATTGTTATGCTAATCTTTGGGCGGGCATACTTAGGTGAACCTACATAGGTATACCTAGAGAATAGGGTCTCTGGGAACGAAAACTATTGAGTAATAGGTACGATGCGCATCCAAATTTATTGTGCAAGAAATCTATTGAGTATATCTTCGTCTTTATCGCCACTTACCAGCAGGTTAATTTAGGGACAAACTATTGTCAGTTAAGTAAGTACCTACATATGAAACATAGTTATTGAGTGAGTGAAGGTCCATATCAGACCTAATTGCGTAGATTTATTTATTGTTGTTTAGTTGTAAGTCTAATGTTGTAGCCAAAAAAGAGAGTGATTTTAGAGGAGATTCGTAAATTGCCTGCAGCCTTCGTATAACGTTAGAGTGTGGGGCCATTGCAATATAATTATATCCCTACTGCAATACCTACGCTGTGCAGTGTGTTGGTCCTGGGTACCCTCGTGCATTCTGTACAGTGCAGCGTGCAGACGCCCCGCGCTCACAACCATGTGTCTTCACCATTAAGTACTTCAACGCACCCCTCACCATCTATTTATATCTAGTGATTGTTCCATAATATGTGTAAGCACGTACTTATGAGCACCATTTGTCAAATTATAAGTATAGTAATCGCCTACTTAACTACATAATATATCTAACTAAATAGGTACAAATCGCTTCTGGACACTTTTATACAAATCGCAACTCTGTTGCACGTATGTGACATTTTGAGCCTCTTGACTTCGAGTATAAACGTATCTACCCATGCTCAGTAAATCTTCCAAAGTCAGTTCAAACTAGATATTATTATAATATCTATTCCTCAATATTTGTACCTACCATAAATGTCTACAACTCAAATGAGACGAGGTATTTGACGATATTTACTGTTGAATAATAATATTTTTAGATGTCACACTTAAAATCTATAATTAAATACACAAAAATCTTTATTTTGTCAATTATAGATTCTCATTTTATAGAAATTTTTCATAAATTTTTGCTGCGTTGACCTACGCGTATAAAATCAAAATGAGCGACGCAACGACGCTTAACCAATTTTATTTCTGCCACTCCTCTTGATAAGTTTTCTTTGGAAATGCAACTATTTTTGTAGATACATATTTAATTGATTAACTATTAGATAGAGATTACATTTATGTATATTTTCTCATTGTAGGTATTGTGTTTGCGAAAAGACAAACTATTAATTATCTCTAGCCGCATAAATTAAACTGTTGAATTTTAAATAAATTAACAGCTTAGTAAATACCTACATAAACACCCAAACTAACTACTGGATACTGATGAATAATGACTGCGTGGTCAAGTGAGCTCTGCCCTGAGCAGCGCTGCGCTCTCAGCCTAACCGATTGCATAGCTTGAGTGAAAAATGGAATAACCCGTGAGAGAATTCAAAATTTGTACTTATTACGGTACGAGTATCCTTACACTTACAATGTAAACATACTAAGTTTCAGCTGTATGATGTTAGATATTTATTGGACATTCCACAGGCTCTACTTCCAATTCTGCTCTACCTACATTCTCTCCAGGCATATTCCTACTTTTTCAACAGTGTCATGGAGTTGCCTGACGATGTAAGGAACTCATGATGGCGATAAACTTATAACGACTACGCTATTTTGTAGGCGTAATATACTTTTGGACTATTTATTATGTATTGTTAATAACTATGTATGTTGTATTAAGAAAAAAAAAATAAAAAAATGTTAATAAATGCCTCAGCCAGTGTGTACTTTTATTTTTTAATAATTACCTAGTTTAAGACGAATATTTACTTAATAAGGCTGTCTGAGCCATGGATTTCCTGGTTTGTAGACTATACCGTAGGATTCCACGGGATTGCGATGACCACAGGTCTAGGGAAACTTACACTATAAAACGTCACGAAAAGTACCCAAAGAATTGACTGAAATCTATCATTCCATTGTTGACAACATCATTGTTTAATAACAGACAAGTGGTGGTCAATTGCATGCAAGGACCTTATATTAATAACATAATGTCTTTGATTGCAAGCCTAATAAAGACTAAAAAAAATTACACTCCAGTGTCAGTGGAACCGGTAACGTAGGTACCTATGCGTTTAGGTCACATGCTAACTAAACGCTGCCGCCACCGCGCCGGACCAACCAGGGAGTAAAAGATCATTCAGACTTATGAAATAGTTTTAGATAACGTGGCGACATTTATTGGAAAGAAATTTTATACCGATTGATTTGTTTTAATAATAATGTTTTGGTATATGGAAACCAGATAACTCGTAATATACCTATAATACTTTTTTTTTGTAAATACATACATACATATACATAATTACAAATGTACGAGTATTAGAAGTATGTTAACAGATTCATTAGGATGAGTACGCGGGAGCTGTGTATGCTGTGGGCGGCCTTAAGATTCTCTTAGTAGTCTGTGGCCTTAATGGCTGGACTTTCCTAAGTTCTGTAGAATAAAAAGGCTTCTTCTTCTTGCTTGGTGTAAAGTATGAATTTTCGTGCTAAAATGCACTTACAAATTGATACCTTTTCCATTTATGTTACAATGTTAACAGTTAAAATTTACGATTTATAGCAAAAAAATAGAAAGGTATTAATAAAATAATGATCATTAATAATAATAATTTCCGTTTAATAGCAGAAATTGAATGATATCCAACTTTCACTAGCGATGTTTGGATATTTTTAGGAAGTGTTGCAAAATAAATGCATAGAAATCATGGTAGCGTAGTTACTCACATTCGATCTAAGGCGTTTTAAGAATGAAGGCCGGTAGGTGAGGTATTTCCCTCCCGCTATCTCCCACCGGCTTTGTCCCACGAATGGCGAACGATGTTCGCCATTCGTGGGACAAAGCTGGTCCTTTGATTAGCGTCTGAAGAATGGCTACCTACGCGAACTCGCGAATAGCGAAGCGAAGCACGAGGCGAATAGCGAGTGCACTGTTTAATTTTAAGCGTGTGCGTTATTCGCCTCGCCATTCGCCTCTCTATTCGGCGGAAAGTGTAAATGCGGTATAAACGGTATGTCTTTGTTTGTGAATAAAAAGTAATAATGTTGTCTATACTTGCTGGCATATTATCTTCGATATTATACTGTATTCTGCATGGAAGTATGAAACCTATGAAAATGAAACGTCAAAAAAAAATACGTGCCACTGTGACGTCATCTGGCCGCTAAACATGGCGGTTTTAGTGCTGCCCAGAAGATTTTAATGTTGTTAGGTTTTATCGATAATCGTTCATGGCTCACTTTATTTTGAATATTATTGAGTATTAATTATTTGTAGAATTTACGCTTTAATAGGAAGTAAGTATATTGTAATGTGCAAAGATACTTTGATTAAGATGTGCGAAATCTAAGACAAGTTCCTGGGTTCAAATTTGCCAAGTAAACGATATGACGATTTTCAAAAGATGCTACACTGATTTTATAAAGTTGTCGTTTGACAACTCAGTGACCGCATAACATAAATATTTGGCGTAGTACAGTGCCGTCTGCCCATCTAGCATGCTAAATTTTATCGTTGTTTCATATGTTGCCATCTTTCTCGCACTTGTGTATATGCCGTAAAGGGATGGAAGCTTTATTTCGGCGATAAAACGTTAGCATGCTAACTGTGCTGTTTAAGATTTTAAAGTAAGAGTACGTGTTTTTCTTAGACAACTTACCTCTCTATTACAATCTATTTTACTTATATTGCTGCTAAAGTCCGTAACACACTACCGCAAGGCACTTCAAGATAGGTGCGCCGCACCATAAGAGAGAGTGATTTAAATTTTAAACTTATAAAGGGACTGCATGATAAAAAAAAATGCACTCTGGGAGTGCCGGCAGAAGTGAAAACTTGATTATTGTTAGGGAATAATTTTGCACCAATTGCTTTATCAGTATAAAAGTACTATCATTTATGTGGTAGAATACAATATTCATTTATTGCGCTATCGTACACAAACATGACAATTTATATTACATTAAAAATTTAACACTTTAAAACTATTACAATTATTTTACATTAAAAAGTTTATCTCTCCGAAAAATCAACTAACATACACGAACATTCGCGCAAGCGCTCTCCGTCGCATCCGTCTTACGCTTTTTCGATCAGGTCACGTGTCCTGACGCGAGTTTAAGATTTTATACCCATTACAGAAAAAGTGCTCAACGCCGCTAAAGAAGTTTTCACTTCAACAAAACACCTTCAAAACATTCATTTAATTACAAACGTCATTCCTTATGACTTCCGCTCTAAAATCACATTATTACAAATTTAACGAATTTACAAGAGTTATATTATTCCTGAAGTACCAAGAAAAAACATGAGGAGCTATATATGTGCTGGTTTTGAATAACTCAACTTTTAGAGGGACCTGTAAATAAAATTGTGGTGTAAGATAATAGTTTACATGATTGATGATAAATTTTCATTTATGGTAGTCGAATATAAATTATATAAGCATTTACCAAGGTAGAGGTCTCGGCACCGGCGAAATCAGGACTTTTTTCCATATTCATTTTCTTTTAATATGCCAGTTTTATGTTGGCTGGCATGTTGCTTCAAAATATTGAAATATTAGTTTAGAATAATTGTGTCCACAATATTTTTTTTTCATAATATTTGCATAAATCGTGAGTATTAAAATTATCATTAAAATTGGGCGAATACGTTTCTTGTATGGAATTGCAGCCACAAAACCCATAAATTTTTCTAAAATAGTTATATAAAATGTGAATGACATTTAAATTACTCTTATAAATCTGGAGGGCACGGCATCATTTCATACTCAAGTCACATCCAAAATGTAGCGAGCAAATATTAATATCTTTTACATTTGGCTCTATATTTTTCATTCCAGTGGCTTCCAGATACTTTTTCTTTTTAAGCTCATTTCTTGGATCCTATAAAATATGATTTGATTATTATTTTCCTAAGTTTTAAGCGGGTTAGCATGATAAAATAAGAAATTTTATAAAAGCCATCATATTAAATCGATATTGTATGTTTATAAGTGTGTGCCTTTAAAATGGATGCTATTTGTATAAGCAATTGAATGTATAGAACAATATGTCGCGTCCCTATTATATACGTCTATGGTATTCTGTCATTTGTCTGTCATGTCATATGTCATACATAGTATCACTACTTAATTTAGTCTGTGAAGGATTCACAGCAAATTCATAATCTGTGTTTCTTTGTTTTCGTCAACAGATTTCGTTTGCTTGGTTTGGTTCATTCATTGTGTTGTCGTGTTCGGGTTTGTTGTGAAGTGAAGAAATAAAACAGATATTTAATTTTAGAACAAAGGACAAATTGTGTTCCATGATCAATTATACATAAAGAAATTTAAAAATGTCTGGAGGTGATGGTCAGAAAGCTGAGGCTTCTAAGGACAGCGTTTCAAGTAATTCTATTGACGAAGGATTGCCCCGAGAGCTAAGCCAGCTTAGTCTTGCAAGTGCATCAAGCCAAGATGAATTCTTTTGTGACAAAGGACATGCTGATATTGCTCTTAAGAATATATTTGGATATTTTCAATCACAAAAACTTTGTGATGTTGCACTTGTAGCTGGAGGATGCAGGTAAGTTTAAGGGGGTAGCAAGTACATACTTAAAAATATATCATATAGTACTCACATTTTGCTGCACCCTAATAAATAGCAATAAATTTGTTTTTCACAACATAGTATGTTGATTTGACTGCAGGTACAATTTACTGGTAACATTTTTGTTTTCATAACAGAATTCCAGCACACAAAATCCTATTAGCATCATGCAGCGAGTACTTTGCTGCCATGTTCACTGGTTCACTGCGTGAGGCTCAGTCTAGTGAGATAACACTTGAGAGGGTCGACTCACAAGCACTACAGGATCTAGTTAACTACTGTTACACTGGCACAATAGGCTAGTATGCTTTTATTACATTCTTTTGAAGCATGTTACAAGTTTATTTTGAAATTCATCTACAAATCTACAATACTATAGCTACAAACAGTAATACTTGATTTAGTTATACAAAATTATCCAATAAGAAAATAAGTTAAGTAGAAAGAATATTCCTTGTTTTTATTTTGCAGAACTACGTGAAGATACAGTTGAAGTTCTCCTCTCAACAGCCAGCTTATTACAGCTTCATTCTGTTACCAATGCTTGTTGTGCTTTCCTAAAGAAGCAGCTAGATCCTTGCAACTGTCTGGGAATAGCTTTTTTTGCTGAGCAACAATCATGTCTGGATCTGCACAAAAGTGCTTTAAAATACACTTATCAGAACTTCATGCAGGTTTTTATCATCTTTATATGGATTATTAATGGTATCAGCCAATTATTAATTATATTAGAACCCATCTGGCATATCCAATATCTGTCTGCTCTCATTTTTATTTTATTTTACATCACAGCCACAATGAAAGTGGTACACAGGATGGACTGTTTAGATCGGTCAGTATGGAAAAGTCTGAAACTATAAGACACACAAATATTTGTTCATAAGAACCATGTTGTTGATTTGTCGAATACCACATTAATCATGTGCTGCAATTTAAAAGAAAACAAAAAGGCAACAAGTCCCTATGCCTGCAGCCTGCCTCCATACAAAAATGAAGGTTAAGTAGGAAATTTTTGAAACCTCTTTGAAAATTTTATTTATATCATAGGATTTGTTTCTGAATCCTGAATATGAAATGCAAGAGCTTGTTGAAAGTAGTAAGATTATCTTTGTGCTTCTTTCATGTAAAACAGGTAGTGAAACATCAAGAGTTCCTGGCTCTGCAAGCTGATCAAATGGCCAACTTATTAAAATCAGATGATTTGAATGTAGTTACTGAGGAAAATGTATTTGAGAGCCTTATGACATGGGTGCAACAAGATAGTGCTAACCGGGAAAAACATTTGCCAACATTATTGAAGTTAATCAAACTGCCACTGCTATCTTCTGAGGTGAAGTAACATTAGTCATTATTTATACATTTGATGACCTGTCCACATTGTTTTGGCGAGAAGGTCGATTATTATTTTTATATTGTATGTTCTTTGTCCCCAGTACTTAATTGATAAAGTGGAACTAGCATGTGGCAATGTACCAGAATGCCAACCCTTAATTATGGAGGCTGTGAAGTGGCATCTGTTACCAGAGAGGAGGTCACTTCTGTTTTCACATAGAACAAGACCCAGAACATCAACAATCGGTCGCCTTTTAGCTGTAGGAGGCATGGACGGTTACAAGGTAACAAATTCTATTTGTGGAATAATTTAAGACAAGTTTGTATGAATCATAAAGTGTTTTGTGTTCTACCTACACAGTACATTAAACTGTTACTCATAATGCTTTTCACTGATGAAATATTGTATGGATTTAGTATTGAATATATAAAGTAATATAGGTGAAGAAAGTCATCGTGACAAAACTGAAATGTCTAAGAACTCACGATTCAAGTTTATGTGACATCCACCAACCTGCATTTGGCCAGTGTGTATGGATTAATGCCTAAACTCTCAACTCGTAAGACAGTTGAGAGAAGATCTGTGCCCATTAGTGGGACATGGATAAGGATTGAAGTGTATACTAAAAGTTTATTTGCAGGGTGCCAGTAACATGGAAATGTATGATCCTCGAACTAATACTTGGACACCATTCATGCGAATGGGTGCCAGGAGACTACAGTTTGGTGTGGCCGCAATGCAAAACAAGCTCATTGTGGTTGGAGGGAGAGATGGACTTAAGACTCTGAATACTGTATGTAACAGAAAAACTTTTACTTCACTTGCTTGTTTTGAACATATTTCATTCTAAATAATCTGTTTGTAGGTTGAGTGCTTTGACCTGACTTCTCTCACCTGGAGTGTACTGGCTCCAATGAACACTCATCGCCACGGGTTAGGTGTCGCAGTGTTGGGTGACGGACCTAATTCACCAGTGTATGCTGTGGGCGGCCATGATGGCTGGATCTACCTAAATTCTGTAGAAAGGTATGAGCCATTGCTTGCCAATTAAAATTTACAATAGAGCTTAATATTATACTTTTAGTAGCAAAATTTGGGTAACATACACGTTTTAACAGCAAAGTTTGGGTATGATATATTTCACTTCACATTTTTAGAAAGTGTTGCAAAACAAATGCATAGTAAATCACATTCTGTTATAGCATGAAGTCGTTTGTTAAATTTGTAGTAGCATAGTTGTTCATCCTGTACATATGGCATATACAGAATAAATAATAAAATAAATAAAAACTTTATTTTCTCAAGCTAAATATATATAAATCAAACATGTTAAATGAGGTATGAGTTAAGCGTTGTGTATTATTATCACATAGGGAGTGAACATCTGTGCTAGTAAAAACTGTGTTACAGACACAGGCGCCTTCCTCTTTATGTATGAAAGCATATAGGTGAGGTATTTCCCTCCCACTATCACCCTCCGTCAAATCCCCACTGGTGGCAATACCAAATTTCATGTTTAGGGTTCCGTAGTAAACTAGGATTTCTTGTGGATTCGCCACGTCCATCTGTCTGTCCGCAGGTTAGCTTAGAGACGCTTAGTACTACAGAGTTGTAATTTGGAATGGTCGTTCATACCAACAGCAATACGGTAACACTTAAAACGGGACGAAATTTTCTTTTATCGCCAGTCCCGCCGTGTAGCATATCGTTATTAAAACAATTGTTGAATTATGCTTTTTGACTTAGGGTTCCATTTACGAAATATTTAACTTTAAACCTGTATTTTAGTTGAGAGTCAAATGCCCATTCCAAGAAGAAAGTCTTCAACCAGTGTGTACTACCCATTAAATTATAACATTTATAACATACAGAGCCAAAACATGGACATTCACAGTAGGACTGGTTCATAAATTCGAAGTCACTCAGTGAGGCTTAAATAAAACAAAGGGCTATCTATGCTCGAATTCCCTCTGAAGGATCGAAGACGCGTTAAACTGGTGCGACATAGAATTGGCATGACCACGACTTGGCAAACGAAGTGTAGGACGCCCTCAGACTAGGTTGAGTGATGATCTCAGCAGCGTGGCCGGCAAGAAAGAACTGAAGAAGAAGAAAAGCCGAGGATCGTGCAGTTCTTGGCGTGTTTTAGGGAGTGGCTTATGTCCAGCAATAAGCTTACCCACTTTGTATTGATGGATTTTTACGCGGGAGGTTTTGTACTTGATAAAGGGAGTCACTAGCCTCCACGACAAAGGGAATCCTAGTGTGGAGGCTAGTGCACTAAAACACATTGTTGTCTTTTGTTTCGTAATCTTAATATATATATTTCTTGTGTGCGTGTGTATGTGACTGAACTCCTCCTAAACGACTGGACCGATTTTGATGAATTTTTTTGTGTGTGTTCAAGGGGATCTGGGAATGGTTTAGATTCACAATTTTGCGCGGTACGAAGTTCGCTGGGGCAGCTAGTAAATTTATATTTATCTTATCTTAAATAGACGAATATAATAGGCTGATGATGATGATAAGTAGGCATTACACAGCCTAGTTATAAAATACCTCTTAAAAAGAGTACGGAATCCTATATTATGCGTGAGAAATACCCAGTGTTTACTGGATTTCTATAGAACGGTCCGGTATCGGGTATCAGTATGAGTGTGTCAGGTGGGACGCGTGCTCTCGGTCGTGGACGATCGTGTCGGCCATGAGCGGCGCGCGCAGCACGTGCGGCGTGGCGGCGCTGCGCGGGCGGCTGTACGCGGTGGGCGGCCGCGACGGCGGCGCGTGCCTGCGCTCCGTGGAGTGCTACGACCCCGCCACCAACCACTGGACCAACTGCGCGCCCATGACGCGCCGCCGCGGCGGCGTCAGTGTCAGTACTACTACTCTGTATCCATATCTATAGCTTAATTTTGTGTTTTGTCTTGTCCAACTAGATACAGATTAACTCTTGATTACACTCGCTCATTAAACCTCAAAAATAAGAAGTCAATACGCAATTAAAATATGTACATACCAGAGGCCAGTGAATCTGTAGTAATACACCCACCGTAAAGAGAAGCACTAAATATAGTTATACACAACTGTTACTTTGATTCATGCATGCTTAGGTCATTTAAGGAAGGCTGTATGTATTTAGACGGTCTTATTCATAAAAATCTTATAAGACTCTTTATTTAAAATGGACTTTGTCTCTTTCTTACTAGTATAAATGTCAAGATGACAGACAAAGACAAACGAATTATAAACCTATTTTAGCTATAATGAGCTTATAATACGTTTATGAATAAGGGAGCTAGTATTTAGGCTAGGATTGTGTGCCCACTCGGCAGGTGTGCGCGGCCGGCGGCTACCTGTACGCGCTGGGGGGGCACGAGGCGCCCGCCAACACGGTGGGGGGGCGGCTGGCCTGCGTGGAGCGGTACGACCCGCTCACCGACACGTGGCTGCTGCTGGCGCGGCTCTCCTACGGGAGGGACGCCATCGGCTCCTGCTTGCTCGGCGACAGGATTGTTGCCGTCGGTCAGTTCCTTCCTACCTCATCTGACTGCATCACGATCTTACAATAAATTAAAGAACGGTCCCATTATCGGTCCGGTCGAGCTAAAACTAATTATTACTTAGAAAAATCTTAATTGAATCTATATAAGTTGGAAACTGTGCCCGATAGGCTCGGTTCCTATTACATAAAGGACATAAACATGGCCGGTGATATGGGTGATACTCACGTCTGTCTACTCCTTTGATTAATACAAACATGAGAAAGAGAAAAGTATGATTTGTGGCGTCTTGTCGAGTAAGAAAGATGACGACTCGATTGGTGCTGTTGATGCTACTGTGAAGGTTGCACTGCTGTGCATTGTTGACCCTGCAGTGTAAAGGCATATGTATGTATCTGGCATGTATGTCTTCCGGCTGGGCGAGGTGTGATGCCCGGATACCACGGATTCCCTTCAACTGTTCTTGTTGAGAAGTTGTATACGTGCTAATCGTCAGTGAAACTTTCCTTGCGCCATTCAGGATTACTGTGACGTCATGTCTCTTGAGTGGCGTTAGGTATGTGATGCCACAGACTGATGCAATAAAATATTGCATTATTCTAAATGTATTCTTTTTAAACAGGTGGTTACGACGGCGTGCAGTACCTATGTGTGGTAGAGGTGTACGACTCGGAGTCGAACTGTTGGCGTAAGCTTGCACCGCTGAGCACGGGCCGCGCTGGAGCCGCTATCGTCGCCGTGCCTCCGCCCAAGAGCCTCTTCTAATCTATAACTTGCGTTTGTATGTATTTATCTCTGGGATAGTGAAGTCGTTTGGCCAAGCTGTGATGTTTGTAACTACATAGTTTCATGGCTTATGAGTGCACCGCATACAGTGTGATACAAAAGAATAGAACAATTTTTATTTTGTGTATCGCCTTCTTCTACCTATTGTTTTATGTCGCTCCGTAACAGACACGAGAAACCTGCACTAACCAAATGGATCGTCGCGCATTTCGAGAACAGCACATCATGCGACGAAATGTAAAATGAAAGGTACTTATTACTTTATTATACAATGTAACTTCACTGTATAATAATGTCAATTTAAAAATGTGAACTGATTTATATTCGAATATTACGACATCATTAGATTTTATTTATCGCTGAGCTAATGTGAAGCAGTGTGTAGCTATATTTTTAAATAACCTGTGATTTTTATCATATTATTATTGTAACATGTATTTTAGATTAAACCTTTGTGATTATTTTCCTTTATGGCAAGACTGTATCGAAATTTCTTATTCCAATTTATTTGTTAGCTTTAATATTATTAGTTAATAATGTATTGTATAATTAGTAATACTTAGCTTGTTATTTAACACACTTTCTAAAGTCTAATTTGACATTTTGAATTGTTCATTGGCGGAATTTGTGACGGTGATGCTCGATTTAATAAGTAACAGATAATTATCGCATTGGGTGTAAACCTGTTACGATAGTGAAAACTGTATAAAATAAATAAATAATTCAAGCAATAATGACTATACAGGGAGACTTTTTTATTCACTGTCCAAATTTAAATATTATAATCTTTGGATAAAAAAATGAAATACTTGTTTTTTCTTTTTAAGTACTGATTAGAACAAAATTATTGAAATATGACCTCACAAAGATATCTCAAAATAGTGAACGTGTGTGGTAACGGAGTTACGAGCAGACATCGCGAGTATCGCTTCCCTACCTTTACCAACATTTCATTGATAACTTTCATTCCTACGGTGCATTAATTTTTCCTTCATACTTAATAAATATAATTCAATAATAATAAGAACTAACCTTTTGCGTATTTAAAAAATATCTGCTTCATTAAATGTCTGCGCCTTTTGATAGTGGTACGGGTGCAAACCAGAGTTCAGCAGCTTCCACGCGGCGGCACACCACATCCATCACACGTACTCGATAAGGGGTCTCTTTCAAAGGAATCGAATAATTGATTTTCGATTTCTTGTGGCAGTCTCAGTCTACCACCTTGAGCTAGTACCGGGGTTGTGAATTAACCTTAAACCAACAACCTTTGTGTGCCCGCCCGCGCCCCGCACAGTCCCACCGGCTCTCCCATCATTGTTTAACGGTCATTCACTTGTTAGATAAGAAGTTTGATTTTTTTCAAGACTAGTGCCGCCACAAACATTGATAACTTTTGCGAAACAAACTTTTTTTTCGCGAAATTTTTACCTATACTTCTTTTTTCAAAAACGGTGTTTCTTAATGATACCTAGTGCATAGAAAAAATTTTGACAGTGATAAAAAAGTCTCCCTGTATATTTGAGGTATATACATCTAGAACATGTTATTTTTATTATACTTAAATAGATATTTTTATACATCTAGAACATATTATTATTATTTTTGAGATACATTACGTTCTAGATGTACAAAAATATCAGTTGTGTTAAATCACTGTCAGGACCAACATATTATTATGTGTCTTCTATCTGTATGTATATTCAAATAAGACTAAACGGATTTTCTTGTGGTCTTTACCATTATTTTTCTGAAAAAAATTATGTGACGTTTCCATATATCTTATTGTACCCGTGCAAAACCGGGTCAAGTAGCTAGATTGTCATATACCTTACATAAAAATAAATTCCTTTTTAGAATTAGGTAAAGTGTCTCAGTATATTTTATTCTATCATGTGTTATTAAGTAAGCACTTATTTAATTTAAGTTAATTAACAGGAGAATAAAATAGTTTATAATATGGTAGCTATTTATATGTTATGTATCTGTATGTACTATAACACATAAATTGTGAATTGGTGTTTGATCTCTATACTAACACAAATCTACAAGTTAGAACAATTTAGAATATTTTAAAAAGTTAGTAGAAATCATTGTTAGAAAAATACAGCAATCACAAGTTTGTAATATAACATATTAGCCTAAGAGCCCGTGAATGCCAGACCTTCAACATTTTATAAAAGCTAAAAGTTTGTCAGCGCATACTGCCAACACAGGTAAGAACGATGGGCCCAATATGAAGTTAAGGCCATCGTGGCTGTGGCCGGTAGATTGCAGCGGGTTTGATTTTCCGCAACTCGACGTCAAATGTGCGCCTATTTTAAGTGGTGGATTATAAAGGTGTGTAACATAAATTCATTAAATTACAAATTGTGTATCATTGGTATTTCATTCAGAATATTCTAAATAATCACGTCTAACATCGTCAGACACTTAACATCGATGATAATATGTTGTAACTTACACACTAGGTATGTATACCTAGTGTTGTTTACAAGCCAAAGCCACGATGACCCAAACTTCGTTATGGGGTTGTTACCTACCTGGGAGAGTGTGCTAACAAACTTTCAGCCTTTATAAAATAACGTAGTTCTAGCGTTCACAGGCTCTTGTCCTAATGTCATTGTCGTACATATTTTTAGTTGGATAGTAAAAATTTAAATAAATCTATGTTGTGATCGATATTTTGTGCCGTTTTGGGTTTGGTTTATTTCATGAATATAAATATTTTATTTAGTGCTAATAAATCTATAGCCATACAGGGCAAATGTTTTTAAAATCTACATAATACAAAAATGACTTTTAAAACGAATGAATAAGTAGCAATGTTAACATTGATTACTTAGCGTATCTCGCATCTCGCTGTTTACTTTGCATTTAGATAATATGTATTATGACAAGTATTTTTTTAATAAAATAATTAATAATTATTGACAGATAATTTTAATTCTCTACTCATGTCTATAAAATACAGATTCAAATTAAAAGGTGTAATTGGTCCTCAAATAAAGGTATGTCGAAAGAAATATTTTAATTATTTTGTACAGGTTACACACGGCTACACTTCAAGCTATACACATTTCTAGAATAAGTTGATCTCGCATTGTATAGGATTTCCGTAAAACGGGAGGTCAGCCTAAACTGGAAATTTATAGCTAGATGTGTAGCCGTGTGTACTTAAAAGAAGTTTAATGTCACTTTGACTAGCCTATGGGCGTAACAGTTAGTAACCCTGATGCCTTGACGATTGGGTTTGATTCCCACCCAGGATAAATCTGTGTGATGTCTGGGTGTATTTTAACTATAATATACATACAAAAAAATAAGTATTGATATGTAAGTTCTTAGTACCCATAAGACCAGCAAATGTAATTGCTTAATTTGGGGCTAGATGGCGCTTTTGTATTTGTGAAGTTATTGTAATTTCTATAACAATCAATGTGCTAGTAGTATTTTTAGATAATGTATTGCAGTTATAATTATTATTACTCAATCAATTGACTCAGATATCAAATCTTGTTTATTCGTATTTATGGCAATCAATATTTTATTTCTTTTGATCGCTGTATACTTACCTCCATATTCATAAACTTCTTATAAGATCATTATAGCTAAAATAGGTTTATAATTCGTTTGTCTTTGTGTGTTATCTTGACATTTATACTAGTAAGAAAGGGACAAAGTCTATTTTTACTAAAGAGTAAGAATAAGACCGTTACTCCATACAGGAAAATTTTTAAGCAAGTGCACAAAATTTAAGAAAATAAAGTTCAAAAAATTTTAATAAATAGATACGTTTTTTTATTTTGATATGTCTTAGTACTAAAAAATGAAGTTTACTATTGATACTAAGGGTATGGTCGCCTTCTCGACGCCGTATCAACTGTGCGGTCAGTGACAGCCAAAGTTACGCCGCCGGGCGCTTTCCTCGATCTTATTACAAACAGATCGTCCATAATTTGCTGATGTTATATCGGACAAAAATTTAAAAAAAAAAGAAAAATTTATGGAAATGTTGGTCTATTACTGATACAGAATAACCAAAAAAACTTTGCGCGCTGGTTTAAAAGTTTTTTTGAATAACTTCGCACTTATTTTGTTTGTCAATTACAAAACAGTATTATACACATATAAATTTTGTTAGGACAAATATTTTTAGAAGACCATCCTGTGATAGTGCTAGGTAGGAGTCGCTAGGGCCTATAGAATATTCATACCGATTTGATATTGTTTAACCAAGTTGTGGCTATAACAGGCTTAGGATTTAATGTGCATCACAATGGCGGGTGTATACAAAACGTCATGTGAAATACGTGAAAACAATGTATTAAATTTACGTAAATTTTGAAGCAATGTACTACGAGTAACTTTTAAATTAGTACATAACTTTAAATTTTACGTACACACCCGTCATAGTGATGTACACAAAAAAAATATGGCACTCAAGTTGAAGTATTTTTTGAAAATGTTTAGGAAAAATATTAATGAATTAAGATATGACAGAACTCCGGGCGCGTGACGCTCTTACTAATATCGTGCTGCCCATCATCATCAGCTCTGTGAATGCGGCAACTTTGAGCGGTTTTTTTGCGGTACGTGAGCTCAAGCTCTTTCTCATTTCATGTAGTATTATTTCAGTTTCACTACGCAAACTGACGTTTTACTTTTGAGCCCAGGTAACCAAAATATTAAAAATGACCAAAGTTAAATACCAGCACATATCATCAAAATCCTCCACCCTCTAGACAATTGGCTGCTCTGTGTTAAATACATACATACCTTTCACATTGCTTACAAGAAAATTAGCTCGGTAAGCCAAGTTCAAATTTGTTGCCGCATTTTACGAACTGTCGTGTACGCCAGTGGTATTTAGTTGAGGTGCACGCGGAGACCTGTCAATATATAAAACTCTCGTATTTATTAATCCAAACTTTATAATTTTGAAAACTACCCTGACGAACCTTCCTGGTGACAACTCCGTAGAAAAGTCATGTATTGTAAATATTAGATTATATTATACACAAAAATAATTATTTTTGCCAAAACTTTCCAGTGATGTTTTTTTTTAAATAAAAAATTATAGCCGTACTAGACATTTTTTATTTAAATAGTCCTGTGACCTCCCCGCGCCGCCCCTTTCTCTGTACCTATTTTATTTTTTATAGCATAATTTAGAAAGATGGACTTGAGGCATTTTATGCTTATCTATAGGAAAACCGTAGCCAGTAATTCAGCGGGTCCAGCATAATTTTACGTTTACCAAATCTATCTCTGTTGTGAATCGAAAGAGTAACAAACATCTATCAACACACATTCATACAAGCTTTCACATAAACCGCACCGCCAAGCGACCTTACAGTGTTCCGATGCATTGTCTGGTAACACCATTTTAGAGGGTGGGTCGGAATCATGCCAATGCCACCTTATCGAAAATTATTCGATATCAGGAATGAATCGGTACAGTGGGCAGGTGCGTCCCATTGTAAGCGACATCATTGCTTTACTTCAGTCAAGTTATAGTCCCGCGCAAGCCTATTCCTAGAATGTTTTTCCCTGGCTAGTTATGAAAAGATAAAGACACGTCTTTCATTATTTGTCTAAAGGTTTATGTGTATCTTTTAAGTGAATAGGACCAACCAAGGTATAAAAAGGTCCATTCAAACTTTATCACTGTAAAATCCTTTTAAGGGATGATTTTTGAAAATATTACTAGCCCTAGCCTATGCCCTATTCCAGAGTCTACAATATCTACCTTAAAAATTTTAAAAAAATTAAAAAAAAACTCCTCCGAAACGGCTTAACCGATTTTTATGAAACATATCTATGTTCGGTAGACCTGAGAATCGGCCGTAATCTATTTTTGGACCCGCTAGGTGGCACTGCTTTACAAAAAACGTCGTGTTATATACTCAACTAGCGACCCGCCCCGGCTTCGCACGGGTGCAATGCTGATACTAAATATATTGAGGTATATTTACAAAATGTCCTTTTATACAACGTTAACAGCTTTTTTGCCATTAGACAAAAGAAACAACACGCGCCGCGCGCGGCCGCTCCGGTACCGCCACACCTCAGACACCGCTATTTTAAATCTGTAATATCTTCGGAAATATTCATCTAAATTATGTGCTGTAAAAGGCTATATTGATCTATATTAAATAGACAATGTATTTAAGGTACTTAATTAGATAAGAATAATTCAAAATTGCTTAAAATCGCTTCGTAAATAAGCCATTACTTTTGGTTGAAAGTAAAAGATAAAACTAATGGTTATTCTGGGCTATCCTTAAGAGATAGACATATACCATCACGGACTTTTTGTTGACCTTTCTAAGTTGTGCAATACTGTAGTACATTATTTTGATATATCTCGTAGGGTTTAGCCAGCGTTTGCAATGTAAGCACAAAAAATGCGTTAATTTACGACATCGCATCAGAAACATTTAAAATTATCAGTGTTTTTCTACTATATTATGCATGTATTATATACATAAACCTTCCTATTGAATCACTCTATATGATAAAAAAAAACCGCATGAAAATCGGTTGCGTAGTTTTAAAGATTTAAGCGCACATAGGGATGCACAGACTACTAAGAGAACCTAGGGATATAAGGGGCAAGAATACGACTTTGTTTTATACTATAGTGATGTTGCTTTACCGGGCAGGACGACGTCTGCGGGGTCTGCAAGTAATAGATAATTTAAACGTTACAAGCTTAAATACAGGATTATTTTTATGGTTACATGACAGATATAGAGAGTAGTATACAATTCCTTGTGTGATTCCTTGGTAAAGTCCGTGTCACGAAAGAAGTCCCCCCGCGGCATTCAGTGGAACTAATTATTAAAGATCGGAAATGTTTCTCAATTTGCAAGAAATTACAACAATAAGAATGATTCATGAAATTATTATAATTAAGAGTTGAGAGGGTGTCCTCTCAACTCTAAATTTTAATTAGACTGTAGAATCGCCTAGCAACAGCATCCTAGCGCCCCGGCTGCGGGACTTCTTTCGTGAAAAGTACTCTATAATGTGTTAGCCAAGGACTTTAAAAAGTATAATGTCTTTGGTGTTAGCATCCCTAATAAGTCTGTGGTTTATTGCATCTGTGCCGTAGTCTTCTTTCAGCGTAAGCGTTTATATGCTCTTTGGTCTTCTTGTGTGTCTTTGTCTTTCTGTCAAGTTTGTGTTCCTTTCCGTGGTCTCGTGTCTATGGTAAAGATATTCATAATCTGTGGACAAGGCAAAATAAAAAAAGTTCTTGTTCTTACGAATCTTGCGGTCACGAGGAGAAAAAAGCTATAATTTTACGGTGAAAAGTGTATAAAATTATTTGTTAAAATGGCATTACATGTACCAAAAGCTCCCGGCGTTCCGCAAATGCTGAAGGATGGGGCTCGGGTAAGTTTTTATTCTCATAACCAACAATGGACAGCAAGCAATAGAATCAATTCACATGGTTTTCATTTTAGTAATAACTTAAAAAGTTATCCAAATACAGCATAATTTTTTTGTCTATTAGAAAGACATGGTCATAAATATACACGGTGGCCATAACAATAGTTTAAAAATAGTGTTCTTTGTGTATTGTTCGAACTTTACCAAGAATTTTTTACCGCGACGACGTGCATGTATGATGCGAAGCGAAAATAATTAATTTCTGATCCCTAAGCTTATTTTACTTTGGTACATTTTACTGTTGTTCATTAAAATAATATATTTAATCACTTAGAATGTAGGTCACACAATCCAGATCATTAGTCAATCCTATAAGTTTTTCTTGAAATTATTTTCCTTGTATAATATTTAGGTACAAAATTATAACTTTTATTTTCTTAGACATTACTATTACTCACTTATTTTTTTAAATCACTATTACAGCTTATTACTCTTTTCAGATATTCTCTGGCCTGGAGGAAGCAGTCTACCGAAACATAAATGCTTGTAAACAATTTGCCCAAAGTGTGCGCTCAGCATATGGTCCAAACGGAATGAATAAGATGATAATCAATCACATTGATAAACAGTTTGTCACTAGTGATGCAGGCACAATCATCCGAGAGCTAGATGTTGAACATCCTGCTGCAAAACTGATGGTCCTAGCTAGCCAGATGCAAGATGCTGAAGTTGGTGATGGAACTAACTTCGTCATTGTCTTATCTGGAGCTCTGTTGGAAGCATCTGAAGAATTACTCCGTCTAGGTCTCACCCCTAGTGAAATTGCAGATGGCTATGAAAAGGGCTTGGATAAATGCCTAGAAATCCTTCCAACACTTGTTTGTGAAGAAATAAAAGATTGTAAAAATGTAGAATCTGTCAGAAGAGGCATTACACCATCCATCATGTCTAAACAATATGGCTATGAAGATTTTATAGCTGATCTTGTGGCAAAAGCTTGCATTGCTATTCTCCCTGAGAAAACTACCTTTAATGTGGATAATGTGAGAATTTGCAAGGTATGATCATACAATCTAATCAAAACTTTTTGTTACATTTCTATTGAAATATTGTCTGGTTTATCTCATCTAACATTTATCTAGGTTATAATAAATATTATTATGTGCTTGTGTTATTGTTTCAGATTTTGGGTTCTGGTGTCTTGCAATCAAATGTTTTATCAGGAATGGTATTCAAACGTGAGGTGGAAGGAGATGTTACCTCAGCCAAAAATGCTAAAGTAGCAGTATATTCATGCCCTGTGGACATTACTCAGACAGAAACCAAGGGTACTGTTTTAATTAAATCTGCTGATGAGTTACTCAACTTTAGTAGGGGTGAAGAATCCCTCCTAGAGAAGCAAATCAAAGATATTGCTGATACTGGAGTCAAAGTAGTTGTAGCTGGTGCTAAATTTGGAGACATGGCTCTCCATTTCCTCAATAAATTTGGTATAATGGCTGTCCGTCTCAACTCAAAGTTTGATATTCGCCGTCTTGCTAAGACTGTTAATGCCACAGTAAGTACTACCTACCACAAGATAATTGACTATTTAATTTTTAAAGACTATTTAAAATACATTTATTATTTGTTTTAGGTTTTACCAAGAATTACCACACCTACTGCTGAAGAACTTGGGTATTGTGATTCAGTTGGAGTAGAAGAGCTCGGTGACACCCGTGTAGTTTACTTCCGTATGGAGAGCTCGGAATCGCGCCTTTCTACCATCGTCATAAGGGGCTCCACAGACAATTATATGGATGACATTGAGAGAGCTATTGATGATGGTGTTAATACCTTTAAGGGAATTGCACGAGATGGAAGGTAAGCCAACCTCTATCTACTTTATGAAATGAGAGATGCTGCTCACACTACTTGTGTGCTATATCCTGCTATGTCATTGTAGCCTCATACTAAATAGTGTTAGATGATTATAATTATTTCACATTAATCTGATTATTTGAGGTAGTTTGGAGATGGAAGCATCTTTGGCAAACTAACATTATTATAATTCAGTTGATATTATATTTATGTAAATAACTAATTAACTATAATTGGCATTTTGTAGATTCGTTCCCGGCGCTGGTGCAACAGAAATAGAATTAGCGCAGCAGCTTCTGCAATATGCTGACACACTACCGGGCTTAGAACAATATGCTGTAAGGAAATTTGCAGTGGCACTTGAAAGCATTCCACGTGCCCTGGTTAATAACTCCGGAGCAAATGCCACTGAAGTTGTTAACAACATCTACAAGGCACACAAAGTAAGATCATTATTTACACATACTAATAAAGATCCTGTAGTTCTTACCTATCCCTATAAATGTGTTATTTATAATATCAATCTTGTTTTTAGGAGGGCAAGAAAAACATAGGTTATGACATAGAATCTGAAAATAATGGAGTCTGTGATGCTAAAGAAAAGAATATTTGGGACCTGTTTGTATTAAAACATTGGGGACTCAAATATGCTGTAGGAGCCGCAACTACTATCCTTAAAGTGGATCAAATCATTATGGCCAAGAGAGCAGGAGGCCCGAAACCAAAAGCGCCAGCAGGAAGTGATGATGAATCTTAGGATATTCAAAATAATGATTTAATTAACAAAGTATTTTATTTAAGTTTGCAGGATTAAGTATATTTAAATGCTTTTAATTTTCACAAAGTATTTGAACTTACTTTATTATTGGTATGATAGCAGACTTGTTGATGTCAACAATTTACTTGGGATGTTGTGAATGTCAAATAAGACTATAATTAAATCCTCAACATTTTAACTACAACATACCTTTCAAGTCACATTCTTATTATTTTTATTGACTAAAATGGTACGCTTTAATAATAACGCCTATTAAGACTTCTACATTATGTTAATGTCACTTTTCACAATTAAATTTACTTTAATAACTTCAACAGTGCTTTTTTTTACAATATAAAGTAAGTTTTTCCTAAAGTGCGATTAGGCATAAAATGGAAATGCTTATTTTTATTTCATCTACCGCCATCTGAATCTGTTGTTGTGGGATAACATTTGTTAGGTAAAGACAATACTTTTGTGTAGTTATTGGTAACTAGTTGACCCTGCGAACCTCGTGCCGCCTACTGCCTATTAAAGTTCAAATTGACTTGAAATATTATTACGTTCTACGGGAGTATAGAAAAGTTGTTTTTAGACTAATTTCAGGCAATTTTTAAACTTTTCCAACCATCCTCGTACTTCAAGGAACATTCTAAAAAAAGAATTAGCGAAGTGGGTTCAGCCGTTTTCGAGTTTTGCGCTTAGCAACACATTTAGTGATTCATAGAGCAATATTCTCTTAGTTGGTCTGTGATGCAATACTATAATCCTCACGATTCTCACCATAGATTTAGCTAAATCTATGATTCTCACAAAATTAAATTGTTTGATTTAAACAAAAGTCAGGCCTAAGGATTTTACCATTTCTACTTGAAATAGTATAAAGTAATAAATACGTTTTATAATACTTACTATAATTATGAATTATTATAAAATTTGTTCCCGGAATACCCGAACTAATTAGAAATTATTAGGCTTGCTTGGGTAAAAAAAAAAGATATATCGAAATATCGATATATTTTCTTTGAATAATCGATATATCGCTCCTTGAATACAAAAAGGACACAAGTCGAAATTCATAAATTTTACAGGACGAGCAAAACAAACTTTTGAAATTGTTTTTTTTTTAATAATTCATATTTTTATTTATTAAATATAAGATGTTAGTAAAAACACAAGGGGTTGTACTATGCCAGTATACAACCTGGCATCCAACGGAAACCTTGGTTTGACAACTTTCCTAAACTACCTAAAAAGATCGTTTCATCTCTGTGCAGACTTAGACTTGGCCATTGCTGCAGCCCAGTTTTCCTGAAAAGAATCCACGTACGCGACAACTCCTTGTGTGAGTGTGGCCTTCATGAGGGAACCCTGGATCACATATTTTTCTCGTGTCCTCATAATACGAATTTCGATTTATATTCCTACCTTCCAATTATTAATATTCCCCTCCCTACAAACTTTCGATCCCTTCTAACGCACTTTGGACCCAAAACCATTCAGGCACTAGCAAGATTTTTATTAGCTCACGATTTAAAATTTTAATCTTTTTTTATTTTTTATGAATTCTATATTTATGTTTATAGATATTTATTTGTTTTATTTATTATGTATAACTTATACCTGTTCTTTTAGTATATTACCTACATAGGTTTCATATTTATTCTAATAAATGTTCTACTAACCCTTGTCCTGTCCTTACAGGGTACTAACATTTACCTCAAAGTGTAAAACATCAAGGTCGGCCTGCACCAACACCGCTTCGGCCACCTCAAACTCGACACGGGCAGAATAGTCGAAAACGACTCAATTGCCGAAAAGGAAAAAAAAAAGATGTTAGTATTTTATTACATGCGTATTTTTAGCTCTATTTGTGTACAACATAAGCTTTGTAATAGCTGTGACTAATTTTGATAAAAAAGCACAAAAGCCCCTTTTGCATTCAAAAATTATATCAATATCAAAAAAAATATGTCAAAAAATAAACACAATTATTATTTTACAAACACTAATGGTTTATTGCACCTTTTTGGTAAAATAATGTATTAAAAAGTTTAATCTTATTACTAAGTAAAAACATAAGTGAATGATCACCAGTAAAATACTGTATTAAAAATTCTACAAAATCATAACTTATTATTATTATAATTGAGATTAACTTGGTACATTTAATTTGACTATTATTTAGTCTGAATGATTGTGTCGCGTTGAATTTCGGGGGGCAACTAACAAAATGGCTGTTTTGCACTGACGTTACCTGCCAAAGTGCTCCAATGCAAAAATGGCAGTAAGTCAGTGTTGCCATAATATAAGCAAAAATGATGGGAGTTTTTTTTTTACTATAAAATATGGTCGATTTAGGTATTATTTTTGCAATAAAACGATTTTCACTTTTTTTTTAATTGTGGCCCTTTTGTATTCAAGGAGCGATATATCGGCGATTTTATTTTTTTTCGATATATTGATTTTCGATTTCTTTTTCCTGATATCGAATTCGATACATTTTTACCCGACTACGTAATTAACACTGCTAAAGCTTCGACATCTTCGCATTGTGTATCCGACCAATTTAATTTATATTCAAAGGATAGGACTAAGACTTCTAAGGTAGGCTGTATGACTAATTTCCTTCGCCCTGAATATAAATAAAAATGTATTGATAGTCTTCAAGTAAACAATGTTTTAATATAGGGGCTTCTAAACGGGTCATAATTTCACTGCAATATGTGGCCAGCAACAATTGGTGTCCCTCTCTTACTCACATATTAGAAAGGGTTAAAGGTAACCGTTAGTTGGGAAAAAGATATCGAAATATCGATATTTTTCTGGCGATATGTATCGATACATTCGAAAAATATCGATTCGATATATATCGATATATTTTTTCCATTTGCCCATCCCTAGAAATTATTTATTTTCAGTCCGTTGGCTAGGGACACGAAAAAAGTATCGATACCTTATGGTATCAAGTAGATTTTCTTCCGATACTAATACTTTTGTACTTGATACTTTGTGTGCGATACTTTTCCTTAACAAGTACTTTTTGGCGGGTATCGTATCGAATATATATTATTTATTTATTTTACTCTAAATTCTAACTCGTTCCTTCAATACTCTATGGTTCGTTGGCTGTATGGGCTTAAATTTCTTTGCTTTTCCTCACGGAAAAATTATACAATTACTAAAACCCGTTGTTTATGACCCATTTTAAGTTTAAGGTTAGTTCCAATTATGTATAAGAGATGGCTCTGTAGTCGAGTTAGAAGTCGATATCGATGTGTTTATGTGATAAGTATATATGCATTGTCAGTTCAAAATAAAAAAAAGCTAGATCAACACTTCGTAGTTTCCTTTGAGCTATCGAACCTACACGGTGAACTCTGATTCTCGGAGTAGTCCAAACATTTGGTCCATCTTCACCGGATCTAGAACAGACCATTTTTTTTGAGTACACAGGAGCTCTCTAGCTCCACCCGTACCTGACAGTGGATTGCTGTCGCAAGGGTTCGGTTTCACTACACACCTGCAATCCACATCATCGTTCAACCGAGGTTGACGTTCGACGTGATTGCAGTAGTTCAACTAGTCGCCACCAGGGGGCGCCACTTTCAGTACAAAGATTACCACAGTTCAAACGCACTTCTGGAAGGGTGCGCCACACAGATCAACCAACTTCTCGCCGCCAGGGTGCGCCACTAGCTCTTTAGTACATCAAGTTGCCGCAAGGGAGCGCCACCTGCTCTTTAGTTCAAGCACACTCCGCCAGGGTGCGACACTTGCCTCATAGTTCACACAACAGCCACAAGGCACCAGGCAGCGCCACCAGCTTCGTAGTTTACACTACAGCTACGAGCCGCATGGGGACGCCATTAGCGCTATAGGACATATTACATCCGCCAGAGGAGCCACTAGCTAATCAAGTTAGCTTGCAAGACGACGCGCCACCGCTCGCCGATAGAGGCGCCACCAGTTCATTGAAATGTTAGTGTCACGGATTTATTTGTGAGTGAACTTAATTTGAACTTTATTAACACTACAGTTTTAACTTGGAAATTTTAATCGTTGTAATCATTATTAACTTTATTTTGAACTCTATTTCTATTAACATTTTAACTTAAGATTTAGTAAAGGATTATTAACTTAGAAAATTTTAGTATATTGCATGTTTAGACTTAGAATAGTTTTATAAAAAACGAAGGTACGGGGAACCTATGCCCGATTTCACCTATAAATCGAAAACACTTGTAAAATTTTAGGAAACATTAAGAACTTAGAAAAATTCTATTAACTTACTTATCATAAATATTTAAACATTTTATTTTACACTAGTTATTAACAATCATGGAAGGTTCAATTAACTTATTAAAGAATTTACAAAACGTTATACAAAGGGGTTTACTTAATTTCAAAAAGAGTCCTAAAGAAAGAATTACTTTAGAATACATAGAAATCAGACAAAAGGTTTTAGAAAAGGATTGGGTTTCATTTAGAGACTCTAACAATAAATTGTACGAAAAATATAGCATAGAGGATATAGAGAAACATACAGGGGATTTATATGACACAACTGAAGATATTTACATTAATTACTCAAGTCTTTTACAAACAATGTTAAATAAGATCAAGGATGAGAAGAGGTCAGAAAAGCGTAGTGAGGAATCTTCTAAAGGTCAATCTAAATCATCTAGTGCATTTGTCAAATTGCCTAAGATTTCAATACCTATGTTTTCCGGGAAATACGCAGAATGGACTACCTTTTATGACCTATTTTCTTCTTTAGTCCATAAAAATGAAAGCTTGGATAATGTACAAAAACTGCATTATTTAAAAAGTCACTTAACTGGCGAGGCGGAACAATTAATACGCCACACGCCTATCACTGATGCCAATTACAATCTATGTTGGTCATTATTAGAAAAAAGGTACAGCAATAAAAGGTATTTATGTAATTGTATTTTGCAAAGGTTGTTCAGCCAAAAACGTGTATACGTAGAGTCAGCAACATCTTTAAAGGAATTATTAGATGTAACATGTGATTGTCTGAATGCGCTCAAGAATTTGAATATAGACGTGAATACATGGGATGTTATTATAATACATATAGTGACATTCAAGTTAGATGCAGAAACTCGCAAGCAATGGGAGCTCAACGTTACCAGTAATGATAGCAACGAATTGCCAACATTTGAACAGTTCAAAGTTTTTATAGAGAATAGGTTTCGCGCGTTAGAATGCGTAGAGCCCAAATGAGGCTCAAGTTTAGGACACCAGGTCAATAATAGTTCAATTACTCATAAACCGAAAGTTATGTTGGCTACTAGTACATCTGGCATGCGTTGCGAGTGTTGTTCGGAGACACATAAGTTATGTTTTTGTAAAAAGTTCGCCAACCTACCAGTTGATAAACGTCGTGGATTTGTGGCTAATAATAAAATCTGTTTCAACTGCTTAGGTAGTAATCATATGGTTTACGAGTGCAAAAAGACTACAGTATGCAGAATTTGCAAAAAGCGTCATCACTCTCTTTTGCATCTCGATGCAGAGGCTGTGAGTAAGGATGCAAACAGTACAGATAACTTAGCAATCGATAATAGTAGCGCATCCACTAGTATTACTCCGATTGTAAGTTGTTTAGCTACAGACAGTGTACTAAAATCCAGACAAGTGTTGCTAGCCACCGCACTAGTAACAGCTGAGTCCAGGACAGGTACATATCAGACTGTAAGGGCATTAATAGATCAGGGCTCGGAAGCTTGTTTTATAAGTGAAGCTACTGTTCAGTTTCTTGGTCTGAAAAAGATTCCAATTAAGAGCTCCATATCTGGAGTAGGTGATAGATCAACTAATGCAAAGCATATGGTACAGTTGATGATTCGGTCGCGATTAGATTCAGGCTTCGAATTACAGATGCACGCGTATGTTTTAAGTAAAATAACTTCCTACTTACCCACTAATGTAATAGACACGAATGAGTTCAACTGGGTTGAGTTAAATAATTATAATTTAGCCGATCCAAGGTTCAATGAGCCTAACAAAATAGATGTGTTGTTAGGTGCTAACGTATATAGTAGCATTATTCAGGATGGCATAGCGAAAAGCCCTTCAGGTACTCTAGTTGTGCAGAACACGACCCTAGGTTGGGTAATCTCAGGTGCTGTTGGTTGTGAGAGATATAATAGGTCAAATCATGTTACTGTTATGCATAGTCATTTTAAGGAAGATGATATTTTGAAGGCATTTTGGGAAGTCGAAGAGCAGCATAATACTAAGAAGATATTGTCGCCGGAAGAAGAAAAATGTGAGGAGTTATATAGAGCAACTACTAAAAGAGAGCAAAGTGGTAGATACGTAGTTAAACTGCCATTTCGAGATCAAGAACCTCCCTGCAAGAATGGAAATTCCAGAGCGATTGCTGAAAAAAGGTTAATGTCATTAGAAAGTAGACTAAAAAAGGACAATGAGTTAAAGAAAAGATATAAGGAAGTGATAGAAGAATACCTGGAATTAGGACATATGAGAATGGTAAGGGATGACGATGAAAAGAAGAGAGAAGCTGTCTACTTATCACACCATGCAGTCATAAGGGAGGATAAGACAACTAGTAAGGTTAGAGTAGTATTTAACGCGTCTGAAAAGAATTACAACGGGATCTCTCTAAATGATACGCTAATGATAGGGCCGACTTTGCAAGCGGATTTAAGACACACAATCTTAAGATGGAGAACACATCCGATAGGGCTAGTCGCAGATATAGTCAAGATGTATCGCCAGATTAGAATAGCTGACGAAGACACGATGTTTCAGCGGATTCTATGGCGACCTAGAGACGATCAACCTATTGAAGATTACGAATTAGTAACAGTAACTTTCGGAACTGCATCTGCACCGTATCAAGCAGTCAGGACGCTACATCAAATCGCCTATGATGAAGGCTCTAGTTTCCCTTTAGCAGCAGAGAAAGTATTAAATTGTTTCTACATGGACGATTTAATGTCAGGATGTGATAATGTAGAGTCAGGGATAGAAATATATAAACAAATAGTACAACTATTAGGAAAGGGTGGATTTCAATTACAAAAATGGAATAGTAATAATCAAGAAATATTAGATAGAATTAGATCAATAGAAGGAGAGTCACAAGGTCAAAAACATATAGGACAAGAAGGACAAACACAAATACAGGACAATTTAAAGGATAGAGCAGCAATAGATATTAAATTAGATGATACCATAAAAATATTAGGTCTTACCTGGAATAGAAGTCAGGACATATTTCAATACTCGGTGCATGTTCCCCCATGTAGCGCCACATTCACAACTAAAAGGTCAATTATTTCGGACATTGCTCGTCTTTACGACCCTCTGGGATGGCTTGCTCCCAGTGTCGTTTTAGCAAAGGTCATCATACAAAAGTTGTGGTTGGCTGGGGTAGGCTGGGATGACCCACTCCCGACAGAACTTATAAATGAATGGAATACATACCGAGAGGAGTTGTCAATACTTACCCAAATCCGGATCCCTCGCTGGCTTGGCACGAAGCCCCACGATGATCTGGAGATTCACGGATTCTGTGACGCTTCTAAAACTGCTTTTTCAGCGGTAACTTACTTGAGAATAGTAGATCAACACGGAGAAGTACATGTGTCCTTGTTAGTTGCCAAAACGAGAGTTGCACCAATTAAACAGTTAAGCATCCCTCGTCTTGAGTTATGTGGGGCAGTTTTAGTAACAAGACTTTTAGTAGAATGCGCAGAAGTTCTAAGTATTTCCAAGAACAAACTTAAGGCGTGGACAGACTCCACAGTCGTTTTGTCGTGGCTTAATAGTCACCCTAGTAGGTGGAAAACATTCGTCGGCAATAGAACATCGGAAATACTTACTTCTTTAGACTCGTCACAGTGGTTTCATATCTCTACTAAGGACAATCCCGCAGACTGCGCCTCGAGAGGACTTCTACCTAGTCAATTAGTTCAAAATACTTCATGGTTTTGTGGACCATCATTTCTTAAACAGAGCACAATAGAGTACCAGAGGCCGAATAACGTAAACACAGATCTAGAACAATCTGTCAAGTCACATATGGTAATAGTTCCAGATACCTCATTATTCGACAGATTTTCTTCTTTAAGCAAATTAGTTAGAGTAGTATCATACTGTAGGAGATTTTTAAGAAAGAACAAAGAAATAATAAACAATAAAAACTATTTACATTATAAAGAATTAAAGGAAGCATTAAATTGTTGTATTAAGAAATCACAAAGGGAATCATTTTCAGTAGAATATTTACAATTAAAAAATAAAGGATATATACAGACCAAATCAAATAAATTAAAATCACTTTGCCCATATCTCGATGAACAGGATATTATGAGAGTAAGAGGTAGACTCGAAGAATCCCAGTTGAACGAACAAACAAAACATCCAATTGTGTTAGCAAGTTCATGTCAACTGACTAAGCTTATTGTAGCTGAAGCTCACCTAAAAACTTTACACGGTGGTCCTCAGCTTATGACAACTTATTTAAGATCAGCCTATTGGATTGTAGGTATGCGAAATCTAGTAAAGCATCACGTTAGGAAATGTGTCACTTGTGCTAAACAAAGAGCAACTACAAAGGCTCAATTTATGGGATCTCTACCAGCCGTTCGGTGTACGCCCGCAAGGCCATTTATAAATTGTGGGATAGATTACGCCGGTCCCATATACGTTAGGACAACGAAAGGACGTGGGCATCGCTCTTACAAAGGTTATATATGCCTTTTTGTGTGCATGGCCACACGCGCTCTACATTTAGAGATGGTGAGCGATATGAGTACGCAAGCCTTTTTAGCCGCCTTTAGACGGTTCGTATCAAGGCGAGGTCACTGTGCTAATGTCTGGAGTGACAATGGCACGACATTTGTAGGTGCTTCAAAAGAACTGCAAGAACTAGCGTCATTACAGTCTCCAATAGCCGAGAATCTAGAAGCGAACGGTACCAAGTGGCATTTCATCCCCCCGCACAGCCCAAATTTCGGTGGTCTTTGGGAAGCAGGGGTGAAATCTACCAAATTTCACTTAAAACGGGTCATTGGCGACGCCAAGTTAACTTATGAGGAGATGGCTACTCTACTAACTCAAATAGAGGCATGCCTTAACTCTCGCCCCATGAGCATATTGAATATTAATGATCCTGGTGAACCGTTACCTTTAACGCCTGGGCACTTTCTGATAGGAGAACCTATAGTGAGTGTAAACAGTGAGAATTATGAAAGTTCAAATGTCAGTAGTTTGACGCGATGGCAGTTTGTTCAAAGAATGTTGCAGTCATTTTGGAAGCGTTGGTCCCAAGAGTACTTATCTACACTTATGAGTCGATATAAATGGACTTCTCATGTTCCCGAACCTAAAGTAGGAGACATTGTTTTAATCAAAGAGGATGATTTGCCGCCAAGTCGTTGGCTACTAGGTCGAATAGTCGAAAAACATCCTGGGAATGATAACATTACCCGTGTAGTCACGTTGCGCACCAAATCATCTACATTTAAGAGACCAACATTTAAAATATGTATTTTACCAGTTGCAGATCAATGAATTGTTTTATTTTTACAAATCAAATTGTTTACCTATGTTTTACATTTAGTCATTTTTACAATTGTTTTTATTTTTATACTCTAGTTATTTATCTTACTTTATATTTAATTTTAAAATGTGTTAGGTCAAGATGAAGTTCTACCTTTAACAGGTTTAAGTTAGAATTTTAGAAATATTGTTTTATTATTTAGTACAAATTTTTAGTCTAGTGATTAGTTATATGCAGTACAAATTTTACAGTACAAGGTGTTAGTTTTAAGTTCGATGAATTTTTATATCTTGTATTTCGAGAAGGACATTCCGTCAGTAATGTCCTTGGTGGGCGGTATGTTTATGACCCATTTTAAGTTTAAGGTTAGTTCCAATTATGTATAAGAGATGGCTCTGTAGTCGAGTTAGAAGTCGATATCGATGTGTTTATGTGATAAGTATATATGCATTGTCAGTTCAAAATAAAAAAAAGCTAGATCAACACTTCGTAGTTTCCTTTGAGCTATCGAACCTACACGGTGAACTCTGATTCTCGGAGTAGTCCAAACACCCGTAACCACCTATCGCCGAAAAGGCTCTACAAACTTCTTTTCTTGAGCGATTGTACGGAGGAGGAGTGGGATTTATAATACTTTTGATTAAAAAATTGTGGCTTTACTTACAGGTTGTTTTTATTTATCTTATATTTATGTACCATTTGTTATATTTTCATTTCCTCTTACAGAATGAAGTTACAGACAATACTAAACATAAAGTTAAATAGTAATTAATACAATAAGTTATAGACAATACAATCTAACGTTTAACGTATGGTGTAGGCCCTGGCCCCTGCCTGAGAAAAGTAGGTACTCGATACTTTGAGGTATCGATACTTTTGTGTCGGTTCTTTTACGAGTACGATTACGAGTACTTTCTTATCGATACTACTCATGAGTACAGTATCGGTACTTTTTATTCGATACCGTGTCCCTACCGTTGGCACCATGGATTTAGGATATACCTACTAGTACCTTGAGCGCAACCATAAAAATAGTATACATCCTAAATGTATGAGCTCAATATAGCCATCCCTAGTGAGTTTGCGTTGGCGTAAGTTTGCGTTAAGTTTTTAATGTCTTCAGCTGAGGATCATGTTTACGTCCGGAAAACGTCTGTTAACATGCTATGCTAAATCTATGCTGGAAACTGATTTCGATATTTAAAAACTGCTATCGATGTGAAAACTATATTTATTTTTCACGATGGGGAGTAGATGGCGCTGTGTGCACACAGTGTCAAATTATAATATTTAGTTGTGTAATGGGTACTAAGAACTAGTAAGAACTAATAAACTACATAAATACATTTTTTTTTGTAAATACTGACATATTGTAGATAAATTACACCCTGCCTGACACAGAACATGCTCATTACGCAAAAAAATGTCGGGAATCGAATCCACATCCTCCGGCTTATCAGTCTGGGCACTAACCACTATGCCAGCAGGCCAGTCGAGTATATCGGTTACGTAACCGTTTTCGGACCTTTTCATAAAAAACCGATAACGCCCGTCGCCCATATCAGGCTGGTTGGTATCTCAGAAGACCACTATGCGAAAGAATTTTGGAGTTTAGGTGCCTAGCCCAAATTATTTAGTTAAATTAGTTTAATTCTTTATTTAGGTTGACGTAGTAATTTAGTTAGGTAATTTTGCTTGTCTATTGTTATATTTTAAATCGATTATAAAAACGATTAATTTTCTACATCCCTAGTGTCAATTTCACAATTTGACATTTCTTGGCGGAGTAGGTAGGAGTAGTGTAAAATTGCCTGCCTTTCTTAATTCAGGTGTATTACTTGAAAATTATTCAAATTAAACCATGTCGGTCGTAAAAGGAAACGTTCTGGTGATTATTGTGTACTATTTATACTTTAAGTTTTTTTTACTGTGCATTAGTTATGGTTACGTAATATTTTTAGGTTCGCTCCTTGAGCACGTCTGCTGCTGCTGGACAACTTGTTAAGGCTCCAGTACAAGTGTTTGGTTTGGAAGGGAGATATGCGTCTGCTCTTTACTCCGCAGCTTCAAAGAGCAAGGCGCTAGACGCTGTTGAAAAGGAATTATCTCAATTCCAAAAGTCTATTAAGTCTGATGCGAAACTCAAGGAGTTTATCATCAATCCTACTTTGAAAAGAAGCTTAAAAGTTGAGGCTTTAAAGCACGTTGCAACTCAAGTAAGTACTTTTGTATTCTAGCCTCGATTTCCTGAAAAAACATACTTGTATTTCTATTTATTCTTTTTATATTTTAGGTTACATTATTATATAGATTTTATATTAATATAACTTATTATGTTATATTTTTTTGCATATAAATGCCATTATATTACTTATTAATGTTATAAATGCGAAAGTAACTCTGTCTGTCACACTTTCACACCAGAACTACTTAACTGATTTGGATGAAATTTAGCATCGAGATAGTTTGAGACCTGTGTAAGGACATAGAATAGTTTTTATCCGACTGTGCCAAAAGAGGTTTAATGGTATAGCACAGTAACGAAAGATAGTCATTTCTTAAAACCATAATCAATAATTATATAATTTCAGACTAAGCTATCTGCCACAACTAGCAATCTTTTGGGACTTTTAGCTGAAAATGGACGCTTAAACAAATTGGAAGCTGTTATCAATGCTTTCAAAATCATGATGGCTGCACACCGTGGTGAAGTTACCTGCGAGGTTATAACAGCTAAACCCTTGGACCAAGCCCAAAGGCAGAACTTGGAAGCTGCCCTTAAGGTAAATATTTGGTTGTTGTTAATTAGCTTTCTGCCAGTGGCTTCACCCATATTTTATATTATGCCCAGCCGTGGGCTTAATATAAAATATGGGTTAAAATATTTTTAAAATTCAAAAAGTAGTCTCTGAAACTGCCATGTTCAAACAAACTCCTCAGCTATATAATAATTTAGATCATAAGCTTGTTTAGAGGGAAAATGTGCCATTATTACTGGTTCCTATCTGTGATACCTAAACTTGGTGGTCTTAACAACTCAATACAATAATTTGCTATACTAGACATTGAAGACTTCCATTTACCATTGGTTCAGTTGGTGGTTGTTCAGTTATATACTTACCCCTGTATTCATAAACATATTTTAAGCTCATTATATCTAAAATAGGTTTATAATTAATTTGTCTTTGTCTATCATCTTGACATTGTACTAGTAAGAAAGAGACAAAGTAGTCCATTTTAACTTAAGCGTCTTATAACTTTTTTATTAATAAGGCCACTAGTTTTTAATTATTCAGATACCTACCTAATTTGTACCTTGGATCGCAGCGGTACTAAGCTAATGTACTAATATGGGGGATATCCCTACTGGGAAATATCTCCTCATGTAAATCGAAAACTGCTAACACATCTGCTTATAGACAAAAGGACTGTTTGCATAATAAATCATAAAAAACTACTATTTATTTAGATACTTAGTTAAATATATAGTTTTTAAAAAGCCTCCAAATTAAGATCTGTAATTGAACTTCCTTTTATAACTAACTTCATCATATGTCTTAAATAAATTGTGATGTTTTAGTTTCACATAAATGTAATACAATCATTAGCTCATTTAAACCAAACAATAATGGTCAAATTAAACCTTGTTCCAATAATTTCACTATGAGCTAATAACTACACTATAAGCTTCCATGCTGTTCACTCAACACAGCCAAACACTCTACTTTTATAATAAATACTTCTTCCCTATTTGATGTCCCTACACCACATTGATTCTAATCTATGTGGTGTTGGGACAGCACACCTATTTAGAGCTAAGCTTTAAATGGACTTCCATAACCATAATATCAATAGGCATAAACATCAAATCTGAGGAATAATTCCTAGACTTTTTAGTAATAATTGTTTTGGGAGTTACAATATCTCTAATAATCCAAATCAAGATGGAACCTCTATCCTGTTTATTATAAAGGACACAAGCATTTTTCATTTTCAGAAATTCCTAAAGGCAAATGAAAATCTCCAGCTGACAGCCAAGGTTGATCCTGCCCTGATTGGTGGGATGGTAGTTTCTATTGGTGACAAGTATGTAGACATGAGTGTTGCCAGCAAAGTGAAGAAGTACACAGAGCTGATCAGTGCTGCTGTCTAAATCAATTGTTGTAGTACATAAATGTAAACATAGTAAGCAAATAAATATTTAAATCAGTCAAAAAATGTTCTACATCTATTTATACCATAAACTAATATTATAACTCCATATAGTCAAAACCATACTGACATGACTTGTCTACACAAAGGCTGCATTTCCATTATAAGCAGAGCAGAGGAAAACAGTGAAAAATGTTAAGTGATTCCATTGAAGCAAAGCAGTGCAGTGCTGGGCAAAGTGGAGCTAGGCAGACAAGAGCTGCATCAATCAAATCCAATCTCTATATGAGATCATATGTGGTTGGTCAAGAAAAGAGCAGTGCTTTTACATCTTTAAGTAACATCAAGATTTGGAAGCAGATGGAGCAGAATTGATTGGAATAAAAACATGAGTGTAGATTCGAGACCATAAAAAGTACCATTTTAAACACAGGGAATTATCACTTTTTTCAAACATATGAGATGGTTAGTCAAATGGCTCAGTAACTCACACTGTAAAGAGTTACATCCTCAAACAATAACAACTAAACTAAAAAGCAGTGCATGCATCCTGTCCTGACAAATCTACCCTACCCACCGCGCCACACTGTCCGACTACGCTCAGCTTCATACCCTCTGCTCGACTGAGGTCATATTTTATCTGAAAATTAAATCAGCTTCGCTCGACTTATCAGTATAAGTCGAGCGAAGCTAATTTAATTTTCCACTGATGCCGAGAAGAGATGATTTTAAGCACTGAATGGCCAGTTCACTGTACTTGTCGCCACTCCACCCAGCTCTACTTCAATAATAACACAGCCCGAGGGAAGAGTAGAGATAGTGCTACCATGTTCTGTTATGTAGTCCAAATGCACATGATCTGTCCATAATCTGTTTTTGAATAACAGATCACAAGTTTGCTCACTGCAGAAAATTGTTGGCAAGTGTGCACCATTCAATCATAAGGATACACAAAAGCCAATCAAAGGTCTTGCCATACAATGTCAGGTTGTCTATAAGAAGCTTTGTGTCTATGATTGAAACTAAATGATAGTCATTAAAAATGCTTGTACTCATTATTGGTATAGTCTAATAAAAGCCTAATACAGAGCACAGTATGTAATCTACCTGCTAGACAGGTTTCAATGAAATAAAATTTAAACTTAGAAGAAACAAAAATTTTATGTTATGGCTCAGCCAAACAACTTAAATGTACTTACAACAAAATAATACTCTCAGTAATCATAACACTACATTATATATCTATAGAAGTAACAAGAATATTTTTGTCTGAGATCATAATATTAGAGATCTTAAGTTGAACATGTTTAATTATTATAAGTTAAGCCTTTATGCTTATCCATCTGTAGGTGCAGTCTCGCCTTTAAGCATTGCATTTTCAGCTTCCAACTCTGCAATTCTGGCTCTTGCTGCCTCTAGCTCATCCTCTCCACCGTCTGTACCCAGATGCTTTCGAACATATTCCAGGGCATCTTCTGGTTTGTCTGGTTCTTCATAAAGACTTACAAGAACTTTAGTCAGAGCATCCATGACACCTGCACGCTCTAGATATCTTCTGAACTCTTCCCGCTTCGAGTCGATTGGCTTAAATAATAAATAAGGTAAGTAATTTTGGCCGAGCTATTAATTCTACTGATGATAAGTGTACTTAGAAGGTACTTACTTTATACGAAGACATTTTCCGATTATATACACAAATGAGTTTCTATTAAATTAGTAACAGTCAGTATAGCAATCGGCAGATTACTTTTCCTTTTTTCAATATAAACAAAATATAAGGAGCTTCGAAGTTCGATCAAATTTCAGAGGCTAATAATAATTGAGAGAGAAATGAGAGGAGGACTGACCTGACACTGACAGCAAAACTGACATACGTTTGCATGCGTTAGCAGCATCTCTAGTAAGTCTGTGTAGTTACGAAGTTACAAACAAACGTAACTAGTGCTGCCTATCGACAGTTAAGGTGTGAGGAATAGTATAGATAGGCCTATCGATACTCGTTGGTTTAAAGACTTAGGAAAGATGCACTATATCTATTTTTGCTTTATTTCGAATGATTTTGGTGTAGGATATATTAAAAAATTAAAATACTTTAATTTATTGACAAAAACTGCGATTTCAGAGTGACGCATGATGGTTTAAATTTTCGCGTCAAAACGGTTTCAATGTTCTAATGACTTCATTCGGGCCTATCGCTGGTTTACAGAGTGCCTAGAAGCTATAGGTACTCAGACTTATGAATTCTAAACAAGGAGATAGACGTTTTATTCTTTTTAGGGATAAATAAGTTTTTTTTTGTTTCGGCGACAACAGGGAATGGTCAATTCCCATGTATTTTCTCAAATAACTTCAAAATTACATGTGTAAATTAAAATAATAAAAAAATATTATTTCTCATAACAATCCCTTTTTATTAATACGTTATACATTGTAGTTGAAAAAACTTGTTTGAACTCAATTTTTTAATTTAGGTAAAAAAAATTGCCGGTCGGTCTCTTGACTCACCCTGTAACACATAAGTAGTTTAATTGTCATGAATGACGTCGCTTCAGCCTGATCGGTGTAAAGCGATGTCTTAAAACACGTTCCGTTTCACAAAACTTCAAATTTGTATTTATTGCTAGTAATCAATTTAAATAAAATGAAAACGTTACAGTGGTTCATTATTTATGTTTTTAACAATTTTGTCACAGAAGATTGATTTATATTACTTAAATGCATCTTCCCTGAATTTCGATACTTTCGATAGTATTGCTGTCGACAAAGGTATATGGAGCTATCGAAGAACATCAATATGGTTTCTATAAAACATCGACAGTTAAACTATCGATAGTATCATAACAACTTTAACTAACTAAAGCGTAGTCTAGTAGGTCATAGGTAATGTATGACCTACTAGATATAAAATAACCCAGTGGCACTTGGATAAATAGGTACTTACCATTGAGGTGCAATTAATAGTAAATAACAAACCTCAGAACAAATAAATAATAAAATAATAAATAAATATTTTTTGTTGCGGAAAAAAACGGGGAATAATCAACTTTCGTCTATTTTCCCAAACAGCTTCAAAACTATTGAGGTAAATGAAAATTATAAAAAATATAATTTCTCATAACAAGCTATTTTATCTGATACTAGCGACCCGCCCAGGTTTCGCACGGGTTAAATGCTGATACTAAATATAATAAGGTATATTTGCAGAATGTCCATAATAAATAACGGTTACAGCTTTTTTTTGTCATTAGACAACACAAACAGCACGCGGCGCGCGTGGTCGGAGCGGTTCCACCGCACCGCTATATCCCTGCATTTTAAATCTGTAATATCTTCGGAAATATTCATTAAATGCATATGCTGTAAAGGGCCATATTAATCTATACTAAATGGATAATGTATTTAGGGTACTCAATTGGATAAGGATTAATGCTGTAATGCTTAAAATCACTTCAAAAATAACAAATTTTCCCGTGAATTGTAAAGAACAAAAAATGGTTATTGTGGGTTATCCTTATGAGATAGACATATACCTACCATCTTGGACTTTTTTGTTGACCTTTTTAAGGTGTACAATACTGTAGTACATTATTTTGATTTATCTCGTGGAGTTTGCAATGTAATTGGTCACTCTAATTTGTCTGACTGATTGAATATAACTTTTAAATAAATACTTCAATAACATATTTTATTCAAAAATCAGACATGTGAAAATAAGTAAAGTTCAAGGTGTCACTCGGCAAGTTTTCAAAAGCGCATAGGTATTCAAGGCACATGAGACGCTACTGAAAACTTAAGGTTTCATTCGTGTGAAAATAAGTTATGTCTGATCGCTCTGGGATCTTGGACCATAAATGTACTTCATATTTGTGGAGGACTATGAGAGGGTGCAAGGTACCCTCTTACTTTTAGGAGCAAGCAACAGTATCTTAAAATGTTAGACTATCGATAGGGCAAAAATATTAACAGTATCCTTATTTACAATCCGCTCAGAGGTACGAAACGACGACGTCCGCGAAGCGTACTCACCGATTCCGATGATGAGATCACTCTTGTTGCCATCGCCCGCGACCGCGAACTCCGATCCGCTGCTAGAGTAGGTAGGGACAACCAAAATAGTAGCATACAACACATGCCGAGACATCGCCCACGCCGTCGTGGGCCGCGCCGCGCCTCTCCAAGATAGGCCCCCAGTCGATTACGGTTCCGGTCAGGACCGGACCGTGCGAACGCAAAATGCCCCCCGATCCCCTAAAAAACTAGAGTGTCCGGCAACGTCCTGAGCCGAGGTTCGTCCCCACATGGGGAGCCCTTATGGCAGTTGCCACAGTACTTGATCGGTTCGACCGTCCTCGGACCGCTCACCGAAAAAGTCCGGTGAACCAACCAATAGAGGCCCTTCCGGCTAATTGGTTTAGGTCATCAGCAAAAAAAAGTATCTATACTATTGAATTCAAGCAATATTATTCACATAGTTTATCAATCGATAATTTCGATAGTGTCATGACGGGTTAATAGTTTCGTATTCGTTAGGATTGCAGTCAGAAATAGTATCGCACCGATATTCCATTCATTATATATGAGAAAACCGTTTTTAGAAAACGCATTAACAATACCACGATAACGCAATCTAATCTGAACCAAACCAAACCGTGAGTTTTAAACAGCAAATGAAATCTATCTAAAGCTTACGTTTTCGATAGTTTTGATATTCATTCGTTCTCTATCACTACCGTACGACTACTTAGAATAAGAGAGAGCGAATTTCATTTCCTTTTCTTTTTAACTCAGTTATCCGTCGAAAGAGAGCAGCGGTGGCGCAGCGGTACGGGCCTCACCTTATAAAAATAAGGCCGCGGGTTCGAATCCTGATCGTGCCCACACATCTTTGTGTGAATTGTTACATCTCCGCTGCTCAATATCGGTGAAGGAAAACATCGTGAGGAAACCGGCATGTCTAAGAACTAACCATTCGAGGACATGTGACATCCACCAACCCGCATTTGGCCAGCGTGTGTGGATTAAGGCCTAAACTCTCTCAACTCGTAAGATAGTTGAGAGAAGACCCGTGCTCAGCAGTGGGACACTATAAAGGGTTGAAGTGAAGTGAAGATCCGTCGAAAGCATAGTCGAAAGAGCAAAAAATATTAAGCGAATCATCGCGAAGCAAGCGAATCGTTATGGATTTTGAATTGTTGACGGTTTTATGAATTGCACATTAAAAACTAAAAACGAGGCGATAAGATCTAATTCAGATTGCAACTATTTGATATTTATTTTGAAAATTTGAGTTTTGTTTGACTCTGGGTTGGATTTCGTATTATAATTATAGTTAATTATACTATTTGTATTGTACCATAATTTCTTAATGTGGAGTAGTACTGATATCGATTTCTAAAAACGGTTTTGGAAATCGATTTCAAAATCTTAAATCGGATTTGTATCGGTTTGTGAAAAAATCTGAAAACGCCCACTTAAGTTGGATTTGACCACTCCACAGACTACTAAGAGAAGACCACTCTAGTGATGGGCCAACTTGGAAAAAACAGAACTCGAGTTAACCCGAGTTAAAATCCACGTAACTCGGGTTGAACTCGAGTTACGTAACTGGAGTTAACTGGATGGACAAGTAAATGATTTTATTGAGGTTATACCAAATTATTCTTTCAGCTGTTCCAATTTTTGAAAGTATTTATGCAAATAAATACTTAAAAAAGTTGGAACAGACAAATTATATTTTTATCTGTTTCAATTCCTTATTTATTTATTATGTATTGTTTCTTTAGTTATACCTACTAACTAAAGAAACAAAAAAGTTATTGTTTGAAATCGAATCATTTATATATGTACTATTGGCTCGAATTTTAATTAAAAATAATATTTACTATCAATTAAACTATGAAATTATAATAGCAGTCTTTTTAAAATCAGACTACATTATGATGCAAGTATGTACATAGGTACATTTTCGGGCTCATAATTGTTTTATAATCAGTAATCACAATATTTTCAAGAAAGATAATTAGTATCACAAAGAATATTTTTTCGTTAGTTTAATTATGTGCTCATATTTTTATCTTAATTATATCGTAGGTACTTTAAAGGAAAATGTCAAATGATTTTAAAACGAAAAAAAATATTTTCCTGACAATTAACTAACAATTCGTTAAATATTGACAAAAAACACTAAGGATAACCTCAAGGTTCTCTTAGTAGTCTGTGGATAACCTCAAATGTACATGTAATTTATGTAATGACACTTGTTTGTTTGTTATGAGCGAATGAATGTAGTGACTATATTCATTGCATTCGTTCATAACAGACTATATTAGAGTCTCAAATGATCGGCAAACTTCGATCCATGTCGGTTCTATTCGGTTTTCGAACTCGAGTTAGAGAGAATTCAACTCGAGTGGATTCGAGTTACGCCCAACTCGAGTTAGTTACTCGAGTTGACCATCACCACCACAGACTTATTACTAGGGGCGACACAACCACACGTACAGCACAAGTTTCAAAATATTTTATTTTTTTCGTGCCGTATATTCTTTCTAAAAGTTAAAACATTCTTTATTTTACTATTAGTGGGAATCTTTGTGTTACTAAGGTGCACGTGAACTTTTTTATCGTAAAATACTACTGTGATGTGACATAGTTTCATCTAGTTTTAATTATCAAATAGTTTATTATTATGTCGCGCCAAGTTGATTTAAGTATTAGTACATTGTTAGATGGTGCTGGGCTAGATGGCGAAGAAGTTAATATTTGCGATTTTACCATAGCCGATCAAAATTCCGTAGCAGAATCTCAGGGCATAACACCCACCACTCCCTCTAATTTCAAACCGGTACTTGGTAGCAACGTCACCTATGTGGTCGCCTGTGTGATTATAAACACGTCTAACGAGGTGTTGATGATGCAAGAAGCAAAAGAAAGCTGTGCTGGCAAGTGGTATCTACCGGCAGGGCGCATGGAGAAAGGAGAAACTATTGTAGAAGCTGCAGCTAGAGAAGTACTGGAGGAGACTGGTCTGGAATGCAAGCCAACTACACTGTTGACTGTTGAAACAGCTGGAGGCATGTGGTACAGGTTTGTGTTGACTGGCCAAGTTATTGGTGGTGAATTAAAAACACCTGCCAGAGCAGATAAGGAATCTCTACAAGCTCAGTGGATTAAAAATATAAATGAAATTTCTCTGAGATCAAATGATATCTTGCATCTTATTGAAAAAGCACAAGCTTATTACCTTAGCAAGCCTACAGGTACCTGGCACAAAGATATTTTGCCAGCCCCCACACCTCATTTAAAAGATTTATTAAGGCTTATAGTTGTTATTAAAAAGCGGACCACTAATAAGTTGCATGTTTTATTAAGCGAAAAAACTGCTATACATTTTCCAATATGTGAAATTAATCCTGCTAAAAGTGTTCATTCAACATTACGAAGATTTATGGTAGAGATGTTTGGAGCTGATGTTGGTCAACACAGGCCTCTAGGTCTTCTTAATGTTGAACATGAGCCATCAGCAGATGGTTGTTGTCTCACTTTGCTTGTGGCATTTAGACCACCTTTAGAAGAGGTGCCTTTGATTGGAAAATGTGTTTGGCAAGAATTGACACCAGAATCTGAAAATAGGTTGCTTTCAATTATAGCTACCAAACAATCTTTAATAGAGTTGCATGTAGTTCGTTAAAACTTTATTATATATATATGTATTATTATCTAATAATCATGACAAAAACATTCTCTTAATTTAGTAAGTAATACCTATAAGGTTGATATCCCTCCATTATAATAGTTTTGTATTATGTTTTCATTAACAAAATAATTTAGTTATTAAAATTGAGTTAGTACAATAAAAATATTGTACATTAATACATTTTCTATTTTTAATATTCCAAATAAACCAGTGGAAATGATTGTAATCCTAAAGTGAAATATTTATGTTTTCACAAGGATTGTAGACAGTTGTCAAGTACCAAAAACATCTTCTTTAAAATATTGTCATATTAGGTGCTTTCTGTAAATTTGCTTAGTAAATTATTTGAAGTAAAGCTATTTATTTTGAGACACAATTTTATATTTCTGTTAAATTTAAGCATTAATTCACACCAAGTCAAATGGAAAAGCATGCAGCCTCCTGCGACTGCTGACGACCATCTGTGACTGTTTGTTGTTGCCTGCGATAAAATTTAAAATTGTGCGATGTGATGCGCAGATAAAGTTTGAAATTACATGACACTAAAACCGCTCGCCGCATCGCTGCCAATTGGTCGACTCGTGTGTGAATTGATGAAAAGATAATAATTCATTAAGCAGATATCTGCTTTAGTACTTTACATGGCTATGTTTGTCTTTATGTTTTATATATTGATAAGATAAAACAACATTCAATTCTCATTATAAACATGATGTTATTATTATGGTTAAAGATATAATACTTATAATATGTTAAATAAGTATATTTTTATACCTTACTCATCAAAAGACTAACTATAGGTTATAGGAAATGACTAACTGTTTTACTTATAAATGAATTACCCAAATTAAACTAGGTAGTACCTACCAAATTAGAGCTACACAATATTTATTACTTCACTGTTCCAGCCGCACACATTTACATCCCACGTGTCGTGTCGCGCCACGACCTATCGGTTTCACATATTTACTATTGGTTAGAGAAACTTGAATCAGCATGTGTTGTATCACAAGTCTCTCCTATCTCTAACTATGGTAAATGTATGAAACTGACAGGTCCTGTGGCTATGATAATGTACGACGCACACGGGGCGAGGTAAATGTGCACTCTTGGCAACAGTTGTTCAGTTTTAAATTTTTGTGGATAAGTAACTATTCTATATAGATACCTACGGCAATTTTGATATATCTACACTTTGATCTAGTAACTATTTTAATAGTATGATACTGGCTGGCTACCAAGTTCACTCGATTTGATAGCTCGGCTTAACAGAAATTGTCTTTGTTATCAAAAAAAAATGTCATGCTGCTAGAGGTGGATATTTAGCATGTGTCCTTAAGAAAAAGAAATTGAGAATGGGCATAAAGGTATTCATGAACCGTGGTCTACCTCCTCAACACTGAACGAGGGAAACATCCATGGGCATACGGAAGTGGGAACAGCCAGCAGGAAGGTAATAGGCTGCGCTTGCCTCGGAGCTCCCTCCTCTCTTCTCTGCGAGTCGCAGTCGAGTATACATATAGTACTGTATAATAGTAAAAATCTAAGTAAAATAAAAGCCCGTAAAAGTCCTTGTGCTGTAAGTATTATTTATTACTAAGAAATTTTGTATAATTATTATATTAACTTTTCATTGATATAAGTATGCCTTATTGGTTTGGTGTTGAGTTGGTAGGCTAACTTGTCCATTCTCCTGTATAAAATATATTATTATTAAATATTACCAATAAACATACACCTACCTCTTAACTGGTCACCTGTATAATCTATTGCGTGTTAAAAAGAACTGGGTTTTTCAAACTAGGAATATTCTTGCTTTTTACTCCAGCACCGCTATCTGCTAGTATTTGTTAAAGAAATTGCCTAACATTATTTACAACATATTATTGGGAATCATATTAGTTATGCAAAGTTTATTTAAATTTAAAGCTATGTCAGCTCTCTCGATTTCTTTGAACGCCCAGTATACCTACCTAGTGTTAGTTATGATTTTGGTGAGATAAAAGATTAGTTGACATTTTTACTAATATTATCAATGGTTGAATGATCATGTAACAAAATAAATAATAATCATGTTATATCAAAACTATTTATCTTATATTTATCTGTACCTAGTGTGCCTAGTATCCATGACCAGACAGTTGGTCATCATTGTGCATACTACCCACACCTAAGGCTGCCCGCCCACAACCGATTTTGTGACCGATTCAACGCGTGGTCTTGTTTTGTATCGAGTTGCACAATACCGGTCATCAAAATCGGCGGAAGAATCGGTTGTGTGCGGGTAGTATCCTTATGCTCCTCCAATGGAAATATTGTCAGGTTAAAACTTAAATAAGTAGAATAGGTGGGTACCCACCTAATAGTTAATAATTATACAAGTATACCTACAAGTCTTGTAACTTATTTATTTGAATTTTATTGTATTTAACATATTAATTATACACCTAATAAATACATTTTTGTTTATTATTTAAAAAAATATATGTTTTCAATTAAAATCCGTCATAACATGCGTACATTATTTGTACAGTGTGAAAAATATATACCTAATGTCAAACAAAATTAAAACCAACTTTGATATTTAATGATTTATTTAAGCGATACAAAAAAAACCATTGCATTGACTAGAAAATCTGATATAATATTACCTAATTATATTTATAGTCTCAAATCTGGAAATGCATACGAGATAACATTAATTTCAATATTCTACATTTGTTTATGAGTACTTGCTAAACACTTGCAAAAGCATTTAGGTAGCGTTGCTTAGAACGCAGTTCATGGCAATACTGCTTAAAATGCCTCTGGGGCAAGCTTACAAATAAATAAAAAATAACATTGTTTTAAACTATGTACCTACACAGTAAATGCAGAAACCTAATAGTTTGTTTTATAATCATATATTTTCGTATTACCTAAATAGGTATATTTTTTGTCGCAAGTGTTATTGTTATGATATGACAACATTTTATGTAAATTAAGTTATGCATTTAGATATTCATGCAGTCTAAGTATTATTGAAACTACTTGTTTTATGCAGCTGTAGTTGGGGTTTCGAGAGATGTCCGGGTATAAAATGTTGAAATGTGAAACAAAACAATAAGTTGGGCTTATTGTGCGTATTTTTAAAATCATTTACAAAGTGAACAATTTTGAAAAGTACAAACAATACAAATAACAAAAGGCAATATTTTCTTATATATTCGTCGGCGTAAAAAGGATGTCTGGAATAGAAATTAATAATAATATTGATATGATTTCAAAGGAAATCATTTTCACGTGGAACCCCTAGCTTCCGCGGGCGAAACATGCACAAGAATGGCGGGTGGTACCTACATAAGTCATGAAATTGAATGGATCGTGCACTATTACACGAGGTCCCGGGTCGAGCATTACTTTTCTAATATACCTAGAAAATTTTATTAACAGCTTAAAGTTTTGGTATTGTGCCCGTTGAACGGCAATAGGCTCGCCCATATATTAAGGGACCTAATACATAGCCGGCAAAAATATGGGTGATATACTCCTCTTATCTACACTTTGATCTAGTAATCGATGATGATAAATCGAACAAGCCAAGTTAGTCTTGGAAAACCGTATTGACAGAGTCATTGCTAATTTAAACTTGAAAAAAAAAAGCGACTTAACACTATGTAGTTTTTGTTTTGTATTTCTTTTTCTATTACAACATTGGACAAGCATATTTCACTCACACAGATTCTGAATATAATCGTCAAAAAATCCCTGAAATCCGTCCACCCAAAACCATTGTGTGCCTTATCTAATAAAAAAAACTCAAAATGCTGTCTTTTTTGTTTTTCGTTTTTTTTTGGTAGAACTACTAAATCTTTTTGCTTCGCTACTAAACACTAATAAATAATAGCGCACATTTTATTCCAATTCAGGACTTACCACCCATCATTCTGATGGACACCACAAGAAAACATGTTGTGAGCACTATCTTTAACACTAAGGATGAGTAGAATATAAGACTATGCTTGTATCTGCCAGTAAGAGAGCAACCAAACAATGTTAGACATCATTAATTATTTTATTCTAATGGTAAAATAAAGCCTAGATAATAATAATAAATAGTACCTACAGCAGGGACACTTAGGTATTTTTCACAGCATGAGTTATAATCTATCTACAACCAATACATAATTATCTCACAAAATTACAGTTCTTAAAAAATAAATAGGCATAGCCTCTGTCATTTGTCGTCATATGGAAAACAAAGGGAAGTTTTACTGTAGGTGTTTCAGGCTTTTTTCTATTACGAGTTCATCCCTAGCCCTATCATGAGTTCTCTATACCATAACTTTTAAGAGTTCCTGCCTGTACCCATTATTGAGCAAAGTAATTTTTGTATAATCATTTTTAGTTACATAGCTTTTAGTAATGCATTGCTTACAAGCACTGCTCTGAATTTCATAAAAATGCTTTAATAATAGAATGTAGCTATAGAAAATTCATAACAGGGCACAGGATGCAAATAGGCAGGCTAGGTGTGGTAAGGTTATTTTGCTTACTTATGCCTACACTATATAATAATTTAAAATATATATTTAGGCATATTTAAATAACACAAACACTACTAAGCCACGAAAACTTATAACCTTACCATACTCTAACTAGCATAAAGCAATCAGAAATGTTTAGCTAACGTCAACCTTCAAGTTGAATCCCTTGTATCCAAGAATTAAGGTCAGCCGATCCAGGGCACTCGAGGTAGTTCTCTACAGGTTCATCTGGAGCCAACAGTCGCCGTGCAGCCGTTTGACCAGACACATAGGCACCATGGGCAGTGGAGTAGAAGTTGCTGTGTGTATGCTCTCCAGCAAAGAGCAGAACAGGCTGGAATTAACAAGGATAAGCTTTTTAACTTTGTTATCTCAAGTTTTTATTTATTTTAGTGTGGACTGTAATGCAATGTATTTCTCAGCCTGCTGAAAATTGCTTAACAATATAGAGCAGAATGTGACTTTAAACCTTATTAACCAGAATGTATACTTAATGTCAACCTTTTTGTCGTGTAAGTTTCTAAATAGTGGCTGAGCTAAACTTTCAATGTCACTCTGACTTGCTCCCACAGCAATAGCAGTATATGAGCCTCTTGTATAAGGCTGTTTCCGCCAACTGGTACTGTAAATAACATAAGGTTTTATTACTACATATTTCAATTTTCTAACAGCTTTAATTGAAGTTATTTATTTCAATACAATGGGTGCATTATGAGGGTCAGAAAATAAAGAAAGTAATTATTTAAATAATTCTGAAATTGTTGTGCTTATTTTCAAATTTGTTGCACCCATAGTTTTTGAGTTATGCATTTCAAATAAGAGTAGAACTGGACATGCAGCTAAATACATACGAAAAACGAAGCAAAAGTAGTGTCAGCACAAATTATTGAACCACAGACAGTAACATTATTTTAACATGAATGGAAAAGTGATAAATGTAGAAAACTTTAACTCAGGTATGTAGTTACATACAGCCACCTACCTAAGTAAATTAACGCGCAAGGATGCCACAAACTTGTACATAAATACATATACAGGCATATAAACACACCTTTTAACTTATAACACTGCTCTTTTTGTCTAGATTTAATAAAACATGTTCATACCTAAATATTTGACTACAAATGATCAATCTTACTCGAACGGCAATAAGATAAATGCATTTTCATTTAGATGTCATTATTATATTGAACAAACATTTTTGGCCACTGTTCTAAAAATGGTGTTGTTGCACATTCAGGTCTAAGATGGCTGATTTCCAGTCTTATTTTTATTTTGTTTTGTTTGAAATGTGATTATAGCCAGAATTTTGTCTTTTTAATGAGAATATTGAAGTAAAATTAGCTGCATAGTTACTTGTCTAGACAATGTATATGTTGCAAGTAATTTTCCTTAATCCTTTTTTGGCTGTGAAGTTATTCAGGTTTATGCAGCTAATATTTACTACAATTTCTCTATCAAAAATAAAAAGTTTGAGACTAAAAATTACATTATGAACATTACTGCAGTAGCAAATGTTATTGTGAAATAGCTCAAAAACTACAAGTGCAACATTTGAAAATTAGTGCAACAATAACGTAGAGAAGCTGTATTACTATCTATATCATCTAAAAGACTATTATCGACATTATCTGGCACCAGTAATGCACATCATTAATACTAACCAAACACATAGTTGTGGTTCAGGTACAAATGGGTCATTTAAAAATTTCCGTAATATTTTTGTGCATGTAGTAGAAACTTCTTGGTTTGATAATGTTTCCATATATTCAGCTTCTTTACCAGACAACCATCCCAATAAAAGAGTTTCTGTTACTTTACTAAAAGAGTATATTTTTTTATACCATGATTGTGCTATATCTTCTGGTGTATTTGAACTTTCCCATAACAACATAATCTCTGTAATCTCTGGGTTTAAAAATGGTCTATCATATTCTAAGAATATCTTATCTACAGTGCCAAACAGCAGTCTGTCAATTGACTCCATTTTGTACTGGGGTAAAGGGGGTTGGAACAAGCTTATTGCATTGTCTTTTAGAACACCAAGTGGAATTGTACAAATTACATGATTGGCATAGAATGTCTGCCCATTATCACAAACAACCTCAACACAATTTAAAAGCTTTTTCTTTGGTGTCCGTGAAGCATCAGTCAGTGAGGTGCCTTCCCCTGGGTTAGCTATTTTATCTGATGGAGTTTTAGAGACATCCTCTATCACTGTCTGATCAGAATCCTCTGACTCTTCTCCAACATCATCAAGGTTTTTTTTGGCACTATGTTCATCAGTATCCCACCGGATTTTGGTTACTATGTGGCTTCTAAGTATTTTGTCTGGGTTAATACTCTTTGTTAAAGGATCCAAGATAGAACTGTAGCCTGTTGGTATCATTATATTTCCACCTTGCAGCTCTGTATAACTACCTAACTCTAAGAGATCAATTTCATCCATACTGTTACATCCAGATATACATGTTTCTCTTTTTAATAGACAGTCAAATATTAATCTGCGCAGCTTCTTTTCTTCTGATGAGGGTAACCGTTCTAAATAAATAGTTGCCTCCAAGTTAATGTGTTCACCTACACTGTGTATGTCAGGAGGAGGTAGGTACTGACAGAGAAAGTACTCTTCGCATCGTCTAAGAAAGCAGACGTAAGCTTCGTGTATTTCATGCAGCACACCAAAAGGTACTTGCTTGCCATCCTCTGTTGCTGCTATAACCTTATGTGGTTTAGGAATATTTATAATATTTACCAGATTGTTAGCCATTGCTATTTCAAAAATAGGGTTACCTAAAACTCCGTGTATCCAATTAGCACCTAGTTCTACATTTTGGTTCTTCATGGGTATTGATATTATACGACCACCAATACGTTTTCTTGCTTCTAAAATTATAAAGTCTTCCATGCCATTCTTGTGAAGGTAGTTGGCGGCAGATAAACCAGCCATGCCAGCACCAATAATCAAAATATTACACTTATGGATATCACATTTTTTACTGGAATTTATATTTTCGTCGCCCATAATAATAAATTGAAAATACTTGTGTTATTTTGTCAGTATTGTCACTATACTTTTGACATTCAGCTGGTTACGACATCTTGCTTTAGATGTATATCTTATCTATGATCTAGTTCATCATCTACATCTATCACATTCCAAAAAGATTAGATATTTTTTAATTGTCTATGTTGATTAGTAGTTGATTCAATCAATCAAGTCTTGTCTATGTTATATATTTCGATTTTCATGTGGCCCATCTCTAGTTAGCAAAACAAGACGAGCGAGCGAGGCGTCCATCCGCTCCACTTCCGTATAGTTTGAGAGTAGTAAATATTCATCTCTGTCTATCGTGTTGCAATTGCATTTGTTGATCTCTTTCTAATGACCTTTGATATTGCTGAATAATAATAATATATTCATTGTTTACTTCGTACATACCTCGATCAGTCAGTCAGGCTAGTGTTTTTGTTATTGTGCGAAATAAGTTGTATTGATATAGCAGAAGTATCAAAATAATTGGTGTGCTAGCTGTGAATATATTGATTGTACATTGCAAATAGCAACATCTAAAAATATAAAAGGACACTGCATGATTGACTACACGTTAACGTTACAGCTAACGAAAGTCATCGTGTTATTGTGGTCATGAATTTTGTTTAGCATTGTGTTTTGTTACAGTTATGTAATCGTAAAGTGAATAATTTTTTTGTCACAGATTTTAGCTTTTGCGTATGTGAATTTAGATGTTTAATAACATTGCTCTAAGCAACACGTGGGCTGTATAAATCGATAGAGGCGTAAAACGCGTGCGCCAATCTTTAACAACAAGATTAATATACTTCAAGGTCACTTGTCGTAAACACGTGCGATGTCGGATTCTATTTACACACATGACTTTCTTCTCGAGCCAGGGATTGAGATCAAACAGGAGTTGCCTGTGGAACAAGGTACGATGTCTGCGTCCGTGCCTATTCCTAATAGGCGCGTCGACCTCGGGGACTTCAACACTGATTTAGATCTCTGTCTTCAAGATCATTTAGTTGGCTCCTACCCCAATATGCCTACGACGCAGTATAATAAGTTAGCATTTGAAGCTGAAAACTCTTCTAAGGCTGAGTCTTTTAAAATGGATGATGATGATATTTTTCAAGTGGACAAAGCTGATTTGATACTAGGTCCAACACTTGCAGAGTTAAATGCTAATCCAGATACATTGTTGGATGATTTGAACTTTGATGACTTGCTCTTACCTGAAGAGAGTGGCTATTGTGTACAGATTGGTGGTGCAATGAGTGGTTCCCGTCGAGGACCTGGTAGTATGCAGTTAAACAGCATCATGGCAGCTGAAAGTCCATGCAGCCCTTACAGTCATGCCCAGTTAGCTTTTTCCCCAGCTAGTCAGCACAGCTCTGCATCTTCCAGTTTTGTGCCGCATCCTATGAATCAGTTGCCAGAGTTGCTGTTGAGAATGGATGGCTACAGTGGAGAAATTGCATTGGGGCAGTCTGTCCCAGCTTCTACTGTATTGCCTCCATATCCCACAACAGTGAAGCAACAGCAAACTCAACTCTCATCATCAGCTCCCACACATCTTACTATGGAACAGGTAATTGAAACTTAAATTTATATTTCTTCTATTAATTATTTCCCTTGCCTTTTCCCATTTATTTTGTGATTGGTTCCCAACCTAACCTAATGTGGCTAGTTACCAGAATTAAATGAGATACAGCCATCTGACCTCAAAATCTACAACTGAAATAGTTAGGCTTCTCACTACATGTAAACCAACCAGACACCGAAACAAATCTTTATTGTTATACAAAGCTTGTTCAGGGGATTGAACCTGCAACATCACAGACACAGTAAAACTCAATGGCTTACACGGCTTGATTACAGAGGTCGTCAGAACATGTGATCACAATATAATCTTTATTTTTTTTATTGCATGTACTTATAACTGATGCTTGAGCTATGAATAGCTTATTCATGTTTTGCCACTGTCATGTGATTTAAGTGTCTATATGAAGAAAATGACAAAACATGTTTTAGCTACCTTTTGTAAATATTTTGTGTAAATCTTTAAGAATAAACAAAATTAAATTGTAACTACCCACATTTAGTCTATATCTGCTTTTTCTCTATTTCTACTTACTACCCCCTATCTGACAACTAACTGAAAACTCCAAACTTGACACTGGCAAAATTGTGGTAGCCTTCCACAACAGGCCAAAAATAAAAATTGATTTGAATGTTTTAGCTATTTTCAGTTTATCATTTGTTTATAAGTAAGGAGGATTATATTATTATTGTCTTCTACAGCTCTGGCTTTTTTTATACTATACTGTTATTACCTTTTGTAAATATTTTGTGTAAATCTTTAAGAATAAACAAAATTAAATTGTAACTACCCACATTTAGTCTATATCTGCTTTTTCTCTATTTCTACTTACTACCCCCTATCTGACAACTAACTGACAACTCCAAACTTGACACTGGCAAAATTGTGGTAGCCTTCCACAACAGGCCAAAAATAAAAATTGATTTGAATGTTTTAGCTATTTTCAGTTTATCATTTGTTTATAAGTAAGGAGGATTATATTATTATTGTCTTCTACAGCTCTGGCTTTTTTTATACTATACTGTTATTTTTTTTATTAATTTGAGTTTAGATATGGCAAAGGCGTGAACCCCGGAAACACCTACTCTCTACAAGTTCTCTAGCAGAGGCCGGGTCAGCTTCTTCTTTGTCTGGAGGACTGCTGAGTCCTGGGACTGGAGACTACTCACAGGATGAGGAGGATCGAGATATAGAGTCTGATGAAGACAGTGACAGATATGAAGATCTCTCCTCTGATGGTAGTACATTTATATTACATAGTGGCCCGCCCCGGCTTCGCACGGGTAGATATCGGTATTAGACAAATATTTTAATCATCATAAATTTTATCACACTCTTGGCAGACTTTCCATGCTTAGAACACTTGATCAAATCTGCTTGGGCAAAACCAATAATCAAAATTATTAGTTTAACAACTATGGTGCCGCAATCTATATTACCAATATTATAAAGCTGAAGAGTTTGTTTGCTTGCTTGTTTAAACGTGCTAATCTCAGAAACTACTGGTCCGATTTGAAAACTTCTTGCACTGTTAGATAGCCCATTTGTTGAAGAAGGTTCCCACAGCTGGGCATGATATGTAGTGCACGCGGGTGTAGCCGCGGTGGTAAGCTAGTAACCTAGATAAATGTTATGTATCTACTCAAGTAACAGTCCCGGTTGTGTCACATGTGGGTCTCCCGTAACCCCTCTGCACAAAGGCGCCACGGAACCCCCGGGAGATTTTAGTGGGTACCCTTTGGTAGTCTCACACACCCCTTGCCCTGAGTTTATCTATGCCCTGAACACACACGGGGCGAAGGGATCTTTAAAGGATTTCCCCCGGCAAAAGAAAGCACTTAAGTAATAGACCACAGACACCTTTGGCGCTCTGCCTACCCAGACGTGTTGTTATATTCATTTACACACAGGATTCATATAAATTTTAACACACTGTTGGCAGACCTGGAAAGAAGTAATAGAAGTAATTTCTCATCATCACATACCTACACTCTTGCTGCCGTCTACCCCGTGAGGGATATAGTCGTGGTGTTACATTTATTTACACATACAGGAACCATTAGCCACTTTTGGTTGTAGATATAATTAATGAATTAAAAAATATATTAACTCTAACAAATTTTTTTTTTGTTAAAAATGAACTTGAAGCTATTGAACTATTACTTCAGCTGTCTAATAAAAAAATCGCTCTAAAATCGGCCCATCCGCACTACATGGCAACAAACTTGTACACAGATACACTCTCAACCTTATAACACCCATCTTTTTTGTCGGGGTTAAAATCCATTAGAGTCACAGACATAGACCGCTGTTTCTTAAATTTAAATTTTGATTAATATTATACTCATGATAATTTTTGAATAGTATGTCCGATTTAAATAATTCAAAAAGTAATTTACAGGTACTGATATACCCTTGAATACCCTTGAATACCCTTGGTACGAATAATTGAGTCTAATTTGTACCGGCGCGTTACAATTGCATATTTTAAGAAGAAAAAGTAGTTATTGTGACGTAAATAAATTATTTAGATATATATAACTTTTTTGTAGATATTTATAGCTTCTGTAAAACTGTAGTACATCACTTTGCTCTAATGTCAATAGTTTCCGCAGCGTACGCGATATAATGATTTTCTTCGTCATTTTTCACACCTTGGGTTACATTATCGAAGTTTTGATACGGATCTCTAATTTTTTTAACATATAATATAGCCTATGTTCTCAGTAAAGATGTAGCTTTCTAATGATGAAAGAATTTTTGAAATTGGTCCGGTAGTTTTTGAGCCTATTCGTTACAAACAAACAATCAAATCTTTCCTCTTTATTATATTTATATTACATATATTTTAATTATTGAGGACTTGTTTATTTCAATGTACTGACGTCATACTTAGTATAATTAGTATTGGTGGGTTGGTAAATAAACAACAAACAGGTTTTAAATTGTTTTTAAACAATTTATGGTCAAGTTAATACACATACATTCCATGTCATGATGTCAGAAATAGATTAGGTACTAACAAGCTTTCGGTCTATGACTCTGCTTACATATATGTTGGTTATGTCGCAAAACCATTGACCTCTTTTTGTGCAATCAGATATATGTTCTTTCTCAAACTCTCTTCATACTTAATTTCATCCCAATTTTTGGTGTGAAAGCATAAACAAGTTTATGGAAGAAATTCCGAAATAAATGAATTATTATTATTATTATTATAACATAATATTAGCAGGGACTAGAAAATGCACAGATTATGTTTACTAAAATTAATACTGCCATAAGGTAAACAAAGAATCAGAATGTTTCTTTAAATAAATGAGTATTAAACATTGTCAGAATAAGTATTTTTTACTGATTCCGAGAATGTTTATAACTCACTTAAATTTACTTTTTTTGCGTATAAGGGCAGATAAAGATACAGACTAAGTCAAGACTACAGGCTGGTGACATTTTTTTGTAACTTTCAGAATCCAATGACGAATCTGAACATAAGCAATCACGTCACAATACAAAGAAAGAGAAATATTTTTGGCAATACAATGTGCAAGCCAAAGGACCTAAAGGCCAAAGGCTTGTCTTGAAAAATAAATCTGAAGATCCCCATGTCCTCAATTCTGTTACTGACCCTGTTTTTAGTCCAAGTTGCAGTGTTAGAGGAATAAAGCACAGGTAAGATACAAAAAAAGAGTAACTAGATTAGAGTAGTGAGAGATTATTCTCAATGGCACAACCTGCTTTAGTGGAAACCTATGTCATGAATGCTTTTCTTTAGTATTAATTATTATAAATATTTTTTAAAGTAAAGTAAAAACTTGGGCCCTGACTCTCGCGCTTTAGAGATTTGTCTCTAATCGACTTAAGTCGAAGATATAATAAGGAATGTCATTGAAGACTATTGAAATCGCTATTTTTTTCGACATAATGTCTATTAGAGGTAAATGTTTAGAGCGTGAGAATCGGGGCCCCATGTCCTCTCTTCTCGTAACTATCTTGAAGAGGTGTGTGGATTAAAACTATCTGTTTTAATCCACACATGCTGGCCAATGCCATTGCTAACTGTGTACTGCTGCACTTAGGTGCATGAATGTATTATTTCTGTTCTTTTAGAAAAGCCTTGTGTAAAGCCCAACAAGGTTTAAATGTCATGCCGTGTACTGATTGTCATTAACAAATAAAAATGTCATTATTAGTATATTATCGTATGTGAACATAAATGTGTCTGTTTATAATCTATTCAATTAAAATTCAAGACTTAGATATTTAACCAGGCTGTTATAAAGTTAGCTTGTACAATGTAATAACCTAAGTGTTTGTGTCCTATTCACCTATTGCTTTCCATTTTATTGTTTGGTGATATCCTTAGTTAACTACATAAGAATTTGATTTTGTTCTGACAAATTACCATGCTTAATATTGAAAGATTTTTAAATTTATAGTGGCAAAGCAAGAAAAGGTGATGGAAATGATCTGACCCCCAATCCGAGAAAATTATATTTAATTGGCAAAGAACTTGACAATCTGGGAAAAGTAATAAATGATATGATACCAGTAAGTGAACTGCCTTTCAATATAAGGCCGAAAACAAGAAAAGAGAAAAATAAACTTGCATCAAGGGCTTGTAGACTGAAGAAGAAAGCTCAACATGAAGCAAATAAACTGAAATTGTATGGTTTGGAGCAAGAACATAGTAAGTAGCGTGTTGTTTGTAGCTAACATAAGTCTGATCAAGTTTCCTGTTTATAATAAACTAGTAACCCTACCTGGCTTCGCGCTGGTGCAATGCTGATACTAAATATACCTACTTACTACAGAATGTCCATATATACAACGTTTACAGCTTTTTTGTCACTAGACAAACATGTTTTATTTAGATGTTTCTCATGCATTTTAAATCTGTAATATCTTCGGAAATATTCATCTAAATTACATGCTGTAAATATATATTGCCATATTAATCTATATTAAATGGATAATGTATTTAAAGTACTTTACTGGATATGGATTAATGTATTGCATAAAATCACTTCGTAAATAAGCCATTTTTTTCCGTAAAAGATAAAGGAAAATAATGGTTATTGTGGTTATCCTTAAGAGATAGACATATACCATCCCGGACTTTTTTGTTGACGTTTTTAAAAGGTGTACAATACTGTAGTACATTATTTTGATCCAGCGTTTGTAATGTAAGCGCAAAAAATGTGTTTATTTACGACATTACATTTCAGTGTTTCTCTTAAACATTATGCAAATATTATACAATCTTCCTCTTGAATCATTCTATCTATTAAAAAAAAAAAGGTTTAAAATCCGTTGCGTATTTTTAAAGATTTAAGCATACATAGGGATGGACAGACAGCGAAAACGACTTTATTTAATACTATGTAGTGATTTTAATCTTACTTTCAGAACGTCTCATAAATGGAATACAACAAATGAAGCAGTTATTGACCAGCAGAGTTACTAGCCCACAAAACAATATCGATTGGAATTCCCATATTAATGATATAGTGAATACTGCCACAGGTAAGAACACGTTTCTAGATGGAACTATTTTTTAACACGCTTTTATAAACTTCGCCTATGTCTATTATATATATCTATGAAAAAAGAAATTTAAATGTGATTTTCATTCTCATCAAAACATCAGATCAAAGAAAAACTGCATACTTATCAAATAACGGTCTTATAAAAATCATAAAGACCTCTTTAGTTAAAATGTACTTTGTCTCTTTCCATAAATATCAAAATGACAGACAAAGACAAATGAATTATAAACCTATATTAGCTATAATGAGCATATAAGACGTTTATGAATTCGGGGGTATTAGAATACAGTAATCTAATAAGGTTCGTCCTATTATCTTGGCTGGAATGTTTAGGATTAGCAATTTTTTATATTTGAAGTTATATGTAGTAGTTGCGGCTGGCTATAAATGCGTGTACATTAGTTTTTTTAAACTATTATTTATATGAAGTTATTGTGTGAACATTATTTTCTTTCTTTCTAGCTAAAGCAGATCTCCCTTGTTGCAAAGCACTTAACCGGCATTTAAGTAATCTACAGTCATTTCATTATTATTTTTTAAATTTGTTGTATTAATTTTAATTTATATTTAATTTTCTTTTTCATTTGTTACAGAGGTCAAAATTGCTGGCAAGACGTCAGAATTTGTCAACAAAGTTTTGGATAATGTTAGATCGGGACAAAACAATGGTGGACTTCATGATATATAAAAATATAAACTGCAGATGTGAGTATCAAATAAAAGGCTGTTCTGTGTACCTCCAAAGTTATTTAGGAAAGAGAGTTTATGTCTATCATATTTAAGCTTATTGTCAAAGACAATTTTATTTTTGTATGGTAACAAACATAGTTATACCTATTAGAAGCTTTACAAGGCAACTATAAGAGGTAATATAAACCTCCCTATAATATTTCTATGCCATAAGTTAAGTAAATGTGTGTATATTTTTAAGCTTGTAGGATTAGATTCATGAAGTCTCTTGTCATTTTATTAGAGGTATAAGGATAACCTGTGATCATTAAATCACTACATATGTATTTTAAAAACACTATTTTGTGTACAGTACATTAGATTATTAGAATTTTCAGACTATTTAAAATAGGCACATTTGTGCATGTACGCGTTAATTAGTTAATTGGCTGCAAACAAAACCACTGCTGATTTTTGGCCAAGCCGCAGTGGTTAATTCGATCATAGGACGCGGTTGCAATCGCGGCTCGTAAACATTTTGTTTACTGTTAGCTATCTGTTTGGTCGAACTCCGTGGCTGACAGCGGCTCACTGAGCAGTTCGTACTTTCGCCTATAGTCAGCTTTTTAATACTTGACGCTCAAATTAGCAAATTCCACTCAAATTAGTACGTACGTCATTATTTCATGCGACTTACCATCATGCAGATCTACTTCTATTTGAGAGATGTGAGACGTGCTCTCTTTGCAGATAGTCCACGCGAACAAGAACAGCCTAAACAGTAACTTCCTCCAAGACTCAGTTAATGTCTTTGCCTATCGGTATATGGATATGATTAATTTTCAATATAATGTGAAATATCATTGCTAATTTGGCCCTAAGGCTGGCTGTTCTTGCTCTAGTTGGCTAATTTTCACAAATAAATTACTCAAGTACTAATATTATAACAACTCAATCATTATCATAAATGACATGCAAAATATTTTAACGATTATATTAAAAAAAAAAAAAAAAGTAAAAAGTCTTTAGTAAAAATATAAGTATTTCTAGTCGAGTTTTAATAAAGGAAAATATTACAGTTTACAGTAATGTCATTACTTCTATACGTTAGCATTGTAGAATGATTTATTATGTCTTATGCTTACGATATTTGGAATAAAATTGATTATTGAAGCCTATGAATGGAATTACATTTTATTAAGATTATATTGAGTGTTAGTACATAAAATAAAGAAATATAATTATGTGTAATCAGTCTAATATGGCACAATTTATAGCTTGTTTCAAACTGAATATTATTAGAATGACTTAGTTTAATAAGTGATATTTCTGTAAATAACATTCTCATGTAATGTAGTGTTGAATTTTGAAAGACACAAAAACGTGATCTACGGTTTTACTATAGGGCCAAGCCCTAGAGGGAAACCACGATGGACTATTTTACTGAAAGTAAACGTTTCTTTATTTTTAAACAGAAACAAAACTGTATTTACAGAATAAATAAAAAAATCTTGTTTTACCTAAGAATGTTAACCGATCATGTGTATAAGATAAGCATTATTTTTTTATTTTCCCTGAAGTTACATAGTATCCTAAATTAAAGACACTAGTCTATAAACAATTTCTTTGTAAAGTTTTTATCACTATAGTACTTTGTCATTTTTGCATCCTATTTTTTCCTTCCCTTATTTTAAGACACTGTTATTTAGAGGTTAATTGTTGCTAATTATTTATTCTTTCGATTGGAATCATAAAAATAGAGGGTGTTAGTTTTTCACATCTTTTTCGGTTTGATTCCTGGCTAAGGCAAGCATATTTTCTGTAAATGGAGTTATTATACTTTTTAAAAATTAAATAATTTTAAATATAATATTATTTCTTACGAATTTAAAGCGGCTTCCCTCCGGGGCCTATTGAAACTTTCCACTTTGTTATTAAAAAATCACATACAGAATAAGGACTGACAGAAAAAGAAAAGTGTTTGTGATAAGGAGTCAAACAAGAGCTGTGTGTGCGATAAGTAATTTCCCGAATGCCAGCTTGACTACTCTGCTACATTTTCCAGCATTTGTAAGAATAACAAAATTATAGTGACAGTGGGTTTGTTTCATTGGTACTTGACATGCCCAAGTAATGAATGGAAGAGGAACGTTTTTTCAATTTGCACATTAGCTTTTAATGAATCGAATGACCAATTGCGATGCTGCTGAGCGATTGTATTTCCGTTGAATGAAAGGGATGCGGTTCCTTTCTTACAACGGAATCATAATCGCTTTAAACACGCCTAATACGTCCCCAGCATCAATAAATAAAACAAACTAAATATTTATATAATTATAATAAATTTGCGGGTAAATGGAGAACGTTAGGTATAGGAGGTAGGTTATAAATGTAAACGCCTGCTATACAATTTATATTATCAAAATTACATTGTCAATTCACAAGCTATTTAACTGATAGCTATAGTTATGCAAACTTGTCACATTATCATTATCGCATTATATTCGGCATTTAATATTAGGAATACCATAAGTTAAAATGTAAATAAGAGTACATATTAAGGCTTGCCTATTTCTAATATTGAAATATTTTGGTGTGCATAATACATAAAATATAAGTAACTATGGTATTTCATAAATTTGTATGTAATGTAAACTATTACCTATACAAAAGATCACGAATTGTCACGATTATTTTTTAATTTACGTGAAATCCTCTTCAGTTCTTTCACCTGGGTCCCAATTCTCGCGCTTTAGACATTTAACTCTATAGACAAATGTCGGAAAAAGTTTCAGGAAACTAATGAAATTCTTATTTTATCTTTGACATAAATGTCTATTAAAGATAAATGTTTAAAGCGCGAGAATCCCAGAAGATTCCCAGAGATCCGAGTAGCCCAGATTCTCGCGGTTTAGACATTTATCTCTGATAGACATATGTCGAAAAACGATGGCGAATGTTAATAGAAAACTACTGAAGTCGCCATTTTTTACATTTGTCTATTAGAGATAAATGACTAAAGCGCGAGAATCGGGATCATGGCCCCGATTCGCGCTTTCATGTATTACAATTATGGTTTTGATTGACGTGTTTAGTTACGTACATTTGTGTAGAGCATCGTTTAATAGTAAACACATAATAATTTGGTTTAATGGATAGCATATTCTTTTATTTCTTTTCACAACTTATCATTTTATTTGCAGAATTTAGATTTTTTGTTGACATCTTTACTTGTATAGTATATTCGTAGTGAATAACATAAAGATGCTCACGAAAATCGCTTACCAAGTAAGTAATTAATATCATTTGTTTTGTTATCGAACTACTTATTACTTTCATGTATTTATTTCTTACATAAACCAAACTCAAACTGGTCTGCGATCCAATAGGCTGTGGTTATTTGTATATTTGATAAGTTTTTTTATGTTATGTTTAATATTAATTTATGAATATTTTTAATAAATGTAATCATGTTATGTATAATTAATGTTGAATAAATTTTATGGATAAATATGTTTGTATTCTTTTATACCTTTATTAAACTAGCATTCTGCTGCTCGCGCCTATTATAGTGTTGGCTGTCATGCACAACCTGTGCTGGCAGCTTTTTTAAATTCCACCTATCAATAAAATCTACAAAACTTATACCCGTACTTATTACGAATTTTCATAGTAATCTACGGCATTAAAAAAACATTAGTATCACGCAGTATCCCTTCAATACTTCCTGGCAAAATTTCATGAGTATATCGCGCGGTTAAAACGGACAATTTTATCAATGCCGCGTGTTTACCCATACCAACTTCAGCCAGTTTTGTCATTGCCGATATAAAAACTGCTCTCTTATGTCCGTCCTCAGATATTTTTAGCCACCTCCATACTTTCCTTTTTAGAGCTAGTTTCGTATGTACAAGTTAATTTTTATTATTATTATCTCTAATGTCAACAATTTGTAGTATAACTCACCCACTGACTGACCTAGATTAAAACCCTATAAAATTACCGTTTTTCTGAACGTGCAAAAGTAGGTAGGTAGTTTTTACTTACCAGTACGTACCTACCTACGAAGGTTTGAGGGGATAGAAACACCAACAGTAAAATTGTAACAATGTATTTGAACATCACATGTATAAATTCGAGCTTAACAATGAGCATCTATTTGTTTTTGTCCCCTGTGAGATCACTTTGTATTTTTCAAGTAAATTTTGCAGTTCAGGAATTAATGGCTCTTCAGGATGTTCTAAGTAACATATAATAGCTACAGCAGGCAAATCATTAACTTCTCTCCAGCTTAAAACTGAAAGAAAAGGTTATATTTATTAGAAGTAGGTAATGAAAATAAAAACCCTTGAAAGTAACTGAAACAAAATGTAAGTAGGTAGATACATATTAAATCAGTATTCTATCTAAGGCTAAGGCTAGTTAGTAGAAAAGATTTTAAAATTAATGTTATTAAATAATAGAATTCCACCTACGACTCCATTAATGTGAAATGCCAGTTTTACATTGTATATTTTAATTTTGTTTAAGATTAGCATAATATGAAGAATGTAAAAACAATTACTGAAAAATTTAAAAAAATATTTGCAATGGAAAGCCTAGATGCGTAAAATGTGCAGTATACAAAGAGCTGCTAAAAGTGCAATATCCTCCTACAATCACTAAAAATAAAAGAAACCCTGGACTCACGGGAGACGGTAAAGAAGCTACAAATAAAACAACAATCAACGAAAAATCTTACGCTTCCGTAACAAAAGGATTGCGAACAGTGACACAACCTGTTACTGTAGAGAAAGAATAACCAAAAACTGATATTGAATTGAAAATTACAATAGAAACACTTGTTGCCCAAATGAACCAATTACCGATCTAATTTCAAAAATGTTATTACATTCACAGTAGGTACTATAGTTGCGTCTATGTAATGCAAATGGCTTGTCGGAAGAGTTAATTTTTTTTATTAAAATTTGTCATATAGACATAATACTAATCTCAAAAACCCTATTCACATCCAAAAGCTACTTCAGGCTTAGATACTTAAGAATAGATATTTATTATATTATTTTTTCTATGCTTAGGGATACCAGGCTATTAACAATTATGTACACTATTAACCACTCAGACGATAAAGCACACGGAGTATCAGCTATTCTCATTAGATCAAACATCAAGCACCATATGTTGCAAGAGTACTGCTAGAACTATATCCAAGCAACTAGCATCGTGATAAGTGACTGGATCAGTGACATCACATCAGCCCTCTACTGTCCACCAAGGTTTACTAACCAGGCTACACCTCGCTTAAGAAAAAGAGATGGTACTTAGGCACGTACAGACCAAGAGAAAGCATCTCAACGCATTCTCGAATATCTCTCAAGCGTCTTTACCCCTCATCCATACAAAGGCTCTCCAAAAGATGCAGAACTCGTTACTGACCAATTAAATACTCCTAGAAATACGGAGGACATACCGTTCAAATTTACTAAGACAGAAGTTGCTAGAATAAATAAAAACCTAATAAGAAACCGCATACTACAAGAACTGCCTGAATCTGGGATAACTTTCCTTACGTCAATATTTAACGCCATGACTAGACTACAGTTCGTCCCTCTGGTGTGGAAGGCGGCTCAGATTATTATGATACTGAAACCCGGAAAACCACCCGAAGATGCAAAATCATACAGACCAATAAGTTTGTTGCTCGCTACTGCTTCAACGAATCATGCATATTTTAAAAGAAAAACAATTAATCAACCAGTTCGAGTTCCGTAGTAAACACGCCACTATTGACATAGTGCACAGACTGACAAGAAAGATCATAGAATCACTGGAGGCAAAATCTTACTGTAACAGTGCTATCTTGGACATATCAAAGACTACTGTTTCAATTAAGAAATGCTCTACCTGATCATTTGTATTGGATATTACAATAATTTCTACAGCAACGCCATTTCTTTGTCCAAATTGGGGAAGCACTGTCTGACCTGTGTCCCATAAACGCAGGAGTGCCTACGGGTAGTGTACTGGGGCCCGTATTATACTTATTGTTCACTGCAGACTTACCAACATCTGAATCCTTAACAACTGGAACTTTTGCAGATGACACTTACATATTATCTACACAGAGTGACCCAAATACAGCTTCAAAAATCCTCCAAACAGGATTTAACGACATATCACATTGGCTCAAAAGCTGGCAGATGCTGGCTGGCAGATGAAAAGCAAATCAAACAAAATCAGTCAATGTTACATTTACTTTCAAAAGAGGATCCTGCCCACAGTCACACTAAACCATATACAAGTTACAAAAGCAGATGGTGTAAAGTATCTTGGTTTACATCTGGACAAAAGACTCACTCACTTTTATTGGATAAAATATTCTAATATCAGTAAAAAATAAAAATCATATTACTTACCTCCAGCAGAAAATCCAGATATAATATTTGGTTGTTCAAGATGTGGAAAATTAAGACTTTGGGATCTGGAACACTCTTTAGTTGTGTAAATACTCCTCATAACAAAGTCTACAAAAACTGGGTTAGAAATCTGATACTCTACTAGTGGTTTAGTTAATATAGCCACTACATCAGCACTTCTAGTGATATAATCTTTCAGTAATTCCACAATTTCACTGCTCAGGACTAAATTATAATCCTTAATAATACAAACATAGTTATCCATCTCCTTTGTTTTGTATACACGTAAATTGACTTCAGGAATAGAATTGATACACACTAAATCATTTTGACCCTTGATATAATTAAACAAGTATCTTCCTTCTAATATTATGAAATTATTTATAAGAACAGTTTCATCAAGGTTGTTTTCTAAATGTAGTCTGAAAAGTGAAAAATTCATAATAGTAAATTGATAATAGATATAAAATAAATAAATATTCTGGGACATTAACACACACAGTCATCTGGTCCCAAGCTAAGCAAAGCTTGTGTTATGGAAACCAGATAACTGGTATATACTATACTTAAAATACTTTTCTTTTGTAAATAAATACTTATAATAGATACTAGCTGCCCCAGCGAACTTCGTACCGCGCAAAATTGTGAATCTAAACCATTCCCAGATCCCCTTGAACACACACAAAAAATTTCATCAAAATCGGTCCAGTCGTTTAGGAGGAGTTCAGTCACATACACACGCACACAAGAAATATATATATTAAGATTTACACCCATTCTCGACACAAACACAAATGTTAATCACTAATGTTTGCCTCGGGTGGGAATCGAACCCATGACCTGCGGCGTGAGAAGCAAGTATCTTACCAACCACGCAGTGGAGTGGTTGGGCCAGTGGGCCTGTCGTATGAATGTATAATGTTCACCAACTAACAATTTTTCACAACACTAGGTAAACACCTGAATTATCCTACATATTTTGGACAAAATACTCACACTGGGTAATTGTCATTGCAACTAATGTCATCCCAATCTTCCCAAGCCGTTCTGCTTGAAGGTTCAGCTATTTCACCAAATGTAGACATTTTTTCTGTCCTGCTAAGAATAAAAACAAAACTACAATTTGATTGTAAAGAATGTGAACTGTTTACTGTGAATAATAATTACAAATTAATATTACCACCACAATAGAAAAAAGAAATAGGAAATCTATATAAGTTTCTGGTTAGCAAATAGTAGGTAAGTCATGACTTACTATATAATCTTTCACCCATATTCCTAAATGTCTTTGGCCATTCATTATAGCTAAATAAGGTTTATAATTCATGTCTTTGTTTGCCATCTTGACATTTATACTAATAATAAAGAGACAAAGACCATTTTTACTAAATTCTTATAAGATTTTTATGAATAAGACGTTAGGCCTGTTTTTTTACCACAGCCTGTTACACAGACCTGTTTTTCAGCATGATTTATATTATGTTCAGTAGTGCTGCTGGTTTATAGCCTACCTCAGTAAATGGGCTATCTAACAGTGCAAAGATTTTTCAAATTGGACCAGTAGTTCCTGAGATTGGCATGTTCACCTAAACAAACTTCAGGTTTATAATAGTATAAAGATAATTGACAAACATTAGATTATTTAGTTTCAGAGAGTTGTATATTCTTTGGTTACTAGGGATCTACTCGAAGAGATGAAAATATAATTTTACCTAAACAGTCTTATATTCTTTTTGAGTATCTACTTCAATGACCATTAATTAAGAATTGTAACGGTCCCTACTGGTTACCGTGTTCGCTTAGTGTCCACAAGATAGTGGGTCTTCTAATATACTTAGAGAATCTTAGTTACAGCTCGAAGTTAGGAATTGTGGCCGATGAACGGCAATAGGCTCGCCCCCTATTACGTATGGGACCTAAACATAGCCAGCGAAAAGGGGGTGATGTTCACCTCTGCCTACACCTTCGTGTAATACACGCGTGATGCTATGAAATTATACCTATGTCAAGGAATTTAATTATATTCTTAATTTACCCACTGCACTGTACAGGATATTCTATGTAACTTTTATTTGATTCTTATTTTATTTATTTCTTTTTTTATATAATCACTAGGTACATACTTACGTTATTAATTTGCAGTTTGCACCATGAAGCGATACGAAAATGTTGGAAAAATAATTAGATTGTCATGAAAACATGAAACACAACAAAAATAGGGATGTCAAATTGTGAATTCAATTTAATAATCGATTTTTAAAAATATCGATTTAAATTTACTCAAAAAATATCAATTTTCATGATTGATTTTTATAATTTTATAATTATGAATATACCATAGACCAGTGTTTTGACGGGCCGATGGCGTGATCGGTAAGATACTTGCTTTTCACGCCGCAGGTCGTGGGTTCGATTACCACCCGAGACCGAGACAAACATTTGTTTAAATATGTCTGTTTGTCTTGTGTCTGGGTGTAATTATCTATAACTTTAATCGTCAGATTGCAAGATTTTGAGACAAACAAGATGCGCGCGGCGTGCCGTTGAGGCCCATACGCATGCGTATAAGTGAGGAAGTTGAAGGTTTATTTGACATTTGTTTGAAAAACCACCATTAATCCTTTATTTGCATATATTTGCCCTTTACTATTGAACTCTCCGCCAGGAGGCTATTCCAAGAATCTTGAAGACAGTCTGAGGGAAAAGAGCCAACGCCATGGCAAAAGTTTTTTAAGGAAACATAATAATATTACGATCGACGACAGCCTCATTAGCCAGTTTATCTACTCTACGGTTACCAGAGATGTTACAGTGTTTTTCAGTAAACCTATTCGCCCGAATAGGTTTTCTGAAAAACAGCATAACGGAGCTTTTGGATAACGAAAGTTCAAAACCATAATAATCTAACGGTTTTCAAACTAACTGATTCGATTGATTGGTGAGAACATTATAAAAGTAAATCATCAGCGAACTGTAAAACACCAACAGAGCCCTTTAAAGAGGGTTCTAGATAATAAGCGTAAATTTTGTATAGTATTGGACTTAAGACTGAGCTTTGTGGGAGATCTTTCCACACAAGGCGTAATTTAACTTCTGACGAATCGGCGTTAGGAGTTTGCGGATGTGTGGTTCTTCTGGACAAAATATTAATAATAAAGTTAGACAGAATAACAGGAATATTAAGATTATTCAATTTTTTATATAGGATACTGAACAATACATTATCATACACAGAAGTTATATGTAAAAAGGCAGCCACAGCTGACTTTTTAGAGAAAAATGCTAATTTAATATCAGTTATTAATATACTGACACATTCGGCCAAATTTTTTTTTGAGAAGGACCGCAGATTTTTTGTCTAAACGTTTGAAGCGCGAGAATTGCGGACTTGCATTTAATACGGGAGGTATAATCTGCAATTAGTAGTATTAAATCGTTTCGCACATCTTTTGAGGAAGGGAGGTAACCACGTATGTACAGCCCACATGTCAAAATGCACACAAATAAAAGCTGCACACAAATACAAAACACGATAATATTGGTTCGACCGTCCCCGGACGGCTCGCCAAAAAAGTACGGTGAACCAATAAAGGCCCTTCCGGATGATTGGGTAGGGTCAACCGCAAAAAAACATGATCAACTTATGCACACAAACTGTTAATGTACTAGTTCCGGGTTAAATTTTCTAAGCCCCCTAAGTATTTGGTAACTCCTTAGTGTTGTAGATTGATTGATTCGTTTTTTCATGATAAGGTGAATGCCATCCCTAGTAACGTTAATTTCAGTTTTTGACAGGGACAGACAAATGACTTTTGGTGTTGATAGATGCGTCCAAATCAAAAACTGTCAATAATTTTGCGAGTTGCGGACAGAAAAATGTCAAGCAAAGTCAAGCAGCTACGCAACGGAAGACAGTAGAATTGTTCCGAAGTCGTGTTTAATCCAAACTTCCTCTGAACTCTTCGTTGTTATGAGAAGCTTATTGTATAGATAAAAACCCGTTTTGTTTTATATTATAATCATGTTAAAGGTACGTGTAGTGTGTGTGAGACGCATACTTTTGTAATCCACTTGCGAGACTTAATCAATTTTCACTTTTAATTTTAGGAGAAAGGACAAGTCACTTACGAGGATAAATGGCCGTCTATGCGCCCTATAGTTCTTAAGTTGCTAAAGCAAGAAACCGTTACCCAACCTGAATGGCAAAACCTCTTTGAAGCTGTACATTCTGTATGCTTGTGGGATGAAAGAGGTCCCTACAAACTAAGAGATGCACTCCAACAAGACATAATGATGTATATTAAGCAGGCTCAAAACCGTGTTTTAGCCCAGCGGGAGGATCAAGCTCTTCTGAAAGCATACATTGCTGAATGGGGCAAGTTTTTTACACAGTGTAACTTCTTACCCACACCATTTCGACAGTTAGAGAGTTCTATCAACAATGTGAGCAAAGTTGCTAGTTCTAATACATCCAGTGCACAGAAAAAAAATAACAACAACAACAATGAAGATAGCCTGGTAAGAAAACTAATGTTAGATTCTTGGAATCAAAGTATATTCATGGACATTAAACAAAGACTACAAGACTCTGCAATGAAGTTGGTACAAGCTGAGCGAAATGGTGAGTCGTTTGACTCTCAGCTTGTCATTGGAGTAAGAGAATCATATGGTAAGTGAATATCATGTTATGTTTTCTTTAAACAACAGCTTTGTTGAAAGGTAACTAAGCTAGCTAAGTTTGAGGTAACTTTACATTACAGTACCACTGATCCATGACAAGATCTTTCTCAATAAATTTTTCAAAGTGAACTTTTATCCTAAGTTTTGTTTTTTATTGATGAGGTTTGTTGAAAGTGCAGAACTCGTGGTAGGAATACTCTGACTTGTGTTAGGTCTGGTATCATCTAATTGTAGAAGTTTAGTCTTAATGTAGTCAGATGTCAGTGTAGTGTTGGTATTCTCCAATGCCAACCTCATATGGGTGTACTCCTCTGGTAGACCCTGCAGCATGAGTGCTGCCAACTACTCATCGTCAATCTCCTTTTCTAGATCTGACAGTTGATTTGTTACTCGTAACAACTCCATTATGTATTCAGTTATTGAATTGAAAATATGAAGTTTCAGGCTCACTAGCCTTGACAACAACCTGCATCTGTTGTTAATGCCTTTACCCTCATAAGCAGTTCTCAAATTCTGCCATGTCTCATGTGCAGTTGTAGCTTTACGTACATGTACCTTACATTGATTCGCGATTAGCAAGCATATTTTTGCTTAGCTTAGCTTCTACATATTTCCATAGATCGTCATGGACTAGAAGTAACTCAATGTCAAACTTCCATGAGTCGAAGTTGCAACTCCCTTGCAATTTTTCGATCCCTGGAAATCCTAGACCCAAACTCGATGTTGACGCCGACATATCTCTGCTATTTACTTTTCTCTTTTAGTTTCAATACTTCCGCAAATGTAATCCATAATTAATGCGTTTACGCGTGTTTAGCCCATAACCTGATGAGGTTTGTAATTCTCTAAATTACAGTCCTATCATAATATGCACACAACACATTAATATTTATTTTATGTCAATCCTGTTCCTTGTACTCCTTTACCTTGTTTCAGTTTTGTGATCTTTTACTAAAATAAATATTAATGTGTTCAATCTGTGCATATTATTGATAGGACTGTAATTTAGAGAATTACAAACCTCATCATTCAAACCCATACATAATAATGTGTATTATTTTTGTTTTAATTACAGTTAATTTATGTTCAAATTCTGTTGATAAACTTCAAATCTACAGAGAACATTTTGAAGCTGCGTATATGCAAGCCACGGAAGAATTTTATAAGCTGAAAGCTAATGAACATTTATTAGCAAATGGTGTACAATCCTATATGAAGTATGCTGATTTACGTTTGAAGGAAGAGGAGGCACGAGCTCACAGATACCTAGAACCAGGTAGTGGAAGTGTGGCAGCACTTACCCAATGTTGTGAAAAAGTTCTAATTGGTGAACATTTACCTACTTTACTTGTTGAAAGTGCTCCACTTATAAAAGCTGGGGAGACAGAAAAGCTGCAACTCATGTTTCGCCTTCTTGATAGAGTGCCAGAAGGAGTCACACCAATACTGAGGGATTTAGAGGCACACATAGTATCTGCTGGGTTAGCTGATATGGTTGCTTCTGCAGACATTATTACTACAGATTCAGAAAAGTATGTGGAACGCTTGTTAGACTTGTTTAAGAGATTCAGTACACTGGTCAAGGATGCATTTCTGGATGATCCTAGGTTTTTGACAGCCAGAGATAAGGCTTATAAATGTGTGGTGAATGATACAACTGTGTTTAAATTAGAATTGCCATCATCTGCTTTGCTTAGAGGTAGTAAGGGTACTGCACCTGAGAGTAAATGTCCTGAGTTATTAGCTAATTACTGTGATATGTTGCTACGAAAAACACCCCTTAGCAAAAGATTAACAACTGAACAGATAGAATCACGACTGAAGGATGTCTTGTTAGTACTGAAGTACATAGAAAACAAGGATGTTTTCATGAGATACCATAAAGCGCATCTCACCAGGAGGCTAATATTAGATTCTAGTGCTGATTCTGAGAAAGAAGAAGATATGGTTGAATGGCTCAGAGAGGTAGGGATGCCTGCTGATTATGTGAACAAACTTGCACGAATGTTCCAAGATATAAAAGTTAGTGAGGATCTTAACACTCAGTTTAGGGGTGAGACAACACGCCATGACGCTATTAATATTAAAATACTCAATGCCGGAGCTTGGGCACGTGGATCTGAAAGGGTGACAGTTAGCCTTCCTTTAGAATTAGAAGATTACATACCTGAAGTTGAAGATTTTTATAAGAAAAAACACTCTGGAAGAAAACTGCAATGGTATCATCATATGAGTAATGGGACAATAACATTTGCCAATGCTGTTGGTCGGTTTGATCTGGATGTTACCACTTTTCAAATGGCAGTTTTATTTGCTTGGAATCAAAGACCTATGGAGAAAATCAGCTATGAGAATCTGCGACTTGCTACTGAACTGCCTGATCCTGAACTAAGAAGAACTCTGTGGTCTCTTGTTGCATTTCCTAAACTTAAAAGGCAACTGTTGTGCTATGATCCATTGGTTCAAAATCCTAAAGATTTTGTAGAGAATACAACATTCTGGGTGAACCAAGAGTTTGCTCTTATTAAAAATGGCAAACCTCAACGTAGAGGTAAAATTAACCTGATTGGACGACTCCAACTAAGCACGGAAAGATCTCAAATAGAAGATAATCATTCCATTGTGCAATTACGAATATTAAGGACCCAAGAGGCCATAATTAAGATTCTTAAAATGAGAAAATGCATCACAAACACTGCTCTACAGGTAATTAGTTTTATTAGTAATATATAGACTGCTTTTTATGTAGTTACTATACTGGGATGTTCTGTTTCAGAGTGAACTGGTCGAAATTTTGAAAAATATGTTCTTGCCTTCTAAGAAGATGATAAAAGAACAACTGGAATGGCTTATTGAACATAAATATATGCGACGGGATGACGAAGATATCAATACTTTCATATACATGGCCTAAATTAAATTATTTGTAGCATCTATTATTGAACAAAATCAAATAAAATGTTTAACCGTAACATAATTTCAATTGATCTTAATTTTATCATTAAGTAGATGAAATAAAAGAATTATTTTATTTACATGTATATTTGCTTTTATTAAATATATAATAATAGTTTATAACGTATAAAAGTAAAATACGTAACATTAGTTCTTCGTTGGTTCGATGGTCTCCCCTCCTTGGATTTGACCCCAACCAATCAATCTGTTATAACAAAAAGTGTAGAGGTTACTTAAACAGCACTGCTAGTAGTGTAATGTGTATAGGTCAGAATCATATTACATACCTCCAGTGATTCTCGACTCTTCTGCTAAGGGCTACCTTTTCTCCGATTTCCGTACACACAGGGTTAGTGAGGGCAATCTTAGCTAAATCAGCCTTGGTGGCGATCACTCTCCCTCCCGTACTCAAGGAACCAATGTTAACCAAAAGTACCTGTGAAAAAGATGTGATTTCTAAAGTTTTGTACCACATCAAACATCATCATTAGTTTTTGCGCTTGCCTAGGACGGCCCCCGAGAATTTACCTTTTATTTGTACTACAATGAAATGTACTCCCCTCTAGGAGATATGTACCGGTTTAATTTCAATATAACTACTTTTGAAGAAATATGCAAAAAAAGGTGGCCGTGCCAACCAAATGTTTTCAGCCCGTGTAACTTGAAAAACTTACATATTAAAAAGTTTCTTCTACTCAAGAAATGTACTCTATTAACCCGTAACAGATATTGTGAATTCTTAATAAGTAATAATTAAATGTAAAAAATAACCTAAGCCAAAAACTATTAAAATAATTGATGTTTTCCACGTCACATGTACCGCATTGTTAGCAATACAACTTAATATATTTGAAAAATAAACCAATCATAGTTCATTCAGAACGGCTCCCTAAAGACGCTTAAATCTTTTAAAATATAACATGTTGGATTACAAAATTCAACTTTCTGACGTATGTTGAGGAGTTAGTTATTTATTTAGGACATTCGTTCTAAATAAATTGTGATTCTGCTGTACCAGTGCTTTAAAAGATAAATTGAATCAAATACATATATCATACATTACAACCGATGGGGTGACCATGATTTCACGAGAAAATGGATAAAACTGCTGCATGAATTAGATAATTTTTTAGTTATATAAAAAATCAAAACTATTAAAATATTTCATAGTTTCTATTTTAAAACAGATTGTTACCTTACTTTTCTTGCATCATACAGTTCACTACCTACTACAACTAGTTTTTATTGATCTACTAAGATCCGTAGGACCTAACCAACCTCCAACCAATACGATAATTTAATTATTTATTGGTAATCAATATTAACGATAAATGTATATAGCAGCTAATCGAACAATCAATAAGTGAAATCACATGGATGGAACCGTACATTACAATAAAAATACAGATTCATAACATGTCAGACATTAGTTACCTATGGAATAATCGTAGAAAACTATAAGTAAGAGCTCTTAAAAGGCTTAAAAATATCATAGATACATTTCGAACAAATCGCATGTAACTAATTTCAGCCAAAAGAACACAAATTGTATTTCAAGCAACTATTTATATATTTATTGCTGGATATTTAGCTGGATGTGTAGCCGTGTGTACAAAACCTAATTATGCTTAGTTTGGCAAGCCCCCTTATTTTTTGCATACTTCTTCAAAAGTACCGTTACATTGAAAAAGAAACCAGGACATATACTCCTAGAGGCAAGTATATTGACCCCATGAAGAATCATGTTGACCCCATCAGTTGTTATAAGTACTTACCTAAAAAAATATAGGCGTCTTTATGGGCCGTGCTGAATGAACTTATATTAGTTTGTTTTTTAATTTAGCAAGTTGTGTTAGAACAAAATGCGGTTTTTTTATTAGTTTTTGGCTTAGGTTGTATTTTATTTATACTATCTAATCATTGCTTTTTTTCAGCATGGTATTCACGTCTATAAATTATTTATTATGAATTTATAATATCTTTTGCAGCACATATAACGTGTTAATAGAATATATTTCTTGAGTATATTAAACTTTTTCATACACGGTATATTTTTTAAGATACACAGGGGCCGTGCTTGAAACGTTTAGCTGGCACTGCCACATTTTTGCATATTTCTTCAAAATTACAGAGCTACAATGAAAAAGAAACCGGTACATATACTCCTAGAGGCGAAAACATTTCACTGGTGTACACATAAAACTTAAATTCTGGGGGGCCGTGTCAGGCAAACGCACATCTTTGTTTTAGTTACAAATAAAGTACACACCTCATTCTTAGTCAACTTCTGTACTTTGGCTGCTTTCTTGTCGCCTTCAGTGCGGACACCAAGCAAACGTTTCAATAAATAGTAGGACACTTCAAGCTTTACGAATATACCAGGCAGAGCACCGACGGCACCTAGAACCTAACAGTAATAAAAGCAATATCTTTAAGTTTTTTGGGATTCATTTTATTCTTATTAGGGTGGATCGAAAAAAAAAATATTTTTTTCTTAGCATGGGGGTAGAATTTGTAGCTTATAAAAAAAAAAAATTATCAAAAAAAAAAAAATTTTTTTTCGCAACATTTAGAGATAGCCCACTCGTTTTTTAATAAAATAATGGATCAAATGGACTCATTCTAATTCTGGCTTTAAAAGCAGAATTAGAAATTAATTTTTAATTATTAATTTTAATTCTTAAAAGCCAAATGGAAATCAGAAGTCAAAAAAATTTTTTTCCTATTATTTTTGTAACTTTAGCGAAAAATAAAGAATTAAGCAGCCCTTTTTTCTGTATTGAAATAAAAGGTAAGTGAAAAAAAATCATATTCAATCATTTTTTCATGTTTTCCACGATTTTTGACAGAAAAAAATTTTTTTTGCTAGAATAAGTCCATTTGATCCATTATTTTATTAAAAAACGAGTGGGCTATCTCTAAATGTTGCGAAAAAATTTTTTTTTTTGAATTTTTTTTTATAAGCTACAAATTCTACCCCCATGCTAAGAAAAAAAAAATTTTTTTTCGATTCACCCTAATTCTTATTATAGTTAGTGAATTAAACTGTACGAACCTGTCCCACAAGCCGGTCAGCACGACAGAGGGTAGGCTCAATTTTCGTGCCCACTCCGATGAGACCACCGGGCACCGCGTATTGGAGCTCGTTCTGTTCCGCAAACAGTGATACGATACGAGAGAATATAGGGCGGCACGTCAGCTTGCCGTCTGCGTCTTTGCTAACTAGACCCGGGCGGACCTAGGAAAAAGTATAGATATTTGCTGCAAACTGTGTGCTTCTGTTTAAACAACTTTTAACATTTAAATTTTTTATAAAACCTCAATTTCCATTCCAACGGTAAGTACACCCTGTAGAATGGAGCCGCCAGCTACACCTCCTCGGAGGTCGTCGACTTCGCAGCCAGGCTTGTTCACGTCAAATGAACGGATGACAATCATACGCGGTGGCGACGTGAAATCCCTCAAAGGGACAGGGATTTTCTTAGTTATGTACTCGCAGAGTACCTGAAAATATTTGGTAAATTGATTAAGTAAGAGAAAGTGTTTCCAAAAGACCAAATTAATTATTTACGTAATTAGAAATCACTAGCTTTCGCCCGCGTGGAATTTGAATAAAAAGTGGCCTATGTATAATCTACTATAATCTATGTGTGTCAAATTACATCTAAATCTATCCAATAGTATTTGTGTGAAAGAGTTACAAATATCCACACATTATTATAGACTTTTACATTTATGATATTATTAAGATACCTCGATGTTGTACTTCAACTGTGCAGAAATAGGGATAATGGGTGCGCCCTCAGCTACTGTGCCCTGCACAAACTTGACAATTTGTTCATGTTGCTCTTTAGCCTGCCCTTCTTTTACCAAGTCTATCTTGTTCTGCAGTATAAGTATATGCTTCAATTTCATAATCTCAATGGCAGCCAAGTGTTCACTTGTTTGTGGTTGAGGGCAAGACTCGTTACCTGGAACATAACGCCTTGTGACAACGAAACTGACCGAACTCAAAATTAATGATTTTCGGCAAATAAAGGAAATGTGTCTGGAGAATACACATATCTGTGTTCTTCCTCAAATAACTCTTCACTGAAACTAGATAATGCCTTTCTTGCTTTTGTTAATAATACTATAACTATTCTCCTTTAGAGAAATTTTAATTGTTTTGCCAATGTGATATTTTATATATTTTTAATAGAGCGATCAAAAAAATGTTTCTAACTAAGGTCACTTTAATATTAACTTAATTATTTGTATGATGTACTATTTTGACAAAGGTCCTTTTCATTTTGATATTATGAAAATAATAACCGTCTTTATAAGTATCAAGACAGTTTTCTTCATAAATGTAGGTAAAATCGTCAGAGAAATGTCAAATGAAATAAACCAATTATTATTTTGGTTTTTATTTTAAGTCCATACAGAAGTAGGTAATGAACTTTTTTTACGATAAAAAATTATCACAAATTTTCATAATCAGTACTTACACTGTATTGTTATTATTCCTACAACAAAAATAAGTTTTTTATATTTCTTTACTAGTTTTCCGCCCGCGGCTTCGCCCGCGGATGTCGGTTATCGCTCTAAACCATTAATCTTTTTTTCGCAGTCGGATAAAACTATCCTTTCCCGGGTCTCGAACTGTCTCCATACAAAATTATTTCAGTAGTGTAAGCGTGTAAGCAACATTTTGAAATCGGCAAGCTCCCATAGGCATATCCATAATTCTATAGGGGTTTTTAAAATAATACTACGGCTCTTAGACCATAATGTAAGTTTTTCATTCAAATAACCAAGACCAAACAAAGTATAAATTTCGAATTCTATTCGTAGCATTGAGTTATCAAACATGTCATTGTGTCAAAATAAAGAGTTATTTAAATCAAAAGCACGAAAGAGTACCTATTGATATCAACAGCGAATAAAATCACACTCAGAATAATTTCTCATGTTTCTCCCGCGTAGTATAAGGATAAAAATAAAAAAAATGGATAAATATAAAACACCTGTTTCATTATTTGTTTTAAGCTTTATGTGTACCGAATTTGAAGTGAATCGGACCAAGGACTAAACAGTTCTGCAATATTTAGTATTTCCAAAAAAACTCATTTCAAACTCCCCCTGGGGGTAGTTTGACAAAAATAAAAAACACGTGTTTCATGATTTCTTTTAAGGTTTATGTGTGCCGAATTTGGAGTGAATCGGACTTGAGACTAAACAGATCCAGAGAAACTTTAATTTTTACCACTAAAACTCATTTTCTACACCCCATGGGGGTAATTATGGAAAAATAAAAAACCCGTATCTCATTATTTGTCTTAAGGTTTATGTGTACCGAATTTTGAATGAATAGGACCAAGGAATAAAAAGTTGCATACAAACTTCACCCTTCTATTTAACCCTCTTAGGGGATGATTTTTAAATATTATTAGCCTACGAGTATGTCCTATTCTAGGGTATACACTACCTACGTTTCAAAGTTCATTAACATTGGTTGAGCGGTTATGGAGATACGTGGTAACAAACCTTCACACACACACACACACACTTACTTTCGCATTTATAATATTAGTAGGATAGGATTATTAACTCAACATACATAATTATCAACCTTTTTCTACGTGTAGGACTCATTTTTATAAATTAACATAATCTACTTATCGTGGCCATTACTATTATTTAATCTTATAATAACACTAGATATTTATTCATTTATTTAATATGGACAGCCAACAGCTTCTATGTATAAAAATTTATTGGTATTGGTACACACTAGTCTTAGTCTTACATAGTCGCCAATAAATAGGTGATCCAGCATTCACAACAAATCTATGTAAAATATTCAATTTGGGGAATTACAATATTTAAACTAAATCGATAGTAAGATACTTTAAATAACATTATAAATGTTAAATTAGAGGACAATTAAAACTCATATAAAATCAAATTAAATAAATTAAAAAGGATAGTAACGTTCGTGCAATTAAAGTTTTAATTCTCACAAAGAACTCACAAAGAATCACATTGTCATAATTAATTTGATGGTGTTAAGCATCAAATTAATTAGGATTTTTAGTTAAATATTTTTGGTTTGAATACTTTAGGCTTGTCATGGTAAATGTCGACATCTGGCGCATACTTAATAATAGCATTTATCTCTCTGCACAGTCTATTTAGTGGCGAGTTTACCTCAATATTAGTTTTAAATGGTAAAGTGTGGAAAATATTTGTAATAGGAAATCTTGGCGTATATGTAGGAACTAGCTATACGCTATAGATAGACCGTTTAACTCGCGTATCGCCTATCGCCAAGATTCTGACTCCTCAAGCTGCACAGACAGTGATGATGGTCTGTATCACGAAAGTCAACATCTCTTTCATCTGTGTTGACTGGTGATATATTGTAACATGGTCTGACAGGCATCAATGCCAAATTGCTTTTACTTGGTCCTGGAAAAGGCTAACCTCTCAGGTGCCTTGGATTTATGAGAACTAAGTACTTGAAGACGAACTACTGCTACTTGTTGTTGAAAACGAGCTTTTAGTTGAACTTCTTGAACTTGATCGTCTGTTAGATTCCACCCCTGAATAAGATTGAAAGGTGCGGTTTTTGGAACTGTGTTAATTTCTTCAACATGTTCTTTAACCTGAAAGGCAAAACGTTTGTCATTTCGGATTGTCTGCGTATTTTGGACTGGTATTAGGGAGGTTGACGGTAGTGTTTTTAGTTATTTGATATAATTGTATTCTTAAAATTCAATCTAAGCATGACAAATGGGTGAAAGGAAAACATACATTAAAGGGTTCTTTGTTTTAAAATATGCAATAGTTTCTTAGTGGTAGATGATGGTGGCGTATTTTTAATCACAGAGGGACTAGTCAGTTCATTTTCTTTATCGATTTTGCACACTTTAGTAGTTGGTCCTTTTTTTATCATTTCTATAGATGCTTGAAAAGAACAGCGTATAAAAAGCGTGGTGTACATGTATATCTGAACGCATTTAATAATGACTATAGTTAAGGAGTCTCAAGATACAAGCTTTTACCTCATTTAGATTTTTTTTATTCTTATAACTTGAATAAATGCACCCCTTTTACTCATTCTAATATTGAAACTAAAGTGGCTCAACGTGGTTATATAAAAACTGAAAAAGAAATAAAGTGAATCAACAATAATTTGGTCATTTACAAAGCACAAGTAAAAAATATTATAAAGACTTTTAATGAAATGGTCCATCCCTAAAAGTTTCCTTTTAAAATTATATAGACCTAGTATGAATTGAGACAGTAAATATTGAATCACACTTAATATTAAAAGGACCAAATTCGGTTTGAGTCATCTAGGTTCCTTGCAAAAAAACTACTAGAGTGACTCAAATACAAAATCGGTCACTTTACGACTGAATAATGTTAAATGGAACTCACCTCGATGGTTAGAAGAGTAGAGTCATAAAACGCAAAAGGTCTCTAAAGTAATAACACATTCACATCCTGTTGCAATCACTGTTGGCGCAATACTGAATTCGTCACTTTCGCTTAAGCGAGACGGGGTGCGCGTATCGAAAAACATAGCGTCGCAAAACGGCGTTTGCCCCTTCCTAACATTAAAACGTCAGTTTTTTAATATTCAGTGGGTAGAATACGTTGTTTATAGTCACTTTGTTTAATTAACTCAATTTCCCAAAATTTTGAGTTCGGTCAGTTTCGTTCTCACAAGGCGATAAGTGCATAGCGGTTTAAAGGATAAAGATTACAGCGCATTTTTGGTTTTACTGGTTGAGCTAAATAGAGACAACATACCTGCAATAAGCAACAGCGCGGCATCCATAACAGCGGCACCGTTGAGCATGGTAGCCATAAGAATGTCGTGCCCGGGGCAGTCGACGAAACTTACGTGACGAACCAACTGGAAACGGCCAGTGCATTGTGGTCTTAGACACGGAAAATTGTCGTCCTTTGAGGAACTACCTGATATAAAACTTGTTGGCCGGGGACACTTCGGATTGTCACATTTGTAGATCTTCGCATTTGCGTAACCTAAAAAAGAAAAATACTTCTTGAGCGTCTTATATATTATATATTATGTCGGAGAAGTCATTAGTACGGTAGCATACTTGACAGCGAGGCGGCAGCGCGTCGGGTCGACACGCTCGACAGAGTCTAGCCTGAGGTCCGCACGGGCGACGAGTGGGGATTGTCGCTACACGAACTGTGTGCCCCAGTTCTCTACAGACGTCCGTGCGACCAACATCGGTCTAGGAACTGTCTTACCACTCGTTGTATTAGTTCTACATTTCGTAACAAATTAATAGTGTGATTAAGTTCATTTTGGTTTGCTGCTAAAACCACACCCACTCAATATGTTTTCTGGCGATGACTATCCCTCTGATCGGCCCCCTGTACCGAAATCAGAAGTGGGATAAAGGAGCAGACAAACCATCACCTAACTGAAACTACGCAACGCCGTGAAAAATAAAATGACGGGAGTGGTGACAGCTGGCGACGTGAACAAAAGGACACATCTCTACCCAGTGCCCTAATGGAAGTGGAGTTGTCGAGGTTTCACGCAGCAAGCGACACGTGAGGGTCGACGTGTGCGTGGTTGATCCATCGGGGCGAACTTTTAAACATCAAGGTCAGTCGTTCTTTTTCTATTAAGATTCCGGTGCCGAGTGTTCACTTCGTTAAAAAGAGTAAACGTAGTGGTAAAAGAGTACAAATGTTGTAACCTTAAAGGGTCAGTCAAGCATACTTGGCATTACTTAAATTATTTGTTTTGTTGAAATCGATAATTTAATCGAGATTTTATTGTACGTTATGCCTGATGTAGTGACATTTTTTTACGAAGTGATATGATATTAGGCCGCGAAGTATTGTTGCAATGTTTTATTGTTAGTATGACCGCGATTCATTTTAAAATTTGAAAAGTTCTCGATATAACGATTGTAATTTACAATTATCAGTGAGTACCACCGAACTGTTTAATAATAATGATTTACCCTCGATAAATTGTTTTACCGTTGTTGACAATCACGTTTCGCGAGAACATAAATCGGCTATTGTCAATGTTTTGTCTCGTTATTTAGAATATTTAATAACTGGTATGTCGCTAACATGCGTAACTACAGGTGAGCTTGTTTTTTTCGCTTAGTTGAACCTTATTTGGTTGCTCAAAAATGACCGTATCGTTTTAGTGCGGAAGAAAGATCGTGAGCGTGTAGATGAGGTATTGCGTGCAAATATTATTTCACTGGGTAATTTAACTTTTCACTATAGCTAAGCTAAGACAGTTTATAGGCTTAGTCGCATACTTCAGACAGTTAGACTGCTGAGATCTAGTCTCTTAGGGAGGCCATGGTTGAGGGCTTCAACTTATCTCTCAAAGCTGTTTCCGATGGGGTGACGCCAATCTAGTCAAGTGTAGTGCTGCTAAAACCCAGGCGTGTCTATTCTCTGCTAAAAAAAGGCCATTTTAATTGGCTCCTACTTTTCAAGGGGTATCCGTGCGTATTACAGACTATTTTGAGCTTCTTGGCGTCAATATGACTTTGAACCTCAATTTTGGCCCGTACATTGAGCCCATGGCTCAACTCGCTGCCAAAAAGCTAGGTGTCCTCGCGAATACGTCAGTACTTCACGCCAAAACAGATGCTCAAGCTATATCAAGCACAAGTTCACTCATGCATAGAGTACTGCTCGCATCTTTAGGATGGGTCAGCTAAATACCAACTCAAGGCATTGGAGTCTATAGAAAGGCGAGCCAAGAGGCTTATTAGCAACGAATCCCTCGTCAAGGCTAAATTGCAAAGCCTCGAGCATCGCCGCATAGTTACTGGTCTTCCGGTCTTTTACCGGACACACTTCGGAAAGTGTGCATTGGGATTAAACAATCTTATTCCTCCATCCCCGTTCTTCCACTGGACAATTGGAGGTGTGGCTGTGCGCCGCCGTTATATGGTGGAAATTCCAGGGGTACGCACAAAGCGCTTTGTTTCCACTTTCACTGTGCGAGCTGCCGGGTTGTGGGGTTCGCTGCCGGCATCTATGTTTCTCGATAGCTGTAATCTGCCGGTCTTCGAGTCACTGGGTAGGCGGGTTCCATCGTGGACTGCTTCACTGCTTCACATCGGGCAAGTTGTGGTCAAGCGCAGGCCTATTTTAAGATGATAATAAAAAAAAGGTTTGTGACAAATTTTGGACCCCTCTATAAATTAACTTGTGATAAAATTCTTTTTTTTTTTCTTGGCAACAGCGCCACGAGATTATTAGGAAAGAAATAATTTCATGACGATTTACGCAATGTAAATAGGGCCGCATTCTATGAAAAAAAAAAGTAAATTCGACAAGATAAAGGCAAAGGTAAATAATTTTTCGGTGGGAGAGTTTGTTTTGATTATGAACCAGTAGTGTAATCATATAAAGTTGAATCCCAAATTTAAAGGACCGTCCGAGGTCGTAGAAGTTCTTGACAGTGACCGTTATAATTTAAAAGCACTACATTGTAACCGTACCTACAAATACGCACATGAAAGCTTGCAAAAAAAAATGAAATCCGGTGAATCAAAGTATAACTGACGAAATTGAGGTAGAGTAAAGTAGTCGTGATGATGACGACCAGATTGTTTAAGCTTGCATAATGATTGGACCGTACCGGAGGTTGTCGTGTAGCCGTAGCTCAGTAGAAATCGGCATCTACTACATTGTAGTAGTCCGTGAGTACGCGGTAGTGCAGTCAACTCCGGCAGAGGTCGGGTTTCTTGGGAAACCGTGAGTCCAGGGGAGACTCGGCGTTCCCATGGGGGTTCGCATAAAGTTGAGTAACTGGAGGTTACTGGGCTATGTGTAGCCAATGGTCATATGCAGAGCTTAAATTAGTTTACTTATTGTAAGTGATTGTCTCTTGTGTGAGAGTGTAAGTTTTAGTAGTCAGTTGTGCTTTGAGTTTCTGATTTTGATATTGAAGCGATTTAACTGAATAAGTGATATTGATTGTTCATTGATTTTTAGTAAACAGGTTTCCTTAATTTAATAAAAAAAATAAAAAAAATAAAAAAATAGTTTAGAGTTCTGTTAAATTTGGGGATTTCTGGAAATCTTTATCTTTATCTTTGTCTAAAGCCAGGAACTTGTTCCTTCTAGTTTAGTAGGCCAGGCGTGACTGAACTATGTGATACTGTGTGTTGAATATTGTTTCAGAATAACACACAGAGACGTGTGTCTCGCAGGATGGCCGTGTCGGAGAAGTCATTAGTACGGTAGCATACTTGACAGCGAGGCGGCAGCGCGTCGGGTCGACACGCTCGACAGAGTCTAGCCTGAGGTCCGCACGGGCGACGAGTGGGGATTGTCGCTACACGAACTGTGTGCCCCAGTTCTCTACAGACGTCCGTGCGACCAACATCGGTCTAGGAACTGTCTTACCACTCGTTGTATTAGTTCTACATTTCGTTAGTTAAATTAATAGTGTGATTAAGTTCATTTTGGTTTGCTGCTAAAACCACACCCACTCAATATGTTTTCTGGCGATGACTATCCCTCTGATCGGCCCCCTGTACCGAAATATATATATATATATATATATATATATATATATATATATATATATATATATATATATATATTGGAGGGCATACCTAAATATCATGTATAGTGGTCTAAGTACCATACTATTCAATGCACAATGTCTAACCTGCGATGTCTACTGTTGGGTTATGAAGTTATGATCCATAATATGTACCTATCTTATTCGCTTTTGAAAGAGAGCGGTCTTTTGCTGTGACTAAAATACAATACGCCAACTATAATAGTAGCCTCCTGCGACTGTCTGCGCCGCCGATGCGCGGAATTCGTAGGAATGCCTGACTGGCCTGGTGCCGCAGTGGCTAGTGACTGACTGCTAAGAATGTCATGGGTTCGATTCTCACACAGGACAAATTTTTGTGTGATAAGCACAAAGCCGGTGGCGTGGTCGGTAAGATACTTGCTTTTCACACTGCAGGTTGTGGGTTCGATTCCCACCCGAGACAAACATTTGTATTTGTGTAGTGTCTAGGTGTAAATATCTATTATATTTATATATTATTTACAACAGAAAAGTAATAAATGTATATTATATACCAGTTATCTGGTATCCATAACACAAGCTCTGCTTAGCTTTTGGGCTTTTGGGGGCTGGCTGAGTCACCTTCGTCCGTGGGTGGTCCCCACACGTGGTCCCCGGGTGGAGCAAATCAGGTACAATCAACTGGTGTTAGGCTTCGGCCGTGGTTAGTGACCACCCACTAGTCAAAGCCGCACCGCCGCCAAGCGGCCTTGCCGTGTTCCGGTGCGATGTCTGGTGACACCATGCAGAGAGGGTAGGTCGGAATTGTTGCCCCTTTAAGGTTTCTAACCATATGGAGGCTCATTCCTCTGCTACCTTCTCACCGATAATCATTCGTAATCACGAGTGAATCGGTATACTGGGCTGGCGCGTTATATCGTGGACTACATCATTGCTTAACATCAGGCAAGTTGTAGTCAAGCGCCAGCCTATCGAAGAATAAAAAAAAAGCTTAGCACCAGATGACAGTGTGTGTTAATGTCCCAGAATATCTGCTTTATTATTGTATTGTAATTTATCTATAATGTTTACAAAATTTATGTATTTACAAAAAAAAAGTACTTAAGTAGTATATCCGTGGCGAGTAGGTACCCATAACACAAGCAAATATAATTGCTTAATTTGCTTTCAGAGGCTTCACGTCTTATACTGGTAGCGCGGTATCTCCTGTGGCATCTGGCAGTCCGATTCATATGTCGGAAATTTGGCATAATATGCCAAACGGAGGTTCGTAATACGCTACGCAATTTCGACGTTAACAAAGTCAGTGGACCTGATGGTATTCGAGTCATTGTATTGAAAACATGTGCGCCGGAGTTGTCCCTGTACTGACACGCCTCTTTATGCTATCTATCTATAAGGACTGGTCAAGCGCCGAGATCATGAAAGCTTGCTAACGTGCAGCCCGTGTTCCATCAAGCTTCCATCTTACGACTTGCCTACTGGATTCTGTGATTAGATAACGGATTTCCTGAGGAACAGATCAATCAGAGTCGTCACTGACGGCTGCTCTTCCGATAAAATTGAAGTAAATCCCGGTGTTTCTCGAGGGTTCGGTACTCTCTGCGACTCTTTTTCTGCTGCACATGTTATGAGAAATTATATATTTTTTTATAATTTTGATTTACTTAAATAGTTTTAAAGTTGGTTTGAGAAAATAGACGAAAGTTGACAATTCCCCGTTATCACCGAAACAAAAATATATTTTAATTTTCATTATTTAGCCCTCAAAAATAATAAAACGTCCGTGTCCTTGTTTAAAATTCATTAGTCTGGGTACATATCAGTGGTGAAGGGGTGAAATGTGTACAAGGTAATTCGGAGCAAAAAAGTTCTTACTTAATAAAATAATATCTCTTCAATACCGTCACCGATGTTTCTATGGCGAGCCCCACCTTCATAATAGAGGTAGACACTTATTTTGATGCTATTTAAAACTCTTAGGCGCTACCTAATTTTAATGAAGTAAACGAATTTAAACGATAATAATCAATTACTAAAGGGAAGCCGATTGGTATCGGCTTGTATGGACTCTGCGCCACTGGTACTTAGGGCCACTAGGCAGTAGGCACTCTGTTTAAATGCCAGTCATAGGCCCGAATGACGTCATTAGAACATTGAATGAAACCGTTCTGGCGCGAAAATTTAAATTGTCACTGAGATCGCGGTTTTTGGCAATAAATTAAAGTATTTATATTTTTTAATATTCTCCTGGTTATCTTACATGAAAATAAAGTAAATATGAATATAGTATATCTTCCCTATTGTCTGTAGCACTTAAATGACGATTTTCGACATATTCGTTCAATTTTTTTTTAAAGTTGCCTATTGAAACGTAATTTATTGGGATTACTAAATCTAAGAATACTGTACTATCCATGAGGTATTTAAGAAAAAGAAAAATACCTGCATTGTCATCACTTTAGGTCAACAGGCAAAATATTTATAAAATTTGTGAACAAATTAAATACAGTATGTTAATTAACAAAAAATGTTCCCTTTAACCCGTCAATCATCATTAATATATTACATACAGTAAAAATATCAAAAACAAAAATAATATTTTTTTGATTCCATATACATATTTCCTTATTTAAAGAATGATGTTATACATAAATGGGTCATAATCAAAACTGAGGTTTGAATTTTGGCGAAAATGAAAGACGTCAGATTTCATGCAAAATCAATTTTTTATAGTAAAAAAACGTTAACAATATAATCAAAGTCTCAAAATAGGTAGTTACTACTTATTTTTTAAAATATTGCCTATAAATTAGTTTTTCACGACCACGGAAGAGATCAATATGTAAACAGAAAATACTACAACCACTGTTACTTTAGTAATTTAAAAAATTAATAAAAAGTATTCTCTTTGTATATCAACGAAATAATTAGCGTAGCTATATAATCAAACTAAGCGTTACTAGCTTAATAAAATCAGTCAAAAATAAAATAACTTTGTGATTCCACAGAAAGTAGTCTTGACAGAGAGTAGTCTTCTGTGGGCCACTCAGGCGATTAAAATTATCATTAAACAATTAGAATTGACATAAATCACTAATGTCATTAGAAACATAAAACAAAACAGAAAATATTTTCGTCATCACTATATTAAAAAATAGTCTAAAATTATCATTAAACAACTAGAATTGACATAATTCACTAATGTCATTGGGTACATAAAACAAAAATAGTTAGAAAATATTTTCGTCCTCATCACTATCATTAAAAATTAGTCTTTTACTTCTATGAAGTGGCACTACAAAATCGTCAGAGTTATCAGAGTAAACATCTTCGTAGTTTAGTCTGTTATTAGGAGCGGCTGATGAATGTAATTCTAGCGAAATATCAGGTGACGAAGAAAAGCTAAGAACTGTATCAGTGGAAGCATTTGGAGTTGATGTTCTAGGTCTTGAGCTTGAAGCGATTGGCATTGATGGTTCAACGAAACTTAGTTCATTAGATGGTGAGCGTGATAAATCCGTTTCAGTTATAATTTGGCCAATCTCGTAATGACTGCATATTGTATGAGCTGCACAAACTGTACAACTTAGACGTCTTGCATGAAGTCTGTTTGGTTGTTTTATAGACCAGGTAATTTGATGAAGTTTTAATGTACCTTTGAATGGTCGAATGGTACTAGATTTGACAATATTTTCTATTGCTGGCACATGAGAATCATCAATACCAATCACTTCAATACCTTTGCATTTATTTTTTACGCAAGCCAATAAAGAATCAAAATTTGAAATATCGGACCCAGTAGCAACTGAATAGTCACAAGTCCTCTTTATGCATCCACCAACACCATCAGGAGCACCTTTCCCGTGTCCTGCTTCACTAAAGTGCCATGTTATAGTTTGAACACCTAAAATTTTACTCAGATAATTCACAATCAAATAAAACATAGTTTTGTTTCTATATTGTGTAGTAGGTCCATCACTAAGTATGTGAAAATCAGTTATATTTGGAGTCAATTCTCTAATTCTCTCTAAAATTGGTTTCAAATGAGCGCATATGAGTACAGGGTCATGTCTTAGATTTTCTGATATAGTGCACATTGATACAGGTTTTACAACATTATTAGGTGGTTCAGAATCAGTGTAATAATAGACACATGTATGCAAACTTATCTGGGGTTTTGAACCGCCAAAATGAGCTGATTGGATTTCAGAAGAATATTTACATAAATAATTTTCTGAAAAATCAATATGTAAAAGACCCTCAGAAGGTGACAAATTGTCTTTTACGAATCGAACTGCCTTAGATTGATTAATAATGTTAGCGCAATGCTGCATAAATATAAGCATATTTGAATTTAACAAATTTACTACTGCTTGTGTTGTTGTATTAACCATTTCTTTAACAGTCTTTTTACAAGCTTTTTCCTGTCCTTTAATTATAATTTTAACAGTCTTAGTAACCCACCTATAGTAAGAGATCGAATCATTTATATTATAGTTATCTAGTAGGATAGTTTTCTCATTGCACATTGGACATGTTCTTTCTAAACATTTTATACGAAGCTCATTATTACAGCATAAACTTTTAGCTACTTCGACTGCTGAATTTTGTGTAATAATTTTTGAATTTCGCAATGCATGAACAATAAAATTATTGTTGGTGTGTAATGAACATAAGCAAGTATCCCTGGACAATACTTTTGGAAATAAAACCCAGAAAGGACGATGCCTTCTAAAAGTTTGGTAAGATACCTTAATACTTGTTTTATCTACAAAAATTTTATGTAAATTTAATAAAGAATCATTAAGTAGTCGTATTTGCATTTTTTTCTTGTTGCGAGTAATAGTTTCTTTTTTGCCAGATGTGAGTCTACTATGCTCATCTTCTTGTAAAAAGTCATGTATTCTAGTCTTAAGTTCTTTTACCTGCACCGGTATTTCACGAGGAATATTATTATCCGCGTTATATTTTAATATTTTTTTTCTGGCTCTAGTAAGACGCATTTTATATTTAGCTAACTTCGATTCGAAAAGATATAACCGTTTCCTTAGATAAAGATTTTGTGCTTTTAATTTTTGTTGATTGCGAGCAGTTACCGCTCTGCCTGCTGCAACTCTAGAACGTGATGAGATTGGTGTAGCTTCTGAGACATGAGAGATAAGTAATTGATTTATCTCTTTTTTCTTCTCGCGACGTACTTTGGCTTTATCTCGCCATATTTTTCTGATTTTGCGCTGCTCGCGTGGTGTGTAGTCTTTAATCGTCTTTACTAATCCTTTTTGCTTTTTTTTATAATACCTTTCTCGATCTTTCCTCCTTCTTTCTATAATTGCTGCTTCATTTAATCGTGCTCGAGCTCGTCGCATACTTAATTTTTTTTGTTCACGTCGTCTGCGCAGCATTTCAGCTTCAGTATATTTTTTCTTTGGAGGCATGGTTTCTAAAACCAAGCAATCAACATGCAATATATGTGGTACGAAGCCGGGTGACAAGTAATTAAATAGTTTGTAACGAAGTTACTGGCAAAAACAAAAACCGCACAAATCAAAACCTTCTTATTAATAACCAGACGATTAGTTATCTATTCCATGGATATTTATCCCTTCTGTGGACACAAAATCACAGAAAAGAATTCCACAGGAAAGACTATCCTTTATAAAATTCAATATGGCGTCATAAATAAGAAGGTTAGTAAAGCGACAAAGTGATATTTATGAAAAAGCACATTTAACGTCCGCAAAACTTAGTTATTCTTAAAAGTACAGTTAACACTTACCAAAATATTTGAGGTAAAGTAAAGACACGCTAGTTTTGACAAAAACTTGTTTAATGAATTCTTTATTTCTAATTTCAACGTGCGCTCCATAACTAATCCTTACACAAATGAGCGAGTCACAGCAGAGTGGGGTTGCCAGATTAAAATAAAGAACTATCGATTAGAATATCGTATAATCGATTTGAGGACAACATTTTTTCGGGCCCATAGAATGGATATAAATTCTGTAACCGGCTGTTTAATCCACAAATTTGTTAAAAAGTAAAGGAGACATTTATTTTAAATCATAACATCATAGCAAGTACTATTCATGCCTTTGATTTTTATTACAGTTATTATGATATAAATTTTTTTGATTTTTTTATGCCAAAGCAAAGGTATGGCCAATGAATAGTAACCAGTCCACAGAATAATACTTTGTCACTCTGAGTCTAAAATAATATAATTTTAAAATAATTAAAATAGTTATTATAACATAAAAATAATTTATTTAGCTTAATACCTTTAGTCTGCAAACTAAACAGCTATGGTATCCCATATAAAATATGGAGAATTTTAAGCGGTAACACTTTTTGTGTAGTATTTGATTATGACCCAAATAACAATGTAGGCACTTATACTAGTGCATCATTATCAGAAACAAGGTTTAGTTAGAATTGGATTTTAAGGTGAATTAAGAGATCAATAATTAAAGGTATAAAAATATAACCATTTTATTAAACAAACTTACTTACAAAATATTGTGTAAATTTTATAACTGTGGCCACACAGTGGGTTCTCTAATTGTATGCATATTCATACGTATTTATTAGGGTGGATCGAAAAAAAAATTTTTTTTTTCTTAGCATGGGGGTAGAATTTGTAGCTTATAAAAAAAAAACGTTTTTCAAAAAAAAAAAATTTTTTTTCGTAACATTTAGAGATAGCCCACTCGTTTTTTAATAAAATAATGGATCAAATGGACTTATTCTAATTCTGGCTTTCAAAAAGACATTCCACAATGTGGAATGTCTTTTTGAAAGCCAAATGGAAATCAGAAGTCAAAAAAAATTTTTTCCTATTATTTTTGTAACTTTAGCGAAAAATAAAGAATTATGCAGCCCTTTTTTCTGTATTGAAATAAAAGGTAAGTGAAAATAAATCATATTCAATTATTTTTTCATGTTTTTCACGATTTTTGACAGAAAAAATATTTTTTTGCTAGAATAAGTCCATTTGATCCATTATTTTATTAAAAAACGAGTGGGCTATCTCTAAATGTTGCGAAAAAAATTTTTTTTTTTGAAAAATTATTTTTTTTATAAGCTACAAATTCTACCCCCATGCTAAGAAAAAAAAAAAATTTGTTTTCGATCCACCCTAGTATTTATTATTACATAAAGAATCAGTGTAACTACAAAAAATGAACAACATACTTTAAAAATCTTTACTACTCAATCGCTTAAAAATAAAAAAGCTCTACACAAAAATAGCTTTGCTTAATAATACTTCATGCTTAAAAACGTTTTGACATTATGGTGAGGTTCGATGGATGGAAAAGTTATCAAGATTTAAGTTTATTGAAAATGGATACATTTAAAAAAATATAGAACAAAACAATTGAAATTACTTCAGGATAAAATATAAATTGGAGAAAGCCAATTTGTTAAGTGAAAATACAAGAAAATATTTTTAATAAATTGTTACAAAGTATTTTTTCATAACATGCTACAGTGTGCATATCAAAATGATAATTTTAGCATGGCCCAGGCAACAGCGGTTTGACAGAACCTGCTTTAGTGGGAATTTATTAGGTACCTACATACAGCTACACATCACCTAGGTCCCTCAAGCTCCAGTGATCCTATATTACAAATACGAATGTAACTGGGTTTGTCACACTTTCACGCCAAAACTACTGAACCGATTTGTATGATATTTGGTATGGAAATAGACAGAGACCCAGGGATGGAAAGGACAGTTTTTATCCGACTGCGCAAAAAGAGTTTAATGGTTTAGCACGATAATCGAAATACGCGCGGCCGGAGTCGCGGTTGAAACGCTAGTAAGTTATAAAGGCATACATCATAGCACATATCGTTCATTCAATTATTATTATAATCTTCTACCATGACAATGCCAAGATCACATTTTATAATCCTAATAATACAGCAATAGGCAATTTGTTGTATTAAATCTAGGCCTAAAATTAAACTATGAAGATCTTTCTAATACTACTTAAATACTTCAAAACAGGTATTTACGACATTTTACTGCACCACATTTACACTCAGTAAGATTTTTTAACATTGCTCTACTTTGTTGTTGTATTTCAAATCTAGATTTGACTGGGGAGACTGGTGTGGCACCCTCAATGGCTCCAGACTCACTAGAAATATCATTATCTAGCAAATTATTTTTCATAGGAATACTAACAATGGCTTCACCATCATTGTCACTGTCAGAGCCCTTTTGTAAGTAATCAAAACACAATTCTTCACCTATTTCTATATCACGAGTAGCAAATAATGCTAGCATTGGCAAGTTTGGGTCGAGACAATCAGCCCACACTGCCCATACACCAAGATTTGGCTCACATGAATGGTTAATAAAATGTGAGATATTGCCTAAATGAGCTGCATCTACAACATATGGATTTTCAATAGAATTAAAGTCTAGATCAAATAAATATGTAAGACCATTAGCATCATATTCTTTTCCCCGTTTTTCTGCTTCCTCAAAAGTAATTACTTCTCCAACATACTGACAAATGAATTGACCTTCTCTAACTTTTTGTTCTGTTTTGACTCCCCATCCACAACCATTCGAAGTGCGGAAAATGCTTAATTTTATACTTCTACCTCCTTGCACAACACGATTGCAACATTCAGAGGAGCATTTACAAGCTTTATTGCATTCATAGATAGGGGTGCCAGGTGCAACCCGCAGTCTTTTATTAGCTGTATATGCAAAGAATCCACCTTGCATACCACAACAACCTTTAGATCTACAGTTACAAGCAGAACATTCACATCCAATAGGGGGGTCTTTAGGGATTGTAACACTTGAACCAGGGATACATTCATTAATATAGATAAAATCGTCTGGTGGTCCAGCCAAGTCCACATAGTTTTCTACAATAAGTTTTTTGGATATATCAACTTGATTTAAGTGCTCCTCCCATTTCTTGAGTTGCATTAATTGCTGACATCGTATTCTTGTAAGAACATATAGTTGTAAGAGATCACGAGCTTCTTGTACTAGTTCAGATACATAATCTTCAGATTCTTGAGGTAAAATAGTCATAGTCAATAATTTCAGTGTCAAGCTATCTTTTAATTTTACAATATCGTTATCTTCTACTTCATCGAGTCTTGTCAAAAGATTTTCATCACTCAGTAAATTATCAAATGACAGTTCTTCTTTAAGTTTCTCTATTTTTTCACAATGTTTTAATTCTTCATTTGAAAGAAATTCTTTGAGTACTCCTGGGCAGTTGTCAAGGTGTTCAATTGGTTCCCAAGTATTTTCACTATGAGGAAAACCTTTCCATTTTACAAAGAATAATTCTTTGCCACTGTCAAACATAAAATCCACAATTTTTTCAATAATGTATTCATCAGCGTCTTTTTTTTCTTTCTTTTGTTTTTTTGAAATAGGCAATTCTTCATTTTCGGACTCAATTGATATTTTCCTCTTTTTTGTTTTTCTAATTTTTTCAAAAAATGCAAATTCATCCTTCTCATCAGCTCTTTCACGAAACATTTTTAAAACTGAGTTGGACAGGCGCTCTGCAACATACCATGTGTTTCAATTAATTTAGATCAGCTGAATTAATTTACAATAACATCATTTTCTTTAAGTTTTGACTTAACTAAGTATATTTCACATGGTAAATTGCATAGCATCTGACTTCAACTAATATTTATTACAGAAAAGCAACATTATTTATTAACTAAGTATACATTTTGATACCTTAACTTAAATTCCTGATTTAATCAATTCAGCTAATCATAATCCCAACTAAGAATATTTATTTATTATGAAATAATGAATCAAATCAATAAATAAATAATAAACGGTTACTTCATTTTTAGATGTAGGTCAGTTCATTTCAGATTGCATAAATTATGTTAGCGATTCATTTGAAATTAGTTATGAGCATAAGTCAGCACTTACCTAGCTTGATGGTAATGTTCCTCTCCAGTTCATTCTTGAACCTGACAGTCTGTACACCTGAGATAGCCTTCACAACAGTTGACTTGCCATGAGCTACATGTCCAATCGTACCAATATTAATCGTCGCCTGCCTTGAAATTACTTCAGGGGATAGTGCAGATAGTTTGGTCACATCCTAAAAAAATTATAGGTAGGTACATTCCGTTATGATACCGTATAGACAGATTGGATAGCAATAAGTTAAGACTACAACTAATGTATCTAAGAAACAACTTGAAGGAAATATCGTTCAAAGATTTGAGAGCTAATAGTAACCAACCCAACAATTTCATGCAAAATAATTCGACTCACCAGTTTGGTTAGGTCTTGCTGATGCAAGTTTGACGAAGCACTTCGCCCCTCACTTGAAGCCATTATAAAGTATTTACTATTTGTTACTAACTAGTTATGTGTCAGATTAAAATATATTTAGTTGTGACTGAATTTCACCACATTTAAACGGCTTATTACCGCTTTATAAAAACTACAAACGTAGGCAACGAGCTTAAAGCGAGCGAGCAAGCGGGCAAAAATTACAGCGTGCTGACGACTGACATTTTAATTGTGACATTGACAGTTAACTGACGGTCACAGTCAAAGATAACCACAGACTAAGTAGAGACTTCAGATCAAGGAAAATATTAGAGATCGGCGCGCGGCGACATACAACCTTGTCAGTGACAAGGGTTGTCACATTCACACACAGTTGTCCTAGTGTTCCAAGCATTTATATGTTGTTTGGTCCAAGTTCCAACCAAAGACCATAAAAATGCTTATTTATACTACGGTTTGCTGTTTGCTTAGTACGGTTTAAACTACCAAATTGTAACATTCGATTCAAACGATTTTTAAAAAACTTGATTGAACTGACAAAAACGATGTCACTGTCTGTCAGTCAGCTCAGCTGTCGTCTTTATTACATAAAACGTCATTCAGTCGCATTCAAAATATTGCACCTATTATCCATGATGGCTATGATGTTATACATATTATTATAACATTAACTAGGTACTTAAATAGTGCTGAATGTTACAGGAATATTGTCCAATAAACGTAAATGTGATAGTAGATACTAATCAAGTATTTCTCGAGTGTTGACATAATGATTGTGAAAAGCGAAGACGGCCAGCAGGATCAAACTAAAAGGTTACGGTTCAAGCCTTTAGCTAACTCCCAACTAGCGCCCGGCGATGTAATCGTTGATAATAAAGTTGTTAAAGAACGAAAATATAAAGGTAAGAAGCCATTATTGCATTGATATTCAACGAATAGGTACCATTCTATGAAATTAAATCATGAAAAATGTAAAAAAAAATTACTTCTTGCAGAAGGAGAAAAAGCGGCATCTTTATTTACATTTTTACATGTGGAATTGACTCGAGGATATTTGTTAGAACATGACGAAGAAAGGTTTTCCGCAAGACGAGAGAAAGTGTATTCATTTGCCAAGATTCCTCAAGAACTGGAAAAGTTTATGGCATATGGTTTCTTTCAATGTGCAGACTCTTTGCTTTTTGTGTACACATTTCTTCCTATGAGGTTTATAATGGCTTTCTGGTCTTTCTTCAACAGACTCTTTATAAAATGTTTTGGGTAAGAATTTAATTTATCTCAATGTAACATAGTGCCCTAGTCTAATATATAAAATTCTCGTGTCACAGTTTCCATTGCCATACTCCTCCGAAACGGCTTGACCAATTCTTATGAAATTTTTTATGCATATTCAGTAAGTCTGAGAATCGGCTACTATCTATTTTTCATACCTCTACGTGAATAATTTTTTTTAATAAATATGCGGTACGAAGTTCGCTGGGGCAGCTAGTATACCTAATATAGATAGTTTGAAATTTTATTTCAGTTATTCCAATCCAAGGAAAGGTGTCTTGAAGCCAGCAGAAACTTGTGATGTACTGAAAGGTTTTATTTTAGTAATCTGTAGCATTCTGATGTGTTACATTGATACAAATATGATGTATCACCTAGTGAAGAGTCAGAGTGTAATGAAATTGTACATATTCTATAATATGCTTGAGGTGGGTGATAGACTGTTCTCGGCTTTTGGCCAGGACACTATTGATGCACTTTTCTGGACTGCAACAGAACCTAGAGACAGGAGACGGGAGCATTTAGGTGTAATACCGCATCTTATGTTTGCTATCATTTATGTGTGTATCCTTTTGAAGAAAGTTTTCATCCCAAATTACTTTAAATAAACTATTTTTATTAGTGGTGAAATTTAAAACAAATAATTTCCTAAATAATTATTCAGTTCTTCACAGCCTTTTAGTTTTATTTCAAGCGACTACACTCAATGTTGCTTTTAATTCTAACAATAAAAGCCTTCTCATCATAATGATGTCCAATAATGTGAGTACTATCAATTACCCTCCAATATATTAACAAAGACTTTGAAATCAATTTCATATATTTTATATGATATATTTTAGTTTGTAGAGCTAAAAGGCAGTGTGTTTAAGAAATTTGACAAGAACAATCTTTTCCAAGTGTCATGCAGTGATGTGAGAGAGAGACTGCATCTCTCTGTATTACTATTCATTGTAGTATTACAAACCATGAAGGAATACACATGGAGGGAAGACCGCTTCTGGATTCTTGCGCCTGACTGTCTATTAGTGCTAACTTTTGAAGTCATTATTGATTGGGTGAAACATGCTTTCATTACCAGGTAAAGACAAATTTACAATACAAAAAGTTTACTGTGATGTAAAAAAATTCAAGTGGGTATCCTGTGTACATAATTCTAATAACATTTAATTTTCTTAATCATCAGATTTAATGAGATTCCATATGGAGTATATAGAGAATACACAGTAAGTCTGGCATATGATGTAGCCCAGACTCGACAGAAGTATGCTTTTAGTGACCATTCAGATCTAGTAGCCAGGAGAATGGGGTTCATTCCATTGCCACTGGGTGTTGTTATTACTAGAGTGTTAGTTCATGCTGTTAAAGTTGATGGGTAAGTAAGCAAATTATTATAAGTATGAAATACAAGTATAAATTAAATTTTGAATATGTTAGTTTTATAGGTTCTTTATCCTAATTGTTAATATTATTTCAGATTTGCTGCAATATTTTTGATATTTATTGCATATATAAGCTTGATATCAATCAGAGTTTTAGTGTCTATAGTTATACTCGGAAAAGCTTGTGATTTGATTACCCAGCATCAGACAGAAAAGAGTGAGAGCTATCAAGCGACACCTAAAAAGTTTGTATTATTTTTCATTTGGTCAGTTGTGCTGTGATGGGAAACTTATTAAGAAATTCTTAATCATTTCAAAAATTCTGTGTTTCAGAGAGCAAAAGCAAGATTTCACATTAAAAGATCAAAAGGTACCAGAGGCTGAATTGCTCACAAAAAAACCACCACTGTTAAAGTTTAGCATTCCAGAAAATATTATTTTGGTGAGTACTAGATAAATAGTCTACACTATGACACATCTAGTCAAGCGGTGTAAGCCATACTATTGGACTACTCTCCAGGCAGTTTTTGTGTTACAATGAAGATTGGTTTCAGTGTGTGATTGTTTGAGGGATTAACCTCTGTGCCTCGGAGATCACGTTTTGCTGTCGGCTCTGGTTGTCATTTGTCCTTGACAATCATAGCAGGTAGTCCGAAGTCTAATATAATCTGACACCTGTTCTAACCATCTCAGTTACTGGATCCCTACAGGTTTTGAAGCTGATAGTCCTTCGTTTAATACTGGTAGCTAGCTGGATTAAGTTGGACTGGAAGCCAAATCCAATAGAATTAGGAAAAGGGCAAAGGAAATGAATGAATAGGTAATTAGTAAATATCGTGTAATTTAGCTGTTTTATAACGGCTGCCCACTTCATGTAACTACATGAGGTAGGTAGGCGTTGTAAGACAACTAAAATTTCATGGTGTATGTTGTGTATATAAAAACTTAAAAACATTAATTGGCGTGACACCGTCGAGTGTGGTAGTATTAATTAGAAGTGAAATATAACTATAATATACCTGTTTAATTTGTTTAAAATTATAGAATGAACCACTAGTAGACGCGTCAGTAGGCGCGGCAGCCATATTTTCAAACAGTGCTATTGATCTGAATGGAGTTTGTTATCTCAACGACAAGATGAATTCACAAGTTAAACAGGAGCCTGACTATCTTGAAACCGAACTGGTAAGCAATATCGCAATATCTTTATCTGCTATTTTAAAAATAGTTGGAACTCAGTTTTAACTGTGCTGCACTCACTATGAACTCTAAAATTGCAGTTGTGACACTGGGCACTGTGTTTTGTGGCTGGACTATAACAATACTTATAACTAAAGTATTCTTTTCTTAATCCACTAGAGAAATAACTTAGCTATTCTTTTGAAACAGCAAATACATCTCACAAGTTTAGTCACATCGATTTTTCTAGATATAGCGTAACATAGCGCTTCATGGTGCGTATTGCCCAAGTCATGAATATCATCCAGATTTTACCAGCTATGTTTAGGTTCTACAAGTAATAGGTGTCCCTATTACTATTACAATTGCTAACATCGAGCGGGTACTAGAGTAGAGAGTGGCAGGTATTAATTCAAGGTCCGTCAAGTAACACGCTGTATTTTAATTGTAGGTTGATGTTAGCAGAAGTGCTCCTGATATAAAAGCAGCGAGCGTAGGCACACAGCCTGAAGAAGATGAGAGGCCACTGTCTCCCGACTCGGAAGGTCTCAAACGTCGGTCCGAGTCGGAACCGAATCTCGTCAAAGCTGACGAAGAGGCCACATAGCAGTGTCTCTGCTGTTTGGTAACTATTTAGCTCTAACTAATTTTGTCTAGTCCTTTGATAACACTTGATTTGGTGTTATTCCTAGATTCGCCTAAAATGAAGTTTTCTGAATCTGACCTGAAAAACTTTTTTTTTATATTTATATTGCAAGAATTTATCTTTACGCTTCGTTTTCTGTTTACTGATCAGAGATATATTATATACCCTATATGTATACACAGAATAGACAAAAGTTTGTTTTTTAAGAAGTGTTTATATTTGTATATACTTATGTTTATTTTTATATAAATGCACATGCTAAAATTTAGTAAATGATGCAGGTCTAAAAGGCAATTCCAGTGTCTAAGGGAAATTATTGTGACAGATACTTGTTTTAAATTTTAAACGCCATAGTTATGTACGAGGGTGACACTGAACTGACTTCTTAGAAAAGCAAAAACTGAGCAAACTAGCAAGTTATTATTTTTATTATATCTTTTCTAAATAGTTTCCATTCACATCAATACATCGCTGCATTCGATAGAACCACCGAGAAAAGCACTTTGCCCACTCGTCCTGAGGGGTCTCTTCGATGGCCTTCTGGAATGCAGCCACTGCTTCCGTCCATAAAATATTTTCCTAGAAGTTTTTCTTTTATTTTCGGGAATAAATAAAAATTGTAAGGCTCGAGTTCGCTGCTATATGGCGGGTGATCCATAGATTCCTCGTCTGACGACGCCAAATAGTCGATCGTTCGGTTGGCGGTGTGCGAGGAGGCGTTGTCGTAGTGAAGGAGGATCTTACTGCGAGGTCGTTTCTCTCAGACTTTTTTCAAGACAAGTGGCAAACATTTGTTAGTATACCACTCTGCAGTAACTGACTTTTGATCTTCTAAAACAATTGTTGCATAGTGACCGGCCCTTCCGAAGAATGAGGCCACAATTTTTTTAGTTGGCAACACCTCGGAAGGAAATACCCACTGAGCAGATTGTCTTTCGGTTTCCGGAAAATTTTCTCGCGTTAAATTCATACTGGCGTGACACAGGCAAATTTCAATTTGCCTCCAAATCTTAAAACAAATGACAAATGAATCAAATTAGTACTCAATAATATTAGCAAAGTTTTCAAAACTAAATTAATGTACATAAGCACTACCCAAAACAGATTATTAAAATACCAACCAAAATTAATAGCACACAACCATCAATGTCTTCACAAAAACTTTGTCAATGATTCACAGCCTCTTTCTTGTAATTGTGAACCAATTGAGGTAGTTGATCAACAGGTCTACCTGGGGCTAGTCATTGATAACCGGCTCAACTGGAAGGAACATATTCATAGGGTCTGTGATAAATTGAGAACCATACTGGCAAAATTTGCTTTAATCAAATATAAAATTCCCTATCAAACATTATTAATGTTATACAAATCACTAGCGGAATCAGTGATTAGTTATGGGCTCTCAAGTTATGGCAGAACCTTTAAAACGCATTTAGACAAAATATACAGCCTTCAATTAAGAATTTTAAAAACAATAGTACCACAGAACATAAAAAATCAGTTTAATGGTGACGAACAAAAAATATTTGAATTTTGTAAAATAATTCCTGTCCATGAAAAAATTAATTTAACCCTTTTACTCGAAGAATATTTTAATGACAACTTAAAAAACGCTATAAAAATTAACCCTAATAGAATAAATACTCGAAGCATTAAAAATGAAATATTTGAATTGCCAAGATACAACAATTTATATGGTAAACGCAGATTATCTTATATCATACCCTCCTTAATCAATAATCTTCCAATATTTTTAAAAGAAAATATAAATAAAAGAAATATTAAAGTTAAACTAAAACAACATTTCATAAAAAACCTTAATAATTCATAAAACATTAATTTTGTGATCAACAAATGACCAACAAATTTTTAACAAAATAAAAATCATGCTGTATGTAGTAATATGCATCATGTTCTAATTTGTCAACAAGGACGTACTTATGCCCGCTAATTACGTGTCAGAGGGAGACAAGCAGTACGGCACGTGTTGCAGTTGCACTCTTTCGTTTTGAAGCGCACACTGCTACACTGCATGCTGTTTGTGATCTTCGGTGCCTACTTGATGTGTTAGTTTAATATTTACTTGTACCTACATTTGTGTAAGGGTAGTTGTTATGGGTGAGTTGCTTGAATGTTAGCGTATAGCAGCACTATACGCTCGGATTTATGCAGTTTACTCATAGTGACGACTCCGGTGTATGGTTAAAACTCGAATGAGTTTATATTACACCTACCTTGTAAACACCTGTTCTTGTATATCTGTTTTTAATAATAAATAAAAAAAAAAAATAAGAGTTCTATTTTCAAAGTTTAAACTTATTTTTTTTATTATAAAGTTCTAAAAACTATCAGTGTCGCCTTAGTATCTAATCCCTTGCATACTTAACATTTATGTACATTTCAAATAGAAGTAGTTGTGATTGTTTTCATAGTAAAGTGAATATTGTTATTTTATAATTAATATTTATTATTTTATGACTGGCCTGGTAGAGTAGTGGTTAGTTACCCTAACTGCTAAGCCGATGGTTGTGGGTTCGATTTCCACACAGAACAAATCTTTGTGTGATGAGCACGATTGTTTGTTCTGTGTGTGGGTGTAATTTATCTATAAAATGTATATATTTACAAAAGAAAATGTATTTTAATAGTATATCCATTCCTAGTACCCGTAACACAAGCAAATATATTTTTTGCTTAATTTGGGACGAGATGGCGCTTTGTGTATGTAAAATATTATTATTATTTTTATATTTTGTTCGATACACAATTCAAAACAACAATAATAAAACAACATAAATAACAATAATAAACAGTAATAAAATAACTTAGTTGTTTTTTTTCGTGAATTAAATGTTTGGCTTAATAAATTGCTAGAAACAGATAATATTTTTGAAACTATCTTTGTCTTAGACATAATATTTAGATGACTTTAAGTATATTTGGTAATAAACGTTATAGATTAAATTCTAAGACTGATAACAGTTAGGTAATATGTATTTAATTGTCAAGGATATTGTCATATTGTCTTATGATCGATTTTCAAAAATATGTTATTGTCATGTCATATTGTCTTAGTATTATATTTTAAAACCACTCAGTCAGAGAATTGCGGATAAAACTTACTAGCTTTTATATTCTTTATTATATTAGCGTACTAAAAAAAAAATAAGCTGTTGTCCCCTATTACCGCTTATTTTATCCGTGAAACCAGCGGCGGCGTAGTGTGGATGTCGGCCGCCCAGGGTAGTAGACAATTTTTTGGTCCTCTTATTTGGGTATTCCAATTTATTTATTATATTCTCCAAGGCTTACAGCTAAAAGCAACTTTAATACAGATTACAAAAATATGAAACATTAAGCCAATTATCAGCCTTCGTGTATAAGAAATTGCATATAAATTTATGTAATGTGAGCATTATAGTACTGTATTTATATTTAGGTATAGGGAAAATGTAAAGAAAAAGTATTATAATAAAGACATTACTGAATAAAGAATTTTTCAGATATTATGCATCGTCCTGCCGCTGATGTAGTTGTAAGAAAATGAACAATATAGTGCTGCTTACACAATTCATTAAAAATTCCACTTGCACGTACAACAATACTGTTCTGCCTGTAGTTAGACAGGGTGTTTGATATCTGAATTGGGGGGTTGAAACGAAGCAATTTCGATGTATATTATATGTGTACGATAATGTATACTACAGATTACATATTTACATTTACCGTAGAGGACTTTTCGGTAAGAACAGTCATCATTATTTTGCATTATACATAAGGTGTAGCATATTTGCATGGAACCCTGTGTACGCGAGTAGAAAACTCGCAATTGATCAGATTTTTAATAAATTAAAACTTGAACAACATATCAAACAGTCCAACAGACAATTACAACATAAAATCCCTATTTAATACTGACACAGTTCAATGTTTACAACGTTCTATAATTTCACGTTTTCAAGTTACACGAAATTATAAAATAATTTGTATAAAAATCACTTAAAATTTGCAATAGAATATGGCGAAACCCCGCAAGTCAGTATGGACGTGTTGCTAGCTGTCGCTACAAAATATAATAAAATGAAAGGGGATTCTCTGAATTCGTCATAGCAATGTAAAATTCTCTGCTCTTTTAATCGGTCCGAATTTATAGTTGCGATAAAAACATGAAGTAATTCCAATCTTTTTATTATTTATTATGAAAATTTGCCGCCCCCTTAATATTGCCGCCCCTAACGCCCCTACGCACTGCGTGAAAGTGAGTTCTAAACAAAAATTGAATCCGTACAAATTATTGTTAAGTTTGACTAATTAATTACAATAACATCTTAAAACCCGGTATGTTTTGCAACCAATGGATTGTACCTACTTTAAACTGGCTAATTTGCTGATAACATTGAAATAAAACTATTTTATAACGGATTTTATTGCGGTTTATTTTAGATTTTAAATCCACGACGTTTCAGTCTTTTCAAACTTCGTGGTCACGGGTGGACTGTGGTATTTGACGTCCAAACTTATTAATCACAATTATTACTGATTACCTACAGAAATTATTATCTAAGTTGCATTATAAAATAGTTTTTTTCTGTGTGATATTCTCATAAATTTAAGCAAATACTATTTGCTGATAACATTTAAGACATTGTATTTTTAAGACATGGAGTGTTTCTTTTCAGTTATTGTAACTGCAATAAATAAAATGTTACTTAATTTGTTATTTATTATTATCCTACTAATTTATATTAGGTATATTATGTTTATACCTTTTCTTAAAACATATCAAACACAGTGTTTTTATACTGAAATAGGCTTGTGCCTGACTACAACTTGCCTGATGTTAAGCAACGACATAGTCTAGAATGGAACGCGCCTGTCTAATATACCGTGATTACGAATGATTTTCGGTGAGGTGACTGTGAAATGAGTCTCCACTCAGTTAGAAACCATAAAGGAGGGGCAATTTCGACCAACGTGGCACCCTCTTAAATGGTGTGGCCAGATATCGCACCGGAACATGGCAAGGCCGCTTGACAGTTCGGCTTTGTCTGGTGGTAACTAACTACTGATGAAGCCTACCACCAGTTAATTACCACTAAACTATAATTAATTATAACCGGATAATAGACTGATTTCGATTGAGATGACACCTGTCGGCTGTGGGTAATAACAATTAAGGTTGTACCTACGGAAGAACTGTAAGTTAAACCTATTCTATTGCCGACTGCCTAGCAAATATCGATACCGCAACTGCATCGAGAATTAGTTTAGAGATATAAAAATAGATGGCGCTACGTGCAACTAAATCTACTTTATGAGTACTTTCTGCGTTTTTAATTATTCCTACAGTTAATATATTATATTGAAATTACTTTATAGTCCTTGGAAAGTACCTGTATGATTCAAAATAAAATTAGATTTATACAGTTTTTACCACTTTCACAAACGACTTATGAAGTTGGTATCTAATGAATGTGGTGTACAAATCTAAGTGGTTTTGCAGTTTGTTTTTCTATAATCAATACCTATTCTTTTTTATTTTTTAACCGTCTTTCGGCTTGCGTGTATATTGCTTAAAACCATTCAACCTAAGTGTCAATTTTTTCTAAATCAGGTCACCAGTTCACTCGTGAAAAAGTAACAGATAGACAGAATGACAAAGTTACTTCCGCATATTATTATTAGTACCTATTTATAACCATTTAGATACCTGCCTGAGTTAAATAATATTAGGTATAAATAGATACTGTCACTTAAGTACCTATTATTTAGTTTTATCTATTAAACGCTTCAACCCTTTTTAGTGTCCCACTGCTGGGCGGGTCTTCTTTCAATTATCTTACGAGTTGAGAGAGTTTAAGCTTTAATCCACACACGTTGGCCAAGTGCGCGTTGGTGGATTTCATATGTCTTCGAATGATTACAATTGAACAAATCTAAGAAGTATCTTTTGACGTTTCACTGTTTTCTATTAAATTAGCTTTATAGAGGCGTAATTCACACTATTTTTATTAGCTTTTCTGTAAAATAATTGAATTATGAAGCTATTTTTATAATAACATAACATAAACAATTTTCATACAAAAAATAAAATTCTAAATGTACTTACTACGTTTAGAACTGTCAAACGGTAGGTACTTCTTAGATTTGATGGACTGTAGTTATTCACGATTTTTTCCTTTACCGATATTGAGCAAGGGTGCTGAAATAATTCATGCAGATGTGTGGACATCTCTGCAAGAATCTATTGTATCTACTAATTAAGGCTTTTAAGAAAGAAAACTTCATTACACCTGTAATTTCACTTTATTTATATTCTATTAGAGCTTTGTTCTTAAACTCTGCTGATTTTTCTGTAGTATGTACCTAGTGGCAATAATTGTGCTCCATTAGAAATACCTACATTTTTATGTGATGACATCTTTTAGTACCTAAACATTGTAGGTGCCACTGGACCACATGTTCTGTACCCTTTAGGAGTTCGTCAATACGAAAAAAGTTTTCGAATACCTACTATCTTGAACTCGTCAAAATCAGTTTTCATATTAATTATTTTCAACTAAAACGTTTATTAAAAAGAGAAAATTTAATGCTAGAAATATAATAAAATGGATTTGAAACAGAATAGGTAAAATAATTGGTAGATTTATGTGTATTTTAACTTACTAGGTTGACATCATAGTGATAGTAAGTAATCGAAAACTTTTTTCGTATTGACAACTCATACTAAGGGGTACTCGATCCTTAATTAAAATAACACCAATAATTTAACAACATTCACAATATTTCTAAGATATTATTTGTAACTTGCCCATTTTAATCATAATATACTTTAATGATGTATTCGTGTGTTAAAAAGGTCTTTGGGGTGTTTAAAAATTAACTTTAAACAGATCTTAAAAAATTTAACACGGAACTGGTATTGCGCGCGTTCCCCTCTGTCGAGGTGCATGAACAGTTTGTATGCATTGTTTGTATTTCATGTTTTGTGTTTGTGTGTAGCTTTTGTTTACGTGTACATTTGTAAAGACGCTTTAACTTTTACATGTGTGCTGAACGTGGTTACCTCGCCTTGTAGAAACTGGCAGAAACAATTTAGTACTAGAAGTTCCGTATAACAGCTCCAATGTTAAATGCTCTAAGATATAGATATTGCAAACTATGTGTGTATGTACACCTTGCGGTGCAAGTACCTAATTAGGATAGGGATGGGATAGGGGGAATCATAAAAGTAAAGGAAAAAATAAATACGAAATCAAAGTAAAATGTCTCTCAACAATTTATAATTATTCACCTTAGGTGTATTAAATAAAAAATCTTTTCTCTTATATACACATTAAATTCAAATTTAGTCATAGTGTATTTACAAATATTTTAATTTAAATAGTTTAGTAAAAATTAGTGAGATTTAACAATAGCTACTTAACTAACTACATAGGTATATTTTAGAACATCAATAACATCTTTCACTCTGGTGAATACAATACTTATTACATAAGTAGGTAGATAGCTTAAACGAAAAACGACACTTATTCAATATGAATCCGATTTTATACCTCTTATTCACTATTAGATGAACACTATAAAACTTAGATGAAATCGTAAGTGGTTCTTCTTTTCGAGCCAAAGGTATTGAAATCGAAGTGTATTAAATAAAACGCGTGGCTTCAAAGAACGGAAACAACAATAGGCACTATAATTAAACACTTAGAGGTGGACAGGGCCTCTAGACAAATTACATAGCGAAGCGATAACGAAAGATCGAAAAGTACAAAATGCTTGGGATTGCAATCTTATACATTTTGTTCTTTACAGTCTTTCGTTATCGCCTCGCTATGTAACTTGTCTAAAGGGCCCAGTAGGTTAATTCACGTATTAAATAAGTTCAGTTGCAGTGCAGTTGCAGTTAAGTTTCGATTAAAACAGTCCTTTTTGTACTGTAGTAGTTTTGACAACCGCTTTCAGATACGCTCGCGTCAAGTTCGCGTCACGCGAGCGCTTTAGCGTGTACGTTATTTATATGACAATCACAAGAATACCATTTTGCAGAAAGACGTAAACTTAATTACAACGTGATTGCAACTGCACCGCAACTGAATCGGCACCTCAAGAAATTATGTGAATTAGCCTAATTATATCATTAACGATATAAGATCGCTTCACTGTCCGATTAAAATCCCAGACGAGCAACACATTCTGGTTGGCAAAAACGGGCAACTAGTAACCTAATAGGTACAAACACCGTATTTATTAATAACGTTAACGCGAATGTAACATGTGTGTAAAATGTAAGAATTTAGTCTTCTCCGTTTCAATTTTCACTTGATTGTAACAACATGAATACACTTTATAATACCTATCTACTCTAGCCTTGTCTATCGGAGACTTCGTCTCTAATATAACAGTAAACATTGTAAATTTCTACACAATCTTTAAATCTCGTTGCTCTTGCTTCACAGGCGCGCCTGAGCCGCCTGACTTGAGTTTAGCTCGCGGCTTGCACTTAGCTACTTAAGTTTTGTAACTGAAAATGGCTATAAAATAATAAAGACTTCGCTGCAAATATAGTTAATAATAGATAGAAATAGTTCAACTATAAGAAGTGATATAAATACCAACGCCAGACGTGGCCTTAACAAGTCTTGCAACCAATTCCTGCAGTTGTGTTGATTGTAGTCTCAACAGGTAGGAGTAACATTATTGTCAGATTTCATAAATTCATTGTGACCAGGTTACTGTTAGGCTCACCCTGTAGTTCTTATCACTGTAGGAGAATAATACATTTTTATTTATCGGTTTCTTTATCATAGTTTGTTACACTCACAAAAATATTACAATTAGTGGTTGCATTGACAATATTTAAATTTTTTTAATCAAATATATATGGGTGAATGACATAGAACTCTATAGTGAAAGTTATCGACATTGTGTAATTTTATTATTATTTTGTGCTAATACTTTGTACTTGAGTATCTTATTTTTATGGACATACCTAAAATAAGTTTAGTTTTTTTCTGATAATGTTTGAAACAGATCCCATTAAAGTATGAAGTGATGATGTACCTAGTTATTTCTTCAATGTAAGTATCTACTTAGGTATTGTTTGCTATTTAAAGTCAACAGCATGGTAATCACAGTGAAATACACAAGAAACTTACACAGTACCTATCTACTCGTATATCTCTACAGAAACTTATGAGTATTATAAATTAAGGATCTTTTCTACATTTGAAAATAATAATTAATGATTAAGAGATCATAATTTAAACACTATATCCTAAATTTTTACTAGATTAGTCTATATAATAAAATAGGTACGTACATTATAAAAATATATGCCACTGGGAAAACACGGTAGAGGCGAGGAAAGCGTAGACAGAGAGCACACACAGTGCAAAAGACACTTGAAGGAGAAACGACGTAAGTGGAGTAAAGTTACACAAACCACTCTCTTACTTAGTATTCAAGAAACAGAATTGAGCAAATTTGGTTAAATTAAATGTTTGAGCAAGAGAAAATCATGACAGCAGTGGTCGAAACGTAAATCACGTAAGTAGGTAATGGCAGACTTTTTAACTATGTCAAATAAACTATAGTCGACATCCCCATGTTTTTCTTTATCTTCGACTAGAAATATAGTATAACGAAATAATTAAATTATCAATTATCCAGCAGTCGTGTTATACTCGTACTTATTACGTAATAATGTATACAAACAATGCAGTGGCACGTAATAAAGTTAAATTAATGGCACAGTTTCACGTTAGTTATGTAAAATAGGTTTAAGAATAAACTCGTCTACCTTTGTAGGCAGAAATTTTAGAAATCATAGATCTACTTTTAGCGATTAAGTATCATAATCTTCAGTTATATTATTAACTGATACACATATTATGAAAGACTATCATACAAATATTTATAGTTTGTGCTATCTACGCGAGACACACAATTTAAGCCTATCCGTTGCATTGTCCTTTTAGGACGGAAAGATATGTTTTTGAAACGTCTTCCAAAACGAATTTATTCCAAAGAAAATATTTTATATTGCAGATACGACAGCAGATATGGCTATTTTGGATAGATTTTTCCGTATAAGTGCAATGTTGTGCTGTTTTGGACAGACTTAAATTTAACCGTGTCGCTTTGGTTCATACTCGACAGCGAGAGGGTCTTGAGAACAAGAACCCATAGAAACGTTAAAACGGCCAAAACGTCGCTTCATGCTTAGGCCACATCGCTGTGTACTATGTTTGTTCCCAGTCATAATTTCAATTATTCTATCTAATTAAATACACGAACAGATCAAATCTTACCGTAGTAACTACAAACATGTATAAAAAGATATATATATAAATTTCAGTGAATTTACAATTAATAGAGTTAATAAAGCTTCGTTCAAGACAATTCATTTACACCTAAACACCTAGTCGATGAAATTATTCAATAATTTCAACGTAAAAGTATAAAAAAGTCTAGTTGTCCGAGGAGGATTCACCACTGGCACTAGAGAGAGGGTAGGGCGCGTATAGCGCCTGAGGCATGTGCTAGAGCGTGGCGTGCGGGTGTGGCTCGTGCGGGCCGCCGCGCTCGCGCTTCAGCCGCTGCTTTAGGTGCACCTTGGCATGACGCTTCTTTTCGTCAGAACGCGCGAACTTGCGCCCGCACACGTCGCACGCGAACGGCTTTTCGCCCGTGTGAGTTCGCACGTGCGTTGTCAGGTGATCCGATCTGCTGAACGACCGCATGCATATTCGGCACTGAAACGGTTTTTGACCGGTGTGTATCCGTATGTGCCGTGTCAATTCGTCTGATCGGGAGAATCGGCGGTCGCAACCATCTACCGGGCACGCGTACGGTCGCTCGTGAACGGGTGTTTTGCTCGGTCGGTTGGGATATTTGCGAGGCTTGACTGGCACCAACCTTAACGGCTGTGCGCTTTGTTGGTAAACTTGAGAGAGGATCTCGTGTCCTTTGCTAGTGGACGGGTTGTATTCCGCGAGTTGCACCGGTCTGTCGCTCGTGCCCACTGGGCTTGGATAAGGTTCTCGTTTGGGGAGACCCGACGGACCGGGGGTCGGCTGAGGTGCGCTCGCGTAATCTTGCGTTTCCCACGAATGCTGTTGTTGTGGCGGTGGAGGCGGGCGGTATTCGCAGTGCTGCTGCGGCGGGCACGGTTGCGAGGGCGGGCAGTAAGACTGACACTCTGGAGGGAGCAAGTCGACTCGCTCCTCGTACTCCTGCTGGAAGTACTTATCCACGCTGCCAGGGCCAGGACCTGAGGGCAGCAACCACTGCAGCGGCGGCGAGGGCGCCCGCTTGCTAACACCGCCACCACCAGGCCCGTACAGCGAGGCGCTGGCGCTCGAGGCGTTACTGCCATCCTCGGCGCGCGCCCCCGGCGACAGGGACGACTCGTGCTTGTGCCGTCGAGGCGAGCAACCTAGCGATAAGTCATCGCTCGGTAGTGTACCTGTAACAAACACATTCAACATTCATATTGTGCTTACCCACATATTACTACGTAGTTACCTATCTATGATAATTGCATACTTGTATGTGTCAATGGATCAAGTACATTACAGAATTGATGCATTTGGACTTTCCAAAAAATTACCTCAAGTAGTTGTATAAGTAAGTACCCTACCCACCTAATAGATTAGCTATACGTTATATTTGCTTTTTCAAATTAATATTTATGTTTAGGTATATTACTTATAGGAATATCAACCAAATGTAGGTATGCAGTGCAATGTTATTTATTTAATGCTATAAATTATTATTTTAAGTAATATTAAATTGCAGTAAATTTAAGCAGTTCTTAAAGTCATAACCAGTAAAACTGTACATAGGCGTGACTTTGCGGGACATTTTTTACCTTCGATGAAAAAGTTAAGGGTTTTATATTGTTTGACGTGTGTTTAAGTAAGTTTGTAGCCAAGTATCGGCTGAATCGATGGACCGATTTTGATGCTGTTTGCTTATTAAAAAACTGAAGCGATCGAGATGGTTCTTCTAGGTTTCAATAACATTTGGCGTCTGGGGTGTCAATAAATGTTTAATTTTGAGTTACTTAAGTATAATATCTATGTAAAGAGCAAATAATTATGAAGCCTGTTTTATATTTGCTGTTTTTTTTAATTTAATGTTTAATAAGTACCTAATTAACGCAAATTATTTTAGAATAAACTTCATGCATAAATTTGCTTCGCAGTAGGTATTAAGCAATTGCGAAGTTACATATTTGCAACAAATCATAAGTACATACACCTAACCGTAATATGGACAATAATAGACTAAACTACTTAGTACTGCAGTAAACACAACCACCATTTCTGAAGTCGTATCTTTAGTTAGAGTTTATTATTTTGCGTAATTGGCCGTTTGAAGCGGAAGCAGCGTGATAAATTGGTCGGAAGCCGATAAGTGTGTATCTAGCTGAAATGCCTACAGCGTTGTCAGCTTTGTTATTATTTAGATTAAGATATTATTATTATTATTCAGCTTTATTATTTATTTTTGTTCTCTCACTTATATTGACAGCTATTATCCAGTGGCGTAGCGTGCCTTGTGGGGGCCCCATATAAAAAATTTTTTGGAGGCCCTTATATGGAGGTAAAGATTTTTCACAAAAGAAAAAAAATATTGTGAGAAGAAATATTTATTTATCACATAATTTCCCATTTTACAAATAAAAAAGGAATTGTTTTATAGAATTTTGTCATTTGTAAAATAAAATAAATTAGAAAGTTTTTATTATTTTTCCTTACACACTTTGGGGGCCCCCGTGGCCCGGGGCCCCGTATAATTGATACGGCAAATACGGCGGTAGCTACGCCCCTGCTATTATCTAATGTAATTAAATTAATTTTACGCAATTTCAGGAAAAAGTTTAGCCGGTTATAAAGTCGTAAGTGAAGTGACTGTGACATGCGCGCTGCGTGTCGTAGGCCTTTGTGTCATAATAACAACTCTTACAAACCCGCTTTTACAGTTATTTATTTTATTATTTTTGCAGCTTGGGATAGTTTTAATAATTAAAACTATCACACACAATTATTGTGGTTACGGTAGATATTTTGGTTCGTTCATTGTATCTACTTGCTATTAATTTTTTTCATCCTATTTCGTTTCTTAGGTCAAACTACCTAGGTAGGTACCAAATTTATTTTGACAATGACTTATAGTAGGCATTTAGATAAATATCATGCAGTTCAGATACTTAGATGTGTATTTAATAATAAAGTAAAAGCAGGTAAATATCTTAATGTATAGATATTTTTTATACTGAATGTATTATTACCTATTGGTTTTTTAATTAGTAGCTATTTATATTTACTTATTCCTACCATTACTAACTTTATTTGAAGCCTGTTTATTAATAAGTTTCATACATATATTATTGTATCAAATGAATATTAAAATCGAATTCGTTATTAAATATTGCTCTTGGATTAAAAAAAATAGGTAGTTTAAAAGTATTCTTAGCAAGTAGGTAAGTTTTATAATTGTTTTATACTCACGGTTACCGATTTTTTAAAGAGAAATATATAGTTTAATAAACTATCACTGAAAAATTATTTCCAAATAAATATCTATGTAGCATCGCCTACACGGGAGTTATGTATAACGGTGATGGGCGGGCGGATATACGAGTAGGTACACTAGGGAACTTCCATTCAGGTTCACGTATCGATCCGACCATGTCACACGACTACAGAACTTTTCATTTCACTTTTGCTTTTCAATGGACACTGAAACTTCAAGTGCGCTACTTTTGAGTTGCGTTCATTGTAAACTATCACGAAAGAACGCAGTTTTGATGTTTGATGAGTTACAAAGGTCATCAAAGGACATCCAGACGACGAATAGAGAACATTGTTTATTTACAATGTTATCGGTCGGGATCCGGCGGGGGCGAGTGCCGCCTACGTGCCCGACGGCGAGCGTGCGTGACGGGAGTGTCGGTTGGTCTCGCACCTGATATCGTTGGTGGCTCCAGGAGAGTCGGGAAGAAGGCAGGCAGGTCTGACGTGGTGACCGGCGTGTTGAGGTCCGGCGCTGTGCCCGATGTCGGCATGGCCACCGGGGCCGGCTTCAGCGGCAGCGAACCACAGTCGAACCCAAGCGCGCCCATATCGGCTAGCGATAGCAGGTGTGGCCCGTTCGGGGGCTCTGCGTCCATGCCCATCCCGTCGGGCACCACCTGCTCCTCGGCCCAAGGGCCAAGCGGAATAACGAACAGCGCCAGCGTGAAAACGGCCTCTCGCGCGGCCGGCTCGAAAGGGACTGGCTCCGCGCGACCCCGCACCGCAGTTTTATCAATGGAGTCGCGGTCCCATATTCGGTAGCGGCGCGCGCAAACGAGCCAATAGCGCGGCGTGTTGCCCCCCTCAGCTGACGTCAGTGGGTGGCCCGCCCACCGCCCGCCGCCCGTCTTGCTGCGGAGCCTCCGAGCTTCCTCACTCCTCACCAGAGACGCCGCCGCTGTGCAAGCCTTCTGGTAAACTCAACCACCCGCCACCGCTCGGCCTAACTTTACGTCTTCGTTCAGCGCCAAACGGCAAACTTTAAAAAACATTTCATTTTGTTTCTCTTTAGGTAAATTTCTAAAATGCAATATTAATAGTTACTGGAGTTTTCATTTATTAGTTGTAGGTACCTAACTTTATTTTACTAGATTGTTATTTTTATAGATAGGTTAAAACAAAAAATCAAGAAGAAAACAACTGTTTTCTAAAATACTATTTACATCTGTTAATTCTGTTAACAATAAAATAATACGTAGGTAGGTATGTAACAAAATTGAAATGGCAGTGGCAGTGGGCTGCCCATATTTGTCGAAGAACTGATAATCGCTATGGTATTTAAGCAAGTTCCCGAGTAGAGACCACGTCTTGGCCAACGTAGTATAGCACGCCCTTCAGCTTGGTAGAATGATGATTTGCGAAAGATAGCTGGCAGTAGCCGGATGCGACAAGTGAAGGACAGGATAAAATGGCGCTTAAGGGACTACGCACATTTATTCAGCGCTGAACGGCGCGTACGCGTCCCATACAAAATCGTAGCTTTCTATAGACAAACGCTGAATAGATCAATAAATAAAAAAAAAATCTAAATGTTTATTGCAGTCCAGTACATGTGCCTAGTCCCTAATGGGGGGAGGTTTATGATCAGCAGTAGCAGTCTATGTTACCTGAATTAAACTGATTTTATTTATTTATATATCTACCTAAGGACAAAAGCTGAATACAGCTGAATAAGTGTGAGTAGTTCTTCCAAAAGGAAAATGACCATAATTATTATTGAGGCAATTGCAAGGATTTATGTAAATAGAGTTGGTGGGTTTTAAGTAATATTATTGTTATACTTATAATAGTGACAGGAGTGCAGTTAACAGTAATTACCAATAGTTATTTGCCCGTTTGTATGTAGGCGGTGCTGACCTGAACCCGCAAGATCAGGTAGGTAATATAGTGCTAGATAGGTCCTATCGTGTAATATACGCGACAGATAAGTTTAACGCATTTAATAGATACTACACACTTACATAGTATAGGTATATAACATAACTCTGATAAAGGTTTTAATTTTTTTATTGATTATGTAACGAACGTTACAAAATGGTATAGGGCCCTTACTCTTAAGTTTCATATATTCCGTATTGTGAACGATTTGTCACATTATTTTTTGGAATCGAGCACTGCAAAGTGGTGTTACTGTACTCCTGTATTGGTGTAGGTAACTATGATCCTTCTGTAAACTGATTTTCTCTAGGTATCTGTATCGAACACGGCCTATAGACAAATTACATAGCGAACCGATAACAAAACATGGAAAAGAACAAAGTGTATGAGATTGACGTAAGGTTGTCACGTGACATTTCGAAGGTGAATGTCGATCCCATTTGTTCTTTTCAATCTTTTGTTATTCTTCGCTATGTAATGTATGTAACGTTTGTAACCCATAGGTATGAACCTATGGGTTACAATATGATGATACAACCTATGATGTTTTAGGTATGAACCTACATACTAGTTATTGCAACATTATAAGTAGGAACAAATCTCCTCTCTAAAACCTCTAAAATTAACGAAAATTCCAGCGCATAACTACCTAATTTTCTTGAAACATAGTTTATATTAGAATCACTTCAACAACTTCAACTTTAAATAAAAACAGCTGGAACATGATATTCATAACATAGGTATTCCAGCTCTTTTTATTTGTTGACTTGTGATTGAGATTAGTGCAGTATTAAAAATATTATTTAGTAATGAGTTGATCTATTTTCGACGACTGTTTTGCGTTGAACAATAAATAAATGTGTTGAATAATATACTGTAGAGCAGTAGTCAGTCACCAAGAGTAAAAATATTGGTAAGCTATTATCGCCGCCTAATTAGTTTTGACGTCTGAATATTTAAAATATTATAATGTTCTCAAATAAAGAACTTTTCTACTGGTTTTACATTATAAGATTTCTATATTTAACTGAAAATAACTATTGAGGTTTCTACAGGTAATGCAGCTGCTTCAAACTTTGAAGTACCTACCTATCGAAAAAAAAGTAGTATAAACAAAATAGCATTTTCCGTCACGAAACCGATCAGAATCCTTCACTAAGTAATGTAGATCATGTCTTTGTAGAGTGGTGCGGTGGCAGGACAATGGCCTGAGAGTGCGTGGTGCCGGCAGTGGCCGAGACACGCCGACGCCTGATTGGGCCCACATACAGTCGTTCACGCTAACCCAATTATCGCGTAACAGAGACGATAAAGAAAAATAACAAACCCACGATTTCACCGGCGTCTAATTATAGCGAGCTATTTGTGGGTGCGCGGGCGCACGCGGCATAGCGTGGCCGCGATGTCAGGGCTATTCCTGGCCATCAGCTGACGCTCCTGCGCCGGCGTCGTGCTCGCGCTCGTAAACACCACGCAACCGATTGACGTAAAATGTGAACAATCGAGTTTTCAGCAGGTGAATCATGGGATGAAAACGTCCCTGCGGGAATCATTCTATAATTAACTTGACTACTTTTGGTTTGGACTTCGGAGGCGGGGTTCTATTTTCGCTCCTTACTTCAATCGCTGTCTATTTCGATCTTGTTATGATTTGATGCTTCTAGATCATTATTCATGGGTTCATATACGTTAGTGTTTGTGAATCAGTCATATGACTATTGTTTACTCACTACAAGTTGTTTTCTGTTCTTTTTCTTTTTATTAGCAACTATGATTAAATTTATTTTGAAAATATGTTGGGGTTTATATTTCTACCTACTATGTGACTTTAGGAACTAAATTTGTCAGGACTGGGAGTTCGATTATGATAATTTAAAGTGGTTGTTGAGTCTTGAATTGATTTACTATAAGAAAAATGCCACCGCCTACATACGTAGTAGCTTTAACGCCCTCGTGCACATTGGTATCATTGTCACCGTGACATCGAGTAAACACTCGTGCTATCCTATGAACGTCTGTGAAGCACGAATTAGAAAGTAGACCGATAGCATATCGACCTATAGATAGACACTTTGTTGTTTGGCGAGCATGTGAACCGCGGCTAATAATAAGCGCTACTGTTGCAAATGCAATTCGAGGTGACTGTGTCGCGTTGTCGTCGTCTTCGTCCAGATATAAATACTTAAACAAAGTCTTCTTAAAAATATATCTTTCATCTGCTCTATCAAAAATTTCTGATTGATTACCGACATTATTGTTATTGTAATACGATCAGGTTAAACCAACCTAATGCTCCTATAAGTTAATATAATCTATTCATTGACCGATAACAAATGATAAAATGGTGTTGTGACGTGAACTGAAGTCGGCACCCGTAACGTTCAGATGAGCTGTCCGAAAATGCGTCACGTCACACTCACTGATTATAATTACGTTTGTATCGACCAACACTCGACAACTCTAATCTTGTGCAGATTCATCCTTACATTACCCGCTGACGTACGTAACAGTCTCCCTACATGTTTAACACGTTACATTTATAGAGCTCTGTAATTGTTATTTGCACGCGTTCGTCATGATGATTATCTAATTACCTAACTCTTTGGACTGTTACGTTATTTTATTTTGAGATTGTCATGTTTACATACGGACTACTTAACTGAACAAATCTGGAAACTATACGGCAATCTATGTAGTACATAGTACTATAAATAATTGAATAACTTCACGTGCATGATCTGTCAAAAGTTAATTAAACGATTGGAACGACTAATAATTACACCTACGCACAACGTAAACCTAAAAAATTTCATCCGTAGTCACCAATTAGTTGTTAGGCATCATTGACTTAAGATGAATGTGATGTGTTTGTTGTATCTATGCGGTTTTACTAAACGTATGAATTGGTTGGTTCAAACACATTTTGACGTTGAGAAATAATAATGTCTGCAGTTCAATATACTTCAATGATAGGTGCCTATGTGACATACTTTTTACCCAATAACACTGATGCTAGAGCAAATGTTTCATAATGGTGTGGTGACTTCAGTTATGTTACTGTGTAACAAGAAGCTTGGGGAGTCATGCTGGCTCTAACGTCATCACCCTCCTCATTTCTCCCTATTGATACACCACGTATTATACCACTGACGCACATCACTTATATCTCAATTTTTTCGATAACTAACTTGAGTGTTTGGGTCTCATATCGGGTGTAAATCAAACATTGCATTTACACTGTAATATTTTGCGTATCCATCGACGTCATTTGGATTTGTGTGTACGTAACACTTATGTATTCTTATCATTTATTATCTAACTTATAGTACCTACATATCTAAGTTAAGTATTTCGTAATCCGATAAGTATGGAACACATAATTTATATAAGTACTAAGCTATAAAATGCCATTATCTATTCTCCTATTTAAGAAACCTTATTTGAACTTGGATTTTGCCATTATAAATAAACAATTAATGGTGCATATAATCCAAGTTCAAGGTTTCTGCTCTTGTCATCGCTACGACTCGTTGACGTGGTCAGCCTACTGTCAGTTTACCTTGCATTCTTTATGGTAGGCAATTATAGTTTGAGCGGCGTGGTCATAACATAATGGGTCCGGCCGTTATGCCCCCATTCCGGGTTGCCCCGGCCGGTATGCCCCCTCATTGAAAAAATTGTTATTCCGGTTTGCCCCCGGCCGTCTTGCCTCCATTTTAGTTTTAACAAGACACCTGAGCAAATACCGTTGAAAACAAAAGTGTTTTTCAATTTAAGTTATTTTATACCATGTATCATAGTATGATAATTTCCTATATTTTGTTTGATTGGTAATGTTACGCATTACTGTAAATTAATAAGATGATTATACAAACAAGAAAGTGACTTTAAAATATCACCTAAAACATTGTAGACGAATGTAGACAACCCCTCATCACTGCATCTACCTAATCTACTGTTATCTACATTGGCTACGCACATCAGTCATGATGATTATACTCTTAATTTCCATTTATTATTTTAAAAATTGTCTACTCAACTGTACTGAATCGAATATCATGATTAAAAGAGAAACTGGGCGGCAACGCGGCTGGGGGCAAACCGGAATAACAAATTTTTCATTGAGGGGGCATACCGGCCGGTGGCAACACGGAATGGGAGCATAACGGCCGGACCCAACATAATCACTATATAAGTATTATAAAACAATTCCCTTGTCACGTCTGTCTGTATGTATGTTCCCAGTGATCCTATAAACCTCGGGCTACGTTAACTATAGGTAGAGTTTTATCTTACTTAATATTAAATTTTAAAGTATTACAGTAGCTGTAAAATTTGTATCATTGTTACTTATGAATGAATACTCCTACGAGAATTCTCACTTCGAAGTGTAAAGATTAGATAAAGGGTGAAAATGCGAAAACATTGCTATGACGTCACATAAAATTAGCGGAAGGTTGTTCAGATCAGCGTGCGTCAACGGACCACCTGTTGATCGACCGCTAATATTGCCCTTGTGTGGTAAACTTAGTCGGGGCCGGGCTGTTGGGCGATCGATATCAATGACGTGCGGTCTCATTCATAAACAGGGAGGCTCTCCTCCTCGCCGCAATATGTCCCCACCTTCCCCACACTACAAGTTCCTGTTAAACGTGGTAGCGTCATTCATGAATGGTGTACACATGCTTATGATTCGCAATTTGTAGCCGAGAACTTAACGTTAGGATACCTATTTCTTGGAAATATGAAGAACGTGATGATAACAAATTGTAGGTAAATTTTGTTTTTGTGCTATAATTATGTAATGCATGGCAGCCAATGACCCGGCTCACTTAATCACTGTGCTTGTGGTGTGTTTTATTTAATAAAGTTGTAAATAAGATTAATATGGTTGAAACTAATTTAAAAATATGTTCCGACTTTAAAAATATCGTAGTGAAGAAAATACTGAAATACGGTTATTTTATTTAATTAAATACGGTTTCAATTGCATTTCCCATTGTTAGAGCAGTTAGAACTGTGTTAAATGCTTAGGTAGGTCTGTCTGTAGTCTGTAGTAATATTCTTCATTCGGGACTGGCCCCGACCTCAAAAAATACTCGCATATGAACCTGAAGATTTTTTCATCTTCTTATGTGTAAATAAAATAGTTACATAATAGGTATAACAACATATTAATATACCAATTTAACAAATACTTAAATAGCAATGAAATGTATAATCGTAGGTATTTTCAAATTGTTATAGTGCATTGATAAATTGGTGCGCGGCATGTGTGGTGCAACGCGTCAATTGGCGTTGCACTACACATGCCGCGCACCAATTTGTGCAAAAATGCTCATAAAATATTATGCAACGGACAAATTTGCTATCAGTACTGTGTCAGTACACCAAAACTAGTTAAACAAGGGGATCTACACACTTCGGTAGCAACTTTTGAAGAACGAATCTAATATAAATGGCGGCGACATTATGCTGCCGCAATTCAACTGTTTCTTTAGTTAGCTTTCAGTAAAGTATTGATAATACAACATCAACAATGCGGCTGAAACAGTTTATTAGTTAGGAGTGCCTACTTAAATAATATGCGTTAAAATTCTGTAGTCACTCAGTGTAATGTAATAGTTACGTAAGTATTACATTACACTGGGTGACTACAGAATTGTGATTTTAAATTTGAATTGCACTAAATTACAACTTTCGCAGCGGTTCTCAGAATATTTTCTGTCACGGTGTGCGAAATACCTCGCTTACCTAAACTGAAACAACTACTATAGACGTGCTATTAGCACCAATGCGATGCGACAGTCGAATTATAAATATGTTTTTGTAGGTGAGGCAAAAAAAATGTTTGCATTGTTTCATAGTTTTTTTTATTCCAATAAATTGTGTTTGCATTCTATGCGGGAGGTGAGTAATCACTGTCTTGATAGGTAAATTATTACAAACAGTAGTGTGATTACACATATTATGTAATCAATAAGTATATAAGACGAGTATAGTCGCCTAATATTAGGTAGGTACTACTTACTATTACTGTCCATCGGAACCCTTTTTCTTCAAAGTGATATCTCGTTTTACAGAAAACGAGATATCACCTTGAAGAAAAAAAAAAGGATTCCGGCGGAAAAGGGACTTTGCTAAAACGAGTTATCTTGTCACCCGTACAGGGGAGCTCCATTGTTGTAGTGAGTCTATCTGTAGATAAAAAAAGAAGAACAAGGATTTGTGCAAGTTGCTCCCGAAGAAAAGAGGTTAAATAATGTGATGTGTTTATTAGCTACCTATTAGTAGCGAGGTATATCTTGTGCTAAACTTAACTTTATATTGTACTTGTTCGATCTCCATTAAAAAGGCTCTTTTTACTCTGTACCTAATCAAAAACATCTTGATGATAATATTACACAGAATACCTACCTATGAATTAAAGTCTACATTTTATCTTAGAAGGTAAAAACTACAATCATTCCGGTATCAGAATATGTACATCGGCTTGTAGTAGACCTATCGTGGCCCTGGCATTGCCATCCTCTTGATAGCCTTCAGCCAGGTGAAGAGCGGCGTCCGGCCATGATTCCGGATGACATTCTACTGAACACGATCGATGTGACGTCCTTGAACCTGCCTTCTATGTATCACGCATGCGCCTGGAAATGTCGAACGTCATCTCGTGACCATGGCCACGAAACAAGTGCCACCTACCCCTTAACCCCAACTCTTGCAGGCCCCCACACACCCTGCCATTCATCTCGACTCTTGCGGCGATGCTCCACAACCGGCGTCTCGCTTAATTCATTGTCAACTTTGGCATTTCTTATCGATTGTAACCTTTCAAATACAACCTGTTGAACTTTAGAAATTGTTTTAAAAGATAACAAAGTTTGTTGACAGAAAATATCATCATGTAGTACCTACGCTTCTGTTAAATTAAGTGTGGGCTTTGCATGACCTTTAACTTATGTTTCGATATTTTACTTTGGTTTACATTTTTTGGATATATAATGGCGTTTTTATAATCTCTATTTCTGTTTTTTTTTGAGAATATAAAGTAAGTTATGCTTATATAAAGTTGAAAGTATAAACTGATGTGAATTGATTATTTATTAGTCATGTGATTAGCACGACGCGTTGTCGCGACGTTGCACCGCGACAATGAGACTAAGTAGGCGAGCACGTAGGGCTACGTATGAATGAATTTACCGTGGGCGGCAGTGAGCGAGCATGGCCCATTCATTCATTAACTTGAGGCCATTCCTCATGAATAATACCATAACAAAAACTGTCAATAACACTAACTTTGTTTGTTGTGATGGCATGGCATTTGTTTCGGCTTATTTGTTTTCTTCGCGTAATAGGTGACGTTTGAGACCATTCATTAAAGCCGTATATGTTTCAGTTCGTAGGATTAATACTGACTTTTGTTAATGAAGATATATTTATTAGAGTGACCTTTGACTGTATTTGAAAATAACTTGGTCTGCCAAGTTTTAGTCCTTCCACCAGTAAGTAAGTAAATAATATAAATATATAATATATAATAAGTAACAGGATAAGAATACTATATTCAAATGAAATAGTTTCGTTTCAAAGTCCAATTTTGTTTTGAAGTTTTCTAAAACATATGAAAATGTGCTCTACTTCGATGTTGAAGTTTGTGTATGAGCACCTCGTGAGCAAGGTTTTGTTCAGTAAAAGGAGTTGATGCGTAGGAGTCAAGGTAAGGTCTGCGAGTTAGAAACTGGCGAACGTTAGAAGCATTGTTGCCGCCAACACACTAGCTGAACTATTGCCGCAGGCCGTCTGAACATATTGCCGACTCCTTTGATCCCAATTTTTTATTGGCATAACGGCAGTTTAAAGTGCCTATGTACAATACAATTTTGATAATTACTAGTTGACTATTGGTCTATGGAAAGAAGCAAGCATCTTTAATAAACTCTACATTTTCGTTTACAAAGAAGTCAATGGCAAACATTTCTTTTTTCAACCCTTTTAGTCTCCCACTGCTGGGCACTGGTCTTTTCTACACTATCTTACGAGTTGAGAGAGTTTGGGTCTTAATCCACACACGCTGGCCAAATGCGGGTTGGTGGATGTCATATCTCCTCGAACGATAAGTACTTATACACGCCGGTTTCCTCGCGATGTTTTCCTTCACCGATATTAAGCAGCAGCGATGTAACTATTCACGCAAATATGTGTAGGCACAACCGGGAATCAAACCTGCGATCTTATATTTATGAGGCGTGGCCCGTAGCGCTGCGCCACCGCTGCTCTTCATTAAATTAATATGCATTAAAATATAATACCTAGAGGGTACATCAACAGTTTGTTTGTTATTCAATCTTAAATCTTTGATATATAAAGAGAGTAAGTAAGTTCACCTATGAATTGTTTATTATGATGGTAATTTTATTTAGTATAGTGAGCTCTATCGGGCAAAGTAATTAAACAGAACATAAGTCAGTAACAGTGACCGATCTTGACCTGGCTAGTTAGTTCGCTTTTGGAATTGTAATTAACAATCTACTTGTACGATTGTCATCAACAGTTACAGTTAGTTGTAAAATCCGTCAGGAACTCTATGAATATTTATTATTATATTTATTTTTTTTTATTTATTTATCTGTTTCATATCTGCGTACCTAATGAACAATGATGCTGATTACTACATGAAATTCTTATTACTTTTAGCGGAAAGATAGCTGAGAGTATTTTGCATACTGAACAATTTATCTGGGTCTATGCCATCACTATCTACATAGGTATGCATGATATAACCATAATAAGTACCAATATTGTAAAAAATATGTTACTAAGTGGTAAGAAATAATAGGTACATGACCTGCCTACTATTGTACTTAGCTAGATATAAAAATTGGGCCCTAGTAAATAATTAAATCTTTGATAAACACACTGGAACCACTTCTAGTGTCCCACTGCTGAGCACGGGTCTTTTCTCAAATATCTTACGAGTTGAGAGAGTTTAGGCCTTAATCCACACACGCTGGCCAAGTGCGGGTTAGTGGATGTCACATGTTCTCTTGCCTTGTCATCCAATGAAATCTTTGAAATGTTATTATCATAAATGAAACAATGAACAAATATTTTGGAAATTGTTACAGATCTATTCTGAAACATTAAAATAACATGAGTGTCTCAGACACGCGACCAGACTCGCTGGGACGCTAATTAGATAAACGAGCCGTGTGGCGGGGTCCCGACCGCAATTACGAGTTGCAGCGCAACCCGTAAATAATCAACGATATAGGACGCCACTTGTGGCTGACTCAACTCGGTCACCAATTACTATTACCTACAGTCAGTACCGCTAACTTGGCAAATCGCTATCTCGGAATATGACACTGCATTTAGCATACTAGTTTAACTAAATCACTGTAATCCGTCTTATATTTATCTGGCTATACGTCACGTGCCCACTTGCTTCAACTGCTTCTAAGCGTTTGACCCAGACTGCAATAATTTACCGATCAGCCAATTTTATTGATGGTTTAGCGTGGGTATTAGAGGAATTAAGTTTGTCCATATGCATTCATATACTTGCACGGAGCGCTCCGGGTTTAAGCTGCTTTACATTGTTTGCTCTACATTCCTTGTTGACACTGTCGCCACTTCACACTACTATTTTTTATTTATAAGGCAATTTAAGTTAAGTCTGTTTTTGTCACTTAATACATATTCAGTTATTTTAATTCTATAAATAATTCAATACCATATTTCTAAAACAAATTGAGAATTGGTATATAGGTGCATGATTGAGTTGGTACCTATAAGTTAGTTAGTTAAGTTCGGAAATATTTTCACAAACACATAAAGAAGCAATTCTAATCGGGTTAAATGTTTTGATTGTCATACCAGGAAGTATAGGTATAATGTTATAGCACTTAATATGATACATACCAGACTCTTAATGAGTTTTAAGACTGATGAGATGTCATTTCGCGGAAGCTAAGAGCGCTATATTTTGTGTTACCTAGTACAATAAATTAACTGTGACAAGGTCAGCAGTAGGTATCTACTGCAGCTTTTGTGATGTACACATTGTCCAGTATTCAACCAATTCAACCGCGGTCAGGGTCATGCTCTTGTCCATTAATTAGAGTATCCGTATCTTTTTCTCAACGTTAAACACTTTAGTTAGGGTTCCACAAAAAAAATAAAATTATATGACACACCAACCGACCGTATCTATGGTAAACTAATTGTAAATGCGAATCTCTTTTTACTTATCTAAGATATTGTTGTAACTACCAATTCAGAGAAAGTCTTGTAAAATATCGGTGCGGTTTACAAATATTTGAACACTAGCCCTAGATTCGCTTCGGGTGTAATTTTGGTCACCCCGCCTTTGCACGGTCAAGTTATTGCTGCTAGTGTAGGCTGTCTATTGTAAATGTTCCCATCGGTATGTCGCAAGTTAAATCCCGTTTTGAATCAAAAAGAGTGTTGGGACTTTGTAATTCCTAAGTTAAGTAAGCTGTCGGTTCTGTGCCCGATTTCCTACTGTTCGTGTAGATTAGCCCATCCGGCGTCCCTTTGAACTGAGAATTGGGGGGAATAGAGACCGCACTTGTGTTTGCGCACTTCAATATAGGTTATCTCCTACGTATTGGCTATGGAAACACTGCTAAAAATGTATCTTTTAATGTATTGACCTTTATCTCTTTTTAAACGATGTACTTATACCTATCTATAGCATTGGGTTTAGTGTGCTGCATTAGAGCGATCTAGTTCCATACGTTTTTAACAGTTTAATAGTCTGAAAATTTATAATAAGCCTTCTTAGACAACATGGATTTTAAATAGCTATTTTTCTAATATGATTACGAAGTTTATTGCAGAAACGGATACATTGCCTCATGAAAGAGGTACCGATTTTGTAAAGACGTGTATGATGTGCAGCAAAATCATTCTTGTTTCTAGTATAATATGAAGTATACCTACGCGCATCGCTTGTTTTTTCAAATTCGTAGGTAATATTCATATGAGTACCTATTAATACACTCGTGACACTCGAAATATTAATGTCTTTGAATATTTCTCTTCAGGAAACACTGGTTCCGAGTTTGTGAATAGCTCTTAGACTCAAACTGCAAAATAAGATCGCCTCAATGTCAGCAGCATTTCCCCAGAGAGAATTTCATAAAATATGACAAAGTGAAAATAACTAAAATAACTGTAGAAGTCTCATCAACAGTGAACCTTTTAATTGATTTTCCGGATAATTTATCTATTTGAGGTAGCTAGCCGCTATAACTTAGAGTATAGTGATACCTAAAAATATTAAGGTCGTCGAGTCCCCGTATCGACTCGAGCCGTTCAGTATTATTTGTATGAAACTCAACTGCAACGCACACTAATCGTAATCATAACGTAATCGCCTTGCGTCGGAACAAGCTCACGAACCACGATGCGGTGCATAGTCGACTTGCAGTTCCCGAGTTTACGTCTCTACGTACTTTAGTTTACGTCTTTTGTCGTCTTTTTGTCCACCCGCGGCCAGCGTTGCCGTACTTGTTGTAATTATACTGGTGCTGCTTAGCCATCAACCAGCCGCCGCCGTGAGCCGTAAGCGCGGCGTCACATAGCCGTAGCCGAATCGACAACTCATTACATGCTTACGTAAGGTTGACGCCTGGTTGGTAATTATGAATATAATTATTCATTAGGTGCAATCAAAAATACTTTCTTGTATTAATAAGCATTAGTTTGTATTGAATACTGATCAATATTAAGTGTTAACAAAATTTATGTTCAAATGATTGATTTATTACGCAGAACCCACAAGCTAATAAAGATTGCGGTTTAATATTTTTTATCCGTGAGGAAGTGAACAGATGGATGAGTCAAAGCCGAGGGCACGCGTCCGTCAAGATAGCAATTACTGTTTTAGTACATTAAGCGAGTTATTCAAAGACGTCGAGCTTAATTAAGTGTGCTTAATGTGCATTATGCGGATGAAATATATTGTTGTAAGTCCATGACATGTGATACATGTCTGCTGTGAATGATCACAACTATGAAGAAACTATGAAGTTTGTAAGTTGCGTTTGGAGCCAGAGTTAACGATGTGGCCTTTATACCAATTATTATAAATACGTAAAAATATATATATACTTTATAAAAATATATACTTTAGGAGAGGCCTATGTCCAGCAGTGGACTAGGATAGGCTGATGATGATGATGATGATGATGATGTAAAAATATAAAACTTATATTTAGAGAAAATAATGAAGTACAAAGAAAAATAAAAATCTTTCCTCTAATTGAGATGTAGAGAGGCTAATTAATATAAGATTTTTTAAGTCCGTCTCAAGCCAAGATTTTATATAGGTCGTGATACTTATTTTTACATGTTTATTGTGTGAGTTGTAAGAATTGAATATAATATTCTTAGTAAGATCAGTAACGTGTATATTTATTCCCTTAGCAAATTACTTCCAGTAAAATATCTTAATGTCTTTGCTGTCATAAAATTGTAAGGAATATTTAAAAAAAAACAATAATCCGTAATAACTATATTTATCTAGAATATTTTAGAAGAACATAACATTTGTGTCACGGTCTTGTGGGATAATAGAAAAATGTGGTAGGTACTCTGTACTTGACAACCTTTTGAAAAAATAAAATAAATGGAACGCAGAAGGAAATTGCAATTTCCTTATGATTGAATCCGATACTGTCGGATTAAAAGGTCCACAACAATTTTCCAAACAAGCTGTCAAATACCGTAATTAAGCTTGCGAGATTAACGACTATCTTAGTATTAATTTTTGATCACACATGGTATATTTAAACATGGAAAGTCTAGGGGGTCTAAACATCCGCCTTTTCCCAAGCTTGTGGTTAGCCGTCAACTACGCGTTTAAAAACAAAAGAATACTACTTGTCGCGACTGTTCTTCTGTGATTCTATGAGAGTTCCGTTACAAACATCTCTGAACTCACACACAAAACAATTTTATTTTCTTATAAAATATTTAATCTCAACAAGTGTCATCAAATGACGTGTATTGTAATAATTTCAAGACAAAACATTAATCGTCACCTATTATCTATCTAATAGCATATTGTTTTGGAACATATTATTCCTGGATAATGGTGTGGGTTATACTCTCAATTTGTTTATATCCCCCTGTGAGGCATTTTTCTGTCAAAATAACATTGTAGGTGTAACTTTTTATTGCCTCAAATAAATAAAAGAAATAATAAAAAAAGCATTTTATTTTATTTTATGCGATATTCTATTCGGTGATTGTTAATTTTTTAACACAACGGTGTTCACATCAGAAACATATTATTGAAATATGCTCTCGTCTGAATGTCTTGTGTCGCGTGAATCTGTTTTATTTTATAAAAATAGGGCGATTGCACAAAACTTACAACGAGACGAATTGGCTCTTATCCAATTTTACAACACGGATACTATTATAATCGTCGTTATTTTGTTTTTAAAAAATGCTAAAGATGAAAATGATCTGAAACAGCCATATTAGCTTTTTTCTCACATACCTACCTACCTCGTAAATTATGAATAGATTCATTACTAGAGAGCAGTTTATTAGCACTACTTTAATTATGCCTTATTGTGTTACTTATTAGATAACATTAGTCATTAAATTAACAAACCTATGATCTATATTCGTCGAAGACATAGCTATTACTTACAATAACAGTAGAACTAACTTTTGGGTTTACCTAAATTGACATCTCTGAGCAAAAGACGTTACCCGAGACGCTTTTGTCACGCAGGAATTTCACAGAAGATTTTTATCAAGTCGACCGGCATGCTTAGTTGTTATTCGTCTCGAGTTAAACGTAAAATTTAGTATAATGTGTTATTTATAAGTACATAAGCAGATTTGGAATGCCAATTGTCTACTTCCTATCTTAACTGACTTCGAGCAATAAAATGGAGGTTTTCAAATCAACTGTCTTTTTAATGTTTGTTACATAATTCCTTCTTAAAATTGACTACAAGCCCTGAAGGAAAAAAATGTGAACTGACCCAGTATGAAAAGTATTTCGGCAGATGATACTAAGTAAGTCAAAAAAAATTCTTTACCGTCTCTTTCGGGCGGTAAATTTAAGTAGGCATTACTAGGTCTAGGAAAAAGGTATTAACTCCTGGCTCTGGGCCTGTGTAGCGCAGAAAATGATCGGAGTCTGTGGGACTTTATAGCTTTACTTTTTATCTTTAAAAGTTTAGGTACTTTCTATAGTGAACAGTAAAGTTTTACTGGCTTAGTGTATCACATTTGAATAGGAGGGAATAGGGATACGTTTGAGGTGTTTAAAATATGGTGTTGAAAGTGGATGAGAAGATCAGCTGGGCAGATATGATTACAATTGACGGCGTATTGGAAAGAGTAAAGAAAAACGAAGGGTAATAAAAACTATACAAAACCGGAGAGGAATACGACATGATACCTTTAATAAAAACATTTTAGAGGGGAAGATAGAAGGAAAGCGTGGAAGTGGAAGATCAAGAATAAGCTACATGAACCAATTAAAAGAAAAGGTTGGTGTAATGTCGTAAAGGGAGGTGAAAGAAGCTGCTCTAGATTGAGCCAAATAGAACCGGATTCATCAGGTGCACCAACAAGGACCTTAAATTAAAAGAAGTGTATCACAACTTTTTACCGCACTAGGTTTTCCATAATTTTTTTTAATGATCTATCAAACTACAAGAACACTTATGAGTGACGTAGAAAATTTAATTTGCTCAAGTACCTACTCAAAATGTGGTACCGCTCAAAAGCGACGACATGATGCTGACAGGTATTTTCTGACATAGTAGCAGCCTCCCAAACATAGGTCAAACATGGATAATCTAACTATAATTAAACTGGTAAGGTAATATTTATCTTGCAAATAATGAACAAATGCTGCCACTCTATATTTTACTACTATTTGTAATAAATATTACAGAGGTAAGTAGAAAGTTTCAACATTATTAGAGACTGGCGAAGGGCTCTTAAAATGTTCAGGGGTGCATGATTTCCGTAAGTATCATCTAGGAAATATAAGAAACAAATCTTTTTACTAACTACTTATATTTGTTTACAAGAATTAATGAACCATCCCTACTGTGTGTCCATGTTACTTACTATTCCTTATGTCTTATCTGGTAAGGCACTGTATTAAATTTCTGTTTTAGAATAAGTAATCCAGATATTTAAGTCGGTAGGTAAGTACTTGAAATCTAGATTTAGATAAATTCATGAATTCATGTCAGCATTGTAAACTTCCGGCCTCCATATCCATGTCAGACTAGGCACAAGCAGGTAAATATGCTGTAAGTATATTTACATCGTTTGCAATTTCCAGAAGCTACTTGACTGCACGTGACACGAATTATATGTAGACAAATGAGACTGACTCAACGCTCTGCCTGGTATTTTTTTCAAACCATTAAACCTGCTTTGAAGTGTACGAGTAGATACATGTTTGAGATTCCGACATAGATTGGCGACAAAAAAGGCCGATATCGTTTTAAAGGAACACTAATTACGACTACTAAAAACGATGTTTTATGGTGGCTGTCGATCGTTTGAATCTAAGTGAACTGAGTCAGCTGTAATCGATACAGTGTAATTGCGTATCGAGTGAGACAATGACGGTGGACGGTCAGAAACTGATCGTATCGTATGCAGCTACGCAGTTACACGAGTTTAAGTAATTGCGGGAACGGGCATTGTTAACCAGTCGACGCAAATTGGGTATTACTAATAATTTATTGGTTTTAATGCAAGCTCGCATTGTCGTACCACTGCTTGAATATGTATCGTTTGGGCTTGGCCATGGCGATGGGCCCTAATGATAGCAATTGTTCTCCATCATTGGACACACAGGTGCATGGCAATGCGATCGAGGGAAAATGCGATTTGCTTGTCACAATTGTTCTGCTACTCACACAATAAACTTTTAAACAGATTTAGAAAGCGTTATTTTCTATTGTTTCTGTTTTTGGAGTCTTACTTACAGTCGGTAGCTAGTTATATGGTGTCAGCGTAGAACGGTCAATAATAATATTTACGTCAGTTTTCCATAGTTTTAATTAACTGAACTGCTTACTCGGCTCGACTACTCCTACAGATATAATATCACGTAGCGGCATATCTCTCGTTAAGATTTTAGACGTATCACAAATTCCGGTAGTCGGCATTTCGGCGTGGTAAAGCAGATCATTTGGAGGCACGGGCAGAAGCTTACAATTGTCTAGCAAAAGCTAGATTGTCAATTTATGTGTGATGACGTGAGACGGCGCGGGATGCTTCAAAAGCACGTACGTGGCCTGTGGCACCGCGGGCTGCTCAAAGCGAGTACTTCGCGTATCGCACATCTGAACGTCCTAAGAGGTGTAACAACCTCATGTGGGCACCTCTGACGACCCGACTCTCATCTGCCGTAGGTAGCGTGGGATGCACTTTTTGACAGTATCGGCACGGTTCAAGAAGCTCTTATGTGAAATTATGATAATATCATTATAGGCGCCGCTTTTGGGTGCTTTAGTAAGTACTTCAAGCTCATACGGGCATGAGTGACTCATTCAGATTTTTGAGATACTCTAGGAATCGTTTATATTCAGCACTGTCAGTTGGCGCTTTATTGAGTAGAAATTACCTACTTAACTAGATAGGTATACAAAGGTTCTACTTAACTTTTGTTATTTTGTTAGTAACCCGACCAAGAGACAAAGCTAATTGTGACTAAAGTCTTATAAGATTTTTATGAATAAGACCGTAAGTATTTTCCGTAGACATCTGAGGTGGAAACGGCATATTGCACTTTTTACCATAGGTAATTTACAAACCTTGACGCAAAAGAGGGACATTATAACTTTGACGTGTGGATCTGTAATAATATGTATACAGGTACCTATATACCCCCTTACTAAATAACTATGTTAAAGGTGTGAAATGCTATTCTATGTTTTGTCTCTGTCAAATGATTTAAAAGTGTCAAATATGAAAAAAAAGACAGAATTTAAATCATAAACATACATCCTTTATTAGTAAGAGGGCTAGTGTACATGTTTAAGATATTGTAGCTCTTAAAGGAATAGCCCGTCTTTGATGCGGTTTTCTTCATTTTTTTAATTTATAGCAAACCCAAATTCTAAAAGTTAGGTGTAACCTAATCTTTAATATAAAAATAAATCGCAAAATGTGTTGGTAAGCGCATAACTCGAGAACGGCTGAACCGATTTCGCTAATTCTTTTTTTAGAATATTCCATGAAATACGAGGATGGTTTTTAGAGAAAAATTGAAAAGACTCCTCCGGAACAGCTTGACCGATTTTTATGAAAGCTATAGGTCGTATTCTGTTTTCGGACCCGGCAGGTGGCACTGCTTTACCGGGCAGGACGACGTCTGCGGAATCCGCTAGTAACTAATAAGTATATTACAAATTCTTAAACGTTAGGCAGCTTTACTATTTAGGCAGGTAAGCACGGTTATATATAAAAATGGTCAAGTGCTAGTTGGACTTGCGTACGAAGGGTTCGGTAAAATTTATTAACTAGCGAAGAGCTCGCCCGTTCCGACTCCTCTCTTCCCGAGCACAAAATTTTCATAAGTGCGAAATTTTTCTTTATTTTGATTCTGAAGGGAAAGAATGGTGCGTCCCTTATCTCCCTATGTTTAGCTTGGGTTCAATATAATCCGGTCGCGTTATAATTTCATATACTATCTCAACGTATGTACTTAATCGTTAAGTTGTAGGTACGTAGCTTATGTTACTAAGAAATAATGTAGCAATTACTGAAGCGTTCATTACGAACAAAAGTGCAAATCATTTTTCATTATAATTTTATATGTAGCGGTGCCTATATCTATCTATATTCATAAGATCAGGCTACAGCCCTTTAGCCGATGAACGGATCGACAGCGCTTAGTAATAGGGTGGCGTTGCACCCATCGGGTACGAGACCCTAATAACCATGTACTTAGTTATTTATATCTATTTTCTTCTAAAATATGATTGACTGCCTGAATTCTAGCTCTAACCAATCACGAACGAAAGCTGCTTACTGGCAACGCCTCTGTTAAAATGGGGGGAATTTTATACGAAACACCGCGTTAACGAGGTATATCGTAGGTAGATGTTTACCAAGAAAATACTTACTTTATTATTTTCTATTCTTGCTAATGGTAGTGTTTAAAAATCGATAGCAATAGAAAAAGGCGGCGGAGCAAAATATAAGTAGGTATACGTTATACAAACTTATAAATCTATGGAGTCATCAGGGTCAATTAATAATCGCAAATTTAGGTATATCCACATATAAAAATTCAAAAACTGGATAGAGTTATAAGCAAATAGGTTACAAGACCGCTCTACTGCAAAGTGCATAGGGTATAGGTACAATTATTTGGATAGAGCTATGTAAAGTAAATTTGTAAAAACTATACTACTAGAGTATACTACAAAACTGTTTTACATACTTATTGAACCTTACTCTTAGATAAAATGGTGCTTGTAACAAAAATTCCGACTATACAGGTATTATTATTATTCATCTCATTATTGTCTAAAAGTCGAATATAATATACCTAACAGCAGACCAGGTAGAGCTAAGGACAAAAATCCACCAAATTTTTCCCTCTGTCACTTCTATAAGATTGGCTAGGATTTTATTACCCAGATAAAGCCACTTAAATCTAACCACTACATTCGACTAAAATATTCTATTTGTATAAATGAATCGTATAAATATAAAAGTTCAAGTAGGTATAAGAAGCACTTATTTATAAAATGATTTAGGCATAAGATAAAATCTTCTCTTTATGAAAGGACTCTACGTAAAACAAAATACCGCCGGAGTGAAATTGAGCGAAGGCTAGGCGATGAGCAATAAAAGTGTGGTCATGAGATTGTGTTGTTTGCTGATCACACTTCATTGAAATTTAAAATTAACCAAAAATTAAGCAATTATGACGAAGTAAATAACGCACTCTCTAAGGTGGTTTTATTGGTTTAATGTGAATAATCTTTTACTCAATGATATGAAAACTATAATGATAAAGTTCTCCATGCCTATGCCTCTTTGCCATGTACGAGAGGCAAATCCAAATGTTAAAATTAATGGTAATGAGTTGGAACCTGTTAAGTCATCAGTTTTTTTAGGCATCACTATAGATTTTAAATTACAGTGGGTTTCTTATATAGATAAACTGTCCTGAAAATTAAGTTCTGCTGCGTATACAGTCAAAACAATTAGACGGCTCACTGATGTGGATACTGCTAGAATTGTTTATTTCAGTTATTTTCATAGTATCATGTCTTACGGAATTGTCTTTTGGGGAAATGCGGCTGATTTAGAAACCACCTTTATTTTACAAAAAAAAAGCTATAAGAGCTATCTACAAACTAGGAAGCCGTGTTTCCCTTAGAGATAAATTCAGAGACATAAATATTTTGACTGTCGCTTCTCGATATATAGAAAATTTATTGTATGTGCATAAAAATATTATGAAATTTAAAAAATTAAGTGATATACATAATTTAAATACTAGAAATAAGAACGATCTTGTAGCACATCATACTTGTCTCCACAAAATCAGTAACTCTTTTATGGGGCAGAGTGTACGTTTCTACAATAAACTTCCAAATAATATTCGGGAAATGACTATTAACAAATTTAAAATAATTATAAAATCTACGATCAGCGGCGATGAATAAAAATTCACTCAAAGATCAGATCGACCAACGTGATCGATCCCGTCACCTTATATTTCAAAGGCGATACTGAAATCTTAAATAAAGGCTTAAGAGTTATGCCAGGATCAGCCTTTGTTGTTTTGTCTTTTGTACCTAGTTATGTCAGTCCTAGTAAATGTCAAGGGTGCATACTGTTTCCACGTCTTTTTGGAGGAAATAGGTTTCAGTAGGAGGTAGAAATATACCTTAAATGTATAAATATAGGTACGGTCCAAATTAAAATACGCTGATGAAACCACTCTTCTTGCTCAAATAAAAGAAGATATGGAATGTCTGCTCACACCTGAAACAACAACAGCCAACTTCTGCAGACTTGTGGTCAACAGGATATATTCAAAATGATGACCATGCATTGAGCTGAACTACATTAACCTGACATCCCCACGATTGGCGATTATAAGGTTATTCAAAGCTACGCTTACCTTGACTTCGCCGTCACGAACACCGGTGCCTGTGAGGACGAAGTAAAAAGAAGATGTGTTATTACAAGATCTGCCATCGTAAAGGTTAATAAAGTCAGAAGTTAGAGATTATGAGAAGTTTAGCCTTCCCAATATTTCTATATGGCGCAGAAACATGGACGGTTGGCCTAAGAGGCCGACGCAAGATCGATGGGCTCGAAATATGGAGCTGGCAGGGACTACTAACTGCGGATACCTCGGCTCTGATATCTCGATCTTGAAAAACTAAAAATTAAAGAGAGATTTATCGTTAACTGTGCAGATACGAACCCTCAAGTATTTCGGATACATTGGCCAAAATTAACACTATACAGATAGAACGTCTCGTTAACCAAATGGGAAGCAAGCGTAGTCGACCACGTTGGAAAAAAGGAAAGAAAAGTCAACAAATGGAGAACGCAACAGGGACTGCATTAGCAGAGAAAAGGTATCGTCGTCAATCACGACCATTCTGCTCAGCAAGAGTGTACGACTGCGGAGAGAGAAAGAGAGACAGATAATTAAAATTTGACGGGTGTTGGTGAGATGCTTGTCACAGGTCGTGGGTTCGATTTCCACCCCAGATCGACTTTGTGTGATGAACATGTCTGTTTGCCTTGAGTCTGGGTGTAATTATCTTGTTAAGTATGTATTTACAAAGAAAAACTAGTATATTATCAATTATATTAGTATATTATTGACGGGTCGGTGGCGTGGTTGGTAAGATACTTGCTTTTCACGCCGCAGGTCGTGGGTTCGATTCCCACCCGAGACAAACATTAATGATGAACATTTGTGTTTGTGTCGAGTCTGGGTGTAAATATCTATTATAAGTAAATATTTACAAAAGAAAAGTATTATATTTATAGTATATACAAGTTATCTGGTTTCCATAACACAAGCTCTGCTTAGCTTGGGACCAGATGACTGTGTGTGTTAACGTCCCAAAAATATTTATTATTTATTTATTTATTTATTATTTATTTATTATATGGTTTCCAAAGAACAAGCTGTGCTTAATTTGGGATAACCATGAGTGTTATTGTCCCAGAATATTATTATTAAGTTCTAATAACAGTTCCAAAATGCCAGAACATTTTTGGTGAAAGAAATTAGATTGTATTTTTAACCGACTTCCAAATAAAAACGGAGGTTATATGTTGCACTGTATGTATTTTTTTATGTATGTGCAGCGATTTTTCCCCCAATTGTGGACTGATTCTCAAAGTTCTTTTTTATTTGAAGAAGTTTACTTCTGCGGTGGTCCCACTGTCACCATGTTAGGACTTAGGACCTGATGACAGAATTCCAGGAAAATCACGGATAACCCTGAAATTTATGTGCTTTTTATGTGTGTTTGCGAATAATTACGCCCGTTCTTTTTTTGTTGGAAAGGTGATAACCCAAGACTAGTACCTTAATAAGGAAACCAGGATCTGATGATGAACCATCGAAAAACGTAGGAAAAGCAAGTGCTTTTGTTAATTTTCGTTAAATATTTGAAAGCACTACTACTTATTGAAGGTCTGAAGTCGATCTGATGATGGATTCGAAACAGTCAAGGGAACTCCTCAACAATTTACAGCAAATATCTGATGATTGGGCTTGACTAATCTGTATTGATAAGAACTATACACCTAGCTGTGTGGTGACTGTCTTTACGGATCTGATGATGAAGGCAACCTTCTCCACGGTTTGCAGTAGATACCTTGTGTTTGGACTTAATACATTACCTACTATAGATGAGAACTTAGCACCCATATGGGTTATCACTAAAAATTGTAAACTAAAATAATTTTTAACAAAAAAATAAAACCTACTTCAAAAAGGAAACCGTAAAAATTTAAAAATTGAATTTACTTACCTTAAGTGATTCGCATTTTTATTAAGTTAGTCAGAAATATTTAATAAGTATTTTATATTATTCGAAGTAGGTGTCAAGTAAATACTACAACAACTTTACTCTATGAGAAAGATGGCACCGACATCGAGTGATATCAAATACTTAATAAATATTTAATGATTAACTAAATCAAAATACGAATCACTTTGTGCTAAGTTATTTTATTTTTTACTTTCCTTGTTGTAGTCAGTTTTTTATAATATTATTTAAACTTTAAAGATTGGTTTAGCCACTCTGCTCCCCAGTGAGACGTACACTGAAATATATAGGTTTCATAGGAGATCCATAACCCAAATACACAAAAATATCTATCAGCTCTAATTAAATAACTAAGTACGTAGTTGGCATTTATTTTAGTACAGTATATGTAGATTTTAACATTTGTCCGTTAATACGTACCTAACGGTGTCACAATATATGCAAATACAGCTAAGCTGCACGATAAGAATATCAAATTCATAATCTTACAGTTAGGGACATTGTAGAGAGTTATTTCGTAAACGTCAGCGTTCACGGGCTTGAAATAATTCGGATCAGCGTTCCGGTACTCTGTTATCTGGACCGGACGGCGCTAATCGGCTGCGTCTGCGCAGGCAACGCTATCATGTTCACCCAACTGACCATCAACATTACTATAATTCTGTCATTTATTTAATAGGTACATGGTTTTACTTTTGATTATTAGTTTAAGCTTAGAACAACATTTCGTGTTACGATTTATGTCATTATTCCACGTCATGTGTCTGAGTAATGTAGTTTCTCAACAAAGTGGAAAAAAGTAGTTTGTATTTAATTATTATCATTGATCATGATGGTTACGAAATGAAGTAATTCAGTCTAAGAAGTCATAAGCAGGAATAGTGTGCAGTGCAGTGTGGAATAGTGTACAAATAGCAAAATTCCAGAACGGCCATTGAATGGACAGTACTAAGTGACTGCATTTAGTGAAGTATTTAGTCTCGTACAATACTCTTCGTGTCAGCTTGGGGTCAATTGGATGTCACCACATGCTACATGTCAGGTATTAGCTAAATAACTCTGGTAATTCAGCTATGTATATTCTACAGGTTTACAAGGTTACAAGGTTCTACAGGTTTAGGTTGATATTAACTTAATAATGTCTACTTATATGATTAAAGGTATTCAAACTTTTATGTGTATAACAATTGGCGAATATTGTAACTCTTTATAGGTAGGCATCTAACTAAAATCATTAAACAAGTTTTATAACGACAGCTATTTATTTTAATCTAGCGCTAACCGGTTTTGCATTTAGAACTGTTTGTCTTTCATACATTTTGTTAGAAATACTTAAGTCTATAATAGTACCTAGTGTTTAGCTTACCATGTGAAGTGGGCGTGAAGTAAAGCGCAAACAGATCGTCGACAGAGGCGGTGTTGGCAGTGGGATGCATCGGCGGTTGTGCGTAGGGCTGGGGTTGCGCGAGCGGCGGCGGCGGGCCCCCGTAGTGCAACCCGCTCGGGCCCGCCTCCACCAGAAGCTGCATGTGTGATATGTCCACGAATTCGTCGCCGTCGCCGCGACCCAGCTCCTCGTCCTCCGGCCGGCGCATCGCGATCACCGAGAGCATCGCACGAGCGCATTCCCGCACTGCACAATCCACACCACTGAGTGCGCGTTACCACTACACCTCTCACATTCGAACCTCTCGGGACCTAGTCGGCACCGGCGCTTGCGCCTGTCCACGACTGCTTAAACTAGCTTAAGTTTCTAACTTTTAGAATTGACGCAATCAAAGCACATTACGAATAGGAATATATAAACACGGCACGTTAATCACACTATAGGGTCACGAGTATCTAATGATAAATGAACACAGATTTCACATGCGGAGTGTCGTCGCGCCGAGAACGCCACATCCTCGACTGAGGCACAGCCAGTGCTACGAGCGAGGGCGTGCAGCACACAGCAGGCCGCCCCCGTGAGCGCGGCGGTCGTCGTTCGCCGCGCACCCTATCAATGGATGCCAGCCACCCGGTCGAGGTCGGCGTTCATTCACGACGCGACGGTCTCGTTAATGGCGTTAGAGCCGGGCGTCCTCGCACGGCCGGCAGCGTCGTCGCCCACGTGCGCGAGAAAATGGCGCGGCAGCGTCGCGACTACGAAGGGAGGCGCGCGAAAAGCGCGGGGCACACAAGTGTAGTGATGGGCACGCGGCGGCGGGCGGCGCGAGCGCGCGGGCGGCGCGTGGGCGCGGAGGCTCGGCGCGCTCGCGTCACGCCACCAGCCTGCTCCACGCGCTCCTAGCCGGACACTTTCTCTACGCGCTGAATCACGATCTACATTTGAACGCTATACGCGCGTCCGCCGGGTGACGGATCCCTCTGACCGTTTTGGCTATGCTACAATTAGACGATGGCACGCGTGCTCCCGTGACGTAGGTAAAGCAATCTGAATAGTTCGGACGTTACGTAGTTTGGATAAATTATTGGTTTTTGCTAAAAATACGGCCTGGTCATAGCTTTATCTACGTAATGAGACTAAATAAGACTTATAGTGTAATCATACTAAAACGACTGAAGTTGTTACTTTGCGAATAGCCTTCTACCGTAAACTTATTTAGACCACTAAAACTTTTACAATAGGCTACTGATACCCGCCTTTTGTTTCTTCTTACATTGAGATTTATTGAAGGCAGCTCGGTGCGAGAACACATTACACACCCGAAAATAAGGAAAGGTCAAATCGTGTCTGTCTTACCGTTGCTATGGCAACCACCTGTTGATCCGTTAAAGCCTCTACCAAATGTCAAAGTGCAAGACGTGGGAAATGCCGCGCCCTCATTTTTTTCGCTTATCCATTTCTCTTTTGAGATACTGCATTGAATTACGAGAAGGGTTAGTAAGACATGGTTTTTAAAAAAACCATTACATACTAAAAAAGAAAAATAATGAGAAGCTGCTCTAGATCGAGCCAAATGGAGACAAATGGAGAGAACTTCATAAGATGCACGGACAAAGGTTATAGTTATAGTTTGGAGCGGGCTAATTTTTCGCAACTCGACATTAGGTACATAAGTGCGCCTATTTTGCGAGATTGGGCTGGCGTCGCTATTGCCAGCCCAGCTCCAGGAGAAATCCAAGCAGACCCTTCACGTTGCCGATGGCCTCCCGGACGGACAAAGGTTACCCTTAAATTAAAAGAAGAAGAAGAAAAAAACTAAAAGGACATATTTGTGACATTGCGTTTTAAGGTAGGTACTCATTACTGTAGGTATATTTATTTAGGTACATATAATTATTGTGCTTTAGGCCAACATCACTAGGTTAAGGTACCTAACATTTGTTAACCACAGTCCAAAATTTTTATTTTTATATTAAATACGTACCTACTTATTATTTTTATATGTTTTAATATAAAAGAATTAAATAATTGCTATAGGAAGATGATTACTATTGATAATGTCACAGTCGAGCCACCCATCAGGTGTGCGCTCACTAGGGTCACTGACCGCTAATTTTAAGCCGCGCGTTTTCATCGATGTTATTACGAATAGATCGTCCATAACTTGCTGATTTTATGTCGAATAAAATAATTTAAAATATGTATCAAGCTCATAATGGAAATAGCGTTCTATTACTGATACAGAATAACCAAAAAACAAGTTACGCACCGGTTAAAAACTTTTCCTGCAGAATCTAATATATTAAATTCTCCTGTCGCGGTATTTGTATCCAAACTCCTCCGAAACGGCTTCACCGATTTTTATAAAATTATATAAATACTTATATTTGGTAGGTCCGAGAATCGGCCGTAATCTATTTTTCATATGCCTAATTGATAAGGGTGGTCCAAACCAAATTCATTTATTATTAAAAATACTTACAACCTTAAATTTTCACCCTATAGCGATATAAGTAATTTAACTATTTTAAGAAAGGTTTAAAAGGTGAGAAATGCGCGGTACGAAGTTAAATATAACTACTTTAAATCGAAATAGAATCAAACCTAGATTAAGTAGATCTAGATCTAGTTGAAATAAATCTAAATTCGTCTATTTTTTACGCGGGTGTAACGATGTGACATAACGAAGGGGCATATTAAGTGTAAAACGCATCTTTACGTAATAAGGTTTGAAGTGTTCAGTGTAGATGTCATAGGCATTATATTCGGGGGCGTGGTGACGCATTTGTCTGTACAATTTCCTTTGCACGATGACGTCCGTTCGTTTCGTAACATCCTATTTAGATAATAAAGTTTGATAAACAGATATCGGAAAATGTATGATGATACAACAATTATATTACTCTGTGACATTTTCATAAGCGGCCGTAGCGTTGGTAACGTCAGTATTAACTGTGGCTATGACGGTATTGTTGTTAAGTAAAACTGTATTCAAGTGGCTAAGTACTAACAGCCAAAACACATACTCGCGTTGCGGCAGCGCACCGCAAGAATTGGCAGCGCAATGCTCGTAGTGCTAGTACATTTTGTTCTATGTAGAGGCGGGCGGCACTGCCGATTCTTGCGGAGCGGCGCGCCGCTCCGCGCCGCGGCGAACGCGAGTATGTGGTTTGGCTCTAAATTAATTTAACCATTTTGATTTCTACTGATATCTACCGACTACTGAATTTTCCAATTATTCACAACTAGCTTTCCGACCGCGGCTCAGCACGCGCGTATGTCGCTATGGTCCTCTTTTTGCGCAGTCGGTGGGTCTTAACCTATTTCCATAGTAAATTTCATTCTAATCGTTTCTGTAGTTTTAACCATAAACCATATAAACCATTTATTTTGTTACACACTATAGGTACAATCACAGAAATGACACAAAATATTGATCACAGTTTTAGCGTGCAACACGGGATCCAACTCAGTAATTGCTGTACTAGCGCACACAACTGATTTTCATCTGACCCCGGACATTTGTGATAAAAACAATATTAGTTTTGGTGTGAAAGCGCCGGACAGACAGACAGTGTTACTTTTGGTTTATAATATTAATAGGGATACATAATACTTAGGTACTCGTATATATGTTATCTAGGCATAAAAAAGTTAATGAGACACTCCCAAAATATGTATCTCAGAACGACGGTAATGAAGGTATAATATTTTTTTTTTCATTACCATAACTAAATGGCAACAGTCGGAAAATCGAGTACCTAGTTCATTTATTGGTTCCGTCAGATGTTAACACTGAGCAGAACGCGTGCGGGGGCGAATAGGAAGATTGACTTATAAGGAAGCGGCGTGCGAGCAGGCTATCGTCACCGCTCGATAAACCGGCCATCGCGATCGGTCGGCTGTTGTTTAGGCTTTGGAGCGATAGTCACATTCGCATGTACATTTAAGGTTATATTATTAAGTTCTGTTGTCTACCCACGCGGCACCAGCCACAAGCAAAAACAGACAAATGAATCATTTCCTTTGTTACTATGTTAGATGTAACTGTTTGATAACGCCAATACATAATTAACTACCTAATAGTCTGCAAATCAATTGGGCTGCCTCGTTCGTTAGTTTAGTAGTGGCGAGTTCGCCACAAGATGTGAAGTTAAAATCTCTTCGGACGAGAAAAATTACAATAGGGGTGTTTTTATTGGAGAATCACGAATAATATAGCAAACTGGATTTGGATTTATGTATAGGATACGCTGTATGTACAGGATTAAGACCAAAAAATTAGAATGAGTGACAGTCACTTCTGCCTATACCTTCGGGTTCATGAAGCCACATCACCTAAGCCAGAAATATATTTAAAGCTTTTCCTAAGATCAACGGTGTGGACCTTTATTATAAAATGGGTAATTTCAATTACATAAACATGTATAACAACGTCTACAACTTAAACACTCGTTTAACATTATCTTTATGTTGATCATTAACAACATATATTAACTAACTATAACATCAAAACGATGTCAGCAGTTAACAGGTAGATTTTTAAACGTACATCATATCTGTAATATTATCTAAGACAGTGGGGTTCCTATTATTAAAACAATTTGAAGGTATTCAGTCGTGCCTCTTACTTTCAGTCAATCTTCAAGTTCACGTACCTACTGAGAAAGTAAGTATAGCTCTTGGGTAATTTAAAAATGGAAAGGCTCTTGGGGAGGATGACATTACTATTGAGCTCTTATGTGGAGGTGGTAAACCCATGCTAAAGAGTCCCGAAAAATCATTAATGCTGTCCTCTTTGATTGGAAAACTCCACAGGCGTAAAGCAAGAGTATCGTCATTCTGTTCTTCACAACATGTGATAAGACCCTTCTGAAGAACTACCGACCTAGTTATCTCGCTCTTGAGTCACATCTATAAGATATTCTCAAGAGTTATCACGAATCGCCTTGCAAGAAGACTTGACCAATTTCAACCACCGGAACAGGCCGGTTTTCGGGAGGGATACAACACCATAGACTACATTCACAAAGCGCGGAGAAAAAATATATTATACAGAAAACCGAAGACCAGTCCCTGTTCTTAGCGTTTGTGGACTATTGAGAAAGCGTTTGACTCAATCGAAATCTGGAGTGTTTTGGAATCGTGTTTGTGTTTGTAGAATACTGCAACTATGTCCATCAGAATCAGCAGACCAAGCATCGACAAGTGGGGAGATCTCATCCCTTTGTGTAAGACAAGAGGATGTAATTTCCTCGAAATTGTTAACAAATGCTTCAGAGGATAATAATATATCTAAGATGCTGGACTGGAAAGGATCGACATCAATAGCGAGGACATCTTACACTTTCGATTTGCGGATGACATCGTCATTATGTCTGAAACGCTGCAGGACCTGTAAAATATGCTGCACGACTTGGCTGATTCCTCACAGACTATTAGTCTCCGGATGAATAATGTAATCAACAAAGCCCACCAGATTAGTAAGCTGAAGTGGCAAAGGGCCGGTTATATATACCGCAGAACCGACAACCGCTGGGGTACACGAGTTCGAACCTGGAAGCCACGACTTGGCAAACGTTGCGAAGAACGCCCTCAGACTAGGTGGAGTGACGATCTCAGCAAGAAGTGGATGAGAAAAGCCGCGAATCGTGCTCAGTAGCGTACTTTAGGTGAGGCCTAAGTAAGTATAAGAAGTTAATATGCACTTAAAAACTTAACTAAAACGGCTCATGAAAAAGGACGGTTTGTTAACTTAGTACCTTCTTGTAAGCTTTCAAAATTAATTGAATAGGTATATATACTATACTAGGTACCTAATCCTCTTTGCCTACTGTACTGTGTGCATGCAGGTTGCCCCGTAAATAATCCAAGTTTAATGAGCTGGTACATAACATTATTTCTAACAACTTTTTACCAGTTTCCCAAAACACCGCAGGGTCACAAAATATATATTTTTTTTTTATGTATTTTCGTCAACTAGTCAGTTTTATTGTTTTCTACGAATTTTATTGTTTTCTAAATTCGATTGCTGCAAACAAAACTTCGATGGTTCACCGTTGTATTCGCTATGATTTTTCTCACTAACAACCTCCGCGACTATTTTTTAATTTTTTTTATAAAAACCATTAATAACTTTTTGATATTATTTTGTAGTTACAAATGTTACCAATTTACCAATAGCTAATAAAACCTAAAAGTTTTTCCAATAATGGTCTAATGTAGTTCAGTACATTTTTCGCCAAAATCCTGAATAAAAAAACCAAAACACTATTAAGTATGTCTAGCGGAGGAATACCATGACGTTCTGCTACGAACATCGAGCTTTTATTTAAAGCAATCAGAATTAGAAAAAGATAACTTTTGTAGTCACAGCATTAAAAATATTGACTAATAGACGGGGAAAAAAAAATATAGATTTCATTTTGTGACCCTGTGGTATTTTGGAAAGCTGGTCAAATTAGTTGTTGGAAATAATATAATGTACCATCTCCTTATCCTTGGAACATCCTTGGGCATACGGGGTTGCCCCGTATGCCCTGCATGCACACAGTAGAGTAAGCAAAGAGGAGTAGGTACCTAGTACAGTAGGTACCTATTTAATCAAACTTTAAAGGTTACAAGTAGGTACTAAGTTCGTAATAGTTATTCCAGATGGCCTAGAAATTAGAATTCGCTCCAACTCGAAATTTGATAATACAAAATACTGTCTACGGCCTATCTTTAATGCTGTCCCGGTATTTAGTCACTATAATGCTGAATGCTGACTTTGGTGATCTATACGTGTAGAAAGTTACCTAATTAACCATTGCAGTGGTTATGATTATTCACGCTGGTACCCGCAAATCCGACTATCAATTACAGTGACGGGTACATGCGCCTGGCCGGCAGAGCCGAGCATTGCCCGTTTTCTGTGTTCTTAAGATAGTGCATTTGCTCCACAATTATTAACTTGGCCAATATCAACTACTTATTCTTGTTGCGAAATTAACAACACAGATTTGTTTCTGCGCACAACATCTAGTTATTCTTGTTTAAAGAGTAGGTGACAGGTTTAAAATGCGTGAAATTTATCTTTGTGTTTTTCTAGTGGTTCCGTATCTCAGAAAGGATGCTGCCGATTAAAATTTGCTTTGAAACTACATACCGAACCGATTGATTTGAAATTCTATACTCTTAAGTAAATTGGTGACCCAAAGAGGGAAGTGGTATGTAAATTAATTTAAAAAATTATTGCATTATTTGATAGAATATACTCCCAAGTTTGTCCCATAGAAATATTTTTGTGATCTGATGATGAACTTCAGATATATGGGACGGAAGTCATCTTAAGATCACAGCAAATCTGTTGTAACAACTGATATTGCTATGTAACTCGTTGATGACAAATTTGTCATCGGCTACATGTAGTAGCCGATGACAAATTTGTGGATTTGATGGAAGAAAGAAACCACTTGTTACATAGCAATATTAGTTGTTGATGAGTTTCGTTCCATAATCCGAAGTTCATCATCAGACTCGAATTAAGACTCGCAAAAGGAAGGCGGATGTTTTGACCAAAGAGACCCACCATTTTCCATGATTAGACATATCGTGTGAGGTATCTTTAATTACTACAAAAATTGTGAAAATAAATTAAAGAAAGAAAAAATAACCGACATCCAGTACAACAAATAAATTACTCAAATATAAAGAAAGATCTGATATTGTGAGCCTCTCTGTTGAGCGAGTTGTTGAGATCTCTTGTGTTGAGTTGGAGCGACATATTGTTATTAACGTATACAAACCTCCCTGCGCGCCTTTTGAGGCATTTTTAAGAATAATGGAGGATGCCTTAAATAAAATATCTAATAGCCATAAAACTGTTACTGTCTGTGGAGACTTTAATATAAATATTTTGGAGGATTGTTCTACTACTACAATTTTTTTAAATTTATTCAAATCTTATAACCTAATAAACATATTTTGTGAACCAACTAGAATAACTGCCACTAGTGCGACATGTATTGATAATATTTTTTGTAATATGACACCTAGTCATAAATCAGTTTTTAATAAAATACAATCAGATCACAGTGGTCAGCTAGTTTGTTATCCAGTAGATACTCCAAAAAGTAAAAAAAGGAAAATAACAGTTGTACCCTTCAGTGAAAGCCGCTTAGACAGGTTTAAAAACAATTTATTAATTAAATTAGAGTGGTTGCCCAGCAACCAGAGTCCAGATTATCAATATAATTATTTATTTAATCAAATTAATGAAACATTTCATAGAGTTTTTACTTCTAAACACTTGATGGTTAGTGATGGTCTGGATTTTGGTGAATGGGCAACCCCGGGTATCTATAAAAGTCGAAATAAACTGTATGATTTAAACGCTGAAAAGTCCTACAATCAGGACCCTACCTTCATAGATTATGTTAAAAGATATTCAAAACTTTTTAAAAAAATATGTTTAACCGCTAAATCCATATACATAAAAAATAAAATCAAAACATCTTCTAATGTTGTTAAAACTACTTGGAACATTATTAATAATGAAACTGGTAAGAAAAAAGCCTGTAATAAAGATTTTAAGCTAAAAATTAATAATGTAGATATAACAGCGGACCTGGAAGTTGCGACAGAGTTTGAAAATTTTTTTACTTACATTCCTTTACTGACTACAATGAGTCTACCGTCGTCTTCTATATCCGCTGAATCAATACTTAAGGAAAATGTAGTAGAGTGCGGTACAGTGTTTGAATTTATACAAGTTACACCTAATGATATATTGAAAGCCTTTAAATCAATTAATTTGAAGAATACTAAAGACTTGTGGGGACTTTCTGTTAAGGCGGTATCTGCAATTATTACTATAATTGCCCCACATCTTGCATCTATTTTCAATAACTGTATTGCAGTAGGTGTATTTCCTGACTTGATGAAGCACAGTAAGGTTATTCCTTTATTTAAATCTGGAGATACTTCTGATCCATCAAACTTTCGACCTGTTTCTGTATTACCCACCTTAAGTAAAATCTTTGAAAAATTAATACTTAGCCAGTTGCTCAGACATTTTAATAGACATGAATTGTTACATAAGAAACAGTTCGGGTTTACCAAAGGTTGCTCAACCGTTGATGCAGGTGTTGAATTATTAAAAAGTATCTATGCTGCTTGGGAGAATTCGCAGGATGCCTTGGGTATATTTTGCGACTTGTCCAAAGCCTTTGACTGTGTGCAACATGAAACTCTTGTAAGGAAATTACACCACTATGGTATTAAGAATAAAGCTCTTAAATTTATCATATCTTATCTGAGTGATAGAATTCAAAAAGTCGATGTCAATGGAATTAAGTCCTCAGGGTCAAGAGTCACCATGGGTGTACCTCAAGGATCGATTCTCGGCCCTTTTCTGTTCCTAGTTTATATTAATGACTTACCTTATTATGTTAATGATAGCCATGAGATTGTGTTGTTTGCCGATGATACTTCTATGACATTTAAAATTAATCGACAATTAAGTAATTATGACGAAGTAAACAACGCACTCTCTAAGGTGGTCTATTGGTTTAGTGTGAATAATCTTTTACTCAATGATAAAAAAACTAAAGTGATAAAGTTTTCCATGCCTACTGTAAGACAGGCAAATACAAATGTTAAAATTAATGGTAATGAGGTGGACCCTGTTAAGTCATCTGTTTTTTTAGGCATCACACTAGATTCTAAATTACAATGGCTTCCTCATATAGATAAACTGTCCGGAAAATTAAGTTCTGCTGCGTATGCAGTCAAAACAATTAGACGGCTCACTGATGAGGATACTGCTAGAATTGTTTATTTTAGTTATTTTCATAGTATCATGTCTTATGGAATTCTTCTTTGGGGAAATGCGGCTGACATAGAAACCATTTTTATTTTACAAAAAAGAGCTATAAGAGCTATCTACAAACTAGGAAGCCGTGTTTCTCTAAGAGAGAAATTCAGAGACATAAATATTTTGACTGTCGCTTCTCAATATATTTATGAAAATTTATTGTATGTGCATAAAAATATTACAAAATTTAAAAAAATAAGCGACACACATAATTTAAATACTAGAAATAAGAACGATCTTGTAGCACATCATACTCGACTCCACAAAATCAGTAACTCTTTTATGGGGAAGTGTATACGTCTCTACAATAAACTTCCAAATAATATTAGGGAAATGACTATTAACAAATTTAAAATAACTATAAAATCTACGTTATGTAAGAAAGCGTATTATAAAATTTCAGACTATGTAACGGATAAAAACGCTTGGAATTAAGTCGCTCTAATTCAACACAATAAACAAACAAAATGTAATAGATATAAGTACTTCATTTAAAAAAGAAAAAAAGCCTGCTGAGTTTTTTGGCAGTGTTTCTCAGTAGTTGCCAGTCATTCACTGCACGGTAGGAAAAGAAATTGGACTATTTTTAAGTAGACTCGCGTCTCAAAAAAAATAAAGCATATTTTCATTTCATTTCATTTCATTTCATTTCAAATAATTGCATTAATCTGAGATACGTCCAGATGTAGACAATATTTAAGAAGATAAGGCAAGTAGTACATCAATTATCTCCCTATATATTTGTTTATAGATCTTGTTGACTGTTCTTGTAGGTGGGTAATGTTCGTTTCAATTTTCGATCAGTACAACGTATATTTGGTAAGAGAGACAGTAGCAAAAAAAAACAACTGAAAATATACTTGTTATAATTAAAATTTTATTATGACCTGTCTACCATCCCTACTTTTCCTTATGTCTAGATGTAAAAGATGTAAGTAGGTATCTGAAAATAAAAAAAGACTGGTCAAAAGCGAGTAAAAGTCGCAAGGTAAGGATTCCGTTTTTGAAGTACGGAACCCTAAAAAATAGTGGAATTTACGCCTATATCTTAAGCGAATAATGAGCCCAAATAGAATTTAGTAGTTCTATTCGGACGGTTGCAAAAACATTTACAGAATGTTCTGCTCAGTAAAAGCCAGTATAGTGAGACATATATTATGTACTGTCTATGTGCATAAGTGTTATGTAAATTCTAGCAACAAAACAACGATAGAACAATCAACATTCCCTACCGTTTGTGGAAGCAATTGGTGTCATGCAAGGTACCAGGAAATACAGTAAGGCAGTTGTAATGTAAAGTTAGGATTCGATTCTTGGGCAAGATAAATTGCCTTGCTGTCGATAGATCGCGCGCCGTATTGGTGTATTCGTAATGAATACAAATAGAAGCGTGCGGCGGCGCGGCGGCGCTTGTGCTTGCCGATCACTTCACGACAAACAAATGTATACTAGAATTGTCTGTGTAACTTCTATTTGGGCAATTATTACATCGAGAAGAAAAACAAATCTTGGTGCCTAAAACGCTTTTATACCTACATTAACATTATGTTTACTTTATTAGGTTTTAATTTTTTTTTTACGTATGTCGTCTAGTAGAGCTGTTCTCGGAAATTAGTTAGGCAGCTTTCCAAGCCAAGCCTTGTTTGAACGCGTAATCTCCGTGTAATTAAATACTTCCTCCTTCAGAAATTACGTTACGAGCAATAAATAATAAAATGAATCATTTGAACTAGCGCTACCGAACTCGCGATTTGATCACGACGTTGATTTATTGCCCCAAATTGTGTATTTTTCATCATGAATGATCTTTCACCGTTTCGGTGTTATTATATCCCGTTTAACACTTGATGTAGTGTCGGTAATTTGTTTTTGGGTTCCGCTTTTCTTTTATCAATTAATCCGAATTGATGTTTATGGTGCAGTAACCGGCGGCTAGCTATCAACCCATCAACAAGACCCTTTCATTTCGACATGATTTGATTAGTACCCTACATATGAGCAGGTATTTTGTGTAAAATTTTTATGAACACGAATTAAAACTAATTTTAATTAAAAAACTAGGTTCCTAATGTAGGACTCTAAATAGATAAAATAAATATACCTTTATTAAGTTTATTTTGTGTAAAATTTTTATTAACACGAATTAAAGCTAATTTTAATTAAAAATCTAGGTTCCTAATCTAGGACTCTAAATAGATAAAATAAATATACCTATATTAAGGTTGTAGTCGTTATAGGTTGTAGATTTGTAGGTAGGTACACAATACACAAGGTATAAAGGTGTCATAGGTCAGTAAGTATGTTAGCGCCAGGGCCAGCGTAACAAACCATTTGCCAGCGGGCGCGTTATAATTGCGCTAGGGCAGGGGAGGCTCTACGTTTTCTCACTGAACACTTCGGCGGAGAGGTAGATAGTAGGAATATCACCTTTATGAGCCTTTATTTATAAATAAATTTTAGATGCGAATTTAACGGTCAAAGAATTCCCACGTGAACTTCAAGATAGACAATATGTAAAAGTATTCCTCTTAGAAAAATAACTAACAAGTTGTTTCTATCTTCCATGGTACCTATTTCTAAATAGTAGACATAATAGAAAGTATCAAAAGACCAAATACTTATATTTTATAATATTACTGCAATTGAGGTATCCAAAAATATTTTTATCTTAGTTACAGTAAAACTAAAATTTACTTGATCTCTACATAGGTAGGTAAGTACCAGATTTGAGTTCTTTGGGCCGCATAAATTAAAATTTTAAAAATGTATGAGGCTTTTGTGTAAAACGCTGGTTAAACGTAAAAGTGTACCTAGTTAAAGATACCTATACTGTATGTACGTATTATTTTGCACACCTTATAATTATCTTAATGGTTTCAGTACACAAAATGTGTGAATTAGTCACCGTCGTTCGGTGAAAGTACGTACTTTTAGACAGCTTATGTTGTTTCACAAATTAATATCCATTAAGATGTATTCTCATAAGCGGAAACGCGACCGATTTTTGGTGTGAATTGTTTCCACAAACATCTTAAACGGAACAAACATTTACTTGTATACAAAAGTGGCGTTTATTCGGTAGTCTACCTTTGAAACGTTTGAGTAATTAAATATTATACTTACCTGAAGGAATGTTTGTAGCGGTAAAGTTGTGCTATATCTGGTTCGGTGGCGGCGGCACTGCACCCGTGCCTACTCGTCGAAGTCCGGTTACAAATTTTTAGGTTCGAGGATAGTCAACATCTTTCCTAGTGAAAGCTAACATAAAAATATTTTTGAAATATTCATTAATAAAACAATTTTGTAAAAAATCATATAGTCCTCATATGGAAATCAGCTCGTGCAATGTACATATAAATAGAGAATAAGGATAAATAAACTGTCTTAATTAATTATCATCCTCCAGGAGCAATGGAAATCGGTTCTTAGTAATTTAAAACAAAGATATTATTTTATGATTAAAGTATAAATATAATCGCAATTATTTATTTTTAACGGATTTGATTTCGGTTAAAAAGTCTAAATTAAACTGCTATAAAACCTATAAAAGTTCCTGAAAGTGGGTTTAAAAATTAGAGGTTTTACAAAGCTGACATACATAATCCAAACATCTGGCAAAAAACAAAAACATGCACCTACCTACGCGTTGGAATATTACAATAGTAAGATTTTTCACCACACATCTTTGTGTTACATCACCGCTGCTCAATATCGGTGTCGACATGTCCAAGAAGTAATGATTCGAGGCCATGTGACATCCACCAGCCCGCACTTGGCCAGCGTGTGTGGATTTAGGGCTAAACTCTCTCAACTTGTAAGATAGTTGAGGGAAGACCCGTGCCCGGCAGTGGGACATTATAAAGGGTTGAAGTGCGATTTTTCAATTAAAATTGTTTAAGCTAGAGTATTCTATCAAATATATTGCTCATGTTTCCTCTATAATATACTTACTATTATTTTGTTATGTTATGTTGACCTCGTGTCACTAATCTGCCCTCTCTGTAGGTGACGACATAAATAAACATTTTTCTAGTGACTCTTATAAATACAAGCTTATGATCTTAAAAACTAATCACAGTTTAATGTATCCAGTTTTGATGTAAAAATATTTAATAAAATCTTACATTAGGTGACCAATAATTTACTATTTTATTATTGTTGAATGTTGTTACGGTTACAAGCCTATAAAACTACAAAAAGGAATGTATATGCATATGTCTTACTAAATATTTATATCTAGTACAGTATTATGTTATCTGTGATTTATATTATTGTTATTTAGGCATGAAAAATAGGTACATATTTCATGCTTTAATTCTATATTATTTTGTTCCTACCTTGCCTTGCTTGCTTGTGATCTAAATATTGAACTATTTTATATAATTTTAAACTAATAAATATCTATATAGAAAATAGTTACTTTATTCTATACAAAGTTTTACCGTTAAGTTCAAGGCGATTAGGGCATCACGGGCTACCGTGCAGCAGAAGCGCCGGTAGAATTCCTCGCCACAGCAGTCTTAATGATATCATCCGTCAGGCTCATGTCAGCTCCGGCGTTTCAGCTGTTCTTAACCATGGTATGTCTGCTGGCATGGAAGGTTGGCAGGCCCTTGGTGTGGGATGCCACTTGCGTCGACACCCTGGCCCTGTCTCACCTTCCTAGTACTAGCATGTCTGCGAGCGCTGCTGCTGTTAATGTAGAGACCGCTAAACGGCGCTAATACAGTCAACTATGTACAAATTATACATTTGACCCGTTTGGAGTTGAAACGCTTGGGGCCCGGGGCCCCGAGCGTCCGTGCACTTTTTAAATAAATTTCTAGGCGTTTAATAGACTCTTCACGTGACGATAGGACTGGCTTACATCTTGGTCAAAGAATTAGCATTGCTATACAACGTGGCAATGCTGCCAGCCTTATTGGTGCATTCCCCCAATGCCTCGATTCGAGCAATTTAAGATTTATTTAAAATTATAAGTTATGCTTTGCATATGCTTATTTCAATAAAATATATTGTTTAAAACGATATACATATTATGTATATAATGTAGAATATTTGAATGAATATTAGTTAATTATTTCGTAGATACCAAAATGTAGAGTGAGTACTTAAATTAGATGTATTTATTCGATAGAACATATATGTCATATTTTTAATGATGTTGTGACTTCATATAATAATTCTGCAAATTATAGAACAGTCAGCGGTCTCATATCATTAACATTTTTTACCTATCTCTATAAATTTGGCATGTAAAAACTTGTAAGGTTTATATTATTAATGATGTACTAGAATACATTTATTATTATTGTTATGTATGGCATGAAAAAATGGCTTCAAAAGTGTCTACGGATCAAATACGTTATATTGTAGGTATTGCTGAAATTGATGAGGTTTATTTTGTATGAATCAATGTCTATTCTAAAATGTGCGTGATCCTTAGGTACCTACTCTCACACTGGCGTAGATAAGTTATGTCCTAGATGTGATATATGAAGGAAAGTTTATGTATCCAAAACTTTCTGTACCAAAGAGTTCAGGTTTGTGAATTCAAATTGCAGCTAGCTTAGGTACTTACTCCTTTAAATATATCTGGAAGATGGTGGATCCCTGTGTGTACCTTGGTGTAAAATATTAAGCTTCTTATTTTACAACACTCATAACTACCAGAGTGTTTATGATTATGATATGTTGTTATAACGCGTGAAGATATAATTAATAATGGAGTGGAACAGACTTTAAATATTCATATTTCATACGTAATAAATGAATTCGTTTAAGTACGTGAAGGTGCGATGACGCCTGTTGTTTATAGCCTCGGAGGCTGTCTGCGCAGCTTGACTTTGTTTTTACGACACCATAACCGTTCATATTTATGGTGCGTATTTAGCATGGCCACTCTACTATTTCCTTCCGAAGAGCGATGCTTGTTCGATGTCTACGGCTCGCGCGATCATTGCATTGTGCTTGGCTCGTCGTCCGCGTGGGACGCACCTACTGGCTATCGTACACCGTATCAATAAATTGCACTTGCGTCCGTCGTGTTTTGCAAATAAAAGAACCTGAATATTGCGTGTTATCGACAACAGCCCTAAATAAATTCGAATGTGTACTTATTTGTTTCTCGCGTTCTGAAGATATCATCATCAATGTGAGATATATGCTCGCGAGGAAATTGTGATACCGTTTTTTCTAGAATACAAAGACATGACTGCTAGGCACTATCAGCTACGTCACTGTAAGCTTGCAACTTAAATATTAAACCCTATTTGCGTTTCATTTTCACGATCTTTATTGCAGTGACTAAAGGCAAATAAATATTGAAAGCACACTTTTGAATGTTGTTTATTTTTATAATCAACGAACAATTGAGAATCAATTCTTAACGAGCAATTACGTATCGTTCGTATCGTTCATACGTGCAGTTGAAAACTGCGGGCGGGTATGAATTAAATCATCGGATAAGGCTCGTGTTATGAATATTCACATGAGTCGAGTCGGAACATGGGCTCCGCCCCGGCCCCGAACGATGTCGCAGAAAATAAAAGATATCTTGGTGGCAGATTCAATAGCATCCCATTAGAACCCATTATATGCCAATAAATAATCTGGGGGAGACAGTGAGGCTATTCGTCCATAGACGTTGCCGTAACTCATGGCATCGTAATGATCCCTATAATAGAAATAACAACAGGCGCATACGATTAGCGGAAATAGGTACCATCTTATGTGCTAGATATACTAAACAGTACAAGATTAAATCAAAGCTTGAAATGAATGGAGTCTATTTCTCCAATATATCACATTTTATATTGACTAGCATACAGATCATTAACAAGTATTTATTATAATTAATGATGTTAAGGTTTACCTGTTTGTTTACCTTCGCCTTGTTGCGTTGCTAGGATAATTGGTAGACGAATTACGTGGACTGTTAAGCTCCAATTAAGTACAAAAAAATATCCTTATTAATTGGCATGTTGCCGTAATGGCAATTTCCTGTAGTTTTTTAATAATAAGTAAACGCGGAAAATCTTTTATCGTGATAACAGTTTATGCTACAGGATCAATATTAATTAGAATATTCATCTAAATAAGACGTTTGTCCCGAACAAATAGGTACGTGAAGTCAACGAACGATACAGAATTTTATGAGGAAATTCTGAAATTGATCCTTTGAAACAGTTTTCCAGCATTACAGCATTTTCATATTTAAAAGATATTACAACCGTAGAATTTTAACACGTGAGTATGTCTTTAAAGCGGCATGATTGGTTCTTTAATATAATATTTCCTTAAGCAGCGTCTCCCACGGGAAACTTCTCTGTGTCAATTTCCATTAATGCTGCCATTATCGAAGTTGATGCATAAATCGCTCGCAGCATCGACCACCGCCTGAATATTCGTATACCTCACTTGTGCTTAATTTTAGTATCATTTATCTAAACTATCTTGCAGAATATGTACCGTTATAATCATTTCAATAGTCGTTGTGTTTCTTCAAAAATGTAAAAAGTAAATAAAATCCTTTAAAAATGAGTAGATACTTATCTCGTAGGTACCTTCTCACCTAGCAATTGTTGCCTGCGAGTGTATATCTATCTACGTTAGTTACTAGGTCCCTATTAAGTACAATATAGGAATCTGTAAGTTTTGAGGTTACCTAGTAAATTTGCTTTAATCAGACGAGTACAGACACTGCGACTCCATAATAAAGATTAATTTATAATCTCGCCCATGGTCAAATTTTTCACAAGTTAGGTGCATGTGAACAAAAAAAAATCAGTTTTTTTTACATTTATAAGCTGGAAAAGGTAGATTGTACATATCCTTCGGCGTCGGTGTTTCTCAAGCGTTGTTCTGTCATGGCCATGGCTCGATGATTTTCATACTGCCTTTCACATAGGTAGGTAGGTATCATGGAAGGAGAACCTATAAGTATGTATTACAAGTAAAAGTGTTTATGATGCAACTTTTTTATCATAATTTGGTACCGGCTATTTACTGTGAAGTATATTGAGCTGCATACTAGTTTTTGCCAAACAAATAGGTATTATATAAAACCAGGTAACCCACGGAATATATGAATATTAAAGTTAATATATTTCTATGAAAAAGAGGCAATTATTTGCTTCCTTCAGCTTCTTAGCAATTTAAGGTCACAGTGGCATTTGGGGAAGACATACAAGTAAGCAATTAACCTCCAGACACATACTTACCGCTACCTGAAGTAGTCAAAGATTTAATCAGACATAGTTATTGTAGCAGTACCTACATCTAAATTAATTACTTCAAAATCTCTCTTCAAGTAAAACTTCCCAGGGCGCTGTCTTATCACAGCTTTTGCTTTCTTTTAATATCTAGCGTACCCATTTTTATTACACAAGTGTTTTACTTAGGATATCTTTTGCCGTGTCACTTTAATCAATGGTCGTTAATGTGACACTAGTAAAATATATCGGTTTCAAACTGACGGAATAAATAAAAATTGACTTTTATTTTATTTTTGGGAGACAAATGACTTGCTGTGTGAAGAGTTTACGATTTACGTAGTATGCAAAACGTCTGTTCGTGTTTGGATCGACGCCAAGTGTTGTGGTTGTTTGAGTATTTTTAGGTAATAATCACCTCGTAATTTGATTGCAACAATGTTCATGAGGCTTACGACGACGGGCTCAACATATAATAATGTATTGTCTGTGTGAGCAAACGTCTGTTTTTCGTTGATATTATGAAATAATAATGTTAGCTATAATTTGTTAGCTGTCACATTAACATTCCATGTAAACAGTAATAAAAATATAATAGGTAATACCATCAACGATTATCTGTTGCAAATTATATTTTGTAGCTCTATCGTTTTAATTTTTCTCATACCTACTCTACATAAATTCAGTTGCTTCTAAAAATTCGATAAATTATGAGTTATGAGTTAAAAGTATTTTTTGCTGAACCCGGGAATCGAACCCGGGACTTTTCTGTTATTAAGCGAACATCGTTACCACTGGACCACCGAGGTAATTATCCCAGTACCTCTTTTACTTTCATCTCTCTCTACTTTTATATTAGCAATTATTATTTTCTCTAAGTATCGTGTACTATTATAATATAGAAAATGTTTATATATTTTACATTTACAACTAAATGAGCAGTTTATTGTCCCCCAGTGGAATGAAGTTCCTTTTTTTGAACGTTTGTGTGTTTTATTAGGGAGTTCCTATGGCGACCTGCTACATTATTAATTCCTAGACCCTGGCTACCATCTAGAGACACTCGTCAACACAAATTATACGAGCCTAAACTCGATGGGATTGTGTAGTTTTATTACGAAGTTCCTATGGCCATCTTCCAACTCCATCATCAGATCAGTTCTACGTCATTATAATATAACATTGTCACGCGATTTCATACACCTGTAAAATTTCAGCTTAATCGAAATCCTCTTTCACACAAAGTGTCGAAAAGTGTGTACTTTTTTCGGTCAGAACTATCAACCATTCGCTCAGAACATGTAACGCGCTATAAGAACTTCGTTCCAAAAATAGTTACTAGGTAGGAAGGTTATTATCTGATGTAGTTTTCAAGTTTAAGATACTTTAACACCACAATGACTGACCTGTATTTACCTATTGCAAGTATAGTGCGTGTAAATTATTAACTTTACTCGGTGATATTATGTTTCATGTCCGGCTGTTTAGACACGGCCGGGTATATCTGTGTGAAAAGGGCAAAATATTGCAGAAATTTCAAAAGCGACAGGACAGGGTTCGATTCGTCGCGGTGTAGAATTTCATTGCGCTGTGTCCACCTCGAGCAATATCGCTTCGACCGCGACAGTCGTGTGCTTACGACAGTCTCGCAGAATCAGGGCGAATTTTATTGATAGCAATGTTTTTGTGTAAATCGTGCTTATTAAAACAACACTTGGCCGTACGTTCCATAGGCTGGAGTAAACGATCGCTTGCTTAATTTACAGCTCTATTATAAATGGTATCTAGATTATTACTCCATCCGCATCGTTAAGATTTAACGGCCCACTGTTAAACTGAAGGATTTTCTCCGGTTTATAATCCGTAATATATAACAATGAGTTTCACTATTTCACCAATTATTACTAATTGCAAACGCATATACTTTATAACACCGGGAGCAAATGGTAGCGTAATTCTTCAGTATCGCTAGGCAAATATCGAATTGGGAGATGTTATCCGTACTATTGTTAATCCGGTAATTTGAATTTATTGCAGCATGAATAAATGGTGGCTGAGCGGGGGCTATCGGGCAACATATCGACACAGCACCGGCGGCAGCGGCGTGGCGCGCGGGAGCACCGTACGCGACGTTAACGTTGCGTCGTATTGTGTCCCACTTGGGCCCGCGCGTGCGTCGTCGGTGACTTCCATTCTACACGTGCATTCAAGTCAAACTTGACACACCAAAAGGTACACTTGGTCAATGAATTTCTTACCTTACAGAATTGTTGTACTTTATAAGTAGGTACCCACATTAGGAATGGTATGGACTTTGAAGTTGATATAGCTAAATGACAAGTTTTATTATTTCTGAAATAAACACAACATATTCAGACAAAATGATTTTTAATGTCCCTTTATCTTGGTTTTAAGTGCAAATAACTGCATTGTGTGAGTCACCCATTAGAAACCAATCTTGCTTATTCCATGTTTGAGAGGTGATTGTCTTTCCTTAATGGTCAAGTTGCTCTAATCGAACATCCTCGATGTTTGCCGTGTTCGATTGCCGCGCTAATTAGTACCCGATTGCATTCTTGTACGTTAAACACATGCTAGTTTTAGAGGTCACTCCTTGTTCAAAGATGTTCGGCGATATTGTAATATTTAAGAGCATGTTATAGAAGTTACAAACAAAACGGTACAAAGGTCCCGGCGAGCTGCCCGGTGAGGTGTGGACCGGCAATCAGGTATCATTATTTACGGACAGCTATTATCACCTCATGGCTTTTCTGGTTTATTATCGGCATTGCTCGTTATGTTGTCCTGAGACGGATAAATTATGCTATTAAGTTAGCAGATTGACAAAGTTATTTATGACATTAAGCGAGAATGGGCTGAGTGGTGACCGCTAGGGCCGTCACTGGATATGGTACTATGGGATCTCGTAGATTGTCTTCACTTAGTCACATAATGCGTTGCGCTACTGCTTACTTAGGGATATTTTTTAGTTTTTCTAGTGTGGTGTGATTGGTAAATAATAATTTCCACCAAATGGCTCCATGGGAACGGGTTCCCAGTATTTAAAGTCTATATAAATTTTGTCAAGCTGCTCACTTTAGCGTCTTTTGCGACACTCTGAAAGTAACTTGCGATATTCAATAATTCCCGTTCGCTTGTCGTCGTATCTGATCAACACCCTTAGACAAGTGGCATAGAAGCTGAACGAATACAAAGAATTCTCAATGTATTAAAAATTCGCATAAATTTAAAAGAAATCTATTCATTCGTTCAGCATTTATGCCACTTTTTTATTCAATTAAAAATGATAAATACCGTTGGAAACTTAAACATTATCTAACAAAATCGCAGTATTGGTTACTTATCTGAGTGCTGATTCTTTTGTTGTCGTAAACTATTTGACGGAACGAATATATGTATGCAAGCAACGGTACGGAGCCGATTGTATGCATCGGCATCTTGCCGTACCGGATGCGAACAGCTGTCGCCGTAAACTATTTGATGGAACGAATATAATGCAAGCAGCGGTACGGAGCCGATCGTATGTATTGGCATCCTGCCGCGCCGGACGCGATCAGCTGTCGCCGCATCCGTTTGTATCCTTTGCGATTCAATGCGTTGCGAGCCGTATGGTGAAAATCATTCTTTAAAATTTTAGAGGTGAAATGTAAGCGAGTTAAGAGCACTTGTGGTATAAGAAATGGACGGGTTTAACGTTTGTGGAGATAAGTTGCAAACGCTATGACAACAACTGTTGCAGAAAATAATGTAAGCACCGTACAGCGATATAAGTATTTCTATTTTGTAAGGCATCTAAATTAACGGTGCCTGTTGCTGCATTTGTAAACACTTGCCTATATACGTAATAAACATATGTTATTATTTACGCAGTGTTAGAGCGCGGCCGTCACCCGCCCTCCTTCGCGTATACACATGTCAAAAGATTGATACCGATATGCCCGATATGTCCTGATCGTGTCACAGTATAAATAACATAAATTAATTGCCTTACTGGAATGTAATTTGTATTATCCTCTTATAACGAGCCTTGATTGAGACGTAAACGCCGATGCACTAATAACGCGATGTATTACTATTGCGATGCGAGCGACATTTTAAATTATCTATATTCCGACGTAAAACGTTGATGAGAAACGTAGTTTATGTATTCTTGCTTCATTAATCTTTATAGGTGAACTGCTACCAGTTATATCTTTAATGCGTTACAGAAATTTAAAATTTTCAATTTATTTTTATATTTTGTGTTATCATTAGATTAGTGTTACTTGCCTACTGGATTGCTCGGTTATAAATTGAAATTAATTTTAATAAAGCTCGAGTTTTATATGAGGCGTTAATAGGTTCTCGTGTTAAAATCATCGTCATTGGTTTAATTTGATTTTTATCAGCAGTGTATGATATCACGATGACACATGTAAGCTTGGATGATGTTACAAAGTTCTGTGTTAATTAGGTTGGTAGTAATTTCTACATGTCTTTGCCAGTATGACTTTGAATCTCTCGTGAATGAATCATGCTGAAATAATATTTTCACACCTTATTTAAACTACATCTAGGGACAGGCAGGGCGCAATTAAATAAAATGTCATTTGTAATTCTAGAAAAATCAGCAAAAAGTATACGATACCTACATTTATTTATTTATTTATTTATTTATTGCACATATACACGTGTACATAATAACACAGTACATGACCCTACCTAATAAATCATTTGGAGCAACACTACCTAATAAATCGTGACCAAGATTCCTAAAAATCTTAAATAGCACTAGTAAACCTAGATTTTACTACCATAATAGCTTTTAAATATAATTAATATGATATTAAGCTAAGCACCAAAGAATTATTAATTTTTCACCTCCCATGCAAGCGTAGTCCTGGCAGCATGAAATCAATACCTAAAATTTAATCTAGTCAACGTTGTTTTTTTACTATATTTTAGGTATTTAAAATTATTTGTTGCGTACTTTCAATTTATTTTAATTTTAATCCACAATTTTTCTCTACTTAGGGTTTGCTGGTAGAAAATTCACATTTTATTTAAATGCGTCTGAGTACATATTGTGTTGTTTTCTATTAATAAATTGTTTATGTAATTATAGTGTAACGGTAATTAGACCTACAAAAATACTTACACAGACAATTAAAGAAAAGGAATGCTCCTTGTATAGGTACTTATACTTATTTAAATAAAACACGATTGTACTTACTATTATATTTTGCAAATATTACTTACTTATTAAATAATAGCCCCCCTATTCATAAACATCTTATAAGCTCATTATAGCTAAAATAGGTTTATAATTAATTTGTCTTTGTCTGTCATCTTGACATTTATACTAGTAAGAAAGAGAAGAAGCCCATTTTAACTAAAGAGTAATTTAAGATTTTTATGAATAAGACACTAGGTATAGGCTTATATCTAGTTAACTGGTAATTAAATCAAATAGACTTTTCGAATTATTAGTATCTAATAGAATAATTCGTAGCAGTACCTAGTACCTACTGATTACACCATACATGTATACTTTGCGTTCGCGCCTGTATTACACGAAGTTGTAGGCAGAGGAGAATATCAACCACATTTCGCCGGCTACATTAAAATACCACATAGCTGTTAAAACCTTCTCCTTTCCTTTTTGCAAGAACAAAAGTTCTTCAATATAAAATTACAGCAATTTAATATACGTATTAGAATAGGTTGAATTAAATTTATAATTTTTGCGGTTCAGGGTCGAAAAATCACCAACCAAAACTGTCCCATTCTTGATTGACCCACGTTTAAGAAACATTGAATACATTACAAAGTCGTTCACAATAAATTACAAACATATTATCTATTACAAAGTAGAAAGCACATCTACTAACTCAATCGAATGTAATAAGCAGAGTAGAAGTAGTATCAGATAAGGTCAATCATAAACAGCGTATTGAGTTTCATATTGCCTAATTTCAGTGACAAACATAGTTAACCCGACAACGCGGCAACGGTCATTTTTTAAAATCGTTGTCACTTTTATAAAGATTGCATTTTACGTGACAACTATTACCGTAGTTTATATCACATGCCTTAAATGTTTGTTAGCTACATGCATTTAAAGCGACCGGCAATTATAGTTTAATTTACAGTTTGTTTAATTTAGTAGCAATGTAACGTCAACTCAATTTTCTCCAGGTACCATTTTCCCATTAATTTTAATGACAGAGAATCTTGTACATAATTTACATATTCAATTCTTTTATTGTAAACAGATTTTAATGTGATATTATGATGAAACATAATAATATGTCATGTCATGTTTGGAACACCTCAAATATTTCGTAAACTTGAATATGTTTGTCTACATATTCGGAAATAAAATGGTTATTGATTACATGAAATTATTAATACAAGATATTTTTATTTTGATATATAGTTAGCTCGATTAACAGAAGGTGACTTCGAAAACCTATATACCTAGATAACCTATGTATCTATATACCTAGATAGGAAAATACAGGTTAAATTTACTTTATGGTGCTAATTACTTACTGTCTGTATTTGGTGAATTTTAGGTTCGATAATTAATATTCAATCGCAATATATTTTATCCAAAAGCATATAATTATATCCTACTCGTCGATCAAATTGAAATCATCGCATAATCTAGGTACGCCAAGAAACCGACTATCTTTCATGCTGACAAACTAGTTTTTGATTGGTTTTATGTAGTGTTCGTACTAGCAAAACGTAACGCATTTTATATAACTTCTGTATCAATGTTGCGGCTGTCGCAACTTCATGCCAAAATAAATCTTTCTGTGAACTATCTCGGCGACAACGTGTCATGGCACGCGTTATTTCCATCTGATAAAATAATATGTATATAATTATTAAATAATGTTGGATATTAGATAGGGTCGCTTAGGTGCTTGTTGCTATCTGCGTTATTTGTCGTTAACAGTTTTACTGGAGTTTGTTTTATCTGGTTGAGTTATGGCAACCGACGCGCTTCGGACAGATTCCTCATTTACGCTACGGTTTTACCATCAACGGTTTGTCATCTTGGTGAGTTTGAGATAAGTGACACCTGGGCATCGGTGGCCATGCACAAATAATGTCACTGATATCATCTGACAAGCAATATAACTAATGTTGTAACATTCAAAAATTAACGGTTCTACTCTATCACAAAAGCCAAGATAATTGCACAGTTCCTCGAATATTTCTTATGAGTTCCGAGTTCCGACGCATACCTATATTAAATTATGATATTGTATTCACGAGCTTTTCATATTTATTTTACATCATTGGAGGTTGAAGAGTTGAATTTTTAAAATACTAAATTTCATTAAATTTAATATTTAACTTAAATGATTTTTACTTACCCCGCATCTATTTTACCAGAGTTTTAAACTTTTAAGGATTAAACTTCCCTAATTCTGTTTTATAACAACCTTATATTCATCTCTCTACCGCTAATATAGACTATTAGTAAAATGACATGGATCCCTTAATACGTTTACCATAATATCCACAGCCAGTTATAAATAACAAGTTTATAAATATTACCAAGGTGTACATAGGTAGAAAAGATGTACGTATGAAATTCAAAGCAATTGAATTTAACCCTTTACTAAAATCATTCGATGGAAACACAAGACTGTAAATTAATTAAATTCAATTTGGTTTTAATTCTCTTCAATGGCGCAATAATGAAGTAATCTACTAGAGCCAGTTTCTTGGTTTGTTTATCGCCATTCTCGGATTGGTATTTTGGTACGACATAATAAATCATTTTACTTATACAGATATATTAGACATACTTTGTTATATTACTTGTTTTATTTGTAGATATTTTATTTTAAACAAAATTATGGTAGGTAATCTCTAGTATTAATTACTTCATGCAAGCTAAGCTATCATTTATTGGAAGTTAATGGTTGATGTTTTTATTTTTAGTCGACAAGTTTATCGAATGAATATGATTCGCGTGAATTATGATGGCACTCATAACGGTAAATTAAAGTAGGCACTAGGACCGTCGCGTCCTCGTAAATACTGGCGTTTTTAATGATGCTTTACATCACCGAGCTGAAAGGCATGCATTAAGAGTGGGTACGTATCTAACAGACGACTATAAATAATATGAAATAAATAGCGATTTAAACAAAGCATGATACTAGCTTAGTTCAATTTGCAGCAACAGTCAATGTTCCTCGTGGGGTGTTATTAGCCACTTGCTGGCACAGCCGGCGGCTGCGTCTGATCTGATTCCATTTCTTTTATGAATAGAAACTGAATTTGCAATACTGTATCACTACTGATAGGCGTCTCTTGCAACACAACTGGTTTAATCTTATGTGACTATCGTTGTTAAGTGGAGATTCTGCAATTTATACCAGGGTGTAATCTATCAGGCGCTTGGTTTCTTAGTAATTAGCTCGATAGGTTATAAATTCCTCGTCAATATGTGATGACTGCGTTGCATGTAGATCGGTGGCGCCCGCACTGGTTCGGTCGCAGCTCGCACAAAGTTATCACTGTATAACGTTTCTGATATGGCACTCTCAGTGCAACAAATGAAGCAGTTGCATTAAAACGTGTCCCTTGAATATCTGAGCGTAATTAATAGAGAAAGATAAGTGTGGAGAGCGCCTGCGATAGGTACTCGTGCATCAGGTCGTAATCGACGTTGTCGGGAGCGCAGCCACCGGCGACCGGCTTCAGCCCTATATTAATAACAGTCAACCGATATCGGAGGTGGCCGGCCGCACGAAATGGAAAATTAAAAGGCTTTCATGGGATCCACTCATTAGACTGATTTGTGTTGGTGAGGCTAGCGGCACCGCACAAGAAGTTATTAATGTGCATTGTAATCGGTTGTCTCCGACATGAGTACGGGTTGTGTAGCCATTTATCGAGTTGTTTACTCGCTCACTTTGATAAGTTTTACGTTTGTTAATTAGTTCGGATACTGGTTCGCTACGAGCGATAGCTACATACGTATTGTGTGCTGTGCTTGTATTGTCCGTGATTCTATCAAGCATATCAGTGCAGGCTAATTTGTCAATTAGAGAGGCAGAAGTCGCGCTGCGCAGGGTCGCGGGGCAGCGCTAAAATGCGTAATAGCGCAATTTATGCCATCATTGTTTTAAAGTAGCGTCAGCCGTATATCAGTGAAGCAGACGGGACCAATTGATACAAACGAGCGCGTGTCACGTCTAAATATAATATTAGGAATCACGGCGCGAGCCAGGATATATTAATTTGGATTGGTTGTTGCCTGACTGAGCAAATCGCCACGACGGCACGCGATTGTCACAACGCGTCACACTCCACTTTTATTGGCCACTTATGTTTCTTCATCACGTAACTGCATTCCTTAGTACAATCTTTCAATTCTGAGATTGTTTCAGTATATTGTTTAATACTACTGGTTTACTCCTCTATAAGTGAACTATTACGATGTCTTGTTGATTCAGTGCTATGCGAAATCAATAAGTAACCGAAAGGTCCAGGGTTCGTAAAAATGTCTGGGTCCCAAGGTGGTATATTTTAACCCTTTTCTCTGTTGAATTTAAGAAGTTTTTTTAATCAATAGCCTCGCGGATAGTTCTTGGTACAAATCGGTGTTTTGATAAGTAAAAAATACTATGGATAATGATGTAGGTATCCAGATTTCACAATAGTCACCATTCTAAATAAATGTAGAATAAAATGTCGAGCATCAATGAGACAATATTTTCAAATGAAGTGGTTAAAAATAAATGTTCCAAGACCCTTGCTCTTTGAATATGAGTTTAAATGACGATTTATGAATGAGGTCAGTGCGGTGAGGTCGGTAACTCTGTTATCAATCGGCGTGAGTGAAGTAGCCACGCGCTCGGCACCCTTCTCTGCTCTACCTACCTACCTACTTTAATAATAACTTGCAATGTAGGAAAAAAGTTGTAACATCTAATACCACATCCTAAAACAATAATGAAATAAGAAAAAAAGATTTGCAGGGCTAACTAAATCTTTCTAGTCGATTGATATTAGTGATAGGCAACTTAAATAATTTACCCAGACGTTGTATCTAATATGGATGTGAAATTAAAGACAAGACGAGAAAATTTTAGTAAGAGCAGCGACGCGGTGGCGCAACGGTATCGACTTCGCCTATGAAATATATGGTATTGGGTTCGATCCCCGGTTGAGCCCACATATCTCTATATGAATTGTTTGAACCGATGCTGCTCAATAAACATCGTAAGGAAACCGGTATGTCTAAAAACTGATCATTCGAGGATTTGTGACATCGACCAACCCGTACGTGGCCAGCGTGAGTAGATTAAGGCCCAAACTCTCTCAACTCGTAAGATAGTTAAGAGAAGACCTGTGCCCAGTTTTGGGACACTAAAGGGTTGAAGTGAGAAGTGAAAAATTTAGTTAATATGCAAAGCGGTCTGGAATGAGCTACGGAGTCAAAACTTAATATAATACCTTTAAATGGTTTTAAGATTGTCATTTAACATTACAAAAACATGGCTAAGTTAATGAATTCTATGTCACGTTTAGCACAAAATAAGCAGATTTATTTAGAAATGTTTCGTAATTAATGCAGATAAAACGCTTGCAACAAAGACACCTCAAAACAACATTGATCATAGTTAATACCATTCAACAATAAATCAGAAAACCAGGTTCAACACCTTGTAATAACAACTTGTTCTTGGTTCACGCTTTTGTGCATTTTAGTCGGCTATCTGTTATTCTACTTCTGTTCTATTTACAGGTATTATGTTCTGTTTTATTTTCTGCAGTCATTTTATCTAGTTTAAAATGTCAGCCGTACTTAGGTAGTAGGTACGTACCGCTGGAATTAGTTGACCAACTTGATTTTTTCAAAACAATCAAAACCAAATTAGAACAAATTTGTATTATTATGTAACTAATGTAATTATGCATCATTTTATAAGCTGTAGTATTCAAATAAGTATTTTGTGTTAATACCCAGGAATCAATTTCATTTAATCACCGACGAATGTCACTCTTGGTCAGTTTAAACAAGAAATGTTTATTTCATATTGTTCATAGCTCACATAATTTCATTATGAGCTCAATTGAATAAACTGTGATAGGAACACCGCGCCGAGGCGCTCTGCAAGTTGATTGCTCAAATTTCCTCTTCAAACTATCACAAAGATATGGTGAATTTCTAATTGGATAAACGTGTCGTTTCCTATTTAAAGGCGACAGTAGGTCCAGCGTCACCATTTCTGTTAGACCTCTGGATTTTGATATAGAATCCTTAGATGAAGAAGTGTGAGTATCGAATGCGAGGGTCAAGGAGGGTCAGTGTTCTTTGGCGGCGGCGTGGAGCTGGCACGCGCCGTCATCCCGGGTAATAGCTTGCCACTCCGTCCGTACGCTCAATGACCGTCTAATGAATTATGATTTTACTCCAAAATGTTTCCTGGGTGACTTTCTTGTTTGAGAGCAAAGTAATCTTATTGTGATTTATAACATCGAAATCTGAGCGGATATTGTTATCGTGGTGACTAATAATAATGATAAACAATGACAAATTGATTTTCTACTATTAACTAAATTTAGTTGTGTTTAGCTGCAGCGGCATAACAAGAAGTAACTATAAATACTCAGAGAGAGATAGGTTAGACAAATTATTATCATAAGACGATAAGTTTCCTTGAGTTAAGTTTAATGACAAGGTGACAATGGGTGCTAGGTCTGCAGTTCCCTTATTAACTACTGTTAGAGATTTACACTTTACAATCTATTCTTTCGCTTGTTAGATTTACTGACATAATAAAAATTACGATGGATGCACTGTAAATCAAATAATTTTGGATAATCAAGCTAAGTTTTTGTAACCTACGTAATATACCGGAAACCATACAATATAAGTAAAATATGAACATTGTTAGTGTCCCACTGCTGGACACGGGTCTTAGGTCTCAACTCATAATAGTTGAGAGAGCACAGGCCTTAATTATAAAACGCAGGCCAAATGCGGGTTGGTGGACATCATATGTCCTCGAATGATTACGTCTTAGACATGCCGGTTTCCTCACGATGTTTTTCTTTTGAGATATTGAGCAGCGGCGATGAAACAATTCACACAAAGATGTGTGAATTGTTTCATCGAACATCCATGGGATCGAACCTGTGCTCTTATATTTAAAGCCGAGGCCGATTCCATTGCGCGACCACTGCCCTGTGAAAATCATAATCGCTTAGGTACTACCTAGAGTATAATGCCTTTTAAAAGAACATTTGTCAAATTTTAGTACGACTAGGTAAGTTCCATTTCAACAATCTGTTGTAACTATACAAAAGACTGAAATATGAAAATTCCATTCCGCGTAATAATTAAGTACCTGTACAGTTACTATAATCAGTAATTAAAGGGAGGGGTTTATAAATAGTCACTGTTGTAAATAGGTACTCTATAATTGGAATAATGTTTTGACGTAAGCCTTAATCGCAAAACATTTGTTACAATTGAATTTAATAATGTTCTTCTAGATATATTAAACTGTGATTTTATTGATCGAAGCCTGTCTCGGAGTAATTTAATAAAAATGACTTCATCCTAGGAAATTCTCATTGTTTAAAACAAGGTTCAATTTGAATTTGAAAAATACTATTAAAAATAACTCTAATAAATGAAAATTTTAATAAACGCCAACGCCTATTTATTTCGCTACAAAACATCTCTATCACTTCAGCTTCCGAACAAAAAAAACGATGGTAATCGGCCCAACCATTTAGGCACTATGTGGCAACTAACTTGTATACAAATACTCAGACACAAAAAAACACGCGTCAAACTAAAAAATAACCTGTTTTTTTGTCGGGGGTTAAAAAATAAATAAAGTTTTACTGACTAAAAGAGTCAGCAACGAGGGGGTACAGTTATTTATGGGTAGGTACTTAGGTCAGAGACAACGAAGTTTACTTGACCAAAAAGTTTGTATATGTAGCAGGTTACCGACACCTTTTAATGTAATAGTTTATTTCAAACGCGTTATAGAAAGTATTTTCTTAATTTAATTCCTTCATTTAATATCGGTCAAATAACAACACATGAAGGTATGTTAATTAATGGGAAGGCTATAAAAAATATTGGTTTTCGGATTAAGAACTGCCGCGTAAGGGTGTTCATGTTCTGAATTACGAGCGGGCGGCGTTGTTTAAACGTCTCGTCTCAATTAAAGCGCTACCTACCGATTTTGTTTTTTTTATATCGGTCTACCATTAATTGAAACTGTGTTTCGTCTGCAAACACTTTAGTCTCGAAAATTTTAAGACAAAATATTTTTCTCTTATAACTAGTGTCGCAAAAGAGATATAAGTAGTACAAAAAAAAAAAAATTGTTCATTTAGACGAAGCAACAAATTTGTAGATGCATTTTGCAGATCTTAGAATGCGGTATTACTAACTTTTAAAATTAACGTCAGATCTTTAAAAAAACATCTTATTTTCGATATTTAAGTTAGGTACTTTCACTTCATGTCGAATAGTCTTAAGACGGCTTGTATACCTATTCGAAAATGAAAGTAACTCCTCCTTCAGGAACGCGTGAACCTAAAACAATATTAAATGATCTACCTATACATCTCGAAATGTTCGGGTAAATTTATACAAGAATTTTAAAATAAAAAATAGTATGCTTTTTCTTGGTAGATTATTTATATTAATTTGATTCGCATTATTCCGATACCTATTAAGCTGAATAAGTATTTTCTACGAAATATAAATCTTACTTGCTTCTTATTTATTAAAAACCTTGATAGCGACTGAAAAAAATAAAATGAAATAGGTATAATACTCAGTAGGCTCAGTTATTTTCAATCTGTTTTTATTTTTTTATGTAAACGTTAAAGTGTGTAGGGAGATGGCGTGTCGTAAATCAAGCGTCGATGGACGTCCGATAGCGCTTCCGTGCGGTGAGCGCGTGCGCACCACACATGCACGCACATGCACACATACTTAAACAGAAACACGCACACATCTTACAGTTTTCTTTAAAAAATCGAGCCTCATATAGTCATTATTAATCAAATAAGCTTAACGCGCACAACACTATCATTAGAACTAAATTGACTAAATCTGACGTTTGATTAAGAGAATATTCTAACGGCAGTTAATATTTTTTCATAGTTATATGTTTGTTTTAAATTTAAACGCTTTAGCCAAATTAATTTGTACAATTGCTTTTTAAAACGACTTTCAAAGGTTTATGGTTATTAAAAACAGTTCTATGAATTAATCAAGACGGTATTAGTTGGGAGGTAACCAATGTGATGTAAAGATGAAGAATTTGAATTTACTCGTATCTATTACTTTTCTTGTAGAATATTGAATAGACCTACAATGAAATATACGATTAAAAATAAATATTATGATTTGTTTAGGTAATTAAACTGGGAGAATATACATGCGTTTGACCTACAAAATTAATATCTACAAACTGTCTAGATTAGTATCGGACAGCATTAACTTAACGCATCTTAGTAGGTTAACTGTTTGCAGCAATTCACCTTTACTATGACAGTAACGAATGATAGAGCAGATTCGTGTATTGAAAATCTGTTATAACTACATATTATAATGTGTCTCATAATTTGCGTGCGCCTACTTCATGAGGCAGTATTCATAATCAAGTGTATAAATAGGTAAATTATTACCAGCATAGCTACTCAAAGACGTGAGAAGAAAGGTGTGTAATAAGACAATTTAAATGAATTTAGATATTAATACGAGCTAAATGTATGATACGGCATTGGTATCGTGTCGTGAGCTATTAACTAACGCGATTCAATTCAGCCTACGGTTAATATGCGCATAGTAAACAGACACTTATTAAACCAATTTGTTAAGTCACAGCCACACGTATGTAAATATTAATATTATGATGCCTCATAAGATTCTTTTGAAACAGCAGCAACAAGATAGTGTATTTTTGACAAGCTGATTGCGATGGACTGTTCGAAGTTTGTCAAAAGCTCTTTACATAGGTACCTAATATAGGAGAGACAATATCATTAGATTAGCAAGGCTAATACAAAAAGATTAGCTTATTAGATCATTTCATGTTCACTAAGTATTATTATTTAGCTTGGTAGATACAACACGCGACAACACGGCTGACCTACACCTATGGCAAACTTTAGGCGAAGCAATTTAACGTGTCAACGCTGCCAGCCTCCTTGGTACTCTACCAACCGACACCAATGCTGAATAGTTTTTTAACGCCCAGTTTTAGATTTCTTTCATAGGTTCTATATTATATTATATTATATGTTCTATAGTATACTGCGACATAATTATTATTTAAACAATGTTTTCTAAATTAATATATTGCTAAATTCTTTCAGTATTCAATATTTTAGAGTTTAGTGTGATATAGAAATAAGTCTAATTAAATCAACTAATAGACAGCCATCGATTTCTATCATACAGTTTATCTCGTATATCTTCACACTATCAATACTGAGCTACTAATTAAAAAGCAAATTGAAATGCTATGTGTCAAGGACTATTAATTTTTTACGATTACTATCACAGCTTGACTAGTTCAGGCAGTTGATCTGGCAGAGGTATAATGTGTCCCGTAGCATTATCTTTATGTATGCAACAAACAGATTGAATCAAATCGTTAACTAACAAAATAACTACTGAATGGAAACTTATCGCTTTTCAACTCTTAATGATAGTTTAAAAAGTAAAGACATAGTAAGTTTCTGCGTACAACAGAAGATTGCTCAATAATTAATTTAAAAAATAATTAAACAGTTAAAAGACGAGATTGGTATGAGATTAATCTTTGAGTCGTGTTGTAAAATCTGTAAAGTAGTCTTAAGTCAAAGTCGCATGATGAGAGAGCGTGCTGCGACTAGGGGCAGACCACCGGGGCAGTGAGCGGTGCTTTACTTCCAACGATTTATTGTTATAAAAATAATGTATCATCGGCCCGCCGCCGCAGTACAATGCTTGTAACAAGCTCGGCTCGTGTGCTGCATTAACGGGACGACATACGGACGCAACTCGCGCATAACGCCCGTCACCCATATCGAGCTCTATAATCCTTTACTGTTACGATCTCTTAGCACGCTAAGAATCAAGACCTATCTAGGAACATAAGCAATCTGGGTATGATGTTTTATGTACCTATCCAAAATTGTCACCAATCGCAGCTTCTACAATCTAAAATAATTTCGTTTATTAAATTTAAATACTTAGCACCTCTATGGTAAAAATATAATAAAATGCGAAGTCCACAAATAAAACCTTGTTATTCGTTGTATTTAACTATGTTAAGAAGTCAAATTATCGCTTAGCGTCAAGTGTGACTGTACCTTTAAAATATCTCTTATTATTTCACTTTATTCACATTGATGGATGTTCTAACTCAGCAGTTTTTGATCTGTAAGTGCAGTAGCTTCTGATACATGCGATAACAATATTTAAACATGTATGTATAAGTCCATATTTTTGTATGACTCAAGGCACAGCTTATAGGTAGGTATGTACTTTCACACATTTACAAGTTTCAGGTAAAACATTTACAAATCTTTCAGTTCAGTGGTAGTTTAAGTAACGAATATTTGTGATTCATACCTAAGTTTTGTGGGTTTATTGTAGTTCTGTGTTACTAGGAATGCCGTCACCAAACGGTAAATAGGGCAAACACCTGTGAAAATAGCACCACGCCGATTCTAAATATAAATGTCGTCTGTGACAACCATTAAATACATGCACGCTTTAAAAATATTGAGTTCAGTGTTGATTTATTATTTCGCCCGGTGGAACAGTTACGAATAGATTTTATCTGTTTAATAGTTAGAGTTACGAGTAAAGCATAGCGCTACAATTAAATTCTATTAAAACGACACAGAAACATATAATTAAGTGACAGTAAGCAAACGCCTGAAATATCTCTCATTCTTATTTGACGGGGTTCGGCTGGAGTTATGAAAGTTTTGTTGCAGTAATTATACAGCGTGGCGCGGAGAAGTGGCTTGACAACTCGCGACTGTGACTGCGACTATCGTGATGTCGCAACTGTCTGTTTTTCCTGCGACACTATTAATACAGCCAAGACAAGCGTTTGATTACATAACCCGCTGTGTGACTTTGTTAATATCTACATGTCGCGAGAGTTATAGGTACACATTTTTGAACAGTCAAGAACTTATTAAAGTCCATTATTTTAATTTTTTAAATGACTAGCTTTTCGCCCGCGGCTCCGTCCGCGCGTTTGGCGGTTATCGCGCTAAACCATTAACCTCTTTATGCACAGTCAGATAAAAACTGCCCTAAGTCCTTGCCGGGTCTCAAACTATCTCCATAGCAAATATCATCCAAATCGGTTCGGTAGTTTTGGCGTGAAAACGTGACAGACATAATTACACAAAACAGTAATTAATTAGTAAGGAAGGCAACAAACAAACCTACTAAAAGGAAAGATGAGCTAATGATAGAAAGTAGATATGTATGTATACGAGTTTGTACGATTTACGACATGATGAGTATGATATAGTTACGAAATGCGGAACCTTTTGGAAATGCATACTGCTATCGTTTGATAGTAGGTAATATCGAGATCTACTAACATGTATCTGATCTATGTTATGACAAACAGACAGTTTGTACTTGAGAAGGAAACATAATTATTAAGCATAAACTAACAAGTTCTAGAGCTCTTCTATTCAAAACTCTTTTCATTTTCAACTAGGTTACAATAAGGTATTAGTTTTTTTCTTAATCGACTATTTTTTGAAGTTTCATATTTTTAATGTGTTGTCCACAGTTTATTTTTAATAACCCAGTTTTAATAGAAATTGATGAAATGGATGTTGATAATTACAGGTCACCTCAAGTACTGTGTCATACATTGTATGGTGCAGACTGTGGACCGGTTATTGAATGTAAATTAGTTTTAAATAAGCTTAAAATTATGAGAGCACATTTTGCAAAATCGTGACAAATAGCGTCGGACAGAATATTCTAATTACACCGCTTCTATTAGAAAGTAGGTACACAAAACATTCAATGGCGCAGGTATTCTAAATACATTTAATTTAATTAAACATAAAGTAAGTATCTGTCTTAATATTGTGTTCGAGCTAAAATATTGTATGCTAAAATTTTTTGGTCCGGCGCGGCAGTTTGTGCATGAAAGCATTGCATACGCAGTCACTTTCACATTTAACAAAATTATGTAGGTACCTTTGAGTACATAATGTACAATTCAGTTTCTCAGACTAGAGACTCTTTCATGGACTCCGTGACTACATCTCCATCAAAGAATAAGCAATTCCATAAAAACAGGCCTGTTCTCGGTCATAGTGAGTTTAAACAACGTTAATCGACAGTTGACGTCTGACAGTTGACATCGTGGCGTTTCGAGGGAAAGAGTAATAGGTAGTTTAAGAATGGAGTTATGAAGTTCTTTGTCTGTGTTAACTGATACCTATTTTAAATAATATTTAGTTGGACCCCGTGCGAGTTAGGCATCCGGTGGCAAATCAAAAGGCCAACTTAAGACACCGAGGTCGTATGCGCAGCTAACCCATATCTTAGCTCCTAGAACCCCATAACAGTTTAATGCTGGGGTAGAAAGAGTAACTTGGGCGTTACTGTTTAAACGATGGATATTAGGTATTTGATTATCAGTGTAACTACTCGCCGATTTGCGAAATTAGATTAATATAAAAAACCATCCTGATACATTACATAAAAGTTTCTCAGTCCATCAAACCTACGTGTAATTCGATTCTAGCCTTGATTTGAAAGAAACTCACGACACCCTTTTTTTTTTTAAATAATTTAGGTCCTGTTTTTAATTAATTAAATGAACAAATATTTATTTTATTGATTGAGTTGTGTGTTACTTAATACCAAGTAAATAAATAAATATCTTCTTGGAACAGGTATCAAACACGAATCCAACTAAAATAAAAAGTTAACTACAGCTGTAGATCTATTATTTTCTTAGTCACGTTTTGTATCATCGATTAGGCTAATGTTATAGTCTAAATTTTATTAGTTCCACATCAAGTTCCTTATTAGTAAACTTAGTATAATTAGCTTTATTTCAATATGGTATTGAATTAATGTGGCAAGTCGAATTATTTTCTATCTGAGTCATATTTAACCTCCACCCACGATGTTTTTTCAGAGCTCCTAAATATAAGTATTTTGATCAACCTGCTATCGAACAAGGTCACCCAATAATGCTAGGTCTATTCAACAAAATTCTAATCGGCTTAACTAATGTATTTTCGTCGATGAAAAGGATACTTGAAGTTGGAGAGTACAGAAATAAAATCTGTTTGTAGAAATAAAAAAATATTTAAGCTAACACGACCACACTGTACCCAATGTTCAAGTCAAACAAATAAAGCAAAAAAGGTTTGTTTGAAAATATTTTCGTGTGTTAAATATATTAAATATTGCCAGTTGCGTTGTGCTTAAAGATACAATTATTATGATTGTTAAATGTATATTGTCTAAAGTTGGGTTGATATCGGTTTCATTGATCCTGCTAATTAATTGAGTACACTACCGATCGTCGGCCACTGACGGCTGATGGGTGGATTAATACGGGCCTTAACTGTTATCGACAAAGGGAAGCTTGTATCATTAATAACTTTTAATTGTTATCTATTTGCTTTTACTATATCCAATTTATATTTATTGGTTTATTGGCTTTTATTTGCGATTTGTTCGAAGCTTGTATAATACTTTTGTCTGATTAAATGGTTAACCTGGCTACATTTGTATCGCTTCCCAATCTTAAAAAAATACGCCTATGCAAAACGACCGAGGAAATTAATTTTCTTCATTTTCTCCATTACCTACTTAAGCTCTTTGACGGGCAGATACCAATTTAATAAATCAAAGTTCATAAAAATAATGTATTGAAATTTTATATTGGTTTAATATAATGAGCCTACTCAAACGTTATTAAGTTTTCACTTGTCTATTTAACAAAATTAGTTATAACTAACATAGAAGTAACTCAGTAGGCTATTAGTTATAAAGAAGTAGGTACGTCTAGTAGACGCATTTAGGTACCTACCTACCTACTTGCTTATTGTATTAAAATTGAGCACTAGTGGAATTTGTTTACATAACAACAACTGTTGAATCCAAACAACTTTGTTAATGAGTTTTATTTTATTCATAAAAGGTATCAAGAGTTATAAATAACAATAACTGTAGATAAAAATTGTACTTTACCTTTTGTGAACTGGCCTACATGCGATGTGCTGTACCTAAGGACAGCTGCGTTTTATTGAGGAATTTAAATAAATAATATTTTCTTTATATCAGTGGTGTATTGTTGTGGATTGTAACGGTGGCCACACGCACGCCACACTTAGCCACTCTTTATGGCTCGCGTCAACGACTTCAATCCGCTTTACACTATACGACTTTGTATCTGATTTTAGCATGTTTCTATATTCTATAAAGACAATAAACTATTCGGCAATAAAAAAAGATTGTAAGTCTGATGTTAGTTGATCTACCTAATGATAATAAGTTTGAACTACCTATTTAATTTAGTTTATATTAAAAACCTTTGTATGTCCTTCAAGGTAAATAAACTTTATATGAGCTCGTTAAAGGATTTTACTAGTAATAAACAAAGATGAAGTTAAGTCGTTGGCATCGATTGGTGTAAATTGTCTTTCGATCGGAAGACAATGTGGTTGCCTACAGCGCTGCATTGTTCTGTTTATTATTTGTTCTGTTGATAAGAGCTGCCTACTTCACTAAATGTATCAAACGGAACATATCATTTGTTAACCTACATCGCATCCGAAGTGGACACCTATGTTGTGTATGAGGTAATAATTGTTTGCCATTATAAAAACCCGGTCAAGTGCGTGTTAAATTCGAGAGTTAAGCTCCATTGGTCAGCAGGAGCTGGTAGAGAAAGAGATGAGACATCGTACCGTTCGCGTCTTTTGGTCCGTCTACATTAGCCATTTTGCTCCGAAAAATAAAAACGATAGAACAACAAATTTTACCCCAGTCGAGTTATAAATTTTATCTTCTTCTTGAGCCTTTCTCTAACATATTGGTGCATCTCCTACTTTTTTCGGCGTTGGGCCCTCAGGATCTAGTTCGACTCAGTGGCCTTCTTCTCGTCATCTTTCCACCGCATTTGTGGTCTTCCTTTGGGATGTTTTTCTCCCACGATTGCCATTCGAGGAGACGTCTGCACCAGGATTTGTCGTTTCGGGCACCATGTCCAGCCCACTTCCATTTTAGATGTGCTGCACGTTTCGTTACATGTGCGACTTTACTTTGTTCTTGGAGTTCATTATTTGTTTTGCGGTCCATCAATAATACAACTACTAGCTTTGGAAGTGGCCCAGAGATCAGTAGAAAGTACTGATCTCTGGGCCACTTCCAATTTATTGACAATGTCTCTGGTGGTTTCCCAATCTGATATCTTGCCTAAATATACGTAATTCTTTACTTGTTCTATGGTGGTTTGGTTGACTGTAATGTTGATGTTATGTTCGTCATTATCTTGTTTTTGTCCAAGTTCATTTCCAAACTAATTTGCAAGGAGACATCATGTAGTTCGTGTTGGTATCATTATTTGCCTACAACTACCCAGGATTGTTCGTGAGAAGGACTACATCATAAGCGAGCCATAGACTGTTAAGCCTGCTCCCTGCAATATTTAGACTACGATGCTTCCATGATTTTTTTAAAATAAACTTGAGAACTAGAGTGAACAGCTTTGGAGAAAGTGTATCTCCTTGCCTGACTCCTCTTTTTATAGCTATATAGATTTGATACACTTTTGTAAATTAGGACCCTTAGAAGGTATCTCTGTAAACAAGTTTTGCAAATATGCGGGCCACTTTTTGGGGTTAAATTAGAGTCAGAGATCGGATGACATTATGTTTGTACTTCTTAAGTAAATAATGCACTTGTGTTCTTCTGGCTAATTTAACCCCAAATTTGTTCCGGACGGGCTGGAAAAATTCAATATATGAAAATCTAGCTTACGCCCTGAACACCTACGTGTTCATAGACCTCGTGATGTCGATTTATACTCCCTGGAATACTGCCCACTACTGCCTTGTTCTCCTATCCGCTACGGGAAAGCCACCGGGACACTAAATGAAACACCGACTTGACAACATACGCACACACTTGAGATTACTGCTTGATCATTACTTTTGCTGCAGTGGTAGATCGCAATTACGCCGTGCTACACCCGCCGAATAGTGCGGTACGCTTAGCTACCTCGAAACTTTACCGTAACGACGACCGCAGTAACCTCTCCTGTGTTAACTTTAATTTCATTTTAAAAACTATACATTTTGGTTCCTAGCTATTAAACTATTAGGGCTAGATCTATACGGTAAACACTATTAGCAAGCCTACCTAACCCTCTATCTAGGAAGCCTAAAGTTTTGAAACTAAGTTCCTAGGTTTCGCAAGTATAACGAGAAATATCTGCAAAATCTAGGCACTTTAGGTGCAGTTAGTACTTTCACTCGTTATACTTGCCAAACCCTAAGACCTAGGTTCACTATCTCCTACCTATTGATAGATAGCCTATCTAGGTACAAATTAAACACAAAACTATAATTCATTTATTAAAACTTACAAAGTTATAGCGGACTTTCTAACGACGTCATACAACTTTCTTACAAATTTTAACATTTTACAATTTTACTATAAAATTACCTGAAAATACATTACATACTGCTTATACTGTTTAATTATAACTTGTTTTTACTATATTTAATGATTTTGGAAAATACAAAATCTATTATTAACATTAGCGAGATGAAGGTACTTATTTTATATAAGTACCTACATTTTTTAACATTTTTAACAACAAAAATATTTCTAAGAAAACTGTTAAAATGTTCTACGATATGCATTATCACATTTTTCAATACTGAATTTACTGATAACACCGAAAACTACTGATAACAATAAACTTACTGATTACAGTAAACCTACTGATAACTGATAACAATTAACTTTCTGATAATAATGTCTGGCACAGTCTAAGTCTATCGCAAACACTAAGTCTGTCGCGAACATTTCTCCCGCCGTGCAGCAGCGCGTCGACCCGTCGTTGCCCAGGCGGTGCTGCAGACGTCGGTGAGCGCCACCCTCGTCACTTGGGTAGCGGTACCAGCTTCTTGGCGGGGCGTTTGAGGACTCCCGCCGGTGTGCGCACCTCTGCGGTGCGTACCTGGCCGTCAGGGCCAGGGTAGACGGCGACAATCCGCCCCCGCGGCCATGTGTTGCGGGGCAGATTGCCGTCGGCGATGAGCACCGGGTCGCCCACCGCGAGCGCGTTACCGCGCCCGTGGGGCTCCCGCCGGTACTGTAGCTCGGGCAGGTACTCGCGCACCCAGCGGCGCCAGAACACCTCTGCGAGGATCTGGGCCCGCCGCCAGTGCTTTCGGCTGTCGTAGTCGGACTCGTCAAACTGGCCCAGGGACGGCAAGCGTGCCGTGCCCCCGAGCAGGATGTGGTTCGGGGTGATCGCCTCCGCCTCCTCACTGTCAACAGAGACGTGTGTAAGTGGGCGACTATTAACTATATACTCTGCCTCGCACAGCAGAGTTGTCAGGACCTCTTCGTGCGGGTGCTTGTCGTGAAGTACTGTGAACAGAGTATTTTTTACACTCCTTACTAAGCGCTCCCATGCGCCTCCCATGAAAGGCGCCGCCGGCGTTATGAATCGCCAGCGGATCCCCCTGCGGCTCGCCTCGTCGGCCACGGCGTCGCGCATTTCTTTGTCGGCGCCGTGCATGTTCGTGCCGTTGTCCGAGTAGATCTCGGAGGGGCACCCGCGGCGCGCAGCGAACCTCCGCAGCGCCAGTATTGCGGAGTCGGCGCTCAGGCTGGCGGCCACCTCTAGGTGAATGGCTCTGGAGGTGAGGCATGTGAATAGAGCCACATACCGCTTCTGGTGCGTTCTTCCCACTGTAACAGACAACGGACCAAAGTAATCTAAGCCTGTAAAGGTAAAAGGTCGCTGATGGTGGGCTAATCGTGCCTTTGGATGGTTCCCAGTGGCCGGTACAGGTGGCTGCGCCTTGCGTATACGACACGGCAAACAACTATTGATTACTTTTTTTGTAATCGGTCGTAGGCGCAATACCCAGTAGTGTTGACGAGTTTCATTTATCACAAGCTCTGTCCCGCTGTGATGCAAGCTTCTATGAGTCCAATCTATGTATAGCTGTGTTATTCTGTGATCGCCGTCCAAAACAGGTGGTCTCTTTGTTTTCTCTGTTATGTTTTCTGTGGCTGCTATGCGACTTCTCAGGGTGATGATCCCGTTACTATATTCTATAGGCAACTTGTACAAGCGGCTGTCTCGGGCAAGTTCCTTCCCGCGCCGGAGATCCCGGAGTTCGGCGCCGAAGGAGGTCGCTTGTACCGCCTTCACAAGCAAGTCCTCGGCGTCGTGAAGGTGCTCTGCAGGGAGAAACACGAAGCATCGTCGGGACACCGGCGCGGGGCGGAGCTTAGCACCTCCCGTAGGCTGGTTCTGTGTTTTCGTGTTTTTCTTGTCACGACGCCAATCTGGATCATTTTCCAAGTTTTTCTTAGTACGTTTGTACAAAACTTGCTGTTGAAATTTTCTATTTTTGCACAGAGTAATGAACTGCAATACTCGGGCGGTTGTGCGGAGTAATCGTTCCCATTTTGAAAATTTGTCTGGGTCAGGAATCGATTCTGACACTTTCTGTACCTCTCTGTCTTCTGTCACTGTAGTGGTACGTTTCTCTCCAGTGTGTGTAGAGATTACTATTTTTTCTGTAGGCCATGACGACGGATCCTGATACAAAAATTCAGGCCCGGTGAACCACTCATGGTTTGAGTCGAAGTTGCTCGGTACTTCGCGTGTAGCAACGTTTGCTATGGTCAAATTGGTAGGCACCAGCCTCCAATCCTGTACTGTACTGTTGTCTTTGATGGCCGCTATTCTCGGTGTGGCCTCAAACGGAACCTCTTTTCTATAATCCGGTTCTATTAAGAGGTTCTTCTGTTTTGTAGACTTCTGTTCGATTGTGCTGGGCCTTTCCAAATTGTTTTCATAACTGTCAGGCATAACAGAGTCTTCTGGCTTGTTTAGAAGAGCGGTTTCGATCTGTCCGTCTTCTAACTGTACTGTATTTTTCTGTAAAATATCCTCGGCTTGCTGCTCCGGATCTGAGTTCGGACGACGTGGGTTTATTACAAGCGATTCCAAAGCGAAATATTCCTTCAGTTGCTTGTCTATATTTTCTATGCTCTGTGGTGCAGACATCTGGTGAACAAAATGTACTGTACGAACTGTGTTTCTTGCGTGCGCACCGTGCAGAGTCCATCCTAAAGTGGTGAGCGATGCTATAGGCTGATGTCTCGGTCCTCTTCGTATGACGCTCGCAACCAGAAGGTGCCAGTTATCCTGTCCTATAAGTATCTTCGGGATGCCAACGTCATAGATAAGATCGGTCTTGATATCTTCTAAGTGCTTGCAGTCAGAGATATCCTTTGCACTTACGCGTTGCGGTGTTAAGTTCAAAGCTGGTACTGTGCGCGCGCATAAGGTGGACTCTCTCCCTGTAGTACTCGCCAACTGGAGCTCAATCCTGCGTGATGTGGGCATCTCTATGGTGGTATCACCGATGGCTCGGATGGTGAACGGATCTATCTGCCCCTCTGCTCCGACCTGGTTGGCTATGTCTTCGTCTATGAGGGAGACGGTTGATCCATCGTCCAACAGCGCAAAGGTAGGTACTTCTCCCGCCGGTCCGATCAATCGTACAGGAACGATCTTGAGGTAAGCTTGCGAGTTAGCTTGTAAACTGGAACTAGCCACTGTTTCTTGCGTCTCTGTTTTCGATGCCTCTGCCTTCCTCTCGTAGTGCAACAAGGTGTTATGCGTGGCCGTGCAACCTTCTATACCACACTTCTTGGGCTTGCACGTATGTCCCTGGCGGCGCGCGCGTAGACACCGAAAACAAAGGCCGTGTTTCTTCGCAAGCTCCCACCTTTTGTCAGAGCTTCCCTTCCTGAAAGTTGCGCATTCTGAAGCATAATGTCCGTCTTGTGAACAAATGCGGCACTTCATGCTTGAGGCTGGAACTGTTTCCCATATCGCAGTGTGTTTTTCAGTTGCGGCGTGCGTTCTCTGTACCACGCGGCGTGCTGGCTGAGCTGTCTGTTCGGCCGGGGCAAAAGCACTGCAGTAGCGCGCTTGCTCACTGATAAACTCACTGAAACAGCCGAGGTCCGGTTTCGCTTGATACTTTTCTATGTATTCTCGGTACCACTGAACGCGTAGCGAGTTCGGTAGCTTCTCAGTCAGGATACGCAGCAGCTCGGCGTTAATCAGGTAATGTTCTTTCTTCAAAGCACGTAAGGTAACAACACTGCTTCTTACCTTGCTAGCGAACGAACAGATGTCCTTCGGCGCTTCGCCGCAGCGCGGCATGCTTCGCAACTTGTCTGTTTCTGCTTGAGCGATTGAGTCCGGTCTTCCAAACTGAAGTTCCAGTTCCTTCATGATTTCATCAGGCTGCGCGTTCCCGATCAGCTCCGAATTAACTGTTTCTAGCGCTCTTCCTTTGAGACTTTTTCTGAGTCTTGCTGTGTTCTCCACGTCGTTGAAATATTTTCTTGTGGTGTCGTATATCGCTCTGAACGATAACCACTCTGTGTGCGCCCCGTCGAACGTCGGTAAAGTCATCACGACTTTTGAAACCGCTGGGTGAGGCAGCACTGTCACATCAGACGGCTTCTTTTCAGCGAGCGCGGCGATGGCGGAGGTGAGTTCGGTGATGAACGGCGTCAGTGAACTTCCTCCCTGTTGAGACGGTCCCTTCTTCAAAGGTGCATCTCCTGTTAAAACCCTGGCAGGTACATCTGCCATCTGTGGTCCCCCTGTGACCCCCCCCTGGGGGTGCGCGGCCAAGTCGGTGTTCCTCCCGGTGGCTTCTGTGGGGTCGGGCTGTGGTTCCGGTGCCTCTTCCAACCATGAGCGGACGTAGTCAGCTTTCGAATGTCCGTCCTCATCGTAATCAGAGTCAGCTTCCTCCTCAGCCTTCTGTAAAGCTATCTGTGCTAACTGTAGCTGGATCCTCAGTAAGTCTTCACGAGCCTTCAAAACTTTTCTATTGGATCGCGTCGACGTCACTGAAGCGTCTGGTCTACGTTTTCTATTTTCCTGTCCTATCTCGATGTGCGCGTGTGTGTCGGTGGCGGGTCGCACTATCTGTTCCGAACCGCAATCTGTGCTTTGTCTGTCTTCGTGTTCACGGACCGCCGATAAGCGTGGCTGTGTGGGCGGAGCCGGCTGGGTACTGACCGCGTCTTCTGCCACCGACGGCGAGCGTGGAGGGGCCTCGTGACGTAGCGCGGCTGCGCTTGACGGGCCTTCCCGTACCTCTACCGTCCACGCTTCGGGTGCCTTCCCTTTGGACCTCGTTGTTATCGGCATCTTGAATCTTCTTGTATAACAAATTGACAAAGCTTAATGAAATAGGACAGAAAAATTCCAGGTTTTCTTCCACTAGTGACGTCCACGAAGTCTTGATCCGGCTCGGTGAGGACCAGCAAATGTTCCGGACGGGCTGGAAAAATTCAATATATGAAAATCTAGCTTACGCCCTGAACACCTACGTGTTCATAGACCTCGTGATGTCGATTTATACTCCCTGGAATACTGCCCACTACTGCCTTGTTCTCCTATCCGCTACGGGAAAGCCACCGGGACACTAAATGAAACACCGACTTGACAACATACGCACACACTTGAGATTACTGCTTGATCATTACTTTTGCTGCAGTGGTAGATCGCAATTACGCCGTGCTACACCCGCCGAATAGTGCGGTACGCTTAGCTACCTCGAAACTTTACCGTAACGACGACCGCAGTAACCTCTCCTGTGTTAACTTTAATTTCATTTTAAAAACTATACATTTTGGTTCCTAGCTATTAAACTATTAGGGCTAGATCTATACGGTAAACACTATTAGCAAGCCTACCTAACCCTCTATCTAGGAAGCCTAAAGTTTTGAAACTAAGTTCCTAGGTTTCGCAAGTATAACGAGAAATATCTGCAAAATCTAGGCACTTTAGGTGCAGTTAGTACTTTCACTCGTTATACTTGCCAAACCCTAAGACCTAGGTTCACTATCTCCTACCTATTGATAGATAGCCTATCTAGGTACAAATTAAACACAAAACTATAATTCATTTATTAAAACTTACAAAGTTATAGCGGACTTTCTAACGACGTCATACAACTTTCTTACAAATTTTAACATTTTACAATTTTACTATAAAATTACCTGAAAATACATTACATACTGCTTATACTGTTTAATTATAACTTGTTTTTACTATATTTAATGATTTTGGAAAATACAAAATCTATTATTAACATTAGCGAGATGAAGGTACTTATTTTATATAAGTACCTACATTTTTTAACATTTTTAACAACAAAAATATTTCTAAGAAAACTGTTAAAATGTTCTACGATATGCATTATCACATTTTTCAATACTGAATTTACTGATAACACCGAAAACTACTGATAACAATAAACTTACTGATTACAGTAAACCTACTGATAACTGATAACAATTAACTTTCTGATAATAATGTCTGGCACAGTCTAAGTCTATCGCAAACACTAAGTCTGTCGCGAACAAAATTCATTTACAATTAGTCTCGCAGTTATTTGAGAAACAGACGAAAATTCAGAAGTGTAAACTAAAACTTTGATGCTACTAATGCTATGAATAGTATCGGTCTGACTAGCCCTTACTAAACTAGGGCGAACGCTGACGAATATGGTTAAACCATTATAGTTATAATGGGTTCTGCCCAATGATGTAAGCTCCGAGTAAAATGGTGTCTGCCACCTACCTTTATTTTATTGACCTGTGGGAGACCGCACTACGTTACTTATTGGCAATTAATCAGCGCCAAGATTGTTGTAACTACTTGTAAGTACAATATATTTTCAGCTACATTTAATTATTTTATAAATATTGCTGTGTGTATCAACAGACGGTTAATGTGGTATTAGTGTATCGGGGCGAATATACTCGTAGTACGTTTGATGTGGCCGCAATTTCGTCAGAGTTGAAAATAAATTTCCGTTATGAACAATGAAACAAAAGACTCGTTAAAAGGATGAAATGTGTCCCGCACGCTAATCTAGATAGATGATAGACTATTGGAGTATCTAAAACCATACAGAAGTTTTCGAGTAAATAAAAGAGAAACTTATAGTATCCAGCTAGCCTCCGAAGGTTTAGCGTCTTTAGTTAGTAGTAGAATAAGAAAAGCAATAACAATTTATTAAAATCAATTAGTGTTTCGTGTGTAAAGGTATTTAGTCACCTCTACTCTACATATTTTTTGTTTAAATACCTTTAACTTGTTATGATATTATTAAGTTCATGATCTAATAAACTTAATCATGATAATCGGCTTATTACTAGGACATTATTGCTTTGCAGCAATGTGCGGTGGTCACGCGCGACCGTCGCAAGCGCACCGGGCCCGCTACTAATACGGCTCGTTTGCGCGCGCGCCGTCACGACTGCGGATCATTTACCATTACCCAATAAAATTAATTTCACTTAATGCTCATCGATTATTGAATATAATAATCGTATAGTTCGGCGTCGTTTCGGTGGTTCGTGATGGATCGCCGGCGCAGACCCCCCGCGCACGCGCACACGATCTACTGCTGATCCGTGCTCTCCATGTTTGCCGATACGGCGTTGCGTTTAGCTATTGAACCCAAGTAATTATTAATTAGAGACATCATTTAGTAATAAATGATCTAATTATATTAATATATTTTTTCATTAGTAGTTTTAGTTCTGGTCTGAGATATGTAGGTACTACATAAATTGCTTGATATTAACTCTCGAGGAAAAAATGACTTTCAGAAATTTGAAAGTATAAGCGATCGAGATGGTTTAAAAGAACGTAAACAATTTAGTAAGTTCTTGTTGAATCTTAAAACTAAATATTACTCATCTTTTTTAGCGCATAGGGTTTCGAAGGTGTACAAATAAGCTTATAAATATTTTACATTTCAACGCGGCAAAGTATCTATAGGTCCCATTGTGTAATCCATACATCACATGGCGTATGTAAATTTACATACTTATTTTCAAAATATGTATTTGATAAATCAACGTTCGGTGTAGCGAGGTCAGTAGGTACATTTACCACAACCACCCGATGAAAGGTATGAATAATTACCGTACAAGGCACAACATAAATAGAGGCAGATAAAAACGGGTAACGACAGGATAGAATGGTAGCCATCCAACACCGCCAGGCAGCGGCAGATCGGCGGTGTAATGGCCAACCTTGTAGCTCATCCATAACGAATTTCTTATTCATCGATATTAATACGGGTACATGACAACCGTCTGCCGAGTACAAATGAGCGAAGCCGCTCAGAGCGGATTATATTTATGTGAACACAGTCTGATCCGCAATTAGTACAGCCAGCAACAAAACTAGTCGCCATGTAGTTACAAACAATGAGCGTGTCGGCTGATTGATGAGAAGACAACTTGATATATGATGTTATCGACTACCGATTAGTGTTTAACTATTCGATCGGTTTAGTTAAGAGATGCTGATTTCTTCATGGAGTAAGAAATAAATAACGACATTTTGTTAAACAATAAAAACTGACAGCAGGGATAAATTTTGTGAAAATCTCGACGTAAACAATTATATCTTTATCTAATCAATTAAGGCTGTTCTCTGTCAAGATTCAGGAAACTTATGGAAAATATTTTCCTCCAACAAGTTGTCCATGAACTCCACGAATTTAATTTTAATAATTTTCCTCGAATATATAGCTCTGGCGAGCTCACAGGGTAGATTTGGCGTCATTGCAATGCAAATATACGCATCTGCGTCGTCACACTCTATCTATGCAGTAGAAGAGAATATGCAGTTATCCAATCCCTATGTATGTAGTTATCCAAAGCTTTACACGTCCACCACGAAGGTATATTACACTTTCATTAAAGACTTTAATGCGAAGCTGTTAGTACCTATAAAGCTGCAGCGATAACTCCGTTTCTTTTAGAACTTATTCCGTAAGATATCTGCTAATATCGAACAAAGAGTTTAGTTTAGGCCTTAATTTTTTTATAACATCCTATACTGCAAACGAAAGTCTTTGTGTAAAAAAAACTTAAGAACTACTCTTTTTAATTTAAATTAAGTAGCTAAGAATCTAATTTTATTTAATTGAGTATACCTACTTGATAAATTATTAATTCAGCGGTTCGGTTTAACCCTGCTTTTGATCTCTGGCTGTTGCACGGAAGACGTATCGACCTCATTAAGACCCACGACACGTTTTCTTAATCGATATTCGACAGTTTGAACTTTTTATTTTAGTTGATGCTCATGTCCCGGCCATTTGGTTTTGGGTTACCGTTGAATTTTAAATAATTGAATGTTTGCGTAATTTGCATTGATTTAATTTAATTTTACTGTTAAATTTAAATCTTATTATCATAAGATTGTAATGAGCTTCTGATCCGTACATATTATGTCGCAGTAAGATTAATATAATTATATTTCTAGTAATATATTACAAGTCGCAATCTAGTAATATGATTACCTGACTAGACTAGTTTAGTAAAATAGTTATGAATGTACCATAGAATTAGGTAAATAAAACAACAAATTATTATTATTTTATTTAAATAATAGGTACCTAACCTAACCTACTATATATGTCCCTAAATAGGTTAGCTTTTATTATTTTGAAAGAAGCTTGCGCATGATTGCAACTTGCCTGATGTAAAGCAATGATGTAGTGTACGATGGAACGCGCCAACCCCATAGACCAGTGAAATATTTTCGGTGAGAAGGTGACAGTAGAATGAAGCTCCAAAAGATCTATAGAATCTAAGAAACAACGAGGAATTTTGGCTAGCCATCAGGTACCTTTTAAATTAAACTGTGTGTCAAGTAATTTTGTAATATTTATTATTAATATAGACCAATTACAATATATCATATAAGTGTGCAGTGATACCTGAGGCACTAATGTTCTTATCAGTAACTTTAGAATTATGTACAGACCTGTCCACAACGTATTTAGTTTCACGGCTTAAGGTGTAATGAACCAAATTTAAGATAACTTTCACCAGATGAGAATCTATATATTTAAAACGCGATAAAATATGCTTTTAATGGCTATCCTAAATGTAATTTCAACGTGCTCTTTTACCGGGAACATTGCTTGTAATGTAACATTTCAGATTCGATTTTCAACATTACGTTACATTACTGCTTCACTGACTGACGAGCATTCGCCTGTAATGTAAAATTCCAGATTCAATTTGGAGTATTTAATTTAGTTGACCTAACAATAACGTTGATGAAGCGGTCGTTACTTGTATCATTACTGGTTTTGCACTGTAATAATAACTTACTGACGTAATTTTAGAATCTATAACGTTACATTACAGGCAATGCTTGCGATGAAGGCGCGCAAGTACCTTTAAGCGCAACGAAAAACTTTGTCTCCGGAATAATTATTAGGTAGTGGTATAGATAATAGTGGCGGATTTGCCAAAAAGCTGAAAAGGCTAGAACCTAAGGTGGCAAATAAGTTGCAGAGAAAGACTTGACCCTTGACCTAAAGAATATTTTTCGATCAAGTTTTATTTTTTCTTTATGTCCATTAACAATGTATTTATTAATAACTAGCGACCCACCCCGGCTTCGCACGATTTCAATGCTGATACTAAATATATTGAGGTATATTTACAAAATGTCCTTTTATACAACGTTAACAGTTTTTATGCCATTAGACAATATAAACAGCACGCGCCGCGCGCGTTCGGGCCGGTACCGCCGCACCGCTATTTTAAATCTGTACTATCTTCGGAAATATTCATTTAAATTATGTAGACAATGGATTTAAGGTACTTAATTAGATAAGGATTAATGCAAAATTACTTAAAATCGCTTCGTAAATAAGCCATTACCTTTGGTTGAAAGTAAAAGATTAAAAAATGGTTATTGTGGGTTATCCCTAAGAGATAGACATATACCATCGCGGATTTTTTGTTGACCTTTTTAAGGTGTGCAATACTGTAATACATTAATAATAATAATAATAATAATATATCTTTATTTTCTCCCACACATATTACATAGTACACGAAAATTATAAGGTGCAATATTATTATGAGGTGGGAGACTGGCGTCCAAGCTAGGTTATAGTTAAGCTGTGTTAGGGATCACCAGGCCTCCACTCTACGGACAATATAAGGTCACAGTGTAGCATAACATTAAGTGGGTGTGGGAATGAGGTGTGCTAATTACGAGTGTGTGTGCGTGTGCGTGCGTGTGTGTGTGTGTGTGTGTGTGTGTGTGTGTGTGTGTGTGTGTGTGTGTGTGTGTGTGTGTGTCTGTGTGCGCGTGTGTGTGCGTGTGTGTGTGCGTGTGTGTGTGTGCGTGTGTGTGTGTGTGCATGCGTGCTGTGTAGACTTAGGCGGTGAGCATATTTTCAGTTTCTTCGTACGTTTTGCCTAATAAAAATGTTGTAATTTTGTTTTTACATAGATTGTACGCATTGTTATATACGCATTTTTTATTTACACTGTTGTATATACTCGGACCTAAATAATAAAAGATGCGCTTAGTGAATGTATAATGTGATTGAGGTATGTCACATATTTTAATTCCTCTTCTAGGTGTGGTTTGATGATGAACAAAAGGGGTGTTTGCATGTTGAAGTAGAATCGCTTGGTGAACAAATAGTTGGCGAACTGTCAGAACTTTACATTTTTGGTACAGGTCAAAAGTAGAAAAAAGAATTGGTCGGAAAGTAGCAACTTTAAGAATGGCTCTTTGTGCTACTTAAAGGGGTTTAAGAGTGGTTTTCGCAGCTCCTCCCCATGATGTTATACAGTAAGAAATAATTGACTGGCACAAGGCAAAGTATACAGTACGTATCACATGGGGATTAGCAACGTACCTGAGGTGTTTGAAAAGGTATATGAGTTTGCGTACTCTACAAGTAAGTTGTGTAATATGGGCCTTGAAGTTTAGGTGTTTATCAATAATGATACCTATACATTATTTTCATATATCTCGTAGGGTTTAGCCAGTGTTTGCAATGTAAGCACAAAAAATGCGTTAATTTACGACATCGCATCAGAAACATCTAAAATTATCAAGGTTTTTCTACTATATTATGCATGTATTATATACATAAACCTTATATAATTACTGATTCACTGTATATAAAAAAACCGCATGAAAATCGTTGCGTGGTTTTAAAGATTTAAGCATACATAGGGATATAAGGAACAGGAAAGCGACTTTGTTTTATATTAAGTAGTGACATAACTAAAATTTTATTTACAATATAGTTTACCTAACTAAATTTCTTCTATTATAATACTTTTTAACTAATAGTTTTTCTTCTTGCAGTAAAACTTTAATGTATATCAATTGTTTTATTTACAAAATATATTAGCAGTTATATTTAGGCTAAGGACTACGGTATCAAATTGAAGAGGTACCTACGTAGGGGCGGAATATTTAGAATAACCTACCGTGGGAAATTTGTAAATTCGCAACTGATGAGTAAGTAGACATAACAATTACCCAATATTTAAATTAATTAACCACAAATTACAGTTTACAAGACAAACATGTATGACATTGGTAACATCAATAAATTACAGAAATTCTTGTCTGGAGAGTTTTAGCATATTTCAAAGAAAAATACATTAGAAGGCATTTTTCATACATTTTATTGCTATAACCGCTCGTTAAATTACGTGAGATGCTCGTAAACTACTTATTCCAGTAGTTTAATCAGGAAAGTATTGTATAATCATAATCTATGTCTCGTGTTATATATGTAGTAATAATGTTGAATAAATTATGTCCTTCAAGATAAAATTAATTACCTATTTTGTAGTTATATATTTTTCTTACCTATCATCTTTTGTTTATAATTTTATTATCGTAAATCAGAAACGTATATATGTAAGTTTATTGTTATGCTAATGCATATTATGTATGTATGTATATTATGCTCCCTTATCTTCAGAAGAATTGTTATTGTTAAGTATGATTGCGGCATTAACTGTGATCATAGAAGTTCAAAAGCAACCTGTGAGAGCCAATATACATTTTACATTATTTTAAAGTAGGTATATAAACTTCGAGATAGAGTTTATACTATAATAAACAACCACAAAATCCATCAAAGGTATTTATTTTGAACATAATAGAACCCATAGTTTATAAAGGCTGTATAAATAACTTATAAGTTGATCCCAGTGACAATGTAATCCATATGTTTTTTTAATAAATATTCATGAATGATGGAGGCATTGCGCTACATTACAACAGCCATAAGTCAACGAAACGCTTAGCTGTGGCGCATGGCGCCGCGGACGACTGCGCGCACGTCTGGTTCTCTCCTCTTCCCTATATCATGAGAGAAAATGTACCGACTGGCATCGTCTAGCGACATGTCCACGCAATGAGACGATTTTTATGGCGCTTTCCTGTAGCCCTGTCTACACATAATTTAAATGTGATAACTATAAAATAATAATTTTAACGGGTCATAACTTTTCTAAATATAAACGATGAAGGGTTCGTGATTTTTATTACTGTTTTAGAAATACACGGTATTTGTTTTCATACTTTTAGATGTTTGTAATGATAATGTTAATTTGTAGTGTAGGCAGTGCTACCGGTGTGTAGCTACTGTGGCAGGTCGGCGTGTCCGGCGGCGCCCGCCTTGGCTTAGTGGCACGCGCGCCGCCCACACCCCTTTACGATCAACATTACAATTTACAATATGATAAGACGTTTTACCCGTTAAGTGAAAAACCTAATTATGTAAGTAATTAAAAGTCAAGCACATTAAAATGATGGAGTATTTCTTATACAAATTTATTCTCCTCAGACATCTGTTATTTTGGAAACTGAAAAATGTTAATAGCATTTTAATTGAGCAAAGTACTTACGTCATTCATCATTGTATTCATTTAAATTACAGCGTACCTGATACGCATACACAGGGCATCATACAATAAAATACGCTTAAGTTTACTAATAAAGATGGCTATCTATTTAAAAGGACTGGTTGATCAGGTTTTCTTATTTTTATAATCTACTTAAGCTGTTAAATATTTTTCTGACTGAATTCCTCAGAAAATAACTCAACTTTAGTTACCTATACAAGATTATTAAAAACCATGCCTATCTCCTTCACTTCTTAAAAAACAAAAGAGACAAAAAATTGTGTTATTGTCGAAATTCGTATCGTAAAACATACAGAATTAACTTGCTAGATACCAATACTATAGTAATAGATATAGTAATAGTAATAGATATTTTAACGAATTGAACTTCGTCAATGTTCCGTTTTTCAATGGTTGTTAAGGAACCCTATAAAAGGCGATATAATATTTTAACTTTAATCAACTACACTAATTTTCTTATTTGACAACTTTTATGTTTACAATATTTTTATAAACATTTGGTATCAAATTTTATGGCGTTTTAATGATAGCAATAATGAAGTTTAAGCATTTGAAAGGCACGTGGGTTTGTAATTTCGATTTTATTACGTGGTGAAATACAACTAATTTATTATTAACGTATTAAAATGCCAGAATAATCACAATGCTGCCATAATGTGACCAAAAAAAGATGGAGTTTATAATTTATAATCTACTTTTGTTTTGTGATATTTTCGATAAATTTCCATAATCTGCCTAATGAAAATTACAAATATTTTGCGAAAAGTCTTTAAGAACGCAATCTGATAAAAAATACAAACCAATTTCAATGTTTTAACAATTAGTCAAAATCCGCTTAGCCGATTTTGAATAAAATTTAAATGAAACCGAGAGTCCATTTGAAACAAAAAATAATTATCAAAATTGATCTATAATTGGCGGAATTATCACGTACCATACATACAAACAAGAAAGAAGAACATACATTCGAATTGAGAACCACCTACTTTTTAAAGTCGATTGAATATATTGATCATAGATTACGGTATTGTTTAAGTATGGTCATTCTAGATAATTTAGCATAAACTTTTCTGTAGGCAAAAGATGGTATATTTTAGGAAGATCGTTATTAACTCTACTTTACTAGCACATGGATGCAAGCATACTCGTATATGGATCAAAATATCTTAATAGGATAGAAAATAACCTTAAAAATTTCCTCTAAATTATTATTTTGAATTGCATTCCTAATTTGTTGTAATTCCATAAAACACATTTCAATTACAATAAATTAATTTAATAGGTCATAGCAATCGGATTACGGTGTTCGTTTGAATGTGTAAATATGAACCAATTGCATCATAGATTTTCACTAATAATAATAAATTTAATCTCTACCGACGACGACGGTTCTGTTCTACGTCCATCAGGCGGCCGAGAGTGTTCCGTTAAGTCAGTTATGATAATTACCTGCATCTCCTTAATAAATATGATTGCGGGTACAGTTTTGGGCTCTTATAAAAATGGACGTTGACCCGTGCTCTCGAGACTCATGAATATTTAATATTTACAAATTATTAATCCAACACTTATCCCTCCGCGGGTACACGCATTCCTGCTCGATAGAGCGTCGCGGTCGGCCGACATCACTTGCATTATACTGATATCGTCGTCATACAGGTTGAAGGCTTTATGAAGATTAGAAAATAGAGTGCCTTCGACACTCCATTTGCATCCGCGATCATTTCTTGCTCACTTGTCTAATGTGCACTAGTGCACTTTATAATAATGCGATTTGTGATTCATATTATTTTTAAAACATAGTAATGCAAATTATATTGTAACAAAGCACAATAGTTATTGTGCTTTGTTACAATATAATTTGCATTAAAAATATTAAATTAAGGTAACAATTAAAAAAAAAACTACGATATAACGGATTTTATCGCGGTTGATTTGTTTTTTATTTCAATGTGATATTTGCATAAATTTAAGAAAATACAAGAATAAAAATTTGCATTAGTAATTTAAATGGTTTTTACTACACTTCATTGTAGTAGATATTTCAAGATTTTATTTAAAATATCGTTTTAAAACAGAATTGGTTTGATTAAAGTGTAAAGTAGACTAAAGTCTTCATAAGCCATTATTTAAATTTCTTCATTATCTAATAAGAAATATTTCTATAATAAACAGTCACGCGTACATAAAATTTAAATGTATAAGTAGGAGCGGCTACTGTTTTAAAAAATATTGATAACACATATTTTGAGTTTTGAGATGTCTTTAATTGCTTCTAATAATTCAATCCTATGGAATTGAGATAAGCTAAGTCGGTCGGCTTCGGTTCGTTTTAAAAGAGAAAGACTTAATTGTTGAGTTTTATAGGAAGGGATAAATCTGTAATGGTATGTTTATTAGCGAGTCGATGTCAACGTATGTGTGCGGGCGCTGCTGCTCGCAGCATTTGTATTTCTTGTGCATTCTTATCTGTCACATGCAATATGTTTCCATAAGCTATTTATAGCGCAACGTTCCGTTATTATACTATGGACTTTTGATTCAGATTGTTTGAGCGAGTAAAACATTGTTTACCTAGTTTAAATTAATACGTGTATTACTCCTTTATTTACGAAGCAGGGCTAGATAATTTATAGAACTAACAACAGAACGCATTAAGAGCAGATCACAATCTAACATCTCGTTATCACAGAGCTTACAAGACTATCATTTAGTTTATGCCATAATAGATGTGAAAAGAATAGGCTCAGTCGTATTATGTTAAAATGATTCTTTGTATCGACCGGTGCGCAAGGTAGTGCGACAGCCAGCGCCGGCAGCCTTTGTAAGCTCTTCGAAAAGCGTCTCATCCCGTCAACCCGCGCCCTGTCCTCTAAATGACGGCTCGATTGTTCCATTGACTTAACATATCAATTATGTGGAACATCAAGCTAGATAAGCTAGATGACCGACGTGAATAAAATAATTAACTGATTGGTGTTTGTATAATTCATCAAGCAGACGTGTGTCGTGATCGTTGGACCACTTAGTGCCACCTTATCAGATACCACTCGTTACTATCTCGTAGTTTGGTAGCTCACAATGGAGTTGTAAATGCACTCCACTATTGTACGAACGTTTATCTCAGCACGAAATGTCAATACACTGGCTCTATTATTAACAAAGTACTTACTTTATTTGTGGTTTGTCTATAAAAATAAGTGAGACATAATAGGAATGGAGATAAATAAATATTAATTAAATAAATTAAAAAAATATTCATTGAAACATACGTCAAACTTACAACCAAAAAAAGCAAGATAGACAGATAGAATGAGTAAATTACATCAGAAACATACAAAGCCCTAGAGAGACAGTTTTCAGTATGAAAAATCGTATTTTAATCAGTCCGTCAATAAGATTACAAAAGATCATTTAAATAAAATCATTTAAATAAAACAATATTAAGATATAACGCATTAAAGTTATGTAAGGTAAACGCAGTTATCAACGACCCATCGAAAATTCGTGGGTATTACCGACCCATTCCATTAAACTGCAAATTTTACGTTACCAGAACGGTTTATGCTAGAGACATTTTACGAAATACACACATTTGTTCATTGAGTATCGCAAATACTTACGTTAGTGTACGTGGCATCGCGAGAAAGAGTCAAAATTCGTTAATTTCTGTGACGATAGTGAACTCGCCGGTCGTGTGGTACAAGTCCTTGTTCTTACAGATAAGCGCATCAAAATTTATTTTAATACTTTTCAAAGAAATATATGAAACCTATGAATGTTCTGTATTATTGAATGTGTCAATTTAGGTGTTAGGTCTTAATTTCGTATAGTCTTTCATAAAGTTTAATTAATTTAATATTATAAAACTTCACATTTAATAAGAGCGGTAATACCTTCAATGATTTTAATAGTAGCAGCTATTGCCGACTCATGGGTCGGTGATTGCGATGCATATTAAATTTAGTTTTAACTCTTTCTCGTCGATATGTGACAGTAAAGCAATTATTTTAATATGTCATTTTAATCCAATACTATCAGAGTTTGTAACACACCATTACCGATCTATACTATTTGGTCTAGTTTACTTAATTTATCGTTTTATGTTTACTACGAATTACAACTTTAATCATTCATTGTTATTATAAAGCAACATTTTAAAATTACTTTTTATTGGATAACAATGTGTGCAATAACTAATGTAATTTGCTATTTTATTTATTTAAAATCTCTGCTATGACAACAAAGATCAAATAAATACATATTATCTACTTTTTATGAGTCGGCGATACATTTTCGTAATTGTGTATATATCGACTAATACCGATCTATATGAGTCGGTGATAGCAAGTACGGGAAGCTATTACCGATTCTATACAAATCGTGGTCGTTTATGCTTACATTGCAGTAGTTAAATAGTTATTTAAAATGTTAGCTTATTACCAAAAAAATAATGTTGAAGACAAAACATTTAAAATCTCTTTTAGCAGAACTATGGACCGGCGAATTCAAAGGAAAGCTTACACCATAGCACAACTCACTGCAGCACTGGAAGCAATAAAACATCTTGTTGACTGGATTCACTATCTTGGCAAGGCAGAATTCTAGATCCTGAGTGAAGTGTTCGACTTTTCTCAGGATCTTCGGTCTATATTCATCGACAACAATGTCTACGTCAAACAGCATGGACCAGGGTAACTGAGTGACTTTTCCTATGAAGTATAGTCAGGAATTATATGAAAGGACTTAGACCAAGCCTACATAATTTTCTGCAATAACTCCACGTGGTGTTTCTTCTTATTTAAACAAAATACCTGCCTATATATTCTTCATGTTTTTTACACTCGGTAATAGGTTCATAAAATCGGTAAATAGCTTCATAGCCTTACGTATGGGTCGGTAATACAAACAATGGACATGTTCACTTAATTATTTTTTTATTTTAAGAGCATAGTCTGATAGCATAGTTTGACGGGCCGGTGGCGTGGTCGGTAAGATGCTTGCTTTTCACGCCGCAGGTCGTGGGTTCGATTCCCACCCGAGACAAACATTAGTGATGAACATTTGTGTTTGTGTCGAGTCTGGGTGTAAATATCTATTATAAGTATATATTTACAAAAGAAAAGTATTATATGTATAGTATATACCAGTTATCTGGTTTCCATAACACAAGCTCTGCTTAGCTTGGGACTAGGTGACCGTGTGTGTTAATGTCCCAGAATATTTATTTTATTTATTTTAAAAGCAATTTAGGGGTTTTAGTATAAACTAGACAAACAAGAGTTTCATATAAAAACAAAACATTGGGTGTGAAACCAATCACGTTTCTTAATAGTTATCTTCGATTTTAAAATTGTCTTTAGAGGGTCGGTAATAGCTGCGTTTACCTTAGTGGATTGAACTGCGTCACGTCGAGGTATAGAATTTACCTAAGCTAAAATTTAAGTCAAAAAAAGTGTTGTTCTATTGTAACCCTACTTTCTGAACTAGATTAAATATGATAAGTATGGAAAGATTTTTAAGAAAAGTGGGATTTTGGATTGGAGCAGTAGAAAAAAGTATCATGATTAGTGAAAAAGGAGATTCTTCATAACTTCTTCACATCAAAAGTGATAAATTGGAGGCTAATAATTTTTGAATTATTTAAGGGCGGATTGCACCAAGTAACTGTAACTAATAACCAAAGCCTCAACCTGTCTAATCTCCGGTTATACATAATACGGGTTGTACCAAATTAACAATGGTAAAAATGACGTCACGACTGACGACAACTATAATAGCTTTCATTTGGGCGGTCAAGGGCTATAGCTATAGGTTTAACACGGATTGTATGTACCATTTGACGGGCCGGGCCGGTGCGGTGGCGTGGTCGGTAAGATGCTTGCTTTTCACGCCGCAGGTCGTGGGTTCGATTCCCACCTGAGACAAACATTTGTTTAAATATGTCTGTTTGTCTTGTGTCTGGGTGTAATTATCTATATTTAAGTATATATTTACAAAAGAAAAGTATTATATGTAGTATATTACCAGTTATCTGGTTTCCATAGTACAAGCTCTGCTTAGTTTGGGATCAGATGACCGTGTGTGTTAATGTCCCACTATATTATTATTATTATTATTATTATTATTATTTGCCATCGTTACTACGAAATATCTATATAATTCACATTATTTACCTACCACTTCGACCCTTTTTAGTGTCCCACTGCTGGGCACAAGTCATCTTTTAAATCTCTTACGAGTTGAGAGAGTTATTTACCTACCACAGACATATGAATCCAAAATATTAGACGACCATAGAATGCGACTGCGAAGAACTTATAAATTAAAAGTTTATCCTCAGGAATCCTAAATTTTCTGAGTCCGAGCTACAAAGAGTATTGATAGAGCCAAAAAGTTACCCATTTAAATTATAGTACTGTCTTAGATATACCACCAGCTTGGGACCCAGTGCTTAATTTACTTGTACCAAAACCCAAGCAAAATCAACTCAGAATTCAAGACACTGTGAGCTCAGTTTGCTTAAATCGGAACGCAACTTAAATATTAATGTTTGAAGGTAGTCAGTAATAATTGTGATTAATATTTTTGGACGTCAAATATCTCAGTCCACCCGTGAACATGAAGTCTGAAAAGACTTTGAAACGTCGGGATCTAAAATAAACCGCGATAAAATCCGTTAAAAAGTAGTTTTATTTCAACATTTAAATTATATTTAAATTTTAACATTTTATGTAATGTAACGTTGCAACGGTAGATTCTCAAATTATCACTATCTGGTTATTACTGATAAAGATTACTGTTGAAGTTAACTTTGACGATGACAATTACTTTAACCTTGGTGCAACCCACCTTAATGATTTATTAACCATTAAGATTATAAACAAGAGTACAATGTATGTTTGACAGATAGGCGCAAAGACGATATTTTAACGCACTAGCGGACCCCGCAGACGTCACCCTTCCCAGTAAAGCAGTGCCACCTAACGGATCCGAAAATAGATTACGACTGATTCTCAGAACTATCGAATATATTCGTAGAATAAGATTTCATAAAAATCGGTTGAGCTGATTCGGAGGAGTTTATTTTTTAATTTTTTCCCTACATGAGAACCATCCTCGTACTTCAAGGAATATTTTAAGAAAAAAATAGCGAAATCGGTCCAGCCGCTCACGCATGATGGCGTGACCAAGGGAAATAGGGATTCAATTTTAAAGATATAGATTGTTAATATTCTGTATTGTTATAATTCCATCTCTTGAACATACATTGTACGTTTGTTGAAAACCTTATAACTCAAAGTAAGGCACAATTTTAACAAAAGATAAACAGAATATTGTGATCATTTATTTTATGACTGTTATGAGGAACGCAGTTGGATTTCATTCAAGTAAGAATGCTTGTATCATGTCCCCGCGGCGCTACAGCGGTACTAGCGACATCATTTATATCTACTGACGGAAATTAAAGAGAAAGGAATAAAAATGTCCCAGCTAATGACGAGCGCGGACCTCTCGCGGCGTATGTGTAATAATTCGCCTCAGGGACGCGCGTCGCGGCCGGCTTCGACTAAATAATTTTAATTACATGTTATTGATAAATATTCTTTCCCGAAGCGCTCAGATCTGTCGATAACGCCGTACAATTAGGCGGTGAACTTTGACACGATGATTTGTTGTGGGAACGGCGAAATTGGATCCCCGAGGCGTGGAAACGCTGTCGCAGAGGCCGTGCTCCACTTTGTTAAACTGTTCCTTAATTACCTATAAATACTAACATATCTACTATACATCAGATAAAATGCGTAAGAGTAATATTGTATTACATCATACAATAAAAAGGATGTTTTATAGTAATCGATGAAAATAATAATAAAAATGTCTACTAAAGTATAACATGATTTACGTTACAAAAAAGCGTTTAAATTTAACGATCTAGTGTGATGAATTTAAAGGGAAAACAATAACAAAACATAAGCAACTTTATACGCAGCTATAAAACTGGTACCGGTCTTAGGTTTATCTAAATATATGAATGTCGTTCGATGGGACACCAAACACTCGCATAATAATCATGATTCGCTCAGCACGACTCTTTAGTTATTACGCGAAAGATGGAACGAAAATTAGCTGTCCCGGAATATAGCAGTAAAAATTGGCTGCATGATGGTTTCTTGTCCAATGAGTGCGAGCAAAGGTTGGTGCTCCGAACCAGCGGGACAGAGATGAGATGCTGAGATTATGATGGGTCTTCTAGAAGCGGAAAATATGGAGTCGCGTCGCTTCGGCGAGAGGACGCTATAACTTGCGCGTCGGGTGGCCTTGCTTTGGCGACGAAAATCGTTTTCTAACTATAAATATTTACTGTTCCTGCTTGTAACACTATGTTTGTTGAGAGGGCTCAGTCACCTGCATACTAAGTAGATTATCTGGGTAATATGATACTATAAAAAATGAATTCTCGATTAACATAACTACATATTTACTTTTCAAATCGTAAATGGGAACTATAATTTCATTTGAACTGAATTTGTATTTTAAATTATTTATAAAGTCTTTATAATGAACACTGCCTGTCACTTTGTTTTTATAAGTAAATTCAAATGTATTTTTCTAACTGAATTGTAACATTAACGTGATTATAATCGATGAGTAACCTTAAACGATTCAAAATGTCAGGGCCCAGTGATCCGATATGAAAGTTCATCACACTGTGTTCATTATGCCGCGTAATAATAACGACGTAGATGACTGTATCAATCTTGGACTAGTCTCCATTTTCATACGAATTCTTTAAGATATAGTTGAGTTTCAAAATACTAGACAGTTTTATTTAGTATTTAAGTATTTTTTTTGGAACCTGCTAAGTTATAGGTACCATAGATAAATTAGATGTTATACGCAAACACATTTACTAAAACAGTTTTTTTTATAGTTAGTGTAGTAAGAAGCAAGATTTCCATACAAAAGACATCAACGCGCTAAACTCACGCGTGCCTCTTTAATTTAAGGTTTTTGATTATTTATTAATTAATAACTCCTTGTAGAATGTGACTGTAAGATTAGTGGTGATATCAATTGCAAGTGATTGAAATCACCTATTTTGAGGATATGTAGTCTACTTCAAATGTCTGTATGTACTGGGATAAAACACCAAAAAATCGGTTGGCAATGGAGATAAACTTAGTATTGAAAAAGCAACGCTTGTAAGTCTGTATGTGTGTACATGGCATTCAAAATTTTATTTACTTATCGTTCTGTCATTTGTGTAATGGAGATGCACAATCTCGACGGCATTTGGTAGCGAGTGTCCAATCAAAACGTTATTTGTCATGCATCCGAGTCATTGTGACGTGTTTGGCGGTGGCATGCACAGAATTAAAGCCCCATCGGCTTCTGAATGTCGATTTAATTGCCAGATAAGTCTACTGCTCGCGCACAACTATTGAAAGATAATAGCTTAAGATGTTATGTAGCTTATTCAAGATGAGAGATTGCGCACCAACCATTTGTTGCGTTAATATTCTTTTATGAGGAAACTCATTGAATTACTATATATATGTAATTGAATTTTATCTTAGAAGCTCTTAAGAGTGTATTTTGAAATTAATTTAAAATGTTTAATTTATAGTCAAATTAAGTATAATTCATTTTAATATTATAAAAAAGATTATTTCCAATTAGTGCGTGAAAGTTGTTATTAAATTCATTTTTGGTATATAAAAGCTTACATCCATACGATTAATACTCGTGTCCATCACTGTTCTTTAACCACTCAAGTAGAGGCACTGCAAAGAGCCACCGATGTATGGTTAATCTCCGTTTGTCTGGACTAATGGTATACATCTGCCTGTTTACAAGTTACGAGGGAATTGTACTTGGTAGGAATTCACTGTGCAGGTGCGTTCCATCGTAGATAGACTTCATTATTGCTTAACAAGAGGCAAGTTGTGGTCAATTGATATGGTTTTCGCGTATATACAGAGTCAGCTATGAGGAAGGTTTAGATGTAGGTATGACTTGTATCCGTTCGAAGTTGAAGCGGTATAATTATATGATAAAAAAGACACGACGTCAAATGACTCAGTCATATTCCGATGTGACGTCTAGGGCATAGTTAAGTCATAAATGAGAACAATTGTTATCAGTTTTACTGACTACACGTGTGCCAATTTCGTCATTATTGTCACTTGCCGTCAATTTTCAGTTAAGTATAAACATACAACGCCATTTACGTCCAAATTAAGCAAATAAATATTTGTTGGTGTTATGGGCATTAGGAACTGTATACTACATGATTTTTTTTTTGTAAATTACACCCAGACAAAGAAAAAACAATCATGCTCATGACACAAAGATTTGTTCTGCATACGATTCGAATCCACGACCTCTGGCCTAACAGTGAGGCTCTCTAACCACTACACCAACAGGCCAGTATGAAAACATAGTTGTGATCTTTTCTATATATGAATTGTCAAGCTGTGCGGAGGAAGAATACCTAAGGCTTCCTAGTATCAAGGGGAAGCACAAAAGATCCTACTGGGTTAAAGTGCTCTGGGTCTACCAGTCCCATATAAACGATTAGATATGTGAATTGTACCGATGGTGATGATTATACAATCCTACAAACAAAAAAATATGTTATACATTATTTTGTCCAGTATGGAATTTTCATTTGCCACGGCTATGTAACGACCACTCGTATTTCGCAATCAAGGCTATAATAATAAAAAAACAAACGTGCATACCTCTGAAGTAGTTTCGTCTGCATTTTTCTCTCGTTACGCCAGCAGCAGTACAATTCAATCAGCAGTTATCTGTGCATATCTGAAACAGTGGTTGTACCTATAAACAATAATCCACATCACAAATGATAAATTCAAATGGTTAGTTCGAGAGTGGGCGCCTAAACACTACAAGTGCTCATAAACCGACGGGTATGGTAATATTGGACGCACTATTTCTGCACTACTACGATCTATATAGAAATTACTGACAGTTGACCTGCCTAGAGTAGGTAATTCTTACTTATTGTAGCGTTTGGTCTTAAAAAATAAATTGAAAGAGTAGCAGTATTATAGCCTTAAACAGTTTTTTTTATCCTATAGGCTTGCGCTTGACCACAACTTGCCTGAAGTGAAGCAATGATGCAGTCTACGATGGAACGCGCTGACCCAGTAAATACCGATCTAGTCGTGATTTGAAGACCAGCAGATTATAGCTATCGGGAAATATAGATGATGGCAGCGAATTCCACAACTTGGCAGTTCGCATAATGAAATTGGGAGCAAAGCGCATTGTGTGTACCCGTGAAATTTCCACCATATAATGGTGGCGCATAGCCGTATCTCTACTTGTCCGATGGAAGATCGGGGATGGGGGAATAAGATTGTGTAATTCCAAAGCACACTCTCTGAAGTGTATTCGATAAAAGACCGAAAGACTAGGTTCAAGATTTTTTTAAATCGGACCAATAGTTCCTGTAATTTTAGTGCGTTTTATTAAACAACTAAACTCTTCAGCTTTATTTTTATTGTAGATATAAAATAAAATGTTATCATGTCGCTGTCATAATCAGTATCGGTTTATTCCACACATACAGTAGACACTGACCACAGCAACAGTGTCGGGACAAATCCAGGAAAAGTATTAAAGTAACAAGGTAACACGTGTTAATCATTTTCTCAAATACTGTAACAATGAATAAAGATAAATAGGTATTCCTTAAATGAACTAGTTTATCATAAAATACTTCGCTGTTAAATAAGGAGGTAATGTAAAGTATTTTTGAATTCAAACTACCATCCATTACTTTCGACTAGAATGGTATTGTCGACATCTGACAAGTACACCAAGCATCGTATACTTAGATTAGGAGACAGAATCAAGGCATGTTTCGTCACGGATCTACTGATATTTCAACAGGCCACTAAATCCGCGGAGTGTGACAGCGGAGGATAAATCACAGACGTGGGCGGGGCGCGCACAGCCACTGTTCTCGCTAAATAACTGCTACCGTTTACCTCGCTTGATCATCTGATATTTGATTTAATGCTTCTCCCAGTGGACACAGCGTGAGCTTAAGTTGACGTCATAAATGTTCTGCTTGAAACTCTAACCATAAGTTTGTCTTTGGTAATTTGGAAAACAGAACAAAATTTTCACTGTCACTCGTTCATTTTACCTTCAGCTGTATTAGTGACTTAATGCACTTCTTGTTTCACTTAGGTTGCTACAAAACCCCATCTACCATCCAGTTATCTGCAACTTTACTACATTTAACTTCAAAGAAAATAGTAATAGGTACTAAATAGTAGGCAAAAGTTAGTATAATTGTAAGAACTAATTACATTTAACACTAATGAACTTTGCACCTCAAGTCATTACCTACCAGCGTTAAAGCTAGACTATTACAACCGACTAATAACCACAGCACTTGTAATAGAACTTTAATAACACTATTGCCTATGCACTTAAGTGTTTCATTTACTCCTATTTGGGATTTAAGCGCGGGAAAGTTTGGTAAGAGCATAAAAGTTAGACTAACTTACAGGACAAACTGGAAATAGAAAACTTCAGATTAATCCTTTGTACAAATAAATCTGCAATTTTGCCAGTGATTTTTTTATAAATATACTAGCTTTTAAGATTCGTAGTAAAAAAAACGAAGAAAACTTCAGCGGTCTTGTACGAATTACATTATAAAGCTGAAGAGTTTGTTTGTTTGTTTGACCGCGCTAATCTCAGAAACTACCGGTCCGATTTGAAAAACTCTTGCACTGTTAGATAGCCCATTTGTTGAGGAAGACTATAGGCTACTTTTTATCCCACTGCTGGGCATGATATGTAGTTCACACGGACGTAGCCGCGCCGGAAGGCAAGTACATAATACAAGCTTTATAAAAATCTTCAGAACTATGATAGTGACGGACACTAGGCAGGCTTCATTTAAAATAATAGTAAGCATTGTACAGTGAAGTGCAAATGTTAGGTACTAAATTTAGCCGCTGCCTTGAAGTTGTTCTTTTCAAATATTCACAACACATAAAGTTAGTTGAAGATTTTCATAAAAATACAAACAAAGATTTTTAATCTGTAGATCGTGAACCATAAGGACGGGTAGTCTTACGTAGATAGAGGTTCGCCAGCAAAAGGGTGCGAGTGCAAGTGCAAGTTGGACCAGTAGGTGGAAAGGGTTCTGTATCATTTTTAGGCAGTTATAAAATGTAAAACATTTTATAACTTGGCCAACTGCTACTGGTTAGCATGTATAGCTGACTTAGACGTAATAGTTTTTTTTTTATTTATCATAAATACTACTAGCATGAATTTTGGTCTATGACCCAAGGCGGTTAAGTTGTCAAAAAGATTATATAATACTGAATAAGAACGTTATACAAAGATGTAGATATATAGATAGTATGTCTAGACTAATACCTATTTGTATTTGTTTGTTGACTGCAGACTTTGCAATTGTATAATTTTGATAAGTACAATAATTTTATAATAACGCCACGTAAAAGCTATTTGGAATTCTGGTTGGGACAAGAGCAATGTCATATTTACTTAGATTGTTAAACAGTTTATAGCAGTTATTAAATGTAACACAGTTAAAACAGAAGTGGTGATCGTTTTACGTTCTTCTTTCATGCCAATAAACAAAATATTATCATCATCATCATCATCAGCCTCGGGATGTCCACTGTTGGACATGGGCCTCCCCTATAGAACGTCACAGTGATCAGTTGCCTGTTGTTAGCTTCCATCGGCTTCTCGCAATTTTAACAATGTCGTCAGTCTACCTTTTGGTAGTGATCTCCAATCTAGAACCTTTATGCCCTAACGGTTATCGATTCTACGAGCGATGTGGTTTACCCACTGCCATTTTAACTTGCTCGTTTTGATCGCTATGTCGGTGACTTTCGTTTTTCTGCGCATTTCCTCATTCAAATTAAAATAAAACAAACTATTTTTAGTAAATCTTAAATAATTGACGTCGCAGACGATTTCAATATTTAATTTTATTGCATAACATAGATGATCCTTCAGCTCACATTGGTGAAGGAGTAACCTATTGCACATCTTAAGCATTATTCAGTTGTTATGTATTCCTTTCTAGCACCAGATTATAACTATCCCGTTGAGTGCAATTTTTTTTCAAATCAAGTTTGTTTCGTGTTTGAAAGTATTAGTGAGTCTGAAACAATGGGTTGGGATTTATCCTCTCAAACTTTCGCTTTATGATGGTAGTAATAATTATTTTGTCCTTATAAGACAAAACGGTATTATGTTGGATCCATACTTTTTTTTGACAGACACTGTTACTAGCTTACTTACTTGTACAGTGTAAAACAAATCTTCCTAAGATTCTAAAGGATAATTGACCTACTATCTTCTGATGGAAATAATCGATTCAACGTACCTAAACGTTGTCATTACCCTTAAGTGTCCCTTGAAAGTCCCGGTGCGTTTATAAAAACTCAAATTAAACGCTATAGCACAAATTGATCGGCTCGCTGCATTAGAGTGGATTACTCAATCTTGGGCCGGATTATTAAAGTTATTTACCCATACATACCATAATAAGCAATACTTAGCGCATTACTTACCTTTTACGAGCCATTATAGATTTTAGTGATTTCTAGAAATTTGAATACCATTTTTATTGCATAGAAAGCAGTAAATTTCAATCTGTTTACAGTAGTTACAACCTCATAGATGAAGCCATCAAAATAAACGATGCATTTGGTCAACAATGTAAATAAAAATAACAAAAATTGAAATTTCTCTTTTAGATGCATGATTTCAGATTGATAGCTAAATAATAACAAAAAAACAATAAACAATAATAATTGCGTCACAGCCATATCGGAATTTATATTACATAAACCATTTATTATTAATGTAAAATATTTATTTGAAAAGTTATGTTCATTAACTGAAAATGGTGTTATGTTGATTTATTTCTGATATTTACAATACGAATATTATGTGTGTGTTGATTGTGGAAAGAGAGTGTATACTGGCAAACTCGGCGCGCGCTCACTATAAATCAGCGGCGCCAGCGCACGCCGCTTGCCGATTAATCGCAGCGAAGCTCTACACAAATCAAAATGTAAATGGATATAGTATGTTAAGTGCGCCTTGCCTAGTAATAATGATGTTAGCATTAGGCATATTAATTGGTCGGATAGGCGCTATCTTTTCACTACGGTATACCGCGCACGCAGACGTTATTCGTAGTTCACGAATATAGAGATTGAAATAAACGACTTCTCCCTTTGTGTACCTACATTTTGTTTAAACCACCAAACCACACTTGGCATCCAAAAACCTGCGCTTGGCTAGCGTGTGTGGATTGAGGCTTGTATAAAGGTATGATAGTTGAGAGAAGACCCGGTCCCAGCAGTGAGACACTAAAAAGGGTTGAAGTGATTTCGTTTAAAGTAAGAAGCCTTATCTTCTTACATGAAGAAAGCCACAATATCATAAACACCGTTGCTTAATAAACAGCGCATAAAATTTAATTAAGTATGCATTATTAATGATGCCAACAAAATAAAACTCATACAACCTAAACGACTGACATCGGGTCGAGTTCAAAAAGGCCGCTTCCTAAATACGGCATTATGCTGTATAGAGCGTTGTTACCGCGGAATCATTAAGGTTTGAGAGCTTATTGAAATCAAGAACCGGACCCCTAATGAAGGCCGCAAAATCAAATCGGCATCGGTTTTCTGTGGACATTACATTTATAATGCCTTTGGTGTCTCCGAGACAGGCAAACGCAAGCTTTGCTTTTCTTGTTTTGCCGCGTGTTGTTGCTAGCTGCTTCCTTTTTCCGCTATTGTTCTACACTAACGAACTCACACAGAAGTTAATTTTAACTGGAGTACCTACTTAAAATCGGTGTCATACAACAAAACTGTTCATAAGATTCGATTATAGGTAACTGTTTCGGTCTCTGTATATGTATTTGACTAATTGTATGTTTTCTCATTGGTCCAACCATTCGATAAAACAATATAGATCCACTTACTGGTTTTTAAATTAACATGTCCAATCAAAAAATTTAGTAATAAAGCTAGCAAGTAAGCACCTAATCTGCCCCAAACTACAAATAAGTATAATGTAACATAAACATTAGTTTTGATACCAAGGCGGTCGCGGCATGAGAAAGAATTTGAAAGCAATTACGGGTGATATGCAATTGAGTTGAACGATAAACAACTATATTATTGATATAATTAGTTCGCGGACTAACATATAGTTTATTAGTCATTAAATATTAAGAAGTAGTACTTATCTCCATTACAATTTTGTAATGTTTGTTAGTTTGAAGTTATTTCGTGTAGAGTTGGTGCCTCCACCTATAATTTATTATGCTGGTTGAATAAACAACCAGTATTAGAGATTGCAAGCATACTGGCGGTTAAATGAATGATTTCTTAAATTATTAATTTTAATAACTTACTCACATTAATTTTGTGTGGGAAAAATATTCATTACTTTTCATTAACAACTCATTAGAGTTTTACTGCTTCGTACGGGTCTTTTTCAATATGTTATGCCTTAATCCACATTATGCTGGTCAAACAAGGGTGAGTAGATGTCACGTTTACTTAAATGTTTTAAGTCTAAGATATCCCGGTTTCCCCGCGATGTTTTTATTGATTTTATGCTGTGGTTGTGAAATCACAAAGATAAGACTCGGTAAACGTCGTGGGGCACGACCTCTAAACTTTAAACTTATATTTCAACGCCAAGTTATTCAGAATATTAATTTAAATGCGAATTCATACCTACTTATCGATATAAACAATAGTTGTACAACGGTTTTTAACTGACTTAAAAAAAGAGGTTATCATTTCAACCTAAAATTAAGTAATATTGTTGAAATTGCGCCAAATTGACACTGATCTCTAAAAACTATTTGATTTATGAACATTTAGGAGTACAAACACTGAAACTTTGAATTAGATTTTTTGAATAGTACAAATTATTATTTCATTTTCATTTTTTTTTGACGGACCGGTGGCGTGGTCGGTAAGATACTTGCTTTTCACGCCGCAGGTCGTGGGTTCGATTCCCACCCGAGACAAACATTGGTGTAAATATCTATTATAAGCATATATTTACAAAAGAAAAGTATTATATGTATAGTATTACCAGTTATATGGTTTCCATAACACAACCTCTGCTTAGCTCGGGACCAGATGGCCGTGTGTGTTAATGTCTCGGAAAATATTCCGGGACATTAACACACACGGCCATCTGGCCATATTTATATATTTATCTTTTTATTTACTTCGACCTTTTTGAAGAAATTGGTAAAAACATTAAAATGAAATTAATTAATTATTAATTAACGATAGACTAACGTAAAAAGACAGTGGTGATCAAATGGGTACAAGCATGGTTATCCCGAAACACGGCGGCAGACCCCCACTCGATGTTATTCGATTATACTAATAGACTTCAATTAAAATATAATTGAAGTTAGAAATCTAAGGAATTTCGTAGACAACTGGAAGCATAAGTCGTCAATCATCAGAAGTGAAGGTTTACTATACGTGCAGTATGATATACACCGACTGCCGCGTTTTACAAATGTGCCAAAGAATATAGTTCAGTACAGATGTGGCATTTGGTATTTTAAATAGATACATTAGGTTCTGAAAGGAAAAACTCCCTTGTATAAAATGCACTATTATTGAAGTTTATTTTGTTATTTGGTTCTACCTTTTTGGTAGCTACTGCGTTTCCCTATTTATTGTAGATATATTTTATTGATTCGGTTTTTATATTCGGGAGGCTAGCAGCACAGCAATTGATGTTTAGAAGGCCCGTCGTGCTGTATTCCTATTAATTTGTGTAGGCACAGAAGGAATGTTATAAAGTCTGCTATCTACGGGAATAAACAGTCACTTTTAATAAGTATGAACATCAGACAGTGTTACATGATCTATGGTAAAACAGTATTGTAGATGCAAGAAGATAACAGAATGCTGGATAAACATCGTCGTGTTGGGTTAATTGATCACTTAATTATTTTGCGTGTCCGTATAAGTCTCCAATTAAACAGAACTATTATTTTAATAGATAATTAAGAAATATTCGTTTAATTAATTACAGTTAACATTTTTAATTCGAAGAGGAGGTAAGTAATTTACTTTATTCAAATGAGGTGTGCCTGTAAGTGGTTTTAGTTGTGTGCTATTATTATTTTCTTGTGCTTTATTGGAATTTCGTGTTCATTAAGTGCAGGCTGTTTGATAGCTTATTTAAATTAGGCCCCTTGACGAAATTGAAACCCTTGAGGTTCCGATTCCTATTGAATAAGCTGGAGCACTTTATGTTTGATTTATTTAGAAGTGGTTGTGATACATGGGAGTTTGATGGTATCTCTGTAGATTTTGTCGCCAGGAAATGATGCGAACGCGTCCGTTGCGTTGTCGATCGATGTTGTTTTATTGTTGCGCGTCCATGTTCTATCGCCATCGCGCGTCGTCGTCGGTGCGCCTGCGCCGCCACTACCCTCACCTTAGGAAAGCGATATTTTAGCGACAGCATACATGATTAATTTATTGCTTCGATCCGATACATTTAAGCATAAATTGGATTTAATATGAAGATAAAACGATTTATAAGATTGCAGTTTTGTATGCTTTTCAAGGTTTATAGAAAACAAAATAATGTTGGTTACTACGTACCTACTAATATTTTAATACTGTTATAAGTATTTAAACAAAAATTTAAAAACCACTAAGATAATAATTCCGTTCACATAAAGTCGGACCTATAGGTAAAGTAAACATTCGAAAGACATTATTATCCTGACATTAAATTATTATGAGTTACCGGATAAAATAGGTACAAATGTTAATTCTAAAAACAGCTTAAAATGACAATTAATCAAACACTACCTAAGTATATGTCCTTAGCGTTAAATTAGACCTTTCATCAATATGTAACCATTATGTATGCAGGTGCCTTTGTTTTTGTTGTTAGTTAGTAGATACCTTTATAATTAAAACATAAATAATGATATTTATTAATATAGTAAGTATACAGCTAAATTGTATCCACGAAAACGCTGCCGACAAACTGCAATGCAGTTTGGCAGAAGAATGTATTATGAAATATGTACTGTTGCTATTTAATAAAAAAATTGGTTGCCTGTAAATTCGGTATACGGGCGAAAGTTTTACGTGACAACGACTTTGAGTGGTAAAATAATTTTAATGTGAATATTCATTCGTATAGTAGGAAGAAGGATGAAACATAGTTGAGTGGGAGAGAGACGCAAGGCATTCGGCGGGCCTCTCTCTCGTTCGGTGACTCATCGTAACGTTACCGAGCGTTACACTTTTTCATAAGTGCCTCCCAGCCGCAACCTAATTTAAGACGTTGTCACGTCAAAAAATAAGAATATTTGTCCATATTTGTATAAAATGAAAGCACTCGTGAGATTAGATAGTCAAATGTGAAGAAAGTAAAACCATTCGAGTATTCTGTCCCTACAGACCGGTCCATTATTATTCCTTTATTTTCTATTAACTTTAAATATACATCACATAACTGCTTACTCTTCTTAACTATGCATTAATGGCTAATAATATTCATCAGTTGCATAAGTAAAGTCTATCAGTAAAACATAACCTCTTCATTACATTGTGTAACTGGTTCCTTAGTCAAACGACTTGATGTCCCATTAATTTTTGTTTAATTTGTAATTTTCTCAGTAATTAAGACCAGTCTCGTCTGTTTAATGCAAATGAACCTATTCCCGATCATTAGTCTGTACACGTTCTACTAACGTTACTTTTCGTTAATTAATCCTGAGATCTAATGCTTTGGGGCTATACTTGATTATTATTCACACGCAACTAGAAGTACCTGGGGTGAAATGTGTTCCATTTGTAAGATGTTTAAATAGAAAGTTAATACAAGTAGGTATCTCACCTTTATTTTGGATTCTTTAGAACTAATTGCTTATTATCTCGAATTTATTGCAGAATGGTTTAAGATATTTTGAAATCTTTGAAGCTATAGATGAGATTTCAATTAAGTTTTTACACTTCATTTACATACTTTAAAAAGCATGCTCAGAATTTAAGGAAAAAGTATAAGGTAAGATTTACGTCCTTTTTACATCTCACTTTAAACGACCGGCATAACTCTAGTGATACGTCTTCTTTAAGATTACTAAGTAAAAGGGCCAAGTGGATGATTGTGTAGCATGTATCTGTCACTGAACTAGATCGTTCCCAAGTTAACGAGTGTGTCCATTTTTGTAGCAGGCTCGCGCACGCCACCCGCTGTCTCAACATTATCAATAAAAAGTTTCCAACTCAATTTATCTTATCGCACGGTAGTATCGTGAGCAGTTTCCACAATGAACGACGTGCCGATATCTACCAATTTCTAATCAGAATGATCCGCCTTGTTAATTAGGTTCGGCAATGGGAAACACTTCTAACACTTTGTTATTTAAGGTTCAATATTGTTTGAGCATTTAGTGAATTTGTTTTTAATTTAATAACTTAATATGTCTATAGGTGTAGGGAGGCAGTGGTGCACACGCTATCGCTGAACCGATAACCGCGTCTGCGCTGTCCATGCGCGCCCAATCAAAGTACTTCATTAAAATCTTATCGACGCTAGATAAATCACCTAACGACTCCGATCGATTATTTGGATAATTAATGGTGGTTTCATAAATATGTTGGATTCTTGTTTCGAGACACAGGTTTAGTTGAACTTGCGCCTTAGGGGAGCATTGTGTCGCCGCGGCCTCGATATTATGCTGAGCCGAGTCAATGCCTCATGAAGACCATTTTAAATCATTAAAGCATATATAACGATTCGTATTCTAACTGTACAATTATAACATTAAATTTTAAATAGTTTTATGGTCCGTATCATGCTTATTATCTATACACGCTAACATATTCATATTATTTTAATAGAGACAGTCTCTTTAACTTGAAACTTGTACCATTCTGTGCCAGGGTTAATTAGTTGCTCATCTTATAATAAACACAACAGTGTGCGGAGCTATTAAACGTTTTGTGCTGAAACGCAATACTTTCTCGTTCTGTGGGTCGCGTGCAGCGTCACGTTGGAGACACCTCGCTTCTTGAGATCCGCATCAGTCCCGGAATAAATGGTATCCTCCGATGGTATCGCCGGCGCCCGCGCCACCTCATTAATCTACATCAGCACGCGCTCGCTACCAGATTAATGAACCAGATAAACTTTAAATACGACTGCAGACGTCTGCTTCTTTAAGGGCAGCTGAGAGATCTGTATACTCAAGAGCAATAATTGATGAATTAAACGGTTTCGACGCGTATATGAATGTTAATGTTAACTTTCGATGGAACTTGCGATATCAACGATACGGCAACAGTAATTAGAATAAATGGTTCAACAGTTCAGCTTCATATTTACTGTAGGTACTTAAGTAGTTGGTGATGGGTGGCTAATGTATTTCGTCTAGTTACAAGAAGGTATGCTCGTTTACTTTTGTTCTACAAGCTATAAGTCTACGAGTTAAGTAAATCTAATTGATAACATCATGACATACCTTAACGACAGTATACATTTGTTAACAGCTTTTTAAATTAAAAATCAGATTAAAAAAACATGGTGGATAATTTAGAATTACAGTAAATATTTAAAGTAAATTTTCGTCGTTTACGTTTCAGTCGACATGATTGGATATTGGTTTTCCATTATTTTCAGTAATGCATAATTAAAAAACCTTTGAGAATTTAGTGTTGTTGTTTGAAATAATCATCCTACTTCGAAGAGTCCTTAAACTTTATGTTAGGATCGCTTTAGATAATTGTCCGAGTAACCTTAATTGTTTCAATTGAAAAACTACTTTTCCCAACGACGGGAATGGTTAATTGATTTTACAGATGTTCAATTTATTTAATTTAGAACACTTCTGTTCCTCTATGCTCACACTTTATTGTAAAAACAAAACAAACGTTTTGCTACTTGGTATTCGTTAGGACTAAAATGTCAAATCAGAAAAATATCGCGGTAGAGATTTTTAAACCAACTGTGAGTGTGTTTAAATGATACTCAGTGAAAAGTCAAATGTATAAGGATTGTAGTCTGAGTAATTAAAGCCGTGTCACATGTGAGGTAGTTCATCTTACAGATCGCTATCTGAGACGATCGCGTGTACGTGTAGGTAAGGGTAAATCATGGTCCAGACCAATAATATACCGCTGGCCCCCTTACTTTTCCTGTACACTAAATAATGACTGTGCTTCGTTACACAAAAAACACCTTAAAATATCATATTGATACAAACACTGTAATGCATTATTCGTGTATCAGCTTATTCAATGCCAATATGAATATGATTTATTTTATTTTACCAAATGAATAGGAACATTACTGGATAAAGGTACCACATCCCCACTTTATCTCTTTCGTCTGTACATGGGATTAGAGAATTTGTTCTTTCATATTCTAGTCCTTTGATGTAATACCCAAATAGTACAGTTTTGGGATAAGTAATCTAAGAATATCAGGCTATTTGTAAAGATATTTTAGCAAACCCAGAAACAGAGAGGTCTACCTCTTTAATAAATAAGGTAGGTATGCATATCTAGCTATACCTATAGATAAAGAGTTAAAGTTCAAGACAGTACAAATAACAAATTTTTCGCATGAAAATAGTAGATACTTATTTGAATATTCAAAGCTGCAAATGTAATAGGTACGAGGCAATAAAATGTTGTAGAGTTCATTGTGATTCTAGACTGTTACCTGCAATCAAGTAACGATATTGTATATGATACAATTGCTGTCGGTATGAGCAGCATAAATACTGCATCCTCTCACTACTGCTCATACCAAGTTGTATTTACTTTTCAACCTCACTAACAGATAAAAGTGTCATAATATTTATACCATAACTTGGATTTCTTATGAACCACTGTCGTAAACCTAATAGTGTGTACAAAGCAGGAACAATATGAGACCTGGTGTCAGGGGATAAGGTGTAATTTACACTAAATTTAACATTTGAGAGTTCTCCGATTATTAAGAGCAGATTGCAGCTATTCATTCGATAATATTTCTAGCCAGTTTGCAATAAATATGAGAGTCGGAGAGTGCGAGGCGCGGCCCGTGATGTTCGCTCAGATGACGGTGTGTACTATCTAATTTTATTACCAATATATTGTCATTAAGTCGATACTGATCTTGTTATACGCACAATGAGAGGTACACGAGCCTCGACGCCGCCGGACCCTGCCCAGGTACAATTTATATTCAAATGACATTTGCTTACGGTCTCAGGAAATTTCTCACTCGTCGGATTTTCACGTAATCTCAAATTAATGGTGTCGACGACTGGAAGACGTCAAAACTCCATAGGTGACACAAGACTATGATAATCTAAAACCGAATAAATAAAAGAAAACTCATCAAATACCTATAAAGGTAAAAAACATATAATAATGTCATTATGGTAATGTACCTTTGCCCTTTACGTATCCATCTTTCATCTTTATCCATTATTCATCCAAACTTTGGCATGCAACATGAAATCTACTTCTAATGAAACTAATAGATACGTCAGAAAACAATTTTTCGGTAGTCAAAACAGAGATTTGTTTATGTATATGCGTTAATTAGATAAGTTTAATGCGTTGACGTGCTGATTGGAGCGAGTATGGGATAGTGTCATTCAAGATTAGGTAGTCGTGTCATTTGGTGTAGGCCGCCATGCTAGCGGGTAGCTTCTCACGGGTATTTGACTCAGAACTGGCACTATACAAATAAAAAACTACACTACTTTGTGTACAGTTCACGTCGCGATGTTTACAGGCCATATAAACTGACCGTATTTACTGTAGAACCGCTCATCCTCCATTTAACGTCCAGCTACTTTGGTAACGTCTAAATTAGTGAAGTGAGAAAAGCTAACGCTCGTAACTGTAAACGATTGACTGTAATCATGTCGATAATATCGTTTGGACTCTGACTTCCATCAGCTATTGTGAGTTTATTGACACCCACTGCCATAATGGGATCTTAGGGCTGTATTTGACAATCCTTGTAATTTTTCATAAGATCGGAATGTTCTTACTTTTTTATTTTGTTGTACGAGTACATCGGTCGGAATATAAATATTTTACCTTTAAAGATGTGTTACCTTTCTTGAAGATAGATACCTAGATTTTCATTAGACTGAGTCAATTTCAAAATTGTATTGTACATTTTACTAGTAGGTATGAAATTTGTGTTATGTCAAGGTTTATTTGTTTATCAAGATAAATCCATTGCGATAGTAGGATTAAACAATACCATTGCTTGGCATATTATGGCGCCAGAAACTGATCACGGCCGGTTCCCACCGATGAGTATTACCGCTACAGATTAATCAAACAAGCAAGCGTTAATCCCTTCTCACGTGAAATCTTATGAAAAGACTGGATCAATTAATGTCGTTATTGATATTTATAAGTATTCGGTTGAGGGAGCTCGAATGAGCTCCGCGGTGGTCCACCTCGGCAGCGGAGCACCGATGGATGTGCGCACTTTATCATATTAATAACCTTCAGCAGAAACTCGGCTTACGCACTCCTAGATTAAGCGGCTCATTACACGCTATCTTTAGGCTAAATATTAATTGAGACATTTCCAACTACTGCCAAGTCTTCGATATAGAATAAATGGTAAGCAATGAATAACTAGTTTGTAGGCAGTCGGTGGTCTTTGATGTTTGAGGAAGTGAGCGTCATTATTCTAAAGTTTTTTGGTTTGAAAGATCATCATAAAGATCCATGCAATCAGGCGGGTTGCCATTCTTTTAACTAATCGCATTATAAATTGATGGTCACAATTCGCTGCAGCTCCCTTTGTCGGCATCATAACGAATGACTACAGAAATATATATTCTTGAAATATAATGATTACAAATCTTAGGGTATATTTGCTCTACCTACTCGTAACTCCTTAATATTAATGAAAAATAAAGTCGGTGTTTCACAATTATATCTCAACTAAAGGACCGGACAGACGTTCTGAGCAAACATGAATCGAATCGTGAATCTAAGCAATTTTCTTATCTCACATAGAACACACAAAAAAAAATCAAAATATAAATACAATATAATACGTTTAGGAGGGTTTCGGTCACATAGATGCTCATAGAGGAAGTACTGAAATATATACCCATATACAGTGTAATTGTCATCGTCTTACAAAGCTCAGCTCATATGATAACTAGCACTTAGCATTTGATAACTACAAGTTGTTTACGGAAAAAGTACCTCTAAAATGTGATTATTTTTTCCTATGTTATAATTTTGCTTGACTACAACTTACCTATTCTCTGTGGTCTACGACGGAACGTGCTTACCCAGGAAGTACCGATTCACTCGTGACTTAAAACAGGCAGATTAATTGAGAAACAAAGAAGCCGGCTGAAAATTCCACAATTGGACAGTTTGCACAATAAAAGTACGAAGCTGCAAAAATGCGTGAATAATATTTTTATATTTTCAATTATTAAAATGTTCAGAATTTTTTCTTTGTTTTTTATTTCTAGTCATGGGATACATAAGCTACCGTTGTGACAATGAAAATTACACGGTGTATAAAAATTTCCTAGTATGACTCAGCAATATAATATGAGGCTGTACAATACTGTGAGGAACATTTTACGGATGAAAAGATTATGTTGTTATAATGCATTTTAAATCATAGTCACCTATTGAAATAAAATTATTTTATAACGATTTTATCGCGGTTTATTTTAGATTTTATATCCCGACGTTTCAAAGTCTGTTTTAGACTGAATGATCACTGGTAGACACCGCGATAAAATCCGTTAGAAATGATTTTATTTCACATTGAAATTATTTCAATGTGTCGCGTAAATGTAAGAAAATATTACATAGTTACCTATTTAATTTTGACATACACTTATACTTACTAGATTCTAAGATTACAGATTTTATGTAATAATACTCTCTTAGTCCAGCAACATAAATGTCATAAATCCTATAAACAAATTATGATCCATTCACCAATAACAAGGTTCTCGGTTCCTTAACATAATTTTGCAATACCACAGTGATTTAGAGGTGCTACGATAAAATTAAACAAACACCAGTAGACGCAGACGCAAGTAATAGCTAGGAAGTAGCTAGTATTGACAGTAGAATACTTTGTTTCTGATATTGTGTTACGGAAATTTTATCTTAGTTAATCCGTTCTATAGTTTATGGTCGTGATTGGAGTCAAATCAGTGGAAGCCAACGCCATGCCAGTGAAGTATAATGCGTGTTGCCACGCAAGGCTTTCGTGTATCCGCTGCATTACTCAAACCTCATTTAGACCTAACTACGATGCATTGAAAGGAGCAATTTTATATTGTATTCTATTGATTCCGTTGACTGTCTGAGAAACGCCCGTCCTGAACAACTAGTTTATTTTGTATGTCATAGAGGCTCATTAAAATACAAAATAAGTATGCATTCATTTAGAGGCAGGCTTTTTTATATTCTTTTTTTCCCCTTTTTAGCGGTGTTTGAAGTAATCTGTATTTAGATTGGTACCTACCTACCTAAGAAAATGAAAATATGCTTTATTTTTTTAGACGCGGGTCTACATAAAAATAGTCCAATTTCATTTCCTATCGTGCAATGAATGACTGGCAACTACTGAGAAACTGCCAAAAAACTCAATAGGCTTTATTCTTTTTTAAATGAAAACTTAAACACCTAAACCTCAATAATATCTATGATTTTGATAATTATTAGTCCATTACCTACTGTACTTAGTTTGACCTGCTTAAATAAAGCTTGTCTAGAATTACGCAGCTGTTTTCGTTGTTTTGCTTTGAGCTAGCGCGTTTGAATCTAATTTACAACTATCCTTGTTCAAATGACATCATTATAACAAGTGCTTACAAGTGCCTTTTACGGAATGACAGCGAACGCTGAAATTGTAGTCGTATTCATAATGAAGCTACCTTAGTATCTGTTCTTCTAATCCCACCAAGTATGGACACCAGGAGAAAGATCGTGCATAACTAAAAATAGGTAAATAAAATTGTAGACCTTCCATAGTTTGTTGTTTACAACCTTCAAAACAATGTATTTAAATTGCTACTCAGTGTAAGTAGTACGTATGCTAACAAAAAAATTAAAATATTATCAGAACGAAGAATTAACGTGCTTACCTTCAAAATTGGCTTGACGTTTTGAAATAAGTTTCATAGTTTGTGGTCACAAACAGACTAGTGGCCGTAGGAAAATATTTTTTTTAACCTGTCTTTTGACATATTAATAAACTATTGTTAGGGACCTTACACGCTACACTCACAATGTTCGAATTTCAAATAGCGAGGATAACTCCAATACTAGATTTCACTACGAAGATAGATTGTAGCCACTTTCTCGATTGGAATTTGCATACTTCCTTATTCCAATCACTTCACGCACTACTCTTGAATAAAAGTGGTGATCAGTGTAAAGGACTTGTGGTTACCGAAATTCAAACGAGTGGTTAGTAGTTAATCGGTTCTAGTTTGTTAATTATTATGACAAAACAATATATTATTCTATGGGCACCGTCATCAACGGTGCTCCTTCGCTGGATCAGTCTACTTACAAAATTGGTTAGTTTGTAGCAGGGTTGGTTTTCCGTAACTCGACGACAATGTGCCTATTTTGTGTAGCCACTCTACTAATTAATACTCGAATAGTTTTATTGAATAATCTTTTCAATGAAACGCGTCTAGAGAGGACCAGTTGCTTTTAAACGCTTAAGCGCTTTTTATTAGGAGATTTAGTTGTATCTGTCTACCCCTAAGGAACAATTAAGTGCCGTCTGTTTTGGTTTATTTAATTAGTACAACAATACCTTGGCGTGAAATGAACTTTATTTCGTCACTCAACTCATATGGACAAAGTAAAGGTTTTGATTTTGATTCTTAGCCTTATGAAGTGAGAGTCCATAGCTTGAGAAAAGAGAGACTTTAAGTTACCTAGTTTCACCATGACAGTCCGTCTTAGAGACACTTGATACTACAGAGCTATAATTTTGCAAGTTGGTACATATCAACAGCGCCGACAGTTTTAAAATAAAATCTTGATAAAAAAATTGGTTTTCGTGTACTTACACGTAAAATAGGGATAATATTTTTTTCGCTAGACCTGTTGTATGGCATATCATTACACAGCTTATTAAAACAGTAGGGGTATATTAAAAATGTTTTCCGATTTATAAATCCATTTACGAAATATTAAGCTTTAAAGCTGTAATTTTAGTAGCTGTAAATTTACAGTCAAGGTGTCTCCTCCTCTACTCGTACCAGCTAAATCGTTGTTGGTAGATTTGTAAAAAAAAATCGGCTCGTAGTATCTTATGATGAATTTAATAGGAAAACTATTAATCCTCAGTTGGCTTTATAAGTTAACGAGTATAGGTGGTACTCAGATAGATAATATTTTTTTCAACTTACCCTGTGAAGTTGGTTTTTATACCTCCTTCAGTTACTATCGCTTTATGTGGGCCTGCTTTTGGTAGTTAATACTATAAAAATAAAAATACCCCTGTGTATTTAGAAGTACGCATATTAGGACGAACAACTACGGAACCCTACACTGCGCGTGGCCTGACACGCTCTTGGCCGGTTTTTTTCTTTACTCAGCGTCGCTCGGAGACGTGAGTTACGATTTGAGTTATTTATAACATCCAGTTTGTGCAGTAGGCACATAGTCCTTCGCTTCATTGGGCTCACGAATGATCTTAATTAGAAGTATTGTGGTAGAAGTAAATTATGTCCGTCGATGCTTTGTGGTGCCGTTCGTCCTTCACCCTTTGTTTTCCTGTACTCGTACCACTGTAAATTATGCGTCTATCTAACGTTGAGGTGCGTGCCCTAAAGCGTCGTTTAGAAAATTAATGAGACCTTAATGAAAGTAATTTTAATGCTCTTTAATTTTTATGTCTCGATAGTGATTACATGAATTTTAATGCGCAAAAGCAATAAATGTCAGTTAACTGTATTTGATTTAATAGTCCATCTATATTATATAGAAGATGCCGTACTACAAATTGACTTTGTATAGTAGTCCATTATTCATGGGAGTACGTACCATGTTGCATTTACAATGTATCTCAGTTAGTGTCAGCGTAAATAATAAATTAATTGAGTTTTTAACTAGCTTTTACTATAGGAATGTGTGTCTCCTGCCGGTTCTTAAAGATTTTGAATGTCGATTTCCCAAGTGTCGAAGCAGTAAAAGACGCTCATTACATAATTAAACTACTGAATAGCGTGAGCGAACTGGCTGTCGGTGATGGCTCCGATCGCATTTTGCAGCTTTAATGGTCGTATTAGGCGATAAACACTTCATTTAATCAAAAATAATGCCAGATAGTTAATAAACTTCGAATACATGCGCAGAAATCACTGCGGCGTAAAGAAATTACTCAGCAGATAGGTATTTGTTTCTACACCAATGTTTATTTTTTGTATTAATATATACACATGTATAAGTATTTATAGAATATTTATTTCTTTAAATTCTATAATAATCTACAATAAGTATATTTAAGTTAGATTTTTTAAATTATTATAATTTCCATTAATTTTAATGTACATTGATTATTACATGTGTTCTAAATTTCATGCAAGTAGAACAAGTAATACAAATATTTAGGCAGTACCTACCATATTCAATGACTCTAGATGTACACTGGCATAATTACGAAAATAGCAATAGCTACAACTGCATTTAACAAATAAAAACTAATATAGAAAAATAATCATTTAATTGAAACTTGTGTCCACCTACGCACTAAAGCGTTAATTTGTATGAAAAGACAGGGAGAAATAAAGACAGGAGGCATTTGAGATTTGGTGCTGGAGAAGAATGGAAAGAATAAGCTGGACAGTAAAAAGATGAACCTAGATGAGTTGGCAAGAGTAGGGGAGGAGGGACGCATATAAGCGCACATAATGAACAGAAGAGGAAAGCTTAAGGATAGAGACCTCTTAATGCGATACTACACACTAATGAAGATGAGCATAAAAGGAATGGTTTATGGAAAGACTGGAAGAAAGAGACCGAGGAGAAGTTATTCTAACCAGATAAAAGAATAAGTAAATGTGGAGCAGTATCAGATGGGCAATAAGCTGGCAGAGAGTAGAGATACTTGGAAAAAACTCCAACGAAAACAGCAAAGCTCTTAAAATTAAGAGTGAGAAGATTATTATACATAAAATTTATCCACTTTTTTTTTACTACAAGACTACTCCATAATTATGTTCTGTGCATGAGGATCGGGTTCTCAAAAGAAATGGTGGAATTTTTTGGTGAAGACTATGATTGTTGTTATGGTACTACCTTAGGCATAGCTTATCTCGTTTTTGGTAATAGAATACCGAGAATATTTTATCAACGCACGACCGAGTAATTTAATATAAAGCGTATCACTAAATGATCTCTCGGTTGCGATGACTATCGCCAGGTTAATAACGGTGTTGGTGGTTCTTCTACGCGAGACACGCGTCGACGATATTATCACTTCGAAGCATTATTGATGAGAGCCCACCATAACCAAATAGCCCGGGGATCACGTTTGTTTACTTATCTAAACTTTGTTAAAATGTACCATTTTGTGACTAATTGAAACGTGCGAGCGTTGAACTCGCATTTATTACAGGTGCAGCTCTCAATTGCGTTTTCGTGAGATTGTGCTGTGATTGTCGACTACCGAGCGCTGATAAGAACATACCATGTCCGTGTATTGTGCGGGTTTTGCCTAATTGTTGAACAGAAGCTGACTGCCCCTTAACGACCGCTTCAATGGCTCGCGTCGTTTATGGAAGAGAAACAGTATAAATTACGTTTACTGCTGTTTAGATTGCTTCATTCATTCTTGTCGTGTCCATTGAGTAACTTTGCTGTGAGCGGACGCAGCGCAAATTGCGAACAATACTACGTGTCTGTGAATAAACTAAATGCATAGACTATTCACTATTGACATTTAATTCTCTTACATCAACGGTATGTTAAGGCCAAGATGTGATATTTTTTAAATGCGTACATGCACATGCAAGTAAATAAAATATATTATAAAGTTGGGTTAGTTACATGCATCATGTACATACGTAGCTCAAAACATATTGTTTTATAATAATTATTTTTGATTTATCTCATATTTCTTCTACAAATAGCAAAATGTATATTAAAACCATGAGCAAGAGAAAGGATTACTAATTTTCTCGTACACAATTTCATCTTTGGTACATGGCAGAAGAAAGAGCAATGTATGTTTGGCCAACTATTTCATGAAACGATGTGGCCTGGCCAGATCAATGAACACTCAAAGTTAACGACATCAACAGCTAAACGCATAGCACTGCATGATGTGATTCAATATCAATGATCAAATCGTAAAATAGTTACGCTTTTCGCCATTAGAGCGCTGATTACTCTATTATTTTTGCGGTTAAGATGGCTGCGGTAATTAATTAAAAAAAAAATTGTAGGCAATTATAGATAAAACCTACAGCAATGTAATAAATAAATATAACAATATAATATAAATATAATAAATATAACACTCAACATTTTATAACATTTCATGTGCTACAAAGATCACAGAGTCAGCTAGTATTTGGAGAGAGGTAGACTACTTAGTTACAAAGTGAACATGTGCGTCTATTGCACGCATTTTGTTAGTTACGTTATACCTGTTCAATACAAACTAAGTCGCAAGCTGCGCGGTATCTTATAATTAGTTTCGTTCCGTTGTTACTTAATTGAGTACCTACACAACTTTTCAATTACTTTTACTATTCGTAATTTATAGTGCCCCACACACGTAGTAACTCTTTCGTGAGATGACAAATTACTTGTTTAGATTGCACAACTACATTTGTATGTATGAGTGTGTATGTCTCTGGATGTCGGACTACGTATCCATTGTAATATTTTTGAATAGAATTAGGTGTCCAAGGTGAGTAGCCCACAGCACATAGCTCGAAAGCACACAAACGACACACGCTCTTAACTGATTTCGCGCGACAATCAAGTCTTGCCTTGACATTTGCGATGCTCGACAGCGGGCAACCGTTGACCCGAAGCACTCACTTCGGCTAACATGTGGGACATATCGCCCGCTACATGGAGCATTACTGTCCATTTACACAATACACCATTATATAAATATGTACACATATCTGTGTTTACGACTGAATCACGACATTTTACATCGACATTATGACGTCGAGTATCCATAAGATTAAGACCGATGAACTCAGTTTGATTTGGTATTATAGAACTATTGTGAAAACGTGAGTAGCTCTTGAGTGTTGGGAGTATTGATCCTACTTACTTCTTCAATTATTGTTGATTCATTGTTAATCTAGATTAACACAAGATTACGGATTGATATTTAGATTTAGCTGGAGTATTTTCCGTCGATAGATATATAATATATCTTTATGATTTGTGTGTATTTTATTACATTGTAGGCATTGGAGCTGGTAGGCAGTTTGACAACGAAACCGCTGGAATTCTAATAATATGCTAAGAGAGTGTGCGTCCTAAAGAAATGCAAATACCGAGGGCTATTCCAATAAAATTCAAACGTTATAGCATCGTAGCGCGTCAAGTATTCGACAGCCAAAGGCATGAGAGTGTTTTTATTTTTATCGAAGGGATCGATTGTAAAGATAAGTTGATCGTAAGACAAGTAGCGGCCACCCACCTTCGAGGCGCGATATCGCGGTCCATCGCGCTAGCCCCCCGCCCGAGCATGCTCGCATTTTATTACATCTGATAACTACTAATTCGCATATACGTCAAATAATTAAAATGCCTACCTGGACGGACAGAGTAACTGAAAGAAATCTTGTAGATTGGAATGGCGGCATAACGTCTTTTAATAGAAATAATCTCTTTTATTATCCGATGTTACTTATATAGCTATTTGTGTCTGCATTTTATTACTTTAATATAAGAATATTTTAACTGCTGAAAGACTAACAGACAGTGTGTCAATAAAGTTCGCTAAGCAATAATGACACGCTGGCCCTTCGTTGTTTAATTAAATATCTAGATGACCGGGCTTTGCTCGGTATTTTTTATTTAAATAACATTTTCTAAAAATGATTCCTAGCTAGATCGATTTATCGAAAATCGTTGGAGCCGATTCTGAGATTCCAATTTATATATATATATATATATATATATATATATATATATATATATATATATATATATATATATATATATATATATATAAATATATATATATATATATATATATATATATATTGAACTTGAAATCGTGTTTGTCTCTTATCTATAAATTCAAAAATATATTTTCAGGCTACTCAGCCCATAGAAATGTTTGTATATAATATATGATAGGCTTGCGCTTAGTAGAAACAGAGATGCCTACATTTTATTACACTAGAGTTATCTATTTTGAAGTAATTTATTACATTTATATCGTAGGATAAACATACATACGTCGAAACTATAAAGATAAAATGTGATTGAAAAGTGATTTTTAGCGTTATAATAAGGGCTATATAACATTTGTGTTAGTATGGTGTGTTTGTTTTGTTATCACATTTTTTATTTCTTTTCTTTTCTAACTAACTTCCGCTCGCAGCTTTTCCCACATAAGAAGAAATAGTATGTATTTGAGACTATAATCTCCTCTGTGCCGAATTTCATCGAAAGCCGTCCAGTAGTTTTTGCGTAAAAAAGTATAAAAAAACATCTAGACATCTGCGTAATATTAATAGTAAGAGTGTAATTACGTTAAATAATAGTAAGATTTAACTAGATTAGATTTTTTATGGTCTAAAATTACCCAGGTATTAATATTTTGAATTATTCTACCCTCAGCTCTTTAATGTTTTTAGTTTTATATGGTTCTTGACTATCTATTATTGAGATACTTTTGTATTCTTCAAAACATGATATCAAAGACACTCGGGATGGCAGTCTCGGTCAATTCTCTCTCAAAGATTATATTAAATCGACATACACTAAATCATATCTCTCACCTACAAAATATAAATCAACTATGACATAAAATACATTTATATTGTTTTCCCTTCACAATAACCATAAAATGTTTTAAATTCATGACTGATTTAATGTATGCGCGGATAGAAGTATCTAGTTAAACCATAACAGTTTTAATATAACCTTTGAAATTATATCAATATCAGAGATCAAGATTTATTGATCCTCGGAATTCGTTGGAATCATTATTATATAGACGAGCTTTTGCTCTTCAAGATAACGTTTTGATTTTCAGTAAGTTGGTACCAACTGTGAAAGTATAATTGTAAAATTAAAAACTTTCGGTTTTCAAGGAGTTAACAAAACGCCTAGTTGACAACATACGTGACCAGAAGGCTGGTTTGTATCTCGGGCAAAGGATCATTCAATCTATCCAACGTGGCAATGCTGCTAGCCTTCTGATAAAGATAAAGATGCGGAAGAATTTTTTTAAGAATATTTTAAGTTAGGCATTAGTTAGATTAGTTCTCTATTTAAATTGGTGTTGAGATTGTTCTTATCAATTGTATCTTTATATTGGAAATTAGTGTATTCTCTAAAAAAATAAAACATTAGCTTATTGTACTTCTTCTGAAAACATTGTTTTTATTTTGAATAATTTTTGTTACAATTACGAAGGTATTAAACTGCAGGTATGCTTGCGTTAATCCACTATATTAAGATTTTCACTGCTACTTCCAATACTGCTACGTCTAGATAATAATATCGAGACTCAGTTCCATAACAATTATAACAAAGATAAATATTGACTTTGTGAGAGACGTTGCTGATACTGTAACTTAAAATAAATTATGAAATAACAAAAACTATTCTTAATCTCTGTGGTTTATATAATTTTCCTAACGTGAGTACAGTACCTAATTTGTACTTATACTAAATGCAGCTTACAATTTGAACAGCTATTAAATATGAACCCTAAACATTTAAGTGTGGTTTATAATATTGGTTAATATTATATTCGTAAGTAAATTCCCGCATCGAATTGCATTAGTCCCACTAAGATAGGCGCCAGGCTAACCTCACCACACCGCTGATTTTGTACCCCATGTCTATATGTTGGTATGTCATAGAACCACGTTCGTGTGGGGTATCCCTTGGTGGAACAACATTATTATACTGCGTCAATTTATTTGCTGGTCAAATGTGAAAATTACAAAGGAGATACCGCTAACTACAACCGTAGTTTATAATGTTATTATAAGCGCGATGGGTTTGATATGAGGTTTACGAAACCTATAGGTAGATAGGTATAATTTGTTCGTTCTCTATTATGTTCTGTAATTATGCCGTTTATGGAGTAAGTAAGACTTAGTGTTCGATGCTAGCGGTAGATACTGTTCGATAGAAATACTTAGTCTTGCTTTATTACTATAGGTACACCATTATCTAAACTCAGCATAGTGGTTCTCTCTCATGAATTTACATTGCACATTTAATTTGTTAAATGTTAATTATTTATCGAGATATTCACATTAAGAATAGTTTACATGTTTGGATCGTACATACCTACATTGATTGGTGCGCTTAAAGTAGTTTTTTTAAATCCCGTTACTTTTTCCATTAATTATGTTAACGGAAAAATGCATTTGAGCACGTGCCGTCGCGTCGTCGCCTTTAACTTTATGGCTTCGTTTTAAGCAATTAAAAAGCTCGTGTTAGAGGTTTTTGGAGAAATTGATGTGTTTATTTAAATTATTGTTGTAGACACTGCACATAGGCGATGATGGTCATGGTGGTAGTCTGTCACCAGTTTAAATAGGATACTCCGAGCAATCCCTCCTAGCGAGGGATGAGAAAATTCTGTAACAGATACAAAAAATACTAATTTAATAATTGCAAAAAAATACTTTGACCCTGAAAAATAAAGTAGCTATCAATTACCAAAACTCCTTTACCTAAACAACACACGTTTAAAAATACTTACATTTTATTAGTACTAGAGCTTACCGTCGTCTAACAAGATCTCCGTACATATGCCGGCGGCGGCGCTGCAGTTGCAGCATGACTGTGTGTGACATCCCTGTAAATGGTCATGAGGAGAGTTATGTCCACTCCATACGTGAGGTAATTTCCTCACCTTGCCTGAGACTATTTCGTTGTGTCGTATTCCTAACCATTGACGTTATCTTGATTTACGCACTTTATTAACATTTTATTACACGATTGAGCGCGTTTCGTAAGAGTTGGTAGTCGAAGCGTGCCATACAAAATTATAAGATACAAACTACAGATGAAAAATTCTCTAAATACATCGAATTGTATTGAAGTTAAAAAAATTAACATACGTCCAAATTTTTACATACCTATTTATTCTGAACTATGTCAATTTAATCAAGTCATTTACCATGGAATACTTTCGTGTTAAATTCGCCATCATTCCGCATTGAAATGTTTTAAATATCCACGATGCTTATCAAAAATCTTTGCTATATTGTTATAATCCACATCTAGTTAATAATTGTTGTCATAGCATTAAAATATTTACAAAAATATTAAAATAATTTCTTAATGCTTTGATAAGATCATCATAATTAATTATTATTTACACACATGCGTAGTATGCTACCAGTAAATAAGTTATTAAAATCAAATTGTAATTTACGATATTCATAAAATAAAGATTAGGCTACCTCTACATACTGAGAGTGATTTAAATACATTCCTGTGCTATACATAAAATACCCATAGATCTGAACGGGACATTTTTGTGTTCGATATTTATGCCTCGCCTCTGCCTCGAACTCTGGTGAGGTCCACGAAAATGTGACATACGCGCGACAATAATAAGGCAACAATGACCGGAGTGGCTCACACGACAGGACCCCCCGGTTCCCGCCTCACTATAATAAATGTGTTTATGATCTATGATCTGAAACTGATACTTATAATGGCTTCTGTATAAAGAAGCTGCACCGAAACTCAGCTGCCGCTGCGCTGCGACACCCAACATTATAAATAACCTCAAATCGCTTGTAAGAGGTTAACTTTTATATCTTTGCTTTTGTACGCATGTAAATATTTGTATTTAACCCGATGTCCACTTGTTCGTTTCGTAAGACGATGTGTATCTTTCTGTATACTCTATGTCTAAACAACATTCGTCATGCGATTCAAATCATTCTTATTTGAATTAATTGCTATAACACAATATCGAAATGGATTTATACGGTTAATTAGGAACACTTGAAAAGTAAGAAGCATAAATTAATTTTGCTTCAGTAATAAGTAATTATTAGTAAAGATCGATGCCGAGCAATTTTATTGACGGTTATCGACAATTACGAGTATATTTTTAATTGGTCTAGATGTGCAGCAATAAAAGAAGTGTGGCCGATTTATAGAGACGTACGTTGTTAGAGGCGGACTCGATATTTATTACTTTGTAAGGTTTATTTATTTATGTAAGGTGCGGTAGTCGTTTCGCCGTGAACAGTAGAATGACGTGTCGCCGATTGCATGTCCACCAGAAATATATCAATCGGGAGGGAGAGTAATGGTCGTCAGTGCCACCGGACCGGCCTCCTCTCGCTAAATGAGCCGCAAACTGGCTACTGGTACTTTCCGTTTGAATGTTAAGTAGTTTTAATTATTTGCATGAGCCTCCGGGTGTACACTCTATCTGGAGACATTTATCAAACACTACCACTTGTTGGAAGCATATTACATTCTTGATTCGCCTTAGCAATATTATTAAACCTCTAAAATTGTAAATTGAAATAAAGCTTGGTAGCGTTAGGTTTTATTTTGCATCTTAATTATGCAGGCAGGATTGATTGCAGTCGTTGGTCGGTAATGAAAGTCCGTGCGCTTTCATGAAATTATCTTGACAGGCCCACTGGATAAAATGGTTGTAGGCTTTTATTTTATTGCTTAAATATAGTAATTATTTGGTACCTTAAGCTAGAATTCAAACTTAAAATATTTTGAATTTTGAGAGATTAAACATCTAAGTACTAACGTATAAATAAGGATCAAATTATGATTTAAATTACTATGAATTTGTTATTTTTAAGCTGGCTGGAAGTTTACTGATAAAAGCTGATCACCGCAATTACGAATAACTTAGCCAATTGTAGAACTTACACCTATCTAGAGAGCCCTTTATCAACATTTTTGATATCATCGCATAATTGTTAGAAACTCAAGCTATTACGGCAGGTTGCCAGAGCCTAGTGGTTTGTGTCCATGCGCCAAGGCGAGCGAGCCACGCCGCTCGAAGCTCGCTGCGGGGCCTGTCCGCCGTGAAAAATTACTACTCTCGTAAATATTTTGTTGAAATGCAATTTAATTTAATAATACATATGCATTTCCAACGAGAACTCGCATTTCACTCACATCTCTCTTTTTATATTTTCATTTAAGATATTCAGCATCCAATCAGAACTATCGCGACAGAATAAGTAAATATGTAAAATACAGCTAAAGACTTTTATTTTTTTGTCATTGTAAATTATGTCAAGGGACAAAATATCGCCACTTAAATTAGGTGCAGTCTTGCGATATCATGAGAGTGCATCATAAAAATTGACACTGACATGGTGTAGTACTCGAATTACCGTATGTGGCTTTAATTTTACGATCGCCAAGAGTAATTTACTTTCTCGAAATGGTGCAAGAAGTATGAACGGCAATAAACTGTTAACGGTGCACCGATACTAGACTAGACGGCTTTATGCAATATACTAGCGCACTCTTTGATTTACTCCAACATTTTTATGTGTCTACTAATAAAGTTTACATGATCATCAATTTTAATTTTACTGTGGCGGACGGCCCCCGGCTGCCGTCCGATGCCGATATATCAATTACTCTCGAGTTTGTACTTTATAAGTGTTTTCACAATGTGTAATAAAATCTATCTGGATAAGTATCTTTTCCATGGAACAGTTAATTACACTTGGAATATATAATACTAGTTAAGCACTGACATTTTTTTTCACTATTTTAGTTATTAATAAAAAATTGTTGACATAACACTATTGTTAAACTTTCAAACATAGATAAACTCACTAAATAAAATTGAGGCAAATATAGTGAGCAGCTAATAAGTTTTTGAACTTCTCTATTTGAACCTCGTTAAGGATGCACGCTTTGGCGCCAGTGGACCACCCAATTACTGGGGAAAGTGCTTTACTTTACAGATTTTCAAAGTTTACTAACAGTATTACAATTTTGTATATTCTTGCGCAATGCCAGTATAGGAAATTTAAGTACGTATAAGGAAAATTCAGTCATGGCATTCTAAATCAATATATGATCTTATTATCATAAAAACATCACATAAACCGTTAGAGCATACGATAGAAATAACATGATATTGACGTGACTAATAAATAAAATAAATAATCCTCGCTTTGTTTTACAGTATGTATCTCATTCACATTACAGATAAAAATCGTAAATGAATGTTAGTTTCAATATTTAAGGCTGCATAGGATCAACAAATCATAGCGATGGTATCTCGTGCGATCGGAAGAGAACCGTCCATTATCGATAGATCCGAATGACCTCTAACACTAGGGCGATATTTAGTGAGCACGCATTGTTTGGTACAATGATAATTGTAGGTGGTGGCTAGAGTTTGTTTAAAATTGATTTCGGCTGTGATCGTCGGCGTGATAGCGTCGACGTTCTTACATTATTATAGGTTGGGACCGCTCCGAGCGCCTGTGGGCTTCCTAAGCTCCATGATGCCAACCAAAAGCTCGGGCCTTCCGATCTTTCTTTAAAATCCCGCTATTTCTCTGAATACCTTTTAAGAAAATGAAAAACTTACTAAAGAAGTATAGACAAATTGGTTTCCTGGTTATCCAGTAGCTGCAAGGAGAGTAGAGGTACTTACTGTACAGTTTTGTTGTAATAATAAACCTTAAAGGCTCATTGTTTCTGTGAGAAATAGCAACAGGTAGGCGATGATCTGAGGAGACTGTCGAGAGGCGCGGAGTAGCTGCCGCGATGGCGGATAAGAGCCGTCATAAGTCGGCACGTCGCGCGTCGCAGCCATGTGCAAATAACGACAAATCGCACCTCGATCGCGCTGTGCCCCGTCACAATGCTGATGCAGTGCTCGATCGACGCGACTCGATGAGCGTGCGCCGTGTTTTATGTCCAGTTTTCTACAATCCTTTACCGTATTGTCCCTTTTATACTGACAGAGAAAATATATGCGAAGCTGATGTGATTTTTGTCTAGTGGCGCTGCGTGGGGTACTACTACTATAAAATTTACTTTAGTGCTAGGAACTGAAACAAGCTACTGAACAGTGTAGGTATTTAGTCCTTCCGATAGTTGTAGGTATATTGCATTCATTGTCATTATGTAGGTTCAAAACTCTTAAAACTCCATCTCATGAGACATTATTAGTACCTACCTGCATCACAACTTACGTATCGCTAGATGATGATGATAAATGGACTTCTCCGAGTTACTCGTAAAGTTACTCAAGCTACATTGTTTTAAGCAGCGCCACACAACTATATTGAACACTAATAGGTTCTTATAGCTGGACCTTAGTGACGCTTGACAAATTAAGTAAATACTGAGGTGTTCTGGCATCTTTGCCAACTTACTTGACTATTGGAAATTTTCTTAAGGAATATGGATTATTGAATCGTAATTATATTGAAGGGTTGGCTACGTTCAGCGTTTAAGTCGAGCATCATCATTAACGTCTACTAAGTCATGGGAGCAATTCCAAAACGATGAATAGTGAATAAGTAAATGTTTGGGCACATTGTTCTAGGACCGGTTGAAACGGAAACGCGGCGGTGGGCTGTAACATTACTTATACATGCGTTGACGCACTTTAGCAATCAGCATTAATCAACACGATATTCTCCTCCATCTGCCCAGTCTCCAACCTCCCCATTGACTTGTATTTAAACCTGGAAGTGTCGTTTGTCTTCAGTAACTTCTAGTACGTTTAGAAGTTACTGAAGACAAACGACAATATCAGGACCGGTTTCGTGCAGAAATTGTGAAGTATACATGATAATGTTGACTGGACGTTATCGTTATTCAACTAGTATCAACAGAAAACATCGAGAGCTAAAACATGTACTAATCTGAAATAGAGATCGCACTTAGTTATTACTTTTAAGTGCAAATATTTACTTACGTTAGTAGCGACGTCAAAAGCTGATTTAGTTACCAGTTGAAATATATTAAGAGTGTTATTTAAGGTAATATTGCGCTGGGAATAGACAGAACTTGACGATATTTGCTATAATTAGAAATCAATGAAGGTGTCACACCCACGTCTTTCTGAATTCGTATAAGATGATTTTCTTTGGACTTTGTTTTGTACAGTTGAAATCTAATTCATCCAGGCCAATAATAAGCTTTTGCCACTCTCAGTTATTTGTGATCATTAGTATTTCTAAAAACCCATTATTTGAAATCTTGAAACCCTAAAGTAAGCTGTAAGTAAAACTTGAACTCTATTGACTATAATTTATTAAGAGGACCAAAGTAACAAAATTTTCCATGCCTAATGTAAGACAAAAAAAAAGTAAAATTTACACACCATTAATTAAACGATATAATCGCATGGACTTGCATCGCTTTCATGCTACACACTGAACAAAATGTGATGCATTTAAGTACTTCATTTACAAAGATGTAAAAGCCTACTGAGTTTTTACTATAGATTTATCAGAAGTAGCAACGTTATTCACTGCACGGTAGAAAAATAAATTAAACGATTTTGTATAGAGCCCCTATCCAAAAATGAAGAAAAGTTTCGTTTTTATTTTATTTCAATGTCTATGTATTTTGTATCTTAGATAGGAAGTTAGATATTGTGCCCGACGAACATATATTACGTATGAGACCTAAACACAGTCGGCGAAATGTGGGTGATATTCACCTCTGCCTACACTTTCGGGTAATATAGGTGTGATGTTCATGTTATGTCTATGTATTTATATTGTGGTAGTTTCGTAAGATTTATGTAAATGTTATTTATAATTGACGCTGAGTAGGTTGTCATGTTGTTAAAGTTATTAAGTTTAATGCGTTCATTATTTACCGAGTTTTCGATGCGTCGAGGTAAACACTGAACAGTCGAGAGAAAGTGACGATGCATTTCTTCATTGTCTGCATGTTGACATGAACACACGTGATGGCTTATCTCCAAAACTCGAGGGCCATGTAAAGCTTCGTTTATCTGGCGGTACTGGAGCACGGAAACATCTTGTCTCTGCATAAACCCGCCATGTTTTATTCTCTCGGGTTCAGCGCCGATACCTTAATAAAACCCAACAAGATTGAGCAATAAAAAGTAATTTATTTGATTGTAATTTCAAAACACAAAGTGAGCCTCATTTTGTAATATATTTTTATCTTTGTGGTTTTGTGTCTCTGTGCTTGCGGAGCACGTCCTGACTTGACTTGCCCGCATATCGATTCCAGCGTTCAGTAAACTTTAACTGTAACTATCCTAATGATTCAATTCTATAACTATAATACCTAACCTAGACGTTATCTTGTGCCACATTGTTACTGCCCCACTGTAGATCACCATAGCGTACTATTAATTATATTGGAGATCGGAAGGCTTACGACCTTTCACCGACACATTAAAATGTGCATATCTATTACAAGCAATAATCTTTTCGAATCTTCAAATTACATCTCTTAAAAGGTGTGAGAAGTATAGCTGCATACGTAATGGATGATAACGGAAGCCGGTGGCACAGCGATCACTGCATCACTCGCGCACAATACGCCAGCTCTGATATTATCACCGAACCAATCAATTTGATCCCTCATAAAAAGTTCTCGGTAAGCAGCTAGCGAGTATAATACTGCTGTGGCAATATCGGATTGTCGATCCATAGTCCGCTTGTGGCTTGCTAGTAGCCGGACTTTTCATATATTTTATGTGAAAAGGATATGGGCATTGTTGTGAGACACCCCGCAGCGTGCGCTGGGTAAACACTTGAAATTACAAGTCGGTTCGGACGGTGCTCTTGCGTCGAGTTGCGTGCTACCCGGAAAAATGCGCTTCCAATGTTACGCTCGATGAAAATAAAAATATTGTTGGCGCGATGTGTGGCACCTGGGAGAGTGCATTGTTGTGTCAATATATTGTTTCTACATTTAGATGGAATGTAACCATTTCAAGCAGTTTATTAAAGCACTAAAGAGTAACGCATCGTGTATTTGGAAAATGTATGTGTGAACTCATCTATTTAAACGTCAAAGATAGAAAAACATAATATTAGGCCCAAACATATTAACAATAGATTTATGTCCTCTTTAAGTCTAACTCTTACTACATTTTGATTACAGCTGCAATAAGCTAGCAAAAAGCACTGACATTAGGTCCTCAAGTTAGTGTCGAATAATTTTTAATTATAAATCAACAAAGTACCTACAAACATACAAGACATAATTTTGCAACATACTTATACGTTGCACTGTTGTTCAAATAATTTCCGAATCCTCATAAAATACAGAACGGTAATGTAACGCAAACATATTGACATTTGTAGCCTGATTATGTTTCACGTTTATCTTATAATATAATAAATAAAGCCATACGTACCTATATAATCAATGCAGACTATAAAACTTGAAATAACCACACAGGCTCTTATCTTACCTTGTTATATCCCATGCAACGGTTAGATATCCACCTACTGCTTAATAAGCAATTAGGAGATATTACTAATATTTATGTCTATTTTAAAATAAAAAACGAATGAAAATATCTCGTGTCATCAGGTTGTTTCAATCAATGATGCGTTTTATCTCCACTTAATTATCTACTCAATTAGTGAAAGAAATCATTAAAAGGGCTTCTGTAAAACAGGTTAAAAATAATGGCCGAAAATAACTTCTTTTAAAACAGGCGACATCGGATACATATTGCAAAGCAACAGTTTTTGATATCATAACAAAGTGGGTATGACTCAGTCAAACAATTTTAGGTGCTTTTTCTTGGTTTCGAATAACTTTTATTTTATAAAAGAACTCAAAGGACACAAATATTTACCCACATAAAATATACGATTTCAAATTCCGAAATACTAAATTTTGATTCACAAAGGCCGTTAACCTTTATCGTTTATTATAAGTTCAAATGTGTACTAAAATATGAAAAACATAAAAATCAGGAAGACTTAGAAGTTGGAATGAAATAACAAATTATTAATTTATTTATAATTAATATAATTTTTTTGGGTATCACACCATGATATAGTTTATAACTCTTATAAATTTTACAAGAGCTTACGGAATTACTAATGTTAATCCAAATTATTGAATAAATTATGCATGATTATTTAAAAAATACCGGATTAAAAAATGTACCTACACCAAATCCTATCCTATCCTACTAATATTATAAATGCGAAAGTAAGTGTGTGTGTGTGTGAAGGTTTGTTACCACGTATCTCCATAACCGCTCAACCAATGTTAATGAAGTTTGAAACGTAGGTAGTATATACCCTAGAATAGGATATAGGCTAATAATATTTCCAAAAATCATCCCCTAATAGGGTTAAATAGAGGGGTGAAGTTTGTATGCAACTTTTTACTCCTTGGTCCTATTAATTTAAAATTCGGTACACATAAACCTTAAGACAAATAATGAGATACGGGTTTTTTATTTTTCCATAATTACCCTCATGGGGTGTGAAAAATGAGTTTTAATGGTAAAAATTAAAGTTTCTCTGGATCTGCATAGTCTCAAGTCCGATTCACTCCAAATTCGGCACACATAAACCCTAAAAGAAATCATGAAACACGTGTTTTTTATTTTTCCAAAACTACCCCCAGGAAGAGTGTAAAATGAGTTTTTTTGGAAATACTAAATATTGCAGAACTGTTTAGTCCTTGGTCCGATTCACTTCAAATTGGGTATACATAAAGCTTAAAACAAATAATGAGACACGTGTTTTTTATTTTTCAATTTTTTTTATTTTTACTCTAATACTACGCGGGAGAAGCCTGCGAAATTATTCTGAGTGCGATTTTCTTCGAAGTTGATATCAATACTCTTTCATGCTTTTGATTTAAATTACTCTTTATTTTGACACAATGACATGTTTGAATGCGATGAATAGAATTCGAAATTTAAATTTTATTTCTTCTTATAGGTATGGTCTAAGAGCCGTAGTATTTTTTAAGAAACACCTATTGATTTATGGATATACCTATGGGGGCTTGCCGATTTCAAAATGTTGCTTACACTCCTACACTACTGAACTAATTTTGTATGGAGATAGTTAGAGACCCGCTAAAGTATAGTTTTATCCGACTGCGAAAAAAGGGATTAATGGTCTAGCGCGATAACCGACATCCGCGGGCGAAGCCGCGGGCGGAAAACTAGTTTGAAATAAAGCAGAGACGAGTGCATTGCAAGTATCTCAAAGCGAGGTGAGATATGTTACACGGCGGATATAAATAAAAGAAGTTTGTCTCCAAGGACCACGGCCATAATGTGCAGTGTGTTCCATTTTCGACTTTTGAATATACTGTAGGTAGGTTTGTAACATTTAAGTATTTATTTCTTTAGAGATAAACTTATGTATTTCAGTCATAAAACTTTGCAGTTAGAGTCACACAATATATAATAGATAAAAAAATAATTGAATTTTATTATAAAACGCTAAAATTTTACGTTATAACGTGATTATATGATTAAAATAAAACTAAAACTGAACAACAATAAAATTAGAAATTTACAAATAAAAATCCGCATTTAGGTTAATTCCAGGGTACCAAGAAAGCTGGTAAATTTTACATTATTATTGTGATTCGTCAAAGAAATCTTTTAGAAAAATAACGTAACAATGATTAATTTATTGGAACATCAACATGGAACAAATAATAATGTTAATACGGAATCAAGAATCAAGAAGATAGGTGTTATTTTTAGGTTACAAGTGGAACTTGACACAACTCGCACGATTAGACGAGGCTCGGTGCGCCACACGCGCGCCTCGATGCCTTCAAATAAAAGTTGTGTTGTCGCGCGCCAGAATTACGACGCGATACACTTTTTACTATCTTTTTTGATTCAATTGTAAAATAAAGTTGCGCACACAACGATGCTGTTTCTTAGCAAATATAGCTGTGATGTGTTCAGAATAGACATTAGAAAACCACAAGAAAAGAAATTATGTAATTTTAACGGAATAATAAACCACATCTAATAACTCCACATAATTCATACATTTCATTAGTTGAATGACGGTTAAGCACTACCTTAGAACATTTAGATATGTTAAGCGAACGCGGTCCCCTCTGCTGAGGTACGTGAACCGGGCCCCTATTCTTGCACTTTAGACATTTAACTCTAACAGACAAATGTCGAAAAAATGACAAAAAACTAGTGAAATCCTTATTTATTTTCGACATACCTATGTCTAATAGAGAAAAATTTCTAAAGAGCGAGAATAGAGGCCCAGCGTGTATGTTCATGTTTTGTAGTTGTGTGTAGCTTTTATTTACGTGTGTATTTGTAAAGACGATTTAACTTTTTGTAAGTACTGAGCTTAAAAAAGCGTGCTGTTCTCGTACGTACCTCGCTTGTCCCAAAAAAGTGGCAGAAACAATTTAGTTCTGGAAGTTGCGTATAACACTTGCAGTGATAAATGATCTAAGACTTTCTTCACAAACTTATATCAAAAGACGTCTGTGCTGGTGCTATCACAAATGAAATTCAGGTGTACGCGGTGTCTCCGGCCGCGGTCCTTCATTTGCATACAAGCTACGATTTGTGTATTGTTAATTAGAGCAACACAAACAGGTTTCAAATAATGCAGCCTCGGAACCGGTCGACCATGCCTTCTTGTTGCGCTATTATTGTTCCATCTGTTATTTAAATCGCAATAGATTACACGACTACACTGGGCGATCCCAATGTTAATAAACAATTGTACATAATTAACACTTTATGTTAATTTTGTCAATATTGATTTATTTCGCCAGCTTTTGTTCGCTTCTCCTAGGTTACCTATAGTTTATATTGCAAGATCTCTAACAAAAGACATCAACGCGTTTTTTTAATCATAATATTGTTGACTATCGAGAATTAATACTGTTAAACCAAATAGAGTGTAGGTCAATTTTATTTATAAATGGACCTAACCCAATAGGTCCATTTATAGAAAATAATTTTACGCATACCTATTTCGAAATTTTAAATCACTTCCAGAAAGTAAATTATTTCATAATAATTAGGTATTCAAAATAAATAAAAACTTTATTTTTCTTTTACATATTTCCTTTGCGTAAATATTTAATTTTATTAATATTTCTATTTAAAGTCCGTCAAGTATGGCACTTTGTTTTAGGCAACATATTAAGCTAAGTAGGTTTTTACGTGTTTTGTACAGGTTCTATTAAAAGCCGAAGAGACAGCCGCGCTATCAGTCGTGAGGCTATAAGGCGAGATCCAACGCGCGAGACAATGTAGAAGGCAGTCGTAAATTCGTCCTAATACCGGCGCGCGGCGGGTCGCACACTCCACGATGCTTTTTATTATCAAAACCCATAGCGACTCTGCCTTTCCTGATAACTTTATTGTTATTTACATCACTGCATTATCATTTCGATAGCCCTTGTTTTACATTGGTGTAACAACGCGTCACACACAACCGAGTGTCGTATCTAAATTGCTTAATTGGAAAGTCTTGAGAGAAGACGCACGATAAGCGATATGAACACATGCAGGTACTTATTACTCGCGACTGACCTTTCAATTGAGTCCCCACAAATTGTCGTTGTTGACGCTTATTATGTGATTTTATCTGTATCGTAGATAAGTCAAATAAAATAATTTTGTTTATATCTTCTTTTCTATATGGCGAAGTAATTTAAAACGTTGTAATTGATATCATCGGATGTAAAGATTGTCTCATATCTCGTAATGTCTTCCGAGCGACGACAAGAGAAATATTTTAAATTTATCATTTGTTCGAATAATAAAATTGTAAATGAGCTTGTGTGAGGTTTTATAATATTAAGAACGGCGAGTTAGTTGCATTAGCTATAAAACTAACGAAAGCTGTACATGCGTACAAACTTTTCTTTGTCATTATTAACTATAACATCAATACGAGTAGGTATAAGTGTATACGTAGTACATAATGTATGGGTATGTGTGTGTGGGTCGCAAACGAAGTCAATGAATATAAACGAGAAAAAGATTTGATATTCCGACCGGATGTGTGGCAGAGGTACTAATATGCGATATATGGGAGCCATCAAATGGCAATAAAAGGTGAATCGATTACCAGGTGGACCGGACGAACGCGATGCTGCCACACCTTCTAGGGTATGTACCCCTTAATCTCACATTTTATGCAACAGTGATCGGATTCTGTCGTGCCACAAAATATCAACCAATGCTCGTTTTTTGCATATATTGCCATTTATGTCTCATTTCGAAGTTCAGTCCGACATTGAACATTAACTTTATAAGTTTAAAACTTCGTATCTCGACCAAGTGTGTTCAGCTCCAGTACTGAATAAGACTTTACGAATTTTTAAATGCGAATAAAGTCTTAATAAACACTTTTTATGGTAGCCTTGTAATTTTATTTGCATTCGAAATAGGGCTTGAGGCACGTGTTGGGCTAATAAGGAACGGATGGCCACTCTTAACGATCCCTTAAGCCAATAATACTGTGTGCCGTCGTGTGGCTAATGAAATCAAGTTTTATTTTTCTGAATGAAAGTCATAAATTCTTACATAACGACACTTCTTACCAAACTTGTACTACAATTGCAACTTATTCAACCGACACACCAGATAAGTAAATATAATTTTATGATAATACACCTGTATCATAAAATATTCAGGAGTACTTTAATATCAACTCGATATAAACAATACTAACATTTTTGTTTTTCAAAGAGCGAATAGCTCTATAAATATCAAAACGAGTATTCGAATTGTTCCTGATACAACACATATAAAATAATATCGTTCGACGCATCTGTGGTGCTAATAAAATCCTCACAACATGATTGTGGCTTTGCAAATGCGATCTATTTAGACTTGGATATCGTCGCCAAGAGAATAATGTTATCCAGGCACACCTCAGGCCGTGTCACTCGCAAGGGCGTGTCAGAGATAAGTTTACGTATTCCGTATGCATTATGCAAATCAGAGTTTTATGTTAAGCCTGGGAGGGGTTGTCGCAGGCCCATGCAACATTTCACTCCGTCGCGCCAATGTTGCCCTACACTGCACTGGTGAATTGATGTTCGTCAATCGTGACTTTGTCTAGAGTCCTGACACTGGAACGTGAGTAAGACCACGACATACAGATAGCTTGTAATTAATGCAGAAGGACGTATGTTTATTAACATTTAATGCAGTTTGTAAACCATTTTACGACTCATTAACACATTAATCTATTCTGTTTTGTGTAAATTTTAACGATCTCAGGTAATTATTGTTAAGATAGCGTTGCTGTGTACTATTTTACTACCAATAAAATAGCTCATGCGTGCTTTGAATGTTGTGCATTGCTATTGTACTGTGTATGCAATTCACGAAGCAAATAAATTTTGTTGTAGATTACATCTTATCCGAAACATATTATTGCAACGTGATTATTAAAGTAACAATGCATCAATCCAATTTATAATAAATTAAACAAGTTCCTGCTTAATAGTACTTTGGGAATATAGTATTTACATATGATATGTACTTCGATACGAGTTTATTCTTTTAGGTACGTTAATCAATCACTAATAGGTATTATAAAAATCGATTTCAAGTTCATCTAATATTTTTCGATCTACAAAACAATGCCATTTGTCATATTAAATATACATGCCAAACTCTATATACAATAGGATTATAACAACAGACATTTACAGTTACTAAGAGAGGTGAGGGGAGCGGAGGACAGAGTTCATTCATCAAGCCTTCATAAGGCTAAACCTAATTCGACACAAACAGCCTCGCAACATCCGCTCTTGCAAAACGCTATTTCATTCATAACTTTAGCTCGTGCCGCGCTACACCAAGCTCGAAACAATAACTAGTAATTTGTAAAGAGTTACACACTACTTACTAATCATTTATACATAACACATCATGTCATTTCAAGTTAAATATAATTCACTTTTTTAATATTTCCAATTAGGTATAACTGTCAGCTATTAGTAGCGCTGATATTGTTTTGGCATAAATATATGAGTAGTTTTGCAGTTTGAATAAGCTTTTTAAGAGTTTAAATATAAATACCGATATATACAAAGTATGAATTGGGGCTTGTTAATCAGATATGGCTAAAGTGAACTTACTCTTACCATTTTTAGGAAGCCACACACGTTTTCAATTTTGACAACCGTGTCGAGCAAATTGAATTGAATAATAAGAACACCAAAACTAATTTTTGTAATAAAATAAGCTTATTTTGGGTTTGGTATGACCACAGCCGATAGTGTTGCCGCACCCACGCGACTCGAGCGACGGAAAATAACATTTAAGTTGAGCCGATGACATCAGCGCCCGCGCCGCGCCTGCTACCGCAGCTGCAGCTCGGCTTGGCTCGGCGCACGCGCAAGCAATCACGATCCTATAAAAATACAAACTTATTTATTATTGGTGATATGTTTTTTATCCTCCACGTGCAATTGATACAAAGCATTATCAATTAGGTAATGAATGTGTTATATTAAAATACCTTTAATATTTTTTCCGTTTATGTTACCTACTTAATTGAATATATGAATCGATAAGAGAAATTAATTAATACTGGCTGTGATTAATCTCATAATCTTTAGAAGTAACCTATAGAATATAGACAGCACAGTCAACGAACTTCTTCTTTAAAAAATGAAGTGACATTTGTTTATTTCGCTAAATCCCGAGAACGTCTGAACCTATTTGCCCTTCTAATATTGATACGGAAGGTTTATAACTTCATAAATACGCGGTGCTAAGTTAGCGGGGGCAGCTAGTAATCTATACTTCCTACTAATATTATAGATGCGAATGTAAGTTGGTTTGTTACGCTTTCACGCAAAAACTAATGAACCGATTTGGATGAAATTGGGTATGGAGGTAGTTTGAGACCCGCGAAAGGACATTGGATAGTTTTTATCCGACTGCGCAAAAAGAAGGTAATGTTTTGGCGTGATAACCGACATACACGCGGGCGAAGCCGCGGGCGGAAAGCTAGTAAATAAATAATAGTGAATGGATTGAACGTGTCGACTATAGACAAAATCGTAAGACAATCCGTGCCATGTAAGTCGCTCTTCTAAATCAATGTCAAATTACCACCTTTAATCTTTTGTAAGTGATTCGGTTACACACACGTGTTCCCAACTAAACTTAAGCTGTTTCATGGTAGAATTCCCTTTAGCGTTAGGTTGGTAACAACATAAGTACATGAAAAGGAGTCTCTACAAAAATACTGAGGGAACAACAAAAAATAAAAAGAACTTTGATGTCAAATGTAATCTAAATACTGGTCCAGATTATCGTATTTGTAACTTTTGAGAAATTTTACACGTCTTTGTTACAAATATTTGTTTGTCGGCGAGCAGCCATATTATTTTACTATTACCTCGAGAATAGAGCGCGATGTCGTAAATGACCAATTCTTTTGTGGTTAGCTTTGAATTCGAATTTATTGTAGTTTTGTGTTTGGAATAGTCAGTTACGATACAATCGGTATAAAATTGGGTAATTTTTATCTTCATACATTAAAGTGTTATGTAATGGAAATCGGGCGATGTCACTCAGAGATCATCGACACTTAAGGCTTTATAGACAATAAAGCAGGCAAGTGTAATGGGATCTCGCGTGCCAGCCGTCGCGCGTCGGCCTGTGAGGCGGGTCGGAGGGCACTCCGTTAAGACTCATTGTGAGGGAACTCTGGAGTGAACGATCTCAATGTTGTAAAGAATACTATAAGGAAGCGCTCTACACTCAGAGAATAAATTCTGGACGTTATTGGTTCTAATAAATGTCTTTATAGCATTGCATCATATTACCTACATTTTTTTTATACTCAATATATTATAAACTGTCGAATAAAGATATACCTACAATAAATTAAATGAAGTACCTATATGGATAGGGTTTTAGTTCTTTAAAAACTAAAACCTTAGATAGAAAGATTTTATGTGAAAAATTAGTAATAAAATGTACATCGTGTTTATTGTAAACAAAATTAAATTAAATATTAGTTACAAAATAACAGAACAGGACAAAGTTTTACTTTGATAAAGAACATTGTTACAATACATTGTTAGTTTCAGTTAACTATACATAAATAAATAAGTAATGTAGGCGAGTAACTAGATGAGCAAATTCATATACGACCGGTGTTAGTAGGTATTTTTTAATACAGACTCAAACAATAATGTGTTGTGAAATATAGTAACTTGGCAACCTGATATGGTAATGTGACATTAGTGAACAATTGACCACTGTAGATCATTTTGTACTATTGTTTTCTTTCCTTCATATTTCAAACAGGCTTATTTTAGACACTTGTGTAGTCAGACTGGACTACTTAGAATTACGATTGATTATTTCGGTCTTGTAAACCGACTTAAAAAAGAGAGGTTATCAATTTGGCCCCGATTCTCGCGCTTTTGACATTTATCTCTAATAGACATATGTCGAATCATAATGGCAATTTCATTAGCTTTTCTCGACATTCGCCGTTTTTTTTCAAATTCTCAGTGGACAGTCTGTGTAGGCTTCTAAACACATATAAGTTTCGCACTGACCTCAAACTACTGACCTATTTAGGAAGTGGAACACTTTAGATTTTATTTGGATTTTGTCAACGGTTTAATTATTATTACACTCTTTTTTGAATTCGGATAAATTTTTTGAAATTAGTTCTATTTATAACTAGATTTATTATAATAACTCTACCTAATTCCGACCTCTGTTAATAAGTAGGTAACAATCATTTAGCAGCTGCGTTCATTTATAAGGTCGCGGGTTCGAATCCCGCTCGTGCCCATACATCTTTGTGTGAATTGTTTTACCACCACTGCTCAATATAGGTGTAGGATAAACATCTTGAGGAAAACGGCATGCTTAAAAACTAATCATTCGAGGACATGTGACATCCGCCAACCCGCACTTAGCCAGCGTGTGTGGATTAAGACCTAAATTCTCTCAACTCGTATGATATTTGAGAGAAGACCCTTGCCCAGTAGTGGGATACTAAAAAGGGTTGAAGTGAATCATTTAGTTTCCATTATGTGTTTCCTTTTACTTTAAAATTAAACATTCGAATAAATGTGAGTCACATGTCTTGGAATGTGTAGTATTTGTTTTCTGCTTTGTGCTTGACCACAACTTGCATGATAATGCCTTGCAATGATGTGGTCTACGATAGAACGCGCATACGCTTACGCTTAATTTTTGGTGAGAAGGTGGAATTGGTTGGAAATTATTTCGACCTTCCTTTTCATTATGGTGTCACCAGAGATCGCATCGCAAATAAACGGAACACGGCAAGGTCGCTTGGCATCTCGGCTGCGCCTGGTGGGTGGTCGCTAACCATGGCCAAAGTATTTTTTGCCGTCTGGAAATCCTTTATGGATCTACTCGCCCCGTGAGGGCGCAGGGCGGCGTAATGTGAGAATCCCGAAGGTTACCTACTAAAACCGCCTGGTTACCCACTCCCGGGTAGCGGGAACCACTAGTGACACAACCGCGACTCCCTGACTCACAGCCGCAATCTCCTCGCACAATCACGGCCGAAGCCTACCACCAGTTTAGTCTAATCTCATCTAAGTTTCCTCCACTCACTCCATTGATTCCACTTCCTCACTCCGTTGATTCAAATGGCGGATTAGACTATCTAAACCTAGCTTAGAACCATTTCGATTACGTCAAAATCGGCACATTGGTTTAAGCGCTATGTGGTCATAAACTTTTAACTTTAACACCTCTCTTCTGCGTCGAAGGTTAATAACTTAACTAAGCAATTTAGAAGTTGTGGAGTAGCCAGACAGCACGTGTTATGTTGCGGTCAGTGTCAATATTCTAACCACAAGACAATAAGACACAACCGTATTCCATATCAACAATTTATGTACTAACTTCAATACATTTAATAAGAAACATTATTCATAATTATTTGGAAATTTTCTGTAGGATTAAACCACTGTTAATCCTGGTTTCCTTTAAACCAGGATTAACAGTGGGTATAAGGTGTGGTGGAATTGTGTGGAAACAATTCCACTACGATAGAAGCTTACATTTTGAACCACAAATTTTTAAATTCCATCTTAAACATCAGAGAATTAAGACTCAACTCATCCTGACTTTCCTGTCACTGTATAGTTAAAAAATGAGGTGGTGACCATCACCAAACGTCTAAATAAGTCTTTCATTTAATTACAGCGTGGAGACTGAAGGATCGGATGGTAGTGTCGGTGAAACTCTGCTTGTGTGATTCAAGATTTTTATGTCATTTTCTTGAGTGGCGATAAGTATGTGACACATAAGTAAGCATTAAAATCAGTAAATACGATTATTCGTTACTATGTCACACAGATACAAAGGCTCATAGACGGCAATATTTACTGTGGTTAAAAATGTAAGGTATTTTATTTTTCATATTCAATTTCGAATATGAAAAATTTAATTGATAGTAAGAAATTTAGTACTTTATTAAAGTTCACAAAGGTATATAATAATTGTGTCGGGTTTAATGTTGGCTAAACAAAGTGCGTATGTTGTAAGAATGACGGGTGTTGCCTCGGGCGCCTGTTAGCCTACGTATGGGAATCCTAACACATATGCACATGGCTATGCTTTAAATGTTTTTACCATGGTTGTGATGTTCATAAAACATAAATAATACTCGACTACAGAAATCTAATAATAGAGAATAGAGTACTGCTCGCATCTTTGGGATGGGTCGGCTAAATACCAACTCGAGGCGTTGGAGTCTATTGAAAGGCGAGCCAAGAGGCTTATTAGCAACGAATCCCTCGTCAAGGCTAAGTTGCAAAGCCTCGAGCATCGCCGCATAGTTGCTAGTCTTTCGGTCTTTTACCGGATACACTTCGGAGAGTGTGCGTTGGAATTACACAATCTTATTCCCCCATCCCCGTTCTTCCATCGGACAAGTAGAGGTACGGCTATGCGACACCGTTATATGGTGGAAATTCCACGGGTACGCACAAAGCGCTTTGCTTCGACTTTTATTGTGCGAACTGCCAAATTGTGGAATTCGCTGCCGGCATCTGTGTTTCCCGATAGCTATAATCTAGTGGTCTTCAAGTCAAGAGTGAATCGGTATATACTGGGTAAGCGCGTTCCATCGTAGACTGCATCATTGCTTCACATCAGGCAAGTTGTGGTCAAGCGCAAGCCTATTTTAGATTAAAAAAAAAAAAAAAAAAAATCTTCGACCATACTTTTATAACACCTCGAGAAAAGAGTCATATCATTAGATTAACTAATTCACTTTCAGAGGCTACTAACGACTTAATCGACGATTTGCTATGTAGGTAGGGTAATTCAACTAAGGGGCGTCACCTTTACCAGTTCATTCCATCAGTTCGCGAACGTTTAGCATGACCGCGGGTTGAGGTTGATCACTGTGTTGCCTAATTTCTCACAGGACATGGTAACTTTAAAAGTAAAGTGTTCTCTTTCATCACATCACCATTGTGCCAGTGTTCTACTCCTGACAATCAGTATGAACAATCAGCACATCACATCTAGTGGGAGTGTAGTCTTTGGGAGAATTAACGTAACATTATGCTCAACAATGTACAAGTATTATCTGGGGCGGTATTTTATACCGACCTTTTTGTAACCGGTACGAAGTTCCGTGCGTTTAAACGATTTTCCCATAATGATTACTGGAATCAGCTCTGATAGGTCCCCTTAGATTACGTTACTCGTTGTGCTTAGTCCATTTTCATGAGTTAATTTTAAACCTCTCTTTTTTTCTTTTTGTTGTCTCCAGTTTTGTCTGGAGGGAAGCAGACAATGTAACTTTTCAAGTCCTCTTATTGTCTGTTTGATTAAATTAATGCGTGATCCAAGACAATATCTGTTTTGATTATAATCTGTTTTGCAACGCGTCTCTAGTGACGAGTTTTTTTTATTGGGCCGGTGGTGGCTTGGTCGGTAAGATACTTGGTTTTCACGCCGCTGGTCATGGGTTCGATTCCCAACCAAGACAGACATTTTTGTGATCCATATGTCTGTTGAAATGTTCGTGAAGGTCTAGGGAAGATTTAAAAGGTGAGAAAAATTCGAATAATTACTTGGAAATCCCTAAAAATAGCCCTTTTTTATCATACAAACGTTTTGATTGAGTGTTCTAAGCATGGAAAGTAACCCACCAGTATGATAAAATGTATGATGATTAGAAATTTTGTCTAATACCGATATCTATCCGTGTGAAGCCGGGGCGGGCCACTAGTATTATAATAAAAATACATTATTGACAGTCTCTAAAATCTATTTCCAAAACTACGTTCTTATCTATAGGCAAGTTAAACTCGACTATTGTAGCATTGTGAAACGACTTCGACATGTTTAGGGCCAACCCTGAACCGACACAATAGCGCACACGTGCAAGGATCCATTAGACAGGATAACTGCGGCTAATTCCCACTTTCGAAGCCTGCACTCGTCTCATAATACCTTCACTGATCCTTGGGTAAAGTAGGCATAAACCATCAAACATATCTCTACTTTACATAAATTAGAAGTTAATCATTCATAATAAAGAATTTTTGTTTAAACATCATCAGTCTTTTGCATATTCTAATAAAGTCTAACAAAAAAAAAACATAATTTTTCATAAATAACTGTTGTGTAATCAACATTTTGTGCTCATTAAGCTAATATAATATCTGTCAGGAGGTCCTTACTTTACTTTTGACACTTGTTTAACAGTAAATCTGCTTAAGTGCATAGTTATGTGTGCGTACAATCACTTACTCTATGCATAAGGTGCTTATTCATTTGCGCGTCGTAGTTGGCTCGTTAGCAATTGGACATGCCCGTTGCACGAAATATTTCAGCGATTGAAACGGCGGTAAATTGCACACAACAATAGAACGCGTCCGCGGCGCCCGCGCCTCAACAAGACCCTATTTACTACAAGAGTTTTACGATTCACTCGTTATCTTTAAATTATGTTTACTAGTTTAGAGCGCATGCAGAACAAATTATGTATTTTTGCTTTTTACAAAGGTTAACATAATTAGATTAAAACACAAAGTTCCCCATACTTACAGTATGTATTCAAAGTTTGTACAAGTATCACTACTCTAGGTAGACCATTTACTCTAATGCAACTGGAGAAAAAAGAATATCAAGTGACGATGGTTCCCATAGACCGCTTCGTTCGTATTAATTACAGCGCAATGATTCTGGCTGGGGAACGTCGTCGCACGCGCATCCATCACACGCGTCAGATAGCGCGTTACGAACGACTCACAGATTTGTAGTCGTAATTTGTACCACTGTCATCACATTTCAAAGACAAATATAAAGGATTGAGGACCGGAATGACAAGTGTCAACGGGCTCATTCGGTTGGTATTTTAAGAGAGGTTTTTATTTAACACGAGCAACAAGAGGTGGATTGATCGAGACAGGTTTCAAGTGCCGTTCGGCACGCAGCGCTGGCGCAGGTACGAGTCGTCGTCGAGTCGCGTCGAAGCAACTCCTTTAGTGTCTCGCTCAACTCAATATTCTCAGAAATGTCCTTACCTAACTCTTCACATTTACCAGCAACAATCACAGCCTTTGCTTATGTTTCTGTCTCCGGAGTGGTTTATTATTTTATTGCAACGTTCGTTCCATTTTATTACTTGTACATACCTACTCGTACATTTGACCGTGTCAGTTGTTTTGTAAAGACAACTAAAATTTTTAAATAATACTAGCAATAAGGTAATTTGATAGACATATACTCATACTCATGTTAAGGCAATTAGATTGTTTATAGCTTTATCTATACAAATATTATAAAACTGAAGGGTTTGTCTATTCGAACTAGCTATTGTCAGAGACTGATGGTCCGATTTCAATAATTCATGCATTGTTAGATAGATTTATTGAGGAAGGCTATAGACTAAATTCTATCCCACTGTTAGGCAGGATAAAAACTTGGTTTACGCGAAGCCGCGACAGGAAGCTAGTCTATTAATAATGTTGGTAGTAAAAATCTCCGTTCGTGAAGATACCTACACTTTTCTAAATAATTAGGTGCAAAATGCTCCATTACGTAAGGTGTGCGAAATATTAAATCGTCAGATATCGTTCTCATCAGTATACCATTACACGGTCCGATGGTATCAGATGCGTGCGCACATACAAACGCTGGCGGCATCGCGCATGCGTCAAAATTTAATTACCCGCGACTTCGCCACTCAGTCACGCAGGCAAATGAGATTCTTATCAGATACGAGTATGCAGTTTGGGCTGAACACGACTTCAACACGTTCGTTCTTCTGACACGAAATCCGAAGCAAGGACGATTATGTTATTTCGGTGTAAACTAAAATATTTTGCGGTTTTGTTTATAGCCGAATGTTTCCATGAGATGTTGTGATAAACATAGGATTCTTTTGCAATACGCAGGTAAAAAGGTAAGCTTTATGTGTAAACTATAATATTATGGTAGGTAATTTAAATCATGTCTAGAGACATAAGTAAACCACGTATGGACTAATTATAGCCATACAATGGCCACGATTTATTAGTTATAATGTAATAAATATTGTGTAAGTCTTACGGACATTCATAGTTCATTTGTTACCCATCATCTTATAGTTATGGCAAGTCATCGAATATTAATTAAGAACTGTGAGCACTCGAGATATCTTGATCTCGGTGTGTCGCTTCGTACATACATATTTATCACAAACATAGTTCAGTATTATGCTGGCTACACTTGCATTATGTTATTTATGAGTTTCGATAGTCGTACTCGTTGTGCCACCTTCGTAGCAAGATAGCGAGATAGAAGAAATGAGCCGTCACGGGTGTGGCTCTGATTCACTGATCTTTATTAATTCTTAGAACACTTGTGAATTTTTAATAATCAATTTTTCCCTTATTTTATCTTAATTGACGGTCTATGATTCATTTCAACAGAGCTGTGATGTCGGTCGTGATTTGTAGTTGTCGATTTTTGAGTTTATAATTATATGGAACTAAAGACGTGTTATTAGAGAGGCGGGGTGCAATGTTTTCGTCACGGTTATCTCAACAAATGTGAAGCGTTGGTTTGTTGTTATTTCGGACAGGCGTATTATTGCTCTTCAAATTATCTGACTATTTAATATTGTGCTCTTAAACCACTTGAAGAAGAATGTCCATCAGTATACGTCACAATATTACGACTTGTTAGTTACATTTAAATTAATATTAAATTACAATGCATAACAAATGACCAGATAAGAAAGATAAAACCCCTACATGTAGTTGAAGACAAATAAATATTAAATTAACTGTTGACAGTATGAAAGCTCATCAATCTTGAAATGTTCTGATACTGAATAACGTATTTATGACCTACTTTGCAAGAGGCATCTGAGTAACATTCCACAAACTGACGTGTCATCTTTCTTTCCTGTAATCACTTTTCTTTGGTCAGTAATGGTAATGTGTATGTAGATATGTATGTCAGAACTGCATTTTATTAGGTATATTTTATTTAAAGTTACACCTATCGTTAAGTTACATACCTACAATTTCTTTAATTAAATGTTGAATATTATAGTTTGCTGTCGTTGTCTAAGTTATGCGTGTATGTAAGCAGAGCACTCGTAGTCGCGGCGCACTGCGCAGTCGGAGCGGCCCGCGCCCTGCTGCGCAGTGACATGTCAGCGCCGCCCGTCCACCTCAGCTAAGACAAAAGACAAATTAATTTTGTACACAAGGCATTTAATTTGAATGTGAATAGCATGAAGTGCGACGAATGGCCGCGGAGAACAATGGCCGGCGCCGTCGGTCCCGCCTTTTTGTTTTACACTCAATGAAAGTAAAAAGAATAAAATCTAAACGTTCAACAGACAATTCCGTATTATGATATGGGCCCGGTAATAAAGGTCTAGATGGGCGCCTAATGGCTTATAATAACAAATGTACGTGATGAACTAGAGCCCAGTGCAACACCGGCCGGCCTTATGGGTCAAAGCAACCAGTAACAATAGTAAGTGTAAAGTTTTGACCATAACGTGATGATGAGTCACAAGAATTTATTAGTTTCATTTACGTAAACATAGTCCACGATCTTAATCGAACTTAACTGACCATTGTGTTTTTGTACCATATTTTTTGTCTACTTTGGTTTCGTTTTGTGGGACGGTTTGACCAAATTGTTCCTTCGGGCAATTATTTTAGCTGTTTAGAAATATTGACAGACTATTACAGAGCTGAATAAATCTTAACAAATGCGGTTCAATTACATAGATTGTTAGAGGTTTTCGGTTTAAACGATTGTAACTAATATTTGAGTGATGGAAATGAATTAGCTGCAGGCGACACGTGCAGCTCCACACTATACACCTACCGACGGTGTGTTTACTTTATATCATTAGTCCATCAATCAAGATCCGTTGAATCGTAACTGTTAGTTAAACACTACACACACCAAATGAGAAAAGTGTGGCCATCAGACATTTTTTCAGAGGATTACCCGCACGAACTTATGTTTAAGAGTTCTTGTTCTTGTAAGATCAAGAACAAAAACATAACTTAACATCCTATATTGTTTATATTTAGATTTCGATTATATTTAGTACCTAAGTACATTGATAGTTTTTTAGATACAACTACGGTAGGTACACAGCACAACAAGCATTTAACACGTGTATTCGCAAAACGCAGTTAGCGGGCATTTAATGATTTGAAATTCTGAGACTTCTCTCAGATTTGCGCATTGTAAGTCAAATGATGGCTACCCGAAGCAAGCGCCTAGACAACCATCATCCATCAGTGTGTTGACACATTGACGCGGGCCTTCAGGTGTCGCGTCCGACGCTGACCGTGCCCTCTAATGACAGGCCTCGCGCCGCCCGACACATCCAATTCACATGTTAAATGGAATTCCCTTTGAGTTCCAAAATTACGATCGGCCGTATTATTAAAGTGTTTGTTTCTTAGACGTTTTTTGTTTAGATGTTTTATCCAATTAGTGCTACCGTGTCGAAAGGATAATGTTGTGATGAACGTATAAAACGTTTAGCGCGTTAAAAGCGGAGCCTTGTCGGCGGCGATAACAAAAGCATAAACGAGGCCTAGGTACTAAGGAATAGAACTACGTTAATGTTTAATAAAATTGACATTTTCTAAAAGCTCATTTTCTTCACAGCAACTACCTATTAATTAAATTTGAATCGGTTTAAAAAATCCAGTGTCTACTTTCTTAGATTTAGGCACCATCTACGTTTTTTCTAATTTTAAAATCATCTCATAGGTTTTATGATTTAATTTACTCGTAACTTGACTGTCCGTGACGTTATTAAGATGCGACGTGACTTGCATAATGAGGGGATCGATCGGGTACAAGAAGTGCACCATTTGATTGATGGTCACAATCAAACCCTGAGGGGTAACTGTAAACCTACTTACAATTCAATAACAGTAATAATAACAAGGTAAAAAAACACTGATGTTTTCAAAGTATGTAGTATTTTATTCAGATATAGAATACTGGAATTAATTTTAATGCAACCTATTTCTGAAAACAAATATCTTTATTTGTTGTAAGTTGTCTAAGTAAATGATGTACAAGACCAGTCCAGACCATTAGCTTTGCTACGTAATATCTAATCTGGATATGGATTTACCTAAGTTTAACATTTGTCTGTTTTCTGTAAGCCAAGCATTATTTTCACGAAATGCAATGGAATAAATTAAACAGCCCAGAACTGTCAACGATGGTCAGATTTAATTTAATTGACTGAGCTATGTGTCGATGATAAATGGTAGCGAGGTTAAGCATATGCGTAGGGCTCATGAATAAATCGACCCTCGGTGAGACGAGCTGATTTGCGATAAGCGTGTATTTATTGCGTTATTTGTGCGCGCCACCTGACCAGGACGGAGTAGCCGCCGCGGGAGGCGCTCTATTGCCTTTCACTCGGCATCCCTGTGAGTGCCGGACAAGATTGTGGAACGCTCCCCTTGCACATAAATCACACCCGACATAACAGCATTAACTGTTGATGGATTTCGCCCATTCAATGTGTTGATATCTGTACAAATTACCTTCATTCTCCTCTCATTGTTTTCTATAAATATGAATATATTACATTTCCTTTATCATTTTTGCTAGTTTAATAAATCATTTGTAGGATGAAAACAGGCAATTATAGGCGTAAAATACAACAACGGATTCTAGATGCTGATAGGGCTGTCTCGTTTCTGCAGTTCATCTGGTATGCTTGCTCATGCGGGCGTTGATAGCTATCATGCCATCATTAGAAAAGTCTGCTTTGCTGTTCTGCAGACTGCGAGCCAGCTTCAACTCCATCCTGATCACCATGGCATGGAGATTCGTCTCTCTATTGTTACTAGGAATTGTTCGTAGATGTATCTCGAATAATAACCTAGTTACATAATAAATGTTTTATAACTATTTTTATTTATCTTACTAACATATCTATAAGATCTGTTTTCTTTGTACTAACAATATATGGATGCAATTTGTCCGATTTCAATGTTATTTTACTTTATTTATTTATAGGTATGTCAATGAGTCTTGTAAGAGTAGTTCTTGGCTTTGTGACATTTAGAGTTAGCAACCTAATTAAATTAAACGTTATACAGTTGCGCAACGATGGGTGCCCGCGATATTTCACGTGTAGGCAGATATTAGAGGACAAAACGAGTACCTAATTGGACCGCGCCGGAACCGAGTAGCCATCAATTATGTTCATGTGAATTATATAAGTAGATAATTGTTTTATTATGAAACTTGATTGAACAGATTTTGTTTTAGTTCCGCGATTATTAATTAATTATTCAAAAATTCTTAAGTTTAATGTTACCTTAATAAAGGCATAAACTATGACGACTAATTAATTAAAACACTTAATTAGATATAAATACTTGTGTTGATTTATAGTGTAAGTTTTTAATACTTTCATAATTATTAAATATCATAGATTTCGATAGATGATCGTAAGTTAGCCAATACTCAATTCAAACACGCATACAATTTAAAATTGATGCCTAAATAGTTACATCTATTTATCACATAAGAAATTATTTTAGTGTAATGATGCACTAAATAGGTATCAGTTGGTAGAGATGCTAGACGAAGGTATAAGCAAAGCAATCGCCTCGTCTGCCACAGCCGCAGGCGACGATACACGTCGCGAGCTAAAAATGGGTATATAAATTATGAAGATTACATGAAAAAGAGAAATGTGTTACATTTAATTTTATTACATGCGATAACTTATGGCCTAGGCACGGCACTCGCTTAAAACACGTTGCGACTGCTTCACCATTGTAAGATATTTTACTTGCAAATTGTATATTTGCTATTTTGATTTCAATGAGGTTAAAAATAGGGTTCAAAACTTTTGAATAATAAGGCTTAATTAAGATACTCAGAGCAGCGGTGGCGCAGGGGTACGGGCCTCGCCTTAGAAATATAAGGTGGCTGGTTCGATTTCCAGTCATGCCCACACATGTTTGTGTGAATTGTTACATCACCGCTGCTCAATGTCCGTGAAGGAAAACATCGTGAAACCGGCATGTCTAATCATTCGAGGATATGTGATATCCACCAATCCGCACTTTGCCAGCGTGTGTGGATTAAGGCCTATACTTTCTCAACTTGTAAGATAATTTGTGTACTTTCGTCAATAAAGATTTTTTTATTTTTTATTTATTTATTAATTGAGAGAAGACCCGTGCCCAGCAATGGGACACTGGAAAGTGTTGAAGTGAAGATATTCGGTTAGTAAACTACTTAGGTACTTACTCTATTTTCTCCCTACATATCCTCTATACCTATCTACATCTTATTCTCAATCTCAGTTTTTAAAGAAGTATTATTTTCCAATGTCAAGTATATCAACTTGACTAACTCTAAATAATATATAATTATAAAATAATAATCTTAGGTATTTTACCTACAACTTCTTAAACTTAGTAATTTTCAACTTGATGTCTTTGCCCTTACACTATCAACACAAAACATGATAATAAGTTGGGTAAAACATAATTTTACGTATATTTATTAGCTGTTTACTTTCAAGTTCTTTATTGCGTAGATGTGTATTATCAACAAAATAACTTACCTATAGATACAGTGTTATCGCGGGGACATAAAACTAGTACAATCCTAAGGTCCTGCAATCTGGTATTAATGCGATACTGTGACATTAGGACGTTTTCCGCATGATCACCGATATCGACATAAAAGGTTCTATTAATTTCGAAGTGCTGCAAGTATTTAGAGATGGTATCGAATGTAATTTGTTAAAACTGACTAATCAAAATATTTGTTTATCACTAAGTGAGGCGATTTGTGACCCATCGCGATGGTTATCGGTGGCCATAGCGTTCGTGGTCGGCTGATACCTTATCTCTGAGAGCGCGGCTCGTCACTTAAGCATAACTTAGACGCTCCTCGCAACTTTATAGCCTGTTTGATCTTTGTTATGTTTGCTGCTTCCGCTCCATAAACAATAGGAATGTCGCGGCCTTACGTACGAGGTACAGTAGAGGTAGAGGTTGTCCAGTCTTTTCTCTATAGGTACCAATGGCTATAGAAGCATATAAGGGTCAAAGTAAAATCCTAACTTTTCAGTAGATGCCTCCAAAGTTTCAAATGGATGTACTTAGTATTTTATACATCTTGAAATTGATGGTTTTGAAATTTGGAATTAAAACTTTAACTTATAAATGCTTGCTTTTTCAATGGCAGCATCTAGATGCTGTTTCTAGAAACAAAAAGAGAAACTTATCTTTTTTTGTGATTTTGTTCCTTTTATGCACATCAATCTATAAGAAAAGATTTAAAAGTTCTTCTCTGTTATGGTTACTCAAAACAGTAATTAAAGGAATTTGGTAACAGCAAACAAACAAAATTCAAACTAACAAGCTAATAGTGATCATGGAGAACAAAAAATATTTGTCCAACCAGTCTTCGCTAATGTGTAACTAAGGTAGAGAGTACACCGAGTGACACGGAAACTCTCTTCACACACGCCTGACCTCCAACAAAGGAGTTCTGTTTGTTTTGTGTCGCTACTAAAATATTGAAACGACCAGTGCCTGCTTGCTTGTGAAGATGCTTATGTTTAGAAGGCCGGTACTCTACGGGTAGCATAGCGGAAGCTATACGTGACCTTAACATTGACCTAACATTCTCATGGAAAACGTATGTTTGGTAAATAAGCGCATTGCAGTATGATTGTGAGGTTAGTATCTACTTTTAATACTATCTGTAAGGTTAAAATGCCGCACACTCTTTTCTCTCTTTCACTCTTTCTCTTTTACGTTACTTATATGTGGGGTGCACAGCGATTAATTATTTAGATGCTTAGTCGAGTTCGGCTAACAAAGGAACAAAAATTAACAGGATACTATATCTTTTGCCGATTGGTCAAGTGCTTCCCCATAGCTTCCTATACGCAATCGGAATGGTAAAGTTTACACCGGTTTGCCATCTTTTCTTTTCTCTTTGAGTGTGCACATTCCTATAACAGAGTGTCTCACGCCTATTTGCTATCGCGACATGGGTTCTGTGGTACGGTTCACTGACGACCAGTGCCCGGTAGAGGGCACTATCAGCGTTTACCTCACTGCGAAACAACCCCGAACCAGTTTCTGTGTACGTAAACAAAATATTCAAACATTGGTAACTTCGGAAGTGAACAGATTGAAGTGTAAATTTTCTTACACGATAATTGTAAACCGAGCATTATTATGGAATGACTAGCTAAATAGACTCCAAATTTGGCATACAGGTTTTATGTGTGGTCTAGTGCGCTAAGAAGGGATTTTTTCAAATCTCATCTCCTAAGGGGCTTAAAAGGGGCCCATGCAAGTGAAAAGAATATAATTACATAGTATGTTAGTTTCCTTCGTGTGAGTATGAAGGTAAAGGTATATGCTACATTTATGTACATATTCTGGTTGCAACAAAAGTCGAATGCACAATTTATTTTCTGTTTGAACAGATAATGGTAACGAAGTCATGCGCAGCCGTCTTTTGTATAATATTGGACGATTTTGTTTCAATAATTCAGCACTAGGCAGTGTCACGCAAACTTTGCCAAGCCAAGACCAATTAGTTGGCGCCTTGCTCCGGACACTGGACAATAAATCAATAATTAAACAGTTCATCTACCGGCAAATGCTGATTTATTTGCGGCTGTTAGCCACGCTCGAATGTCGCGTTATTACTTATTACCCGCCTATTGCTGATTGCGACGCCCAATAAACTACACACGTCTTTATTATACGGACATCATTATTGAGCTGAAGAGCTCATAGTACATGAGACACAATTTTAGCCACTAATTTATCATTTTCTCGTTTATAAATTGTAGTCTTCAATTTGTAAAGTAATTTTTTAATGTACTTACTTAGTGTGAGAAAATATCTTGATTTGCTTTTTAAAACTGTGAGAATCTGTTAGCATTTCAGTGTATATTTATTTAACTGTCGCTACCAATGCGTATAAAAGTCGAGTCTCGAGTTTGAGCAACCTCAGGGTCAAGAGCAACAAACAAAATCATTTTGGTCAATAAGCTCAAGTGCCACAGATAAACATGCTAACTGCTAAGGTATAGCGATATCAGAAGTCACACGGCATACTGACATGAATTAAACCCCCTCAATATCATTCGTAGATTCCCGCAATCGGCAAAGGAACCCGTTAATTAGTTGAGCATAGTATATGTTTGTGTAACATTTCTTCGTTAATATTTCTCTAAGCGGCACAAAGTGAAAGATTAAGTGTAGTTTACTTTGTGAATTAACGAGTGTGTCTGATATGAACAGGGCTGAGGTTTCACACACGCAGTGACTGTCGTGTTTGCGCTCAGCATTAGTGGAGGAGCGTAACTGTCGCGCTGATGACAACACACCAGCCGCGGTAATGAGCGGCTACCCGGCTCTTCATGCTACTCGAAGTAGGTACCTTCTTACCGGCCGCTGAGATGAACGACACCTGACATGTGTGCTGGCACCAATTATAACTGAGAACCCTCCAAACTTGCTTGTGAGACTGAAATCTCGAGCGTTTCAATTTTAAATAAATTAAAGACATCGAACAACTATCTTACGCGATGACTACGTGCGTCTGCAGGGCTGCGACCGCGACAGCTCTCCGTCACCACGAGGGCTCTTCGGCAGGCCTCCGAGTGTTTTCATACACACAAACGCGCGGACGTGTTAATTCGTAGACACTTGGTTTTTTACAACGGTGATCGACGACTGTGGGAAACATTTTTGGGTGCCTTCGTTAGAAGTACCTACTCCACGCCGTAACGAGCAAACAGATGAAATAACTCCAAGTATCGCTCCTGCGTTAAGTGGCCGTAGGTACCTTGTCGGAATTTATGACATTTCACGTGTCTGTAATGGGCGATCGAGTTGAAGCTTAGCGCTTGTTATAATGTTGTTGCATGAACGCGAGTTGTAAAAATGAATTTGAGTGTTATTGTCTGCGAGACGAGAAAGTTGTCGATGGCGCCGACACCAATAAAATGGTGGGCACGCGCGCCGGACGAGTACCTACCTACCTAGTATCGGGTCTAAAATCTTAAATAAAATTAACTCAGCGATAAATAAGAATAAGTTATACATCACTTTAATTCTTTTTAATTGTTCCACTACTAGGCTCCGGTCTTCTACTAACTATCTTACACGACTTGAGAGAGTTTAGACCTTAATCCACACGCACTGGCCAAGTGCGGGTTGGTGGATGTCGCATGTCCTTGAATGATTAGTTCTTAGACATGCCGGTTTATTCGTGATGTTTTTCTTCATCGATATTGAGCAGCGGTGATGAAATAATTCACACAAAGATATTGAGTGAGCACGACCGGGGATCAAATCTGCAACCTTATATTTCAAAGGCGAGGCATGCCGCTGAGCCACCGCTGCCTTATAATTTACTTAGGCACACCTATTGTATTGTATATTGCATAAGTGTTCTACTACTGGTCGTCCATCCGATCAATACTGTATTGTTAAGTCGTTGATGAAGATTTAATGATAAGATAGGTATAAGTAGGACCTAATATTTAAACACTTGGTGTAAAAAGGTCTATAGCCCCTAGAATCAATCAGCTATGCATGACTACCAATAGTACCTAAACAACTTTCGGTAATGATTACCAGTTAATATTTTTGTACCTACTAAGACATATTAAAATAAAAAATATGTGGTTACTGAAATTGGTTGGTATTTTTTCTCAAAGTTTGCGCGCTGTTTAAAAAGTATTCCTGCAAATGGACACGAGAAAAAGACGTAAAAGTGGGTAATAATAATGTTGTCAGTAAGGGTACTATATATAAATTGTAAGGACGCTTTGTTCAACTTTTGCTAATTCTGCAACAAATCAAGCAAGCAATAACGAGCCCTTGCCTCTTGACAGGTTGTTGACGAGAATCACTTTATCTTACAGATATTAATATCCGTTCATGAATACATTACAATAGACAAATTCAATTCTCGGATAGATTTACATAAATAGTGTGCAATACCAGTGCTATTATAATGGTATAACGCGTTGTAAGACAATAGGTGAGTACCGAGCAGGCCCTCCTACCTCCCACATGGCCCGGTAGGTACTAGGGGCGCATGCTAATCGCCTCTAATCACGGCGCGATCGACGCTGATTCATCTCAGTGTTACGATACTTTATGCTGTTTATTTACCAATCAGTGTACTTAATACCCGCCGCGACCATAAAAGGCGATATATTTGTCTAGTGTCGCTCTCAATTAGTAGGAGGCAGCGAATCGACGCCATATGTGGTCATGTTTAGCGTCGACTTTTAAAGAATATTTTTTGTTAATGTGAAATGTAAATGAAGGAAAATCATTAATGTTTACTTGTTCAATTTCGATAAGATGCTCTTTATGGTTGGTTTGGTTTAATCCCTTATGATAACCCACCCGATAACTTAGATAGACGTGTTTCGTTTCCTTTCTGAGAGTGCAAGTATTGTTTTCTGTGATTCGTTGAGAATATGTACGATGGTACTCTAATATCTGCTTAATGTAGGTATAGGTAATTACCTAAACATTAGCCAAATTTCATATAACATTGACAACAACTCTCACAGTTACAAGCTACTAGAAGAAAGAGACTGGCCTCTATAACCCAAGGAATCCTAGTGTGTGGTGATTATGCTTAGAAACTTTATAACGTAAACATTAAAGATTTTTTTACATCCATTTAGTGTCTACGAATATATAATGTGTTAAAGAAAGCTATTCTTATCAAATAACCTGTATTTACAAAACTTATGATATAATTTTACATATATAAATACTATACACATAAAAGTCATTAAAATAATATATTTATAAATAATCTTGCGTCAGAACTACGACTAAGTAAATAAATACATAATGTAGTAACGCCAGTGGCGCCTATTGACGGTCATGTCACGTCACGGCGCGGGCGCGGGGCCTCGTCGCTTCGCTATCGAATTTCGTTGATTGCGAAATTGCTTATGCGCAGGAAAGGGGAGGGGAGGGGAGGAGGTGGCGCCCAGTGGCAGGTCCGCCCAACTCTTTGTTTACGTAACGCCCCCGCTTATTAAGTATATTTCATTAATGTGGCATGGCAATTGACTATTATGTAGTCAGGTGCTAATTTTCAGTCTACTTTTTTGTGTTAAGGATCCAAGCAAATAGGTACCTACTCAAAACTTATAAGGGATCTTGGGCCCTGAAAATCACCTATTATGAAAGGCTCGGTACGCAACTGCGTAGGTTTTAGCTTTTGTTTTCTTGATCATTTAGAAACATTCAATGCAAACCATGTTATGCGTAATAAAGCTTACCTATCGGCATCTCGATTAACATCATTCAGATTTTACACAGACACCGCTTAAGGCTAGGTGAAGTTTGTCTAGCTCGTATACCTTAGTGCCCATTACCGTTTACAATGGCCGGTGATGGGTTCATCCGCGATGGAGCCAGTGTGGGCGCCGGCCATATATCAACACCAGACACGCCATGATCAGTGGCGTAGCGTGCCTTGTCGGGGCCCCATATAAAAATTTTTTGGAGGCCCTTTTAAGGAGGTAAAGGTTTTTCACAAAAGAAAAAAAAATATTGTGAGAAGATATATTTATTTATCACATAATTTACCCATTTTACAAATATAAAAGGAATTGTTTTATAGAATTTTGTCATTTGTAAAATAAAATAAGTTAGAAAGTTTTTGTTCTTTTTCCTTATCACACTTTGGGGGCCCCCGTGGCCCGGGGCCCCGTATAATTGATACGGCAAATACGGCGGTAGCTACGCCCCTGGCCATGATTAATACCATGTTTGCGTCATTACACCACGGAACTCGGTAGCTGCCACAATGTGTATTTTAGCTTATGGCACCTCTAGCATTCCCACGGTTTTGATCACGTGCTATTGGTTTATAATTATAAATGATACCTAAAATAGGTGTATAAATTTTTGTTAGTAAGTAAATAGAAAACAAATAACACCAATATCATTTAATGAAACAGATGAATATCTACTAGAAACAAAGTCAAAATCATAGTGCTATGGTATCAAATTTGAATGAAGTTCAAAACACCGTTGGGTCGACACAGTTAAACTTATAAAAACACATAAACCTCTATCTTTACAATTTAATCGGCTTCTAATCATTAGTGTTGCGGTATCGATATGAGTCGTTGGTCGATCACAACTGCGTGCAACAACAGAGGCTCTACTATGATACCGTTACTTATCGTTCGTGAGAATTATTTAGAATCCTAATTTAGTTTTTGACTTGAAAATTAATTTGAGTTCATATAGAAAACTAAATATACATAGCTTGTTAATTAGCATAATTGGTATGTGTAAGGTATTTACAGGGTAGGTAAGCGCGTTCTATCGTAAACCACATATTCACAAGGTAAGTTTCGGTTAAGCACATTAAAACCTATTTTAGAAGAAAGAAAACCTAAAACTTAATTAAAGAACAATATATCTTCTTTTTTAAAACTGATCAATACGTAAACGACTCTATTAATCGGAGTAGAGCTTCAGCTGCGTGCAGCAAGAGGTGCGGTTTCCGCAGTATCGCACCGAATACACACGGCTGGCGCCGTACGGTCCCGTTACACGCCCACGGATAGGTTTGGACAGATTCAACTAGGCACTGCACGTTAGCTAATATCGATAACATAAATCTATCGCATCATTGTAGTCAAACAATATTTACAAAGCAAAGGACCCCAAATATTATCTAACCTAGAAATAAGGATACCTAGAACCAAACCAGTGCGTGGCGATGAAGGCCTACAGCAAAAAGAGTTGTTCCTAACTTTTACCGAAACCAATCAAGACTAACATAATTAAGTAAGTAGGAGTGACCTTGATAAGTATGGACGTAAATAATTTGTGTAACTTATAAACTCCGTAGGCCTAAAACCTAGAAATGTAATTTTTCGTTCGTCTACACGATTGATGCTTAGGTATAGGTATTGCTAATTATATTCTCGACTTTGTAAAATATTGTACAGCTAACTAGGTAAATAAGTAGCTTATTTATTTATTTTAGTCAATCAAAATGCACTTCCTAGCCACACTATATCTGAATGAATTAATGCAAAAACTTTATTTTTGAGACGCGAGTCTACATAAATTGTCAATTTAGAAACCCCCTATTTCAAAAAGTTCTCAGTTTATTTAAAATAGGTTTTTAATTAAGTGTTTTGTCTCTGCATGTCATTCTGATATATATACTATCAAGAAAGAGACAACGTCTATTTTAGCTATAGAGGCTTATAAGGTTTATTTGAATAAGACCGAGACTTTTACAACTGAAAAAGGTCGGATCAAAGACGCTGTATTGTTACCTAAAAGATGTAGACTAGCCCATAGTCACTTAGTAAACCAGTATTTCAAGCTTATATTACCGTAATTGTAATTTACTTCAACGGCATCTAATGTGAATACCACACCTAATTAGTTTACACTCATATTATGTTAATTGGGAACACATATAGAATACATATTGCGATTAAAACTCAACCACAATTAAGCGTTCTCTGAAGCTATTTTATTCTTAAACTGGAATAAATACATTTTAAATTAGAATATTAAGGCATTATAAACTTAACCTACTAAAAAGGTGGAAAGATTGGGATGGTTGTAACACTTGTAACTTTCGAAGCTGGCGCCGGCGGCGGCGCTCGGCGCGGCCGCTCGAGTGGCCACTACGCATGACTTCTATGTCCAACACATTGTGACAAGCTCGCTACACAATGGCTACGCATTTGCATAATTACCTAGATATCTCTACGAATGCATTTATTTTAAGAGGATGGCATTCTATGGGTGTTCTTATACATAATCAGATACTTAAGTATAAAAATATTATATAAGTAGTAATTTCTTACAATGCCCTGAGTGTTCTTATGTAGCGGAATTCACGGCATCATCCAACACCACAAAGTGAGTTTGTTATCCAACCTAGATGTCAGTTTATTATTAGGTAGCTGCATAGGTACGTATAGGTATAATGTTGGTATACTCAGGTGGGTAGAATAATAATGTAGCTGTTAGAATCACACTTACACAAATGCAACCATATCGGCGGCGACTAATTATCACCCACATTTTGGTTATCGGAGATGAGCCAATAATTGTGCAATCATTGTGTATTACGTTAAATACAATCCGCCAACACGAGGCCTTGTTTTGTTTATTGGTGAGTCAGTGTTTATGAAAGTGACGATTATTTATTAGCAGCGATTCTTCTCGGTTACAACATCGACGTCGCCAGTGCAGCCTCGAGACAAGAGGCTTAGCGCCGGAAATGACTCGTGCCTTGCTCATCTGAGAGCCATCGACTTGAGCACGCGATCTTGTCTATGGCGTCTACTACCTACGTCTATTGTCTTGATGAATATTCTAGAACGCTTTTATATATCTACATTGTATATCTACATTGTATTAATAAGTACTTGTATTAATTAAGATTAATTAGAGTTAATTTTGTATTTACCTTCATTTTATAGAAATCTAGCGACCCGCCCCGGCTTTGCACGGTTTCCATTTATACACCTAAACCTTCCTCATGGATCACTCTGGTAATTGGTGAAATGACTTTATTTTCAAGAAGAAGTAACTATGATTAAAAAAGAAGAAGAAAGATGTAAGTAAGAAAGTTCTACAACCTAACCCTTTCCATTGTACCTTTTGGAAATACTAACTCAAATTAATTTTAGCCTTGACTTTATTAACAGGTAAAATAAAAATAATAAGTAGGTAGTAAGAATCCACTTGTACCTATATTCAACGAACCACAGTGACCACAGAATCCATAAATCATGCTAACAAGCAGTTCTTGTGCGAAGCCTTTGTGTACAATTCACAATATGAACCACGATATCCTCTCGCCGGCCAATCATGCGACTAACGAACTATTAAAAGGTACCTACCCGCCTTGGGACTTCTGTAATGTAACATGACAGGCAGTAAGGAAGAAAAGTTTAGTACTCGGCGCTATTTACGTAATCACTTGTTACACCGATGGGCTATATAAGTTGCTAAGGTTGAAGACTGTTTTGTAATCAATCCTACACGGATTGATAAGAGTTCCAAAAGGTTTAATATTTTGTCAAAAGTACCTAATTGCTAAGCGACTTCCAAACAGGTAACTACTTTATAGCAGGTATCGAATACACTACAGCTGCTAACAGTTAACATGTACCCGGAAGAACAGTTTGCAAACATTGAAAGATCTCATTTCCTGAGTGCATTATAAACTGTTGACTTTCAAATATCATTTACATTTAAAATTAACTTCTCGAATATAGAAACGGTAACTGTGCTTGAGATGAACACGTGGCTCGTTCAAGCCAGTATGCAAATCCGCGTGTGTGTGTGTGCGCATATGCGCATATTATAAACTAACTCACACACCAGCACTTTGGCTTCCATTCATAAAACCATGGCACTATCTAGCTATGAATTAATCGCAACATTTGAATATGTTTACTCTCACAAAGGAAGCGACCATTCAGAAAAACTTGCCCGAAAACAGGTTTGGCACGTGTCAATGAACGACGGGAATATTTTAGACGCTATAGACAAGCTAAAGTTGTCCGGTTAGATGATTTAAGCCATTAAATAAATGTTGCGTTAGTTGGTCTTAAATCAATTTTATTAAAACTATTTCTGGCGACAACCAATCATAGATATCCTCTCACTGTCGTATCCAGATTACATAAAGGCAAGACCTCCGAATAATGTCAATATAATCTATATGACCGGATGTTTTATAAGATAAGCACACTAATTATTAAGCACTTATCGAAATTCTCTGCAGTCATTTTGGGCAATTAAGTGACTAAAATAATCTGCTAAACAAATTTATTTATCATAATTCCTGTTTTATTCTAATACTGTGATAATTAACAGCTTAATACTTTGTTGTCGTTAATTACAGTGTTTTCCAAAGTAGAAGATGTGTTTGATAATAAATAAAAGTTTTTCAATCATTTAGAATTGATTTGAACTAGTTATAGATAAAATTAATTACTTAATATTATACGTACGTGTACTTAAGTTTACATTAATAATCAATTTTTATAACAAACTAGCGGATCCTGCAGACGTCGTCCTGCCCGGTAAAGCAGTGCCAACTGCCGGGTCCGAAATCAGAATACGACCTTTAAGATTTCATAAAAATCTGTCAAGCTGTTTTGGAGGAGTTTTTTTATTTTCTCTGCGTAAAAACCATCCTCGTACTTCAAGGAATATTCTAAAATAAAAATTAGCCATATCGGTAAGCTGTTCTCAAGTTATGCGTTTACCAACACATTTTGCGATTCATTTTTATATTATAGATGCCGTAATCAAAGGTACATCTGAACGGTCCTAGTACAAATCTTTGACAAAGTTGAGAAAGACCTTTAACACGGAGCATAATAAACTCAGTCAGTTTTGCGATTAGATTGGAGATTTTTGACGTTGCAAATGTGACCGTCGTCGTATCTATGAATGAAAGTTGCCGACCTCCAACTGCACGTAGGCGAGTTCTTGCAAGCAAAGTGATACTACCACAACAACTTAAATCAGTATTCTTAGAGCTGCGGGAGAGGGATGCCACTATAAAATGTGTAGAGCAACTTCTCTTTCGTACAACTGCAATTATAATACTATACGGTGTCATAGTAAGGCATCAGTTAGCGCAGGCCGACGATCCATTCACAAAATTTAACGGTGGGCGTACGCAACAGTTTTATCAATTCATGCAACACAACTGACACACATTTTCATTCAAACTTGGAATATTACGCGACCGTTGCCTCACCTCAGTCGACAGTTTCAAAAAGTGTCAATAATAAACTAAAACAACTGCTCAAGTAGCATATAACGCTAGCTTGCAACAGGTTGTTATTAAATCAAATTACTCCAGTTCTACAATCAAAGTAACTTCTAATTTATAGAGTTACTTGCCTAAAGATATGCACAATTTGACCCATAGGTGCATTCTCGAATTCTCGATTTTGTAAGGACATTAAATAATAAATAACTGCAACTTCCATTCATTCGCTGAACTGTAACTTGTAAGCAGATAGATATTAATACTACCTACCTATGTAGATCCAAATAGTAGGTACCAAAATATACACTTGATTTGCAAATTTAAGTTATTGCTTACCTTTCATTTACTTATGAAACACGGAGATGTTTCGTGAACCATAAATTTAATTGCAATCTTTTACACTCTGAAGCTTAATTATCTTTATGGTGTGTTTGGTTATAATTATAATCTAAACATAGACCCTCTATCAATACTATTTATTAGTCTGTGATTCATTATTATGGTATGTCGTACTTTAATAGTAGCTAGTTTACTTAAATAGTTTTACATAGTTTTTTCTGTTAAAGTCCAAAATATTATTATTAGATAAAGTACTGCTTTGACTTAAAAGTAAGCTAATTCTGCCTCATTTGTTTGAACTCGCGTTCACTTGCTTGCATTTTTGAGTTAGCAGCCGCACCTCGAAGTTGGGTAGGCAGTATGTCCAAAGAACGGCAATAACTTACCCCCAAAATGTGTGTCATGTTGGGGATATTCGCTTCTGCCTTCACCTGTGGCGTGAGCTCATTACCGTGAGCGCTAATGTTGTTTTGGGCTAGATGGCCATTATAAATAGGAGATGAAAAATACATTTAAAAAATGTAATTAAAGATTATGGACAAGGAACAAACAGCGGAGCTTAAGGCTTACACTGTAAATGACGTTAATTATGAATGTTTATCGAGTGGGTAGCCTTCGTGACTATCGTGACCGAAAACAATGATCTTGACCATAATAGGTAACACATATAAGTGAAAATGTAGTCGGCTATTGTCATATTAATCTAAACCGTTATACCTAATAATAATATAATAATAAAATATTGGGACATTAACACACACGGCCATCTTATCCCAAACTAACCAGAGCTTGTACTAAGGAAACCAGATAACGTGCAATACACCGCATCCTAATACTTTTCTTTTTTTTATAAATACATATATAAATATAGATAATTACAACCAACTCGAGACAAACAGACATGTTCATGTCTCGGGTGGGAATTGAACCCGGATCGAATCGAATCTAGCGGCCAGTCTAAGCTGACTAGCCGGGTACGTAGGACATATTGTAGGCGCGTGTAATTAGTGCACATGTGCGCAAACACAAGTGCACTCTCCATTCCCTTTACTCTCATACGAATTGACCGACACTACCGGTGAAAGTGCTTTACGTGCTCTACGAGGCTTGGGGGTATCACACAACCAACTTCTGACTCTAGACTAGTGCAGAGAAATTAGAAAAATCTTCAGCACTCTTTCTAGTTCAGCGAGGGATTCGAACCAGCAGCCTTAAAGGCTAGAGGCAAACATTGAAATAAAACTACTTTGCAACGAAATCATATATTTTTTTAAGAAAATACTAGAGCCACACGTGCTATCACTTAAGCCACTGAGGCAATAATAAGAACCGAGGTAGATATGGTTTTATATGTAACATAATACATAGTTTTACTTTTTAAACCAGATGGTATGATGATCCTCACTCATTTCAGATTCAATTCACCATTCGAAGTCACTAAATGTACTCTTTATTATTAGGTAATTCACTTTATGGGAAATCTGTCGTTTCGATTTGTCAAATTGACCTGCAAGTAGCAGATGGATCGAGTTTGGCTTCATCATCATCATTCAATATCTTACTATAAAAAAAATGGTTTTAAAAGAAACCTTTTTGTATTATAGATCTTCATGAAACTTTCTATTTTGGTTATAGGCACAGATCATCATAATCCTCCACGCTCTACCACCCGGAGGAGCGTTAGCGGTTAACTACTCTGTGGTCATTCTTTGGCTTTTTAATTGATGTACTAAATGATACGTCATGATTTTTTTGTGAAAGGTTCAGTAAACAGAATGCAAAATACAGTTATCATTCAGAGTGAAGGTGGCCGCTCTAAGCCTATTTCCCCTAGATATGTAATCGGAACTTGTATGCATTACAAACCGGCACGAGCTGGTCTCCGTATCCTTATCTTTAACTTAAGCAATAAACGCAATGGCGTGCCTAGTTAAACCATGGTTAAACCGTATATTGTTTACCTATCTAGTCATAGCCTTATAAACGTGAGTCGTTCCTTGTTAGGCTGATTTCTGTGGGATATTTTCCATATATGCTGTATGTGATTGTTTTTCATGCAAATTACAGGTTGTAAATACATCGTAGAATGGTCACAATCTGATACAATTTCCATTTATCGTCACTTGAGTCACTTGTAGTTTATTGTGTTGTAGGTATATTTTATACCTATCGTTTACTTTGTACGTACCTACTTTGTATTAGAAGCGTCTGTTATTTATTGACCTCGTAATAATAATGTGTTAAGACCATGGAAGAAAGAAGGTAGATACCTAAGACAGTGATCCATTCACGTAAGTGGTGCTACTACACATTAGCAAAGTATTAATTCTAGATTTTATCTTTCTTTGATATAAAGTAGGTAATATCAATTCTTCTTCAAATAACTCAATATCCATATAAAGCAATGGGCTATATAAATTCACAATTGGAATTCGTATAAGTCTTATAGATTATAATCAAAACTGTTATCTATAAAACTGGTGTTTTACTATAAGGAAATTTCTTTTCTACATTTTTAGAATAGCTTATAAAAATATTTTGTTGACAAAGATCTGATAATAGAGTGATATTTTAAATGTTTGACCTTAGTCAGGTTAAATAAGTTTGTTGCGATTAATTCGGCTTAAACCGTGAGGTAACTACTAATTAATACTGAAATAAATTAGCTTATGACTAGGTTTCAAAAAGCCGAAAAATTTACATTAGGTATGTAACCTAAAATGTTTTGTAATTATTATTTTTATTTAATAGCATCTTGCGTCATTAAAATTGATAAAATTATCCTTATGTAATGTAATTAGGTATCGTATACAAACCATTATTAATTATAAATGAATATTCCGCTGACCAAACATTTACTGTCCAGCTTAATGTTATCAGCGGAATCTATGGGTTGAGATCTCTTAACCTTTTGCCTTTGAGTCAGCTGAACTTCAAGGTTTCAACAGAACTGGTCGCTTAAAGGTGTGCGGGGCAAAATCCTATGGCGTAATATTCTATTATTAAAATTCATCAATCAATGTTCCACATAACAAAGCTTAGATATATTACTACTAGTTATTAATTATGGCGTTGTTATTATTTACAAGCAAAAGATTTCATTTAATTAGAAGTGAGTAAGTTTGTCTGTCTATTTCCGTAGTTCTTAATTTTTTATATGTTCTTTTTTAAAGACTCTCTAACATTGTAGCTAGCTGACTACACTCGGCTTTCGTGTATAGTGACGGGCTTAGCCTTTTAACGTGGTACCTGCCTGCCTACCTATGTAGAAACAAATGTAAGAAAAGCAACTTCACTCAACATTAATTTGAATTACATTTCCTTTAATAGGTTTAAATACTTTAATGTTTCATTAACGGCTTATACAACTGGCTGCATTGAAGTGCCTAATGAACAGAATACCAGAATTAATACTAACTCTAGCCAATACCATTGCATTTTATGCTAATAAGTATCGAAAGATCTTTGACTGTTAAACACACAACCCTTTGAGTCAGGATTAATTCATTATTTTAATTTGCATATAATTTCTTAAAACACAAAGCTATATTGAATTGATTTTCGTCATTTTTCGTGGCGTGTGAGGCGCGCGAGTCGGTTATGAATGGGCCGCAGTGAATCACGCACGTCCATTCAAACCGCCCCCGCATCTCGTCGCACGCGCTTAAAAACAAACGCGTTATTTGCCAATACACAATATTATACTTTAATCCACCATCTGCCCTCACCTCCCCAGAAAGTGTCGTCAAAGATAAATAATATTCGTTCCTCTTTTATTTATTATATCTGATCTTGATTAGTAGGCAACATATACATCATACCTACCTATTTTCGATTTTTAATGCCATCTATGACTACGCTGTTATGTGTACGTGCTTACCAGCTAATCTAGTGACAATGGCTGAGACTTGATTTCTAACATTTTTATTGACTTTTCGTTATTCTGTCGTATTTATGCCTTTCATTTTATTTAAACTTTCTACATCAAAGTTCATTGTGAATTATAGCTAGATTGCGTTGTAGTGTCGATTTCAAGATTTTTTTACTCTAAAATAAGCCTGCAATTGATCACAATTTGCCTGATTTTACGCAATAATATGGTTTACGATGGAACGCGCTCAAATTCTCAAATGATATCACCAGACATTGACATTGAAGTTAAATCGAATCAAACTCGATTGATTCAATTGACTGAACTCGATTCTGTGGGTAGTAAGACAATATGGTCACCCGTCCAAGCAACATGAATGTAACTTAAGTAACAGCAGTAAAGCCAACGGCTGTGAGTGTCTATAGAATAATAATAAAGATATTTTCACACTCAGCAATTATATTTGCTTATGTTATGGGTACTAGGAACTGTTATACTACCTACTTACATATTATAGCTAAATAATACCTACCCAGACAGAACAATCAATCATGCTCATCACACAATTTTTTTTCCGGGTGGGAATCGAACCCTGGACCTCCGACTTGGCTGACAGGGTCACTAACTACTACACTAACAGGCCAGTAAGAATAAGGCTCTATATTAGTTTCATATCATTAAAACGTTCTATTAGCCTGCAATCATTGTTAATTCTACGTTCCATCTGGGTTCAGTTTATGTAGTAGCACTTAAATTCTAATTTTCCATTAGAACGTAAGTCGTGAAATTTAAAATTAGACGTTAGCGGTATCGGTCGATTTGTTAGTTAGACTAATCCAATCTACCCTTTCAATATTGTTTGTGAATCATAAACAGAGTTATTTATGAACTTATTTGTTTGCAGTTTGCTTGCAGGCAGTCAAGTCTAATTGGGTATTTGTTTGATATAAAATTAGGTTTCCGACCGAAGCTTCGCGTAGGTAAGTTTTTTACCTCTGTATGACGTAGTGCACTCCACTCTATATCTTTGATGCGTTATAATTATATGTTAACATTGTTTCATTTCAATGATAAAGCAAAAATATAAGTGTCTAACATTTTTTTGTATTATCTTACTGACGGACTAATTAAAATGCGATTTTTCATACATTGCTGTCATCCTTATTGTCCTAAAGTTCAAGGGAACCGCGCGTGAGGACCATTAAAGTATCCAAATAATTATAATTTTGTTTATGAGACGTCTAAAATGATATCTAACTATAAGATAGATACCTACTTTTGGGGTCATTTGCCATTCACCAGAATATAAAACCCAAAATTAATACTAAAATACTTTTATGTGAGCTAATTTAAATAATTCAATGCAAATTCGACATAAAAATTAATGGTTCGATTTAAATAGAAACTAATTCCTGATTAGTTACGGTGAGATTACTCTTTAGTAAGTATGCTACTTAAATGATTTGATTTTTAGGAGAAAAGTCCAAATTATTTTATAGATGGCGTACTTAAATTGGATTTTGTGTTTAATGGATGCTATACCCGTTAATCAGATAATGGGTAACATATGAGATGTAGTCGATTACAAAATCTCGTAAGTAAGTACTCACCTATAGGCAAGCGGTGCAATACGGAACAACAAAACAGATCAAAAGTAACTATCTTAGCTGTAATACCTTACAGCTATGATAATTATGTTCTAGGTACCTATTATAAGGAAAGCACGTACTAGATGCCCTTTGTTAGAGACGTGGGCATTTGAAAGAAACCTACAACAACAAAAACAACGATTCTGTCTGCTAATTAGGAGATAAATCGTCTCCTGTCACATAACAAAAATTGAATGTGTATAATCTAACTACACTTATGAGGTAATAACATAATGCTATTTTCGTCTAGACATTTAGGTACTTATTAAATTGCTGCTCAATTTTGGTAAAAGTCAACACCATCCCGCACTAGGACATCGTGTGTACGCGGTACCTATATCAATAAATAAAATAGCTAGGGGAATTCCGTTTACTCGAGTTGAATCTTTTGTGGATCCTTTCGCCCCGAGTGAGTGCAGGGCTTGTATGTGGTGGTACCTAAAACCCCCCGACTGTTCCATCCCACACTTTTACCAGGGGTCCCAAGAATACGCGATACTTCTGCTACCCCCCTGTCTTGTGATGGCCCGCCTCTGTGGGCCTCTTCACGTCAGGAGAGTTTCCTCCTGCAAAATAAATAGGGGCGCGCATTTTGCGCCACCTTTAGTCCTGATTATTTGATGTATGTTGTACGGTGGAAATTCCCAAATCTATCGCCCCTGGACTTGTTTAAGGTGTTGAAAGAGGTCATGGTCTGGCCGCTGCCAAAGCCTGGTGCGTCTTCTGCGAATCGGGTGAGGGGACAAATCCCTCTCCCTTTTCGCCGTAGTGAAATGTCGTTGCCGGCCGGACTATCGTAGAACGCGGTGGTATTCTTCTGCGAAACAGTTAACTCGCAGAAGCGTCCCAGGACTTCGTGCTGTCGACGCTCTTTCATAGGTTCCTAAAACTTAGCAATGTTGATTTGTATAGTGCTAACATTATAAGTTTGGTTGTTGAGGCATTAAGATAGATAAATAATAGAGACTATATGCAAGATAATTAGCGACATAGTATCATGTAACTCGTAGAGCCACTTACTGCGCTTTATTGAAACTGTATCGACATAAGGAAGGTTTAATGCTTTTAATGAATTTAAATGTATTCTTAATTACAAACTGGTTGCAGTACGTTAACCTGCATTTAGGGTACAAGCTAATTATACGGTAGTCGGTTACCTACTCTAGTTTGAAGTGTCACCTATTTAAGTACCGTAAATGTCTATTGCTGATAACATACATTAAAAAAGTTGTTTATTATGATCCCGTAAGAGTTGCAATGGCTTACTTATAAAATGTAGGTAAGTACTTTATATAGAAATTGTAGTCATGATGACTATATAGTCCGCCAGTTATATTTATTTAAGAAACCATTTTGAATAAATAAACTACAATCTAACTCAGGTATATTTAAAATGTAATCACTAAAATCCTAAACTTTAATATTCCCTAAAATTCCTATCTATATTATTTTTGCTCAATGTATCACTAGGTACGACTTGACGGACAAAACAAATCCTCTTATTCATAAAAACTTATACCTACCACAATTGGACGTAGTTATGCAAAAGTGTTCCAATCCACAAAGGTTCGAATTTGAGATAAATGCAATTTTGTGTTTTAGAGGTACACTTTTTTGTTTTAACTACTGTAATTAAAAACTGTAGGTTTTATTCTAAAAATATGCAAGTATTGTCGACTAATGTATTATTATTTGTGAATATATTCATTTTAACGTAGGTAATTAGAAAAATAGGTACTGGAACATTTTTGCTAAATTTTTAGTTTGCATGAAATCAATTTTGCAAAAACATCCCATACTTTATATAACATTTTTAAAAGGGAAATTAAAATAAAATTGGTGTAACATAATGACTTGCATTCATTTTAATCTCATTAAATACAGAATATCTAAAAATTAAAAATAATCAAACACATTTAAATTATTATTAATACTCCTTGTTAACTTTGCAACAGATTTTAGACCTCTGAAACACGAGGAATTGAGTTTGTTACATGGGACCAAACACAGCTGGCGAAATGTGGGTGTTATACACCTCAGCCTACTGTTTCGAGGAAAATGTGTGGTGATATTTAAAAAAAATCGGTATTCGGTACACTTTTCTCCCTAATGACACTGTTTTTACATACATATAGAGCACTCAAGCATGAGGTAGAATTCATTCATCATCTTGCACCATCAAAGTCTGGATCTCCACCAAACCCATCGATATCATCAATGACATCATCGGAACTTTTTAAACTCTGATAAAATTGGAGACAATTTGCTGGAATGTAATCATACATTAATTGCATTTGGTTGCTCGACTAAATAAGGAGTAACGGGATTAGAATCACCTGCAAAAATCACATACATATAATAATAAGTATAAAAATATGTACTTGTTGGCACATCTACTTCTCAATGCATCAGCTATCATTTTATACTGTCATTGCGTCCGTCTTTGAAGTCAGCTGTCACTCGAAAATGTCATTATGGACGAACGAATGAACACTGAGCACGGTTGAAGCGGCCATCTTGGAATGGCTGACACTGTGTGTTGGTCCGTTGTGTCGTCGGGAAGTGCAGATGCCACAACGTGCTCGGTGAACGTTACGCTTTAATCCAATGTAATCTTAACGATCTGTAATTAAGTGGTAGAATTAATGATTGTACTACGAGAGATTGGGGTGAAGTGTTATTTTCCGTAGTTATTTTATTGAAATACCGTGTTCTTACCCGATTATTCATGCCTACATAAAGTTGTCTGCTAATCCTGATATTTTTAGTCTAAAACCATCAAAAGCCTTCATACTTATTATATATTTTTATTTTATTACGTATTATGGACACCAGCCGCACATTTTTTTTTTCAAAAATATTCATTTTAAACGATAAAACAGGAATACAAAATAGCTATCCATATTTATGTTTTCGACATATATTTTCATTGTAACAAAACTAATCATTAAGTTTACTACTAAACATATTATTGTGATTAACGCTATAAAAATGGACAACATGTTATTTAGATTAAATTTATTTATTTATTCTTATTCTAAATCTTCATATACAATTGTATATTGGCGGACAAAACTCATGAGCTGTTTATGAGCGCAGTCCTCAAGACTTTGACATGACGTTGGATAGGAAGGGGAGCATGATATAGGACAGAAATTACTTGCCAGAGTGGGATTAGGTATTTTGGGTAAAGGGATGACAAATGCTTATCGCCACAAAGACGGAAAGCTGCCACTAAGGAGAGAGAAGTTGATAATATGGGAAATAGCTGGTATAGAAGGTAGTCCAAAATCGGAATTATCATTGGGAGACTGATGTTGACTAATCTAGTGGAGAGGATTGTCTTTTTGATCTCGTCACTGGAGAAAAGGAAAAGAGATATTGGGGAGAGGTAGACCAGCTAAGTAGTCCAGAGTAGAACTTTTGGTTTGGAGATCCATCGGAGTACTAGAGGTGAAATGTCGGTTGATGTCATCCAAACCAATAGTCCCGAAAAACTCTGCAAGTCACTGCGTACCAATACCTAGAGTTTTAAGGAACTGCCAGATACTAGCGAGATTTTATTTATAAAAAAAGGTACGATGGGAAACGTAAAAATTTTCTTATATAAGACCTAACCTTCAAAAATAAAAAGATATCTTAATTTTTATGTTCAGAAAACATTGCAATTTGTGCACTGCGAAAAGTAGATAAGTAGGTACCTAAATAAAATATATGCACGGGTTTTACGAAATACGGGTAGGTACTTTTTTGTAGGCGTTGATTTGAAAACCAGTATCCAGGCCCCAATCCTACTTTTGGGTACTTAATCTTGGCAATCATATATCGAGTATCAGCCTTGACTATACCTACTCCTACCACAAGTAAGTTGTTCAAACGTAGGTACCATATTGAAGCTATCTAATTTGTCTCGGTTTGCGTATCAAGTCAAGTGCCCTGTGTAAAATAACATTAGGTACTTAGGTACTTACAATGATTGGTTCTTAACGGACCTTCGGTTTTTTATTCTCTGTATTGTTGATCACTGACAGTTTTAGTGAGATTCATCAACTTCCGCCTCTTATACAATAACTGTACTAAAGTCAGAGTCTGCAACAAATAAATAAAACGATTACCTTGAAGTACACTTTCTTACCAATCAACAAACCACTATAATATGTCTCAAAAAATAACTTTGTACTGAATCACCATAAAACTTACCTCTTCGTTTTTGTTGTCTTCCATTGTAGTTGTCTTTTTTATTTTAAATAGCAAAAACAAAATAGCGATTTATTACGACTGCTGTCTCACTATACTGATGCACTCTGTCAAGGTCAACATTGCGAAAATAAGTTTGTTTTGATTGGATAATTAGTTACCTATTTGATTTAGAAATTTAGGAATTTATTAATTCCATTCAATAGTTTTCACTATTTCATTTACATTTAAAACCTTAAATATTTTTGTAGTGATTATTGTGGGTAAATGTTTATAAATTTTTGATATATAGTGTTAATTATTAAAAAGAAAATTTATGTCGACGTAATTGCGAAGACAGTTATTTACAAATAAATAACGAACGGATTTTGGTGGGAACGGAATAGGTCATATTGGGATCTTCTAATAACTTAAATAATTTTAATCAACAACTAGGTACGTCTATTTATTGTAGTTTTTTATTGAATACTGTGTAAATAATAACGATATTCTGTAAAAAAACATATTACCAAATAGCCCGTGGACGAACCTATCATATACGTACGCACTACGAAAAATAAACTCTATTATTAAAAGCACAGAACAGTATTACACATTTCAGTTAGGTATTTTGATTTCGCAGGTTTTTTGTGAATCACAAAAACACGTATTATACCTATTTATTGCTCTTTTTATTGATTTAATTGTTATTTAATTATAATATATCCAGTTTTGATTCTGTATTTAAAAACAAAAAAGATTATTTACTAATAAATAAAACATTAAGTAGTTAAATAGTTTGCTCAATAATTTGAAACACGATGAAACTTATTCTCTAAGGAAAGAGGTTTTTTTTCTTATTTGCTGAAATGACCCAAAACCTTGGAACTTTTATTTAAAAAAAAGAGAAAAATATTATTTTGTTAAAATATTCCAAAAACATTAGAACACTTTTCTCACGAAAAATAGTTTCATTTTATTGTGCTAAAACGTTCCAAACACATTGGAACATTGTTAGCAAGAAAATTGGGCGATATGTTATTTAGCTAAAATGTTTCAAGATGATTGGGTCATTTTAGAAAAAAATGTGTGGTTAATAGAATTAAGCTTAAATGTTTCAGGCGGATAAATACATTTCATCTTATAAATGATACGCTTGATTCGATAAAGTGTGGGTTGGAACATATCGTCAATAAAAAAAATCATAAATGTTTACATATGGACTGAAACCGTTTTGTTAATATGACAGAAGATGTCAAATTAAGTAGATTAGTTTATTTAACTCAATTTCGTATGACTTGTGGGTTGGAACATTTTTGCATAACTACGTCCAATTAAAGTCTCGCTATACATAGTTAGATTGACTTTAGAAAATTATACTTTAGTGTTATATATAAGGCCGTTAATGTGTAATTCGTTTATCTTGCCTATTTCAGAGATTTATTTAGAAAGATTTTCGGGTCAAAAGGCTTAATTTAGTTAACGTAGTAATGTATTGGATTCCATTTTGTTAACAGTAAAGCTAACTTTAATAAAAACAATATCATTAAGAAGCTGTTAAGTATCCTAAAATAAATGCGATCAGACTGATCAGATAACAATAAGCCTTCGAAATTCAACAAAATATTTCGCTAATTAAGCTTTAATGGATCGCAGCAATTAATATCAAGAACAGAATCATAAACAACGTTTAAAATTTTGTATAGAAAATTAATTCCTATTTAAAAATTGCTAGAATGCCAATACTATTAAATACATATTAATTTTGTTAAAAGAAATACTTCATTTGGTAGGTACCAATTTAAGATGAAGCTAATTTATGTATACCTAGGTGTGTCTGATAAAATATCTACTAAACGATATTAATCGAGTCGACACATTTTATGTATATTCGAAATAAAAAATATTTTTTAACTTAGGAGTGCATTATTATTAATTAGGTTTTCCCAGATTCTAATCATCCAACTAAAGTACCTACTTAATTAGTTTTATAGATATCTGATTATAACACAAAGACGACAAATGAGCCATAACGTTTACTGTTTTGATGCGATAAGGATCTTGTTGGAATCGCCAAGGATAATAAAAAAAATATTACAAAATGATACGTATACCTACTCGTAATGGTACTTATATTTTTTGTATCTAAATCCGCTGTTTCTAAGCCATTGACCATTGCTTGCATCATGCTGTTAAACAATACGCGTTGTCTCTTAGTTAGCACGTAAAGTTCAAAAAATACTAGAAATAAGAATGATCTTGTAGCACATCGTACACATCTCCACAAAATCAATAACTTTCTTTATGGGGTAATTTATACGTTTCTACAATAAACTGCCTTAATATATTAGAGAAATGAAAATTAACAAATTCTAAATATGTAATCCACGTTTTTTAAGATGGCATATTATAAAATTTCAGACTTTGTAACTACTAAATACGCTTGGAATTAAGTCACTCTAATACAATACACTTAACTAAATGTACATCGGTACATTAAGTACCTACTTCATTTAAAAAGAAATAAGCCTATGGAGTTTCAAGCAGTAGGTACTTGTCAGTAGTAACCACATGATTCTCCACACGGTAGGAATTGAATATATTTTTTTAGATGTGACTCTACTTAAATTTATTTTAAGTAGAGCCACATCTAAAAAGAACTAAGTAAACTTCATTGTCATTTTCAGTTCTAGAACATTATTAATTCCAATGTCAACTATAATTACTTTGGTTTATCAACCAACTAAGATACCTAATCGGGGTTGTTAAAATGATTCTGTAATACTTTTGTGATTCTGTCATACTCCTTTTTAGAAAAATAAATAGTTGTTCGTTCGTTGTTATAACTCAAATATGTTTGACTGAATAGAATAAATCTTTTAAATACTTAATAAAAGTTGTGCAAAATTAACTGAGTTCACATGTAAGAGAAGTAAATAAGTAGGTAACGTATATAATGATGTTTTTCCGTTATTTTTCACTTCACTCTGTGATGCAGGGTAATTTTGACGTCTGGTTAAAGAGTATTCTAAGTCAGATAACTGACTTAGGATACTCTTTTTTCTTTTGTTTACCTTTTTTTTACTGTTTTTGACTTACAGTTACAAAACTGTAAGTCAAAAACAGTAATATGATAGCGAAATGTCTCCTGCTCGTAGACTAATATTAAAATATTTTCTACGGCACAGGAACTAATAATCTCAATTGATCGTCTGGTTATGTAAGTTCTGCGTTGTAAAATCGTCATTAAAATCGTACTTACCATCGATATTTACAGAGCTACTGCATCTTTATGGCATTAAGTTGCGAAGTTTACGGCTACTTATGGAATCTAAAGTGCTTATGATCACTTTTGTTGCCTAAGATACTTACAGGTCACGTATTTATAGTCGCCAGTATTGGTAATTGTATAGGTACTACACACTTACCTCCACTACGCTATTAGTTATCTTTTGTGTAGATTTTGTATGCTATTCTGAGTAGCTATGTCAGTAGGTACCTATATTACGCAACAAAGGTCTAGTGTTAAGTGTTAAGACACTAAACAATTATTTAGGTATACAGTACATATCAATTACAGTAAGTACATGTTTTCATATCTGTAATATCCTAATGGGTAAATACTGCAATTCGGCAAGTATTGTGTAATATAATGTATAAGTATAATGTCACACAAGTGACACGTGAAGGAATAAGTACGTACCTGTGTAATGAAACAAGTTTTCATTATCTAGCTAGATGGTACGGTCAATACCAAGGAAGAAAGAAATCACTTGTTAAGATCGCTGGTCGATACATCGATACAACTTCATGACTACCTATCCTATGAAAAATAATATAATATACAAAATTAATTTGTAAGTAAAAAAAACATTTATAAGTTCTCTATTCATCTTTTTAGCACAACTAACATAAGCAGGGTTCATCAAGATCTAGTAGGTTATTTACGTTGAATGAAACCACTTACACAGACTTTGAAACGTCGTCATATAAAAATCTTAAATATACCTACCACGATAAAATCCGTTATAAAGTAATTTTATTACGAGTGATAATCGCGTAAATTTATAAAAATAATAGGTAATTCGTTGTTGAACAGTGCCTACCTATAATAATAATAATATGAGTAGATAACATAGTCGTTCGTGTGGTAGCACTACGTTTCAGCGTTTCAATTGGTATATATTATACTGCATTTAAAGCGACGCATCAGGCAAGCTAAATCTAACTGTACCTAGTACTTAACTTGCCTATTTTATTATTAGTCAGACAATTAAAGAGAGCTATTACATCTTCGTAAATGAATTACGGAACCTCGATTTGTGTCTTCTCGTGAAATAGTGATAAACCTTGCGGAAGGCTGTTTAGTACTTCAAATGAAGGTTTGGGGGGTGAGGAAGGGAGGCAGGGCAAGCGTTGTGCAACTCTCGGCGCCGGTGAATGGAGCCTCCACGGCGCGTGGGTGTCAGTTTTTATCAATGAACGGCGAATTTGTGGCGTACGCACGCTTATGTCAGGGCCAACATGACATCCAACCTTGCTAATGGAGAATGTCAACACGCTGGTCCTAATGAGTGTAGTAACATCGCTACATACACAAACTTTGGTAAAATAAACGAGAATTTTGAAATGTTAACAAGTGAGACTATTTGTTTGATGATATTATGGCAAATTAAAGAGATATATTAGGGCCTCAATTAATTCCCCTAAAATTATATTATCAGTATAACAAAAAAGGTACTATGTCTCAGGATGTAAAGTAAATTTCGTAACCTTACAGAATAAGATCCTTTTTCTTTAATAAATTCCTTTTTAGATTTTTAACATCAGCACAAAATTATAATTATATTTTTCAGATATATGCAGGTATACGTTAGTGCAATATAGTAAAACCAACAAATTTAATTAGAATTGGCTTAAAAAATTTAGCTTCAAGCAGGTACCTATAAATACGGCTACGACGAGTACGTCCGAGTGACATAGACACTGATAACTCTCGTTGACTCACTTCAACCCTTTTTAGTGTCCTACAGCTGGGAAAGGGTCTTTTCTCAACTATCTTACGAGTTGAAAGAGTTAAGGGCTTAATCCACACACGCTGGCCAAGTGCGGGTTGGTGGATGTCACATGTCCTTGAATGAACAGTTCTCAGACATGCTGATTTCCTTACGACGTTTTGCCTTCACCGATATTGAGCAGCGGCGATGTAACAAATCACAGAAAGATGTATGGGCACGACTGGGAATCGAACCTCGAGGCCCGTATCGCTGCGAAACTGCTGCTCTTGTTGACTATTTTCTAGTTTTTCCACACATAATATTTATTTGATATCAAATTGTATTCGAGAGGAAATAATTAAGCAATATAATTAATCTGGCAACTAACGCCCCCGGCTAGCCTTCGTTCAAATTTAACTATGACGTTAGCCTGTTTAGGCTCAATTGCAGTAAATGTTTAAGAATAGACTCTAACAGAAACAGTCATTAATAATGCCTATCAAAATGTCAAATCAGCGTTGAATATTGCTTTAGTGACAATCGTCAAAATTATGATTAAAAATCTCATCGATATTTTCAATAATTTAGAAATTTTAGTTGAATATTAATAGTAGTTAATTTTAATAGTAACTTGGTGCAACCGAACCTTGGCGTCGCGGCCATTGAGAAACTAGCTGAACTGCATTTGACGATGACTGCATAGAAACTGTTTTAATGCAATTGACTAACTTGGCCTTACAAAATCTAACAATAGGTAATGCATTAAATAATGTTTACTTCAAACAAGTGTCTGTTAGAGGTTATTAAGTTTATAGGTAGGTTTAAATGGTACGTTTTATGTTATACTAGTATTCACCCTTTCTCTGTTTGTATAAAAGTAAAATTATAAGGTAGATATACTAAAAAAAGTATAGTAGTAACATAAATATGCAAAGTAAGATATTAAAATAGGTAGCTACGGATCTAATCTATAGATGAAAGGTCTTCTTACTTTCGTGTACAAGTACAAGAGGATATATAATTGAGTATGAGCAGCGGTGGCCCAGCGGTACGCGCCTCACCTTAGAAATATAAAGTCGCGGGTTCGATTCCCGTCGTGCTCACACATCTTTGTGTGAATTGTTATATTGCCGCTGCTCAATATCGGTGGAGGAAAACGTCGTGAGGACAAGACATGTCTAAGAACTTATCATTCGAGAACATGTGACATCCACCAAAACTTATCAGGCCCGCGTGTGTGGATTAAGTCCCAAACTCTTTCAACTCGTAAGAGAGTTGAGAGATGACCAGTGCCCAGCTGTGGAACACTAAAAACGATTGGAGTGAAAAGAATTGTTTATGAGGCAGCTGAGTAATACATAATCTGGAATTGGCATTGAAAATATGAGGCATCATTCAACCAAATACAAAGTTGGTACTCATTGTTCTTACCTAATTAATATAAAATCTCAGTTAACCTTAAATAATAATGAATATGGCTTTATGCGAATATTAAGCAACTCTATAAAGTAAATTAAAATCCGTAATTTTTGCATTTCGTTAACTTACGAAAAAGCTTAAAGCATAACAAACTTTTGTTAGTACTGTTGGTACCTAATAAGATAAATACCGAACTTTATTGCATTATCAAAAAGTGAATTTGTTGATTTGATTATTATTAGTAGGTGGCGTAGGCGAGTGTCCATGCGTGGGCGGGGTGTGGGCGACCGGAAGGAAGTCGTAGCTTTTCACAAAAGTAGATACTTTTGGCTCTTGATACATGAATAATGTTTGCGTAAGTAATTAGATTTTTGTATTACCTCTGAAATTTGTAAAAGTTGGCACCTACACTACATAGTCCAATGTCCTTAGACATGTTCTACCTAATGGGAATCAAGAAACATTGGTATGCAATTATTTGATTAATTCTTCCATTGCGATGTTACACAATAGGTATATTTATATACTTACTGTGTTGTGTATTTATATACTTAGGTACTTAATAGCATTTAAGTACTTATTACTTACTCAGGGATCTGTTTATCCAATCAATCAATCAAATCATTTTTTTATTTATTTATTCCAATGTCTATTATGATCTAGATACCTTATAACGTGGAATGTCCCTAGTTAAATCGATTTCTTTAATATCTTACAAAACTTGTACACCTACGTAGCCTAAAAACAGGTTCAATGGAAAATATTACGATTTATGGCAAATTCATAAATGATAATGTTAGCAATAAATCTGCAAAAATTAAGACATTTAGTTTTATAAAAAGAAAAATGCAAGTTAAAATTGAATTAATAGCAATAAATAATATTGTTAGGAAATAAAAAATATTTATTACTTTTTGTTCACTGACTTATTTTCATGTATTTGGGTAAAGATAAAGTACTATAAAGTAGGTGTGGACGAACACGATAAAATTAGATCCGGCAAAAGGAGAAGGTATGGAAGGAAAGCATCATACTTGTGTAGAAACTGCAAAATTACCTCACGCCATATTATACTTAATGTTCTGTGATCATGCAGTTACAAGATAGGTTATAGGACAAAATAAATGTAGCATATTATTGCATGCAGCTGAAGTGGCTCTAGGCTGCGGGACTGTCGAATAACTAATAAAAGATGGATACTAACTTGATAGACTAACCCAACTGGTACAAGGAAGAAAAGAAGACCAGTAATCCGTTGAAAAGCCAACTTGATAAAAGTAATAGGAAGCGTCTGGAAAACGATAGGTTAAGGGAAAGTTTAAAAGAGAGACAAGTGGAAAAATCTGTAGGTATAAAAACATAAAAATCACTTAACTCTACACAAAATGAATCAATAACTTAGGATATTAAAATTAAATTACGCATTCAAATACATATGTACAGTTTGTATACCTGGAAATGTTAAAATTAGGTTAACAGTGCTCAGAGAAAAGATTACAGTTAAAGTAACCAAGTTTGTTGGTAAGTTAAGTTAAAGTTACACGTAAAACTGTAGGTAATTTCTGTCTCTAATGTTACTTGCGTCACACATTGCACACTATACAAGCTATCTCCGTGCCCAATTTCATTCCTATCTGTTTAGTAGTTTTTGCGTGAAAGAGTAACAAAAATCTATCCACACATCCATGCAAACATGCGTAGAAGCTCGGAGATCTGAAATGTTAAGACGGGTCCCTAACATTTCAGAGCCCCGAGCTTATACGCTTTCTAACCCTGTAAAATATTATAAATGTGATTAAAATCCCATTAATATAATTTAAGCGACAGTTTGTATGGATGTGTGTGTTTTTTACTCTCTCACTGCAACTGCACTTAGGAATGTACCTAGCCGCTCCACTTTTATTTATGTGTAAGCATAAATCTAAATTATTATGTAATTGGTAAATGCCTAGTACTTTCTAAGGCATGAGAGACATGTTTTAAACTTAGTTTTGTAGTAACTTAAACCAAAACTTAGAAAATTTAACACATAACAGTTTGTATACATAAACTGTTCATGTTTTTTGTTTCTGTGGATTCGTAAAGACGCTTCAACTTTTACATGTGTGCTGTACGTGGCTACTTCCCTTCCCCCAAAAACTGGGAGAAACAATTTAGTACTAGAAGTTGCGTATAACACCTCCATAGTTAAATGCTCTGAGAAGCTAAAGAATATTAGGTAAATGTAGAGACAGTTAAAATTAAATTCAACTGTCAATATTTTATTTCATGTACATGGTTTAATATTCTTTACTTAACAGATAGTAATACTGTATTCTAAGTTATCTATAATTATTTACTTACCCACTTTAATAATTAACTTCGTGATTTTGGCAATTACTTAATACATGGGTGTTAAGTGCCCATTCCGACGTTAACATTTTTATGGTTTGTTATTACATTGTTTCAAGTCGTGATGTTGAAACAAGTACTACTAAAACAAAATTTTAAGTTATTTATTACTTACTGAATTATCATAAGTTAGGTAGGCATACAACTTATGAGTTGAGAGTTATTGAATATTAAACATTGGAAAAGGTAGTTAATAGGGGTGACCACAACAATTTTTTTTTGTTTTTTATTACATATATTAAAAAGAATACACGTATTTTTTTGTGTTACCTAAAGATTACAGCGATACGTCAAAGCGAAATCTCAAATGAGGTGTTTTTTTTGCGAATGAGCTATCTCAATTAGCCGGAAGGGTTTTTATTGGTTCAACTGACTTTTTCGGTGAGCCGTCCGAGAACGGTCGAACCAATTCGAAAGAGGTCACACCTAGGTAAATTTTATACAGAGGTATGACGTAGCGCACTCCCACTCAGTAACTTTAATGCGTTAGGTACATCCTAATATTGTTTTTATCTCAATTATAAAGCAAAGAATGTGTCTAACATTATTATAATCTTACTGACGGACTAATTAAAATACAATTTTTCATACCTCGTCGTTATTCCTATTGTAGAGTTAAATCAGACAAAAATTCTACAACTTCACAACATTTTAAAGAAAAATATTTGGTTATTATACATAATTGGTGACCTTTAAAAGTTTCCTCTTAATACAATCACGCAGCGGACGCTGTTGTCAATTTGAATATTCAGAACATCGTGGCAAGCCTCTCTATGGGTGTTGCGACGCAAGTATTTCCGGCGGGTCACCGGCCGCGCACACGCCAAACCGGTTCAGCAATTTGGTGTTTCTGGAGAGCCATGTCGATTAATTTACGATAGACGAGCTTCCTGTCAAGAAAGATGCGACAAACCCGTGGTATGACAACTGAGGCCTTATTCTTCAGCTACAAGTATCGATCGGGTGATTTGTAGAATTAAATTTAGCTGAGAAAATCCAGCTAGAAATCATAATTAATTTAATTACCTAGTCAATTACAAACAAATTAAATTATGTACTGTTATTTTTACTATATTACTGCGTCGGTGGACCAGTGGTAAGTGTGTCCGTTTAATAACCGCGAAGTCCCGGATTCGATTCCCGGGTCGAGCAAAACTATTTTCCTAATGTGTTTAGAGAATCTTAGTTACATCTTGAAGTTTGGAATAGTGCCACATGAATGGCAAAAGGCTCGCCCCCTATTACGTATTATGGCATCTACATAACCGGCGAATAGTGGGTGATTTTCATCTCTACTTATACCTTCAGGTAATACAGGCGTCATGCTATGTATTATTATAGAGGTGTAAAAAATCCCACGTTTATCCTTCCACCTCTCCTCATTCCTGGCCACTCTTACGTTTCTTTCGCAGATCTAAATCTTTCTAAATTCAAAATTATTCATGATTGTTCCAGATATCTTTCTTTACGAAAGGCTCTTTACAATTCTCGAAACGAGATCTCGTGTTTGATTATTTTATTTTATAATTTTAATTTAATAATATAATTTGTGTTTTCAAACAAAAGTATTCAACCTAATTCTAAAGTGACACTATTTATTTCTAATGCAATTTCTACTCTTTATCTGCGGGTCTAAGATACTATCCACTACCGTCGCAGAGGATTCATATTATGCAGACTATGCAACCCTCGAAAAGATTGACTGTAATAATTTCCTGCAAGTAATTCCAAAATTAACATATTTTTTATTAACATTTTAACTTTTTCCATTAGAGGAAAGGCAAGGCATTCGTTACAAATTCCTATTGGATTTTGGTTTTCATTTGAACAATAAAATCCGTTACCTGGACTTAGTTTCAAACACAATAACAATTTTAGGATTTCTTACTTACATGGTTTCGGTCTCGCCTTTGAAATATAAGGTGGCGGGTTCGATCCCCGGTCGTGCCTACACATCTTTCTGTGAACTTTTTCATCTCTGCTCAATATCGGTAAAGAGAAACATTGTGAGTAAACCGTCATCTCTAACTACTAATCATTCGATGACATTTAATATCCATCAACCCTCATTTAGCCAACATCTGTGGATTACGACCTAAACTGGCAAGATAGTTGAGAGAAGATCCGTGCCCAGAAAAGGGATCCTAAAAAGGGTCGAAGTGATAAGTGAGTGAAATACGAGTCTAGTAAAAAGCATCTAGGTTTAAAGCTCACCTGGATTATCCGACAACCAAATAAATAAACGTAACAGAATAAGGCCTCGAACAAATCTATACTTCGACGTCTATCATGTCTGCCTTTCAACGTAAATGTTAATTAAATTGATAAGTTGACGAAAAATAATTTTGTACCACTGTAATTGGAATATGATATAGTGATGTTCCATTTTTAGGGCATGACAGCTATCCTATCCTATGATATCTTCAAAATAAAAACGTAATCCAATTAGAGTCTATTTGTCAATGTCGATAATATTTCGTTTGTACCGGTTAAAGTTTTCGGTTTCGTTATGTTTATAGTTTTCCTAGCTTTTTTATCATATAGGTAAATAGGCTTGGGCTAGGCCACAACTTGCCTGATGTTAAGCAATGATGTAGTCTACGATGGGACACGCTTACCCATTAAATACCAATTCTCGCACCACCGAAATCTTACTATTGCATCACCTGTAAACCTGTAAGCCCCGAGACACGTAAAACTGTCTTGGATCCCGCACGAATTTAATCAGAAAGATAATAGGAGGAGTTGGAAAGTAGGATTGTCCACTTCCCTCCAGGCAAAGCGAGAGACAGCACATGGAAAATGGAGAGGTTTCCTCATCAAAATTGACTAAGCACCACGAATAATGTAATCTAAGGGGACTTATGTGAACTGGTTCCAGTAATAATAATGGCAATATCTTTTGAACGCCCGGAAATTTTCAGCTTTATAGCTTATAGCTACCTATCGGGAACCTTGACAAATTTTGCATACCTCACAGATCAAGTATCAAATTAAGTAGTAATTAAATGCCTTAGTAATTGTTTTTATCAATAAATGTTAAAAATAACTTCTAGGAATTTAATTAGAGTTGCATTGATCAGTTTCGGTTGTCATTTTGCGGTTAACCGGAATTAATCACTCATTCAACACTGGCTGAGTGATCGAAGAACATTTCTGAGAACTTTGTTTTGTTTTGAAGCAAATCTACGATCTTAATTCATTAGTGTTTTGTTTATATTTAGATGCCTACCTACTTACATCATGTTGCAAGTTACACTTAAACTCTATCTAGGTGCCTCTATTTATTCTTATTGTGAAATGGTTTCTTAATCCTGTTTAGTTGTTGTCTTTTTTTTTCATTTTATTATTATTATATTAATCAAAATAACTTTTACTTATAAAATTACTATCTTATAAAATTACCAAATCTTACCTATCTGACGGACAAATATCTATATTTATATTATATAGGTAGGTACACTCCCACTGATGTTATTTTTGAAATCCGATTAAATACTTAGTCTACCCTTCGCAGAATGGCTCGATTTTTGTATTCGTTATTGAAGTTAAGTATCTACTTAGAAAAGTAGGTACTTTTCTAAGTAGATACTTAAATACTTTACTATGTAAAATTGTTTTTAAATGAGCTCAGAAGATAATTGCCAATTATAACATTATTTTGCTAATATCAACAGCAAAAAAATAGGCTAAGTACAGTGAATATATTATAAATTACTGAGAATTCTGACATTGAGATATCTATTTATAGAGAATTCAATGGAATAAAAATATCTATTTGAAATAACGAGTGGAAAGCCTGCTTAAGTTTTTCAAGGGTTTCGTACGTAATGGAAAATAATTATTTCTAGGTAAGTAGTTACATACTTACTGAGTTTAAGTAGGTGCTGTTACTTTGTTAGTCTATTAGATATTTAGGTAGGATGATTTCCATAACGTTTAGACTAGGCTCAATCTCATAGTTTAATTTAGTTAAACATAAAGTATGAAGAAGTTACATCGTCGATTTTTTGGCCAAATTCGAACTGGCTCTCATATGATTACAGTAATGCCATAAATAACGATGCAGAAATTGAATCACGTTTATAAACACAATTATACCTTGTGATACTTTATAAAAGTGTCCGAAAACAACAGTCGCCATAATACATTGACATATTAAGTACCACTATAAAACTGCACGAGACCACCCTGTGTAGCTTGTACCAAGAAATGTCACATCAAAAGACAAGGACATATTTTGGTGACCCGAACAATGTTTAGTATGAATAAAAACTTTCAAGTACCTACGCAACGTAAGAGAAATATATCATTAACTCGTCAAACATAAATCACAGCGAATAAAACCAGTAGTTTGAGATGAGAAAATAATTTGTTTATATAAATTAGGGCCGGTAGATGGAGGCGCGTGGGACGAGGTGAGAGGATGTCGCGGTCACGTGCGCGAACGCAGCCTACGCTGAGCTCGTGCCGCCATTATTTTTAACGGAGTTTAAACGAAACAAAAGCGAGTTTTGTCAGTTTAATTACTGTAGTATTTAAAAATACATGAGGCTGGTATAAACATTCCACACGCCTGTGTATTAGTACCTAAAGTACCCAAAGATGCAACTGGCACTGTCACTAGCCTTCTCTGCTAACAAATAAGGTATTATTTCTACGTGTAAAACTTAAATAAATCGATAAAACGGTAACGACACAGCCTTTTAGTGTAATACCAATAACTTTCTAGTAATCTTTTAATTTTTTGAGTATACATACATATTATCTAAAATAAAAAATAAAATAAGACTAAAAAAGAATAAAGGTAAAAAAAGAAGTATAGTCAGATACCTACTCTAAGAACCTTAGTACCTACTTTACTCCTACTATCCATACTAATTTAATAATAATAATATATTTGGACAATAACACACATGGCCATCTGATCTCAAACTAAGCAGAGCTAGTACTATGGAAACCAGATAACTGATGATATACTACGTAAAATACTTTTCTATTTTTCTTTTGTAAAAACATACTTAAATATAGAAAATTACACCCAGACTAAAAACAAACAAATGTGTTCATCACACAAATGTCTGACTTGGATGGGAATCGAACCCACGAATTAATACGAAAGTTACTCTGTCTGTCTCTTAGGCTTGAACGTCTTAAATACTGAACTGATTTAAATTTGTAACAGATATAGTCTAGTCTAGAGTCTAAGAAAGGTGATAGGTCGCTTTTTATCCTAATACTACCTACGCGAGGCTTCAAAGCTGGTAGTCTATTTTCATTTCAAATTTTAATAATACTGGTATAATAAATAATATACTTAATAATCGCACGAGCGTAATAAATATAAATACTTGTTTATAAACATTTTTTTAATATCATAATTAGTTACTACATCTTACACCCATTTTTTGAGTTACACTCATCTTTCATGTCATCGCCATACAATGGAACTATGAGCGCCATCTAGAATTCACTTTTGAACTGAATTCCTGCGACTGGCCCACACAAGTTTTTACCAGCCAGCCATTTAGATAGTGAGAACCGATGTCGAGAAGAGGGCACCACCGGCATGAAACTGTTACCTTCAGCTTGTTCGTACAGCAAGGTGAGGTACCGGTGCGGTCCCCAACCGCGAGGTGGCGTTGGTGGTTTATATGCTAAAAATAATAACGAAACTTTGTGTAGGAAATAAACTTAACCTAAGATATAAGTTTAAATTCAACTAAAGAATAAAAGGCAGTATGATAACTATTGCTTTTACCTCTGTAATCAATTCCAACGGTTTTACTGGTTTCTTTGGCCTTCAACGCCAGACCCTGAAAGTTTCATTATCTTACATTATTATTTATTAACGATATAATAGGCACATTACACATAAATTTACTTAACAATCTTCATAATGCGTTACTAAGTAGACTGGTACTACTTACAGGTATGTTTGATTTTAACATGTGCAAATAAAATTCTCCTTCTAATTGAGGTGGTGCATCTGGATCTACCATTATCAACGTATAAAACTTTTTCTGGAACGAAAATGTAGAGTCGTGATTAAAGATAATAATAATATGTAATACCTAGCGACCTACACTTGTTTCCTTTCATACGGGAAAATCTTATCGTGAAAACTCCGAAATCATGCGTATGCACTGATAGGCAGGCAATATTCACGGGCACAAAGTAGGTACCAAATATATTAATGTAGGTGATAGCCTAATCAGTCATTTAGTTAACGCGCTAATCTCAGAAACTACTGGTCCGATTTGAAAAATTTTTGCACTGTTGGATACCCCATTTGTTGAGAATGGCTACTTTTTATCCCACTGCGGGGCATGATAAATGTAGTTCACGCGGGCGTTGTTGCGGCGGAAAGCTAGTTTTTCTTAATTGTAAATAAAATTTATCAATATATACCGAATCTGCCATGGCATACTGAAACAATGGTTCGTCCCCAAAGACCTGCTTCGGAAGTAATACATCACAGTTATGATCATTTACTATAGTCCCTCCAACACTTGTAATGTTTAATCCTGTCAGTCTCTCACACCCCTCGAGCACATTTTTCACTTCTGTCACAGGACACGGATTAGTCAACCCATGTGCAACCCTCGTGGCCCACAATGCAGATAATACAGCAGAAAAACGATGAAGGAAATGCATATCTGCGAATTATTCCAATGCACTACTTGAAACTTACTAAAATTGTTGTAACTTCACTGTTCAAAAATAGTAAGGCAAATATCAACAAAAATCCCATAATATTGATTAAGTTATGTGAAACAATAGCTCGTAAAAACAGTTTACAAAAATGGGTACAAAAAGTACTTACTTAAGTACCTACCAAATTAGGTAAGTGTACCGAGTTTGCTACAAAATTTAAATATTTTTTTTAGGAACAAACTAGTAAACGAGTACTTAAGAACCTAGATATGGACTGAACACAAATTTGAGCTAGACGCCACGTACTTTGTGTTAGAAAGGTAGGTATCTTCCTAGGAAGGTAGGTTAGGTATGTAACTACTTGGCTGTGAGCATGTACGTTATTTTTAACCACGACAGCATATGTTCGTTTTCAAAATTGATTCCTAACTATTCTATTGAACCAGCTACTAGTGAGAAGTATTGGACAATTAATATTACTATTCATCAATGAGCCAACCCCGAGCGACATTTGTCCCGCTCCGATACCTATCTGCCTTTATTCGAAAATGGAATTTGGAAACCGACCGTATGCGACATGCGACCGGAATAATTATAGAACCTGGTTATCCGCCTAATTTACAGACATATTTTAAACTATTTATTATTTAAGAGCCTCTCTATAATTTGACCTCTTGGTCATCTTTAGAAAATCAATCCTAAGTACGTCCTTCAAACAAAAAGTATTGTTTATCAAACGGTTCATCAATTTTTTTATGTCATTGTTTAGCTAAATAGAAAATCAAAGTAAAGTAGAAGTCTGTGCAGAAAATTCTGTCCAGCCCTAATCTAGTCTGTGACTGTCTGTGGTTTAGTTTTAGGTTAGGAACAGGTGGAAACAGGACTTTAGCGTATTTTTTGGGAAAATCATTATTTTAGGTGAAAATCTAAAGATTTTAGAACCACCCTGTAACTCTAAATTAGTGATGCCAAGTTACGCTTTATGTGGACAGCTAACAGGACAACGAATGAGTGCTGAAATTTCCGAGCGAATCAGATGTGCTAAATTATGGTGTCAGCGTCACCAGCTCACTTTCAGAGACCCTTACATATATTACAAACCCAAGTTTCAAATCTACAAACTTTTCGTAAGACCTATACTCACTTATGGGTGCGAACTGTGGGATTTAGACGAAGCCAATTCTAAAAGACTGCTGCGTTTCGAATTCAATGTGTTAGTTAATATATTATTATACAAATCTAAATATCCAGAAAGACATCCAAAAAGGTTGAGACCAGACATAAGAAAGGTTTATTATCGATATGGAAGCGCCAATGTTGTGCGACATGTGGAGTTTGAACGAGTGAAATGGCGATGCCTTTTGGAAAACGAAAGAAATTTCTTAAAGAAAAGAAATCGGAGGTCACGCCGCGTACATTGGTGGGACCAACCTGTTAGTACATTCCACCCAAAACCACCAAAAGATGTTTCAAATACGAGAAGTTTAGAGGGAAACCACGGTGAAGATGCTACGAATTAAGACGCTAAAAATCTTGTGCTTGTAATATACGAGTATCATTCTAAATAAAAAAGTAGAGCGCGACGCTACTAATACCTCACCCATTTTTGTAGCTTTCGATTAGAAATAATACGACTGCTCGGAAAATATTTTTATTTATAACAATCATAACTAACAACATGCTTGTCTTCGGTTTTATCTGGTAGTATTTTATTTGACCATAAAGACGAAAATGGTGCATGTGCAGTCAGTAATTGAAACAATAGTATATCAATAGTATACTCATATATTAACAAAAGCAGACTTGTTGATTGGTCATATACCATACTTAAATACGTATTATAGTAACCAACAATAATCCTCCTAGACAATTCGAGACAAACTAGAACCTACTTCCTGCTATATCCTATCCTTTCTACTGATACCTATTGTAAATGCGAACGTTTGTTTATATGTGTCTGTGGATGAAAAACTACTGGATAGATTTGGATAAAAGGCACAGAGATAGGTAGGCTGGAAAAGCACACGGGCTACTTTTTATCCTAAGACTCACCACGCGGACGAAGTCACGGACGAAAGCTAATGGTAAAAAAAGTAAGTAGGTAGGGGATGATACCGAAGTTTTATTGCGCTCATGAAGAAAATTCCTCGTGTCGCTACCTACTATAATATTGGTACTATTAAGTCCTAAATTTTGATCCTTCTGAAGTACCTCGTTTTGTTACGACATTGGCAACAGATCCTGCTATTGAAATGCCTGCAGTTTTCAGATGAACAAGGATATCTACGATATCTACAATGGTTTGCTAATTGACTTTGGTGTTTTTGCTTTAAATAATATTTTACTTTATCACGAGCTCTAGTGAAATATGGAATTGGATTAACAATAACATCTGAAGTGTGAAGGAATCTTTGCAAAGTACGAGCGTATGTTCCGGTAGATTTCTTCCATCGTAGCTCCTGCACTTTCATGTAGCTCGTGACGTCAGTATCAGTGTAGTGTTTGTACAGATAGTTTCTGCTCATAGCACCAAATATACACCGTAGTGCTTGAATTTCTAAATACTTAATGTGGTCATGATATTCTCCAAGCCAGTTGTAAACCAATATTGGTCTCAAGAATATTTTGTATGCTAGTAATTTTTCAGCTGTAGACAAACGTGGGACATTTAAAATTTCGCGTATTTTATTTCTCCAAATTCGAGATAAATGGCTTCTTTGCATTTTACTTTGGAATGCTTTTTGAATTTCTAAATTTTGGCAACTGTAAACAAAGATATTGATGATTATGCCTTGCCATTTAATATGATTTCCTGTTTTAAACAATGGTAAGAAGCAAGCGCCACGATGTCAGCGTAAGCGTTTATATCACAGACTACCACAGCAGACTACTGAGAGAACCTAGCGGTTGTTTATATGCTCTTTGCCACGATGTTGGAACTCTTGCATTGTAGAGTTTTTAAAGAAAAGCGGTTTTAAACAAAGTGACGCAGTTGATTGCTTGTTTACAAGAATCAAAGACCAATTCAAAGTTATTATTGGTCTAATTTGAGTTAGATGCTCCAAGTCCATTCTCTACAAGAATGGACTTGTAGCATCTAAGTCAAAAGAAGCAGGTGATCAATTCATAAACAAACTTAAAACAAAGTTCAAAATAACTAAATCAGCAACATATTTCCTAGGAATGGAAATTAAAGCGGTAACAGGAAGGATTAGCGTAGGCCAAGAACCCTAAACGCAAAAGAACCTAGAGAAATCTAATAAGGTTAACTGCAAAGCCACGCCGACTCCGATAGATAGAGTAGATGTAAAAGGGCAGAATCAAAACATCAAAGACTTTTTTATCGACTAGCAATCGGAGCACTAATATATTTAGCAGTGGGCCTAACATTGCCTGCCTATGCAGTAGGCAAGGCATTTAGAAATTTGGAGACACCGACCATTACCGATGTCGCGCTGGTAAAACGAATCCTCCTTTCAAATAATGGAACCAAAGACAAATGTTTAGTATACAGAAATACTTTAGAGACCCTTAAAGCTCTGATATCGACGAGCTCGGAATACCGACTCAAATTATGGAGGAGGCATACAAACTGCTATCGTGTATAATACTCTTTGCTGCTATCAGCTGGAGAAAAAACATTCGGAGGGTGTTAAAAGTTTACATACAATACTTTTTGACTTTTTATTTTTCTTATGACAGATACATTTGTTCTATTCTCTTGTTTTCTTTGTCGTTGTTATTAAAATACTTTTCTTATTCGCATATGTATTATTTAAATTTATACACAAACTTTAAAAGTGTATAAAAGTTTTTATTATCATACTCTTATTCAACTTAAAACGCTCTACATTAGCATCTCTAATAAGTCTGTGCTCTTTAACTACGTCTTAATCAATGGTGGACATTAATGTACGACAATGACATGACAACAATGTGAATGATGTCATAATTGTCATGTCAATATCGCGCGAATAACTTCAGTCAATGAGTTGCCAATAGGGATGCAACATCTCTCATAAAAATGTAGTAGATAGAACATCAATATTTTGTCCAAAGTGAAACATCAATGTATAGCTATGTCTGAAAACAATCGGTTTATCGTTTGCGTCTCTACAAACTACAAACAAAATAATGGCCGTGGGCGGGCTTACCAGTTAAGAATCTGCTTCGTTTGCATTGTAGAGTGAAAGAGACGGTATTTAGAAAAATATACGCTTGTGATTGAGATAGATATCTCGTTTATGCGAGCAATTCATAGATGACGCTATAAAACATTGCTCATGAAGAACTATGTAACATCGATGTTTTGGATTTTATTTTCAATGTTAGAAAAATCGATGTTGTTGAAAGATACATTGATATATCGTTTCATCCCTATTCGTCAGCTGACGACATTGAAATTGAAATAATCATTGTTGTCAGTCAGATGTCACGATGTGGTTCTATTAATATCAAAGTCGGAAGTTGAAATTGATTTTTTAATACAATACAATTAACAGTAATTTCTATTTTGTAATATAGTACTTACATGAATAAAATAGAGATAGAATAGAACGATTGTAGTTACAGAAAAATGGAGAGCCATCCACTCAACTTGGTAACTATTGACTATTTTAGAGAAAAAAATCAAGGTATGTAAACAAAGCTGTTAAAATGTTTGTTATTGTAGGCACACCAGCAACATCGCCGAGCTGAGGCACATCTAGTTAACAATAGATACGATGAAGCCATGCAATGTCACCATAACGCTGCAGAATTACTTCTAGATGCAATGAAATCAACAACTTCATCTGTGGCGTTAGAATCCATTACATTACAACACAGCTACCACTTAAAACAGAAAGACCTCATCAAAAGCAAAAAAGAACAATATGAACGAGTAAAAAAAGCTATCGAAAATATCAAAGGTTTGGGAAAGGACCCTACATACAATCTTCCTTCAAATGATAGCTCTAAAGTCCAAGTTGCTATTTATCGAACAATAAATGAAGCAGATTCTCTGTTATACACATTACTGAATAAAACTTCAGAACAAGAACAAAGTACAGTGACCAAATTGGATGTAGTAGATGGTAAGAAAAATGAAAAAGGGCAGGATCTAGTTGTAGAAGAGCTTCAAATTTTGAATCAAAACCTACATTCCCTTGTAGAACAATTAGTATTACAGGTTGAAGTACTAAAAGATGAGAACAGCACTCTTAGAGAAAGAATAATTTATTTGGAAAAAGAAAGAGTGAAATATTTAAATCTCTCACCTCAGAATGATCTAGTTCAAAGAAATATTAACAGTCTTCCAATGGTTATTGAAGGTTTATCTAATGATTTTGCACAAAAAATGCCAACTGGTCAAGAATCACAACAAAGTAGGGCTTCAAGTGTTGTTAGAGCTGATACTCTACCTAATTTTGATTTAAGTGCTCTGAAAGATTAACACAACAGTAGTAAGTTCTATTCAGTCAATTTAGTACCTATTTCTAATATATTATTTTAAAATGTTGTTTTGTTATAAATGAAGAAAAATGTATACTTTATTATTTTGGGTATAGTCCTAGTTCATACTTGTTCACATGAATGAATGGCATCCTATTAGTACATGTACAATTATGGTCTTATTCGTAAAAATCTTGTAGGACTCTTTAGTTAAAATAGACTTATAAATGTCAAGATGATAGACAAAGACAAACAAATTATAAACCTATTTTAGCTATAATAAGCTTTTATGATGGTTATGAATATGAGGGTTAGGATACAAGCCTCTACTATACTATACTTAAATTACTATACAGGTACATAATAGATACTTGAGTAGGTACACAGCTGTACACCCCAGTTTGCTTATCTATCAGTTATTTTATTTACCAACCTGCTTCTTGAATTCAAGTAATTTTTTAATGTGCAATAAATAAATATCTGACTGGTAACTGACTTTTCCTGGATTCCTTAGTTTTACCCACAAATAGCATATGTAGTACCACAGTATTCAACCCTTTTTAGTGTCCCACAGTTGGGCATGGGTCGCAAATGATTGTTTATTTCTAAGATATGTTGGTTTCTTCAAAAAAAATTGATGTTTTTCTTTAGCAATTATATTCCAAAGCCGAGTCTAAAATTGCCTCTCTACTGCTCCTCATTCAACTTAATAAGATTTTTGTCTACTAGTCTTACCATTTGTTGATTTTTGACCCCTGACGCACAAACGACGCTACAGGGTGTTATAAGTTGTGTTACAGGTGTTGTCTGTGACATCGTAGCTCCCGAACAGATGAACCAATTTGTTTGAAAGGTGAATTAGGAGTATTCTTAGCAAAAAAGAATTTAAAAGTTATTAAAATTATAATTTAGAGTTAATTTTATTTTTGGGATCCCACATGCAATGACTGCAAGTTACCTGAAACAAAACAATAGTTGGAAGGAATGATCCTTCCAACTATTAATTTGTTTGACGCAACTAGCATTTGTTTTAGGTAACGTGCATGCATACAATTTTCAAAGTACCTATTGTAGGCCCCGATTCTCGCTCTTTAGACATTTATCTCTAATAGCAATGTCGAAAAAGAAATGGAAAAAACATTTATTTTTCGACATTATTTCTTTATAGAGGTAAATGTACATGTATGTACTATACCTTGTATATTTGCAACTTCCAAGCAACTTGTCACTTGTATATCTATCTCCAGTATTACATAAAGTCTATGCCTACCTACAACTACCAGGTTACGGTTTGACCACGAATATACTTAGTGAAGCACTGCGGAAGAATTTTTGTATTTGTAAATTTAACTAGCTTTGTACTCGCGGCGTTGCCTACGCGTTGCGTTGTTAATTAATACGCGCCGCCACTCGTCGATAAGAGCTTATTCAAACTGCTGCTAGTTTCTTCTAAGGTTTACAGTGCTTGATTAAATGTTTGCACAATTAAAAGAAAACATTATTTTATAGATATGTATTGCATATTGGTCTTACATAAAAATAAAATCTTATTCTTGTTTAATGTAAAAATAAACTTCCCAGTTTATATCACACCAGGAATAACTATTCTTACCCCTATAAGGAATCTATACATTAACGATTTAACTAATAATCAATAACATGTCTATATTTGGTAACACATATAATACACAGGGGTTTGCTACCAGTACTATAATTTGCTATTAAATTTTGTTTTAAATTTAGGTACGTACAGTTAGCAAAGAAAGCAGATCGACATGTAGACACGTATTACTGGAAAAAATTGAAATAAACACCTAAAATTGTTAATAGCGTACAAATGGCTCATCATTATTTTTTTTATTTTTGGTGGATATAAAACTAATATAATATGTATACGTTAAGTAAGACAACAGGGATGACTACATGTATTTTTTGTACATCAGATAGATAAATTTAATCTATTGGACACGTATTTTTCTTTTTTGTTTGTAAGGTTTAAGATAACAGCGATACGTCCAATCGAATTCTCGAATGACGTCACTCCTAAGTAAGTTTTATACCTCTTTATGACGTAGTGCACTCCCACTCTGAATGCGTTACATCTTAATATTGTTTCATTTCAATAATGAAACAAAAAATACATGTCTAACATTGTTTGTATAACCTTACTAACCAATTAATACGATTTTGCATACCTTGTCTTCATCCCTATTACACGTTTTACGTAAACATATAACATTAACATGACTGCATGTTGATCTACTTATAATTCTGAGGTTTATTTCTAATGACATTATGACCACGATCTATTTACAAATACATACGACTATTGAAAGCTCATTTTATTGTTTCTCCTGAATATTATTACTGGACAGTATGAACCAATCTATTACAACTACATAGTTTTGACTTTACACTGAGCATGGTTTATTTTTTGGCTAATATTATAAGGTTAAATATAATTTTTAACATGACAGTGTAAAAATAACTGTAAATAACTTATTTTAACATCAATAAAGCCAATTCAAGACATTTTGTAAAGGTTTTTATAAGACATACCTACATTGAAATAGTTTAACAACAATTACAAATGAGATGAGCAAAGTGGTCTAATTAAAAAGTTAAAAGCGGATGAAAGAGAGCAGGAAATTTAAACAAAAGTGAATAATGAGAACTTAGTTGCATGAGAATACAAGATCTTTAGTAATCGAGATTGATAATTCTGAGTGTATAATATTATATTATAACTTGCCGTGGATTCTACATCCTATGGGTATTATTATTAACAGAACAGGCTTTTATTTTTAAATTCTTTCCTCAATAACAAAGCATCAGGTATTATTTAATATACAGAGGCCTAACACTTACAAGAAGGCAGATGATACAACGTACTTGAACAATTTCTAAGGCAAGTGGGTTCTAGTCAATTTAAAAATACTAGTATAAGTTCCCACCAAAATAACAATCATTTACCTAACCAATACATTAAACTAAATTATCTAGGTTCCACACCATAAACTCCATTTAAGGCAATAACTAAAGAATTCAACTCCATAATTTTAAAGCATTTCAAGAATAGGACATGAATAGGCACTAAAATGGCTAATCACCTGCCAAGCAAGTAGTTTTATCTCACAACCACAAATATACATACAAAAAAGTAGGTAGGCACCTATGTATATTATTATATTGTTATCCAAGCCTTAATCACTGGACATCTTATTTAAATAAAACAGGCGACACTAAGCCAAAGCTTGTTAATGACAAATAAGGCCTAGGTGAGTTTATGTTAGAAAAATATTGATCACATCATAGTTTAACTTAAAATAATAACTTAATCTATAAATATTCCTATTATTAGTAAAAAATCAAACGATATTTACGTAGCATTTGAAATTTCATGGGTCACTATATAGAATCTGAATTGCCTAAATAGCGTTTAGTGGACAGTTTAAATTTCTGAATATACTACCTAAACTTTTCGTGCCTAAATAAAGCTAAAAAATTAAATTAATAAATACTGAAGAACAAAAATTAGACAACATCAATACTTGTAAAATATAAAATGTAACATCCTTCAAGGCGTGTATGGAGGTGGTGGTGGAAGTACTGAAAGGTCATCAAATGGGAAATATTGTTCTGTACCAAGCACTGGAGGGGCGTAAGATCTTTGCAAGGTTGGCGGATAATCGGCACTGGGCGTGTAAGGCGGTAGCGTGGGGACTGCAGGCGTGGGACCTACGCTATGAGCTTCAAAACCATCCCAATCTTCCATTAAGTTCCTTCTCTGAATGTCTTCGTCGCTAGAGAGAGGCGCGCCCCACAAGTTAGCAGCGGATGCTAATAATGCTAGGGCACCTGAAATACAACCAAAGTGCTAATTAACAGACTGAGTGATTATTAAACACGTCATTCGGCAAAAGGTATTTATAGCTAAGGAAACAACATTGCACTTTAGCAGATATTATTCATAAAACTTGTAACACATCTAGAAGCCCACCAAGGCCTTTAAATGCGTTTTAAGTTTTAATAATAAAATATGTACAATAAAATTAATAACAAATATTGTTTAGCAATTTCTTTACGAAATCTCAACCTAAATTAGAAATAAAATGAATTAAACTCTAACCTAAACTAATGTGTAAAAAAACCTTCCACATCATTATTTTCCGGGAACATACCCAGAAGGCTAGCAGTATTGCCACGTTAGATAGCAATATTGATACATTGCCCAAGATACAAACCAGCCTTCTGGTTATGTGTGTTGTGAACTAGGTTTTATTGTGATTTAATGCATATTATAAAATTTCAGACTATTTAATGGATAAAAATGTTTGGAATTAAGTTGCTTTAATATAACACACTAACCAAAATGTAATTGTATTTCATTTTAAAAAAAGCTTCCTGAGTATTTTAGCAGTGTTTCTCAGTAGTTACTAGTCCATTCACTGCATGGTAGGAAAAGAAATTGGACTACTTTTATATATAGTCTTGCATCTCAATAAAATAAAACTATTTTCATTTTCATGTATGTAAAATACTTATTCTCAAAATAATAGAATAAACTACTGACCTGCCCCTGTGATTGTGTAGAAGCCATACTCATAATCCACTTGTATGGTGTTTGGATCACTGTTGTTTGCATTCCCCAACACAACAGTTGTGTAATAGCAAACACCTACAATTGCAATCACCCAGAAAACACACAATATGCTGGGTACAGCATTCCTCCGCAGCATCTTAATAGCTCTGCTATTAAGGCTGGTCAGGTTTATCAGTGTACCAATGCAGGAACAGAGAAGTACCATAAAGCATAGCAGTATGAGTACTCTCATTAATGTTATTATCTCTGGTGTAGTGCAAGGAGATTGGCCTGAAAATAAGTTTCTCGTAATATAACATGTTGTACTTAAATAATATTGGAAGCAACATAATCTAGTTGTGTTATCAAAATTAAATTCTTTAGCTCATTCTATCATATGCATCATGACCAGTGGTGGCAGCCTCACCTATGAAATATAAGGTTGCAGATTTGTCTTCTGATTGTGCTCAAACATCTTTGGGTAAATTGCTTCATCACCACTGCTCTATATCAGTGAAGGAAAACATTGTGAGAAAACCAGCAAGTCTAAAAACTCATCATTCGAGGGCATGTGACATCCACCATTTCGTTCTTGGCTAGGGTGAGTGGGTTAAGGTATAAACTCTTTCAACTTGCAAGATAGTTGAGAAAAGACTAGTGCAGTGGAACACTAAAAAAGGGTTGAAGTGATACTAACTTAAACATGCATAGCTATAAAATTTATTAAGGGCCTAACACATCATTTTTATTGTAAAATTAAATTGTCATGTTTGAAACACTTAGGATACACTGTATAATTAATAAAAAAAGGCTTTGCAGTTGTTAACAATGTCAGAACTACCAAAACACTACTTTTCAGTACAACCAAACCGTTTTATGTGTAATGGAATACTCTAAAATCTTCTGACTTTATTAAAAATAAATATGACAGTCATTAGTTAGAAAATTTTAAACTTTGTGAGGTTAGATACATAAGACCTTTAATTAGGTGAATTGTATAATTAAAATCGCTAAAATGTGGTTCTGACATTGTTAAACGCTAGGGTTGATGGAATTCGTTCATGGGAAATACCCACCTACCCAAGCAAATGGGATGGGTCGCTAGTAGGTTTTAATAGCTGACCCAATTAGAACTCCTGGCACTTCTGTCCATTGAGTCATCACAGTGTACAAAACACTGTAATGACTCAATGGACAGTGGATGATGGACTCAGGTTATAGATTTAAGTCTTTTATAGGCCTATAAACTAATACTTAACTAAGTATAAGTTACAAATAGTGCATTCAATTGTTTTGAAAAAAATATTTTTTTGTGATAAATGGAAAGATCCATAAGTTTATAACAAAACATTTTGTTTTTTCGTTTTTTTCGCAGTAGTTCAAAAGTTATTTAAAAATAATAATTAATTTTTGATTCCAGTACCAAAGACACGCCGACCGCTCCCGAACAAACCCGAGCGCGTGTGACGCCATAATGTTAGTTTTCATTCATTGCAGTTGGTTTCCCAGGTTGTAACTGGAGACCACAAAGTGGGGCACAGTTTAAGACAGCATATACTGTTATTAAATGGCTATAACATTATAACATTATATTTTTTGTCAAAAACCCAATTATACACAAGTCAAAATGACACCCATTTTTTGGGGTGTTAAAATCAATACTGTAAAAAACTACATAAAATCAAGTTACCATTAAAATCCAATGTATTGAGTGGAGAGTTAACAATAGGATCCTGTTCATCATCATCATCAAAAGAGAAGAACTGTATCAACGCCAGACTTTGGGTGCAATGTAGGCCTTTGATTCGGAACCAACTTGGTTGGACTAATGCAGCACAGGTAAGCAGAAAAGTAGACAAATTGAAAAGAGCAGCTATCTTGTTTAATTCCTTGTCTCTGATTGTGAATGGAAATTTGAATCCTGTAAGGGTAACAAAAACAGTTGTTTAAAATTAATCTATGTGAGGAAAACTAAAATTTGAGGTAAGGAAAATGAACTTCTTTTAGGTACTAACAGGTTTAATTCTAGGTATATGCTGCTACAAAGCTAAAAATTATTATATTGAAACTGTATTTAGCATGCCTATAGTCAGTTAATACTGTCTGGAAGCTATAAATAGTGGCACACCTTTGAGGAGGCGTGTCGTCGAGGGAGGTCTAATAGGCTATAGTTACTTAGGTAATATTGTTTATCCTACACCTACCTAGCGTATAGATGGTTAATTTATACCGTATAGCGTAATACTAGATAGAGTTGTATAATAACATTAAGTCACGGAAAAGGTCACTTACAATGCGTAAACTGCTACCGAAACCAAACCATTATAACGATCAATATATATAATACAATTATTGAGCCTTAAGTATGAAACGTAATACCCAAATATAGATTTATACAATAATTACGTTAGAATAGCTATAAACCCAGAAAAATAATTAATGTAAGCAACGTCAAAGTTACCTCGGATCCATGATAAACACCCCATTATGTTGCACTTATCATTTGAACTATACACCTCTTATTATTGGCAGCGATTACTTTATCAATACTGTAATTAATGATTGGGAAAAACGCTTCCTCTAATTATTTGCAATTTAAATCGCAGTGAGTCGTCTCAAACAAACTCATGATATTTTTTTATTGACAATGACATTTTTACAGATTATAAACGTATTGATTGACAGTTATTTGTTGACAGTTATTTGACTTTGACAGCTATTTACCATCGACAATCAAACTGCTAAGCGCCGTTTTGAGGACAATGTGGATTATTCTGAGCTAGCAAAATAATTCTGATCTTTTGCAAGCTTATTTAAATAGTTCAATTATTGCGATCATAATTATTTTGGAGGTAATACGTAAGCCTTTCCAAAATTCACTTAGGTGCTGTGGATCATATCAAAATTATTTTTAACCAAATCCATAATTACTCTCTTCCTGACGGACGATACTTGGTGCCAAGCTTCCCTTGCTATCCGTCATGGGGAAGTTGGCATACGCAAAATTTCTTCAGTTTCTCTTTCGGCATTTTTTCTTCATCACACCCATTTCTTTCTTCGCCATCCCCCATTTCTCAATTCTTTGATCAGATTGTATTACCGTTCCTTGAGCTGTCCAGACGGATAATTACCACCTCAGACAACCCAAGAAGTAGGTAGTACGTAGGTACTTCTGCGTAGCGTTTTTGTACCCTGCTCCCAGGCAGTCACATATTATATGCGGTTTTTTTATTAGTAAATTTCAATTTTATTTTTGTTTAAGAAGAAAGAAGAAAGAAGAAAAAAAAAAAATATAATATCTACAGTCGTCAGAATTATCTACGTAGGTACCTGATGTGGTTTTCGAGAAAATCCACAAAAAATAAAGTATTTTCATTTGTCATACCGAGATAACTTGTGACATGTTAATTGTAATGTTATTATACTCTTAACGTAACCTTTTTTAATTCTGATTATATATTTTTACTTCTTTAAAAAAATCAAAAAAAAAATCAAAGTTAAGTTCCTCAAAGTTATTCTAAAAAGTAGGTAGTCATCTAGCATTTAACATCATATCACAAACAATATCTATCGGAAATTATATAATTTTCCAAGTTTTTGTTGCGAATGTACTTGATAGATTTAAAATAATTTATATGTTAATGCTTAAACACACACAGCCATAACAGATTAATAAAAAGAGTATCGAGATAACCAAGTAGAAAAATAAAGTCAATTAAAGGCAAGAGAGTATTGGCAGACTATCAGAACTCTCTTAGGTGCTTAAAATTTATATTTTCTAAACACAATGCAAGCACAAAAGATCAATACAATACTTGGTGACTAAAATAACCATACTTACAAAATAAAAAAAACTAAAATTTTGGAGATTAACTTGCTGTTCGCATTTTTGCAGTAAAACGTCGTATTTTCATACCTAACCGCTTTTGTGCGCTGCCGCTGGTACTTTATCAAGTAATATGTCTAAGCGATAAAAAAGCATCGTTGCCAGCTCGCTATCTATTAAAGGTAGGAAAAAATCGCCTGCATCACAACCTCTCCTCTGTCACAAATATCTAGGTCTCCCCTACTCTTTTATATCGCACATATGAATAGAAAATCAATGAGGGCACCACTCGAAATGAAAACGTATCGTTTCTGAAATTCTCGAATTCTAATTTCAAATGTCGCACTGTAGATAATATGTAGGCGCCTAGCCTACATGCCATACCGTGATTGTGTCCGAAAATAGATGACAAACTCTCACGCTGTCCTAGGCCGGAGGCGCTGACACTTCTTTACACTACAGAGATATCTTTGTTTGTACGGGTTACTTTGTCATCCGAACACTACCTAGGTATTCTGTTAAATATGTAGCTCTTTTTCAAGTATCACGGCATGTGGGTCGACTTTTCCTAGTTTTCAGTTTATAGCGAGCCGTTTCGTGAACATACATTTTGTTCAACGATGAAAGACGAACAAAATACAACCACAAAATCATTACTCAATAATTGTTTTTTAATACAATGGATCAACACAGTGCTTCTGATTTTAGAATAATTTAAATTAATTAGCTGTGTGCACGGTGTCTGAATTTTATTACAAAATGGAGGCAGATTACATTAACGTCGACTACTTTTTCATCCACAATACAACTTTTAATAATAACTCATTCCAAAATTCGTCTGTCGTGGAGACAGTTTGCTTCTCAGCTAACTTTTATTATAACTCAAGTTTTGAAATTGCTGCAGCATCTCCAGACTGGGAAGCATTGACTATCATTTTAATATTATCGATGGTAATTTTGGTAACAATTTTTGGAAATATTCTCGTGATTCTAGGAGTGTTCACATACAAGCCCTTAAGAAAAGTGCAAAATTTTTTCATCGTTTCTTTAGCTGCTGCCGATCTGGCAGTCGCAGTGTTAGTGATGCCATTAAACGTAGCCTACATGACTTTAGGAAGATGGCTATGGGGAAAGCAGCTGTGCAAAATGTGGTTAACTTGCGATATAATGTCTTGCACCTCTTCGATATTGAACCTTTGTGCTATTGCACTGGATAGATATTGGGCAATAACAGATCCTATTAACTACGCCAGCAAGAGGACATTAAAGAGAGTGATTTGCCAAATTATTGGAGTATGGATTTTGTCATTGGTAATTAGTTCTCCGCCGATTTTGGGTTGGAACGATTGGCCAGATGAGTTTATTGTGGACACTCCTTGCCAGCTGACATCTGAACGGGGCTACGTAGTTTATTCGTCACTCGGATCGTTCTTTATTCCGCTTATTATAATGACAATCGTTTATATCAAAATATTTGTGGCCGCTAAACAACGATTGAGAAAACGCGCACTCGTGACTCGCATTCAACGTAATAATCCTGTGTTACTGCTGGAAAATCCAGACAACCGAGAAATATCAGAAAATGAATCACTCAGCGGAGAAAGCATCAAAAGGTACCAAAGAAAAGCATTTATCGATATAAAGAAAAACTTTTTTATACCTTTTCTTTTACTTAATGATCCAGTGTCTCGGCAGACTATTGAATCAAACATGAAGGAAATCCAATCTAACACATCGACCAATAGTTGTGGCAACTATAAAACAAAGGTTGGTTCTGTAAATCAATTGAATGATAAAAATATGGCACAAGAAAAGTCGTTACTAGCAGCTGTGAATTCGAGTGGCGATGTGGTCAGTCGGTTTATTGAACAGAAACAAAAGATTTCATTGTCGAAGGAGCGCAGAGCGGCGCGGACATTAGGCATCATTATGGGTGTGTTTGTGGTCTGTTGGCTGCCATTTTTCATAATGTACATAATTTTACCATTTTGCTCATCGTGTTGTCCAAGTTTGAACCTTATTAATATTATTACATGGTTGGGTTATGTGAATTCTACTGTCAATCCGTTGATCTATACAATATTCAACGTAGAATTTCGAAAAGCTTTCAAAAAATTGTTGGGACTTGTCTAGAATATTTAAATACCAAGTTTTGACATATAAATTAGGTTGTTATGTGTGAGTAGGTACTTAATGCTAACCTATTTGTAATGTTTTAGGATGTAAAGCAGACTGATACTCGTAAGTAAGGTTATCTCTAGGTACGTACCTACGAACATCCGTCTGCTTTACTTTGCCGTTATTTTGTGTACATAAAAGACTAAGTCAATTTGCAGATTCAAATTGAATCTGAAAGGCGTGTTTACTTTTCAAAGTTGAACTCTTAGATGAATTGAAACGTAACATGTATGAAATTAAATGAAAATAATAATTATGTATAACATAGAGTAGAGGCATCTAGGCCGAGATGACGCGTATACGACGTAGTATGCTTGATAACAGTGTTGACGGTACTTAACAACTGGCTTGAGTTGAGTCAGCCACTCACACGACATATGCATATTTTCTTAACAACGACTGTTTTAAAAACCCTACTAAGTCCATTCTGTTTTAGTTCAACAACATAAGTAGGTATCTAAATGTCTATGGTAAAACTTAATTCATGTTCATTCATCAGCTGTGTGGAGTATTTACTTAAGTACAATTTATGTAAAAAGAATTTAAATATAGCTGAAGAATACAATACATGAGTAGGTACAGTACGAGTTAACGTACTAAGAATAAGGCCTAATTAGTAAATAAAATAAACTTAAGTAGATATGTAGAAATTAATTAGGTGCTCCTTGTGTATGATAGATTACCATAGTGACATTTATATGAACTGCATTGCTTTTGAATTATGACTGCAGACATAGGTAGTTACTAATAATAATTAATTGCGGAGAAGTAGCCAGTAAATTATCGCTATCAATCACGTCTGTATGTCAGCGCATCAAATGTTGGAGACGTATTCATGATAAATTGCTCTTGCCCTTGAACAGACTGTTTTTGATTTCCTGCTTTTAATTACTAACCTGAGTGCCTATTGTTAATGTATTCTAGTCAAAAAAGTTTGCGTAAACGTGTATGGAATTTTAGCAGCGCCTAGCCTGGCGGAATATCTACCTTCTAAAAGAAATCATTTTTTGCCATACACATTGACGTTTACGTTACAGGTTCACTAAGACGGAGTCGCTGAGTTCTATCCTTTGAACCCCTGATGCTTAGACTACTTGGTATTATAAGTTTAACGTGTCTCTGTGCGTGTCTATCTGTAAGAACGTTGCTCCCGAGAACAGATGAGTCGATGATTTGTTTGTGTATGTTTAAAAGGTGAATAAGTGAAGTGTCCTTAGCGAAAAAAAATAAAGGTCGGGCTGTGGCGAAGGGTGGAAATTTGGAAAAGGGAAGAAGGAGCAAATTAAATGACAAGTATTTCATGGTTACTTCGCTGACTTTCAATGTTACTAAGTAGTACGTACTGCATTTTTTATGCTATTCAAAACTTTTAGGCGTTACATAAATTTAATTTAGTACGTTAAATTGACCAAATCCTAAAGGGAAGCCAGTGGGTAGCGTGTTATATGGACTCTTCGCCAGTGAGGTCGGGGGTTATTATATTTTAAACTCAGAGTTATTATCTCACGCAAATTGTCCAAATAAAATAAACTGCTTACAAATGTAGTGTACATCAACAACATAAAAAAGTGTGTGCCAAGAAGTTAACTAGATCTGATTTAAAACACGGTAAAATTATGAAGCAAAGCCAAACGAAGTTTTCTGAAAAAGTCTAAATGTAAACAAATATTTTATACAATGAAATTAATATTCAAGTAACGAAACAAACAAATACCTATACCACGAATGGATAAACCTAATTGGAGTTCCGCAACCCATGAATCAAATTTTAGACGTGAATATCTACTGGTACCAAGGTACGTAGAATTATTCCCAGGTAGAATACCTATATACGATTTGGGAGCAGCTGCCGTTAGCGCCCAATGCATACTAATTTGTATGGAAAATCCGAATTGCAGATAGCTTTGTGAGGCCTCTGCAGCCCATAGGAAAGTAGGTGCTTAATTATTTGCTTTAATATTTTGCAAGACTAAATTATCCACACCACTTGGTTAGTGGCCACCTTAAATTAAATGATTAACTATGTAGTACATAATTAGGTGCCTAAGGTCTATCAGTAGAAGATTAATGAATTTATGTGTTTAAATAGCCTTGTCTATGTCTAAGTGTCTAATGATACTTTGGCTACTACCCAGCACAATAGGTAGGTTTATTTTTATAAATTGTATTTTAATCCCTACCCAACATACATATCAATATTAATCTAATAATAGGTATATTATCTGTGATATAAATCCTCACATTATTTGCTGTAGCATTAATAATTATCAATGACGTTTCTTGTAATATTTAGTAAGTATTTTTTTTAAATTACATTGTTTCTGCAACTGAATAGCTTTGTATTTAGAGCTCGTGAAGTGTAAATTATTTCAGTAACGACGACTATGGCTTGCATTTCCTGTAGTTATGCAGACATTCCAACCGCACGTCACGCCACTGGCTTTATGCAAATTTCGTCTACAGGAAGCGCACTTGGGCTACAAATGCTACAATCCTTTGTTATCCTTACACACGTTCAAAGTGGAACGTCAAACACTTCGATCAGTTTAATTTTGAGACAAAATTTATGTCAAATATAACGTAATTATCGTGTTCTGCTGTAGATAACAAAAGAAAATAATAATTTCCTCGCCCGAGTCACACTTCACTAGTAAGCACATAACGATTTCGTCACGTGGGTATTCTATTTTTTAAATAAGTCATAATTAAAGATTCTCCGTACCGTTTGGTGAAGTAAGAAGAAGAAAAGAAGTAAGAAGAAGTACCTGACTTTACGTAAAATAAATTGTAAAACGACTAAAATTTATGACCCTATGAGGGTGCTTGCAGAAGGTACAGAATTCTCTCAAGCTTAATAACTATAAGTGGTGTCTCCGTATTACAAGTACCTACATTCTAATCGCTGAGTTTTAATTTAGAGCAAACATTAAATATCGTTTAGGAGGCTATTAAAAAGATAAGCTAGGTTTGTCGTGAAGGTTTGGGAGCAAAATAACGTCCGGAACTTTAATGCTGCAGAAGTCTGTGGAACATTTTCTAAAAGCTAAGAAGTTGTGCAAATAGCTACATCAGCAATGTTTTTCACAGAATTTTCTTTGAAAACATAGCTGATAATGTTGATCAATCGTACAATTTTTACAATAGTTTTTAATTTTTTTATTGCTTTGTGGAGGTTTAGAGAGAGTTTTGAAGTGAACGTATCTGTAATGTAGTGTTATGTTATTACTTATCTGTGATTCGTAAAATAGCTATGTAGAGTAGATCCTATAAGATGTAGGTAAGTGCCTATTTTGTTAAAACTCGTAAATACACTGGGTAGGTTCTAGAATATGCAGTAGTAGTAGTCGTAGACAAAAATAAAAACATAATACTTAGTCTTCTCCTTACCTAGTACCCATCAATATGAAGCATAATTGTCTTTTGTATCCCTAAATTGATTTTTGATTATATATTGCTTAAAACAGTCAAGTATATATACGTACATTTCACTTTGCTAAACTAATAATTTAACAAGAAACCATAGTTGTAACTGTAACTGAACCTGTAGCTAAATCTCTGACTTCCTAAACCTAAAACTTCTGAAGCTATAAAATCTACTCAACCGAGCAGAGCTTGCACTATTTGTTAGACAAACCGAATGTATTTCAGGCACTTTCACCAACTACTTACTTTGTGGTGTCAGACTCTAAATGTCGTTAATTCTAAAACTGTTGTGCTTTAAGTGTAAATTCACGAGCTACTATATGTTGCAATAAACTAAAGAATACAAGTAGTTTGATTTACAACCTTTTACCGCTTTGATAACTTTAACATTAAATGTTTTGATTACCTTAGTGTAGGTACTCCCTTAGTTGAACTCTACTTAGGTTTGCAATGCAGACTTGTTAGATATTATCAGACGAACTCGTATGATATAAATTCTAGATACTATTGTTGATAGCGCCAATTTTACTACGCTGTCTACTTTATTTCAACAAGAATAAAGAACCATTATTCTTGTATGTTTGGAATGAAAAATGGTTTACTATTTACGATGTCATCAACATCCATCATAATAATGTTTGTTTTGCTAAATTAAAACGTTAAGCAAGGTGATGCTATATACATACGACCACAGTGTGCCTAAATTAATGCCTAAGTGCATGTACTCACTGTACAATTAAATGTGTTGTAGTTTTCCAATCATTTGTGCAATCAGAGAGTCGACCGCTTTTCGCGGTAGCTACTTTTGACCTGACCTCTTAATTGTGGCTGACCGCATCAAAATTGTACATGGTCCGCCCGGCTAGCCGAATAGTGCGTGCGTGACCTAAGATGTTTCGGTAATCTTTACTATCAGTAATATGTATCTCTGGCATCATTTAGTTTAGGTTCCGACCAGATGGCTGAAACTACGCTCGTTATTAACAGTTAGCCGCACGATTAGGTTTCTTCTCGTTCGTTTGAAGTGCTTTATCTAGTTTCACTGTTCTTGACATTAAACTACTTACGAAATGAGTAGGTAAGTTGTGCTACTTCAACTCTATGGATGCGGTTGGTAGTATAGTATCTTGACGAAGTATAGGTAGGTAACTCGTAGGAAGTAAAACTACGTTTACTACAATCCTTTGGTGACCCACTGCTGGGCAAGGGTCCTTTCTCAACTATCTTACGAGTTGAAAGAGTTTAAGCCTAAATCCACACACTGGCCAAGAGCGATTTAATGTCACAAGTGCTTGAATGATTAGTTCTGAGACAAGCCTGTTTCCTCATGATGATTTTCTTTACTAATATTGAGCAGCAGCAATAAAATAATTCACACAAAGATGTGTGGGCACGACCGGGGATCAAACCCGTGACCTTATATTTCAAAGGCTAGGCCGTTACCGCTACGCCACCGCTGCTCTACCTATTCATGTTGTTTGCCTTTAGGAGCTAAGATGCAACGTTAATCAAACCAAACATTAGGTACCATTTTGTCTCATATGCCTTCACTAAATTATAAATCCTTACTTCAATTAGTTCTGTCACAAGTTTCTCTAACGAACTTAAGAGGACCTCATTGAAATTCTGATCACTGTGTTTCCATGAAATACGTCTGCATTTCTAAGACACTTGTGCAACTACCTACCTTATAGTAACTAAGTGCTATTATGTTCCTACACTCCTGCAGTTACTTGAAAGGTATTTCACAGACATCTTAGAACGTAAATATCTATACATAGGAATAGACTCTATTGTATTCTATTTTAAGTAAATCTTTTTGCCATTATCTTGAGAAATTTGCAAATAAAAAAGTGTTTTTGTAGATTTATTTTTAGTGAGTAAACCTATGTTATCTTTGTAAAAATATGCGCACACTTCACCCGAATGACTCTACATAATGTCTTGTATGAATATAGAAACTTTTTGAAATTGTAGTGGTTTGTGTTGTCATTACTGAAAAGATACCTACCTACTAGACGCCACTTTGAGCCAATAATGTATGAAGTTGTTATGATAAATAATCGTAATCGTCAAAAGTTGGCGGGGTATCGGGAGAGATAACTACCTTGCGTGTTGGGACATTTTTTCATTTCTAACAGAATATATTATGTGGTCTGACAACCTCTTTTCGATTCTTTCACCGCTCGTGTCAGTTTACCCGTTTCAATGGATTGAGAATATATAAGTTCTGAAGTACGTGAGTGTGTGGCCTCACGTACTTGTCTAGTTGCTAATGATTAGATGAATAGCTAGATTTTGGCTACAAGGAGTTTATTTATTGTTATCAAACATCAGAAAGTGCAATAATAAAAACAATCACTGGCATAATTAGACCAAATATTTTACTTATACCAACTGACATGAACATTAATTAAAAAATTCCAGCTTAAAACATAATTCATGTTACTAACACAATAGTAACTAAATTTATTTCAGTCAGCGCAATAAATATCTAAATAAAAGAATAATGAAATGCCGTGTTCAAATTTAAACAACGATATTCATAATTCAATTTCGTTATGAAAAAAGTTTAAAATGTTTATGAGTCAGTATAACGATTGTATTTTATTCTGAATATTATATATGTTCATGCGAATGAATTACCTAAATAATATGTAGACACTACTGGCTACCTATAGATAAGTAATAAAAGTGCTTGTGAACCTATCCAAATAGCATACCTAAATTAATACCCAGAGTAACTTATGATGGAGTACCTAGATCTATTTTATTGTATAATCTCCAAAGCAGTGGTAGGTATATTAATTGACATAAAAATATATAGATAATACGTATATGGGTTGGACTTCACCTTTCACCTGTTTTGTACAAGCAAACATAGTCTTTTCCCCTAAAATTTACCAAAAATGTAGCACTGCAAAGTTGTACGGAGCGAACATTAGTTATGATTTTATTTAAATAAAATTAGCGGCATCTATCTACGCTCTTATACTGGATATAAGTGCCGTCAGTTCTGTTAAAATTACTGTAATTTGAGCCAATTTCCTGAAGTGGTTGAAGGTTGAAGGTTTCAATGCTTTAATAACTACTTTACTAACTCATTTAAAGAAAAGAATATAAACTTTATTGTAACCCTCGGAACGTTCATTATTTATGATTACGTTTTGTTTATTTGATTGAAGACTACAATTTGTGAATATAAATTGTAACTACCACAGTACCTACGAGTACCCACCATTAGACACTGCTCGGGCAGAATGAATAAAGCGGTCAAGGTAGAGTCAGCTTCCCTTGTTAACCTTTCCGTAGGTTCCGCGTCAAATACCCGTAGTATGTTGTCAAGCGGGACCACATATCAAGTGCCACCGTTATAGATGTGTGTTTTGTTTAAAATAATACTGCTATAAATATACAATATACTTGGAGAGTACGCCTGAAGGCTTTTCTTCAAAAGATTCAGGAGCGTATCACCCACAACCCTAGTGAAACATCCATTGTAAGACCAAAATGTGTTTATATCGCAGCAGGTGGAGTTCAACAATGCGAACGTATGTATGGGTACCAAAATTATTTACGTTTCTGAGACTCAGAACCACAAGTAACTAGTAGAATAATAAATATTTTGTTACTATATATTATTATATTATTATCAAACGAATGAAACGAAGATGAACGAAATTCTACGAACGTGCTACAGATTTCGTAGCAGTTTCGTAGCAACTAACTACCTTTACGCCCTGTGGTTATCTACGTACTATATATGTACCTGAACCTTTAGAAAAGAAAATAAAATGTGGTATAAAAGAAAATCCATTCTTGAGAACTACATTAGACTATAATGTTCGAAAGGATTGAATACGTAGGTACTTAGTTACATTACGCCACCGAAACGAGATGTCAGTAATAGGACTATGAAGCATTAGTCAAACATGTCTTAAACCACTATAATAAATGATCCACAGCTACATGTCAACGGCAGCAAGTTTCAACATGAAGTACTTTATCGAGATAAGCCTTCACCTTGAGTAAGAATAAGACAGTAAAACGTACTTCTCTATCCTGAAAATAGTAAAAAACTGGTATATATATATATATATATATATATATATATATATATATATATATATATATATATATATATATATATATATATCAACCCTTACATAACCAAGACACTTCTCTCTTAAAACACGTGCCCAGCCGTAGGACAATAGGATTATTTTATTACTATACCTACCTATGAACACTTTTAGAGACCAACTTTCTACTAAGTAACGAAATCTACCTACGTAACGTTTACTTAGAAACTTAATTAATGTCACAATCATGTGGCTGGATCATGTTTAATTAGAGGTACCTAGAGTCATACAAAGTTTAGGAGTTTCGTTCAATATTTGATGTGTGCGCTGCCTACTTACCTACCCAGTAAGTAAGAAGATAAAAAACTAAAGTTTTCCACATAACGCAAAGGATTAGCAAGCTGAAGTGGCAGTAGGTTGGTCATATCTCTCAAAGAACTGGCAATCGCTGGGGTAAGCGAGTTCTTGGCAAACGTAGTGTAGGACGCCCGTCAGCTAAGTGGAGGGACGATTTGTGAAAAAAAGCCGGCAGTAGCTGGATGCAATAAGCCGAAGACAGGGTGAAATGGCGTTTATTGGGAGACGCCTATGTCCAGCTGCGGACTGCTATTGGCCGTAAAGATGATGATGATTAAGCGGCATAGAAATAGAATTAAACAATTTTTTTTTTCGAGGCTGGGAAGTAGGTACAGCATCTCTACTAACGAAACATCTCATATTCAATTCACACGGCATGGACTGAGAGCTTTAAATTATATGCTCTATCTAATCTATCTATGCCTAAGTATCTAATCGTAAGACAGAGTATCAGTATGTGAGTGCGAGTGATGAGGACTACTTAATTGTCACTGTCATAACCGTAACTAAGGTTGACTCTAAGAGGTTGGCTCTAATACTAGCCAACCTCTTATTACTCATACTTGTATTAGTACGTATATAATACAAAGTAATATTGTACCTTGTACCTTTCGTAACGATCCACTGAATCACTGGAAGGCGTGGCAACAATAAATCTAAAATCGACTGATATTAACTAACAATAGCAATTATTTGTTCAGAAATAGTTATAGTTGTTACGTATAATAAGTTTTACTTTCTGTATGTACAAATAAAGTTATACGTCTTGAAGATAAGTAGGTAATATGTATGTAAGCACTTTTATGACGGCGCGTAAGTATGTATTATTATTTATTTATTTGGCCCCTCAACAATGTGTAAACTTTTACAATAACCTATTATAACATAATCAACATTTGTAAGGTATCTATGTTTAAAAAGGATTTACGTACCTACCTATTTACTAAATTTAAGAAAGAAGACTTACATAATCATCTTAATCAATCTTGAGACGGTTTTAATAATCAAATTCAAATTGTAAAACACACTCAATGAACCTTCGAGATAGCTTGACATCTTATTATCCTACTTTTCCTACATTGAAAAGCTTTGTAACGGATTTAAACTTGACAGCATAAAACGTGGGTACACAGTCATTTTCCCGTGAGTCCCCGTCTAATTTAGCAAGTAACAAAGGATTTACCTAATTAACAAAATAAATATTGTACAAGTTGTTTATAAACCCAACTGAGACGTCAGACACGAGTTTTGCTTCTTTACCAACAGGTGTTTTAATTAGAACTTCTGTTGAATTAAAACATCGTTTTGGTGAAACCATTTACTGAAAACCTTGTTAATTATTTCAAGTAGCTTATTAAGTACTTTAACCCAGTATTTAGGGCAAATACACTTTTGGTTATTATTGGCTGGTAACTAATTGATATTAAACAATGGTAATGTTCAGCGCCATTATATTAAACGGAGGTAAAAAAAAACTTTTTCTAAAACGAAAAATATAATTGTATTCAAGGGTCATGCTGATAAATGTTTATAAGGACATACGTATTCATCAATGTTTATTAATTTAAACGAATTAAATGTTTATTTAGCAATCTTGCATAAAACCATATTACATTTTTTATTCCTAAAATAATTCCAAAAGTTATTAATGCAAACAGAAAAATAGAAGAATAAATTTCATGCGCAATACACTAACACATGTGCTATCCAACGCGACAATGTTGCTAGAATTGTGTGTGAGTATGTTCTCGGAAGATATAGACGCAGAAGAATTTTTTGACACATTTGTTTAGTTTAGGTATTAGATAAATTAGATCTAAATTTAAGTTAGTGTTGAGATTGTTATTAAGTTCAATAATTTCATGTCAATTGTATCTTTATGTTTAATGTAAATAAATGTAGAGCTGTTAAAAAAGCAATAACATGTAGTTTGCTACGAATATCTAATCCTGTGTTTGCGGAATGTATCTATCTGTAGTTATTTCTTTCCTCGTGAGAAGGTTTACTAATAAGTACAAGTACTTTCTTGTAATGCATTATTATTGCACGATATTTTCCGGGTTAATTTAGAGCTATCTAATTTTCTGCAAGACGGGTCGTCCGAGCAATTATTTTACTATCAGGACCCTGGACATTTAGTACCAAAGTGCTCCGGGAGATAAATCTAACGAACCTAAACTTTATATGTTTCCGCCATTTCGTTCCTATGGCCACCTCCAAACTCCATCATCAGACAGCTCAATGGTACCATAACATTCCAGTATCATCGTACTTACTTAAGTATACCAAACTTTAGCTCAATTGGTTGAGAAGAATCGATCTTAGATGCAGTTGCAAAATTTGTCCCATACTAAGATACTACGAGTAACAAGTTAAAATAAAAGCTGGTAATAAATGGTTAACCGTGACTATTATTATTTATTCGTCAATATTATCTTACGCTTTCGAATATTATACATTTTTCGTTTATTACTTTGGGGAGCGAATGCGAGACAAAGCCCGTCTTTAATAAATTTAGATTGTTGACAGGTTGGTTTTTTCTATAAAACTTTGACCCTTTCTTACAAAAGTTAAGATTCAACTTAATTATGTTTGATGACTAAAATTGTCTAGAAAGGATTTTAGTTGATTTCATCGTTTCGCATTGCTTGTGAATAATTCAGGACGTTTAAGTTTAAAGGAGACGTTCAAAAAATGTATAGAGCCTGGGATTAAAATAATCGTAAATTTGAACAGCAATCTGAGTTACATAGGTTAATAGAGCATAATTAATTAATTTTTTTGGTGTATTTAAAATAATTTTACACCCCCCGTTTTTTTAAAAATTGAAATTGAAAATAAGAATCCTTAATGCAATATTATGATTATTGCAATTGGCAACCCCATGGTCAAATGTCAATTGAGCAACCAAAAAAATCAAAATTATTTCGACGCTGTCAATCAAACTGATCAATGACAATGACATCATGACGTTTCCCGTAATTATATTTTTTTCCACGCGTTTTGTTATTACACTAATAAGATAACAAATATTTTTCGTCATAATTACATTAAGCTGCAGCTAGAATAATATTACAAGAGAAAAGTACTGTAACAGAATGCAATTGTTGACGTGATTGCAATATTTATACTGCTTAGGAAACGGATAATTAAAGGTAATGTGCGTTTTGTTTTTCTATTACATTTTTTTGATTTTTACAAAAATGGTTGCTCCTAAAATTCGTGTTTAGTTAAATTCTAACAGCTTATTAAATAAGCTTTCCAATGAGGTATATCACATTGGTGTTCAAAATTCTAGCCCACTTTTGACCTCTCCTTTCTGCTTGAAATATCTTTGATCTAATAAATATTTTTAAGTAGATACTTCTATAATAGATAGTAGATATTTCTATCTAGTAAGACAGAAAACTATGTAGGTATTTTCTTATAAATAGGTGGGCACTTATATTAGGTTGTAGTTAGGTATTTACTTACATAACCTAGGTTCCAAAAGAGAAAACAGATGAGATTGCTTTTTTTAAGATGAAATATATGTAATATGCTTGGTATAAAATAAAAGTGTTACCTATCTAACTTAGGACTAGTTACTTTTAGCATGGAATAGTGTATGTTGTACCTGAGTACTTAGTTTTGGAAAATAAAGAGGTAGTCTTTCAATACGGCCCCAGGAGCTATGAAGTAATGCAATAAAAATAAATAAGGGACGCAGTTTGGAAAAGAGCGGAAGGGCTCCATTGTGATAAAATTCTTACTTGAATATAATATTCAGAATATTCCAGAGAGGATGTGTCAAATGTTCTTAATTAAAACAAATACGTATGTATTTACAAATTACGTAATTTCTGTTCGTGAAAGGTACAATTTGTGATGGCTGTGTGTGTAAGACAATCATATCAATAGAGACTTTGGTAAGAGCCCTTATGCTTTTGCTAAGAGGAATTGTTCAAGTTCTAATTATTCTGTACAAACCAAGACATTTTATTAAAGTAGGTATAGGTTTGGCATCCCCAAAATTGTATGTTTAGTCCCATCAATGTTGACTTAGGGTTGTGTGAGTGTGTAAATCAACCATGGCGTTAATATATCCAACTTTGTTTTTATATGAACGGACGTCTCTGAACTTTGAATATAATGTGTTTGTGTTGCTGGTCACGTTTTAATTTGTCCTTATTTTGTGTAACTTGGGAAAAGTTATACATCTTTTAATCTAAGGACGTAACGTGGTGTTGTATCTCATAATACCTCACCTCTGCGTGAGGACTAGGGCGATAAGAGGTGCGTATTCTGAGTATGATACAGTTACGAGACACAAAGGCGTTTAACACCAATCAAGCTATCCACATGACTGGACGAGTAAATTGCAGTTCGTGAACAGCATCGTTAGTAAAGATTAGGTAAGAAGCTAGTAGGAACTTATATTGCGTAGCTAGAGCACTAATGCTATTAAGTACTAAACTGTAATATAATTACTCATTATATTACAAATACTTAGGTAAGTAATCAAAAAATTAACCCATGTCCCATCCAACGCGGCAATGTACGTTCCCAGAAGGTAAAGATGCGGAAGAATTTTCTGACACATTAGTTTAGTTCAACGGTTGAGTGATGACGGGCCGGTGGCATGGTCGGTAAGCTACTTACTTACTTTCATACCGCAGGTCGTGGGTTCGATTCCCTCTTAAGTTAGACATTTGTGATGAAGATGTCTGTTAGTCTTGAGTCTGGGTGTAATTATATTTAAGTATGTATTTACAAAAGAAAAGTATTATATGTAGTATGTTACCAGTTATCTGGTTTCCATAGTACAAGCTCTGCTTGGTTTGGGATCAGATGGCCGTGTGTTAATGTCCCACTATGTTATTATTATTATATTAGTTTAGGTGTTAGATAATTTAGATCTTTATTTAAGTTAGTGTAGAGTGTTTTATTAAGTTCAATAATTTTTCTTGTCAATTGTATCTTTATGTTTTATGAAAATAAATGTAGAGATACAAAAAATTTAGTTAGCAACGAATACGTAACCCTGCATTTGCTGAATGTTTTTATTATTATTATTTATTCATTTCTTGCAAGCTAACAGATATAATAACATCCAAATCGTTTACAAGATAAGTAATTATCTAACGATAAAATTGAGTTTTAGCTTGGTAATATTACACCTGCGCGTCACCTAGTACCTATCTGTAGTTATTTCTTCACTAGTGAGAAGGTTTACTAATAAGTACAAGTACTTTTAAGAAATGCGGGCAGTAAACCATTTTTCATTTTCATTAAAGGACATAATTTTCCCAATAGTGTTATTCAAATCAATTATTATGTATGAAACTAATCAGTAAGTGTTACCAGTAGGTAAACAGCTCCCTTCTGAGCAAACTTTTCGATGCAACAACACGTTATTCCTATATGCACAAACTATTTAATTTGTTTGGAAAGTAGTTAGTGAACTAAGTGGCTATTACCCACACGCTTCGTCAACAGGGTAGAGGTTTCCGGACTAGCTACAGTTTAATTTCGAGGAACCTGAACAAGTTGAAAATACCTGGTAAGTTTTGAGCTTGTTATAAACATGGGTTGTTAGGTTACACTACACTACACTGATTGTAGAGCTACCAAATTTTTTTCTTTAATGTGTAACTGAAATGAAATAGTTTCTTTTTATTAACTATTGAAACGGACACAGCACATCTTATTATAATAGTAATTATCAAAGTCTTACTGTAATTAGTAAACTGTTCTTACGCTTGTAGTGTCCCAATGTAAGCGTAGGTTTCCTCCAATTTGCCAGCTACGTTTGGGCTCTATATACGTAAAATTTAGGCCTTGCCTTAGTTAATCCGGTAGTTTTTTATTTCCAGCTGATATAAACATATTTCTTTGAGAAAAAATCTGTTAAATGCGAGCGCTCGTAAAGGTTTATTTTTACATTTTATTACTTAGCCGTGATAGTTTTCCTTTAAATTCGTCATATAATTATACATATTAGGTACTCGCCGATTTCTTTTTCGAAATCTACAAACAGTGGTTTAGCTGGTAGAGGGGACTGGGGAGGTGACTCTTTACTCTAACTAAAACTACAGCTCTAAGGCTAAATATTTCGTAAATGGAACCCGTCGAAAAGCGATCTAAACTTACTTCTACTACTTTTGAATAAGCTATCTAACGAAACTAGAAATCATTCCCGTTGTACGTGATATTGTGCATACCGACGCGAAAAAAAAACATGACTTTATTTACATCTTTGTCTGCGCTGTTGATAATGTACTAGCATGTCATTACAGCTCAGTAGTACCAAACGTATATTTTTATATTAACTGAGTCTAAGCTAACCCGCTTACGGACGGATAGATGGAAAGACGGACATTGTGAAACTATAAGGGTTCCTAGTTTAATACTAACCCAGTAATACTTTTTTATAAGATAAAACACGAATTGAGTTACCTCAAAGTTTAACTAAATTTAGCTTAGCCCCAAAGTTTTTATTGATAAACTTCTGGGACTGACATTGGACATCTTCATTTATGTAGTGACTGGAGTTGACAGTAGGTACCTATTTTGTGAAGAATATAGTTGTTTAAATCTTCTATATTATACCAGCTACCCCGGAGAACTTCGTCGGTTTTTAAACCTGTACGTATGAGTACTGTAACACCAAAATTTTATTTTAGTTTTAAAGTACTGATACGTATATATTCTCGAGTTTTAGTGTTTCAAACATTCATCAATTATTCATTTTTATATTATCATCAGTCTATCCTATCACTGCTGGACGTAGGCTTCTTCTAAAGCACGCCACTGAGCACGATCCACGGCTACTCTCATCCAGCTCTTACCAGCCTTTCAAAAATCGTCACGCGCCGGCATCATACGGTATGTTTGCCAATATGTGGTCTCCACATAAGAACTAGTTGGGTTACACCCAATGGCTGTCAGCTATGCGGTAGATATGACCGGCACACTGCCACTTCAGCTTACTTATCCGGTGAACTATGTCGATTACTCTGTCTGATCACGTCATTGGTTATTCGATCATTCAGAGAATCTCCGAGCATAGTCCTTTCCATAGCTCGCTCAGCGACATAAATTTATGGACAAATCCTATCGTGAGTGTCCATGTTTCGACTCTGTATGTCATAACGGGTAGGACTTACTGATTACTGACTTTCGTTATCGTGACCGCCGCCGTGATCAGAAATAGCATCTTATGGAAGATTTGCCCTTAATCGTCACGCTGGGCAGGCGGGTTGGCGATAATTTTTACATTGTATTTATTTTATGTTATACTAGAAGCCCTGAAAAAGCCCTTCGTATCGCATCTTTCTCATATTTTAAACCCTTCTTGGGCTTGTATCAGTCAAATCGGTTTATTTATTTATTTATTTATTTATTTATTTATTTATTTGGCACACAAAACAGAATACAGTCCAATTACAAATACAATAGAGCGTGTTACAAAGGTTTAGTTCAGCTGTTCTCGAGGTTTCGCGTTAGTAAAATACATCAAATCATTTTTATACAAATACTTATATAGAAATTTGTAGAACATTCTCTTTTACACCTACAAGTAGGTACCTATACTTATAAGGTTCTTCAAAGGTCACTAGGTAAATTGAGTTCTTGGTGTCAACGAGACAGTATCCTATAATCTAATACTTAAATTCTCATAATTAAGTGCCAAGTATAGAGACTATAGGGACTTGAAATTACCTAATTTGATTTACGTGTACATTAATCAAAGTAATAAACTCAAGTAAATTTAATTAATGACGTGAAATAATGTGATTAATAACGTGTTTTGAAGGAATTTTGTTTGTTTGTTACCTGTGTAATTTGTTATGCTGAGTTGAAAGTTAATATAATAAGTACCTACGCATGGCTAATCACTTGTAAAGTGTTAAGTCATAAGGTGACACTTGTCACATGTACCTACTTAGAACAAATTTGAACAATTACAAATATATTATAGATTGTATACAGTATATTACCTAATTAACAAAGAGCGTTATCTTAAATCTGTCAATCTACATCATTAATATATTAATATAAAAATAAAAAGGTAGTGACAAGAATAAATTTGTCTTAAAATTGTATGAAAGTTCACAAACATCCTGTTCTAAATCAAAATAGTGGCATGGCATTATTTACCAATGTCACTCTCACGCTCTTCCTCATTGATAGAAAAGTGCGCATTTTATAGGATGTTTTTATTTGTATCTGTTTATTATTATAATATGATAGTAATTTTTTGGTGGGAGTATTATTTTTGGTATCTGTAGGTGCTATATTATTATGGGTTAACGCCTTTTGTTAATTATCATACTGAAGTGTAGCGCTGACTCAAAGGTATTAACTTGGTTTTAAAATTTATTTCGCGAGGTAGTCCCCTGTTTGTGCCCATATCTATAATATCTGTGTACCTAAATTGTGTAAATCTTTTTGTAAATTGGTTCATCACAACTTCTTAATACTGGGTCCGGCGAAAAAGAAAATAATGTGACATCCACTAACCACTAGGTCAACAGATCTTGAATGATTTATAAAATCGTTTAAAATCTGTATTATGTATAAATAAACTCGCAAGTATATACCTTTAAATAACGTAACAATTTAAGTGTGTTAAATAAATCAAACGAATTAGGACATGTAAAGGCAGGTGTAACAATACAGTAAAATAAAATACTTTATTAAATACATTCTGGCTTGGCACAGCTAATGCGAGTTTATTGTGTGTGTCCTAAATAAAACGTCAATCACAACGCATAAACCGGCGTGTTCTTCACAAAGCTTGTTCATAAAAAATATACAACAAAGCTTTAGCTGTTATCACAGTGTGTTCAGGCCTTATATTCTCCGTAAGTGAAATTGCAAAGGATTTTTCTCACCCTATAGGGGATCAAAGTCCCGTTTCTCCCGTTCAGTTCGGTACGGGATGTCGATAGATACGCACGCGGTGTCACCTAAACAAAATATCTACCTAACGTAAAATATAGTTAAACTTTTGAAAGAATTAACTTTGATCCAAATTTGAAACATTATCTCTAGCTAGATCGCTATTTATAGTTTTTACTATTAAGGTTAAACTCGTTGCAGTCAATTTTGTAGTTACCTAAATTTTAGTACAATTTTCTAATTTAATTTAATAAAATGATTGTTTTTATTCTAAGTGCTATGTTTATTGCTGGTGAGTAATTGCTTATTTTTATACTGTAATACTATGTATTTATGTTTTAGAATATGAAGGTGACCTTACCTATATAAATTCACTTATTAAAAAACATTGATTGAGTAATTCAAAATTGATATATACACGTTTTTTCACATGCCAGCCTAGGTTAGAAAGTATATGTATGTCTCTGAGTCTGTATTTTTGTGTACAAGTTTGTGGCACTGTAGCGCTTAAATAGATTGATAATGATAAGGATTGCTTTATTTAAAAACTGAATCGTTACAATATTTATTATTTTTGTAGTTATAAGTTTTCCTTTCACCTTATTATTATTTTAATTAGGCAAAATGAAAACTTGTTTACGTATTTTGCTGAATTAATTAAAGTTTCTATAAGTGTAGGACCTACGCCGTAAAATGTAAGTGGGTACTTGACCAAACTACTGAATCATTTCGCTAAAATACTTAAAAAAACATTATTAAAATTCATTAGGTACCTACTTTGTAAGACAAATATTATTTATTCAATATTCTTTGAACCAAAACATCTCTGACCATTAAAGTTTAGTAAGATTAACTTACTTAGAATAATTGTATTTGAAGTAGAAAATTAAGAACTCAGGCATAATAATGAACTCTCCTGAAAAAAGGTAAATCAAACACTTTTAAAAAATTTACATTTGACGTGTTTGTAATCAGGTTAGCCCAAAATTTGTTGGAGTTTAGTGAGCAAAGAAAAATGTTTGCAAACGTTGTGTTAAAATTGGTATTTGACTAGGTAATAGAGCTAACAACGTTAACGAGTCTTTATTGAATACTTATAATTTTGAAGCTAGATATGCTAACTCTACTAACTCTACTATATAAATATCAATTAATAAACAATTCATACTTTAATTACAATAAGTAATTAAAGTATGAATTGTTTATTAAAGTGTTTTTGTTTTACACTTCGGAGAGTGTGCGTTAGAATTACATAATTATTCCCCCATCACCGTTCTTGCATCGGACAAGGAGAGGTACGGCTATGCGCCATCGATATATGGTGGAGATGCCACGGGTACCCACAAAACGGTTTGCTGCCACTGTTATTGTGCGAACTGCTAAGTTGTAGATTTCGCTGCCCGCATCTGCATCCGCTATGTTTCCCGATAGCTATAGAAAGTCTGACTGTCTTCGAGTCACGAGTGTATCTTTATTTACTGGGTAAACGCGATCCATCATAGACTACATCTATGCTAAACAATAGGAAAGTTGTGGTCAAGCGCAAGCTTTAAGATAAAAAATAATAATTTTAAAATATTGGGTATATTATATATGGGGTTTACATTAAACTTTTCATTGTTAACACATTATCTAGTTAAGGTTACTTAGTTTGGTTCTATATTTAGGTGTAAATATTGAGATTGTTATTCAGTACTTACATTTTCTTGTCAATATATTTTGTTTATGTTGTAAATAAATTCTAAACTATAACTTAATTATAACATATAACTATGTAATAATTGTGTTCATAATATATTTGATTAAGGTAGGTACTTAATGTAGAATATAACTAAATTGATCACCATCACTTAAACCACTTTAAACAAACGGCAGGGATCTTAAACACAAATAAAGGATTGGTGTCTTGTACTTGGAAGCTTGGGTATCGAGGTTCATGTTTACTTCCATTATAGACTTAAATCATAGTTATAGTTAGTTTATGGTATATTGGTTACAGCGGTAGCGCAGCGGTACGGACCTCGCCTTAGTAATATAAGGTTCGGGTTCGATTCCCATTCACTCCCACACATCTTTGTGTGAATTGTTACATCATCGCTGCTCAATATCGCTGAAGGAAAACATCGTGAGGAAATTGGTACATACCAGTTTCCTCACATCTAGGAACTAATCATTCCAGTGTGTGTTGATTAAGGCCTAAACTCGCGAAGACCCGAGCCCTGGAGTGGGACACTAAAAAGGGTTAAAGTGATGGTATTGACATACTTAAGTTTAGTCATTAATTATATTTAGAACTATGCCAGGCTTCAACAATATTAACATCCGACCTTCTTAACTAACATGTTAACGTTTAGACATTGATCATTCGATTAGAATTTTGTGAACATGGACCTAAGTATTAAGCAATTCAAGTATTTTGGGCCCCTATTTTGGGTCGCCAAGACTAAGCAAACAATAAACATGATGAAGGGTTATTGTTCTGAACCTTGGGCTATTATTAAGCAGTTTATGTTGATGGATTGTTGCCTTTTACTTACTATATGATAACCTCATTTGTATTCAAGTCAGACGAAAAGAAAATAGGAAAGTCAATTAAGTATTGCCCGTTGTTCGTTTACTTGGTGGATACTAACATTGAGGTATACAATGAAATTTCTTGTCATCGTCAAATTGATGATATTTAAGCCACTGACCGCAATTGGAAGCGATTATGGTCAATACGGTTATAAAACATTGCGTAGCTGAGCTAGTTTTCAGTCTAGAGGTTCGATTTCGAGGAGTGGCTAGTTTATTATAATTTTTGTTTAAAATTTTCAGCAAAAGCAGTGGACGTACCTTATTATAATTTTAGGTATTTTATCTTATTAGGTAGGCAGAAACAGTTAAGTACTAAAAGTTGCGTATAAGCTCTCCTCTTGCTGTAAGCCACATACGGTACAAACGGTAAAGCAATAGAGAAATGAAGCCTTCAGGCAAAATCGATCCGCTTAGACAGTGTTGACTGTTGTTATTGTGACCAGATCATAGAATTGATCATCTTATGATGTGGCTAACTATTTTATAAAATGGAAAATATCAACTGGCTACATATTGATGTGGCCTGGCCAAATCAATTAATTAATTAGCTAACGATATGGACATTTCGCATGTTGAATCAATTACAGATGAAACTTAGCACTTAACATTTTCACAACATTCCAATGAAAAGGTCTTAGCGATGACGCAAGACATGAAAAATACTACAATTTTATGTAAGCCTTTAAAAAAACGAGTGCATCATACCGAAAGCTACGTAAATAATGTGGTCAACCGTTGATGGTCTTATCCTCAAGCGTTCAAGGATAGGGTCAATTTAAATTGGTCACTTCAAAATAAACTATTTCATGAAATGGTTAGGCACATCATGAAGTGATCAATTCTGTGATCATGACGATGCCATAACAATAATATATCTTCAAGCATTTGCGGTTATAGTAAAAATACTAGTATGAATAATACTCGCAAATAAGGTAGCTAAGAGAACCTTCAAGCGGCGACGTAAATGCCAAATTGACTAGGTACCTACCGCCACACAGAAAGTTTGGCAAAAATAAGTTTTTATGTATGAAGCCGGCTAAATGTATTCAAAAATATATAATTAATTACAAAATATGTACCTCCATATTTTTGAGAGCTTAATTGAATTATCGTGTCTCATTGAAAAATGAGTCGAATCTGCTGGAGAACATTTTCATGAAATGATTTTTATGATTTCAAATGTGGCCTTAAACTCGAGTTGACGAGTCATTTGATCGACTTTAAATGGTATTTATGGATGAAGGCCCTTCTAAAGGAACGAAGGATGAAGAAAGAACTGGTCACCCTTCGATGGATGTTACCGAGAAAAAATTATGTGCTAGAAGTGAAAATTTTAATACGAGAAAACAGACAAATTACATACCAAGAAATCCAGCATACATTACAGATTGAATCGGAAAGAGCTCACAAGATTCTATACGAGCAGTTTCATGTGAAGACAATTGTTTCGCGTTGGATGCCTCACAACCTCGCCGAAGGTCAGAAACTGGCCAATGCCGTGACATTATAAATAAAATTTGAAGCAGGCTTGTTTCGGCACGTTTATGCCATTGTGTCAGGTGACGAATCCTGGATTTATCAATATGATCCTGAAACATAGCGTAAGTCGACATATTGACTGTTTGAAGCGACCGAGAAGCGCAGTTAAAATTTTCGCTGCCATGAGTGACAGGCTACCGAATACAGGGCTACATCACGACAACACAGCCTAGACACTTTGTTCAACACACTGGAAACAGTGTTTGGACGCATAAGACTTTGTATTGAGGGTCGTGGAGAGTACTTTGAAATGATTTAATAAAATTATTTACTGCTTAAATACGAGGCGATTTTGGGGGTTCTCAAAACTTTTTGAGTACCCCAGGTTTTGGTGTATATGTTACTGTAAAAGCTCGAACTGCAGTAAATCCTAAGATATTCCAGTAAAACCTAAGATTTACCAATTCCTAATGGTAAATGTCCCAAAAGATTTGCGATTCGAACTTTTACTACCATTCCGTTGGTAAATCTTAGGATTAACATTAACGGCACGGTAAATGTTGAAAAACAAAACATGTCATAACGTGCTCAGCGCATCGAATTGTAGCTTGCCGCCCCCGCTACCCGCGCACCGTCTCCGCCACTCCGCTCGCCTCAGTCGCTCGTTTGACACGTTTGAACTCGCACGATAAATTGATTTCTAATTGTATTTTTGGTGTTTAAAAGTTATTTGTAAATAAAAATGAGTATGAAGCAAAGATTTTATGAAATAATGGACGAGCTTGTGGCAAACAAGAAAGATAATAACTTTTATCTCGATAAGGACAAATACGCTAAGTGTTTAGAGGAAGTAAAAACTGCAAAGAACATTATAAAGAAGGAAGCTGTTCATTACAGGCGTATAAAACGCTATGATATTTTGACTATAGGCGGCGAAGAAAAGCTAATTGCCCCGATGAAGGAAGATAATGGAGAAATCAAATATTATGTTTGTTACGACGATTTATTTAACATTCTCGAAGAAACGCATTTTGCTGTTGGACACGGTGGAAGAACAAGGATGCTCAAAGAATGTAACCGCAAGTATAATAATATTACAGTTGAGGCTATCATGACATATTTGAAATTATGCCAACCTTGTCAAAAGAAACAGAAGACTTTGAAAAAGGGTATTGTCATTAAGCCTATACTTCATAGTGAAATGAACTCACGTTGTCAAGTAGATCTCATAGATCTACAAACTAATCCTGACGGGAATTATAAATTTATATTAGTTTATCAAGACCATCTGACTAAATTCGTGATCCTTCGTGCACTTCAAACTAAACGCGCAACTGAAGTCGCATATCATCTATTGGATATTTTTACCACTTTTGGAGCGCCGAACATCCTTCATTCCGATAATGGTCGGGAATTTAGTAATCAAATAATTGAAAATTTATGCTCTATGTGGCCAGACGTTACAATCGTACACGGAAAGCCAAGGCATAGCCAAAGTCAAGGATCGGTAGAGCGTGCAAATCAAGACATAGAAAATATGCTCAGTACGTGGATGGAAACCAATCAGATTACAAAGTGGTCAGAAGGCTTAAAATTTATCCAGGCCATGAAAAATCGAGCATATCATGAGGGAATCAAATGCTCTCCTTACGAAGCAATGTTTGGTAGTCCAATGAAAATGGACATTGCGACATCAGCTATTCCTAAAGATATGATTGGACTATTAAAATCTGAAGAAGATTTGGAAAATGTGTTGCATTCCCGAAAAAATGTTGAAAATATGATAGAACAGGACAAGGAAAACAACGTGGTTGGTAATGAGTCAGAAGGAATCAAAAAAGGAAACAGTAAAAATGTGAACAACAAAACACAAGAAAAAGAAATTATTGCACTGGAACAGACCACAGAAAAACAAATAACCGATGATAGTGATGATACCAATCTAACTTTTCAAATACAAACCGATTCAGAAACAGAAAGCGCTATTCAAGCTGAACAAGATCCAATACCAAAGAAGATAGAATCTATTCAAACAATAAGAACTAAAGCAAAAGTTAATTTGGAAAACCAAGCTGAAAAAATGAAAACCATGTCAGCTGATAAATATTCAAATGTGGAAGTGGGCCAAAATGTAAGACTGAAAGTACCTGAAATTGACAGAGCTAAAACTGACCCAAAAAGCATTATTGCAGTTGTGATAGACGTAAAGGATAGTGAGTTTTACCAACTAGGTACCAAAATGGGAATACTAAAACAGCTTTACACCAAGAATCAGTTCGCCGCATGCTCTGAAGATTTTATAAAGATAGAAGAAATTGTTACGGATAAAGAAGTGAGTCTTCGAGAAGTTGTCGGAAAATTGTCGTTAACTGGAGGACAAGGATTCAAAAAATGTAATTGTCAAAAAAAATGCTCGACGAAAAAATGCACCTGCAGATCATCAGGATTACTTTGTAATTCTAAATGCCACAGCAGCAATCCTTGTTGTAACAAGTGAAATGTTTTTTTAGGTACCTTACCTATTAATCAATCACATTTGATTGTCTTTTTTTACTTTTAAACCAAATAATAAAAAAAATAATAATTAAGTTTGACTAGCTTTTGTAAGCATTATGTTTGTATGTCGTTGTTAAATTCCAAATAGAGAAGTACTGATTCAGTTAGATATGATAGAGATTGAGATATTCAGAGATATACGTTATGTGTTTTTTCAGAATAATTTAAATAAGTTGGTATTAGTTTGTACTTATTACTATCATTATGATACCTTTAAAATACTATGTACCTGTTTTGTCTAATAGTTCAAAGTAAATAATTCAGAATTAATCATTGTTTTATTCCTAAAACGAACATCTACCAGCTGACAGTGGTAAAACCTAGCATATACTGAATTCGAATGGTAAAAGCTCGAAAACATCGTCGTATCTTCAGAAATACTTACATTTACCAACTCATGTCGGTAAATCCTAAGACTTACACTTAAATCTTAAGATTTACCGTAGTTCGAGCTTTTACAGTAACATATATATTTAAATGTCTTTTATTAAAAGAAGATGACTTGTGATACTACATCTGTAAATGTCATCTGTTTGGATTATAAAATAACAATATCAAACATTGCAATTAAAGGATTTACCATTTAGAGCTGATAGTTTATCTCATAGGAAGCATGTAGGAGGCTGCAAAATATAATATGTGATAACAGTGTTTATCCGACTAGGTATCTGCGAATAATTATTTATGCCTAGATGCCTAGTCTTAACACATCAATAACTACTTCAAACTTTCTCAATAGTATATAAACAAGTTATAAATAGATTCCTTAAAATTCGTCCATTATTACCAAAAAGCTATTTCCTGCTCTATTCTACAAAATGAAATGGATCATTAACGCAGCAATGTTGAAGGAGAAAATTCCATGTCCAGTCATGCGGACGCCTTCGATTACCGAGAACGTGACAATATTCTGGGTTATTTAGTCTACCTCCCAAATAAATCTTTTACTGTCGAGAAATAAATGTTTGGTATCACACAATCCAATTTTTATTTAAGTAAACATACACGGACAGCAGGGACTTGCAAATACAGTACTTATTTGGCTTGTGTGTTTTCTACTTCGCGGTCATTAATTGGATGCCATACTTAGATCACTGCTTTGCCAAAAAGTACATTTATGATAATTTTATATAATGTACTGATTGGCACAATCTAAGACATAGCTTTAGCATTAAGCTTGTTATTGCATCATTTGCACCCATAATGGAAAGAGTTTTAGAGTATTTCACATGAGATTTGGTCCAATCCTATTTATGTTTCTTGAAATAATTTATTTTTTTATTTATCTCCCATTGGAATAAAACGAACACTAGATGTAATGAGTTAGTTATTTTTATTAATATTGACTACAGTACATCAATCAAAACAGTTTGAAATCAGTGGGCACAAACGAATTTTAGTCAACGATTTAATTTTATCTAATGGAATAAATAACGAAAAATATATTAACATTTTGTAATTGAATAATATTACATTTTTGTAAATTTATTTATCTACATTAAATGCTACATTTTGAAAAAAGCTTTTATTAACCGCTGAATATTCTTTCCGCGGTCCGCAATTTACTTAATCAATTACTTTTATTCTGCATGCGAAAAGAATTTGTTCGATATCTGCGGTACCCTTTATTTGCTCTGCTATAATGGGGTCACCTAATTTGTGGTACGTGATTTTGTATAAAATGACAGAACTTATATTTGTATTTCAAAAGGTGAGATTCCTTCCGAGATCATGTCTAATACGATTCGTAATTAAGTATGTAACATATAACCATACGACACCAAAACCGCTTTAATATCGTCTTCTTAGGGATCGGCTGTATGTCACCAACTTCAAATAAATTTATGATAAGAAGATGTAAGTAAGTAAAGCTGGCAAACGAGATTACACCGTCAAGCTTTTAAAATCAGAAGAAGAAGGTATAGGTACGGCGGACATCTGTAAATCTCTGAGATACGTTTTTACAAGACAGTCCTTTAATAATTAGCACTCAAATCATTTAAGAGCTCTTAATAAGTTAAGATATGCTAAGCCTCCTATATTTTTAACAACAGAAATTAAAATAATTAATCCCCTTTGTGAATACATAATTGCACACGTTTAATGTGGTTTGGTTTAATTTGGCATAGCTTGTACAATAGCAGATTGGGGATCCAATCGCATTTTTGAGGTTTTAGCCACTGAAATTAAAACCAACACAAAACAAACTTATTGCAGATTAGACATGCAGATTTGTAATCGAGATAACTCGTCATTGAGTTGCTTGTTTTGGAAGTAGATTATTTATATACACGTATGTTAAAATATTAATAGCGCAAATAAGTATTTACTTAGCTATGTTTTTAATCATTATTTTATTACCTAGATGATAGTATGCCTTAATTCAAAAATGCCTAGTTATCCTCACACCTCACCTCTATACCTTCGCTAAGTGATTTGATTAGGCTTAATCTTACAAGTGTTTTAAATCTTTCAAATCTGTAATTTTCTTACAATACCTATGTTATTAGTTGTTTTATAGGTAGGTAGGTACTAGCAAAAAGCGGTTAGGGAGGCTCGCGAACTCTACGTAGAAATAATTTTTGGAGTTCTTTCCCAATTCCTTTGTAGTATCCGATATTAGTCATTGAATTTTGAAATTTTCTCAGAACACTGTACCACGTAAATATATAGATACAGGACTAGTACTAGGGCTCGCTTCTATGATCTATCTTCTCTCTGATATTTATTCATCATCATAGTTATGTAAAGTTAAAAGCTATGCTTTTATTAATGAAAATCTGTAGTTGTCATATCTCTGCATATGTCTTCCTTCCGTTTTGATTCAAATTAATTATAAATAGTACCTACTAAAACAATATCAATCGTCTTACACTAGACTTGACTTCTATAGTTTATTTAAAAATGTATGGAATTAATGCCGCAATCACCCGAAAAGGCCAAGTGCACGCTAGAGATCATTTTCTATCCTTTTATTGACAATAGTTTCCTTACTTTATTCATGTGAAGAAATATAATTATTGAGTCTTAGATAGGAAATATAAATAAATAGGATTTCTTATGGGAACATCCTTGTTATTATGCTCTGTTAGTGTGTATTTTGAAAAAAATCTTGGGAAGCTCTCTAGATTTACATACCTATAATAAGAATGGACAATTTGAATTTCGTTTGAGTTTCAAACGAAATTCAAATTGTCCATTCTTATCTTAAGATATTAATCTTAACTTAAGATATTAATTAAAATGTTAAAAATACGAACGAAATAAGTAAACACGTCTTTTCTTTAGTATACCTACCGCGGTTATTTTTCTCCCTAATCCTAATATTATGTAACTTAGTATTGTCAACATTATGTAACTTTTCAGGTAACAGGAAATATGCCCAAGAAAAAGTACTTTTACACAGCACGTGTTTCAGTAAATAATATACTTGTTTATTACTCTCTTTTATTAAGGCAAGTTACCGTGCCATTATTCAAAGAACGAGGTACTTTACCAATATAATTTTATATTAATAGTCAATAAGAAAATAGGAATTTATTTGTCTTTTCATACAAATAACTTAATAGGATCACTAGCGACGGCAACAGTTTCGACTTCTATAAGCCTTGAGGGTAATTGATCAAAATGAAAAAGAGCGGTGAATGTAGGAACAAAACCATTTAAAATGTTACCTCATCAAAATAGCCTCTATTACGTACTTAGGTAGTGTCAGTTATTGACTATTAATTTTTAGTTCCTTTTTTGTTTATGAAGAACATGAAAAGTAACATTAGTTAGGTAGGTTAGTAATATTTGTATTACAATAATGTACCTACTAAGTAGTAACTGCCCACTATTCAAATTGTATTTTTGTTAATGAAGATATAAATTACGATAGTAAACAATGTAGGTATACCTAAATCAATACAATAAGAAAACCAAACCCTTATTTATGTGTTTTACTTTATTGTTTACCTTCGCTGAAATGTATTTTGAAACAGTTCAAAACAAACATTATGCTTGACCTTATTTATAGGTTCACACCATTTCGAAGCAAAGTTAGAAGTTAAATAATAACGTCTCTGAATATTATTATTATTACTCACTTATTTCCGCAACAAAAAGACCCTCTAAATAACCCGTAATGAAAACCAACATTCTCATAATAATTATCTATGTGGAAGATCTTTTAATTGAGTTTGAACATCAGGAATTAATTAACCGTACGTCAGAAATGAAATAAAAATCACGCAAATATTTTGTTTTCTGATACACTGGAACAAAGACATGATGACGTATATAATTTTTTTTCCGTTATGACTATGAGTGACACTCTAATTTATTTTGGAACCTACATCACAATATTTTCTTAATAAAAATGTGACATTAGAAAATATGGCGTCCTAATTTAATGTAGGTAGGTAGATGACTTTTAATTTTATTTGAAATTCGAGATACTTTCATCGAGAAATTTTATTATTTCGAATCAGTAAGTTTCGTCAGATTTACGCGGATTAAATGTGACGATAAATGTTCAAATTCCAATTTGGGGCAATTATAAAGCTGTAAATTCCTCTCGTTTAAACTATGCGTTTCAAATGAGAGTAGGATTGGAAATCCGCCATCTTGGCCCGGAATGCGCAACAACTTCACATTTTTTAGTACAGTGAGCAAAAATGTTTCTTCGATATAATAATCACATCTAGATGAAAAAAATAAAAATGCTTATATTTTACTGCCGTTCGACTAAAATTGGACATTTGGGGTAGAATATTTAGGTACGAACATATTTTATTAACTTCCGACGACCAAAAGCGGTGCTTTAAGTTAAAACGTCTGTTTTTATGCGAGTAAAATAATTTGTGTACAAATTTGTGGAATCCTAGCGCGTAAATTTATTTAGGTAGGTAGCTACATTGTAACTACATACCTAAGTAAAGAATTTACATAAATCAGTTTTCCATACATTTTAAAATAATGTTATTGTCTGTGGTTTCATGTTTTGTGCTGGCGCTACTTTTGCTTGGTTTTTGGTATGAAGTTAGCCGCGAGTCCAGTCCTATTCTTATTTGAAACACATAGTACTGTTCATATGTTATTTTACAACACAGCTACTGCTGACCTATTTTCACTACTAAAAATGTAGTTCTACAATTCTATTCAACACTTCAGGTACCTAACTAACTAGTAACTTGGTTAGTTTTGTTTTGGTTTGAAAGAGATTTATTTAAGATTTGTTACAAATCAGCCTGAAATCTAAACAAAATTTTGGAGTAACTTTACAACGAAATACATACCTACTTTTTAATTGTAGTTACAACAAATGCATTATCTACACAAGATGTTAGGACATAGATTACAAGTAACAATTAGTTTCAAAATACAAAATATAATAGCTATGGTAATCGATATTTAAATAGTTTAGGGACTTGTCCTATTAGACAAACGCTTTATAATACCGTATAATATTCGTGTTAACACAAAGCAATCAACTTTGCTTAGAAGACTGGTTACAGCGTGTATATAAATAGTTTAGTTACTGGCAGTTACTTTTACGAGAGATTTACGAGTTCTGTGATCATTCAATGCTAGAACTCTCGTAAAAGATTATATACGATAATAGGCTATATCAGAAATACGTCGCATTTCTTTTATCTTGTACGTATGCAGTGAATGCAGCGGTTGCTTTTAACTACTTATATGAATATGGCTGTGCTAGACGAAAAGTTGAACAATATTTTTTTATTTTGACATACTTAACTATCTTAACTACTAAAACTTTATTCCTAAACCTATTTATCTAGTACCTAGTTTTAACATATAGTCATTGTACATTGAATAAAAAAATATTACGTCAATCGAGGTTCAGGGACTCGTGACAATGGCCACAAGATAGCGAGTTGGCAAAGCAAAAAATGAGAATATACTCGTACTTAGATTGACAAACTAGTTACTTTACTTTAATACTTATTATAGGTACTTACTTTATTTTATATACTTTTTATACTTTTGTAGGTAGTTACCTACTATGTGCATGCGTTTGTTTTAAAAGGAAGACCTTTTTTATCTTACCAAATGTTTAATTTAATGGACTTCACATTTACAGAATAATGATCTTAAAGCGTTATTCAATAAGCAACGTGATATGTTAACAATACTCCTTATATTCGCTTCAATAACAGCTCTTCCGCCGCGTTCAATGCAGACCAAATTGATTTTCTTCGTCAGAAAGTATCAAAGACGTGGGTACGTAGGTAGATGTTGTTGATATGAATATGACATACAAAGATCCATCTTTAGCTGGTTACCTAATCCTATGCTATCACTATAAATGCAAAAGAGTTTGAGAGAGGATGGATAGACAAACAAATAGATAGATTTATTTTTCTCGTTAAACTGTGCATTGATTTTAATCACACTGAAATCTGTTCCAACAAAAGGCATTTATGCTGCCTTGGGACACGAACGAATGAGATAGCGAAAATTTTGTAAGAAATAAACAAGTATATGACTATATTACGTGTTTGTTTTAGGAGGGGGCGGAGCACAGCTTGGAGATAATGAAAACTGTGACTCTGGTGAACTAAAAACCTGCATAGAATTGATCCCTCGCACGCCTATTGGACTGCCCAGGAATAAACAAGAGCTAGATGCCCATTGCCAGTCAGTATCCCATAATATCATATTAATTTATATAAATTTGTTCCGAAACAGCATGCGTCATCGCAAAGTGAGAGTCTCAAACAAAGTGAATATTTTCTGAAATTAGAAATACCGGTCACGTTGAAAGCGCTTGCTTTTTCCATCAATTTTCTAAATGAGAACCAAATCTATTCAGGCTGCATCGTAAATCTGTAGCACCCATCAGGTGTGTAGACTGTTCGATTTACGGCGTCAACATAAATATGTATGTGGACGTTTATTTAACTCCAACACTAGGCAGTGTTGGAGTTCCTCTTTTACAAATAGCCCAGAAGTAGAATATTATAATATCTTTTACTAAAAAATGTAAAAAGATCTGCCATTTTTATTATTACCCTAAAAGTTCTAAAACATGTAACAGAGTTATTGTTATCTAAGCCCGACACCATAAACGACAAAGTTTGTTTTTGTTTGATACGAAAAACTTGAGAGCCGGATGTAGGTATAAAGAAAATAAAAGAATTACAATAAAATATTAGGTAAAGATATTCTTGTAATAAAAGTTTGTTATCTTTATAGGGCGTACCAGACAGGAATGGTGTGTATGGACGCGTGGATCAAGCGGTGCCTACCCACTGATGGACAAAAATTACTCCACCAGCAAATTGGTGGTGCAAGGGCACTTATGAGATTCTTATGCACGAATGACACTGCTTTGCGACGAGGTTAGAAAACTTTTGGTACCTTTCTGGGCCACTTCTGATAATTCCAGATGTATTGGGTAATAAAAACGGCTTTACCCCTTTAGGTCCATTTGTAATCTTATCTATAAGAGCCAAAATACATACTCGCGTTGCGGCGCCGCACCGCAAGAATCGGCAGCGCAACGCTCGTAGTGCTAGTACATTTTGTTCTATGTAGAGGCGGGCGGCACTGCCGATTCTTGCGGTGCGGCGCCGCAACGCGAGTATGTGTTTTGGCGCTAAGTTAGGCGTTACTTCTTTTTCTACAGAATTTCTTAAGGAACCAGCATGTTGGGGACGGGTCTCTCCGGAGTGGACGCGTTGTGTAGACGAACTACAAGTCGCTGTCAGAGAAAACACAGAGCGTGCGCAACAGCAGCTTACATATTTCAACCGAAATGCTGAGTTATGCTGGTAATTATAGTTCACAATGAAGTCTATATGTCCTACGCCAACTAGTATGACATTGTATTGAGGATCTTATAAATGGGTTGAATTTCTGTCTGAAAAAATTATATGTCATTTTTTTCACTTTTTCAGTGCAAGAGATGATTTCATGACATGCGTTGCGAACGCCGGGCGTTCATGTTCGACGGCCGCAAGCACATTGCTCCGGCGTATGGCGTGGGTGTTAGCCCAAGACGTTGCAGCGTGCAACGTGCAGCCGCGCACTTATTGCGCTGCGCCGCCCCCGTCTATCACCGCGCCGCTGCTAACTGCACTCTATGGAGTTCTGTTATACCCACCACATTTGTAATTGTGAAAAAAAAATGATTCTTTTTTCATTTACATGAAATGCTCGTTGCATTCACTTTGTGCAGTAGTAGTTAACATATCAACAACTAATTGTTAACTGAAAATGTCAATAGATTGTATGTGTAGGTATTATCTTAAAAATACCTAATGTTTGTACCAAATTTAAAAAATTCTGTAGACTACTGCTTACCATGATTAAGAAATGTCAAAAAATCGTTAGAAAAACAAATGTAAGCGGTTAGGTAAGTACTAGGTAGAACCAGAAGTAGCTTTGCAATCAAAGAAGCCTATTACATACATAGGGTGGCCCATTTTCAATGAATATGTTTTTTTACTTAGTTGATATTATAAATCAATAGATATCTACTTTACATTTATATAATTTATTAAAATTTTAGGAACAATGAAATGAACCACCGTGTCTTTACATATACCTAAATCTAAGTGGATAACTACTTCTTAAATATGGAAGGATATAGTAAATATTATGTTAACTTTAAATTTGACAACAGTACCTACCCTTAGTACAAGTGCAACATTACGAAAAAGTTTTCGAATACCATCTTGGACTTGTCCAAATGCGTTTTCAAATTAATTTCTTTTGTTTTATTTTTAAAAAGCAAATAGAATTGCTAGAAATAGAATATAATGGATAGGCAACTTAATAGGTAAAATAGTAGATCCAAGTGCATTTTTACTTAGGTATCTTGACATGTTACTGATAGTATGCGAAACCTTTTTTCGTATTGATAACTCGTATTTAGCGTACAGTTGTCAAGGAAATAATTTCATAAATTTATTTCATTGCAATTTTCTGTATCTAAGTCAACAACAGGGGTGTACACTTTCAGTAACAGTGTTCATAACCCGTTGGCCGTTGGATTATTGCCGTAACATGATATCAAAATGTTGTAAATAGAAATAAGTCAGAAACGTTATACTATTTATTAAAAATAAATGTTGGTGTATATCTAAGTAGAATTTAATTTCCGCCGAATTTTAGCTCCCTAGTTACATCATAGATAATAATTTTACTAACGGTGGGCCGTCACCAACCCGTCACTGTTTCTCCTGAAAACCAGGATTGACAAGGAAATTACCTGGCGTACCTACATAAAGGAAGGAAACACATCGTGGTAAAGGAAAACATCGTGAAGAAACCGGCATGTCTAATAACTAATGATTCGAGGACATGTGACATCCTAAACTGTATCAATTCGTAAGATATTTGCGAGCCCAACAGTGGGACACTGAAAAGTGTTGAAGTTAAGTGAAGTAGGTACCTACCGACTTACTTATACAGATTTTTATTTTCTCGTCGCTCTTTACTATGTTTGATCAATTTTAAAGTTTCAAAGCAAAAGCAAGCGACTTTTAACTAAAGAAACAAAATGAGAAAAATCCATAAAATATTTCAAGCCTACTTTGCTGCGGGTTTTACTTTAGGCGTCAGAAGATATGGTGACTTCACCAAATCTTAGCATCTACTATCAATGCGTAGGGGACGGGTCAATCAAAATATATGAAATATTTATTTTGTTACCTACGTGAAAACACTTGAGATTCACTAAATTGTAATGCTTTATACTCACCTAATGTAAGTATGTATTTACAAAAGAAAAGTATTATATGTTGTACCTACTTATATTATTAGTTATCTTATCTTATCTTATAAATGGGGCTGGTAGACCCAGAGCACTTCGACCCAGCTGGATCTTTTGTGCTTCCCCTTGATACTATGAAGCCTCAAGTATTCTCCCTCCACACAGCTCTTTCACGACCGCTGCTAATTGTCGGGGACACATGAGGCCGTATTCATCAGGAGTAGGGTGGTCCATTCCTAATACATTCATGCGTTTTCGCGCCAGCGAATCGCATTCGCACAGTATATGCTCCATGGTTTCTTCAGCGTCTCCACAAGCTAGCCAAATGGAACTTTCTGCTAGCCCTATTTTAAACAGGTGTTTCTGCAGCCCAAAGTGCCCAGTCAGTTCACCTACTACCAGTCTTATTTTAGTCCTGGACAAGCCCCTCAGTCTCTGAGAATACCTCAGAGGCCAATCGCCTATAAATTTTTTGGAGTGAAGTAGCCATGGGGTCTTCTTCCATGACTCTTGATGTTTTTTATGGGCATATTCTTTTAATTTTCCTTTAACCATTCCGGCCGTAACACCAATGAACGGTTCTGGGCCAAGAAAGGCTTCCATCGACCCCTTTTTGGCTAGTTCATCAGCCTTTTCATTACCATCGTAGCCTTCATGGCCTGGGGTCCAGGCTAATCCAACTTTGATAAATGTCCCCAAAACATTTAGGGACTTAACGCAGTCCAGGATTATGCCTGAATCTACTTTTGGTGTCATCAGCGATTTTAAAACCGCCTGACTATCACTGAGAATCCATATAGATTGATTTTTTACCTTCCTATGAAGATTCTCTTTTGCACAAGTGGCTACAGCATACGCTTCTGCTTGAAACACAGTTACAAGTCTACCCATGCTTTGGCTGCAGGCAAATTCCGGATGGAACATGCCAGCTCCGGCACCAGATTTCATTTTTGATCCATCTGTATACCATACCGAATGTTTACCTTCTCGTGGTTTCATTCCTTTTTTCCAATCCTCCCTTGAGGGTAGCATTATTTATTATTAGTTAAGTATCTGGTTTCCACTTGACCGTGTGTTAATGTACCCCGATATTATAATAATAATAATTATTATTATTACCTAAACCTGGACTAGTCAGGTTTATTTTAATAAAGGTGAAAATTTAATATTAGTCAGTTTTATCATTATTACCTAGGTATGATATATAATATGTGGGTTTCCAAGAGAACAATTTGGAAAAGAAAAACATTTCCCACAAGTGAAAAAATAACTACTATTTATGTAACATGATTGTTTGAACATTTTTATGATAATATCAAGTTAAATAAAATGCAGTACTTAATTTTTGGTGTCTAATAAAACTTATAATTTTATAATTAATTCATCACAGTAATACGTAATTTGAAATACATAAAAACGTAAGCGACGACTTCAAATATTTAAGTTGGTAATTTCTAATTAACCCTGCTTGTGTTGTTGGTATAATTCATGCACTGTTGCAGCTGCACCAGCTGCACCAGCTGCTCCTTTCTGTAATAAAAAACAAAAACATTTCAAACCAACCGAAAAATAATCACGTCTGTGATCTTAATTAAAATTACCTGGAGGACGTAGAGCTGCATGGTTTTTTTTGGAAATTATATTATACGGCTCTCAGTAACACTTTTTCTCGCAAAAAAACCGGTTTTGAACCGGGACCGGTTTCATATCCGCACGATTTATAACAACATTATTATATAAATCGTAGCGAAATTTGCTTTCGTATTCTAGTGATATTGTAGTAGTTTTTCATTGCCTCAAAACACTAATAAAACGATGTTTTCTAAGAATGAAACCTAGCTATATCGCTTTATTATGCCCCACTACTCGCTGCATATGAAATTTAATGAAAATCGTTGCAGCCGTTTCCGAGTTCATGACTTAAATTATACATTATTTAAGCCTTAATAATATAATATGCAATAGTATTGTGATGTTTAAATTTTAATAAATCAAATATAAAAAAGAATAAAACATTTTTTTTTAATTTTGTTTTCTAGACAACCCTAATGGGTGAAGAGATCGCCAATTATTCATTTGTCACACTTTTATTAGGTCAAAGAGAGTTTAGAAAGACAGCTGATCAGGGTTTAGCGACGCGAAACTTTTGCAAAAAATTAGCACATCAAGAATCGTATCAAAATATAATGCAAATTAATATCTGACTTCACATAGTCAATATAAAGTGACCCGAAAAATGTCTGGTTTCAATTTGGGTAGATAGCCTTTTCGGATCAGGTTGTAGGATACAAAAACTGCTCGCTTAACGCTATTAAATATACATTTACAAACATACAAAGAAGGTTGATAATCTTCGCAATCTGAATTAACCTATGTTTGAATCACTTTAACTCTTATTAGTGTCCCACAGCTGAACTCGGGTCTTCTCTCAACTATATTACGTGTTGAGAGAGTTTAGATCTTAGTTAACACACGCTGGCCAAGTGCGGCTTTGATATGTTTGAATATTACTATTCAAACTTATCCAAGCCGCACTGCATAATTGAAATATAAATTTAGAACCGATGTAAAAAATGATTAAAATAATGTTAAAGTCTAATATAGGTGATAAACTTACAGCGGCTTTGCCGGCCTTCTTCCAGCCAGACTTCTTGGGGTCTGCGTGAGCGGCGCCCATGAACAGAGCGAGCATCGCCACCACCATCAAGAACAGAGCTGAGAAGTTCATGTTGTAGAGAGAGGATTCTTTTGTACTTCACACTTGAACGCGTCTATAAGACTGTGCCTATACAGCAGACCAATAACCATTTATATAGGCCATAATTTCTTACAATTTACCTGTTTGTTTTCAAATACATAGGCGCAATAGTTTTCCCGTCTAACCACTATAAGGAAACACGACATCTTGAGCTTTAATCACATTATTATTATTACGTACCTATTACCATATACCTAATAATATTTTTATACCTACTTCCTACACACTTATAATGTCTAGAATTTCTTTGCAACTACAATATATTGTTTTGCTACTTTTACGTTACTACAGCTTAAAGGGCCCCAATTCTCGAGCTTTAGACATTTATCACTAATAAACACTTAATTAGACAGACATATCACATGTAAAAAAATAGCTTTTTCATTCGTTGACATTCGCCATTTTTTTCGAGTGTTTGGAATTTTCATGACATACCTATATTTTATCAACGGAGGTAGAGATAAAAGACAGATGTGAAAGTAGATTGCGCCCATGCATCTAAATAAACTCTGTCAATCTTGTCAAACATTTAAATGTGTATATACTATACCTTTATACATACATAGCGCTCACGCCTTCTTATATTATTGGGTGTAATAAGTATAAGGTGTAAGCAGACAGATGTGAATATCACGCACTTTTTGCCGTCTATGTTTAGGACCCATACGTAATTTGGGGTGAGCCTACTGCCATTCAACGGGCACCGAAGTCTTTTTGCTCCACCTGGGTGGGAGTCGAACCCAGGGCCGCCAACATATTTTTTTAAATAGGTAAATACCAAACCAAAAAAGTTTTGTAAGCAGGTAGTTTGCAGTAGGTACCTGCTGCTTGATTCATGTAAAATTGACGTAAACATTCCCTTCTCATTTAGTTATGTCACACTCGCATACATTTGGAAAATTCAATTCTGTTACGTCATTTCAGCGGGACGACATACACACTGACACATCTAAATGTTGTTCGTTTTGTTCCTGGCATATTTACGACTGCAACCACGAGCACAACTGTGTGAGTTTTGTAATTAGAATCGGAGAGAGGATTATCTACTAGTACTAGTACCCTCCAACATTTTCTGTTAAAGGTTCAGTAGCTACTATCTACTTTTATGATTAGGTACGTGTTATTGGTACGTAAGGTTTGCTCTAAAGGTACATTAAAAGATATATTTTAAAACAACTTAAATTCACTTATTTCCTAAATTCATTTTTTAGATATCGATCAAATACGAAAGAAATTGCCTTGATGTGACTCGTATTTCATTTAAATACAAAATTGTATTTTGTCCCTGACTTTGTGGTAAATCTTTGTAGAACTGACTTGTTTTCTGGGACAAATGATTAATGTAGGATGCGACGGTATTTTCCCATTAGCTTTAAATTACGCCAGTCATAATGAATCGCGAGAGGTATAATTTCTCCTGAGATTTAATAAATGTTAGCAAATATTAATTACCTACAAGCAAGAACTAGCACTTTTTGCAGATAATATAACTGTTTTTGTACCTACCTATTATTAAATCTGATAACATAGGTATGAAGCAAAACAAGAAATTGTAGCGGAGTAGGATGTGGGAAATTCGATGAGTAAAACTAAATAGGTAATTAACATAATATATAGTACACACGCCTGTGTTTAACAGGGTTCCATTAATTACGTGAGGTGTTCTAGGGGGAGGGGATCGAGCTAAATCTTTCCAAATCTCACTTAGAGGGGTTCTTGGCAAATATCACGTAATTATTTTTCTTGTAGAAAACAGTGTAAAGTTGTCTCCGTGGACTGAGAATAAATCTTTTCTTAATTTTTGTTTGATATACTTTATTTAATTTTATGATTGTGATTTTAAATTACGGTATCTAATATTCGCAAATACTAGTCTTCAATAAAAGTAATAGAAGAACTTTTTTTCTCAATAATCCAGCACGTTTTCCACATTAGTGGAAGGGAGAGGAAGTTGAGGAAAATCTTACGATTCCAAAGGAGGAGGCTGGCGCATTTTCACTGAGGCAAAAAACGTGACCAAGGAGTATTATGTGTACCTAACACAATTAATACACCTTTGTCTCTCCCTCCCTCAAATATGGTGAGGCACACGGTGGCTGCGACTCAAGTCAAGGTGCGGTGACAGGTCGAGTAGCCGCAGAAACCCCACACCACTATGGGGAGGCCAAAAGATACAGATGTTTAGAAATATTGTACAGAAAAAATAACATCCCTTATAGAATAAATAATATATAAGGTGCATGTCGTATAATCATTGTTATAATACTTATAATATTAGTTAAGTATAGCTAAAAACAGTACCAACGCAGATGGCGCTGTAATAGTAATAATAAAAAAAACAAAGATCACTCTATAAGAAGGCACGGACACCCAGTCTGTGTTATTGTAATTCAAATTAATCCTATAAAAGAAATAATCCTTTATCACGTGGAAATAAGAAAATATGGAATGATTGTATGTATTAGAGAAAAAAAACATTCTAATTTTAAATGGTATGCCAAGCATTCTGTTGCGTGCACAAATCAAATTAAAAAAAAAGCATTTTTCCTGTTCTTATTTTAAATTTGGCGCCTTTCGGACGATAATTTTATTTTGGAAAAGAAATTTTTTACAAAATGTTTAAACCCGAAGAGCAACAAATAGAAATATGTTTGCTTAAGTCTAATTTAGAAGAAATTGAAAATGAATTGGTATTACAAGTATGTATTTTCTAATTTACAGTATTTTGTTTTTAACCTAACAGCACATGTAATAACCACTTTTACCTACACTTGATAGTAGGTGGGCTGATTAATTGTATTGCTAAATCAATAAATGGCTTTTCACCAGCTGACACAGCTAAATACTAATAATTATATGGTTCAATTCATAATTTACATACACCTGGGTCATCTTAAGTCATGCACATAGGTTATATATGTACTTATACATTTCAGCGGTCGGCGTTACCCGCATTGGATGCCGAAAATGAACAAAAATATCGAGAAACAATGACCGCGCTACGTGTTACGAGATCATTGAACACTGAAATTGAACGGCTCAAACTAGAAAATGGTAAGAACTCCAATTTTACGCTCCTTTATCATAATATCGCACCCCGGCAAGAAAAGTGTCACAACACATATTGTGTACAAAATGACATAATTTCACCATTAAATAGAGCGCATTTCATTTGTTCGGCTACAAAAAAGGCCTTATATTGTTGCGCATGGTTACCGCTAGATGACACTAAATACTCTTTTTCACGGAGCCATTTCGCTGCGATCATCTGCGTGAACAGTGTCACATTTGTGTTAGTACGGCGTAGACGTATATTGTGTCTCTAGAAAAGTGTTTTATTGTGTAATGTGACTTTTTATCGGTAAGTTTCACGTTAAAATATTAGTTTTTTTTACGAAAAAGGCGACACAATCTGTGTTATGACTGTTATAATAACGAAAAAGCATTCTAAATATTGTCGCGTCATGTAAATAACAGACATAACTTATAAAGGGTCTCCTTTTTCGACTATTCCTGATCAATATTCGTGTTTTATGAAGACTCAATACACGTAATGTCTTTTTCTTCTAAAATATTTTAATAATCACGAATTATATGTTGTGTTCGGTCTCTTTTTCAGTAAACTAAAACAATGTTATGACTATATTATTAAACCTTTTTTATGACTGGTTTTTTAAATTAATGTTGTCGTGATTAATTTTAATATGATTTTTTTCAGAATTAAGTAGTCTTTACTAACAGTGTATTTTAATAGGCTAAACATGAATAAAAATAGTCGAGCAGCATTGATAGTACAACCGGCTAGCGAAAGATGTAACACACAAAATATTTGTAACCAGGATGCTATGAACGACGATGTTGATGATTTAGTGCAAGGTAAGTGTTTATATCATAGTATTTAAGTATAATTTTACTATAATTATTTATTTATTGTGTACTTTCTAGTTTGCATTTTTCACCACATGGAAGCGGGCTGCAGTTGGTTACCTATTTATTTTGTTTTTTAGATTTTAATACATCTGCTCTGAAAATAGATGAAAACAAGCAGCACGAAACCGAAGATCAGAACATAATGCATACGCAAAGTACAAGTTCAATACCACAAATGGAATCTCACTACATAAGAAAAAAATCGTCAAGGAAATACAATAATGGAGGAAAATCACTCAGTGATGTCTATAGAGATTATAAACCTTGTGTGAATCTAATAACGTGCCCTATGCTAATGAAACATTGTACTCAGGAATTTTTAATGGTGAATTTAATATCAGTTTCTTCAAGCCGAAAAAAGACAGGTGTGAACTTTGTGTACATTATGAAAATTGTCTAGGTGATGCAAAGAAAGATTTAGAAGTCCAGTACGTTAAACATATTGAAGAGAAGGACCTTTCCCGACTTGAAAAGACGCTGATAAGAAAAGCTCAGGTCCATATAAAATTATTGCAATTTATGATTTGCAAGAAAGAAAAATAAAAGTAATGGTGATACATACATAAAAAAGTGTATTATTTTAAAAACTACAGACATTTCAATCAAAAAAAGAGTCATATTATACATCTAATTAAAAGTTTCTTAAAAGTTAGTTAAAAAAAAATACTATTTTGCCGTTCAATTTGAAGCCTTATAATAAATATATAAATAATCTATTTACACATAAAATCTTAGTAACCTGACTTTTATAGTTTTTAAATTATTGACGTGTAAATGAACAATAAACTATAAAATTATCATTTTCTCGAAACAGGTATTTTTGTAATGTGACACTTTTCTTGCCGGGGTGCGATATGAACCATAGTTTCGGTTATATACACAAAGTTTTTATGAACCCTGACAAAATCAATGGTGGTCGACAAATGTAGACAAGTGAGCAAGTACCTAACTACTATTTTACGTCCTGAGGTCCTGACTGACACATGTACCTACGTACGTAGGTAATGCCTAGAATAGTACCTACGTATTCCTTTCATATCCCAGTAGGTACATCATATTTTATTAATAGTCACACCAAATTAAATGTAATTGTCCGTTGGTACTAAAGAATGCATGATCTAATTGCAATTGTTATTCAACATACCTAGCTATCTAGGTATGGTCTCAACCGCAGTTATTCAATCTTTTGAATGCATGACCCCTTGGGCCATTTAGAAGTTTATTCTTCTATTTTGTATCCGATATGGTATCTGTATCAGGATAAAATCAATGTAAAACTATATAAATAATAGTTTTGAAAGTAATGGAAGTTGGTAAGGCTGCGTGGGTAAAATAAAAAGGATTAATTATATTCTTAAAGGACTTTAAATTGGACACAAACTTGACCTAACTCTGCGGCGACCATTTGCCGGAGATTCCATAAGAAAGGTTTAGTAACCCCCCCAGAGATTCGCGACCAGTAGATTGAAAATCACTGGTCTCGACAAAAAACACCTGCATACCTTAGTCTTATAAGCCAAATCTTATTATTAATATTTGCTACGTTCATATACGTATCTTTTTTTTATAAAATAAGTCCGTATGTTAAGAAAATACTATAATAATATCTAAGTGGGCAATAATAGCAATTTATGATCCTGACTGGCGTCGATAACGGTAAGCGTATTTTATGTATGGCACATAAAGATCGCTTAATGTTTTCCACTTTGTTAAACGGTTAAGTGTAGGCTTTTATTTAATCCACTAGCTTTCACCCGCCACTTAGTTTGCATGAAGCGAGTCATGAGAATATGTCATTGAGTAAAAATTAGGTAGGTACCTACTCCTTTAAGTAAATCTAAGTAATAATTTTTATTTTATTTCCATTGTCGACTTTTGAATCCATTTTACACAAACAAACATCCATCTATTCTCACAACCTTTATTTAATATAGTAGTACATCAGATACTTACTTTGATTGGTAGGTATAACATTAAATAAGTATTTGGGGATATGGCTTTGTTAGTAATAAATAGTTCTGTAATTTATTGAATTGTATATTACGTGTTTTCTTTTGTATTTAATTTAATTCAATCAACATTATTATTATTAAAATTTAGTCTCCTTCGTATCTGGTACTTATTTACTAACGCAGCATATCTTGGTACGATTCTCTGGTGTACATGGTAATGGACTAGGAGATCAGTGGTGGGAATGGTGATGGTGGGTGAAATCTCAACAAATAAGGCACCCCTTGAAAAACAAAATTATCATTATAGCACCACGCTCATATTCCCGAAGGTGTAGGCAGAGGTGTTTTTACCGGCTATGCTTAGTTCCCATACGTAATAAGCGGTAAGCCTATTGCTGTTAAGTTGATCTGGCACAATTACAAACTTCGAGCTGCAACTAAGATTCACTAAGTAAGTATATAAGAAGTGTTTTTGCTCCACTCGGGAATCGAACTTGAAACCTTGCGGTTACAAAGCGATCACATTTACCACTGAACCACGACCGTTAAAAAGAAATTATTGATCTAGGTACTAATAGATAATTTTTAATATTAGACCGTGATCCGTGGTTTGGACTTTGTAAACGACGAGAAGGCTAATTTCTAAATTTACTAAGGTTGGTGAACGTGAATGAAAATTGGTTACTGTGTAGTAAAGGCCAATTGACAAGTTGTTAACATGATATTATATTTAATAATTCCTTAATTATAGTTCGATTGACTGCAAAGCGAATGCAACTGAAACAACAAAGTGATGATATAACAAAAAGCCTGGAGAGGGCGCGCGAGAGTAGGCGTGAACTCTCTGAATCATTGAAAGCAGAGGAGACGGAGACCGAATCGCAAATGTAAGCAGCCACTAAGTGATTTATTCTAACAGACGCGACGTTACATCAAGTTTCATTGAGATTGGACGAAGTAAGATAAAGCGAAACGGGTACTAGAGTAGATAATAAATTTGAAAACTATCCTATCTTGTGAACTATCTACTTCATCTACAATGTTTAGGCAATTCGTAAGTAGGATGTTGTTTTACCTCCGCTCATTTGAGCTAAAATAAATTTATAATTCTTTTGTCTTTGTCTTCCATCTTGACATATAAACTAGTAAGTAAGAGACAAAGTCCATTTTAACTAAAGAGTCTTTCATGATTTTTATGAATAAGACCGTTTGACTATAGGACCTTAATAAACATTATGAAACAGTAAGCTTTGTGATAATATACATAATATACTGTTATGATGTACCTTCAAAACTGTAACTTGTATTCCACAACACATTGACATTAAGTACCAATGTATGGTTTTTAAAAGGGTATTATGAGTTTATTGTAATTCACAGCCGAGAATACGAAGACTCGCTTCAAGAAATAGCCGACCGTTTTAGAAAAACACGAGGTTACTACGTAAGTATTACTAAGTTAAGTGACAATATGATTATATACACAAACCTACATACATACATACTTTGGGACATAGTCTGGGACATTTAACTTACACAAGCTTAAAAGGAAAGCGGTGTAGCAGCGGTATCGGCTTTACTTTTGAAATATAAGGTCACGGATTCGTTTTCGGTCGTGTCCACACATCTTTGTGTGAATTGTTTCATCGCTGTTCCTGAATATCGGTGAAGAAAAACTTCGTGAATAAACTGTCAAGTCTCAGAAGTAGTCATTCGAGGACATGTAGCATCCACCAACCTGCACTTGGCCAACGTGTGTGGATTAAGGCCTAAACTTTCTCAACTGGTAAGATAGTTGTGAGAAGAATCGTGCCCAGCAGTGGGACACTAAAGAGTTGAAGTGAGTGAGTAAGGTTTAACACGACCATAATTTAATCTAAGCAGAGCTGGTATACTAAGGAAACCAAATAAGTACGACATATACCTATTACTCTTTACCTTATAAAATACAGTAAAATATTAATAAAATCAGGATGTAGAAAACATAACTAAAGATTTGGAGAAGGTAAGCGCAACAATAACTGAATTAGAAGATGAATCGAAAAAGCGGCAACACATGACCGATGAGCTGAAAAAAGAACTTGATAACACTCAACCAGCGACACCCGAAGAACTTCTCTCTATATTGTGAGTCCATTCATATGAATACGATTCATATAACACTGCCGCTGGGAAATCAGGAATATGAGAATTGATAAGTTGAACTTATTTTATACTTAAGGCAAAACTTCTTAGGATGGATAGGTATAGATGTGGTTAGATATAAGTTATGATAATTATGTTACCCTCAGTAAGTCCATCTGGAATAATATAGAGCACTCTTTATCCTGATAAGTATGCTCCCTTGGGACGTTTACAGTATTTTACGCAGACGGAATCGCTGGTGGAAGCTAGTACTGCCTAACTATAATCGAGAATAATAGGCCATTTATACGTGGACAATACCCGGTACTGGACAGTAAGACAGGGCAGTAAGCCACTTAAAATACACCACATTAGATTGTCCTCAAGACAGTTGTCCCTATTTACACGATGCTGTTTACTGACTTGCAGTCCTGTCTTGCTGTCATTTCCCGGCTTTGTCCTCGTGTAAATGGCCCACTAGACTTTATGTCTAAATCTCTATAACGTAATTTAAGAGAATCATGACTCACTCACATAAGGGTCATCATCAGCCTATCCTAGTCCACTGCTGGACATAGGCCTCTCCCAAAGCACGCCACTGAGCACGATCCGCGGCCACTCTCATCCAGCTCTTACCAGCTACCTTGCACATAAGGGTAATCAAAATAAATTTGATAGCCACTACGATTAATGTAGTTGTATCGAGTCTTAGTCTGTCTTAGTTTTTAGTTACGGTAATGATTTGTGTTGCACTCTGTAAGGACCCCCGTTTGTATCGCGGTACAACTGTATATGTACGACAGACAAAACCATGTACAAGTTACAATAAAATATGTAGGTAAGTCGTAGGTGCAGTAGGTAATTTAAAAAATAATGTGTTTTTTATAGGGCCAAAGCCAATGCAGTGCTAAAAACTACAATGTAGTCCTGATGAAAAAAAAAGAAATCATCGTTTATCATCATAATATTATTTTTATGTATTATCAAAAACCGTGCACAAGTTTGTGCGACACCCACAGACAGATAAAGGGGTAAATAAAGGCAGCGTACAATACGATAGTGACGTTCTAAGATTCTACAGCTTTCTCATAAAATTTACGAAGTTGACAACTCACAAATCAATCAACTTAAATTGCATTTTGTATATTCTTGAAATTCATACGTACTTATTTTGTAAATTATTTTCTTTATTGCGTTTAATAAATCTCCTACATTTTGTCATCTGTCTTCTTACACAGCTTTCGCATATTGAACAGTGAGCTTATTGTCTATTTAAGATTCATTTTGTTTAATGACTTGACATTTATCTAAACGGTGTATGATGTCATTTATTATAATCTTAGCAAAATTTCATACCTACTATATTTATCAAAATTTAAACATAAAGGTCCTTTTAACAATATGCCGTATTATTTGTAGGGGAAACGAGAATTTGGAATTAAAAATGAAGCAACTGGAAGAAAAATACAACACTTTAGCTAATAAATACAGCACTTTGCAGGATAAGAAAAAATAGCTACAGTTAACAATTGTATTTAAAATATTCTATTTGTCTTAAGAGTGTTATATTTTAATGAATAATAAACGTTACTTCGTAATTTATTTCTTTTTTACTTTATTTCATTACATAAGAATCGTTTGTTTAAGTAGTAGGTCTCTAAGACACAGAACAAATCTATGATAGAAATGCATAGGACACTAGTGTTGGTTACAAAGGCACCTCATTTTTAAAAAATTCTTTGTTGACTGGTAACAAGTAGCTTCTTTCTTCCATGGTTGGCTTCATTCCAGATCTTATTTCACTAGATAACGGAACCTGTCTTTCATATCTTTTGATATATGTCAGAAGAAAATAGATACCACATATGGTTCACAAGTCTTTGTTCCTATTTATAACTAAGGTGGGAAATAAAAACGTAAGTACTTACAAATAACAAATCATTTAATGTTTTCAGTTTTATTAATGATTTTATTATACTTAAATCGTTAAAGTAATTTAACTCTGATAGGATTATTCATACTTTGGTGATTTTAATAAACATAAAAGTTAGGTCACTACCTAATTTCAAAAGTTTTGCTAGTAAGGGTTCGTAATATTTAATCAATTAATAGGTATGGTGGCGGGTATTTGATACCTCGTACGATGGTCGTACTATATGTACCTATTAATTTTATTTATTCAAATCTTACATATATTGCAAATAGTACAATATTATTGTTACGTCACTTACAGACAATGAATCAGTTTCTCTATTCTTGCATTTTAAAACTGATTCGATATTTTTTTAATTTAAGAAGTAACAAAATAACAAATGAGACCAATCGGTCAATCCAATAATTTAATGAACAGTAGCGGCATGTCCGTGGTTGTGTGTGGGCCCATGGTGAGCGGCATCAGGTCCGTGGTGGCCAGGCTTCACTTTTTGTCCGCGAGCGTTCTTTATACCTTGGCTTACTGCAGTAGCTATGCCCACTCCATGGAAGAAAGTACCCTAAAAATGAAACTCGGTAAAAATATTGCAAGTTTTACTAATTTGTTTATTTATATACTTACCTACTGATATTTTTATTATTTCTAAAAAAAATATTTATTATTTACTCAATCATGAGTACCTAAATACCTAATCAATTTTATTAATTTTTAATATTGAATATAGAAAGGTTACCTACTTAAGCTAATTAATAAATCTTTACGTACCAATCCATCTTTAAATTTTTGCGTCCAAGGCTTAGCTGTAGTAGTGGTAGTAGTGGTTGTACTAATGCCTAGTTGTCCAAATAATGTATCTGGAGCACATGTGACTAGGCTGGTTTGCGAGCACAGCGCTACCGCCAGAACAATTGCTAGAGCGACCTTCATTTTGCAGCTAGCTAGCGCTTCACTTCAAAACGCTACGAGCAATAGCAAATAATATGACTGGCACGCTTTTATAACACGTTTGCATACAAGGAAAAAAGGCATAAACATCGACGCTTTAATAAAACTCGTTCAGAGCAGTTTCCAGCATAAGGAAATGTTGGCATAAAAGATTGTTGAAGCTAAATAATACCTATGTGAGACATTTGTTATTTAATAAGTCTTTGGAATTTATTAGACTACTTGCTCTTCATTTTGTATTTCCCCAAGAGCCTTTATGAGGTTTTAGTGCTTGCTATTTAACCAATCATTTATGTTTCATAGGTACGTGTCTTATTTCACTATTATTGATATTTAATTAGGTCTCACCAATAATTTTATAAATATACAAAGATAGGTTACGTTAATAACAACAGACAATTATCTAATCAATTATACTCTAAAGACAGACAGACAGAAAGACAACTTGCACTCATGAATAGTTTAAAAGATAGTACAAGCACGTGAATGAAACAGATATCTACAATTTCGCATCTTAGGTGATGTCGAGACACGAACTAAAGAGATAAATCCTATTAGGATCTTTTCAGAGTTCTGTAATAAACTAGGAACCCTTATAGTTTCGCCATGTCCGTCTGTCCGTCCGTCCGTTTGACGTTTAGAAAGTTAGAGTAGGGAGTATAGAGTTCTAATTTGGCATGGCAGTACATATTAATAGCGCCGACAAAACTGAAATAAAAACTTGTAGGTGCAGGACACGTAAAATAAAGACGATAAACATTTTTTGGCCATTTCCTTCGTTTGACGTATCGTTAGATAGCTTATAAAAATATGTATTTAAATATTGAGGGTAACTTTGTTATTAACGTTTTGTGACTTAGGGTTTCATTTTTAACTCTTTTGCATGTAATTTTAGTTAAAGTTTACCAGTTTAACCGTTGTTCGTAGATTCGTTAAAATAAATCACGTTGGTAGTAGATATATAAAATGAATTTAAAAGGAAATTTATCATGGCTTGGTTGGCTTTACAGGTTAACGAGTAATAATCAGCCAAATTATGGTGATTGATGGTACGAAACCCTTTAAGTGCAGGTCCAACTCGCACTTAACCGGTTTTATAAGTCTTCAAAACACGCGTGCTAGTCACGCATCTGCTGCCGTGTTATGAGTTTTTGAAGCGATTGTGATTCTGTTGAAAGAAAGGGATGCGGATATACACATTGTATAACCGCATCCCTTTATTTCGACGGAAACACAATTGCTTTAAACACATAATACGGCAACTGCTATTCTTGAATATCTTTGGCTACCGGCCAAACCTACTAGTACAGGAAGCTACTAGTAAGTATAGTATTATATTATCTGTGGGCCAAACACACTTTCAGCACAAAATATACACATGGTATACTGCGCTGCCAATAGGTACCATAGGTAGGTACTTTGTGCTTTGGGACAGTCAACAGTGAAATTGATAAAACTCGTTTAGGTAGGTAGGCATTTAGGTACTTTCTTCAACCACGGATCACAGATAGTTTATTACTCATCTACCTAACGAACATTGTGGGTACCTACTACCCACAATGTTCTCTATGATAAAGTTTTACTTTATTAAAATTAATCGTGTTCGTGTCCTGTCTGCGTATATTTGGTGCATAAACCAGTATAATAAAAATATGAGTTACGTATATGTACCTCATACTTTTATTAACCTACCTAATATTTCAAAGTTTTTAATTAAAAATGAAATGTTACTAAAACTGGATTTTATGACAGTATCAAGTGCTATAACAATCTATCACCGACTTAATTCAACAGCTTCGAAATCTAAAGTAAGTACCTATCTATATCTATACTTATATTATAAAGAGGAAAGATTTGTTTGTTTGTTTGTAACAAAATTTGTTACAAACAAACAATCAAATCTTTCCTCTTTAAAAATCTTTCCTCTGTTACTTAGTAAAGATGTAGCCTATTTAATAGGCTACATCTTTACTAAGTAACAGCTGTATTACATGTTAAAAAAAAATTAGGGATCCGTATGAAAACTTCGATAAAGTAACCCAAGGTGTAAAAAAAGCAACGAAAAAAATAATTATATCGCGTACGCTGCGGTAACTATTGACATTAGAGCAAAGTGATGTACTACAGTTTTATAGAAGCCATAAATGTCTACAAAAAAGTCCACCGCGGTACCATTTAATTTTTTCATTTTTTTTTATTTTACCCCTTTTCATCTAAAAATATGCAATTGTAACGCCAGTACAGATTAGACTCAATTATTCGTACCTTGGTATTAATCTTAATCTAAATTAATCATATTCAAGGTTATATCATTATTACCTGTTAATTACTTTTTGAATTACATATTTAAATCGGACATACCATTCAAAAGTTAACATGAGTGTAATATTTATCAAAATTAAAAATAACTTATATGGGAGAAGGAGAAGGAAAGGAGAAGGAGAAGAAGAAGAAGAAGGAGGAGAAGAAGGAGAAGAATGAGAAGAAGGAGAAGAAGGAGAAGAAGAAGAAGAAGAAGAAGAAGAAAGTGCACATATGAAAAAGGATGAAAATATATTCAATTTTATCGACGTGAAATTATAAAAAAGACATTGTTTTATGACCATTTCATTTTTTTAACAACGGCAGTGGACTCAATGTAATCCAACTGTTATAATTTTTTAACTAAATGAAATATTCCAGTGATTCAAAATTAACTATGATCTTTATAGATTCTTCTTTTAAAGATCATAGTTAATTTTTTTTTAATTAAAAATATTAATAAAAGTCATTGCTATTAATCAAATATTGATGTTATTTTAAAGAAGATTTATTATTTTTCAGTCATTATTTACAAAAAAATATGTTTTTCTCATTTATTGTTTAACACTTTATGAAGACTCACACTGTTTATGAGTCGATTTGTATATTCTAACTTAACTGTTAAAATACAGATCATTAACTGCTTTACACAAATATTTACTTAGTATAGGTACGTCCTTATGTTTGATTGATAACTTAGTATTAACTTATCCACATCTATCAATATACATATATAAATATTGATATACCTACGTATATCAATATATATATATATATATTGATAGATGTGGATCATTAACTTGGCAAGCAGTGATTCGTATATTTCGATACTTGAACTCAGTAATCTTTATTATTTATTTTTTTGTCGGCACGACCGGGGATCGACATCGCGACCTCATATTTTAAAGGCGAGGCTGATACCACTGCGCCACCATAAATTAAAAAAAAATATTTTGTAAGTACTTATTTAATGCATTAATAAGTACTTACCAAATAAGTAACTTTGTAATATTTACGATAGTTTATCCCTACTAATATTATCAATGTGAAAGTAACTTTGTCTGTCTGTTACGCTTTCACGCCTAAACTACTGAACCGATTTGGATGAAATTGGGTATGGAGGTAGTTTGTGACCCGAGAAAGGACATAGAATAGTTTTTGTCCGACTGCGCAAAAAGAAGGTAATGTTTTGGCGCGATAACCGACATACACGCGGGCGAAGCCGCTGTCGGAAAGCTAATTAATAAATAAAAAAATTGTGAGTGTCCGGCACAAAAGTCTGATTCATATTCGCGCGCTTCACTCGAACGTACCTAGCCAAGGACGAAACATCAGGCGATCCCGTACCACGCTGGCGGCAGCCAGAGGCTAGGCTGACGTGGTCGCGACGTGACGTGTGGTTGGTTCGTGTCGTCGTGGAGATATAAAGGTAAATATCTGATTCATATGGCTTTGGTGCACCTGTGTTTCTGATTATTATGTTCGTTTTTATAATTAATTCAAATGGTTTTCAAACTTGAATCTGCGGGAAATATAATGCAATTGGGAAACAGAAACCTATGTATAAATAACAATCCTTAATTGTATACGCGTGGTGATTTATCGATGTTAATGGGCAAAATTCTGATTGATATGTTTCTGATTCATATGGTAAAAATACCATTAATCAGAATGTCACATACATTGTTAATGAAACGTTATATTGGCGGCCAGCGGGCCTGTAACAGTCATTTCGTATGCGCGTAATATTATTTACATGTCTAAGAACAGTAGCTGTAAATGTCACAGCAGTCCTAATAACGTCAAAGGGGTTTCATGTCTACCGACGACAAAATTTTTGATAGTTTAACTTTAACTCAAATTTAATTTCTGGTTTTTATATTACAGTACATAAAAATGCCAGCAGTACTATCTAAAGAAAGAAAAAAGAGAAGAAGAACATTGCAGAACGTTTTCGGATGAAAAACATACTAAAAGATCCAGACAAGTACGCTTTATGGCGAGTGTTTACTAAATATAAAATGTAAAATGATAATTTGATATTGTCGAGGGCCTGCTGTGATTGACTAGATTTAGGTGTTATGATAATCATCGTGAGCACTTACTGTGATTTTAATAAATAATTGACTGAATTGAACTATAATTTTATTTTTATTCCTAATTCTGATTCATATGTCAAAGATTCTGATTTATATGGCCCCAAAATTTTTAAAGTTCGAAAACCATTTTATCAAAAAGTGTGCCTTTTTCAGACATTGAATCTTAGCTTATCGTCTTTGGTAAAAAAATGTTTTATAAGCTTAAATGTGAAAGCAAAATAGGCCAAATGAATCAGACAAAGAACGCAATTTCGGAGAATCACTCAGAAACAGTCTTCAATTGATTGGAACATGTTCCAAATAATGTTAACAAAATATGAAACCGACTTCTTTTTGGAGTCGGTTTTATTTTTTTTTGTTAAAAATAATTTTATTTTGTCACTATGTTACTAATTTCTGCGAATTGTGCGGTTACCATAGATTTAGGAGGTAAGCTGACGACAGTAGATTGGCAATGTAGTGATCAAGACGAGACCAAAAACCAATTGCAGTAGTGTGCGTGTTTTGTGAATGTGTGCGTGGAGCATAGAGCCTGCTGCACCATGCACCGCCTGATACTTCGATTATCGATAACACTGTTTGACGGCTAGTGATTATATTCTAAAAGAATAAAATAATATATAATAAGTAATCATTTAATGATATCACACTATTTATATCAACATTGTTTTTGTAAGTTAAGACACATTACAATATTAAAAGTTTGTTAATATAACAGTTTGGAAATCAATATTTCGTTAATTTTGAAGTGAAATGCTTTGGTTAATTTATACGGTATGCCATTTCAGTAAATTTTTGCTTTTATTTGAACGATTGTCATGTAGCCACCAGTATATTAAAAAAATAATTTGGCGAAGATTGCGGTTTCAATTAAAATTATTGCGCAAAAACAGTTCCAAATGATTTCATTAAAATCCAACAGTGGCCACATGATAGTTGTTTAGCGCCGTCATTTCTGATGGAATTTTTTTAGTTTCGAGATATTTTTCAATAAATGCAACTAAAATGCACAAAATAAACCTCAATATTAGGTAGTCATAACAATGCTACAAATGTTTCAATTGAAAGGAGAGTTAATTCGTGTTTGGGACCTTCTAACCAAAAATTAAGACAAAAGTGGTTCCAGTCATAGAAAAGGCATAACCATTATGGTCAAAATGATGCAATTCATATATACTGTCATTAAAACTGCCTCGGTGGTCCTCTTTCCCCTAGTTAGTAGTTAGCCATGGACTACACATATTAACCAAGCAATACTATCTGTCGCGAAGGCAACGGTTCTGTGGTGATAGATAATATGAAGATATTTTTCCATTTTCCCGAAGTCCATCATTAGATCACCATTTTTTACTATGGCAGTATAATATTTCAAACATAAATAGAATTTACAAAATCGGTTCACAATTGACGGAGAGATCGGAGAACATACATCGAAAAAAAACATAACAAACGAAACCCAAAACAATATCTCATATTTCAGAAGTCGGTTAAAACTTAAAAAAAATTACGAACATCACGAAAGTTGTATGGAACCTTACCGGTTACCTATTACACTATAAAAAAAATCGATAAGTATTATCGATAATAGTAAGACTCTATATTCAAAAAGTGGTGTTAAAAATAGCGGGAATTCACGTATTTGATATTATTTTAAATTGACTGCTTAAGCATTTAGAGTATTAATGTGATAAAACACTATAATTTTTCCTTTCTAATTATGTATAAAACTTGTAGCAGTTTTAAAACAAGGCATGTGGAGAGCAAAACATATCAGTCCTACCGAAGTGTAAAAAGTATAATTTTGTGAGTTTTCTCTTTTAAATGCGTTACATGCTGCTACAGAACAGGTAACCATAATAACTATCGTCTATTTAATACAACATTTCGCTTTGAAACTTAATATATAAAGAGATATAGTTAGTATTATTTGTTCCGGTCACTATTCTCACTTTTGCCGCACGGGACCGTAGCGTATACGTGTTTGATCTCGTCTATCTATCTCACTCTAACATATCCGTATCCTATTCTCTATCTCTTTCGCTTTTCCGATCTATTTATGCTAGATCTATGGCGGTTACAGTTTAAGATTTATGTAATTGTAAACAATTACGTCATAAGTTTAAACTGTTATAAAACATAATTCTACTTAGAATTATTTTAAGCAAACTTTAATTTATCACCTAAAAGTTATTAAAAATATGTAAATATATATATTTGCATAATTTACCTGTTCAATCAATAATGAAAAAGAGCCATATTTGGTGTGGTAGGTAGGAACATCTATCAAACTTAATTAAATGTTGATCGTCGTTTTTTGCAGTCAGGCAAAGACATTTAATTATTATAGAGGTTTTGTAAAAATATCAACGTGATCCTTTTTTTGCAAACCATTTTCCTTACATAAAACTGGATATTAGAACAGGACAGGGTATTGTATATTAGGTTTAGATTTTCTTTTATTAATCTGCAGTGGTGCCTAAAAACGTGTCTCGATAGTACCTAGGTATATAAACTGTGGACCTGATGTTCAGAATTCACAGTCATCTTAACGCATCCAAGTTATTAGTATCACCGTTTGTTTGCCAACGTATTTCACAATGAAACTGACTGCTTTGTTCGTGATGGTGCTGGCCGTGCTTGCCCTGCTCTTGGGTGCCACTAACGCAGACCCCAAAGGAAAGTTGAAAAAAGCTGGCAAGGTGATTGTAAGTAAAATTCGTACTTAAAATTTTAATATAAATGTAATGCTAAATGCTGTTTATTTTCTTTTTAAGGCTAACTAAACCAAAAAGCTGATGTTGATGAAATTCAAATAAAGCTACTCACTTCCTAATTACTATAACTGTCGCAGTGATAATAATATGATTAAACAGAGATTGGGTCAATTCACCAAGTCATTTAATTAAGTCATATTAAAATTACAACACGATTGGGGTACACATCATGCTATACAAATCCAGTATAAGCTGACCTCTCGTTGGACGGAAATCCTATACAATGTGAGATCAATTTATACTGAAAGTTACAGCTTGATGTGTAGCCGTGTGTAAGCCACCTTCGTCTGTGAGAGTGTTCCTTCAATCTAAATTCTCACACGTGGTTTCCGGGTGGTGCAAATCAGTTGACAATACACTAGTGGTAAGCTTCGGCCGTGCTTAGTGACCATCTACCAGTCAAAGCCGCAACGCCAAGCGGCCTAGGCTTGCTCTGTTGCGGTGCGATGTCTGGTGACACCATTTACGAATCGGTCGTTATTCTTGCTCCTTTATGGTTTACAACCATTATGGAGCCTCATTCCATTGCCGTCTCACCGAAAATTATTTGTAATTACGAGTGTATCGGTATTGTCTGCTTCCCACCCTGATAGGCCAGGGAGATAGAGTACAATTAACCTTGTCAATTGTCAAAAATGCAACGATGTAACCATAAGACGTACTATTACTTATCATCAGGCAAGTTGTAGTCAAGCGCAAGCCTGTTATAAAATAAAATAAAAATCCCTAAATAATTCTAGTGATTTGAACAAACCAACGAATAACGTAAATGCTTTAGTAAAATGAACAAGATATTTTTTTTTTTTTATAGATCAAAGATACACATAAAATATTGGCAACAACGTTAAGAAAAAAACGAGTACCTACTCATATTTCTATACCTATTCAAGTTTTTAGTATTTACCTGCTTAACACAATTTTAGTGTAAATTTTTAATACATATAATGCGTATCTTTTTTTTTTCAGAAAGGTGCAGCAGCTGGTGCCAGCATAGCAGCGACACTGCATGGAATATCCCAGGGTCAACAATAAAAAATGTCTCTATTATGAAAGTTTATAATAATTATTTTCGTTCTAATAAACTTACTGTTAAATTTTAAATATATTGTATTTAAATTTTGGAACTTTTAATCTTACCACACCTGAACATAATAATTAGTACCTATGCTAAAACTCTTTCATTTCTACAAAGTGGTCACCACAAGTACGTAGTAGGTACTTACGTTAATGTAGATACTAGTCAAGTAAGTAGTTGCCACAGTAGTCTAGTAAAGCAATAAGAAAGTATTCTTGATGCTGGTGTAGGAAAAGTAAGCAACGTAGATGGGTCAGCTACCTATAAATGGTATCACAATTGTTAGGTATATTTCGGAGTGCCCACCGCGCTGAGCCCGGCAAAATGGATGTCCGATGCCGCACCGGCGGGTTTTAGTAGGTGAACCGGGCCCGTCCGCCACAAACAGGGAGGATGGAAAGATGCGTAAAGCATTTACCCTCGAAAACAAAATGAAAAGGGATTCGGAATGTGTAGGGCAAGTAGAAAAAATGAGCGTACTCAACCTCTCTAAGAACTTAACTATCTCAGTACATTACTTCAACCCTTTTTAGTGTCCCATAGCTGGGCTCGGGTCTTCCCTTAACTATCTTACGAGTTGAGAGAGTTTAGGCCTTAGTCCACACACGCTGGCCAAGTGCGGGTTGGTGTCCTCGAATGTTTATTTCCTAGACATGCCGGTTTCCTTACGAAGTTTTCCTTCATCGATATTAAACCGCAATCAAAGTAATATTGTAAATTAATATACTGTCAACTGTTAAACATGTGTGAATGAAAACTATCGAAATAAGTACAAAATATAATTATTATCGTTTTATGTACTGAACGTATGACAACACTAGTTTTCCGCCCCCGGCTTCGCCCGCGCGTATGTTGGTTATGGCAATAAAGCAATAACCTCTTTTTTCGCAGTCGGATAAAACTATCCTTTCCTGGGTCTCGAACTATCTCTTTAAGAGTTTCTTAAAAAATATGTAACTTAGTTGGTCGATTTTCTACCATAATGTAAGTTTTTCATTCAATATCCAAGAACAAATAAAATTTAATTTTCGAATTTTATTCATCACATTGAGTTATCAAACATGTCATTGTGTCAAAATAAAGAGTATCTAATTTAAATCAAAAGCACTTCGGATACAATCACCCTCAGAACACGCGCACATGCACACACACGCACACACAAGCACGCACGCACGCACGCACGCACGTACGCACGTACGCACGTACGCACGCACGTACGCACGCACGTACGCACGCACGCACGCACACACGCACGCACGCATGCACGCACGCCCGCCCGCACGCACGCACGAACGCACGCACAAACGCACGCACGGATATAAATCGGATCATAAATCCCAGCGTAATCGATTAACATACATTAAAAAATACCGATCGAATTGAGGAACTCCTATTAAAGTCGGTTTAAAATAACTAGTAATATTGTGGTACTTGAGGGCAAAAACGTAAGTAGTAAAATGTTATTACGACAGGAAGAAAAATACTTGCATTTAACTAAAATCACGCAATATCTTATCTTATCTTATAAATGGGGCTGGTAAACCCAGAGCACTTCGACCCAGCTGGATCTTTTGTGCTTCCCCTTGATACTATGAAGCCTCAGGTATTCTCCCTCCGCACAGCTCTTCCACGACCGCTGCTAATTGTAGGGGACACATGAGGCTGTATTCATCAGGAGTAGGGTGGTCCATTCCTAATGCATTCATGCGTTTTCGCGCCAGCGAATCGCATTCGCACAGTACATGCTCCATGGTTTCTTCAGCGTATCCACAAGCTAGGCAAGTGGAACTTTCTGATAGCCCTATTTTAAACAAGTGTTTCTGCAGCCCAAAGTGCCCAGTTAGTGCACCTACTACCAGTCTTATTTTAGTCCTGGACAAGCCCCTCAGTCTCTGAGAGTACCTCTGGGGCCAATCGCCTATAAAATTTTTGGAGTGGAGTAGCCCTGGGGTCTTCTTCCATAACTCCTGATGTTTTTTATGGGCATATGATTTTAATTCTTCTCTAACCATTCCGGCCGTAACACCAATGAACGGTTCTGGGCCAAGAAAGGCTTCCATCGACCCCTTTCTGGCTAGTTCATCAGCCTTTTCATTACCAACGTAGCCTTCATGGCCTGGGATCCAGGCTAATCCAACTTTGTTATATGTCCCCAAAACATTTAGGGACTTAATGCAGTCCAGGATTATGCCCGAACCTATTTTTGGTGTCATCAGCGATTTTAAAACCGCCTGACTATCACTGAGAATCAATATAGATTGATTTTTTACCTTCCTATGAAGATTCTCTTTTGCACAAGTGGCTACAGCATATGCTTCTGCTTGAAACACAGTTGTAAGTCTACCCATTCTTTGGCTGCAGGCAAATTGCAGGCTGGATGGAATATGCCAGCTCCGGCACTAGATTTCATTTTTGATGCATCTGTATACCATACTGAATGTTTACCTTCTTGTGGTTTCATTCCTTTTTACCAATCCTCCCTTGACTGATTTTCGGGACACATTATTTATGCTGTATGGTAGGTAGTAAACGTAACATAATTATATGTTTCAGTTAGATACTGTTAGGTGTCGGATCTATCGGACTTATTGTTGCGTATTTATTTTTTACGCTTAACTACCTAAACCAATAAACTCTAAAAAGTAGTATTTATTAGCAGTTACATACTGCTAATAAATACTACTTTTTAAAGAATTATGGAATTGTAAACACAGCTTATTTAGATATGATCTAAATAAAAATAGTGCATTGGCCAGGGCATAATAAGATTGAAGCTACAAAAATCGTAATTATCCATTGTTATAAAATTGTAAATATGAAATATACTATTTTCATAGAAGTATTTACGCGAACATCACACATTGGAATAAAACATTTCCTCTAAATGATTAATCGTATAATATCAAAATAAAAGATCTGAAATATACCGTGATTAAATCCGTAATAAAACAGTTTTATTTCATTATGAAATAGATTTTATAGCAACCGCTAACTATTTAGAGAAAGGAGCTATTTCTACAGCTGGTGCTGCTGGTGTACGAAACCTTTCATTGCAAGAATTCAATATTGTCACTGGAAAGCCAAAACCACTAAAGCGCCACAACTACAAACGGCGCTTTAGTAGTTTTGGCCTTCCAGTGACTATATAATCTTTGGTAGAAAAGGACATAAATATCGCTAAAAGGTTGGTCTAAACAATATTGTTATTCTATAAAAATGTAATTAAAATTAAAACTACTAGGAAATACTACAATTAATTACTATGGGACCAAATGGCAACTTTTTCACATCAAACTAAAGAAGAATTACGTAAATCGTATCATATATCATACCTACATGAAACAAAATATACCAATCGAATTGAAAACCTCCTCCTGAAGTGGGTTAAAAATTGCATAACCTCATGTTTGTAACAAAAAAGTCGGTCAAATGCGAATTGGACCCGCGCTTAAAGGGTTTCGTACCATTTTTTAAATCAAGACAGATGGACAGACAGACAGAAAGGCAAACCGACCGGCTGACAGAGAGACGGACAGACGGACAGAACCTTCGCTAAACCCTTTCTGAGGAGTTTTGTTAAATTACAACAACTTACAAAACAACTATTAAAAAATAGGAATTGGTGATAGAAAGGGGAAAATTCAGGGTTGTATGTATTTTTTAATGCCACATTATAAAAAAAAAATTAAAAATATTGTCCAAAAAAATGTTAGGGGTGGATTAACCCTTGTCACTTAGGGGTATGAAAAATAGATAGTAGCCGATTCTCAGACCTACTAAATATGCCAAGCCGTTGCAAGGAGTATGGTAACTAACACTGTGGCACGAGTATTTTCTAATTACAAAAATTAATTCTTATTTCCTTGATACATCACGCGTCAATGTCTGGATCAATTTAATTTCTTATTTGGTGATTGTTATTGTCAGAACACGGTTCTTGCGAATAAATAAAATAAGAAAGTTGCGTGGAAAATTATAAAATTTAGGAAATCATAACGACTATAACAACCTTTATAATGTAAACTTGCTGATATTGACAGTATAGACTTTTTTAGTGTAACCTTATGGTGGCACACGCTTTTTTAAGTAGGTAGTATCTTTCGTAGCTAAGACATGACAACGTCTGTCGGGTAAGTATGAAGTAACAACCCTATAATGTATCTCTGCGGGGCAAGATAGTTGAGAGAAGACACGTTTCTCTTAACTATCTTAACAGTTGAGAGGTCAGGCTTTAATATGGATTAAAGCCTGACACGCAGACCAAGTACGGATGTTGAGCAGTCGCGATGAAACAATTCACACAAAGATGTATGAGCATGATCGGAATTCAAACCTGCAACCTTACATATATTTCAAAACCGAGGCTGATACCACTGCGCCACAGGTGCTCGAGCCTATTTAAGTGGGTAAATTATTTATTTAAATATCGCATAAATTACCTAAATAGATTATCAGACTGGTGTTTAAGTCATAAATACGATTTACTAAACCGGTTAATATACCGTCGTTGCTAAACAATTTTTTATTTAATATTTTGGGTTTCCCTAGATCCTGGATGGAGGAAACTACGTTGCAATTTATTAATTATATGCAAAAACTCAACTCTTAGTGGAAAATAATAATATATAAACAGATAATGATAGCTTTCGACGCACAGTCTTTAAGACGCATTCAAGTGGTAACTACACAATTGATAAATCTCATAACAAAATGAAGATCTCAGCTCTATTTGTGATGGTGCTAGCAGTACTTGCGCTTTTCATGAGCGTCACTAGCGCAGCTCCGAACCCTAAAAAGTCCAGCTGGAAGAAGGCGGGAAAAGTGGCTGTAAGTTTTTATTTAACTCCTTAAATCTCACTGCTTTCCGCCGTGGCTCCGCCTGCGTGAAATACATTCAATTTCGACCCCAGTAGCAGCATAAAAGGCCTTTAAAGCCTTCCTCGATAAATGGGCTGTCTAAAAGAGCAACAGTTTGTTTGTTTGACTAAACTCGCTAATATTAAGAACTACTGGTCCGATTAGATTTTTTATTTTTTTTACATTGTTTATTTAAACTTATTGAATTGGGTTATCTAGCCTACGTTTTTATTCCACTGCTGGGTATAAAATAAAATTTAAGGCGAGCAAAGCTGCCGGCGCGGCGTAAAACTAGAATTACAATAAATGAACAGCTGTAATGTGGTTTATACATAATATGAGGTTCTAACTTTTTGTGGGACTCATAGGGTTTGGACATAACAAAAGTGTTAACAGAACAAACTGTAAGTTATCAGATAAATATCGGGAGTTGTGGGTTGGACTGTAAACCTGTAATGCACTTTGTAACCACGTGCTATAGCTAAATAAATGCGTTTTAATTGCGAAACAATACGACAATGAAGCCTCTTGTTGTTATATTGCGTATGGTTATAGAGAAATGAGTCTATATTTTTAATTTTTATCTGTGGTATGGTGAACAGCCGACCGCCTGCCAGGTGGCTGTTCTAATTTTGATGATCTAAGTTGATAGTGATGATGTTATATGTTGATAAGCTTGATGGTAATTTTGATGATCTGTGTAAAAAAATTACAAATTTTTCGTTACCTCGACTAGTCCTTACTCGTAGGAGGATTAATTGAATAATTGCCATATTTTTGCAGAAAGGCGCAGCGACCGGTGCTAGTGTCGTAGCAACAGTCCACGAGCTTTATCAACAGCATAAACAACGCAAGCAACAGGGTTAACTTTGGAGTTGTGACTAGTTTTTACCAATACTTCCTAATAATATTATAAATGCGAAAGTAAGTGTGGGTGTGTGTATGTAAAATTTGGTACAAATAGGACAAATAATGAAACACGTGTTATTATTTTTCCAAGACTACCCAGGGAGTGTGGGAAATGAGTTTTACTTGTAAAAATTTAAGTTTTTCTGGATCTATTTAGTCCTAAGTTCGATTTACTCCAAATTCGGCACACATAAATCGTAAAAGAAATCATAACACACGCTTTTTTTATCTTCCTAAAACTACCCCCAGGAGGTGGTTTTAAATTAGTTTGTTTTGAAACATTAAAGTTTACAGAACTGGTTCCTCCTTGGTTCGATTCACTTTAAATTAAGTTTAAATAAAGCGTGAAACAAATGATGAAACATGTATTTTTTATTTCTCCAAACTACCCTCAAGACGTGTGTAAAATTAGTTTAGTTTGTAACAATTGTTGGATGGATTTGGATGGAATTCGGCACAGAGATAGATCTAGAATAGCTCTTAAGTACCTAGGCTATTTTTATCATAATACTACGCGGACGAAGCCGCGGGCGTTGTCTAGTAGATAATAAAAGCAAAACTACAGCAACAAAAACGTCGTGTAGTGTTAACTATGGGTTTGAGTGAAGTACATGCAGGGCTTAACCCACTTGCAGGCTTATGTATAAGGCTTATACATAAACACGGTTTTTAGAAGGGTTAATCATAGTGAATGATTAATCATAGAGGCAAATGACATGCATGACTGAATTTCAATGACGTAGTCTCCACTTGTAATTCGTGTACCTACCTAGATGGGAAAGCCGAGAACTATATAAGTACTGTATTATACCTATGAGCACAGAATACCAAATAGTACCTTTATAGTAACAAGTAGGTACACGCTAGAACATCAAGTCGCCATGCCTGATGAATTTGTAGAATGTAAACCTCTGTGTAGTAGTAATAAATATTAGTAACTATAATAAGTTTAGTGTAGTAGTAATAAAATCTAACTATTATGCCTCCACGACGCGATATAATAATACAGGAAAACTTTTTGACCAGTGCTCTTTTTATGGCTTTGTATACATAAGTTACGCATTTCCACGAATCGTTCAATACATTATTTTATGTTTTTTATTCAATATAAAATCAGCAAATTATTATTATTTATGATAATTAAATTGTGTTTTATTCGTAACTAGCGACCAGTCCCGGCTTCGCACGTGTGCAATGCTGATACTAAATATATTGAGGTATATTTACAAAATGTCCTTTTATACAACGTTTACAGCTTTTTTGCCATTAGACAATACAAACAGCACGCCCTGCGCGCGGCCTGGCCGGTACCGCCGCACCGCTATTTAAAACCTGTAATATCTTCGGAAATATTCATTTAAATTATGTGCTGTAAAGGGCCATATTGATCTAAATTAAATATACAATGTATTTACGGTACTTTATTACATAAGGATTAGTGCAGAATTGCTTAAAATCGCTTCGTAAATAAGCCATTACTTTTGGTTGAAAGTAAAAGATAAAAAAATAGTTATTGTGGGTTATCCCAAAGAGATAGATATATACCATCGCGGACTTTTTGTTGACCTTTTTAAGGTGTGCAATACTGTAGTACATTATTTTGATATATCTCGTAGGGTTTAGCCAGCGTTTGCAATGTAAGCGCAAAATATGCGTTAATTTACGACATCGAATCAGAAAGCTCTAAAATTATCAGTGTTTCTTTACTAAATTATGCATGTATTATATGTAAACCTTCCTCATGAATCACTCTATATGATAAAAAAACGCATGAAAATCTGTTGCGTAGTTTTAAAGATTTAAGCATACATGATTGTTTTATATTATGTAGTGATGATGTCACTCTATAAAAGCGCACGGCTTAACGTCAGTGGTCTATGACCCTAGCGAGCGCACAGCTGATACGGCATGCGGCATGCGGCAGCTCGCGGTGACAGTATGATAGTAAAGTAGGTTTTTGTATGATGCTGATGCCCGAAATATTTACTGAAACCTGTGTCTTAGTTTCGTTCCGAAAGCCCACGTGAGATTATCTTTCGTTTATCCTTAACATTTGTATGTATATTGATTATTATTGTAAAATCTATCCATTATGTCACTTTAGTCACCTAGGTACCTACTGTGCTATCAATTTATCACCACCGTCGATTTTTGCCTTTAAATATAAATCATAGATCTAGCATATTATATAGATCAGCAAAGCGAAAGAGATAGAGAATAGAATGCGCATAAACGAGATAAACGAGACCAAACACGGACACATGAGGATCCCGTGGGGTAAAAGTGATTATCGTGACCGGAACAAATAATACTACGTGATATACGTAGTATTATTTTTTTGTATCTTTAAATATTAAGTTTTAAAGCGAAATTTTCTATTAAATAGGCAAAAGTTTTTATGGTTATCTGTTCTGTACCAGCATGTATCGCATACTTAGGTAGGACTGATATGTTTTGCTCTCCACATGCCTTATTTTAAAACTGCTGCAAAAGTTTTATACATAATTAGATAGGAAAAATTATAGTGTTTTATCACATTTATACTCTAAATGCATAGGCAGTCAATTTAAATAATATCAAACACGTGAATTCCCGCTATTTTCAACACCACCTTAAAGAGTCTTACTATTATCGATAATACCCATCGATTTTTTTGTTAAAGTGTAATAGGTAACCAGCATAGGTTCCATACAACTTTCATGATGTTCGTATTTTTTTAAATTTTTAACCGACTTTTGAAATAGGATATATTATGCTGGGTTTCGGTTGTTATGTTTTTTTTCGACGTACGTTCTCTGATCTCTCTGTCAATTGTGAACTGATTTTGAAATTTATATTTATGTTTGAAATAATATACAATGAATGGAAAATGGAAAAATATCTTCATGTTATCACCACAGAACCGTTGCCTTCGCGACAGTTAGTATTGCTTAGTTTATATGTGTAGTCTATGGCTAACTACTAACTAGGGGAAAGAGGACTACCGAGGCAGTTTCAGTCGCAGTATATATAAATTGCATCATTTGGACCATAATGGTTATGCCTTTTCACAAATTGGAACCACTTTTGTCTCAACTCTCCCTCCAATTGAAACCATTGTAGCATTGTTATGACTACCTAATATTGAGATTCATTTTGTGAATTTTCGTTGCTTTTAGAAAAAATATTTTGAAACTAAAAAAAAAATCCAACAGAAATGACGGCGCTAGACAACTATCATGTGGCCACTGTCGGACTTTAATGAAATCATTTGGAACTGTTTTGGCGCAATAATTTTAATGGAAACCGCAATCTTTGCCAAATTACTTTTTTTAATATACTCGTGGCTGCATGATAATGGTTCAAACCAAAGGTAACATTTTCTGGAATGGCATGTCTTATAATTTAACCAAAGCATTCCACTACTGCAAGAAGAAGGAGAGTGTGAACCCTACCCAGTCCTCCACCAGAAGTAGGTACGGTGAACGTAGAATAATGTGAAGAGTGTCAGGATGGTCTTGTATATTAACTTACCCACTTATTTATGCCAAATCAGTGAGTAGTTACACTGCCAAGCATCCACCTAATATCTATCGTTTAGAGAGTAACCCCCAGAGTACCCTACCTACCCAATATTAAACTATTATGGGTTCCTAGGGGATTCAGTAAGTAAAACTATGATAAAAGGTGGATTAGCCGTGCACACGACCGCTCTACTTGGCTCTCGTAATTTGATCTACTGATTCGCCAGCGGACGTCTAACTCGCACGGGGTCCAGCGATATATTAATTTAAATGGTAACAGTTAATACAGACAAAGAACATACATATTCATAAAACTATACATTAAAACATTCATTCAGTCGAACAGCTCTGCGATGTCACCTGTCATGCTTGACAGATGACGTTGATCCGGTCCAAACTCACTATGACCGACAACACGGCCATCCTACGTACGCCTTCGTCCTCGAAGGTGTTATCGTCCGCTGGGGAAGCTGAGAACAATTTAGCCAACATTAGTACTTATCTAGGAATATGTTACTGCCTAATCAGTCGTGCATTCATTTATTCGTGATGCATCTGATCACCTAACCTAATATGCTCCCCTGCGTGATGTAGCTTGAACTAGCTGATGTTCATACAGGATCAGTCTAGTCGTGTATCGCTATTCACACTACAACAGTGTTCACAGTGGATATCTGTTGCTTCATAGATTGTAAACCTCATTTAACTTCCTATCACTTAACACTATTGAACCGTTACATTAAATCACACTAAATATTGAACCATTAAAATTTTAAAACAATGACCTTAGATAAAAATACTTTCTTCGCACCAATATAACTGACATTTTTTTACACAAATTCCAACAACTTAATTACGAGGTAGGCAGAAGTAGAAACTAACTAACGTCACGCCTCTTTATTTGAACACTCATTGAAATGTAAAATAATCTATTGTCATAATTATATCAACACTCATTGGTGCTCGAAAATACACAACACTAACCGTTCGGCCATCATAAATTGATTTAAATCTTAGGCCTGTATATTGCTTACCGATCAGCGAACACATTTCCACTACACTTGGATAGTTGACAGGAATGATATTAAAAAACAGTAAAACGCTTACGTAACCTTTCGAGATCCATGCCCAACGTTTCAGGTGCCATAAATCCATGGTAGAACAATGGTTACCTTACCACGTGGGCGGGAGTACCAGCGGGTCATGCTCCGTCATCTCTGGGGCAGGCGCGAAAACTGCAAAACTTAACCACGTGCTCAGAGCACTCGTTATTAGTTCCTAACCAGTGTGGGCAAAAGTGGTACACAATCCCACTTGCTGATGCAAGAAGGAAGGATGGTGAACCCCACACAGAATTAAACTAGAAGCAGGTACGGAGAATGGAGAAATAGGCAAAGTGTCAGGATGGTCTTCTATATTAACTTACCCACTTATTTATGCCAAATCAGTGAGTAGTTATACTGCCAAGCATCCACCTAATATCTATCGTTTAGAGAGTAACCCCCAGAATACCCTACCTACCCAATATTAAACTATTATGGGTTCCTAAGGGATTCAGTAAGTAAAACTATGATAAAAGGTGGATTAGCCGTGCACACGACCGCTCTACTTGGCTCTCGTAATTTGATCTACTGATTCGCCAGCGGACGTCTAACTCGCACGGGGTCCAGCGATATATTAATTTAAATGGTAACAGTTAATACAGACAAAGAACATACATATTCATAAAACTATACATTAAAACATTCATTCAGTCGAACAGCTCTGCGATGTCACCTGTCATGCTTGACAGATGACGTTGATCCGGTCCAAACTCACTATGACCGACAACACTACGTAATTAACGAAATATTGATTTCCAAACTGTTATAATAACAAACTCTAAATATTTTAATGTGTCTTAACTTACAAAAACAATGTTGATATAAATAGTGTGGTATCATTAAATTATATCTAATTATATATTTTTTTATTCCATTAGAATATAATCACTATTTTATTAGAGTCAAACAAAGTGTTATCGAAAGTCGAAGTATTAGGCGGTGCATGGTGCAGTAAGCTCTATTAGCCACGCACACATTCACAAAACACGCACACTACTGTAATTGGTTTTTGGTCTCGCCAAAAGGATAGATAGTATAAAGGGTTTGTCTAGGTATAGGTAGGTAATATACCTCTATAGGGCGAAGACAGTGTAACAGTAAGTAAGAGATAACTTAAAACATTAAAATTGTAAGTAATATTTAAAATAATTAACAACAAGTGAAATAATTTTTAGTAAGTCTCTGTTGTTGTTGTGTTACAACTCGATCAACCCTGTCGATGTTGTTGATATGTCTCAGCTACGTCTGCACCGGGCGCTACTGCTTTCTGTAATAAAAAATAACAATAATACTTATAGAACATTTCTTGCTTTCGTTCACGGATCGTTTATAAGATTCGGAATGTTAAAAACTTAAGGACTGATATGGAAAATTAGTGATAAATAAAAACTTACAGCTCTTGGGTTGACCTTCTTCCAGCCAGACTTCTTGGGGTCAGCGTGTGCGGCGCCCATGAACAGAACGAGCATCGCCACCACCATCACGAACAGAGCTGAGAAGTTCATGTTGTAGAGAGAGAATTGTACTATGTTCTATTTCACACTTGCATGCGTCTTTTAGATTGTGAAGGTTTACATATACCAACGTTTAAATACAAAGTAATTCAATTACTCACACTGTTTATAGGGCTCAATCTAAAGGCAAGCAAAACCCTTGTAGGATCACTCGTGCGTTGAGTCAGTCTATCCGTCTATCACAAACCAATTAGTTCTGCATCTACTTGATCGATTAAATTACTTTAGTACACATAAAACGGCTCAATGATAAAAGTATAACGTAAAAAGAAATCTACCTACATTGAGAATTTAGGAGCTTAATCAGGAAATTAAGTATAGTTATCCTATGACATAGGTCTAAAGGGAAAGGATTCTTTGTGAATATTTAAAAACTATTGGGCCTAAAACGTTGAACAGGTTAATAATTCAAAAATCGAACGATCGAAAAACACCGAACTATAATGCACTAAATAGACAAACATAGGCATTCACTTCACTTCAACCCTTTTTAGTGTCCCACTGTTGGGCACGGGTATTCTCTCAATTATTTTCCGAGTTGGTAGTGTTTAGGTCTTAATCCACACACGCTGGCCTAATGCGGGTTGGTGGATGTCACATGTCCTCGAATGACTAGCTCTTCAATATGCCGGTTTCCTCACGTTGTTTTACTTCACCGATATTGAGCAGCGAAGATGAAACAATTCACACAAAGATGTCTGGGCACGGCCGGGAATCAAACTCGTGAACTTTAATTCTAAAGCGAGGCCCGTACCGCTGCTCATACAAACTTAAGCATTACTCAAATACATTATTGTAATCTCCTTATATTGAAGGATCATTTAGGTTCACAACTCGCTGGGTTGGGGTAAAAAATTTAAATATTAAATTGACAACTTACAATTTAACATATAAAATACGCCATTTAGTTTGTTTTTTAATAAAAACCTAAATACATAAGGATACTTGGATTATTTAAATCTCTAAACTGAGTTACACCACACAGTTAACAGTTTAAGATACGTGGTAATAAAGAAATTTACTAAAATATAAAACACGCGCAAAAAAACTTAGTACTCACGTGGCAGTCGTGTATTTTTTTTTTAAATGGTTCTGTACGTACTGTTAGAGAGGAAAATTTGTTATAAATCTATAATATTGAAATGGAACCCTTTTTCTTAGTAAGTTTAACTTGCACAGCCGCGCCAGTCCGGTTTTTTGTTGAGACGCTATGTTCAGTTTCCCCATTCATACCTACATACAATGAGGAAAGCCATAACACAGATATACAAACTCAAGCTTTTGCAAAGTAAAAGGCAAAAAGGTTTGTGAAATCTGATGAAAACGAATAGCTAAAAATTGGAGAGTGCCTACTTACCTGTCTTTTGACGTGACAACGTCTTATAAATTGGTTTGCCGGGTGACACTTCAAGAAACTGCGTTACGCTCCGCTCACGTTATGCGCTCACAATGAGAGCGAGTGAGAGGCACGCGTCCCTTCCACTCGGGCATGGTTAGCCCGCCTAAGAGCGAGAGAGACAGACATAAAAAGTGAAAGGCACGCGTCCCTTCCACAGTTCCACTCGAGCACAGTTAGCCCGCCTAAGAGCGAGATTCTTTGTATAAATTAATGTTTTAAATATAATTCTTTGTATAAATAAATGTTTTAAATTGTTACTATTATTTCATCCTTCTTCCTACTATACGAATGAATATTCACATTAAAATTATTTTACCACTCAAAGTCGTTGTCACGTAAAACTTTCGCCCGTATACCGACTTTACAGGCAACCAATTTTTTTAAATAGGATTTAACCCACAATCCCGCCACTGCTACTTCTGTAAGACAGCGACGCCGTGAAGCGACGACCTATCTGCATGCAAAACCTAGGTACTTAACTGCTTAAGTAATATCTTGTCAGACCGCAACGTGAATCTTACTTCTACAAGGAAATATTTCTCAGGACAAAAAGTAGCTGCATGTATATCCAGGTAAGTGATAAACGACATGACGTGTACAAATTTATACTCAAATTAATTTTTTATTACCGCGATAGAGTAACAAACTTATTTATTCATTACAGATAGGAACGTTAGTAGATGAAAGATGTTATCTCTTATCGAAAAAAACAAACAAAATATTAATAAATTAACATAGCTGTTTTAATAACAGGTTAATCTTTGACAAAATCATTCCCACTAGACCACGTTCCCGAGATAAGATATGATTTATGGGTATTTATTCAATTTTGAATAAAAACACCATCGACACAAAACGTTAAAGGATTTTTTAAAAGGTTTTCCTCCGAATATAATTTAGGCGGTGAAATGTGGGTAATGTTCTCCTTTGACTACACCTTCGACGGCAGTGCTTAGTGTGAATGATTAAATTGTTAAAGCAGGTAATAACTTTACGGTTTATTAGCAACAACTATCAATATATCCTATTCTACTAATCCTATCCTATCCTATCCTATCCTACTTCCTACTAATATTATAAATGCGAAAGTAAGTGTGTGTGTGTGTGTGAAGGTTTGTTACCACGTATCTCCATAACCGCTCAACCAATGTAAATGAAGTTTGAAACGTAGGTAGTGTATACCCTAGAATCGGACATAGGCTAATAATATTTTCAAAAATCATCCCTTAAGAGGGTTAAATAGAGGGGTGAAGTTTGTATGCAACTTTTTATTCCTTGGTCCTATTCATTTAAAATTCGGCACACATAAACTTTAAGACAAATAATGAGATACGGGTTTTTTATTTTTCCATAATTACCCCCATGGGGTGTGGAAAATGAGTTTTATTGGTAAAAATTAAAGTTCCTCTGGATCTGTTTAGTCTCAAGTCCGATTCACTCCAAATTCGGCACACATATACCTTAAAAGAAATCATAAAACACATGTTTTTTATTTTTCCAAAACTACCCCTAGGAGGAGTGTAAAATGAGCTTTTTTGGAAAAATTTAATATTCCAGAACTGTTTAGTCCTTGGTCCGATTCACTTCAAATTAGGTATAAATATAGCTTAAAACAAATAATGAAACACGTGTTTTTTATTTTTCCAATTTTTTTTATCTTTATCCTAATACTAAACGGGTGAAGCCTGAGAAATTATTCTGAGGGAGATTTTCTTTGAAGTTGATATCAATACTCCCTCGTGCTTTTTAGCTAAATTACTTTTTATTTTGACACAATGACGTTTGATAACTCAGTCCGATTATTAGAATTCGAAATATAAATTTTATTACTTCTTAAATATTGAATGAAAAACTTACAACAATCATGGTCTAAGAGCCGTAGTATTTTTTAAGAAACCCCTATAGATTTATGGATATACCTATGGGTGCTTGCCGATTTCAAAATGTTGCTTACACGTCTACACTACTGAACTAATTTTGTATGGAGATAGTTCGAGACCCGGGAAAGGATAGTTTTATCCGACTGCGAAAAAAGAGATTAATGGTTTAGCGCGATAACCGACATCCGCGGGCGAAGTCGCGGGCGGAAAACTAGTGTATAATATTTAAAGACTTATTCTGTAAACAAGCAATACTTGAAAATATAACTTAGCATACATATCTTTCGAATTTTAAAATTGAATCGATTACGATAAATAGAACAAGCTAAGTTTTATTTTAAAAAACTTTATTTTAAAATTTAACTCAAAAATAACTTAAGACCGCAGTCGTTGATAGTGTAATAACAGCGGTTTTTAATTTTGAGAATTGAATTAATTAATTTGATTTTATTGCTACTGTACAACAAGCAAATTTTATTTACCTAGGTTCCGAAAAGAATCATCGAATACAACCATAAAAATTGTCCACCTGAATAGAGACTTAAACACCTAATTTTATACAAAAAATAACCAAAACCACCTCAAATGCTGTAATAGTAAATTTCAAGGGACTACTTTTTTTAGCACATAGTTTTTTGGCACACCAGTTTTGCCATAATTGGTTTTGTCATAATAATTCTTAGCCATAATTGTTTTCTGGCATATAGTTTATGTTGGCATAATGGCTAATTTTATTTTACATAATTTTAATTAGCTTAATAATACCTACTAGACATAATGGTTAATGGCTAGTAAGTCCCAAAAAAAAAACCACCCACTCCGAAATGCTGTTGGTTAGGTTATGTTAGACTTTTAATCATCACACACGCGAGCGAAGCGAGCGTGTGCATTATTATGGTGAAATAAATTAATGCTTTAGATTATAATGCAGTATTATTATGTACAAGGAAATTATGCTTAAAACAATTATGCATTGGCTGTTATGGGTAAATTAATAATAATTTTAATCATAAACATACACCAGTTGGTTTTTCATCTGTCAATTGGAATTAAGTTGATCGGTCACTTAAAACTACTGGACCGATTTTAAAAACTCTTTCACCATTAGAAAGGTACATCTTTACCGAGTAACATAGACTAAATAATTTGCTAAATTTAATTTAAGAATGAAAAATAACGAAAAAAGTCATTATATGGCGTAAGCTGCCGAAACTATTGACATTAGAGCATATACATTTACACACAACATATTTAGATACTACATTTTTAAAGAGGACTTAAATATCTACAAAAAAGTCTCTGCTACAATGTTTTTTTTTTTAAATTTATTTCCAGAAAAAAGTACAAAAAATACAATAGATATATACCCCGCCAAACTGTAGAACAGTTTGTTGGCGAGAGAGGCGCTCTTGGTAAATTATTATTTTATATAAAAGTATATTATAATAAAAAAATATATATATTTACATACATACATATACATATACATACACACTTATATATTTATAATCTTATGTAATATCTTGATTAAATGATGGTATATATTGTGTTTTAAACATTTCATTTTTTAGTGTTTTCTTTAAGGCAACCTTGGTTGTTCCTTTCTGTGTACTTCTGATAAAATCTATTTTATTATATATTAATGGTGTTAAATACTGCCTGGTTCGTTTACTATAGTAATTTTTAACAGGAGGTATCACATATTTCCCTTGCTGGACTTGTTTGGTGCTATATTTATGCGTTCTAGTTTTCTTATGATCGTCCGTGTAGTACTGTTCTAGTGCAATAAGATAATCTACTTTTAGATGGACGGGCAGTATTTTACACACATTAAATAATTTGTCATAGTGTGGCTTACATTGCAGTTTTTGCTTTTTACTGACTAGATATTTAATTATTCTGATTTGAAGTTGTTTTATGCAATCTAGTTGTGTTTTAAATGTAAGACCGTAACTACTCAAACCATAATTAATTATTGAGTCAGCGAGTGCATAGTATAGTACGTACATAAGTTTCCTGTTTACAGATCCACTAAGGTGAAAGAATTTACCCAGTATTGATGGAAGCTTATTGCAAACGTCATTTACTTGTGATTTCCAGTTAAAATTACTGTCTACTAATAGACCTAAGTATCGATATTTTTCTACTACTTGTATAGTTGTGCACTGACAGTTAATTTTATTTTTGTGTAAACACTCGTATGTATGTCCGGTTATATTTAAGCTTTGATTACTTTGTTTTAGGTACTTACTATATGGTGAGCATATGTGCATGATTTTTGTTTTGGAATGATTTATTATTATGCCATTATCGTGTGCCCATCTGATTATATTCTCGAAATCCCCCTGTAAGCAAGTTAGTGCATCGTCTCTGTTTTTTGATGAAAACAATAAACACATGTCGTCCGCATACATAAATGTTTTGCAGTGCTTAATCACATTCATGACACTATTGACGTGCATTATGTACCCAACGGGGCCAAATACAGATCCGGTCGGTACACCAAGATTCACATTTACTTCACTACCTGTTGTTCCACCGATTAATGTGCGGAGGGTTCTATTCTGAAGATAACCTTTGAACAATCGGTGGATTGGCCCTCTGATACCACATTCATCCATTGCCTGCAGTAATACATTGTGTTCCAAAGTATCAAATGCCTTTTTATAATCAATGAAAATTGCAGCTATGAAGTTACCCTCGTTTAGATTATTGTTAACGTAGTCTGTAAACTGCGAAAGCGCAGTGTTAGTGCTGCGCCCGCGTCGAAACCCGTGTTGTGCGTTTGATATTATGTTATGTTTTTCTAGGAAACTACTTATTTGGTCGACTATTATCTTTTCTACTATTTTGTTTATTACCGATAATATTGCAATTGGCCTGTAGTTGCTATAGTCTAAATGGCTTCCCTGTTTGAATATGGGTCGTATTATAGATTTCTTTAATATTTCTGGGTAAACTCCTTCACTTACACACATATTTATAAATTTAGCTAATACGGGACTTATTTCTTTCTTCACAAACTTTATATCTTGTGCTCTAATTCTATCACATCCCGGTGCTTTAATTAAATCTAATTTATTAATGTGGGAGGATTTGATAGGATGGCCCTTCAATGAAAACCGTGATTAATTAAATAAATCAAGCTTCTTTTATTTTTCCTTAAATTCGTCTTTACAGCTTCAATTTACGTCCTTTCACTCTCGTCCTGTCAAACTGATTCTCCTTCCTTTTCTTCCGCATACATCCGTCTCATTCACTCCTTACGACATTTCGTTTTACTTACTAACTACTTAATTAAACTTAACTTACGTTCCGTTCCTACAACTCGGCCATTCTGAGCTCTGACTGACCTCAGTCAGATCTACACAAGTACAATACAACTTAGTACCTTTAACTACAATTTAACAAAACATCTCGGTTCTAAATGTGCTTACAACTTACTTCTAACTTTACATTTTTATTCTATCTCATTGTCTAGGGTATCTTAGTTACAATTTTACAAATATCTTCTGTTGCATAAATCTTACATTATAATTAAATCTTTAGACAATAGTTTTACAAACAACATTTTTAATTAAGATTTTAAATTTAAAGTTACATCTTCAATTACATATTCTAAATACAACATTTTAAAATAACATAGCTTTGAAGTTGAAACTTTATCTCTTATTTAACATTTTATAGCTAAAATTTTAAGTCTTAATTCACGTTCTTAGTTATAACATTCTACAAACAACATTTATAAGTAAAATAAACTTAACCTATCTCTAAATAAACTTGTTAAAATTCTTACCACAGAAGATTTCTCTTAGCTCACAGCTTCACGTTATCTGCAACATAAGTACATCCTATTCTACTTAAACAACCCTTTTTTTTTTACAACTCTGAATGACTGCCAGTCATGGGCCATGGTTTCATGTAATCAGCTGATGAGGATGTTACTCGTGAACCTTCCGTCCTGTGATCCACTTTTTCAATATCATAACGATCATTCCTCTTTACTTTGGTAACTTTGTAGGGACCTAAATACTTGGGTTTTAGTTTTAATCCAGTACCAAACTGGATTCTCCTGATAGCTACAAAATCTCCTTCTGCATATTTTCGACTTTTCTTCCTATTCCGGTTATAAAAGTCACCGGAAATAATATTCACAGAGCTACCCGAATCTATCAAAGCCTTTGTTTCAAAGTTGTTTACATTTATTGTTTTGTACGCGGTTTCCTGTACCGGTAATCTTTGTTCATTATTGTAAACAAACTTGAACTTCTCCCTGTCCGCCATCATACTGCATCTGTCAGAATCACTGCGCGGGATTGGTTCCGCCATATTAATTGTCATTGACGTATTGCATCTGTCACCGTCTTGATTTGACATGTCATAGTCCGATGTGAAGTTAGTCACGTACGCCGGAGTCGGGATTGTTCGGTCGTTGTTTCCGTCCGTCTTCAGGAAATCAACTCTTCGTCGTCTTACCCGATCTTGGGATATCTCTCTCGCACTCGTACTTGCACTATCATTGCACCTCGTTGCAATATGGCCGAACTGATTGCATTTAAAGCACTTTAACCCTTTATCTTTATGGGGGCACTGAGATGATTGATGGTCCAACTCTCCACAGTTAAAACATCGCGAACCTCGCTTTTTCAAAGTAGGTTCGGGTCTTGGCTCCCTTCTTGTCATCTTTTCCTTGATTGTCTCATAAATTTTGATTTTTTCTTTCAAGTCTGGATAGGTATTTGCACCGTATAGCACCATTTTATTTACTTCGGCGTCTACAATACCGTCAATTATGTAACGTATAGCCACGTAGTCGGGCATCTTTCCACGTTTTCCCATTTCTTTCATGCTTAATAAGTAGTCCATGCAGCTTTCATCCTTACGCTTTTTGCGTTGCGACATCATTTCATGTATGGTTTTGCTATCTATTGCATCAGGAAATTCCTTGCTGATGCCTGCTTTCAGCTCATCCCAGCTTTTAAAAGCGCGTTCGGAACGTAACCATAATGCTGCCGTACCTGTAAGCGATCTGCGAGCCACTATGAGGGTTTGCAATGGCGTCCATTGAAAAATTTCCGCATGGTCATCAACTTCTTGCGTCCATCGGGCAACGGAAAAGGTTTTTATCTGATCCGCTGAAGGTGGGAATCAGATCGTCTGCTTGAACATAGCTGGTTCTCGTCGTAGGACTTGCCTGTGCGTCCTCGAAATCGGCCTGGCAGCTTCCACGTCGATCCTTATTATTTCCACCCATCGTCGTAGCCGTCGTCGCCGTCTTTTGTGGTGATGGAAAAGGAGTTATGCGTCTTCGTCTTAGTTACTGCGTGTCGGCCTCGAGTCTTCGATCACGTACCTTGATGTCCGATCCTTCGTTGTCCTCCTGGGAGATTGTGAAAATATTCGATCCCGGACGAGTTCCCAAAATTGTGGGAGGATTTGATAGGATGGCCCTTCAATGAACTTACGTTCCGTTCCTACATTAATACATTTTTCAACCGTAGATGCATCTACTTTCTTAAAATAAAAGGACACATCACTAGGTGTCACAAAGGAACTTCTATCCAAAAAATATTTATCACAATTATTATGCTTTATTTTTGTACCTATTATAATGGCGCCACAATAACAATTTTTTCATCTTAAAATATGCAATTGTAACGACGGTAAAAACTAGAGCACAATATTAGTATCTTGGTATTAATAAACGGTTTGACGCACGGGTTTGCTCGTCCACTTTTATTGCTAGCCGTTTCACCATATTTTTCAGCTCGGCGATTTCTTGGTTGACGGAGGTGCTGCTGCCACTGCCGGTGCGACTCGTCGACGCTGCTGCCACGCTGTGAGGCGTCACAATGTCGTGGACGCGATCAGCCAAGTCAGCCAGTTGCTCCAGTGAGAGCGACGGCTGCGATGCTACCAGCGGCTGGATATTGGCTGGCAAGCGCTGGCTCCAGATGGTCTTCACAAAGTCCGCTGGAACAGTTGGGCCAACCAGGTCCTGGAGATGCCGTAGGAATTGGGACGGCTTGCGGTCTCCCAGCTCCTCATGGGTCAACAGCTGCTTCACCTTCACTTCGTTAGAAGCTGACAGTCTGCGTATGAGCTCCTACTTAATCTTAGAGTACTTGTGACGCTCTGGAGGATTCGCGATGTGGTCTTTAACCGCCTTGGCATGCTGCATGTCCAGGTTGTTGATGACTTGCGTGTACCTGGCTGTGTCATCACAAATGCCGTAGGTCGCAAACTGGCCCTCCAATAACGCGAACCAAATCTCCGGTTCATCTGGACAAAAAGGTGGCACCTTCACTCTTAAATGCCTATCTTGTATCGCGGTATGCGGTGTCATGGCGTCTGGCAACTTCGCAGGTGAAGGGCGTGTCCGTTTCACCGGCCGCGTCGTTACTTTGGACTTTGACCCGGCGGTACGAGCTGTATCACTGCTGCTATCGCTCATCGTGTTCTTCGGTGGTCACCAATGTAGATGTGTGTGTAGGAGTAATAACACAAGAACTTACTACTTGATAGTTCAATAAAAAACGGCACGATATATCAACTTGCAAGTTTATTGCAAACACGGTAGTTCACACACACAATAACACAAAAGAAGAAAAACAGAAGGAGTAGTGATAGCGACAGATAAATAACAGTTTAAGCACAATGACAATATCAGGGCGTTACACAATATGTGAAGCGTTTAAGCGTATAGGCGTATAGAAATGCGGAGCGCAAGCGACGTGCGTCTCGCGTAAGGTGTATGAGCGCACACTGTCGAATTCGCCGTCGACTCACGCGCAGGTAGTCGAGCGGCGCCGAACCCTTCCGATCGTGTGGTCGGGAGGGTTCGGTGTGGTCCGGTTTTAACATGGACGCGAAGCAACGCCTCGCAATTCACTATATAAAATACCGATCGTAAAGTTGTACGTTTGTTAATTATTGATTAATTCTTGTACATATTAATTGAGTAAGTAATAATTTAGAAATGAGTTTAGATATTTACTACAATGAAAATTAAGTTAAATTTAAGAATCAATTTAAAAATGAAGTTAACATTGAATAAAGTTGAAATATATCAGAACAACATAAAACACATAATATTAAACATAAAATAATTCCCTACACTTATCTAAATTAATTACATTATATTCAAGGATATACCTTCAAATTATTATTTGAATTATTGAAATCGGTCGGTATTTTTTTATCTAATACCAATATGTACCCGTGCGAAGCTAGGGCGGACCACTAGTTTTTACATAAATCACACTCCCTGGGTAGTCTTGGAAAAATAAAAACACGTGTTTCATTATTTGTTCTATTTGTACCAAATTTTACATACACTCACACTTACTTTCGCATTTATAATATTACTAGTTTTCCGCCCGCGGCTTCGCCCGCGGATGTCGGTTATCGCGCTAAACCATGAATCTCTTTTTTCGCAGTCGGATAAAACTATCCTTTCCCGGGTCTCGAACTATCTCCATACAAAATTAGTTCAGTAGTGTAGACGTGTAAGCAACATTTTGAAATCGGCAAGCACCCATAGGTATATCCATAAATCTATAGGGGTTTCTTAAAAAATACTACGGCTCTTAGACCATGATTGTTGTAAGTTTTTCATTCAATATTTAAGAAGTAATAAAATTTAAATTTCGAATTCTAATAATCGGACTGAGTTATCAAACGTCATTGTGTCAAAATAAAAAGTAATTTAGCTAAAAAGCACGAGGGAGTATTGATATCAACTTCAAAGAAAATCTCCCTCAGAATAATTTCTCAGGCTTCACCCGTTTAGTATTAGGATAAAGATAAAAAAAATTGGAAAAATAAAAAACACGTGTTTCATTATTTGTTTTAAGCTATATTTATACCTAATTTGAAGTGAATCGGACCAAGGACTAAACAGTTCTGGAATATTAAATTTTTTCAAAAAAGCTCATTTTACACTCCTCCTAGGGGTAGTTTTGGAAAAATAAAAAACATGTGTTTTATGATTTCTTTTAAGGTATATGTGTGCCGAATTTGGAGTGAATCGGACTTGAGACTAAACAGATCCAGAGAAACTTTAATTTTTACCAATAAAACTCATTTTCCACACCCCATGGGGGTAATTGTGGAAAAATAAAAAACCCGTATCTCATTATTTGTCTTAAGGTTTATGTGTACCGAATTTTAAATGATTAGGACTAAGGAATAAAAAGTTGCATACAAACTTCACCCCTCTATTTAACCCACTTAGGGGATGATTTTTGGAAATATTATTAGCCTATGTCCTATTCTAGGGTATACACTACCTACTTTTCAAACTTCATTTACATTGGTTGAGCGTTTATGGAGATACGTGGTAACAAACCTTCACACACACACACACACACACACTTACTTTCGCATTTATAATATTAGTAGGATAGGATAGGATAGGATTAGGAAATATTGGTAAAAATTGCAAATTATTTTTTTAATTATTGAAATCGGTCGGTATTTTTTATCTAATACCGATACGTACCCGTGCGAAGCTAGGGCGGACCACTAGTTTTTACATAAATCAGATTCATCGGAAACGTGGCCAAAGAAGTAATGAGTTACTACGGGAATAACCCAACAAATTCTCTATTACTCCGCTTACAATAAAAACAACACTTTATTACGAGTATTTAAACTGTGGTGTAAGCTTTTGCCTTCACATTCACTAAGACACGTTAAAGTAGTACCTACACAAGTCCCTTCAACTTCTTCAAACAACATGAACTTCTCAGCTCTGTTCGTGATGGTGGTGGCGATGCTCGTTCTGTTCATGGGCGCCGCACACGCTGACCCCAAGAAGTCAGGAGTCAAGCCTTTCAGGAGGAAGCCTTACAATTAGTGGGTCGACCACTAATTGTAAGTTTTTATTTATCACTAATTTTCCATATCAGTCCTTAAGTTTTTAACATTCCGAATCTTATAAAGAAATGTTCTATAAGTATTTGTGTTATTTTATATTACAGAAAGCAATAGCGACCGGTGTATATCCACCTGAGACATATCAGCAACACAAACTTACCAAAAATTTTAGAAGTAACAATGTTCATGTTGTAAGCTAAATAGCCCTATCTTTAATAAAATTGCAAATCGTCCTATTACCATCTTTTACTTACATAATTTTCGGTCCTCACCTAGTGGTGTTACTATGATTCGTGTAACAAGCTTTCTAATTACAAATAATATACGACTTAGATTAATACAACCTGTAATTTTCATATATGCATCACAGTTCATAAAAACTGCATCAAAATCAGTCAAATCGGTTTAGCCCTTTTTTTGTAGCGAGGCACCAACGTCAATTAATTTTGATTTAAAAGAAACAAAGAAGATTAGATTCTATTTTGATTAAGACAAGTCTTTGAAATGACAGAACGGATTGTTTTACTTACGAACGCAAGAATATTCTACTTGAACAAGTTTTATCTGTTCTTATGTCACGTAGATATGCCAATTAAATAATGATAGTATTTTCTGTTATATTTTTAAATACATAGTGTCTCCGGAAAATTGCAACAAAAATGTATAGTACTTATCTGCCGATTTCGGACGGTTTTGGGAAGTTGTGTGCTTGTACGTAGGTAGTTCATGCCTAGCTCATAAACGAAAATCGTCTTAGAATATAGAATTCTATCTCAGAAATAGCGATTCTGATACGAAATTCAACGAAATTCAAAATCTAGATTATTTAACGACATTATATGATCTGAAATTGATACTAAGATGTTTCTTATACCTAATGCTTAAACAGGTTTAGGAGACACTTAAATTTTCGTGGCTACTGGTGAAAACGGGCATTAGCTACTCAATAGAAACGCTACTCGATATAAGTGATACTTACCTAGTTTTAAAATACCGAATTTCCTGGAGGCACGTGGATTTCAAAATTTCTGATTAAATTAAATTAGTTACATAATTAATTAAATTAATTTTTGGCTAAGTTCGTGTGGTATCCAAGACAGGATGTCCCGGGACTAGACCGGGTTCAAATCTCAAGTATTTTCACGGTGCTGCTGTTGATCTTGACTTACAGGAGTAGCAGTGGCGGGATCACGGTGGTGGGCAAAGTCCCAATAAATAAAAATCTGCTAGTTGAATTGCAACCAGTAAGAGGATTTTATCAATATCGCGGCGATATACGACTATACGATATTTTTTTAAATTCTGAAGAAGGCTTGCACTTGATTACAACTTGCCTGATGTTAAGCAATGATGTAGTCTACGATGGGACGCGCTCACCCAATATACCGCGTAATAACGAATGATTTTCGGTTAGAACGTGGCAATGTAATAAGTCTTCATATGGTTAGAAACCATAAAGGAGCAACAATCCCGACCCACCTTCTTAACTAGCAAAGCTGCTTGGCGTTCTGGTCGGTGATCGCTAACCACGGCCGAAGCCTACCACCAGTGATTACCAGTACCTAAACATAATTATTATTTACCAGTTGATTGAGCAAAATCAAATCAAAGCTAAACAGCCTTATACAACTTAGACGTGGTAGCTTATTTCAAAAATAAATTCCCTAAATAAAAACATCTGTAGGTACCAGCGCTAAGGAATTGTGAATAAATGTACAGATTGGATTTTTACTGCGTGAATTATGTGAGAAAATATCCATGAATGAGCTTCTAAATGGTTCGAATTGAAGTCAGGTACTTCAGAAAACGAAGAGCCTCGTAATTTAAAACAGTTTGTTTGATCATCAAATCCTACACAAAAAAACTTTTTTGTATAATAATTTGTAAAAGTATTTTCCAAAAAAGTTTTATAATACGTGTTATCTTAAGTACCTGCCTAAGTAGTAGGTACTACTGCCTAGGTAAATGAGGCAACAAATATACATACATACCTATAACTCACAATCTTCTTTTACTTGTATATAAAAATTCTAGAAGCAGCAACAAAGAGAAATCGAACGAGCTGTAACGTATTTTTAGTGCTTGGAGAGAGGGGGCTTGTTAAAGGGAAAGGGCAGCACAGCAGCTGCCGGCAACATTTATGTATATATATCTATACTTTTTACTGTATTTTTTATTGGTAAAATAATTGGAGCGTATATTCCTGTTCTCACATTTTGCATACTCAACTATTTACCTTTGACTCCTGCTCTAAGGAGACATTAGGCTGCAAAAAGGTTCAATAATTTTTTTTAAATAGCTAGCTGGTAGGTACTCTTAAAAATGTTGACAGGATGCCATATAATATTGAATATCTGGATGACCGAGCTTTGCTCGGTATTTTTTTTTGAATGACATGTTCTAAAAATGATTCCTAGCTAGATCGATTTATCGCCCCCGAAACCCCCTATATACTAAATTTTATGAAAATCGTTGGAGCCGATTCCGAGATTCCAATTATAATATATTTCGGTACAGGGGATAGGACAGATCAGAGGGATAGTCATCGCCAGAAAACTTATTGAGTGGGTGTGGTTACGAGCAGCAAAGTTATCTTAATCACACTATTAATTTGTTACGAAATGTAAAACTAATACAACGAGTGGTAAGACAGTTCCTAGACCGATGTTGGTCGCACGGACGTCTGTAGAGAACTGGGGCACACAGTTCGTGTAGCGACAATCCCCACTCGTCGCCCGTGCGGACCTCAGGCTAGACTGTCGAAGCGTGTCGACCCGACGCGCTGCCGCCCAGCGTTAACAACTTGAAGTGGACTGACTATCGTACCAGGGGCGTAAAATTATCGTACATGGATCGAAAATAATCGAAATTATCGTATTTTTAGGATAATGTCTATTATAGATAAATAAATCGTATAAATTTTAATATTGATATGCATGCAAGTACTTTATTTTTTATCTTTTTTAAACCACCGCTGTAAAATCAACAGACCACTGAAACCCAAATGTTTTACACGTGGTACAGAGTTGACTGCTCGTACTATCTACTTTGCATGTACATGTAGGACTTACTCATTCTTCATTGCACAGATAAAAAATAATTAATAGGTTAGTAAGTTATAGAAAATATACAGCCACTGAAAAAATGTATTTGATAAATACACCTACTTGCCAATGATAACAATCACTCCGTGTGTAATCAAAATTTTGCTGCTCTAGAAAATTACTTTACAGTATCGGCAGTGGTGAAACTTAGCAGAGCGGATCGTAAGAACCAATAGGAATAGAGAACTTGTATTTCCCGGTATTTTCCCAAGATTTTATTGGACAAAATAAAATCATGCTACTGCGATTTAGACTATCAGCGCATGAGTGAAATAATTAAAATTCTGAAATTTTGCACCATGATAGAAATTATCGTACAATCGGCGTACGATAATAATATGCTATCGTACATCGTACGTAGGCACAAAATTATCGTATGTGTACGATAATTATCGTACGGTTCCGAACGCTGCTGCCGCCGCCTCGCTGTCAAGTATGCTACCGTACTAATGACTTCTCCGACATATATAAATATATATACAAGAATTGCTCATTTAAATAAGATATTTCCTAATATTTAGTGGCTTCTTGTCAGTTTTCTTTTACTAGACTATCAGTCCTTACGTTATTTTAAAAAGTTTTAATTCCCATTTACTACTGTTTCTACCTTTTCGGCATTATTTATTCATCTTACTGATAACTATTATAAGTAGGTACCTACATACTCGTAAATCCGGTTTATATGGATGTGTAGATGTTTGATACCAAAGTACTCCCTCACGCAAAAACTACGGTAAGGAATTGGATTCACTGAACAGCCCGGCCGGGGTCTTCCGAAATATGACGATTGTGTGATTGCGTAATTTTAACGCAGTAGCGCCAAGAAAACTTTCTTTAGTGCTTTTACTAGACCACTGTGGCACCTACTTGACTAGTATTACTTAAGTGGGTACAACTCACTTGGGGTAACCACTCTGTAGAAATGAAAAAGTTTTAGCATACTAATTATTTTGTTTAAGTGTGGTAACATTAAAAGTTCCAGCAATTTAAATACAACAGGTAATTTATTTTTTATTACAATTATAATTAATTAATTTATTTATTTTTGGCACACTTTTGGATAATAATTCATTCCGCATTGCAACCTGTCTTCGGTTAGGGGTGTCATGTGTTGCTCCGCATCGTTGCCAATGTGGAGAGTCAGTCGGGCGACTTGGGCACCATGGGCTATCATGCAGCAGAAGCGCCGGTAGAATTCCTCGTCACAGCAGTCTGAATGATATCATTCGTCGGGCTCTTGTCAGCTCCGGCGTGCCAGCTGTTCTGGAACCAAACGGCTTGGCGCGCGACGATGGCAAGAGGCCGGATGGTATGTCTTTGCTGCCATGGAAGGTTGGCAGGCCCTTGGTGTGGGACGCCACTTGTGTCGACACCTTGGCCCTGTCTCACCTTCCTAGTACTAGCATGTCTGCGGGCGCTGCTGCTGCTAATGCAGAGACCGCTAAACGGCGCAAATATAGCCAATTATGTACAAATTATATATTTGAGCCGTTTGGGGTTGAAACGCTTGGACCGTGGGGCCCGAGCGCCCGAGCACTTTTTAAAGATATTTCTAGGCGGTTAATAGACTCTTCACGTGACCAGAGGGCTGGCTTACATCTTGGTCAAAGAATTAGCATTGCCATACAACGTGGCAATGCTGCCAGCCTTCTGGGCACATTTCCCCAAGGCCTCGATTCGGAGGAATTTTATGACGCCTTATCTAGTTTTTAAGATAGAAATTTAGAATTAGTCTATTGTTTTTTTTTTCTTATATTTTATGTAAAAACTTGCTTTAATTAACTGGTAAATACAATTATACTAATTCAATAATTCATAATCAGATTATTTGATTTTATTAGTTTTATCAACCCTGCTGGTGTTGTTGGTACATTCCATGCACTGTCGCTGCTACGCTAGCACCAGCCGCTGCACCTTTCTGTAATAAAAAAATATACATATTAACATTAAAACTGTGTTATTCCTACTTAAAACTTGATTTTAGAAATAACATCTCTCGTTATTTATTTACATTGTTGCCAATTTTTTTTGTCTATCTTTAAATATTTCGGTACAAAATATGAGTACTTACAGCTACTTGGCCGGCCTTTTTCCAGCCAGACTTCTTAGGGTCAGCATGTGCGGCGCCCATGAACAGAGCGAGCATCGCCACCACCATCACGATCAGAGCTGAGAAGTTCATGTTGTATAGAGAGGAATCTAGTGTAGGTACTTCACACTTGAATGCGTCTAATAAACTGGGAAGAACAAACATAAGCCACTGTTTATAAACAATGTGAAATTCTGTTTGCTTATTGTTTTGTCATTCATTTCAGTTTCCCCTTAATCTACAATGAGGAAAACCAATGGACTGCTTAAACTTTGATACACGTCACGGGTTAAGCCCATTTTCACACACAAGATTTCTATAATTCTAAAGAAAAAAGGAAAAGCTGGCAAATAGCGTGTCGGAAAACGTTCGATGAATGATTTCGTGTTCAACCGATACCAACTCATAGGCATAGAACGGGGATTTAGAATGTTCTTAAAGGATTTTTATTTTGTTTTGTACGACTATTGACTACAATACTTGTATAGCTCTGAGCTTTAAAGGGCCGTGAATTTTGTTTAACTATAGGTACTTAACTATTTGTTAAGAAATTATCTTACTTAGTCACACAACTACACTTCCTCGGAAGCTACCAATGGCACGGTAATAATATCATACAGTATTTCGACTTCATACAAACGGACGAAACGCGAGCTATACCTACGCGCCTCGATCACGATATGCGCTCGGTATGCAGACAGTCGCAACTGTGCCGCAGTGACGAATGGTGTGTTGTTTTTTTTTAACAATAACCGCGCGATTTTTTCTTTAAAAATAAGTTCAAGTACATATATAATATGACGAGTAGGCTATATTGTGCTGTTTTTTGTTGCATGAATATTCTATTCACAAAGTATTTTATTTGTATAAATAAAAAAATGTGTATTTATTTATTTTATTAGTTAAGTACACACAGTAAAATACAATTACAAAACTAAACGGAAACACAAAGTAGGCAAATGTAATTAAAATGCTGGAGGCGGGCAGCCCTATCGCATGTTTACGTTCCGCGCAACTGTAGGCATTTATTTCAAGGTAACGGCCGAGATACAATACTGTATGAGATGTTTATACTGTGCCAATGGTCTGACTCCCATAAAACTCAAAATGTTAATTTTAGGAATAGCACGGTGATGGATGCAGATTTTGATGTTGCGCTAAATGTTGTTGTGACAATTACTACCAACTCGAGCTTGCAGTTATTAAACGTAGTTAGTTCATTTATATCGATCATCCCACCTAACAATTATGAAGTACCTAAAAGCTATAATTATTATTAATAGGTAGGTACTTATTTTAAATGCAATAAGTAGTAGGTTAATGCAATGTGTGTCTGTAAACAATGTAAGTTGTGTGTGTATGTTTTACCTAATATTATATTTGAGAATATGTTCAATTGTCCTATAAAATTACAATAAATGTAATAGAAATGTGATTTTTTCGATTCTCTGAACCGAATGTTTTAGTTTAAAGAAGAGAGGGATATACTTAATTTAAACTAAAGTTGCCACTTTTCAAGTAGCTTCGTATATGATTAAGTAGGTACCTAATTGAAAATTAGTCTTCAAGTACCTTCTAGTAGGTATTAAAATAAACAATGTAACCAACAAATAACGTCTGACTGTTGGCTCCCGACAACATCAGGAAAAAAACTATAACGGTAAATTAAAAAAAAAATTAAAGAAAGATATTATGAAAAAAAATTGGTTGCCTGTAAATTCGGTATACGGGCGAAAGTTTTACGTGACAACGACTTTGAGTGGTAAAATAATTTTAATGTGAATATTCATTCGTATAGTAGGAAGAAGGATGAAACATAGTTGAGTGGGAGAGAGACGCAAGGCATTCGGCGGGCCTCTCTCTCGTTCGGTGACTCATCGTAACGTTACCGAGCGTTACACTTTTTCATAAGTGCCTCCCAGCCGCAACCTAATTTAAGACGTTGTCACGTCAAAAAAACAAAAACAATTCCTAAAAAACACGAATGAAATGTCTGTGGTGTGTGACAACGGATGTAAAACAATAACTAGTCTTTGCAATAATTGTAAAACTAATTTTCTAATTAATAATCTATTTGCATAACAAATAGGCGAACAATACATGTTTAGGTATCGCTACTTTACATAGCGTACCTATGGAGTACGTACGTCGTACGCAAACCTGGAAAAGAACATGATAAACTTAATACCAGAACATTTCTGTAACAAAGAGAATATCGTAGGTATATCCATGCAAAATTGGAACTACAAATAATATGTAGGTACCTATACCTAATACGTAAGGGTGACGAAAGGGTTTCGGTACCCTAAAAAGGTCCAAATAAGCAGGTACTTTTTTAGACATTGTTTTTGGAACGGGTCAACGGATTAAGAGAAATAACTTACATTGAAGTAGGCATAAACACCTTGTTCTGATCTAAATCATGCATGACATAAACAAACAATGACGTATCTAGAGTTATAAACAAGTGCGCAATGAATATTGTTTCCTCATCTTGTGGAAAAGGAAAACTCAATAGAATGTGCTCTTATTAACATAAAATCTTTGATAACAAATTCCCCATTGATCCAGTGGCACAACAAGTTAAGGATAATACGAATTGTATATAAGCAGTAGCTTGGATGCCATCCTTACAGTCTGTAAGACATATTGAAGTATAGTACTAACACAAGCACCTACAACTCACTCTACAACATGAACTTCTCAGCTCTGTTCGTGATGGTGGTGGCGATGCTCGCTCTGTTTATGGGCGCTGCACACGCTGACCCCAAGAAGTCTGGCTGGAAGAAGGCTGGCAAAATTGCTGTAAGTTTTACTGAATGTCATTAAAAAGATATTTAATACCTCATAATTATGAACATCCCGTGAAGGAGATTATGAAACACACTATTAAATGCTAATTATATTACAGAAAGGAGCAGCGGCTGGTGCTGGTGCAGCTGCGACAGCGCAACAGATATACCAACAACATCAACAGGGTTGATCGAATTGTACCTACCTAACAACAACACAAGCTTGCCAAAAATTCTTTACCATGTGGTTAATTTTTACGATGCTTATGTTATATCTTATTCTAAATTGTAAATAAAATTGTAAATTACACAATTCCCAAGTTTTACTTAAGTACATACTTAATAGATAGTATTCGGTTTTACGACCTCGCTGTTTCGAGCTTTTAAATTACAAATATGTTACGATTAAAATGAATACAATCCGTCATTTCCATCCATATTCACCGAGTACGAGTATCAAAATGTTATTATAATTACTTGCCAGCGAAATATATGACATAGGTAATTTATTTTTATCCTAGTAATGCCTGGTTTCTATATTGATAGAACGTTGTATGAACGGATTTAACCAGGAGTAAGTTTCGTAATGTAACAACTTGAAATAAATTTATTATAATTATTTATTAATAAACGATTTGCACTTAACGCATGTCCAGATAAATAAAATAATCTACGGCGAAGAACTTCCACATTTATGTTGTCACAATATCAATTTTAAAGGCGCACAACCACACTTTGTTTACACGTTAACCTGTATTTAGATGCACGAAAGACATACTTGAAAGCGGCATGCGCAATTAGGTACCTTTGGTCGTATGCCTGTAGTTCTACTGAATTGTTAGAAGACTGGCGGTATAATGGACCCCACCCTGTACCTCCTACTTGCTAGGTCGAGTGGGTTCCTTATACTCCAGGGTATGTGTCCCTAGAGTATATGATGATGTTTGTTGGTAGGTACCTAGACCATCCTATATTCGCCGCTGGTGGCACCTACCCCACGCACCCCTAAATGCGTATATCCAGTGAAATAGGTACGGCACTACTGGCCAACTAGAGAAACCCCGGTCTTGAAATGCAAACAACAATTACTTCCAAAAATTACTTCTTGGTCTTGAGATCTCGAGATTCTTCCTTTTGTTGTTTACTCTTCGGCTCTTTATTTGCGACTGTTCATTTGCGACTCTTCATTTGCGACTGACATTTGCGACTGACTTGATGCGACTGTTCATTTGCGACTCTTCATTTGCGACTGACATTTGCGACTGACTTGATGCGACTGTTCATTTGCGACTCTTCATTTGCGACTGCGACTGTTCATTTGCGACTGACTATTTGCGACTGACTCGTTCCGGCAATACGACCGCCTTTTATACCGGCCGTTGTTACCGAAAAGAATCCGCGCGAATGTTCTCGAAAATTCGAGATCATTCTTACTATCTCGAGACCCCTTTTCCTTGAATTTCTCTTTATTTATTTAAGAAAACTGTACATATTATACCTTATTCTACGCGTTTTTACAATCTCTATAATATTATAAAAAGCTTATAAATGTACATCATCACAATAAAAATTTTCTAGAACAAAAACATACAAAAGTTCACATAAACAATATTGTTCATTCTAGAAAATCGTTCATAACTTCCTTATTTCTTATCGGATTTCCAAAATTCAAACTGTCCCATTCATTTTACATCCACGTCCTTAAAATTAAATAATTCTTATTAAAAAATCTCCATAAACAAAAAAGGTCATTTTCAAGTTACGTAATTTTAGTACTAACATTTTAGTTTGCAAAAAACTATCTTAAAAATCACTTTAGAATGGAAATCCGATAACTTCAATCTAATTAGAATACACATTCAACAATTCCAATAAGAATCTAATTAGAAATTTACAATTAACAACAATTAAATTAACTAAGTTCAACCTTACATTTTGCACGTAATTACGGAATCGCGATGCACAATATCTTTGTGCGGTCTAGTTATGACCTGGTCTCGTCGTCATCATTCTCCCCCTCGTGCTCTGCACCATCCTCCAGTCTTGACGACGCTCCCGGCACCAACAGCACCACTCGCGAACTGGGTCTTCTCAGTACGCCGCCCCTTGTCTCGACGTCGACGATCCTGGTTCTTCCATCTGGTCCTGGATACACCTTCTGTATTCTGCCGCGTGGCCAGGTGTATCTTGGCATGGTGTGGTCGACGATGAGCACGACGTCTCCAACTTGCAGGTCGGAAGCGCTAATTTTCCCAGGAGTTCGCCTCGGCAGCAGAGTGGGCAGGTATTCCCGCAACCAACGTTGCCAGAAATGGTCGGCAAGTCGTTGCGTAGTCTTCCAGGTGTGTCTGCCCACGAGCTCGTTGTCCCCGAAGTTGCCGATGCTCGTCATGCCGCAGGATCGCCCAAGGAGGAAGTGGTTTGGTGTGAGTGCTTCCTCCTCAAGGTTCTCAGAGAGGTGAGTGAGAGGCCGAGAGTTTACTATGTGCTCGGCCTCTAGGAGAAGGGTGTGGAGTACCTCCTCCCGTGGATGCTTCTCGTTGAGTGTGGCGTCTAGTGCGATTTTGATGGATCGCACCAGACGCTCCCATGCGCCGCCCATGTTTGGTGCACCCGGGGGAATGAATTTCCAGTGCACGCCGAGCTTCCCAGCTTCTGCGATGAGGTCGTCTTCCTTCATAGAGTCCAACGCTTCTTTCAGCTCCTTCTTAGTACCGACGAAGTTGGTTCCGTTGTCGGTGTAGATTGTCTTCGGCATCCCTCTTCTTGCAGCGAATCTCCGTAGCGCCATTATCATGCTGTCCGTTGATAGCGATGGAGCAAGCTCAATGTGCACAGCTCTTGTAGTTAAGCATGTGAACAAAGCTCCCCATCTCTTCTCATGACGTCTTCCCACGGTGATCATCATTGGGCCGAAGTAATCTATGCCTGTGCACGTAAAAGGTGGATTACTGTGCATCAGCCTTTCTGCAGGTAAGTTGCCCGTCGGTAGTTCTTGTGGTCTCGCCTTCCTTGTCCTGCACCACTGGCATCGATGCTGGACCATCTTGACCGCCGATCGTAGCCCCAATACCCAGAAGCGCTGTCGAACCTCGTTCATGACTGTTGCGTGATTGCCATGATTGAAGCGGCAGTGGAATTCTTCTATGACGAGCCGCGTTATCTGGTCCTTACTGTCGAGTACAATAGGATGTTTGTACTCTCTGGTGACGCCCTGTATTGCGTCGATTCTTCCTTTCAGCCGCAGGAGTCCATCTTCCATCGCTACGTCGAGCCTTTTCAACTTGCTGCTTCCTTCTACTTGCTTCCCTTGCTGCAGACGTTTGATGTCTTCTTTGAAGCTTCTTTCTTGACTTCTTCTCAGCAGTAGAAGCTCAGCTTGTTCTATTACTCCTGCGTCTAATGGTATGTACTTTCTTCCATTTGTCTTTGAAGGTTGATGTCTTTTCTCTAAGACCTCCTTTCCTTTCGTTCTTTTCCAAGTTGGATCCTCCTTGTTGACGTTGACCTTTTCTTTACGTCTGCAGAGTTGTATGAACTGCAACATTCTGGCCGTAGCTCGCAGAAGCCTTCTCCACGATGAGAACTTTTCAGGATCTGGTGCTGGATGTGTGGTGTTCACCGCAGCCGTGACGTCAGCAACCTTTTCTTCGCCAGTAGGTTCCGTCTTGAAACTTCTTGGTGCAGGCCAATGATCTTCCTCTTGCCTCAAGAAGTCCGGTCCGGTGTACCATCGATGATTGCTATCGAAATGTTCTGGTACGTCGCGTGTTGCATCATCAGCTGGATTCTGCGCTGTGGGAACCCATCTCCATTCTTGTGGTTTCGTCAGATCTTCGATTTCTGCTAAGCGATGTGCCACGAATGTCTTGAAAGTTCTTGGGTCCGTCTTGATCCAAGATAGTACGATACTGGAATCTGTCCAAAACGTTCTCTTGACCACCTTCAGATCCATCTCCTCTCCCACCGAACGCGCCAGCCTGCTTCCCAAGAGTGCCGCTTGTAACTCGAGCCTCGGAATGGATACAGGTTTCAGCGGTGTGACTCGCACTTTCGCTGCAACCAGACCGACGTGGTAAGTTCCATCTTGCTCTTCTGTTTTCCAATACGTCGTGGCAGCAAACATGGTCTGGCTGGCATCCGTGAAGGTGTGTAACTCCCCCTCGGTGCGTCGTGGCGCCAGGCATCTCGGAATCTGCAGGTCGCGGAGCAGCTTCAACTTTTCCAGGTAAGTCTTCTATGTTTCGTACTCCTTGCCTTCTATTTTTTCATCCCAACCGATCCCACTTCTCCATATGTCCTGGAGCAGCTTCTTGCCTTGAATGAGAACCGGTGATGCAAGTCCCAGCGGATCGAAAGTTGACATCACGGCACTGGTAACTTCTCTCTTCGTCGGCACCTTGAATCCTCGGATTATTTCTTCAGATATATTTCGAAGATTCGCTCGGAAGCCGATAGAGTCCCTTTTGGTGAACCAGCGCAGTCCCAATGTCTTCTCTTCCGTTTCACCGAGGTTTACTTCTGTCTTCTCGGTTGTTTCGGTCTTCATCCCCTGCAGCAACTTAGTTTCGTTTGACGCCCATCCCCTGAGTTCAAAGCCCGCTTTCTTGTGTATGGCATCCACCTGCGAAGTCACTCTTCTAAACTCCTCTTCGGAATGGAAGCTGTGTAGGTAGTCGTCCATGTAGTGGTTCCGCTCGATAGCCCTTGCCGCCTCTGGAAACTGCCCCTTGAAGTCCGCCGCATTCCTGTTCTTCACGTAGATTGCTGTGCTCGGAGATGACGTAGCACCGAAAATGACCGAAGTCATTCTGTACTTCTTCGGCGGCACATCGCGTCGATCCCCTCGCCACAGGAACCTCAGGCTGTCTCTATCTTCTGGTCGGATGCGCACTTGCAGGAACATTTCCTTAATGTCGGCTGCCACTGCTAAAGGTCCTTGACGAAACCGAAGGAGTACTCCAAAGAGTGACTGCAGTAGATCTGGACCCGGCAAGAGAGCGTCGTTCAGGCTTCTTCCCTTCGACTTGGCTGCAGCGTCGAAGACGAATGTTGATGAGTCTATTCTTGGCAGATGTGTAGCTTTCTGGCATCTGCTCATTCTTTTCCTTCCACAGCAAACCTGCTTCAAATCGACCATCTTCTAATCTTCGACAGGTTCTATCCAAGATGGCGAGTGCTCTTCCTTCTGAGTCCGTAGTGGGTCTTCTTGGTTGCACACCAAGCGCTTCGATCGCGAAGTGTTCCTTGATGGCTTGATGCATCTCTTCATCCTGCGCGCTGACATGTAGACACGTGTGGATGAAGTGAACTACTCTTGTGCTTCCAGTATCTGACCCGTGGAGCACCCAGCCAAGTCCCGTTCTCGAAGCTACTGGTTCTCCTGGTTTCCCTCTTCTTATTTCTTGAGTCACGATCAGCTCCCAGTTGTCTTGACCGATGAGCAGCTGTGGTGACTCCCCTTCGTAAAATAAGGAATCGGCGATCTTTTTCAAGTGTCTGTACTCTTGGATTTTTCGCTTTTCCAGGAACTGTGGGGATAACTTCAACTCGTTGATGGTTCGGACTCTCTTCAGGATTTTCTCGCCCTCTTGATGCAATCCTTTCAACTTGAGATCTATAGTTTGAGAGTCCTTTACCCTCATCAGTCCTCCTCCAACTATTTCGATGACTAGTTCGTCCTTTTTTCCTTGAGCGCCGATTTCTTCTGCTACCTTCCTGTCTAGCAGCGACACGGTTGACCCTTTGTCCATAAGGGCCAGTATTTTCTTTGATCCCTGCGACCCGAAGACTTCTACAGGAACAATCTTCAGGTACGCCCTTGCGTTATTCACCGTGTTGATTGATGCCTTGCTCGTCACCTCTTGAGGTTCCTCTTTGCTTTCCGGGGTCCTTTCTTCCGACTCCACATGTAGCATATGATGATGCCATCTCTTGCACTGCTTACACGTGGGTTTTCTGCAGCTTTCTTTTCTGTGTCTTCCTCGGAGACACTTGAAGCAGACGCGACCGTTCTTTGCTGCTGCCCATCGGTCTTGCACTGATGCCTTCAGGAACTTCTGGCATTCAAGCAGGAAATGTTCACCCTCACACATAGGGCACTGCTTCTCTGCTTTCTTTCCTTCCTTTTCGTTGAAGTCCCTTGTTGAGTGCGTAGCCTGCCTGGGGGTACTCTTCATCATGCTCCTTTCTTCAGAAGCTGCAAATGCTCCACATTTATCTGCTTCTTTGTTGAGGAACTTGCAGATCACCGATAGGTTGGAGAACTCGCCATCTTCTGTTGCTGCAGTGAAGTCATACCATCGGAACTTAAGTATCGTAGGCATCTTCTCAACTATTTGCTTAACTATTTCTGGTGAATGTAGATACTGTGGTTTCTTCAACCCCTTGATTGCCGCTACACTGTTGTTTATTTGGCTTGCAAAGACGCAGATATCTCTTGGGTTCTCTGATATTCCCGGTAGCGCCTTTACTTTGTCCAATTCCGCCAGTACCAGTGCATCGGGCCTTCCATATCTTCTCTTGAGGGCTTGTATCACTTCCATCGGAGAAGCCTCGGAGTATAGCAGACTCTTGATAGCTTCTCTTGCGTTGCCCTTTATTGCTCTTCTCAGTCGAGCCATATTCTGAACATCGTTGAATATTGGTGCTGTATCTTCATAGACGACCTTGAAGGCCATCCACTCGCTGCTGTTCCCATCAAAGTATGGTAGCTCGTGGATGTAGTTCGGTTGAGCTTCTGGTCCATTTCTAGAAAAGGCTTGCTTCAATGCCGTCGTCAAAGCTTGAATTTCAATCGTAGCTCCCTTTGAAGCGTTCTCTTCAGGTTTGACTTTCTTCGGCTCCTGCTGCTCTTCTAGAAGGGGTTGACCTCGTTGCTCTGGTTGCTCGATGTTGCTGCCTCCCCGAACTGACGTCTCGATCCAGTTCTGCACCTGAGCTGTTCTGTCTTCCAGGTCTTCACCCACGGAGTCTTCATCTTCACATTGTACCATCTCCAATCTGATGCGGGCCAGTTTCACCGCAGCCTGTGCTTGTTCAAGCTCCAGACGTGCCAATTCTTCTCTGGCTGCCAGCTCGCGTCTTCTTGCTGAAGTACTCGTGGTCTTCATGGACCTGGCTCGAAGACTGACTCCCATCGGATTGAGGGTCTTGGTAACGCCACAAATACCCTCCTCCGGGGCCTGTTCTGGAGTCTTCTTAGTCTTCTTCTGTGTGGCATCTCCTTTCTTCTGTGATGCCGTCGTGGTCGCAGTCGTGATCGTTGCCTTTGTAACCATAGTTTCTCCTGTTGTTGCTGTACCCGAAGAAGTGTGTGTGTCCGACGCTGTTGCCGATGACCCTGACGCTGACGCAGACGTGACCCCTTCTGACCCTGTCGCTTCTTCTCCCCCGTCCCTAACGGAAGGACGGGAGGACGGTCTTGAGGAGGCATCCTTCTGTGATCTTGTCACTGGCATCTTGCAATCTTCTTAATTCTTCTGGACTATTCTTCTAGGGATCCGTCTTCTCGAAGGACCAGACTATAATGGACCCCACTCTATATCTCCTACTTGCTAGGTCGAGTGGGTTCCTTATACTCTAGAGTATGAGTCCCTAGAGTATATGATGATTGTTTGGTAGGTACCTAGACCTTCCTATATTCGCCGCTGGTGGCACCTACCCCACGCACCCCTAAATGCGTATATCCAGTGAAATAGGTACGGCACTTCTGGCCAACTAGAGAAACCCCGGTCTTAAAATGCAAACAACAATTTCTTCCAAAAATTACTTCTCGGTCTTGAGATCTCGAGATTTTTCCTTTTGTTGTTTACTCTTCGGCTCTTTATTTGCGACTCTTCATTTGCGACTGACATTTGCGACTGACTTGATGCGACTGTTCATTTGCGACTCTTCATTTGCGACTGACATTTGCGACTGACTTGATGCGACTGTTCATTTGCGACTCTTCATTTGCGACTGCGACTGTTCATTTGCGACTGACTATTTGCGACTGACTCGTTCCGGCAATACGACCGCCTTTTATACCGGCCGTTGTTACCGAAAAGAATCCGCGCGAATGTTCTCGAAAATTCGAGATCATTCTTACTATCTCGAGACCCCTTTTCCTTGAATTTCTCTTTATTTATTTAAGAAAACTGTACATATTATACCTTATTCTACGCGTTTTTACAATCTCTATAATATTATAAAAAGCTTATAAATGTACATCATCACAATAAAAATTTTCTAGAACAAAAACATACAAAAGTTCACATAAACAATATTGTTCATTCTAGAAAATCGTTCATAACTTCCTTATTTCTTATCGGATTTCCAAAATTCAAACTGTCCCATTCATTTTACATCCACGTCCTTAAAATTAAATAATTCTTATTAAAAAATCTCCATAAACAAAAAAGGTCATTTTCAAGTTACGTAATTTTAGTACTAACATTTTAGTTTGCAAAAAACTATCTTAAAAATCACTTTAGAATGGAAATCCGATAACTTCAATCTAATTAGAATACACATTCAACAATTCCAATAAGAATCTAATTAGAAATTTACAATTAACAACAATTAAATTAACTAAGTTCAACCTTACATTTTGCACGTAATTACGGAATCGCGATGCACAATATCTTTGTGCGGTCTAGTTATGACCTGGTCTCGTCGTCATCAGGCGGCGTACTCGTCAAGACAATTCGACTGCTTATGCAAGTGGTGTGCTTGTATCACAGTTAAGTAACTTCTGGATGTGTTAACTAACTTCTTCAAAATTCGTTGGCACGCAGCGCAGGAAAGGGAGATACGAATAATTTCAATGTGAAATTTAAGATTGAGATAGGGATTCAGCATTTAAAATCAATCGATTCTGACTTCGACAACGTTCAAAAACATCGACGCCACAAATCGATTTGGAATTTCAACTAATTTTTTTTTTTTATTAAACCTGTTTCTTAAGAGTTACATGTTAATGTGATGTACTTGAGCGAGGTGATTGTTGGCTAGTTGGTGATTGTTGGCTAGTTGGTGATGTATCAGAATAGTTTATTGGCCCCTTCAAATTATATTCTTGATAAAAGAGCAAAAAGATTTCAACAAGTGGTTGTAATAATATACTTAAAGTATTTCTTTGGCAGGATATTTTTTTTTCTATATCACAGAGCAGCCAAGAAGGATTTTGATGATCTGTGATTCTGTAATAGGTACCTCCGTTATTTTTTCCCAAGACACTTACCAGAAGGCACAAGTTAGGTTGCAAAAAGCTTAAATTAACCTTTTGTTTCTAATTTATATTCTGGCGTCCTGTCAATTTTTTTCAACATGCCTGCCAGTATATGCCTACGTATTTTAAAAGTAAAAGAGAACTAAATCAATGAGGTTTTGATACAAAAAAGTCTCGAGAAAAAGTAAGCTCACATTTAACTTCGCTGTAGGTAACTACAAACGTACTCCTCACTTTTTTGCGGTGGTCACTTTTTAGTACCTACCTACCTTATAAAATAGTTTTTATCTCCAGATAAAGAAGAAGGATGTTACATGTGACGCTGAACGTAGCGCTCAAGCAATTGCACCGAGTATGGGTACTCTATCTATTCAACTTTCGAATAATAAACTTTAGTTAGAGCTGTTATAAAAAATATAATATGCATACTTCCTAATATAGTGTTTAGGTATGGTAAAGATTCGGATATATTAAATACAATATTATGTTTAAAAATTGACCAGTAAGTTTATCAAAATTAAAACAAAAATCACAATAATCAGACTTAGTATTTGGCTTCTTAGTTTAATCAACCCTGTTGGTGTTGTTGGTATATTCCATGCACTGTCGCTGCAGCGCCAGCACCAGCCGCTGCACCTTTCTGAAATAGAAAATAATTATATTAAATATTAAAATTGTGTTATTGTGGTACCTACCTACTATGAAATTTTATTACATAATAATAATAATACGCTATACACGCACGGCTGATCCCATTCGAAGCAGAAATCATATAACTGATAATAATATACTATAAATATACTACTACTTGTTTCACAAGGATAAAATGTATTGGTCTTGGGGAGAGCGAAGTCTCCTAATACAGGCATTACTTGCTAAGGA